>OY986993.1:9648864-11028986 GCA_963920545.1 Lepidium didymum | reverse complement strand
GTGGTGTAATAGGTAGCAACACGGTCATTCTTCCCTTAACCTAGAAGCTATTCCGATTGGTGAACCTTCAATGAGCTACATTCATTGAGTTATAAAGCCGACCTTGATCATTGGAGCTATCCATGTTCATATCATACTTCTACGCATATGATCTCTTTTAGCTTAGTTCAATGCAATGTTTAGTTTGACATGAGAAAGTGTGTTCATCCAACTTCGGGTGGTGTAATAGGTTGCAACACGGTCATTCTTCCCTTAATCGAGAAGCTATTCCGATTGGTGAACCCGCAATGAGCTACATTCATTGAGTTATAAAGCCGAGCTTGATCATTGGAGCTATCCATGTTCATATCATACTTCTACGCATGTGATCTCTTTTAGCTTAGTTCAATGCAATGTTTAATTTGACATGAGAAAGTGTGGTAATTCGACTTCGAGTAGTGTTATAGGTTGCAACACGGTCATTCTTCCCTTAATCTAGAAGCTATTCCGATTGGTGAACCCGCAATGAGCTACATTCGTTGAGTTATAAAGCCGAGCTTTATCATTGGAGCTATCCATGTTCATATCATACTTCTACGCATATGATCTCTTTTAGCTTAGTTCAATGCAATGTTTAGTTTGACATGAGAAAGTGTGCCAATCCAACTTCGGGTGGTGTAATAGGTAGCAACACGGTCATTCTTCCCTTAACCTAGAGGCTATTCTGATTGGTGAACCCGCAATGAGCTACATTCATGGAGTTATAAAGCCGAGCTTGATCATTGGAGCTATCAATGTTCATATCATATTTCTACGCATGTGATCTCTTTTAGCTTAGTTCAATGCAATGTTTAGTTTGACATGAGAAAGTGTGTTCATCCAACTTCGGGTGGTGTAATAGGTTGCAACACGGTCATTCTTCCCTTAATCTAGAAGCTATTCCTATTGGTGAACCCGCAATGAGCTACATTCGTTGAGTTATAAAGCTGAGCTTGATCATTGGAGCTATCCATATTCATATCATACTTCTACGCATGTGATCTCTTTTAGCTTAGTTCAATGCAATGTTTAGTTTGACATGAGAAAGTGTGCTAATCCAACATCGTGTGATGTAATAGGTAGCAACACGGTCATTCTTCCCTTAACCTAGAAGCTATTCCGATTGGTGAACCTGCAATGAGTTACATTCGTTGAGTTATAAAGCCGACCTTGATCATTGGAGCTATCCATGTTCATATCATACTTCTACGCATATGATCTCTTTTAGCTTAGTTCAATGCAATGTTTAGTTTGACATGAGAAAGTGTACTAATCTGATTTCGTGTAGTTTAATAGGTTGCAACACGGTCATTCTTCCCTTAATCTAGAAGCTATTCCGATTGGTGAACCCGCAATGAGCTACATTCGTTGAGTTATAAAGCCGACCTTGATCATTGGAGCTATCCATGTTCATATCATATTTCTACGCATGTGATCTCTTTTAGCTTAGTTCAATGCAATGTTTAGTTTGACATGAAAAAGTGTGTTTATCCAACTTCGGGTGGTGTAATAGGTTGCAACACGGTCATTCTTCCCTTAATCTAGAAGCTATTCCGATTGGTGAACCCGCAATGAGCTACATTCGTTGAGTTATAAAGCCGAGCTTGATCATTGGAGCTATCCATGTTCATATCATATTTCTACGCATGTGATCTCTTTTAGCTTAGTTCAATGCAATGTTTAGTTTGACATGAGAAAGTGTGGTAATCCGACTTCGGGTATTGTTATAGGTTGCAACACGGTCATTCTTCCCTTAATCTAGAAGCTATTCCGATTGGTGAACCCGCAATGAGCTACATTCGTTGAGTTATAAAGCCGAGCTTAATCATTGGAGCTATCCATGTTCATATCATACTTCTACGCATGTGATCTCTTTTAGCTTAGTTCAATGCAATGTTTAATTTGACATGAGAAAGTTTGGTAATTCGACTTCGAGTAGTGTTATAGGTTGCAACACGGTCATTCTTCCCTTAATCTAGAAGCTATTCCGATTGGTGAACCCGCAATGAGCTACATTCGTTGAGTTATAAAGCCGAGCTTGATCATTGGAGCTATCCATGTTCATATCATACTTCTACGCATGTGATCTCTTTTAGCTTAGTTCAATGCAATGTTTAGTTTGACATGAGAAAGTGTACTAATCTAACTTCGTGTGGTTTAATAGGTTGCAACACGGTCATTCTTCCCTTAATCGAGAAGCTATTCCGATTGGTGAACCCGCAATGAGCTACATTCGTTGAGTTATAAGGCCGACCTTGATCATTGGAGCTATCCATGTTCATATCATACTTCTACGCATATGATCTCTTTTAGCTTAGTTCAATGCAATGTTTAGTTTGACATGAGAAAGTGTGCCAATCCAACTTCGGGTGGTGTAATAGGTAGCAACACGGTCATTCTTCCCTTAACCTAGAGGCTATTCCGATTGGTGAACCCGCAATGAGGTACATTCATGGAGTTATAAAGCCGAGCTTGATCATTGGAGCTATCAATGTTCATATCATATTTCTACGCATGTGATCTCTTTTAGCTTAGTTCAATGCAATGTTTAGTTTGACATGAGAAAGTGTGTTCATCCAACTTCGGGTGGTGTAATAGGTTGCAACACGGTCATTATTCCTTAATCTAGAAGCTATTCCGATTGGTGAACCCGCAATGAGCTACATTCGTTGAGTTATAAAGCCGAGCTTGATCATTGGAGCTATCCATATTCATATCATACTTCTACGCATGTGATTTCTTTTAGCTTAGTTCAATGCAATGTTTAGTTTGACATGAGAAAGTGTGCTAATCCAACTTCGGGTGGTGTAATAGGTAGCAACACGGTCATTCTTCCCTAAACCTAGAAGCTATTCCGATTGGTGAACCTGCAATGAGTTACATTCATTGAGTTATAAAGCCGACCTTGATCATTGGAGCTATCCATGTTCATATCATACTTCTACGCATATGATCTCTTTTAGCTTAGTTCAATGCAATGTTTAGTTTGACATGAGAAAGTGTACTAATCTGATTTCGTGTAGTTTAATAGGTTGCAACACGGTCATTCTTCCCTTAATCTAAAAGCTATTCCGATTGGTGAAGCCGCAATGAGCTACATTCGTTGAGTTATAAAGCCGACCTTGATCATTGGAGCTATCCATGTTCATATCATATTTCTACGCATGTGATCTCTTTTAGCTTAGTTCAATGCAATGTTTAGTTTGACATGAAAAAGTGTGTTTATCCAACTTCGGGTGGTGTAATAGGTTGCAACACGGTCATTCTTCCCTTAATCTAGAAGCTATTCCGATTGGTGAACCCGCAATGAGCTACATTCGTTGAGTTATAAAGCCGAGCTTGATCATTGGAGCTATCCATGTTCATATCATACTTCTACGCATATGATCTCTTTTAGCTTAGTTCAATGCAATGTTTAGTTTGACATGAGAAAGTGTACTAATCTGATTTCGTGTAGTTTAATAGGTTGCAACACGGTCATTCTTCCCTTAATCTAAAAGCTATTCCGATTGGTGAACCCGCAATGAGCTACATTCGTTGAGTTATAAAGCCGACCTTGATCATTGGAGCTATCCATGTTCATATCATATTTCTACGCATGTGATCTCTTTTAGCTTAGTTCAATGCAATGTTTAGTTTGACATGAAAAAGTGTGTTTATCCAACTTCGAGTGGTGTAATAGGTTGCAACACGGTCATTCTTCCCTAAACCTAGAAGCTATTCCGATTGGTGAACCTGCAATGAGTTACATTCGTTGAGTTATAAAGCCGACCTTGATCATTGGAGCTATCCATGTTCATATCATACTTCTACGCATATGATCTCTTTTAGCTTAGTTCAATGCAATGTTTAGTTTGACATGAGAAAGTGTACTAATCTGATTTCGTGTAGTTTAATAGGTTGCAACACGGTCATTCTTCCCTTAATCTAAAAGCTATTCCGATTGGTGAACCCGCAATGAGCTACATTCGTTGAGTTATAAAGCCGACCTTGATCATTGGAGCTATCCATGTTCATATCATATTTCTACGTATGTGATCTCTTTTAGCTTAGTTCAATGCAATGTTTAGTTTGACATGAAAAAGTGTGTTTATCCAACTTCGGGTGGTGTAATAGGTTGCAACACGGTCATTCTTCCCTTAATCTAGAAGCTATTCCTATTGGTGAACCCGCAATGAGCTACATTCGTTGAGTTATAAAGCCGAACTTGATCATTGGAGCTATCCATATTCATATCATACTTCTACGCATGTGATCTCTTTTAGCTTAGTTCAATGCAATGTTTAGTTTGACATGAGAAAGTGTGCTAATCCAACTTCGGGTGGTGTAATAGGTAGCAACACGGTCATTCTTCCCTAAACCTAGAAGCTATTCCGATTGGTGAACCTGCAATGAGTTACATTCGTTGAGTTATAAAGCCGACCTTGATCATTGGAGCTATCCATGTTCATATCATACTTCTACGCATATGATCTCTTTTAGCTTAGTTCAATGCAATGTTTAGTTTGACATGAGAAAGTGTACTAATCTGATTTCGTGTAGTTTAATAGGTTGCAACACGGTCATTCTTCCCTTAATCTAGAAGCTATTCCGATTGGTGAACCCGCAATGAGCTACATTCGTTGAGTTATAAAGCCGACCTTGATCATTGGAGCTATCCATGTTCATATCATATTTCTACGCATGTGATCTCTTTTAGCTTAGTTCAATGCAATGTTTAGTTTGACATGAAAAAGTGTGTTTATCCAACTTCAGGTGGTGTAATAGGTTGCAACACGGTCATTCTTCCCTTAATCTAGAAGCTATTCCGATTGGTGAACCCGCAATGAGCTACATTCGTTGAGTTATAAAGCCGAGCTTGATCATTGGAGCTATCCATGTTCATATCATATTTCTACGCATGTGATCTCTTTTAGCTTAGTTCAATGCAATGTTTAGTTTGACATGAGAAAGTGTGGTAATCCGACTTCGGGTATTGTTATAGGTTGCAACACGGTCATTCTTCCCTTAATCTAGAAGCTATTCCGATTGGTGAACCCGCAATGAGCTACATTCGTTGAGTTATAAAGCCGAGCTTGATCATTGGAGCTATCCATGTTCATATCATACTTCTACGCATGTGATCTCTTTTAGCTTAGTTCAATGCAATGTTTAATTTGACATGAGAAAGTTTGGTAATTCGACTTCGAGTAGTGTTATAGGTTGCAACACGGTCATTCTTCCCTTAATCTAGAAGCTATTCCGATTGGTGAACCCGCAATGAGCTACATTCGTTGAGTTATAAAGCCGAGCTTGATCATTGGAGCTATCCATGTTCATATCATACTTCTACGCATGTGATCTCTTTTAGCTTAGTTCAATGCAATGTTTAGTTTGACATGAGAAAGTGTACTAATCTGACTTCGTGTGGTTTAATAGGTTGCAACACGGTCATTCTTCCCTTAATCGAGAAGCTATTCCGATTGGTGAACCCGCAATGAGCTACATTCGTTGAGTTATAAGGCCGACCTTGATCATTGGAGCTATCCATGTTCATATCATACTTCTACGCATATGATCTCTTTTAGCTTAGTTCAATGCAATGTTTAGTTTGACATGAGAAAGTGTGCCAATCCAACTTCGGGTGGTGTAATAGGTAGCAACACGGTCATTTTTCCCTTAACCTAGAGGCTATTCCGATTGGTGAACCCGCAATGAGCTACATTCATGGAGTTATAAAGCCGAGCTTGATCATTGGAGCTATCAATGTTCATATCATATTTCTACGCATGTGATCTCTTTTAGCTTAGTTCAATGCAATGTTTAGTTTGACATGAGAAAGTGTGTTCATCCAACTTCGGGTGGTGTAATAGGTTGCAACACGGTCATTATTCCTTAATCTAGAAGCTATTCCGATTGGTGAACCCGCAATGAGCTACATTCGTTGAGTTATAAAGCCGAGCTTGCACATTGGAGCTATCCATATTCATATCATACTTCTACGCATGTGATCTCTTTTAGCTTAGTTCAATGCAATGTTTAGTTTGACATGAGAAAGTGTGCTAATCCAACTTCGGGTGGTGTAATAGGTAGCAACACGGTCATTCTTCCCTAAACCTAGAAGCTATTCCGATTGGTGAACCTGCAATGAGTTACATTCATTGAGTTATAAAGCCGACCTTGATCATTGGAGCTATCCATGTTCATATCATACTTCTACGCATATGATCTCTTTTAGCTTAGTTCAATGCAATGTTTAGTTTGACATGAGAAAGTGTACTAATCTGATTTCGTGTAGTTTAATAGGTTGCAACACGGTCATTCTTCCCTTAATCTAAAAGCTATTCCGATTGGTGAACCCGCAATGAGCTACATTCGTTGAGTTATAAAGCCGACCTTGATCATTGGAGCTATCCATGTTCATATCATATTTCTACGCATGTGATCTCTTTTAGCTTAGTTCAATGCAATGTTTAGTTTGACATGAAAAAGTGTGTTTATCCAACTTCGGGTGGTGTAATAGGTTGCAACACGGTCATTCTTTCCTTAATCTAGAAGCTATTCCGATTGGTGAACCCGCAAAGACTACATTCGTTGAGTTATAAAGCCGAGCTTGATCATTGGAGCTATCCATGTTCATATCATACTTCTACGCATGTGATCTCTTTTAGCTTAGTTCAATGCAATGTTTAGTTTGACATGAGAAAGTGTACTAATCTGACTTCGTGTGGTTTAATAGGTTGCAACACGGTCATTCTTCCCTTAATCGAGAAGCTATTCCGATTGGTGAACCCGCAATGAGCTACATTCGTTGAGTTATAAAGCCGACCTTGATCATTGGAGCTATCCATGTTCATATCATACTTCTACACATATGATCTCTTTTAGCTTAGTTCAATGCAATGTTTAGTTTGACATGAGAAAGTGTGCCAATCCAACTTCGGGTGGTGTAATAGGTAGCAACACGGTCATTCTTCCCTTAACCTAGAGGCTATTCCGATTGGTGAACCCGCAATGAGCTACATTCATGGAGTTATAAAGCCGAGCTTGATCATTGGAGCTATCAATGTTCATATCATATTTCTACGCATGTGATCTCTTTTAGCTTAGTTCAATGCAATGTTTAGTTTGACATGAGAAAGTGTGTTCATCCAACTTCGGGTGGTGTAATAGGTTGCAACACGGTCATTATTCCTTAATCTAGAAGCTATTCCGATTGGTGAACCCGCAATGAGCTACATTCGTTGAGTTATAAAGCCGAGCTTGATCATTGGAGCTATCCATGTTCATATCATACTTCTACGCATGTGATCTCTTTTAACTTAGTTCAATGCAATGTTTAGTTTAACATGAGAAAGTGGGGTAATTCGACTTCGGGTGGTGTAATAGGTAGCAACACGGTCATTCTTCCCTAAACCTAGAAGCTATTCCGATTGGTGAACCTGCAATGAGTTACATTCATTGAGTTATAAAGCCGACCTTGATCATTGGAGCTATCCATGTTCATATCATACTTCTACGCATATGATCTCTTTTAGCTTAGTTCAATGCAATGTTTAGTTTGACATGAGAAAGTGTACTAATCTGATTTCGTGTAGTTTAATAGGTTGCAACACGGTCATTCTTCCCTTAATCTAAAAGCTATTCCGATTGGTGAACCCGCAATGAGCTACATTCGTTGAGTTATAAAGCCGACCTTGATCATTGGAGCTATCCATGTTCATATCATATTTCTACGCATGTGATCTCTTTTAGCTTAGTTCAATGCAATGTTTAGTTTGACATGAAAAAGTGTGTTTATCCAACTTCGGGTGGTGTAATAGGTTGCAACACGGTCATTCTTCCCTTAATCTAGAAGCTATTCCGATTGGTGAACCCGCAATGAGCTACATTCGTTGAGTTATAAAGCCGAGCTTGATCATTGGAGCTATCCATGTTCATATCATACTTCTACGCATGTGATCTCTTTTAGCTTAGTTCAATGCAATGTTTAGTTTGACATGAGAAAGTGTACTAATCTGACTTCGTGTGGTTTAATAGGTTGCAACACGGTCATTCTTCCCTTAATCTAGAAGCTATTCCGATTGGTGAACCCGCAATGAGCTACATTCGTTGAGTTATAAAGCCGACCTTGATCATTGGAGCTATCCATGTTCATATCATACTTCTACGCATATGATCTCTTTTAGCTTAGTTCAATGCAATGTTTAGTTTGACATGAGAAAGTGTGCTAATCCAACTTCGGGTGGTGTAATAGGTAGCAACACGGTCATTCTTCCCTTAATCTAGAAGCTATTCCGATTGGTGAACCCGCAATGAGCTACATTCGTTGAGTTATAAAGCCGACCTTGATCATTGGAGCTATCCATGTTCATATCATACTTCTACGCATGTGATCTCTTTTAGCTTAGTTCAATGCAATGTTTAGTTTGACATGAGAAAGTGTGTTCATCCAACTTCGGGTGGTGTAATAGGTTGCAACACGGTCATTCTTCCCTTAATCTAGAAGTTATTCCGATTGGTGAGCCCGTAATGAGCTACATTCGTTGAGTTATAAAGCCGAGCTTTATCATTGGAGCTATCCATGTTCATATCATACTTCTACGCATGTGATCTCTTTTAGCTTAGTTCAATGCACTGTTTAGTTTGACATGAGAAAGTGTACTAATCTGACTTCGTGTGGTTTAATAGGTTGCAACACGGTCATTCTTCCCTTAATCTAGAAGCTATTCCGATTGGTGAACCCGCAATGAGCTACATTCGTTGAGTTATAAAGCCGACCTTGATCATTGGAGCTATCCATGTTCATATCATATTTCTACGCATGTGATCTCTTTTAGCTTAGTTCAATGCAATGTTTAGTTTGACATGATAAAGTGTGTTTATCCAACTTCGGGTGGTGTAATAGGTTGCAACACGGTCATTCTTTCCTTAATCGAGAAGCTATTCCGATTGGTGAACCCGCAATGAGCTACATTCATTGAGTTATAAAGCCGAGCTTGATCATTGGAGCTATCCATGTTCATATTATACTTCTACGCATGTGATCTCTTTTAGCTTAGTTCAATGCAATGTTTAATTTGACATGAGAAAGTGTGGTAATTCGACTTCGAGTAGTGTTATAGGTTGCAACACGGTCATTCTTCCCTTAATCTAGAAGCTATTCCGATTGGTGAACCCGCAATGAGCTACATTCGTTGAGTTATAAAGCCGAGCTTGATCATTGGAGCTATCCATGTTCATATCATACTTCTACGCATGTGATCTCTTTTAGCTTAGTTCAATGCAATGTTTAGTTTGACATGAGAAAGTGTACTAATCTGACTTCGTGTGGTTTAATAGGTTGCAACACGGTCATTCTTCCCTTAATCTAGAAGCTATTCCGATTGGTGAACCCGCAATGAGCTACATTCGTTGAGTTATAAACCCGACCTTGATCATTGGAGCTATCCATGTTCATATCATATTTCTACGCATGTGATCTCTTTTAGCTTAGTTCAATGCAATGTTTAGTTTGACATGAGAAAGTGTGTTTATCCAACTTCGGGTGGTGTAATAGGTTGCAACACGGTCATTCTTTCCTTAATCGAGAAGCTATTCCGATTGGTGAACCCGCAATGAGCTACATTCATTGAGTTATAAAGCCGAGCTTGATCATTGGAGCTATCCATGTTCATATTATACTTCTACGCATGTGATCTCTTTTAGCTTAGTTCAATGCAATGTTTAATTTGACATGAGAAAGTGTGGTAATTCGACTTCGAGTAGTGTTATAGGTTGCAACACGGTCATTCTTCCCTTAATCTAGAAGCTATTCCGATTGGTGAACCCGCAATGAGCTACATTCGTTGAGTTATAAAGCCGAGATTGATCATTGGAGCTATCCATGTTCATATCATACTTCTACGCATGTGATCTCTTTTAGCTTAGTTCAATGCAATGTTTAGTTTGACATGAGAAAGTGTACTAATCTGACTTCGTGTGGTTTAATAGGTTGCAACACGGTCATTCTTCCCTTAATCTAGAAGCTATTCCGATTGGTGAACCCGCAATGAGCTACATTCGTTGAGTTATAAAGCCGACCTTGATCATTGGAGCTATCCATGTTCATATCATACTTCTACGCATATGATCTCTTTTAGCTTAGTTCAATGCAATGTTTAGTTTGACATGAGAAAGTGTGCTAATCCAACTTCGGGTGGTGTAATAGGTAGCAACACGGTCATTCTTCCCTTAATCTAGAAGCTATTCCGATTGGTGAACCCGCAATGAGCTACATTCGTTGAGTTATAAAGCCGACCTTGATCATTGGAGCTATCCATGTTCATATCATACTTCTACGCATGTGATCTCTTTTAGCTTAGTTCAATGCAATGTTTAGTTTGACATGAGAAAGTGTGTTCATCCAACTTCGGGTGGTGTAATAGGTTGCAACACGGTCATTCTTCCCTTAATCTAGAAGTTATTCCGATTGGTGAGCCCGTAATGAGCTACATTCGTTGAGTTATAAAGCCGAGCTTTATCATTGGAGCTATCCATGTTCATATCATACTTCTACGCATGTGATCTCTTTTAGCTTAGTTCAATGCACTGTTTAGTTTGACATGAGAAAGTGTACTAATCTGACTTCGTGTGGTTTAATAGGTTGCAACACGGTCATTCTTCCCTTAATCTAGAAGCTATTCCGATTGGTGAACCCGCAATGAGCTACATTCGTTGAGTTATAAAGCCGACCTTGATCATTGGAGCTATCCATGTTCATATCATATTTCTACGCATGTGATCTCTTTTAGCTTAGTTCAATGCAATGTTTAGTTTGACATGAGAAAGTGTGTTTATCCAACTTCGGGTGGTGTAATAGGTTGCAACACGGTCATTCTTTCCTTAATCGAGAAGCTATTCCGATTGGTGAACCCGCAATGAGCTACATTCATTGAGTTATAAAGCCGAGCTTGATCATTGGAGCTATCCATGTTCATATTATACTTCTACGCATGTGATCTCTTTTAGCTTAGTTCAATGCAATGTTTAATTTGACATGAGAAAGTGTGGTAATTCGACTTCGAGTAGTGTTATAGGTTGCAACACGGTCATTCTTCCCTTAATCTAGAAGCTATTCCGATTGGTGAACCCGCAATGAGCTACATTCGTTGAGTTATAAAGCCGAGCTTGATCATTGGAGCTATCCATGTTCATATCATACTTCTACGCATGTGATCTCTTTTAGCTTAGTTCAATGCAATGTTTAGTTTGACATGAGAAAGTGTACTAATCTGACTTCGTGTGGTTTAATAGGTTGCAACACGGTCATTCTTCCCTTAATCTAGAAGCTATTCCGATTGGTGAACCCGCAATGAGCTACATTCGTTGAGTTATAAAGCCGACCTTGATCATTGGAGCTATCCATGTTCATATCATACTTCTACGCATATGATCTCTTTTAGCTTAGTTCAATGCAATGTTTAGTTTGACATGAGAAAGTGTGCTAATCCAACTTCGGGTGGTGTAATAGGTAGCAACACGGTCATTCTTCCCTTAATCTAGAAGCTATTCCGATTGGTGAACCCGCAATGAGCTACATTCGTTGAGTTATAAAGCCGACCTTGATCATTGGAGCTATCCATGTTCATATCATACTTCTACGCATGTGATCTCTTTTAGCTTAGTTCAATGCAATGTTTAGTTTGACATGAGAAAGTGTGTTCATCCAACTTCGGGTGGTGTAATAGGTTGCAACACGGTCATTCTTCCCTTAATCTAGAAGTTATTCCGATTGGTGAGCCCGTAATGATCTACATTCGTTGAGTTATAAAGCCGAGCTTTATCATTGGAGCTATCCATGTTCATATCATACTTCTACGCATGTGATCTCTTTTAGCTTAGTTCAATGCACTGTTTAGTTTGACATGAGAAAGTGTACTAATCTGACTTCGTGTGGTTTAATAGGTTGCAACACGGTCATTCTTCCCTTAATCTAGAAGCTATTCCGATTGGTGAACCCGCAATGAGCTACATTCGTTGAGTTATAAAGCCGACCTTGATCATTGGAGCTATCCATGTTCATATCATATTTCTACGCATGTGATCTCTTTTAGCTTAGTTCAATGCAATGTTTAGTTTGACATGATAAAGTGTGTTTATCCAACTTCGGGTGGTGTAATAGGTTGCAACACGGTCATTCTTTCCTTAATCGAGAAGCTATTCCGATTGGTGAACCCGCAATGAGCTACATTCATTGAGTTATAAAGCCGAGCTTGATCATTGGAGCTATCCATGTTCATATTATACTTCTACGCATGTGATCTCTTTTAGCTTAGTTCAATGCAATGTTTAATTTGACATGAGAAAGTGTGGTAATTCGACTTCGAGTAGTGTTATAGGTTGCAACACGGTCATTCTTCCCTTAATCTAGAAGCTATTCCGATTGGTGAACCCGCAATGAGCTACATTCGTTGAGTTATAAAGCCGAGCTTGATCATTGGAGCTATCCATGTTCATATCATACTTCTACGCATGTGATCTCTTTTAGCTTAGTTCAATGCAATGTTTAGTTTGACATGAGAAAGTGTACTAATCTGACTTCGTGTGGTTTAATAGGTTGCAACACGGTCATTCTTCCCTTAATCTAGAAGCTATTCCGATTGGTGAACCCGCAATGAGCTACATTCGTTGAGTTATAAAGCCGACCTTGATCATTGGAGCTATCCATGTTCATATCATACTTCTACGCATATGATCTCTTTTAGCTTAGTTCAATGCAATGTTTAGTTTGACATGAGAAAGTGTGCTAATCCAACTTCGGGTGGTGTAATAGGTAGCAACACGGTCATTCTTCCCTTAACCTAGAGGCTATTCCGATTGGTGAACCCGCAATGAGCTACATTCATGGAGTTATAAAGCCGAGCTTGATCATTGGAGCTATCCATGTTCATATCATATTTCTACGCATGTGATCTCTTTTAGCTTAGTTCAATGCAATGTTTAGTTTGACATGAGAAAGTGTGGTCATCCAACTTCGGGTGGTGTAATAGGTTGCAACACGGTCATTCTTCCCTTAATCTAGAAGTTATTCCGATTGGTGAGCCCGTAATGAGCTACATTCGTTGAGTTATAAAGCCGAGCTTTATCATTGGAGCTATCCATGTTCATATCATACTTCTACGCATGTGATCTCTTTTAGCTTAGTTCAATGCAATGTTTAGTTTGACATGAGAAAGTGTACTAATCTGACTTCGTGTGGTTTAATAGGTTGCAACACGGTCATTCTTCCCTTAATCTAGAAGCTATTCCGATTGGTGAACCCGCAATGAGCTACATTCGTTGAGTTATAAAGCCGACCTTGATCATTGGAGCTATCCATGTTCATATCATACTTCTACGCATATGATCTCTTTTAGCTTAGTTCAATGCAATGTTTAGTTTGACATGAGAAAGTGTGCTAATCCAACTTCGGGTGGTGTAATAGGTAGCAACACGGTCATTCTTCCCTTAACCTAGAGGCTATTCCGATTGGTGAACCCGCAATGAGCTACATTCATGGAGTTATAAAGCCGAGCTTGATCATTGGAGCTATCAATGTTCATATCATATTTCTACGCATGTGATCTCTTTTAGCTTAGTTCAATGCAATGTTTAGTTTGACATGAGAAAGTGTGTTCATCCAACTTCGGGTGGTGTAATAGGTTGCAACACGGTCATTCTTCCCTTAATCTAGAAGTTATTCCGATTGGTGAGCCCGTAATGAGCTACATTCGTTGAGTTATAAAGCCGAGCTTTATCATTGGAGCTATCCATGTTCATATCATACTTCTACGCATGTGATCTCTTTTAGCTTAGTTCAATGCAATGTTTAATTTGACATGAGAAAGTGTGGTAATTCGACTTCGAGTAGTGTTATAGGTTGCAACACGGTCATTCTTCCCTTAATCTAGAAGCTATTCCGATTGGTGAACCCACAATGAGCTACATTCATTGAGTTATAAAGCCGAGCTTGATCATTGGAGCTATCCATATTCATATCATACTTCTACGCATGTGATCTCTTTTAGCTTAGTTCAATGTAATGTTTAGTTTGACATGAGAAAGTGTGCTAATCCAACTTCGGGTGGTGTAATAGGTAGCAACACGGTCATTCTTCCCTTAACCTAGAAGCTATTCCGATTGGTGAACCTGCAATGAGCTACATTCATTGAGTTATAAAGCCGACCTTGATCATTGGAGCTATCCATGTTCATATTGTTAAACATTGTGAACCAAGTAAGGTTGCAGATTGTGTGGAACGCAAGGCACAACCAAGAAACTAATGTGCAGATCAAATAGAGCTGTTGGGACTTGTGGGCCACGTGATTAGTCTCTAGTTTGCTTATGAGCCAACTAGAAGCTTAACTAGAAGCAACAAAGTCACATGTGTTGGTTTGACTCAGCTGAAAGTCACATGTGACTAATTCTAGCTGTTGGAACATTTGTGGTAAGGAGACAACCCTCCTTTGGCTGGTTCAGTTTGTGTGTGTCCCATTTTGGGTAATTTTTTGTCATATAGTGTTTGTATGTTTGTAGAGAACCCTAGCTAGTCTTTGTGTATAAATAGGATCACATGTAATTCTTTGTAAACTAAGAAAGAATACACTCACTTTCTTCACATACTCTCTCATTCTCTCAGCCACCATGGCCAACAAATCTCCAAATCTCATTATTCTCACAAATCTCAACTATACTCTCTATCATTCTCAAATCTCATCCATTCTCATTTATATTCCGCAAATTCTAACATGGTATCAGAGCAAGATCCATGGTGACTTTGTGTTCTTGCTGTTTGTTGCTTGAAAAACGTTTTCCAAAATTGTTTTCAAACCGATTTTCACAAAATGTTGTTTTTTTTCTAAAATCAATTTCTTTTGAGACAATAAGGAGAATGAATATTGCTGAGGTTAAAAACCTTTTATTTGAGCATCATATCATCTCCAAGTCTCAGCTGGTTCAAAAGGAAAGAATTTCTTTGTGTTCTTGATGTTTTTTAAACCGATTTTAAAATCTGTTTTGGAAAAATGTTTTGTTCCTCATTTGCCTTCTTTAAATCATTTTTCTTGTTGATTTACTTGAAGATTTCAAAGTTAAAATCTCTGTTTCGTGACCATGAAGAGGGAAGAAAGGTTGATGTGGTGAAGAACCACAAGAGAGAGAAAGAAATAGATGGTCACATGCTTATATCCGTTGGACAATAGAGGGATCTCCTTTGGAGTGACTTTGACCACGGTTTGCTTGGCTTATTCACTCTATTTTCTCTTACTTTAAGCATCATTTTTACCTCTAAGTCACACCTTGCTTTGTTGATTGATTTACTTTCAATTTGAATTTCAAAAACGTTTTTGTTATGTCCATTAGACAAAAGTATAGTCTCTTTCAAGAAAGTTGTGTTGTCTTATTTGCTGAATCTTTGTGAGACCAAGCTAGCATTTAAGACTTATTTTTCATCAATTTCTTGAGTTCAAACCGTATGAGTGTAAACCTTGGGTTGGTTTTCCTTCTTGTGAAGTGTAGAGCCATAAATCCATTGTATTTTTTGACTTTGTTTTGCGGTTTGAACCAAGCTTTAAAATCGTGAACCATGGTTAAATACACTTTATTCTTATGAATTAGAGTGTGTAAAATCATGTTGAATCCATCTGTTTTACATTGAAAAATCTTGGAACGAGTTGTATTTCATAAATCTCTCGGTTGGTATCTTATGAAGAATGTTCAAAATTATTGTGTTTGTTTCTAACAATTGTGTGAGTTTTGGTTTCTAACCTCTGTGTTGTAGCTAGGTGAGCTCCATGAGGGAGTGAAGCCAGCCGTGATGGATGGGAAGGCAAACCAAAACCGCAACTCGTTTTGTCTTGTTTGGCACCTCTTTTGCTTGGAGAGTTAGAACCAATGGCCTCAGCTCGTGTGGAGTCTGATGGAAGGTGTTGAATCAGCCGATAAGTAAAGGAGTGTGTCCTCATTTATGTGGTGGACAGACGTGTTCGTTTGGCGCATCACTTACTTGTGGAGTTAGAACCAATGGCCTCAGCTTCAAGGACCCAACGTTGCATTGTGGTGAAGAGTCTGATGGAAGATGATGAATCAGCCCACAAGCAGATGAATCAGCCCACAAGCAAAGGAGTGTGTCCATATTTGTGTGGTGAAAAGAAGTGCTCTTGTTCTTGCAAACCCGAGCCACTTATGGAGCAAATAAAGGCTATCTCTAAAACCTCCTCTTATTTATTCTCTTACACTCTCTTTTGCTTGTCTTTACTAGCCTAGTTACTCATATTCATATAGTTGGTTTCATTCATGCTTCATGTCTTGGAGCCCTCAATGTCAAATGCTTTAAAATCTCTTATACCTTGTGTGAAGGTGTAATTCGGAGCTTTGCTTGAGTATTCCCAAGAGGAGATGGATGGAAAAGAGCAAGCTATTGGGTATTGAAATAGTGTTAAGGAGGACAAGTATGGTGATGGTCTTGGTATGGAAAGGACCAAGTCATTGCAACCGTTTGGAGGAGGAAGAAGAGTAAACCGAATGAAGCTCCATAGTGTTGGCGGATTGATGGAATGGCTTCTCAAGATGGTGTTGATGAAGCGGATCCATAGTTGTGCAGTTCAAATGAACCCAATTAATTCTTCATGAAGAGTCTCTACCAAAAGCTTGTGCCACAAGTTTGGTAGCCAAGCTAGGACATAATGATCAATGACATCCTAAAGAGCTGAAGCTAAGGGAGTGTCAAAGATGGATTTGTTGAAGATGAAACCATTGAAGATGGTTCCCTAAGGAGTGTTGACCGAGAGGGGGAGCCTCTCCAAGTGTTGTTGCCGCTTTCAAGCTTGGCCTTTGGTGTACCTTGCAGTCCAAGCTTGAGGGGGAGTATTAGAGAGAATGAAGCCAAGGCCGAAGGACTTCATGGTACAATGCAATAACCATGTGTGAAGCTTGTCTCAGCCACTTGGACTTGATATGTCCAAGCCGTAACCATGATCCATACTCTTTTTCCCTTAGTTGGTTTTATCCCAATGGGTTTTCCACTAAGGTTTTTAATGAGGTGGGGAGTTACAACTTTCAAGCTTGACCTTAATGAATCACATTGCGGATTCAAGCTTGAGGGGGAGTGTTAAACATTGTGAACCAAGTAAGGTTGCAGATTGTGTGGAACGCAAGGCACAACCAAGAAACTAATGTGCAGATCAAATAGAGCTGTTGGGACTTGTGGGCCACGTGATTAGTCTCTAGTTTGCTTATGAGCCAACTAGAAGCTTAACTAGAAGCAACAAAGTCACATGTGTTGGTTTGACTCAGCTGAAAGTCACATGTGACTAATTCTAGCTGTTGGAACATTTGTGGTAAGGAGACAACCCTCCTTTGGCTGGTTCAGTTTGTGTGTGTCCCATTTTGGGTAATTTTTTGTCATATAGTGTTTGTATGTTTGTAGAGAACCCTAGCTAGTCTTTGTGTATAAATAGGATCACATGTAATTCTTTGTAAACTAAGAAAGAATACACTCACTTTCTTCACATACTCTCTCATTCTCTCAGCCACCATGGCCAACAAATCTCCAAATCTCATTATTCTCACAAATCTCAACTATACTCTCTATCATTCTCAAATCTCATCCATTCTCATTTATATTCCGCAAATTCTAACACATATCATACTTCTACGCATATGATCTCTTTTAGCTTAGTTCAATGCAATGTTTAGTTTGACATGAGAAAGTGTACTAATCTGACTTCGTGTGGTTTAATAGGTTGCAACACGGTCATTCTTCCCTTAATCTAGAAGCTATTCCGATTGGTGAACCCGCAATGAGCTACATTCGTTGAGTTATAAAGCCGACCTTGATCATTGGAGCTATCCATGTTCATATCATACTTCTACGCATATGATCTCTTTTAGCTTAGTTCAATGTAATGTTTAGTTTGACATGAGAAAGTGTGCTAATCCAACTTCGGGTGGTGTAATAGGTAGCAACATGGTCATTCTTCCCTTAACCTAGAAGCTATTCCGATTGGTGAACCTGCAATTAGCTACATTCATTGAGTTATAAAGCCGACCTTGATCACTGGAGCTATCCATGTTCATATCATACTTCTACGCATATGATCTCTTTTAGCTTAGTTCAATGCAATGTTTAGTTTGACATGAGAAAGTGTGTTTATCCAACTTCGGGTGGTGTAATAGGTTGCAACACGGTCATTCTTCCCTTAATCGAGAAGCTATTCCGATTGGTGAACCCGCAATGAGCTACATTCATTGAGTTATAAAGCCGAGCTTGATCATTGGAGCTATCCATGTTCATATCATACTTCTACGCATGTGATCTCTTTTAGCTTAGTTCAATGCAATGTTTAATTTGACATGAGAAAATGTGGTAATTCGACTTCGAGTAGTGTTATAGGTTGCAACACGGTCATTCTTCCCTTAATCTAGAAGCTATTCCGATTGGTGAACCCACAATGAGCTACATTCGTTGAGTTATAAAGCCGACCTTGATCATTGGAGCTATCCATGTTCATATCATACTTCTACGCATATGATCTCTTTTAGCTTAGTTCAATGCAATGTTTAGTTTGACATGAGAAAGTGTGCTAATCCAACATCGGGTGATGTAATAGGTAGCAACACGGTCATTCTTCCCTTAACCTAGAAGCTATTCCGATTGGTGAACCTGCAATGAGCTACATTCATTGAGTTATAAAGCCGACCTTGATCATTGGAGCTATCCATGTTCATATCATACTTCTACGCATATGATCTCTTTTAGCTTAGTTCAATGCAATGTTTAGTTTGACATGAGAAAGTGTGTTTATCCAACTTCGGGTGGTGTAATAGGTTGCAACACGGTCATTCTTCCCTTAATCGAGAAGCTATTCCGATTGGTGAACCCGCAATGAGCTACATTCATTGAGTTATAAAGCCGAGCTTGATCATTGGAGCTATCCATGTTCATATCATACTTCTACACATGTGATCTCTTTTAGCTTAGTTCAATGCAATGTTTAATTTGACATGAGAAAGTGTGGTAATTCGACTTCGAGTAGTGTTATAGGTTGCAACACGGTCATTCTTCCCTTAATCGAGAAGCTATTCCGATTGGTGAACCCGCAAGGAGCTACATTCATTGAGTTATAAAGCCGAGCTTGATCATTGGAGCTATCCATGTTCATATCATACTTCTACGCATATGATCTCTTTTAGCTTAGTTCAATGCAATGTTTAGTTTGACATGAGAAAGTGTGCTAATCCAACTTCGGGTGGTGTAATAGGTAGCAACACGGTCATTCTTCCCTTAACCAAGAAGCTATTCCGATTGGTGAACCTGCAATGAGCTACATTCATTGAGTTATAAAGCCGACCTTGATCATTGGAGCTATCCATGTTCATATCATACTTCTACGCATATGATCTCTTTTAGCTTAGTTCAATGCAATGTTTAATTTGACATGAGAAAGTGTGTTTATCCAACTTCGGGTGGTGTAATAGGTTGCAACACGGTCATTCTTCCCTTAATCGAGAAGCTATTCCGATTGGTGAACCCGCAATGAGCTACATTCATTGAGTTATAAAGCCGAACTTGATCATTGGAGCTATCCATGTTCATATCATACTTCTACGCATGTGATCTCTTTTAGCTTAGTTCAATGCAATGTTTAGTTTGACATGATAAAGTGTACTAATCTGACTTCGTGTGGTTTAATAGGTTGCAACACGGTCATTCTTCCATTAATCTAGAAGCTATTCTGATTGGTGAACCCGCAATGAGCTACATTCTTTGAGTTATAAAGCCGACCTTGATCATTGGAGCTATCCATGTTCATATCATACTTCTACGCATATGATCTCTTTTACCTTAGTTCAATGCAATGTTTAGTTTGACATGAGAAAGTGTGCTAATCCAACTTCGGGTGGTGTAATAGGTAGCAACACGGTCATTCTTCCCTTAACCAAGAAGCTATTCCGATTGGTGAACCTGCAATGAGCTACATTCATTGAGTTATAAAGCCGACCTTGATCATTGGAGCTATCCATGTTCATATCATACTTCTACGCATATGATCTCTTTTAGCTTAGTTCAATGCAATGTTTAATTTGACATGAGAAAGTGTGTTTATCCAACTTCGGGTGGTGTAATAGGTTGCAACACGGTCATTCTTCCCTTAATCGAGAAGCTATTCCGATTGGTGAACCCGCAATGAGCTACATTCATTGAGTTATAAAGCCGAGTTTGATCATTGGAGCTATCCATGTTCATATCATACTTCTACGCATGTGATCTCTTTTAGCTTAGTTCAATGCAATGTTTAATTTGACATGAGAAAGTGTGGTAATTCGACTTCGAGTAGTGTTATAGGTTGAAACTGGGTCATTCTTCCCTTAATCTAGAAGCTATTCCGATTGGTGAACCCGCAATGAGCTACATTCGTTGAGTTATAAAGCCGAGCTTGATCATTGGAGCTATCCATGTTCATATCATACTTCTACGCATGTGATCTCTTTTAGCTTAGTTCAATGCAATGTTTAGTTTGACATGAGAAAGTGTGCTAATCCAACTTCGGGTGGTGTAATAGGTAGCAACACGGTCATTCTTCCCTAAACCTAGAAGCTATTCCGATTGGTGAACCTGCAATGAGTTACATTCATTGAGTTATAAAGCCGACCTTGATCATTGGAGCTATCCATGTTCATATCATACTTCTACGCATATGATCTCTTTTAGCTTAGTTCAATGCAATGTTTAGTTTGACATGAGAAAGTGTGCTAATCCAACATCGGGTGATGTAATAGGTAGCAACACGGTCATTCTTCCCTTAACCTAGAAGCTATTCCGATTGGTGAACCTGCAATGAGCTACATTCATTGAGTTATAAAGCCGACCTTGATCATTGGAGCTATCCATGTTCATATCATACTTCTACGCATATGATCTCTTTTAGCTTAGTTCAATGCAATGTTTAGTTTGACATGAGAAAGTGTGTTTATTCAACTTCGGGTGGTGTAATAGGTTGCAACACGGTCATTCTTCCCTTAATCGAGAAGCTATTCCGATTGGTGAACCCGCAATGAGCTACATTCATTGAGTTATAAAGCCGAGCTTGATCATTGGAGCTATCCATGTTCATATCATACTTCTACGCATGTGATCTCTTTTAGCTTAGTTCAATGCAATGTTTAATTTGACATGAGAAAGTGTGGTAATTCGACTTCGAGTAGTGTTATAGGTTGCATCACGGTCATTCTTCCCTTAATCGAGAAGCTATTCCGATTGGTGAACCCGCAATGAGCTACATTCATTGAGTTATAAAGCCGAGCTTGATCATTGGAGCTATCCATGTTCATATCATACTTCTACGCATATGATCTCTTGGTTACTTATTCTCACTAATTCTCTTGTTACTTATACTCTAATCTCTCACCATCTCTTGTTGTTTTGAGTGTATGTTTAACTCTAAAAACAGATCCGGAATTAAAAATGGTGAGAAAGCTCGTTTGCTATCTCAAAGGAGAAGTGGCGAGTTGTTGAAGAGTTGTGAATCAAGTCATGCGGACTGGAGGTCAGTTGGTGGCTGCATTCAAACTCTCAAAAGGTTTCAAAAGAAGCTAGAAAAAGCACAACAAAGCTTGGTACGTGATCAAGAGGGCCACCAAGCTTTGGACTCCAAATATCTCACCTAGCTCAACACGGAAGGACTTGAAGAGGCGGACCAAAAAGGCTGACCTAAAGAGAGTGGATCCGTAGGTGTCTAAGGTGGAAGGTCAAAGTGGAGATGCTAGCTGGTGGAAGGCTATGAATCAAAACCAAAGCGATTGGAAGTGCCTTGAAAAATGTCAAAAATCCTCAAAGATCTCCAAAAAGGCTAAACTCTAAACCTTTCCAATTTTTTTTAAAAATATTCAATCCATTCTTAGGCTTTAAATCCTCTCATTTGGTCTTTCTTTAATTTCATTTAAGTGTTTCTTAAACCCCCACAACATATACTTTAAAATTTTTCTTTGAATCTCATGATGAAGGTTCAAAAGAGAAGGAGGAATGTGTGGATATTCTCACAAGGAGCACTAGATGAAACAAGAGGATCATAAGAAGGGAAACAAAGTCAAGAAGGACTAATGCAAGGAATCACTTGGAAGAAGAAGGCGCCGGTTGCAAAGTCATTTAAAAACCGGGGTCAAGCATCATCAAACCACCGATGAGCTATACTCTTTTTCCCCTAGTAGAGTTTTGTCCCACGTGGTTTTCTCTCTAGGGTTTTTAATGAGGTAGTCTTGTCGGTTGGCAAGCTTGGCCTTTGGTCCTTAGGCCTTTGGCCTTGAGCGTCTCGACGACCAAGCTTGGGGGAAGGTATTAGTCTATATCAAAGAGATGAGGAGGATGAGGCCGAAGAGGCCGAAGACCTTTAAGGTCAATAAGATGAAATGGAGGAGAGTTAAGGCCGAAGTCATCAAGACAAGGCCGAAGACCACCCCAAGGACCTCCAAGAAGGAGGAAATTAGCCACCAAGGACCCATAAAGGTCATCAAATCATCAAAAGATCAAGAAATGGCCAAAAGAAGGAGTTCTGGAAAAGTCAACGTTTTGGACCAGAAAGTCAACGGTAGGTGGTCATGGACCGCGGGTAGGCCATCGGGTCGAGAGGCACGTACCGCGGGAAGGTTTTCATGTACTGCGGGCAGACGCAGGTCGGGTCAACGGACATGCGAGAAAGTCAACGGTCGGTGGTATACCGCGGGTAGCAGATCAGGTCGAGAGGCGTGTACCGCGGGTCGAGACATGGACGTACCGCGGGAAGGAAATTCACGTACCGCGGGTCGAGGAATTCACGTACCACGGGTCGAGGAATTCATGTACCGCGGGTAAGGAATTCATGCACCGCGGGTAAGATTTCTGTGTACCGCGGGTAAGGTCAACGGCCGAGGCAAAAAGTCAACGTTTTGAGAAATCTTCCAAATGTTGATTCTAATCAAATGGGAAGTTATGTAAGGCTGTTAGGACCTAAATGGAGTCTAACTAGAGCCAAGAAGACCGTTGGAAGCCTAAGAAGACATGTGACTCTACTTTATGCTAAGTTCAAGACTAAGGACATGTCACTTTCAAGCTTTGGGAACAACACTTCCTCTCTCCTCTCCAACGGTCATATTGCTGAGCATCTAGGCTTCATTTTAAGCTGAACCATAACCTTGTAAACTCTATAAATAGAGCTTGTATTCCCTTTGTAAAATTATCCGAAAATATATATACAAAGAAGTGTTGCTAAAGTTCTCTCTTTTCTTTATGTTTAAGCAAGTAGTTTCAATGTAGATTCTAGGCTAGTTGGCTCGTGTAGAGGCTGCCCAATGGCAGACCTCTACCCAAACACTTCTAGATCTCCACCAAACTCTTCTTATGCTTTATTTATATTTATGTAAATCTAGATGAATGGTTCTAGAATCCAAGATCTCTTTAGCACACAAACTCCAAGTGTTGTGATGCTTTACTTGGATTAGATCCAACCTAGATTAGTTTTCTCCTTGCTAGAACCGATTTACTCCATAGTAAACTCGGATTCAACAAGTCTTGAGATCGAGTCCATTTTGTGGGTTAAGTGGTTTCATTCACCAAGTGAAGTCTCCACGGTTTATTTTGAGCTTAGTCTCATAAAAACCAACATGGTATCAGAGCCACAAGAGCTTGGTTCCCATTAAACTTGATTCTCTTGTTTTTCGGTTTTATGTTCTTCATCTTGTCCAATGAATCAAAAGAAGAGGACATGAATGAAGTTCTCGTTTTTCTAGGTTTTAGAGACTTTACCTCTTAGCTTTATCAATGGATATTAGCTTATCTCAAATGGGGAAGGTCCTAGACTAGTTTAATTTTCGTTTTTCAAATTTCAAATTTCAAAAGGCTCATGAAAAATCCTTAAAAATGGATTATTTTGTGAGATTGTTGGAATTGCTTTTGTAAACCATGAGAAACACTAATATTTGTGTTATTTTGTGGCTCTTAATGTCTAAAGCTCACGAAAACCTTTTGGATATGTGTTATTTCGTGAGCTTCAAATCTTTAACCGGTGGATAAATTAATTGTCCATCGGTCCATAACTTGTCTCAGCCATTAAAGTACCTAGTTCTTGTTGTTCTAAGGTATTTTTGGCTGGATTTTTGAGCCAATGCTCCCTCAAAACTCATGAGTTATTTCGTGAGTTCATTCTTGTCACCATGGATAGATCAATTGTCCATTGGTTCATAATTTAGACCAGCCATTAAAGCACCGAGTTCTTGTTGTTCTAAGGTGCTCTTGGCTTGGTATTTGGCAGCTAATGCTTCCACAAAACTCAAGAAAACAGAGAACAAAACTCTGTCCACATGAACTCTTGAGCAAAAATCTCTTATTCTCTATTCTCCATTGCTTCCGCTCATTCTCTCTTATTCTTAATATTCTCTCAGTTACTTATTCTCAATATTCTCTTGGTTACTTATTCTCACTAATTCTCTTGTTACTTATACTCTAATCTCTCACCATCTCTTGTTGTTTTGAGTGTATGTTTAACTCTAAAAACAGATCCGGAATTAAAAATGGTGAGAAAGCTCGTTTGCTATCTCAAAGGAGAAGTGGCGAGTTGTTGAAGAGTTGTGAATCAAGTCATGCGGACTGGAGGTCAGTTGGTGGCTGCATTCAAACTCTCAAAAGGTTTCAAAAGAAGCTAGAAAAAGCACAACAAAGCTTGGTACGTGATCAAGAGGGCCACCAAGCTTTGGACTCCAAATATCTCACCTAGCTCAACACGGAAGGACTTGAAGAGGCGGACCAAAATGGCTGACCTAAAGAGAGTGGATCCGTAGGTGTCTAAGGTGGAAGGTCAAAGTGGAGATGCTAGCTGGTGGAAGGCTATGAATCAAAACCAAAGCGATTGGAAGTGCCTTGAAAAATGTCAAAAATCCTCAAAGATCTCCAAAAAGGCTAAACTCTAAACCTTTCCAATTTTTTTTAAAAATATTCAATCCATTCTTAGGCTTTAAATCCTCTCATTTGGTCTTTCTTTAATTTCATTTAAGTGTTTCTTAAACCCCCACAACATATACTTTAAAATTTTTCTTTGAATCTCATGATGAAGGTTCAAAAGAGAAGGAGGAATGTGTGGATATTCTCACAAGGAGCACTAGATGAAACAAGAGGATCATAAGAAGGGAAACAAAGTCAAGAAGGACTAATGCAAGGAATCACTTGGAAGAAGAAGGCGCCGGTTGCAAAGTCATTTAAAAACCGGGGTCAAGCATCATCAAACCACCGATGGGCTATACTCTTTTTCCCCTAGTAGAGTTTTGTCCCACGTGGTTTTCTCTCTAGGGTTTTTAATGAGGTAGTCTTGTCGGTTGGCAAGCTTGGCCTTTGGTCCTTAGGCCTTTGGCCTTGAGCGTCTCGACGACCAAGCTTGGGGGAAGGTATTAGTCTATATCAAAGAGATGAGGAGGATGAGGCCGAAGAGGCCGAAGACCTTTAAGGTCAATAAGATGAAATGGAGGAGAGTTAAGGCCGAAGTCATCAAGACAAGGCCGAAGACCACCCCAAGGACCTCCAAGAAGGAGGAAATTAGCCACCAAGGACCCATAAAGGTCATCAAATCATCAAAAGATCAAGAAATGGCCAAAAGAAGGAGTTCTGGAAAAGTCAACGTTTTGGACCAGAAAGTCAACGGTAGGTGGTCATGGACCGCGGGTAGGCCATCGGGTCGAGAGGCACGTACCGCGGGAAGGTTTTCATGTACTGCGGGCAGACGCAGGACGGGTCAACGGACATGCGAGAAAGTCAACGGTCGGTGGTATACCGCGGGTAGCAGATCAGGTCGAGAGGCGTGTACCGCGGGTCGAGACATGGACGTACCGCGGGAAGGAAATTCACGTACCGCGGGTCGAGGAATTCACGTACCACGGGTCGAGGAATTCATGTACCGCGGGTAAGGAATTCATGCACCGCGGGTAAGGTTTCTGTGTACCGCGGGTAAGGTCAACGGCCGAGGCAAAAAGTCAACGTTTTGAGAAATCTTCCAAATGTTGATTCTAATCAAATGGGAAGTTATGTAAGGCTGTTAGGACCTAAATGGAGTCTAACTAGAGCCAAGAAGACCGTTGGAAGCCTAAGAAGACATGTGACTCTACTTTATGCTAAGTTCAAGACTAAGGACATGTCACTTTCAAGCTTTGGGAACAATACTTCCTCTCTCCTCTCCAACGGTCATATTGCTGAGCATCTAGGCTTCATTTTAAGCTGAACCATAACCTTGTAAACTCTATAAATAGAGCTTGTATTCCCTTTGTAAAATTATCCAAAAATATATATACAAAGAAGTGTTGCTAAAGTTCTCTCTTCTCTTTATGTTTAAGCAAGTAGTTTCAATGTAGATTCTAGACTAGTTGGCTCGTGTAGAGGCTGCCCAATGGCAGACCTCTACCCAAACACTTCTAGATCTCCACCAAACTCTTCTTATGCTTTATTTATATTTATGTAAATCTAGATGAATGGTTCTAGAATCCAAGATCTCTTTAGCACACAAACTCCAAGTGTTGTGATGCTTTACTTGGATTAGATCCAACCTAGATTAGTTTTCTCCTTGCTAGAACCGATTTACTCCATAGTAAACTCGGATTCAACAAGTCTTGAGATCGAGTCCATTTTGTGGGTTAAGTGGTTTCATTCACCAAGTGAAGTCTCCACGGTTTATTTTGAGCTTAGTCTCATAAAAACCAACACTACGCATATGATCTCTTTTAGCTTAGTTCAAT
Organism: Lepidium didymum; assembly: GCA_963920545.1. NCBI lineage: Eukaryota > Viridiplantae > Streptophyta > Magnoliopsida > Brassicales > Brassicaceae > Lepidium > Lepidium didymum. The sequence continues at coordinate 11,002,223 of OY986993.1, read as the reverse complement.
GCAATGTTTAGTTTGACATGAGAAAGTGTGTTTATCCAACTTCGGGTGGTGTAATAGGTTGCAACACGGTCATTCTTCCCTTAATCGAGAAGCTATTCCGATTGGTGAACCCGCAATGAGCTACATTCATTGAGTTATAAAGCCGAGCTTGATCATTGGAGCTATCCATGTTCATATCATACTTCTACGCATGTGATCTCTTTTAGCTTAGTTCAATGCAATGTTTAGTTTGACATGAGAAAGTGTACTAATCTGACTTCGTGTGGTTTAATAGGTTGCAACACGGTCATTCTTCCATTAATCTAGAAGCTATGACGATTGGTGAACCAAGTAAGGTTGCAGATTGTGTGGAACGCAAGGCACAACCAAGAAACTAATGTGCAGATCAAATAGAGCTGTTGGGACTTGTGGGCCACGTGATTAGTCTCTAGTTTGCTTATGAGCCAACTAGAAGGTTAACTAGAAGCAACAAAGTCACATGTGTTGGTTTGACTCAGCTGAAAGTCACATGTGACTAATTCTAGCTGTTGGAACATTTGTGGTAAGGAGACTACCCTCCTTTGGCTGGTTCAGTTTGTGTGTGTCCCATTTTGGGTAATTTTTTGTCATATAGTGTTTGTATGTTTGTAGAGAACCCTAGCTAGTCTTTGTGTATAAATAGGATCACATGTAATTCTTTGTAAACTAAGAAAGAATACACTCACTTTCTTCACATACTCTCTCATTCTCTCAGCCACCATGGCCAACAAATCTCCAAATCTCATTATTCTCACAAATCTCAACTATACTCTCTATCATTCTCAAATCTCATCCATTCTCATTTATATTCCGCAAATTCTAACACATATCATACTTCTACGCATATGATCTCTTTTAGCTTAGTTCAATGCAATGTTTAGTTTGACATGAGAAAGTGTACTAATCTGACTTCGTGTGGTTTAATAGGTTGCAACACGGTCATTCTTCCCTTAATCTAGAAGCTATTCCGATTGGTGAACCCGCAATGAGCTACATTCGTTGAGTTATAAAGCCGACCTTGATCATTGGAGCTATCCATGTTCATATCATACTTCTACGCATATGATCTCTTTTAGCTTAGTTCAATGTAATGTTTAGTTTGACATGAGAACGTGTGCTAATCCAACTTCGGGTGGTGTAATAGGTAGCAACACGGTCATTCTTCCCTTAACCTAGAAGCTATTCCGATTGGTGAACCTACAATGAGCTACATTCATTGAGTTATAAAGCCGACCTTGATCATTGGAGCTATCCATGTTCATATCATACTTCTACGCATATGATCTCTTTTAGCTTAGTTCAATGCAATGTTTAGTTTGACATGAGAAAGTGTGTTTATCCAACTTCGGGTGGTGTAATAGGTTGCAACACGGTCATTCTTCCCTTAATCGAGAAGCTATTCCGATTGGTGAACCCGCAAGGAGCTACATTCATTGAGTTATAAAGCCGAGCTTGATCATTGGAGCTATCCATGTTCATATCATACTTCTACGCATATGATCTCTTTTAGCTTAGTTCAATGCAATGTTTAGTTTGACATGAGAAAGTGTGCTAATCTAACTTCGGGTGGTGTAATAGGTAGCAACACGGTCATTCTTCCCTTAACCAAGAAGCTATTCCGATTGGTGAACCTGCAATGAGCTACATTTATTGAGTTATAAAGCCGACCTTGATCATTGGAGCTATCCATGTTCATATCATACTTCTACGCATATGATCTCTTTTAGCTTAGTTCAATGCAATGTTTAATTTGACATGAGAAAGTGTGTTTATCCAACTTCGGGTGGTGTAATAGGTTGCAACACGGTCATTCTTCCCTTAATCGAGAAGCTATTCCGATTGGTGAACCCGCAATGAGCTACATTCATTGAGTTATAAAGCCGAACTTGATCATTGGAGCTATCCATGTTCATATCATACTTCTACGCATGTGATCTCTTTTAGCTTAGTTCAATGCAATGTTTAGTTTGACATGAGAAAGTGTACTAATCTGACTTCGTGTGGTTTAATAGGTTGCAACACGGTCATTCTTCCATTAATCTAGAAGCTATTCTGATTGGTGAACCCGCAATGAGCTACATTCTTTGAGTTATAAAGCCGACCTTGATCATTGGAGCTATCCATGTTCATATCATACTTCTACGCATATGATCTCTTTTAGCTTAGTTCAATGCAATGTTTAGTTTGACATGAGAAAGTGTGCTAATCGAACTTCGGGTGGTGTAATAGGTAGCAACACGGTCATTCTTCCCTTAACTTAGAAGCTATTCCGATTGGTGAACCTGCAATGAGCTACATTCATTGAGTTATAAAGCCGACCTTGATCATTGGAGCTATCCATGTTCATATCATACTTCTACGCATATGATCTCTTTTAGCTTAGTTCAATGCAATATTTAGTTTGACATGAGAAAGTGTGTTTATCCAACTTCGGGTGGTGTAATAGGTTGCAACACGGTCATTCTTCCCTTAATCGAGAAGCTATTCCGATTGGTGAACCCGCAATGAGCTACATTCATTGAGTTATAAAGCCGAGCTTGATCATTGGTGCTATCCATGTTCATATCATACTTCTACGCATGTGATCTCTTTTAGCTTAGTTCAATGCAATGTTTAATTTGACATGAGAAAGTGTGGTAATTCGACTTCGAGTAGTGTTATAGGTTGAAACACGGTCATTCTTCCCTTAATCTAGAAGCTATTCCGATTGGTGAACCCGCAATGAGCTACATTCATTGAGTTATAAAGCCGAGCTTGATCATTGGAGCTATCCATGTTCATATCATACTTCTACGCATGTGATCTCTTTTAGCTTAGTTCAATGCAATGTTTAGTTTGATATGAGAAAGTGTGCTAATCCAACTTCGGGTGGTGTAATAGGTAGCAACACGGTCATTCTTCCCTAAACCTAAAAGCTATTCCGATTGGTGAACCTGCAATGAGTTACATTCATTGAGTTATAAAGCCGACCTTGATCATTGGAGCTATCCATGTTCATATCATACTTCTACGCATATGATCTCTTTTAGCTTAGTTCAATGCAATGTTTAGTTTGACATGAGAAAGTGTGCTAATCCAACATCGGGTGATGTAATAGGTAGCAACACGGTCATTCTTCCCTTAACCTAGAAGCTATTCCGATTGGTGAACCTGCAATGAGCTACATTCATTGAGTTATAAAGCCGACCTTGATCATTGGAGCTATCCATGTTCATATCATACTTCTACGCATATGATCTCTTTTAGCTTAGTTCAATGCAATGTTTAGTTTGACATGAGAAAGTGTGTTTATTCAACTTCGGGTGGTGTAATAGGTTGCAACACGGTCATTCTTCCCTTAATCGAGAAGCTATTCCGATTGGTGAACCCGCAATGAGCTACATTCATTGAGTTATAAAGCCGAGCTTGATCATTGGAGCTATCCATGTTCATATCATACTTCTACGCATGTGATCTCTTTTAGCTTAGTTCAATGCAATGTTTAATTTGACATGAGAAAGTGTGGTAATTCGACTTCGAGTAGTGTTATAGGTTGCATCACGGTCATTCTTCCCTTAATCGAGAAGCTATTCCGATTGGTGAACCCGCAATGAGCTACATTCATTGAGTTATAAAGCCGAGCTTGATCATTGGAGCTATCCATGTTCATATCATACTTCTACGCATATGATCTCTTTTAGCTGAATTCAATGCAATGTTTAGTTTGACATGAGAAAGTGTGCTAATCCAACTTCGGGTGGTGTAATAGGTAGCAACACGGTCATTCTTCCCATAACCTAGAAGCTATTCCGATTGGTGAACCTGCAATGAGCTACATTCATTGAGTTATAAAGCCGACCTTGATCATTGGAGCTATCCATGTTCATATCATACTTCTACGCATATGATCTCTTTTAGCTTAGTTCAATGCAATGTTTAGTTTGACATGAGAAAGTGTGTTTATCCAACTTCGGGTGGTGTAATAGGTTGCAACACGGTCATTCTTCCCTTAATCGAGAAGCTATTCCGATTGGTGAACCCGCAATGAGCTACATTCATTGAGTTATAAAGCCGAGCTTGATCATTGGAGCTATCCATGTTCATATCATACTTCTACGCATGTGATCTCTTTTAGCTTAGTTAAATGCAATGTTTAGTTTGACATGAGAAAGTGTACTAATCTGACTTCGTGTGGTTTAATAGGTTGCAACACGGTCATTCTTCCATTAATCGAGAAGCTTTTCCGATTGGTGAACCCGCAATGAGCTACATTCATTGAGTTATAAAGCCGAGCTTGATCATTGGAGCTATCCATGTTCATATCATACTTCTACGCATGTGATCTCTTTTAGCTTAGTTCAATGCAATGTTTAATTTGACATGAGAAAATTTGGTAATTCGACTTCGAGTAGTGTTATAGGTTGCAACACGGTCATTCTTCCCTTAATCTAGAAGCTATTCCGATTGGTGAACCCACAATGAGCTACATTCGTTGAGTTATAAAGCCGACCTTGATCATTGGAGCTATCCATGTTCATATCATACTTCTACGCATATGATCTCTTTTAGCTTAGTTCAATGCAATGTTTAGTTTGACATGAGAAAGTGTGCTAATCCAACATCGGGTGATGTAATAGGTAGCAACACGGTCATTCTTCCCTTAACCTAGAAGCTATTCCGATTGGTGAACCTGCAATGAGCTACATTCATTGAGTTATAAAGCCGACCTTGATCATTGGAGCTATCCATGTTCATATCATACTTCTACGCATATGATCTCTTTTAGCTTAGTTCAATGCAATGTTTAGTTTGACTTGAGAAAGTGTGTTTATCCAACTTCGGGTGGTGTAATAGGTTGCAACACGGTCATTCTTCCCTTAATCGAGAAGCTATTCCGATTGGTGAACCCGCAATGAGCTACATTCATTGAGTTATAAAGCCGAGCTTGATCATTGGAGCTATCCATGTTCATATCATACTTCTACGCATATGATCTCTTTTAGCTTAGTTCAATGCAATGTTTAGTTTGACATGAGAAAGTGTACTAATCTGACTTCGTGTGGTTTAATAGGTTGCAACACGGTCATTCTTCCCTTAATCTAGAAGCTATTCCGATTGGTGAACCCGCAATGAGCTACATTCGTTGAGTTATAAAGCCGACCTTGATCATTGGAGCTATCCATGTTCATATCATACTTCTACGCATATGATCTCTTTTAGCTTAGTTCAATGTAATGTTTAGTTTGACATGAGAAAGTGTGCTAATCCAACTTCGGGTGGTGTAATAGGTAGCAACACGGTCATTCTTCCCTTAACCTAGAAGCTATTCCGATTGGTGAACCTGCAATTAGCTACATTCATTGAGTTATAAAGCCGACCTTGATCATTGGAGCTATCCATGTTCATATCATACTTCTACGCATATGATCTCTTTTAGCTTAGTTCAATGCAATGTTTAGTTTGACATGAGAAAGTGTGTTTATCCAACTTCGGTTGGTGTAATAGGTTGCAACACGGTCATTCTTCCCTTAATCGAGAAGCTATTCCGATTGGTGAACCCGCAATGAGCTACATTCATTGAGTTATAAAGCCGAGCTTGATCATTGGAGCTATCCATGTTCATATCATACTTCTACGCATGTGATCTCTTTTAGCTTAGTTCAATGCAATGTCTAATTTGACATGAGAAAATGTGGTAATTCGACTTCGAGTAGTGTTATAGGTTGCAACACGGTCATTCTTCCCTTAATCTAGAAGCTATTCCGATTGGTGAACCCACAATGAGCTACATTCGTTGAGTTATAAAGCCGACCTTGATCATTGGAGCTATCCATGTTCATATCATACTTCTACGCATATGATCTCTTTTAGCTTAGTTCAATGCAATGTTTAGTTTGACATGAGAAAGTGTGCTAATCCAACATCGGGTGATGTAATAGGTAGCAACACGGTCATTCTTCCCTTAACCTAGAAGCTATTCCGATTGGTGAACCTGCAATGAGCTACATTCATTGAGTTATAAAGCCGACCTTGATCATTGGAGCTATCCATGTTCATATCATACTTCTACGCATATGATCTCTTTTAGCTTAGTTCAATGCAATGTTTAGTTTGACATGAGAAAGTGTGTTTATCCAACTTCGGGTGGTGTAATAGGTTGCAACACGGTCATTCTTCCCTTAATCGAGAAGCTATTCCGATTGGTGAACCCGCAATGAGCTACATTCATTGAGTTATAAAGCCGAGCTTGATCATTGGAGCTATCCATGTTCATATCATACTTCTACACATGTGATCTCTTTTAGCTTAGTTCAATGCAATGTTTAATTTGACATGAGAAAGTGTGGTAATTCGACTTCGAGTAGTGTTATAGGTTGCAACACGGTCATTCTTCCCTTAATCTAGAAGCTATTCCGATTGGTGAACCCGCAATGAGCTACATTGGTTGAGTTATAAAGCCGACCTTGATCATTGGAGCTATCCATGTTCATATCATACTTCTACGCATATGATCTCTTTTAGCTTAGTTCAATGCAATGTTTAGTTTGACATGAGAAAGTGTGCTAATCCAACTTCCGGTGGTGTAATAGGTAGCAACACGGTCATTCTTCCCTTAACCTAGAGGCTATTCTGATTGGTGAACCCGCAATGAACTACATTCATGGAGTTATAAAGCCGAGCTTGATCATTGGAGCTATCAATGTTCATATCATATTTCTACGCATGTGATCTCTTTTAGCTTAGTTCAATGCAATGTTTAGTTTGACATGAGAAAGTGTGTTCACCCAACTTCGGGTGGTGTAATAGGTTGCAACACGGTCATTCTTCCCTTAATCTAGAAGTTATTCCGATTGGTGAGCCCGTAATGAGCTACATTCGTTGAGTTATAAAGCCGAGCTTTATCATTGGAGCTATCCATGTTCATATCATACTTCTACGCATGTGATCTCTTTTAGCTTAGTTCAATGCAATGTTTAATTTGACATGAGAAAGTGTGGTAATCCGACTTCGGGTAGTATTATAGGTTGCAACACGGTCATTCTTCCCTTAATCTAGAAGCTATTCCGATTGGTGAACCCGCAATGAGCTACATTCATTGAGTTATAAAGCCGAGCTTGATCATTGGAGCTATCCATATTCATATCATACTTCTACGCATGTGATCTCTTTTATCTTAGTTCAATGCAATGTTTAGTTTGACATGAGAAAGTGTGCTAATCCAACTTCGGGTGGTGTAATAGGTAGCAACACGGTCATTCTTCCCTTAACCTAGAAGCTATTCCGATTGGTGAACTTGCAATGACCTACATTCATTGAGTTATAAAGCCGACCTTGATCATTGGAGCTATCCATGTTCATATCATACTTCTACGCATATGATCTCTTTTAGCTTAGTTCAATGCAATGTTTAGTTTGACATGAGAAAGTGTGCTAATCCAACTTCGGGTGGTGTAATAGGTAGCAACACGGTCATTCTTCCCTTAACCTAGAGGCTATTCTGATTGGTGAACCCGCAATGAACTACATTCATGGAGTTATAAAGCCGAGCTTGATCATTGGAGCTATCAATGTTCATATCATATTTCTACGCATGTGATCTCTTTTAGCTTAGTTCAATGCAATGTTTAGTTTGACATGAGAAAGTGTGTTCACCCAACTTCGGGTGGTGTAATAGGTTGCAACACGGTCATTCTTCCCTTAATCTAGAAGTTATTCCGATTGGTGAGCCCGTAATGAGCTACATTCGTTGAGTTATAAAGCCGAGCTTTATCATTGGAGCTATCCATGTTCATATCATACTTCTACGCATGTGATCTCTTTTAGCTTAGTTCAATGCAATGTTTAATTTGACATGAGAAAGTGTGGTAATTCGACTTCGAGTAGTGTTATAGGTTGCATCACGGTCATTCTTCCCTTAATCGAGAAGCTATTCCGATTGGTGAACCCGCAATGAGCTACATTCATTGAGTTATAAAGCCGAGCTTGATCATTGGAGCTATCCATGTTCATATCATACTTCTACGCATATGATCTCTTTTAGCTGAATTCAATGCAATGTTTAGTTTGACATGAGAAAGTGTGCTAATCCAACTTCGGGTGGTGTAATAGGTAGCAACACGGTCATTCTTCCCTTAACCTAGAAGCTATTCCGATTGGTGAACCTGCAATGAGCTACATTCATTGAGTTATAAAGCCGACCTTGATCATTGGAGCTATCCATGTTCATATCATACTTCTACGCATATGATCTCTTTTAGCTTAGTTCAATGCAATGTTTAGTTTGACATGAGAAAGTGTGTTTATCCAACTTCGGGTGGTGTAATAGGTTGCAACACGGTCATTCTTCCCTTAATCGAGAAGCTATTCCGATTGGTGAACCCGCAATGAGCTACATTCATTGAGTTATAAAGCCGAGCTTGATCATTGGAGCTATCCATGTTCATATCATACTTCTACGCATGTGATCTCTTTTAGCTTAGTTCAATGCAATGTTTAATTTGACATGAGAAAGTGTGGTAATTCGACTTCGAGTAGTGTTATAGGTTGCAACACGGTCATTCTTCCCTTAACCTAGAGGCTATTCTGATTGGTGAACCCGCAATGAACTACATTCATGGAGTTATAAAGCCGAGCTTGATCATTGGAGCTATCAATGTTCATATCATATTTCTACGCATGTGATCTCTTTTAGCTTAGTTCAATGCAATGTTTAGTTTGACATGAGAAAGTGTGCTAATCCAACTTCGGGTGGTGTAATAGGTAGCAACACGGTCATTCTTCCCTTAATCTAGAAGTTATTCCGATTGGTGAGCCCGTAATGAGCTACATTCGTTGAGTTATAAAGCCGAGCTTTATCATTGGAGCTATCCATGTTCATATCATACTTCTACGCATATGATCTCTTTTAGCTTAGTTCAATGCAATGTTTAGTTTGACATGAGAAAGTGTGTTTATCCAACTTCGGGTGGTGTAATAGGTTGCAACACGGTCATTCTTCCCTTAATCGAGAAGCTATTCCGATTGGTGAATCCGCAATGAGCTACATTCATTGAGTTATAAAGCCGAGCTTGATCATTGGAGCTATCCATGTTCATATCATACTTCTACACATGTGATCTCTTTTAGCTTAGTTCAATGCAATGTTTAATTTGACATGAGAAAGTGTGGTAATTCGACTTCGAGTAGTGTTATAGGTTGCAACACGGTCATTCTTCCCTTAATCTAGAAGCTATTCCGATTGGTGAACCCGCAATGAGCTACATTCGTTGAGTTATAAAGCCGACCTTGATCATTGGACCTATCCATGTTCATATCATACTTCTACGCATATGATCTCTTTTAGCTTAGTTCAATGCAATGTTTAGTTTGACATGAGAAAGTGTGCTAATCCAACTTCGGGTGGTGTAATAGGTAGCAACACGGTCATTCTTCCCTTAACCTAGAGGCTATTCTGATTGGTGAACCCGCAATGAACTACATTCATGGAGTTATAAAGCCGAGCTTGATCATTGGAGCTACCAATGTTCATATCATATTTCTACGCATGTGATCTCTTTTAGCTTAGTTCAATGCAATGTTTAGTTTGACATGAGAAAGTGTGTTCACCCAACTTCGGGTGGTGTAATAGGTTGCAACACGGTCATTCTTCCCTTAATCTAGAAGTTATTCCGATTGGTGAGCCCGTAATGAGCTACATTCGTTGAGTTATAAAGCCGAGCTTTATCATTGGAGCTATCCATGTTCATATCATACTTCTACGCATGTGATCTCTTTTAGCTTAGTTCAATGCAATGTTTAATTTGACATGAGAAAGTGTGGTAATCCGACTTCGGGTAGTATTATAGGTTGCAACACGGTCATTCTTCCCTTAATCTAGAAGCTATTCCGATTGGTGAACCCGCAATGAGCTACATTCATTGAGTTATAAAGCCGAGCTTGATCATTGGAGCTATCCATATTCATATCATACTTCTACACATGTGATCTCTTTTATCTTAGTTCAATGCAATGTTTAGTTTGACATGAGAAAGTGTGCTAATCCAACTTCGGGTGGTGTAATAGGTAGCAACACGGTCATTCTTCCCTTAACCTAGAAGCTATTCCGATTGGTGAACCTGCAATGACCTACATTCATTGAGTTATAAAGCCGACCTTGATCATTGGAGCTATCCATGTTCATATCATACTTCTACGCATATGATCTCTTTTAGCTTAGTTCAATGCAATGTTTAGTTTGACATGAGAAAGTGTGCTAATCCAACTTCGGGTGGTGTAATAGGTAGCAACACGGTCATTCTTCCCTTAACCTAGAAGCTATTCCGATTGGTGAACCTGCAATGAGCTACATTCATTGAGTTATAAAGCCGACCTTGATCATTGGAGCTATCCATGTTCATATCATACTTCTACGCATATGATCTCTTTTAGCTTAGTTCAATGCAATGTTTAGTTTGACTTGAGAAAGTGTGTTTATCCAACTTCGGGTGGTGTAATAGGTTGCAACACGGTCATTCTTCCCTTAATCGAGAAGCTATTCCGATTGGTGAACCCGCAATGAGCTACATTCATTGAGTTATAAAGCCGAGCTTGATCATTGGAGCTATCCATGTTCATATCATACTTCTACGCATATGATCTCTTTTAGCTTAGTTCAATGCAATGTTTAGTTTGACATGAGAAAGTGTGCTAATCCAACATCGGGTGATGTAATAGGTAGCAACACGGTCATTCTTCCCTTAACCTAGAAGCTATTCCGATTGGTGAACCTGCAATGAGCTACATTCATTGAGTTATAAAGCCGACCTTGATCATTGGAGCTATCCATGTTCATATCATACTTCTACGCATATGATCTCTTTTAGCTTAGTTCAATGCAATGTTTAGTTTGACTTGAGAAAGTGTGTTTATCCAACTTCGGGTGGTGTAATAGGTTGCAACACGGTCATTCTTCCCTTAATCGAGAAGCTATTCCGATTGGTGAACCCGCAATGAGCTACATTCATTGAGTTATAAAGCCGAGCTTGATCATTGGAGCTATCCATGTTCATATCATACTTCTACGCATATGATCTCTTTTAGCTTAGTTCAATGCAATGTTTAGTTTGACATGAGAAAGTGTACTAATCTGACTTCGTGTGGTTTAATAGGTTGCAACACGGTCATTCTTCCCTTAATCTAGAAGCTATTCCGATTGGTGAACCCGCAATGAGCTACATTCGTTGAGTTATAAAGCCGACCTTGATCATTGGAGCTATCCATGTTCATATCATACTTCTACGCATATGATCTCTTTTAGCTTAGTTCAATGTAATGTTTAGTTTGACATGAGAAAGTGTGCTAATCCAACTTCGGGTGGTGTAATAGGTAGCAACACGGTCATTCTTCCCTTAACCTAGAAGCTATTCCGATTGGTGAACCTGCAATTAGCTACATTCATTGAGTTATAAAGCCGACCTTGATCATTGGAGCTATCCATGTTCATATCATACTTCTACGCATATGATCTCTTTTAGCTTAGTTCAATGCAATGTTTAGTTTGACATGAGAAAGTGTGTTTATCCAACTTCGGTTGGTGTAATAGGTTGCAACACGGTCATTCTTCCCTTAATCGAGAAGCTATTCCGATTGGTGAACCCGCAATGAGCTACATTCATTGAGTTATAAAGCCGAGCTTGATCATTGGAGCTATCCATGTTCATATCATACTTCTACGCATGTGATCTCTTTTAGCTTAGTTCAATGCAATGTCTAATTTGACATGAGAAAATGTGGTAATTCGACTTCGAGTAGTGTTATAGGTTGCAACACGGTCATTCTTCCCTTAATCTAGAAGCTATTCCGATTGGTGAACCCACAATGAGCTACATTCGTTGAGTTATAAAGCCGACCTTGATCATTGGAGCTATCCATGTTCATATCATACTTCTACGCATATGATCTCTTTTAGCTTAGTTCAATGCAATGTTTAGTTTGACATGAGAAAGTGTGCTAATCCAACATCGGGTGATGTAATAGGTAGCAACACGGTCATTCTTCCCTTAACCTAGAAGCTATTCCGATTGGTGAACCTGCAATGAGCTACATTCATTGAGTTATAAAGCCGACCTTGATCATTGGAGCTATCCATGTTCATATCATACTTCTACGCATATGATCTCTTTTAGCTTAGTTCAATGCAATGTTTAGTTTGACATGAGAAAGTGTGTTTATCCAACTTCGGGTGGTGTAATAGGTTGCAACACGGTCATTCTTCCCTTAATCGAGAAGCTATTCCGATTGGTGAACCCGCAATGAGCTACATTCATTGAGTTATAAAGCCGAGCTTGATCATTGGAGCTATCCATGTTCATATCATACTTCTACACATGTGATCTCTTTTAGCTTAGTTCAATGCAATGTTTAATTTGACATGAGAAAGTGTGGTAATTCGACTTCGAGTAGTGTTATAGGTTGCAACACGGTCATTCTTCCCTTAATCTAGAAGCTATTCCGATTGGTGAACCCGCAATGAGCTACATTGGTTGAGTTATAAAGCCGACCTTGATCATTGGAGCTATCCATGTTCATATCATACTTCTACGCATATGATCTCTTTTAGCTTAGTTCAATGCAATGTTTAGTTTGACATGAGAAAGTGTGCTAATCCAACTTCCGGTGGTGTAATAGGTAGCAACACGGTCATTCTTCCCTTAACCTAGAGGCTATTCTGATTGGTGAACCCGCAATGAACTACATTCATGGAGTTATAAAGCCGAGCTTGATCATTGGAGCTATCAATGTTCATATCATATTTCTACGCATGTGATCTCTTTTAGCTTAGTTCAATGCAATGTTTAGTTTGACATGAGAAAGTGTGTTCACCCAACTTCGGGTGGTGTAATAGGTTGCAACACGGTCATTCTTCCCTTAATCTAGAAGTTATTCCGATTGGTGAGCCCGTAATGAGCTACATTCGTTGAGTTATAAAGCCGAGCTTTATCATTGGAGCTATCCATGTTCATATCATACTTCTACGCATGTGATCTCTTTTAGCTTAGTTCAATGCAATGTTTAATTTGACATGAGAAAGTGTGGTAATCCGACTTCGGGTAGTATTATAGGTTGCAACACGGTCATTCTTCCCTTAATCTAGAAGCTATTCCGATTGGTGAACCCGCAATGAGCTACATTCATTGAGTTATAAAGCCGAGCTTGATCATTGGAGCTATCCATATTCATATCATACTTCTACGCATGTGATCTCTTTTATCTTAGTTCAATGCAATGTTTAGTTTGACATGAGAAAGTGTGCTAATCCAACTTCGGGTGGTGTAATAGGTAGCAACACGGTCATTCTTCCCTTAACCTAGAAGCTATTCCGATTGGTGAACTTGCAATGACCTACATTCATTGAGTTATAAAGCCGACCTTGATCATTGGAGCTATCCATGTTCATATCATACTTCTACGCATATGATCTCTTTTAGCTTAGTTCAATGCAATGTTTAGTTTGACATGAGAAAGTGTGCTAATCCAACTTCGGGTGGTGTAATAGGTAGCAACACGGTCATTCTTCCCTTAACCTAGAGGCTATTCTGATTGGTGAACCCGCAATGAACTACATTCATGGAGTTATAAAGCCGAGCTTGATCATTGGAGCTATCAATGTTCATATCATATTTCTACGCATGTGATCTCTTTTAGCTTAGTTCAATGCAATGTTTAGTTTGACATGAGAAAGTGTGTTCACCCAACTTCGGGTGGTGTAATAGGTTGCAACACGGTCATTCTTCCCTTAATCTAGAAGTTATTCCGATTGGTGAGCCCGTAATGAGCTACATTCGTTGAGTTATAAAGCCGAGCTTTATCATTGGAGCTATCCATGTTCATATCATACTTCTACGCATGTGATCTCTTTTAGCTTAGTTCAATGCAATGTTTAATTTGACATGAGAAAGTGTGGTAATTCGACTTCGAGTAGTGTTATAGGTTGCATCACGGTCATTCTTCCCTTAATCGAGAAGCTATTCCGATTGGTGAACCCGCAATGAGCTACATTCATTGAGTTATAAAGCCGAGCTTGATCATTGGAGCTATCCATGTTCATATCATACTTCTACGCATATGATCTCTTTTAGCTGAATTCAATGCAATGTTTAGTTTGACATGAGAAAGTGTGCTAATCCAACTTCGGGTGGTGTAATAGGTAGCAACACGGTCATTCTTCCCTTAACCTAGAAGCTATTCCGATTGGTGAACCTGCAATGAGCTACATTCATTGAGTTATAAAGCCGACCTTGATCATTGGAGCTATCCATGTTCATATCATACTTCTACGCATATGATCTCTTTTAGCTTAGTTCAATGCAATGTTTAGTTTGACATGAGAAAGTGTGTTTATCCAACTTCGGGTGGTGTAATAGGTTGCAACACGGTCATTCTTCCCTTAATCGAGAAGCTATTCCGATTGGTGAACCCGCAATGAGCTACATTCGTTGAGTTATAAAGCCGAGCTTGATCATTGGAGCTATCCATGTTCATATCATACTTCTACGCATGTGATCTCTTTTAGCTTAGTTCAATGCAATGTTTAATTTGACATGAGAAAGTGTGGTAATTCGACTTCGAGTAGTGTTATAGGTTGCAACACGGTCATTCTTCCCTTAACCTAGAGGCTATTCTGATTGGTGAACCCGCAATGAACTACATTCATGGAGTTATAAAGCCGAGCTTGATCATTGGAGCTATCAATGTTCATATCATATTTCTACGCATGTGATCTCTTTTAGCTTAGTTCAATGCAATGTTTAGTTTGACATGAGAAAGTGTGCTAATCCAACTTCGGGTGGTGTAATAGGTAGCAACACGGTCATTCTTCCCTTAATCTAGAAGTTATTCCGATTGGTGAGCCCGTAATGAGCTACATTCGTTGAGTTATAAAGCCGAGCTTTATCATTGGAGCTATCCATGTTCATATCATACTTCTACGCATATGATCTCTTTTAGCTTAGTTCAATGCAATGTTTAGTTTGACATGAGAAAGTGTGTTTATCCAACTTCGGGTGGTGTAATAGGTTGCAACACGGTCATTCTTCCCTTAATCGAGAAGCTATTCCGATTGGTGAATCCGCAATGAGCTACATTCATTGAGTTATAAAGCCGAGCTTGATCATTGGAGCTATCCATGTTCATATCATACTTCTACACATGTGATCTCTTTTAGCTTAGTTCAATGCAATGTTTAATTTGACATGAGAAAGTGTGGTAATTCGACTTCGAGTAGTGTTATAGGTTGCAACACGGTCATTCTTCCCTTAATCTAGAAGCTATTCCGATTGGTGAACCCGCAATGAGCTACATTCGTTGAGTTATAAAGCCGACCTTGATCATTGGACCTATCCATGTTCATATCATACTTCTACGCATATGATCTCTTTTAGCTTAGTTCAATGCAATGTTTAGTTTGACATGAGAAAGTGTGCTAATCCAACTTCGGGTGGTGTAATAGGTAGCAACACGGTCATTCTTCCCTTAACCTAGAGGCTATTCTGATTGGTGAACCCGCAATGAACTACATTCATGGAGTTATAAAGCCGAGCTTGATCATTGGAGCTACCAATGTTCATATCATATTTCTACGCATGTGATCTCTTTTAGCTTAGTTCAATGCAATGTTTAGTTTGACATGAGAAAGTGTGTTCACCCAACTTCGGGTGGTGTAATAGGTTGCAACACGGTCATTCTTCCCTTAATCTAGAAGTTATTCCGATTGGTGAGCCCGTAATGAGCTACATTCGTTGAGTTATAAAGCCGAGCTTTATCATTGGAGCTATCCATGTTCATATCATACTTCTACGCATGTGATCTCTTTTAGCTTAGTTCAATGCAATGTTTAATTTGACATGAGAAAGTGTGGTAATCCGACTTCGGGTAGTATTATAGGTTGCAACACGGTCATTCTTCCCTTAATCTAGAAGCTATTCCGATTGGTGAACCCGCAATGAGCTACATTCATTGAGTTATAAAGCCGAGCTTGATCATTGGAGCTATCCATATTCATATCATACTTCTACACATGTGATCTCTTTTATCTTAGTTCAATGCAATGTTTAGTTTGACATGAGAAAGTGTGCTAATCCAACTTCGGGTGGTGTAATAGGTAGCAACACGGTCATTCTTCCCTTAACCTAGAAGCTATTCCGATTGGTGAACCTGCAATGACCTACATTCATTGAGTTATAAAGCCGACCTTGATCATTGGAGCTATCCATGTTCATATCATACTTCTACGCATATGATCTCTTTTAGCTTAGTTCAATGCAATGTTTAGTTTGACATGAGAAAGTGTGCTAATCCAACTTCGGGTGGTGTAATAGGTAGCAACACGGTCATTCTTCCCTTAACCTAGAAGCTATTCTGATTGGTGAACCCGCAATGAACTACATTCATGGAGTTATAAAGCCGAGCTTGATCATTGGAGCTATCAATGTTCATATCATATTTCTACGCATGTGATCTCTTTTAGCTTAGTTCAATGCAATGTTTAGTTTGACATGAGAAAGTGTGTTCACCCAACTTCGGGTGGTGTAATAGGTTGCAACACGGTCATTCTTCCCTTAATCTAGAAGTTATTCCGATTGGTGAGCCCGTAATGAGCTACATTCGTTGAGTTATAAAGCCGAGCTTTATCATTGGAGCTATCCATGTTCATATCATACTTCTACGCATGTGATCTCTTTTAGCTTAGTTCAATGCAATGTTTAATTTGACATGAGAAAGTGTGGTAATCCGACTTCGGGTAGTATTATAGGTTGCAACACGGTCATTCTTCCCTTAATCTAGAAGCTATTCCGATTGGTGAACCCGCAATGAGCTACATTCATTGAGTTATAAAGCCGAGCTTGATCATTGGAGCTATCCATATTCATATCATACTTCTACGCATGTGATCTCTTTTATCTTAGTTCAATGCAATGTTTAGTTTGACATGAGAAAGTGTGCTAATCCAACTTCGGGTGGTGTAATAGGTAGCAACACGGTCATTCTTCCCTTAACCTAGAAGCTATTCCGATTGGTGAACCTGCAATGACCTACATTCATTGAGTTATAAAGCCGACCTTGATCATTGGAGCTATCCATGTTCATATCATACTTCTACGCATATGATCTCTTTTAGCTTAGTTCAATGCAATGTTTAGTTTGACATGAGAAAGTGTGTTTATCCAACTTCGGGTGGTGTAATAGGTTGCAACACGGTCATTCTTCCCTTAATCGAGAAGCTATTCCGATTGGTGAACCCGCAATGAGCTACATTCATTGAGTTATAAAGCCGAGCTTGATCATTGGAGCTATCCATGTTCATATCATACTTCTACGCATGTGATCTCTTTTAGCTTAGTTCAATGCAATGTTTAATTTGACATGAGAAAGTGTGGTAATTCGACTTCGAGTAGTGTTATAGGTTGCAACACGGTCATTCTTCCCTTAACCTAGAGGCTATTCTGATTGGTGAACCCGCAATGAACTACATTCATGGAGTTATAAAGCCGAGCTTGATCATTGGAGCTATCAATGTTCATATCATATTTCTACGCATGTGATCTCTTTTAGCTTAGTTCAATGCAATGTTTAGTTTGACATGAGAAAGTGTGCTAATCCAACTTCGGGTGGTGTAATAGGTAGCAACACGGTCATTCTTCCCTTAATCTAGAAGTTATTCCGATTGGTGAGCCCGTAATGAGCTACATTCGTTGAGTTATAAAGCCGAGCTTTATCATTGGAGCTATCCATGTTCATATCATACTTCTACGCATGTGATCTCTTTTAGCTTAGTTCAATGCAATGTTTAATTTGACATGAGAAAGTGTGGTAATTCGACTTCGAGTAGTGTTATAGGTTGCAACACGGTCATTCTTCCCTTAATCTAGAAGCTATTCCGATTGGTGAACCCGCAATGAGCTACATTCATTGAGTTATAAAGCCGAGCTTGATCATTGGAGCTATCCATATTCATATCATACTTCTACGCATGTGATCTCTTTTAGCTTAGTTCAATGCAATGTTTAGTTTGACATGAGAAAGTGTGCTAATCCAACTTCGGGTGGTGTAATAGGTAGCAACACGGTCATTCTTCCCTTAACCTAGAAGTTATTCCGATTGGTGAACCTGCAATGAGCTACATTCATTGAGTTATAAAGCCGACCTTGATCATTGGAGCTATCCATGTTCATATCATACTTCTACGCATGTGATCTCTTTTAGCTTAGTTCAATCCAATGTTTAATTTGACATGAGAAAGTGTGGTAATTCGACTTTGAGTAGTGTTATAGGTTGCAACACGGTCATTCTTCCCTTAATCTAGAAGCTATTCCGATTGGTGAACCCGCAATGAGCTACATTCGTTGAGTTATAAAGCCGAGCTTGATCATTGGAGCTATCCATGTTCATATCATACTTCTACGCCTGTGATCTCTTTTAGCTTAGTTCAATGCAATGTTTAGTTTGACATGAGAAAGTGTACTAATCTGACTTCGTGTGGTTTAATAGGTTGCAACAAGGTCATTCTTCCCTTAATCTAGAAGCTATTCCGATTGGTGAACCCGCAATGAGGTACATTCGTTGAGTTATAAAGCCGACCTTGATCATTGGAGCTATCCATGTTCATATCATACTTCTACGTATATGATCTCTTTTAGCTTAGTTCAATGCAATGTTTAGTTTGACATGAGAAAGTGTGCTAATCCAACTTCGGGTGGTGTAATAGGTAGCAACACGGTCATTCTTCCCTTAATCTAGAAGTTATTCCGATTGGTGAGCCCGTAATGAGCTACATTCGTTGAGTTATAAAGCCGAGCTTTATCATTGGAGCTATCCATGTTCATATCATATTTCTACGCATGTGATCTCTTTTAGCTTAGTTCAATGCAATGTTTAGTTTGACATGAGAAAGTGTACTAATCTGACTTCGTGTGGTTTAATAGGTTGCAACACGGTCATTCTTCCCTTAATCTAGAAGCTATTCCGATTGGTGAACCCACAATGAGCTACATTCATTGAGTTATAAAGCCGAGCTTGATCATTGGAGCTATCCATATTCATATCATACTTCTACGCATGTGATCTCTTTTATCTTAGTTCAATGCAATGTTTAGTTTGACATGAGAAAGTGTGCTAATCCAACTTCGGGTGGTGTAATAGGTTGCAACACGGTCATTCTTCCCTTAATCTAGAAGTTATTCCGATTGGTGAGCCCGTAATGAGCTACATTCGTTGAGTTATAAAGCCGAGCTTTATCATTGGAGCTATCCATGTTCATATCATACTTCTACGCATGTGATCTCTTTTAGCTTAGTTCAATGCAATGTTTAATTTGACATGAGAAAGTGTGGTAATCCGACTTCGGGTAGTATTATAGGTTGCAACACGGTCATTCTTCCCTTAATCTAGAAGCTATTCCGATTGGTGAACCCGCAATGAGCTACATTCATTGAGTTATAAAGCCGAGCTTGATCATTGGAGCTATCCATATTCATATCATACTTCTACGCATGTGATCTCTTTTATCTTAGTTCAATGCAATGTTTAGTTTGACATGAGAAAGTGTGCTAATCCAACTTCGGGTGGTGTAATAGGTAGCAACACGGTCATTCTTCCCTTAACCTAGAAGCTATTCCGATTGGTGAACCTGCAATGACCTACATTCATTGAGTTATAAAGCCGACCTTGATCATTGGAGCTATCCATGTTCATATCATACTTCTACGCATATGATCTCTTTTAGCTTAGTTCAATGCAATGTTTAGTTTGACATGAGAAAGTGTGTTTATCCAACTTCGGGTGGTGTAATAGGTTGCAACACGGTCATTCTTCCCTTAATCGAGAAGCTATTCCGATTGGTGAACCCGCAATGAGCTACATTCATTGAGTTATAAAGCCGAGCTTGATCATTGGAGCTATCCATGTTCATATCATACTTCTACGCATGTGATCTCTTTTAGCTTAGTTCAATGCAATGTTTAATTTGACATGAGAAAGTGTGGTAATTCGACTTCGAGTAGTGTTATAGGTTGCAACACGGTCATTCTTCCCTTAACCTAGAGGCTATTCTGATTGGTGAACCCGCAATGAACTACATTCATGGAGTTATAAAGCCGAGCTTGATCATTGGAGCTATCAATGTTCATATCATATTTCTACGCATGTGATCTCTTTTAGCTTAGTTCAATGCAATGTTTAGTTTGACATGAGAAAGTGTGCTAATCCAACTTCGGGTGGTGTAATAGGTAGCAACACGGTCATTCTTCCCTTAATCTAGAAGTTATTCCGATTGGTGAGCCCGTAATGAGCTACATTCGTTGAGTTATAAAGCCGAGCTTTATCATTGGAGCTATCCATGTTCATATCATACTTCTACGCATGTGATCTCTTTTAGCTTAGTTCAATGCAATGTTTAATTTGACATGAGAAAGTGTGGTAATTCGACTTCGAGTAGTGTTATAGGTTGCAACACGGTCATTCTTCCCTTAATCTAGAAGCTATTCCGATTGGTGAACCCGCAATGAGCTACATTCATTGAGTTATAAAGCCGAGCTTGATCATTGGAGCTATCCATATTCATATCATACTTCTACGCATGTGATCTCTTTTAGCTTAGTTCAATGCAATGTTTAGTTTGACATGAGAAAGTGTGCTAATCCAACTTCGGGTGGTGTAATAGGTAGCAACACGGTCATTCTTCCCTTAACCTAGAAGTTATTCCGATTGGTGAACCTGCAATGAGCTACATTCATTGAGTTATAAAGCCGACCTTGATCATTGGAGCTATCCATGTTCATATCATACTTCTACGCATGTGATCTCTTTTAGCTTAGTTCAATCCAATGTTTAATTTGACATGAGAAAGTGTGGTAATTCGACTTTGAGTAGTGTTATAGGTTGCAACACGGTCATTCTTCCCTTAATCTAGAAGCTATTCCGATTGGTGAACCCGCAATGAGCTACATTCGTTGAGTTATAAAGCCGAGCTTGATCATTGGAGCTATCCATGTTCATATCATACTTCTACGCCTGTGATCTCTTTTAGCTTAGTTCAATGCAATGTTTAGTTTGACATGAGAAAGTGTACTAATCTGACTTCGTGTGGTTTAATAGGTTGCAACAAGGTCATTCTTCCCTTAATCTAGAAGCTATTCCGATTGGTGAACCCGCAATGAGGTACATTCGTTGAGTTATAAAGCCGACCTTGATCATTGGAGCTATCCATGTTCATATCATACTTCTACGTATATGATCTCTTTTAGCTTAGTTCAATGCAATGTTTAGTTTGACATGAGAAAGTGTGCTAATCCAACTTCGGGTGGTGTAATAGGTAGCAACACGGTCATTCTTCCCTTAATCTAGAAGTTATTCCGATTGGTGAGCCCGTAATGAGCTACATTCGTTGAGTTATAAAGCCGAGCTTTATCATTGGAGCTATCCATGTTCATATCATATTTCTACGCATGTGATCTCTTTTAGCTTAGTTCAATGCAATGTTTAGTTTGACATGAGAAAGTGTACTAATCTGACTTCGTGTGGTTTAATAGGTTGCAACACGGTCATTCTTCCCTTAATCTAGAAGCTATTCCGATTGGTGAACCCACAATGAGCTACATTCATTGAGTTATAAAGCCGAGCTTGATCATTGGAGCTATCCATATTCATATCATACTTCTACGCATGTGATCTCTTTTATCTTAGTTCAATGCAATGTTTAGTTTGACATGAGAAAGTGTGCTAATCCAACTTCGGGTGGTGTAATAGGTAGCAACACGGTCATTCTTCCCTTAACCTAGAAGCTATTCCGATTGGTGAACCTGCAATGACCTACATTCATTGAGTTATAAAGCCGACCTTGATCATTGGAGCTATCCATGTTCATATCATACTTCTACGCATATGATCTCTTTTAGCTTAGTTCAATGCAATGTTTAGTTTGACATGAGAAAGTGTGTTTATCCAACTTCGGGTGGTGTAATAGGTTGCAACACGGTCATTCTTCCCTTAATCGAGAAGCTATTCCGATTGGTGAACCCGCAATGAGCTACATTCATTGAGTTATAAAGCCGAGCTTGATCATTGGAGCTATCCATGTTCATATCATACTTCTACGCATGTGATCTCTTTTAGCTTAGTTCAATGCAATGTTTAATTTGACATGAGAAAGTGTGGTAATTCGACTTCGAGTAGTGTTATAGGTTGCAACACGGTCATTCTTCCCTTAATCTAGAAGCTATTCCGATTGGTGAACCCGCAATGAGCTACATTCGTTGAGTTATAAAGCCGAGCTTGATCATTGGAGCTATCCATGTTCATATCATATTTCTACGCATGTGATCTCTTTTAGCTTAGTTCAATGCAATGTTTAGTTTGACATGAGAAAGTGTGCTAATCCAACTTCGGGTGGTGTAATAGGTAGCAACACGGTCATTCTTCCCTTAATCTAGAAGTTATTCCGATTGGTGAGCCCGTAATGAGCTACATTCGTTGAGTTATAAAGCCGAGCTTTATCATTGGAGCTATCCATGTTCATATCATACTTCTACGCATGTGATCTCTTTTAGCTTAGTTCAATGCAATGTTTAATTTGACATGAGAAAGTGTGGTAATTCGACTTCGAGTAGTGTTATAGGTTGCAACACGGTCATTCTTCCCTTAATCTAGAAGCTATTCCGATTGGTGAACCCGCAATGAGCTACATTCATTGAGTTATAAAGCCAAGCTTGATCATTGGAGCTATCCATATTCATATCATACTTCTACGCATGTGATCTCTTTTAGCTTAGTTCAATGCAATGTTTAGTTTGACATGAGAAAGTGTGCTAATCCAACTTCGGGTGGTGTAATAGGTAGCAACACGGTCATTCTTCCCTTAACCTAGAAGTTATTCCGATTGGTGAACCTGCAATGAGCTACATTCATTGAGTTATAAAGCCGACCTTGATCATTGGAGCTATCCATGTTCATATCATACTTCTACGCATGTCATCTCTTTTAGCTTAGTTCAATCCAATGTTTAATTTGACATGAGAAAGTGTGGTAATTCGACTTTGAGTAGTGTTATAGGTTGCAACACGGTCATTCTTCCCTTAATCTAGAAGCTATTCCGATTGGTGAACCCGCAATGAGCTACATTCGTTGAGTTATAAAGCCGAGCTTGATCATTGGAGCTATCCATGTTCATATCATACTTCTACGCCTGTGATCTCTTTTAGCTTAGTTCAATGCAATGTTTAGTTTGACATGAGAAAGTGTACTAATCTGACTTCGTGTGGTTTAATAGGTTGCAACAAGGTCATTCTTCCCTTAATCTAGAAGCTATTCCGATTGGTGAACCCGCAATGAGGTACATTCGTTGAGTTATAAAGCCGACCTTGATCATTGGAGCTATCCATGTTCATATCATACTTCTACGTATATGATCTCTTTTAGCTTAGTTCAATGCAATGTTTAGTTTGACATGAGAAAGTGTGCTAATCCAACTTCGGGTGGTGTAATAGGTAGCAACACGGTCATTCTTCCCTTAATCTAGAAGTTATTCCGATTGGTGAGCCCGTAATGAGCTACATTCGTTGAGTTATAAAGCCGAGCTTTATCATTGGAGCTATCCATGTTCATATCATATTTCTACGCATGTGATCTCTTTTAGCTTAGTTCAATGCAATGTTTAGTTTGACATGAGAAAGTGTACTAATCTGACTTCGTGTGGTTTAATAGGTTGCAACACGGTCATTCTTCCCTTAATCTAGAAGCTATTCCGATTGGTGAACCCGCAATGAGCTACATTCATTGAGTTATAAAGCCGAGCTTGATCATTGGAGCTATCCATATTCATATCATACTTCTACGCATGTGATCTCTTTTATCTTAGTTCAATGCAATGTTTAGTTTGACATGAGAAAGTGTGCTAATCCAACTTCGGGTGGTGTAATAGGTAGCAACACGGTCATTCTTCCCTTAACCTAGAAGCTATTCCGATTGGTGAACCTGCAATGACCTACATTCATTGAGTTATAAAGCCGACCTTGATCATTGGAGCTATCCATGTTCATATCATACTTCTACGCATATGATCTCTTTTAGCTTAGTTCAATGCAATGTTTAGTTTGACATGAGAAAGTGTGTTTATCCAACTTCGGGTGGTGTAATAGGTTGCAACACGGTCATTCTTCCCTTAATCGAGAAGCTATTCCGATTGGTGAACCCGCAATGAGCTACATTCATTGAGTTATAAAGCCGAGCTTGATCATTGGAGCTATCCATGTTCATATCATACTTCTACGCATGTGATCTCTTTTAGCTTAGTTCAATGCAATGTTTAATTTGACATGAGAAAGTGTGGTAATTCGACTTCGAGTAGTGTTATAGGTTGCAACACGGTCATTCTTCCCTTAATCTAGAAGCTATTCCGATTGGTGAACCCGCAATGAGCTACATTCGTTGAGTTATAAAGCCGAGCTTGATCATTGGAGCTATCCATGTTCATATCATACTTCTACGCCTGTGAGCTCTTTTAGCTTAGTTCAATGCAATGTTTAGTTTGACATGAGAAAGTGTACTAATCTGACTTCGTGTGGTTTAATAGGTTGCAACACGGTCATTCTTCCCTTAATCTAGAAGCTATTCCGATTGGTGAACCCGCAATGAGCTACATTCATTGAGTTATAAAGCCGAGCTTGATCATTGGAGCTATCCATATTCATATCATACTTCTACGCATGTGATCTCTTTTATCTTAGTTCAATGCAATGTTTAGTTTGACATGAGAAAGTGTGCTAATCCAACTTCGGGTGGTGTAATAGGTAGCAACACGGTCATTCTTCCCTTAACCTAGAAGCTATTCCGATTGGTGAACCTGCAATGACCTACATTCATTGAGTTATAAAGCCGACCTTGATCATTGGAGCTATCCATGTTCATATCATACTTCTACGCATATGATCTCTTTTAGCTTAGTTCAATGCAATGTTTAGTTTGACATGAGAAAGTGTGTTTATCCAACTTCGGGTGGTGTAATAGGTTGCAACACGGTCATTCTTCCCTTAATCGAGAAGCTATTCCGATTGCTGAACCCGCAATGAGCTACATTCATTGAGTTATAAAGCCGAGCTTGATCATTGGAGCTATCCATGTTCATATCATACTTCTACGCATGTGATCTCTTTTAGCTTAGTTCAATGCAATGTTTAATTTGACATGAGAAAGTGTGGTAATTCGACTTCGAGTAGTGTTATAGGTTGCAACACGGTCATTCTTCCCTTAACCTAGAGGCTATTCTGATTGGTGAACCCGCAATGAACTACATTCATGGAGTTATAAAGCCGAGCTTGATCATTGGAGCTATCAATGTTCATATCATATTTCTACGCATGTGATCTCTTTTAGCTTAGTTCAATGCAATGTTTAGTTTGACATGAGAAAGTGTGCTAATCCAACTTCGGGTGGTGTAATAGGTAGCAACACGGTCATTCTTCCCTTAATCTAGAAGTTATTCCGATTGGTGAGCCCGTAATGAGCTACATTCGTTGAGTTATAAAGCCGAGCTTTATCATTGGAGCTATCCATGTTCATATCATACTTCTACGCATGTGATCTCTTTTAGCTTAGTTCAATGCAATGTTTAATTTGACATGAGAAAGTGTGGTAATTCGACTTCGAGTAGTGTTATAGGTTGCAACACGGTCATTCTTCCCTTAATCTAGAAGCTATTCCGATTGGTGAACCCGCAATGAGCTACATTCATTGAGTTATAAAGCCGAGCTTGATCATTGGAGCTATCCATATTCATATCATACTTCTACGCATGTGATCTCTTTTAGCTTAGTTCAATGCAATGTTTAGTTTGACATGAGAAAGTGTGCTAATCCAACTTCGGGTGGTGTAATAGGTAGCAACACGGTCATTCTTCCCTTAACCTAGAAGTTATTCCGATTGGTGAACCTGCAATGAGCTACATTCATTGAGTTATAAAGCCGACCTTGATCATTGGAGCTATCCATGTTCATATCATACTTCTACGCATGTGATCTCTTTTAGCTTAGTTCAATGCAATGTTTAATTTGACATGAGAAAGTGTGGTAATTCGACTTTGAGTAGTGTTATAGGTTGCAACACGGTCATTCTTCCCTTAATCTAGAAGCTATTCCGATTGGTGAACCCGCAATGAGCTACATTCATTGAGTTATAAAGCCGAGCTTGATCATTGGAGCTATCCATATTCATATCATACTTCTACGCATGTGATCTCTTTTAGCTTAGTTCAATGCAATGTTTAGTTTGACATGAGAAAGTGTGCTAATCCAACTTCGCGTGGTGTAATAGGTAGCAACACGGTCATTCTTCCCTTAACCTAGAAGCTATTCCGATTGGTGAACCTGCAATGAGCTACATTCATTGAGTTATAAAGCCGACCTTGATCATTGGAGCTATCCATGTTCATATCATACATCTACGCATGTGATCTCTTTTAGCTTAGTTCAATGCAATGTTTAGTTTGACATGAGAAAGTGTGCTAATCCAACTTCGGGTGGTGTAATAGGTAGCAACACGGTCATTCTTCCCTTAACCTAGAAGTTATTCCGATTGGTGAACCTGCAATGAGCTACATTCATTGAGTTATAAAGCCGACCTTGATCATTGGAGCTATCCATGTTCATATCATATTTCTACGCATGTGATCTCTTTTAGCTTAGTTCAATGCAATGTTTAATTTGACATGAGAAAGTGTGGTAATTCGACTTTGAGTAGTGTTGTAGGTTGCAACACGGTCATTCTTCCCTTAATCTAGAAGCTATTCCGATTGGTGAACCCGCAATGAGCTACATTCGTTGAGTTATAAAGCCGAGCTTGATCATTGGAGCTATCCATGTTCATATCATACTTCTACGCCTGTGATCTCTTTTAGCTTAGTTCAATGCAATGTTTAGTTTGACATGAGAAAGTGTACTAATCTGACTTCGTGTGGTTTAATAGGTTGCAACAAGGTCATTCTTCCCTTAATCTAGAAGCTATTCCGATTGGTGAACCCGCAATGAGGTACATTCGTTGAGTTATAAAGCCGACCTTGATCATTGGAGCTATCCATGTTCATATCATACTTCTACGTATATGATCTCTTTTAGCTTAGTTCAATGCAATGTTTAGTTTGACATGAGAAAGTGTGCTAATCCAACTTCGGGTGGTGTAATAGGTAGCAACACGGTCATTCTTCCCTTAATCTAGAAGTTATTCCGATTGGTGAGCCCGTAATGAGCTACATTCGTTGAGTTATAAAGCCGAGCTTTATCATTGGAGCTATCCATGTTCATATCATACTTCTACGCATGTGATCTCTTTTAGCTTAGTTCAATGCAATGTTTAATTTGACATGAGAAAGTGTGGTAATTCGACTTCGAGTAGTGTTATAGGTTGCAACACGGTCATTCTTCCCTTAATCTAGAAGCTATTCCGATTGGTGAACCCGCAATGAGCTACATTCATTGAGTTATAAAGTCGAGCTTGATCATTGGAGCTATCAATGTTCATATCATATTTCTACGCATGTGATCTCTTTTAGCTTAGTTCAATGCAATGTTTAGTTTGACATGAGAAAGTGTGTTCATCCAACTTCGGGTGGTGTAATAGGTTGCAACACGGTCATTCTTCCCTTAATCTAGAAGTTATTCCGATTGGTGAGCCCGTAATGAGCTACATTCGTTGAGTTGTAAAGCCGAGCTTTATCATTGGAGCTATCCATGTTCATATCATACTTCTACGCATGTGATCTCTTTTAGCTTAGTTCAATGCAATGTTTAATTTGACATGAGAAAGTGTGGTAATTCGACTTCGAGTAGTGTTATAGGTTGCAACACGGTCATTCTTCCCTTAATCGAGAAGCTATTCCGATTGGGGAACCCGCAATGAGCTACATTCGTTGAGTTATAAAGCCGAGCTTGATCATTGGAGCTATCCATGTTCATATCATACTTCTACGCCTGTGATCTCTTTTAGCTTAGTTCAATGCAATGTTTAGTTTGACATGAGAAAGTGTACTAATCTGACTTCGTGTGGTTTAATAGGTTGCAACAAGGTCATTCTTCCCTTAATCTAGAAGCTATTCCGATTGGTGAACCCGCAATGAGGTACATTCGTTGAGTTATAAAGCCGACCTTGATCATTGGAGCTATCCATGTTCATATCATACTTCTACGTATATGATCTCTTTTAGCTTAGTTCAATGCAATGTTTAGTTTGACATGAGAAAGTGTGCTAATCCAACTTCGGGTGGTGTAATAGGTAGCAACACGGTCATTCTTCCCTTAATCTAGAAGTTATTCCGATTGGTGAGCCCGTAATGAGCTACATTCGTTGAGTTATAAAGCCGAGCTTTATCATTGGAGCTATCCATGTTCATATCATACTTCTACGCATGTGATCTCTTTTAGCTTAGTTCAATGCAATGTTTAATTTGACATGAGAAAGTGTGGTAATTCGACTTCGAGTAGTGTTATAGGTTGCAACACGGTCATTCTTCCCTTAATCTAGAAGCTATTCCGATTGGTGAACCCGCAATGAGCTACATTCATTGAGTTATAAAGCCGAGCTTGATCATTGGAGCTATCCATATTCATATCATACTTCTACGCATGTGATCTCTTTTATCTTAGTTCAATGCAATGTTTAGTTTGACATGAGAAAGTGTGCTAATCCAACTTCGGGTGGTGTAATAGGTAGCAACACGGTCATTCTTCCCTTAACCTAGAAGCTATTCCGATTGGTGAACCTGCAATGACCTACATTCATTGAGTTATAAAGCCGACCTTGATCATTGGAGCTATCCATGTTCATATCATACTTCTACGCATATGATCTCTTTTAGCTTAGTTCAATGCAATGTTTAGTTTGACATGAGAAAGTGTGTTTATCCAACTTCGGGTGGTGTAATAGGTTGCAACACGGTCATTCTTCCCTTAATCGAGAAGCTATTCCGATTGGTGAACCCGCAATGAGCTACATTCATTGAGTTATAAAGCCGAGCTTGATCATTGGAGCTATCCATGTTCATATCATACTTCTACGCATGTGATCTCTTTTAGCTTAGTTCAATGCAATGTTTAATTTGACATGAGAAAGTGTGGTAATTCGACTTCGAGTAGTGTTATAGGTTGCAACACGGTCATTCTTCCCTTAACCTAGAGGCTATTCTGATTGGTGAACCCGCAATGAACTACATTCATGGAGTTATAAAGCCGAGCTTGATCATTGGAGCTATCAATGTTCATATCATATTTCTACGCATGTGATCTCTTTTAGCTTAGTTCAATGCAATGTTTAGTTTGACATGAGAAAGTGTGCTAATCCAACTTCGGGTGGTGTAATAGGTAGCAACACGGTCATTCTTCCCTTAATCTAGAAGTTATTCCGATTGGTGAGCCCGTAATGAGCTACATTCGTTGAGTTATAAAGCCGAGCTTTATCATTGGAGCTATCCATGTTCATATCATACTTCTACGCATGTGATCTCTTTTAGCTTAGTTCAATGCAATGTTTAATTTGACATGAGAAAGTGTGGTAATTCGACTTCGAGTAGTGTTATAGGTTGCAACACGGTCATTCTTCCCTTAATCTAGAAGCTATTCCGATTGGTGAACCCGCAATGAGCTACATTCATTGAGTTATAAAGCCGAGCTTGATCATTGGAGCTATCCATATTCATATCATACTTCTACGCATGTGATCTCTTTTAGCTTAGTTCAATGCAATGTTTAGTTTGACATGAGAAAGTGTGCTAATCCAACTTCGGGTGGTGTAATAGGTAGCAACACGGTCATTCTTCCCTTAACCTAGAAGTTATTCCGATTGGTGAACCTGCAATGAGCTACATTCATTGAGTTATAAAGCCGACCTTGATCATTGGAGCTATCCATGTTCATATCATACTTCTACGCATGTGATCTCTTTTAGCTTAGTTCAATGCAATGTTTAATTTGACATGAGAAAGTGTGGTAATTCGACTTTGAGTAGTGTTATAGGTTGCAACACGGTCATTCTTCCCTTAATCTAGAAGCTATTCCGATTGGTGAACCCGCAATGAGCTACATTCATTGAGTTATAAAGCCGAGCTTGATCATTGGAGCTATCCATATTCATATCATACTTCTACGCATGTGATCTCTTTTAGCTTAGTTCAATGCAATGTTTAGTTTGACATGAGAAAGTGTGCTAATCCAACTTCGCGTGGTGTAATAGGTAGCAACACGGTCATTCTTCCCTTAACCTAGAAGCTATTCCGATTGGTGAACCTGCAATGAGCTACATTCATTGAGTTATAAAGCCGACCTTGATCATTGGAGCTATCCATGTTCATATCATACATCTACGCATGTGATCTCTTTTAGCTTAGTTCAATGCAATGTTTAGTTTGACATGAGAAAGTGTGCTAATCCAACTTCGGGTGGTGTAATAGGTAGCAACACGGTCATTCTTCCCTTAACCTAGAAGTTATTCCGATTGGTGAACCTGCAATGAGCTACATTCATTGAGTTATAAAGCCGACCTTGATCATTGGAGCTATCCATGTTCATATCATATTTCTACGCATGTGATCTCTTTTAGCTTAGTTCAATGCAATGTTTAATTTGACATGAGAAAGTGTGGTAATTCGACTTTGAGTAGTGTTGTAGGTTGCAACACGGTCATTCTTCCCTTAATCTAGAAGCTATTCCGATTGGTGAACCCGCAATGAGCTACATTCGTTAAGTTATAAAGCCGAGCTTGATCATTGGAGCTATCCATGTTCATATCATACTTCTACGCCTGTGATCTCTTTTAGCTTAGTTCAATGCAATGTTTAGTTTGACATGAGAAAGTGTACTAATCTGACTTCGTGTGGTTTAATAGGTTGCAACAAGGTCATTCTTCCCTTAATCTAGAAGCTATTCCGATTGGTGAACCCGCAATGAGCTACATTCGTTGAGTTATAAAGCCGACCTTGATCATTGGAGCTATCCATGTTCATATCATACTTCTACGTATATGATCTCTTTTAGCTTAGTTCAATGCAATGTTTAGTTTGACATGAGAAAGTGTGCTAATCCAACTTCGGGTGGTGTAATAGGTAGCAACACGGTCATTCTTCCCTTAATCTAGAAGTTATTCCGATTGGTGAGCCCGTAATGAGCTACATTCGTTGAGTTATAAAGCCGAGCTTTATCATTGGAGCTATCCATGTTCATATCATACTTCTACGCATGTGATATCTTTTAGCTTAGTTCAATGCAATGTTTAATTTGACATGAAAAAGTGTGGTAATTCGACTTCGAGTAGTGTTATAGGTTGCAACACGGTCATTCTTCCCTTAATCTAGAAGCTATTCCGATTGGTGAATCCGCAATGAGCTACATTCATTGAGTTATAAAGTCGAGCCATATCATTGGAGCTATCAATGTTCATATCATATTTCTACGCATGTGATCTCTTTTAGCTTAGTTCAATGCAATGTTTAGTTTGACATGAGAAAGTGTGTTCATCCAACTTCGGGTGGTGTAATAGGTTGCAACACTGTCATTCTTCCCTTAATCTAGAAGTTATTCCGATTGGTGAGCCCGTAATGAGCTACATTCGTTGAGTTATAAAGCCGAGCTTTATCATTGGAGCTATCCATGTTCATATCATACTTCTACGCATGTGATCTCTTTTAGCTTAGTTCAATGCAATGTTTAATTTGACATGAGAAAGTGTGGTAATTCGACTTCGAGTAGTGTTATAGGTTGCAACACGGTCATTCTTCCCTTAATCTAGAAGCTATTCCGATTGGTGAACCCGCAATGAGCTACATTCATTGAGTTATAAAGCCGAGCTTGATCATTGGAGCTATCCATATTCATATCATACTTCTACGCATGTGATCTCTTTTAGCTTAGTTCAATGCAATGTTTAGTTTGACATGAGAAAGTGTGCTAATCCAACTTCGGGTGGTGTAATAGGTAGCAACACGGTCATTCTTCCCTTAACCTAGAAGCTATTCCGATTGGTGAACCTGCAATGAGCTACATTCATTGAGTTATAAAGCCGACCTTGATCATTGGAGCTATCCATGTTCATATCATACATCTACGCATGTGATCTCTTTTAGCTTAGTTCAATGCAATGTTTAATTTGACATGAGAAAGTTTGGTAATTCGACTTCGAGTAGTGTTATAGGTTGCAACACGGTCATTCTTCCCTTAATCTAGAAGCTATTCCGATTGGTGAACCCGCAATGAGCTACATTCGTTGAGTTATAAAGCCGAGCTTGATCATTGGAGCTATCCATATTCATATCATACTTCTACGCATGTGATCTCTTTTAGCTTAGTTCAATGCAATGTTTAGTTTGACATGAGAAAGTGTGCTAATCCAACTTCGGGTGGTGTAATAGGTAGCAACACGGTCATTCTTCCCTTAACCTAGAAGCTATTCCGATTGGTGAACCCGCAATGAGCTACATTCATTGAGTTATAAAGCCGACCTTGATCATTGGAGCTATCCATGTTCATATCAGACTTCTACGCATATGATCTCTTTTAGCTTAGTTCAATGCAATGTTTAGTTTGACATGAGAAAGTGTACTAATCTGACTTCGTGTGGTTTAATAGGTTGCAACACGGTCATTCTTCCCTTAATCTAGAAGCTATTCCGATTGGTGAACCCGCAATGAGCTACATTCGTTGAGTTATAAAGCCGACCTTGATCATTGGAGCTATCCATGTTCATATCATATTTCTACGCATGTGATCTCTTTTAGCTTAGTTCAATGCAATGTTTAGTTTGACATGAGAAAGTGTGGTAATTCGACTTCGAGTAGTGTTATAGGTTGCAACACGGTCATTCTTCCCTTAATCGAGAAGCTATTCCGATTGGTGAACCCGCAATGAGCTACATTCATTGAGTTATAAAGCCGAGCTTGATCATTGGAGCTATCCATGTTCATATCATACATCTACGCATGTGATCTCTTTTAGCTTAGTTCAATGCAATGTTTAATTTGACATGAGAAAGTTTGGTAATTCGACTTCGAGTAGTGTTATAGGTTGCAACACGGTCATTCTTCCTTTAATCTAGAAGCTATTCGGATTGGTGAACCCGCAATGAGCTACATTCGTTGAGTTATAAAGCCGAGCTTGATCATTGGAGCTATCCATATTCATATCATACTTCTACGCATGTGATCTCTTTTAGCTTAGTTCAATGCAATGTTTAGTTTGACATGAGAAAGTGTGCTAATCCAACTTCGGGTGGTGTAATAGGTAGCAACACGGTCATTCTTCCCTTAATCTAGAAGTTATTCCGATTGGTGAGCCCGTAATGAGCTACATTCGTTGAGTTATAAAGCCGAGCTTTATCATTGGAGCTATCCATGTTCATATCATACTTCTACGCATGTGATATCTTTTAGCTTAGTTCAATGCAATGTTTAATTTGACATGAAAAAGTGTGGTAATTCGACTTCGAGTAGTGTTATAGGTTGCAACACGGTCATTCTTCCCTTAATCTAGAAGCTATTCCGATTGGTGAACCCGCAATGAGCTACATTCATTGAGTTATAAAGTCGAGCCATATCATTGGAGCTATCAATGTTCATATCATATTTCTACGCATGTGATCTCTTTTAGCTTAGTTCAATGCAATGTTTAGTTTGACATGAGAAAGTGTGTTCATCCAACTTCGGGTGGTGTAATAGGTTGCAACACTGTCATTCTTCCCTTAATCTAGAAGTTATTCCGATTGGTGAGCCCGTAATGAGCTACATTCGTTGAGTTATAAAGCCGAGCTTTATCATTGGAGCTATCCATGTTCATATCATACTTCTACGCATGTGATCTCTTTTAGCTTAGTTCAATGCAATGTTTAATTTGACATGAGAAAGTGTGGTAATTCGACTTCGAGTAGTGTTATAGGTTGCAACACGGTCATTCTTCCCTTAATCGAGAAGCTATTCCGATTGGTGAACCCGCAATGAGCTACATTCATTGAGTTATAAAGCCGACCTTGATCATTGGAGCTATCCATGTTCATATCATACTTCTACGCATATGATCTCTTTTAGCTTAGTTCAATGCAATGTTTAGTTTGACATGAGAAAGTGTACTAATCTGACTTCGTGTGGTTTAATAGGTTGCAACACGGTCATTCTTCCCTTAATCTAGAAGCTATTCCGATTGGTGAACCCGCAATGAGCTACATTCGTTGAGTTATAAAGCCGACCTTGATCATTGGAGCTATCCATGTTCATATCATATTTCTACGCATGTGATCTCTTTTAGCTTAGTTCAATGCAATGTTTAGTTTGACATGAGAAAGTGTGGTAATTCGACTTCGAGTAGTGTTATAGGTTGCAACACGGTCATTCTTCCCTTAATCGAGAAGCTATTCCGATTGGTGAACCCGCAATGAGCTACATTCATTGAGTTATAAAGCCGAGCTTGATCATTGGAGCTATCCATGTTCATATCATACATCTACGCATGTGATCTCTTTTAGCTTAGTTCAATGCAATGTTTAATTTGACATGAGAAAGTTTGGTAATTCGACTTCGAGTAGTGTTATAGGTTGCAACACGGTCATTCTTCCTTTAATCTAGAAGCTATTCGGATTGGTGAACCCGCAATGAGCTACATTCGTTGAGTTATAAAGCCGAGCTTGATCATTGGAGCTATCCATATTCATATCATACTTCTACGCATGTGATCTCTTTTAGCTTAGTTCAATGCAATGTTTAGTTTGACATGAGAAAGTGTGCTAATCCAACTTCGGGTGGTGTAATAGGTAGCAACACGGTCATTCTTCCCTTAATCTAGAAGTTATTCCGATTGGTGAGCCCGTAATGAGCTACATTCGTTGAGTTATAAAGCCGAGCTTTATCATTGGAGCTATACATGTTCATATCATACTTCTACGCATGTGATATCTTTTAGCTTAGTTCAATGCAATGTTTAATTTGACATGAAAAAGTGTGGTAATTCGACTTCGAGTAGTGTTATAGGTTGCAACACGGTCATTCTTCCCTTAATCTAGAAGCTATTCCGATTGGTGAACCCGCAATGAGCTACATTCATTGAGTTATAAAGTCGAGCCATATCATTGGAGCTATCAATGTTCATATCATATTTCTACGCATGTGATCTCTTTTAGCTTAGTTCAATGCAATGTTTAGTTTGACATGAGAAAGTGTGTTCATCCAACTTCGGGTGGTGTAATAGGTTGCAACACTGTCATTCTTCCCTTAATCTAGAAGCTATTCCGATTGGTGAACCCGCAATGAGCTACATTCGTTGAGTTATAAAGCCGAGCTTGATCATTGGAGCTATCCATGTTCATATCATACTTCTACGCCTGTGATCTCTTTTAGCTTAGTTCAATGCAATGTTTAGTTTGACATGAGAAAGTGTACTAATCTGACTTCGTGTGGTTTAATAGGTTGCAACAAGGTCATTCTTCCCTTAATCTAGAAGCTATTCCGATTGGTGAACCCGCAATGAGCTACATTCGTTGAGTTATAAAGCCGACCTTGATCATTGGAGCTATCCATGTTCATATCATACTTCTACGTATATGATCTCTTTTAGCTTAGTTCAATGCAATGTTTAGTTTGACATGAGAAAGTGTGCTAATCCAACTTCGGGTGGTGTAATAGGTAGCAACACGGTCATTCTTCCCTTAATCTAGAAGTTATTCCGATTGGTGAGCCCGTAATGAGCTACATTCGTTGAGTTATAAAGCCGAGCTTTATCATTGGAGCTATCCATGTTCATATCATACTTCTACGCATGTGATATGTTTTAGCTTAGTTCAATGCAATGTTTAATTTGACATGAAAAAGTGTGGTAATTCGACTTCGAGTAGTGTTATAGGTTGCAACACGGTCATTCTTCCCTTAATCTAGAAGCTATTCCGATTGGTGAACCCGCAATGAGCTACATTCATTGAGTTATAAAGTCGAGCCATATCATTGGAGCTATCAATGTTCATATCATATTTCTACGCATGTGATCTCTTTTAGCTTAGTTCAATGCAATGTTTAGTTTGACATGAGAAAGTGTGTTCATCCAACTTCGGTGGTGTAATAGGTTGCAACACTGTCATTCTTCCCTTAATCTAGAAGTTATTCCGATTGGTGAGCCCGTAATGAGCTACATTCGTTGAGTTATAAATCCGAGCTTTATCATTGGAGCTATCCATGTTCATATCATACTTCTACGCATGTGATCTCTTTTAGCTTAGTTCAATGCAATGTTTAATTTGACATGAGAAAGTGTGGTAATTCGACTTCGAGTAGTGTTATAGGTTGCAACACGGTCATTCTTCCCTTAATCTAGAAGCTATTCCGATTGGTGAACCCGCAATGAGCTACATTCATTGAGTTATAAAGCCGAGCTTGATCATTGGAGCTATCCATATTCATATCATACTTCTACGCATGTGATCTCTTTTAGCTTAGTTCAATGCAATGTTTAGTTTGACATGAGAAAGTGTGCTAATCCAACTTCGGGTGGTGTAATAGGTAGCAACACGGTCATTCTTCCCTTAACCTAGAAGCTATTTCGATTGGTGAACCTGCAATGAGCTACATTCATTGAGTTATAAAGCCGACCTTGATCATTGGAGCTATCCATGTTCATATCATACATCTACGCATGTGATCTCTTTTAGCTTAGTTCAATGCAATGTTTAATTTGACATGAGAAAGTTTGGTAATTCGACTTCGAGTAGTGTTATAGGTTGCAACACGGTCATTCTTCCCTTAATCTAGAAGCTATTCCGATTGGTGAACCCGCAATGAGCTACATTCGTTGAGTTATAAAGCCGAGCTTGATCATTGGAGCTATCCATATTCATATCATACTTCTACGCATGTGATCTCTTTTAGCTTAGTTCAATGCAATGTTTAGTTTGACATGAGAAAGTGTGCTAATCCAACTTCGGGTGGTGTAATAGGTAGCAACACGGTCATTCTTCCCTTAACCTAGAAGCTATTCCGATTGGTGAACCCGCAATGAGCTACATTCATTGAGTTATAAAGCCGACCTTGATCATTGGAGCTATCCATGTTCATATCATACTTCTACGCATATGATCTCTTTTAGCTTAGTTCAATGCAATGTTTAGTTTGACATGAGAAAGTGTACTAATCTGACTTCGTGTGGTTTAATAGGTTGCAACACGGTCATTCTTCCCTTAATCTAGAAGCTATTTCGATTGGTGAACCCGCAATGAGCTACATTCGTTGAGTTATAAAGCCGACCTTGATCATTGGAGCTATCCATGTTCATATCATATTTCTACGCATGTGATCTCTTTTAGCTTAGTTCAATGCAATGTTTAGTTTGACATGAGAAAGTGTGGTAATTCGACTTCGAGTAGTGTTATAGGTTGCAACACGGTCATTCTTCCCTTAATCGAGAAGCTATTCCGATTGGTGAACCCGCAATGAGCTACATTCATTGAGTTATAAAGCCGAGCTTGATCATTGGAGCTATCCATGTTCATATCATACATCTACGCATGTGATCTCTTTTAGCTTAGTTCAATGCAATGTTTAATTTGACATGAGAAAGTTTGGTAATTCGACTTCGAGTAGTGTTATAGGTTGCAACACGGTCATTCTTCCTTTAATCTAGAAGCTATTCGGATTGGTGAACCCGCAATGAGCTACATTCGTTGAGTTATAAAGCCGAGCTTGATCATTGGAGCTATCCATATTCATATCATACTTCTACGCATGTGATCTCTTTTAGCTTAGTTCAATGCAATGTTTAGTTTGACATGAGAAAGTGTGCTAATCCAACTTCGGGTGGTGTAATAGGTAGCAACACGGTCATTCTTCCCTTAATCTAGAAGTTATTCCGATTGGTGAGCCCGTAATGAGCTACATTCGTTGAGTTATAAAGCCGAGCTTTATCATTGGAGCTATCCATGTTCATATCATACTTCTACGCATGTGATATCTTTTAGCTTAGTTCAATGCAATGTTTAATTTGACATGAAAAAGTGTGGTAATTCGACTTCGAGTAGTGTTATAGGTTGCAACACGGTCATTCTTCCCTTAATCTAGAAGCTATTCCGATTGGTGAACCCGCAATGAGCTACATTCATTGAGTTATAAAGTCGAGCCATATCATTGGAGCTATCAATGTTCATATCATATTTCTACGCATGTGATCTCTTTTAGCTTAGTTCAATGCAATGTTTAGTTTGACATGAGAAAGTGTGTTCATCCAACTTCGGGTGGTGTAATAGGTTGCAACACTGTCATTCTTCCCTTAATCTAGAAGTTATTCCGATTGGTGAGCCCGTAATGAGCTACATTCGTTGAGTTATAAAGCCGAGCTTTATCATTGGAGCTATCCATGTTCATATCATACTTCTACGCATGTGATCTCTTTTAGCTTAGTTCAATGCAATGTTTAATTTGACATGAGAAAGTGTGGTAATTCGACTTCGAGTAGTGTTATAGGTTGCAACACGGTCATTCTTCCCTTAATCGAGAAGCTATTCCGATTGGTGAACCCGCAATGAGCTACATTCATTGAGTTATAAAGCCGACCTTGATCATTGGAGCTATCCATGTTCATATCATACTTCTACGCATATGATCTCTTTTAGCTTAGTTCAATGCAATGTTTAGTTTGACATGAGAAAGTGTACTAATCTGACTTCGTGTGGTTTAATAGGTTGCAACACGGTCATTCTTCCCTTAATCTAGAAGCTATTCCGATTGGTGAACCCGCAATGAGCTACATTCGTTGAGTTATAAAGCCGACCTTGATCATTGGAGCTATCCATGTTCATATCATATTTCTACGCATGTGATCTCTTTTAGCTTAGTTCAATGCAATGTTTAGTTTGACATGAGAAAGTGTGGTAATTCGACTTCGAGTAGTGTTATAGGTTGCAACACGGTCATTCTTCCCTTAATCGAGAAGCTATTCCGATTGGTGAACCCGCAATGAGCTACATTCATTGAGTTATAAAGCCGAGCTTGATCATTGGAGCTATCCATGTTCATATCATACATCTACGCATGTGATCTCTTTTAGCTTAGTTCAATGCAATGTTTAATTTGACATGAGAAAGTTTGGTAATTCGACTTCGAGTAGTGTTATAGGTTGCAACACGGTCATTCTTCCTTTAATCTAGAAGCTATTCGGATTGGTGAACCCGCAATGAGCTACATTCGTTGAGTTATAAAGCCGAGCTTGATCATTGGAGCTATCCATATTCATATCATACTTCTACGCATGTGATCTCTTTTAGCTTAGTTCAATGCAATGTTTAGTTTGACATGAGAAAGTGTGCTAATCCAACTTCGGGTGGTGTAATAGGTAGCAACACGGTCATTCTTCCCTTAATCTAGAAGTTATTCCGATTGGTGAGCCCGTAATGAGCTACATTCGTTGAGTTATAAAGCCGAGCTTTATCATTGGAGCTATACATGTTCATATCATACTTCTACGCATGTGATATCTTTTAGCTTAGTTCAATGCAATGTTTAATTTGACATGAAAAAGTGTGGTAATTCGACTTCGAGTAGTGTTATAGGTTGCAACACGGTCATTCTTCCCTTAATCTAGAAGCTATTCCGATTGGTGAACCCGCAATGAGCTACATTCATTGAGTTATAAAGTCGAGCCATATCATTGGAGCTATCAATGTTCATATCATATTTCTACGCATGTGATCTCTTTTAGCTTAGTTCAATGCAATGTTTAGTTTGACATGAGAAAGTGTGTTCATCCAACTTCGGGTGGTGTAATAGGTTGCAACACTGTCATTCTTCCCTTAATCTAGAAGCTATTCCGATTGGTGAACCCGCAATGAGCTACATTCGTTGAGTTATAAAGCCGAGCTTGATCATTGGAGCTATCCATGTTCATATCATACTTCTACGCCTGTGATCTCTTTTAGCTTAGTTCAATGCAATGTTTAGTTTGACATGAGAAAGTGTACTAATCTGACTTCGTGTGGTTTAATAGGTTGCAACAAGGTCATTCTTCCCTTAATCTAGAAGCTATTCCGATTGGTGAACCCGCAATGAGCTACATTCGTTGAGTTATAAAGCCGACCTTGATCATTGGAGCTATCCATGTTCATATCATACTTCTACGTATATGATCTCTTTTAGCTTAGTTCAATGCAATGTTTAGTTTGACATGAGAAAGTGTGCTAATCCAACTTCGGGTGGTGTAATAGGTAGCAACACGGTCATTCTTCCCTTAATCTAGAAGTTATTCCGATTGGTGAGCCCGTAATGAGCTACATTCGTTGAGTTATAAAGCCGAGCTTTATCATTGGAGCTATCCATGTTCATATCATACTTCTACGCATGTGATATCTTTTAGCTTAGTTCAATGCAATGTTTAATTTGACATGAAAAAGTGTGGTAATTCGACTTCGAGTAGTGTTATAGGTTGCAACACGGTCATTCTTCCCTTAATCTAGAAGCTATTCCGATTGGTGAACCCGCAATGAGCTACATTCATTGAGTTATAAAGTCGAGCCATATCATTGGAGCTATCAATGTTCATATCATATTTCTACGCATGTGATCTCTTTTAGCTTAGTTCAATGCAATGTTTAGTTTGACATGAGAAAGTGTGTTCATCCAACTTCGGTGGTGTAATAGGTTGCAACACTGTCATTCTTCCCTTAATCTAGAAGTTATTCCGATTGGTGAGCCCGTAATGAGCTACATTCGTTGAGTTATAAATCCGAGCTTTATCATTGGAGCTATCCATGTTCATATCATACTTCTACGCATGTGATCTCTTTTAGCTTAGTTCAATGCAATGTTTAATTTGACATGAGAAAGTGTGGTAATTCGACTTCGAGTAGTGTTATAGGTTGCAACACGGTCATTCTTCCCTTAATCTAGAAGCTATTCCGATTGGTGAACCCGCAATGAGCTACATTCATTGAGTTATAAAGCCGAGCTTGATCATTGGAGCTATCCATATTCATATCATACTTCTACGCATGTGATCTCTTTTAGCTTAGTTCTATGCAATGTTTAGTTTGACATGAGAAAGTGTGCTAATCCAACTTCGGGTGGTGTAATAGGTAGCAACACGGTCATTCTTCCCTTAACCTAGAAGCTATTCCGATTGGTGAACCTGCAATGAGCTACATTCATTGAGTTATAAAGCCGACCTTGATCATTGGAGCTATCCATGTTCATATCATACATCTACGCATGTGATCTCTTTTAGCTTAGTTCAATGCAATGTTTAATTTGACATGAGAAAGTTTGGTAATTCGACTTCGAGTAGTGTTATAGGTTGCAACACGGTCATTCTTCCCTTAATCTAGAAGCTATTCCGATTGGTGAACCCGCAATGAGCTACATTCGTTGAGTTATAAAGCCGAGCTTGATCATTGGAGCTATCCATATTCATATCATACTTCTACGCATGTGATCTCTTTTAGCTTAGTTCAATGCAATGTTTAGTTTGACATGAGAAAGTGTGCTAATCCAACTTCGGGTGGTGTAATAGGTAGCAACACGGTCATTCTTCCCTTAACCTAGAAGCTATTCCGATTGGTGAACCCGCAATGAGCTACATTCATTGAGTTATAAAGCCGACCTTGATCATTGGAGCTATCCATGTTCATATCATACTTCTACGCATATGATCTCTTTTAGCTTAGTTCAATGCAATGTTTAGTTTGACATGAGAAAGTGTACTAATCTGACTTCGTGTGGTTTAATAGGTTGCAACACGGTCATTCTTCCCTTAATCTAGAAGCTATTCCGATTGGTGAACCCGCAATGAGCTACATTCGTTGAGTTATAAAGCCGACCTTGATCATTGGAGCTATCCATGTTCATATCATATTTCTACGCATGTGATCTCTTTTAGCTTAGTTCAATGCAATGTTTAGTTTGACATGAGAAAGTGTGGTAATTCGACTTCGAGTAGTGTTATAGGTTGCAACACGGTCATTCTTCCCTTAATCGAGAAGCTATTCCGATTGGTGAACCCGCAATGAGCTACATTCATTGAGTTATAAAGCCGAGCTTGATCATTGGAGCTATCCATGTTCATATCATACATCTACGCATGTGATCTCTTTTAGCTTAGTTCAATGCAATGTTTAATTTGACATGAGAAAGTTTGGTAATTCGACTTCGAGTAGTGTTATAGGTTGCAACACGGTCATTCTTCCTTTAATCTAGAAGCTATTCGGATTGGTGAACCCGCAATGAGCTACATTCGTTGAGTTATAAAGCCGAGCTTGATCATTGGAGCTATCCATATTCATATCATACTTCTACGCATGTGATCTCTTTTAGCTTAGTTCAATGCAATGTTTAGTTTGACATGAGAAAGTGTGCTAATCCAACTTCGGGTGGTGTAATAGGTAGCAACACGGTCATTCTTCCCTTAATCTAGAAGTTATTCCGATTGGTGAGCCCGTAATGAGCTACATTCGTTGAGTTATAAAGCCGAGCTTTATCATTGGAGCTATACATGTTCATATCATACTTCTACGCATGTGATATCTTTTAGCTTAGTTCAATGCAATGTTTAATTTGACATGAAAAAGTGTGGTAATTCGACTTCGAGTAGTGTTATAGGTTGCAACACGGTCATTCTTCCCTTAATCTAGAAGCTATTCCGATTGGTGAACCCGCAATGAGCTACATTCATTGAGTTATAAAGTCGAGCCATATCATTGGAGCTATCAATGTTCATATCATATTTCTACGCATGTGATCTCTTTTAGCTTAGTTCAATGCAATGTTTAGTTTGACATGAGAAAGTGTGTTCATCCAACTTCGGGTGGTGTAATAGGTTGCAACACTGTCATTCTTCCCTTAATCTAGAAGCTATTCCGATTGGTGAACCCGCAATGAGCTACATTCGTTGAGTTATAAAGCCGAGCTTGATCATTGGAGCTATCCATGTTCATATCATACTTCTACGCCTGTGATCTCTTTTAGCTTAGTTCAATGCAATGTTTAGTTTGACATGAGAAAGTGTACTAATCTGACTTCGTGTGGTTTAATAGGTTGCAACAAGGTCATTCTTCCCTTAATCTAGAAGCTATTCCGATTGGTGAACCCGCAATGAGCTACATTCGTTGAGTTATAAAGCCGACCTTGATCATTG
Source organism: Lepidium didymum (assembly GCA_963920545.1). Classification (NCBI taxonomy): domain Eukaryota; kingdom Viridiplantae; phylum Streptophyta; class Magnoliopsida; order Brassicales; family Brassicaceae; genus Lepidium; species Lepidium didymum. Next base: position 10,959,081 of record OY986993.1, on the reverse strand, counting down.
GAGCTATCCATGTTCATATCATACTTCTACGTATATGATCTCTTTTAGCTTAGTTCAATGCAATGTTTAGTTTGACATGAGAAAGTGTGCTAATCCAACTTCGGGTGGTGTAATAGGTAGCAACACGGTCATTCTTCCCTTAATCTAGAAGTTATTCCGATTGGTGAGCCCGTAATGAGCTACATTCGTTGAGTTATAAAGCCGAGCTTTATCATTGGAGCTATCCATGTTCATATCATACTTCTACGCATGTGATATCTTTTAGCTTAGTTCAATGCAATGTTTAATTTGACATGAAAAAGTGTGGTAATTCGACTTCGAGTAGTGTTATAGGTTGCAACACGGTCATTCTTCCCTTAATCTAGAAGCTATTCCGATTGGTGAACCCGCAATGAGCTACATTCATTGAGTTATAAAGTCGAGCCATATCATTGGAGCTATCAATGTTCATATCATATTTCTACGCATGTGATCTCTTTTAGCTTAGTTCAATGCAATGTTTAGTTTGACATGAGAAAGTGTGTTCATCCAACTTCGGTGGTGTAATAGGTTGCAACACTGTCATTCTTCCCTTAATCTAGAAGTTATTCCGATTGGTGAGCCCGTAATGAGCTACATTCGTTGAGTTATAAATCCGAGCTTTATCATTGGAGCTATCCATGTTCATATCATACTTCTACGCATGTGATCTCTTTTAGCTTAGTTCAATGCAATGTTTAATTTGACATGAGAAAGTGTGGTAATTCGACTTCGAGTAGTGTTATAGGTTGCAACACGGTCATTCTTCCCTTAATCTAGAAGCTATTCCGATTGGTGAACCCGCAATGAGCTACATTCATTGAGTTATAAAGCCGAGCTTGATCATTGGAGCTATCCATATTCATATCATACTTCTACGCATGTGATCTCTTTTAGCTTAGTTCTATGCAATGTTTAGTTTGACATGAGAAAGTGTGCTAATCCAACTTCGGGTGGTGTAATAGGTAGCAACACGGTCATTCTTCCCTTAACCTAGAAGCTATTCCGATTGGTGAACCTGCAATGAGCTACATTCATTGAGTTATAAAGCCGACCTTGATCATTGGAGCTATCCATGTTCATATCATACATCTACGCATGTGATCTCTTTTAGCTTAGTTCAATGCAATGTTTAATTTGACATGAGAAAGTTTGGTAATTCGACTTCGAGTAGTGTTATAGGTTGCAACACGGTCATTCTTCCCTTAATCTAGAAGCTATTCCGATTGGTGAACCCGCAATGAGCTACATTCGTTGAGTTATAAAGCCGAGCTTGATCATTGGAGCTATCCATATTCATATCATACTTCTACGCATGTGATCTCTTTTAGCTTAGTTCAATGCAATGTTTAGTTTGACATGAGAAAGTGTGCTAATCCAACTTCGGGTGGTGTAATAGGTAGCAACACGGTCATTCTTCCCTTAACCTAGAAGCTATTCCGATTGGTGAACCCGCAATGAGCTACATTCATTGAGTTATAAAGCCGACCTTGATCATTGGAGCTATCCATGTTCATATCATACTTCTACGCATATGATCTCTTTTAGCTTAGTTCAATGCAATGTTTAGTTTGACATGAGAAAGTGTACTAATCTGACTTCGTGTGGTTTAATAGGTTGCAACACGGTCATTCTTCCCTTAATCTAGAAGCTATTCCGATTGGTGAACCCGCAATGAGCTACATTCGTTGAGTTATAAAGCCGACCTTGATCATTGGAGCTATCCATGTTCATATCATATTTCTACGCATGTGATCTCTTTTAGCTTAGTTCAATGCAATGTTTAGTTTGACATGAGAAAGTGTGGTAATTCGACTTCGAGTAGTGTTATAGGTTGCAACACGGTCATTCTTCCCTTAATCGAGAAGCTATTCCGATTGGTGAACCCGCAATGAGCTACATTCATTGAGTTATAAAGCCGAGCTTGATCATTGGAGCTATCCATGTTCATATCATACATCTACGCATGTGATCTCTTTTAGCTTAGTTCAATGCAATGTTTAATTTGACATGAGAAAGTTTGGTAATTCGACTTCGAGTAGTGTTATAGGTTGCAACACGGTCATTCTTCCTTTAATCTAGAAGCTATTCGGATTGGTGAACCCGCAATGAGCTACATTCGTTGAGTTATAAAGCCGAGCTTGATCATTGGAGCTATCCATATTCATATCATACTTCTACGCATGTGATCTCTTTTAGCTTAGTTCAATGCAATGTTTAGTTTGACATGAGAAAGTGTGCTAATCCAACTTCGGGTGGTGTAATAGGTAGCAACACGGTCATTCTTCCCTTAATCTAGAAGTTATTCCGATTGGTGAGCCCGTAATGAGCTACATTCGTTGAGTTATAAAGCCGAGCTTTATCATTGGAGCTATACATGTTCATATCATACTTCTACGCATGTGATATCTTTTAGCTTAGTTCAATGCAATGTTTAATTTGACATGAAAAAGTGTGGTAATTCGACTTCGAGTAGTGTTATAGGTTGCAACACGGTCATTCTTCCCTTAATCTAGAAGCTATTCCGATTGGTGAACCCGCAATGAGCTACATTCATTGAGTTATAAAGTCGAGCCATATCATTGGAGCTATCAATGTTCATATCATATTTCTACGCATGTGATCTCTTTTAGCTTAGTTCAATGCAATGTTTAGTTTGACATGAGAAAGTGTGTTCATCCAACTTCGGGTGGTGTAATAGGTTGCAACACTGTCATTCTTCCCTTAATCTAGAAGCTATTCCGATTGGTGAACCCGCAATGAGCTACATTCGTTGAGTTATAAAGCCGAGCTTGATCATTGGAGCTATCCATGTTCATATCATACTTCTACGCCTGTGATCTCTTTTAGCTTAGTTCAATGCAATGTTTAGTTTGACATGAGAAAGTGTACTAATCTGACTTCGTGTGGTTTAATAGGTTGCAACAAGGTCATTCTTCCCTTAATCTAGAAGCTATTCCGATTGGTGAACCCGCAATGAGCTACATTCGTTGAGTTATAAAGCCGACCTTGATCATTGGAGCTATCCATGTTCATATCATACTTCTACGTATATGATCTCTTTTAGCTTAGTTCAATGCAATGTTTAGTTTGACATGAGAAAGTGTGCTAATCCAACTTCGGGTGGTGTAATAGGTAGCAACACGGTCATTCTTCCCTTAATCTAGAAGCTATTCCGATTGGTGAGCCCGTAATGAGCTACATTCGTTGAGTTATAAAGCCGAGCTTTATCATTGGAGCTATCCATATTCATATCATACTTCTACGCATGTGATCTCTTTTAGCTTAGTTCAATGCAATGTTTAGTTTGACATGAGAAAGTGTGCTAATCCAACTTCGGGTGGTGTAATAGGTAGCAACACGGTCATTCTTCCCTTAACCTAGAAGCTATTCCGATTGGTGAACCTGCAATGAGCTACATTCATTGAGTTATAAAGCCGACCTTGATCATTGGAGCTATCCATGTTCATATCATACATCTACGCATGTGATCTCTTTTAGCTTAGTTCAATGCAATGTTTAATTTGACATGAGAAAGTTTGGTAATTCGACTTCGAGTAGTGTTATAGGTTGCAACACGGTCATTCTTCCCTTAATCTAGAAGCTATTCTGATTGGTGAACCCGCAATGAGCTACATTCGTTGAGTTATAAAGCCGAGCTTGATCATTGGAGCTATCCATATTCATATCATACTTCTACGCATGTGATCTCTTTTAGCTTAGTTCAATGCAATGTTTAGTTTGACATGAGAAAGTGTGCTAATCCAACTTCGGGTGGTGTAATAGGTAGCAACACGGTCATTCTTCCCTTAACCTAGAAGCTATTCCGATTGGTGAACCCGCAATGAGCTACATTCATTGAGTTATAAAGCTGACCTTGATCATTGGAGCTATCCATGTTCATATCATACTTCTACGCATATGATCTCTTTTAGCTTAGTTCAATGCAATGTTTAGTTTGACATGAGAAAGTGTACTAATCTGACTTCGTGTGGTTTAATAGGTTGCAACACGGTCATTCTTCCCTTAATCTAGAAGCTATTCCGATTGGTGAACCCGCAATGAGCTACATTCATTGAGTTATAAAGCCGACCTTGATCATTGGAGCTATCCATGTTCATATCATATTTCTACGCATGTGATCTTTTTTAGCTTAGTTCAATGCAATGTTTAGTTTGACATGAGAAAGTGTGGTAATTCGACTTCGAGTAGTGTTATAGGTTGCAACACGGTCATTCTTCCCTTAATCGAGAAGCTATTCCGATTGGTGAACCCGCAATGAGCTACATTCATTGAGTTATAAAGCCGAGCTTGATCATTGGAGCTATCCATGTTCATATCATACATCTACGCATGTGATCTCTTTTAGCTTAGTTCAATGCAATGTTTAATTTGACATGAGAAAGTTTGGTAATTCGACTTCGAGTAGTGTTATAGGTTGCAACACGGTCATTCTTCCTTTAATCTAGAAGCTATTCGGATTGGTGAACCCGCAATGAGCTACATTCGTTGAGTTATAAAGCCGAGCTTGATCATTGGAGCTATCCATATTCATATCATACTTCTACGCATGTGATCTCTTTTAGCTTAGTTCAATGCAATGTTTAGTTTGACATGAGAAAGTGTGCTAATCCAACTTCGGGTGGTGTAATAGGTAGCAACACGGTCATTCTTCCCTTAATCTAGAAGTTATTCCGATTGGTGAGCCCGTAATGAGCTACATTCGTTGAGTTATAAAGCCGAGCTTTATCATTGGAGCTATCCATGTTCATATCATACTTCTACGCATGTGATATCTTTTAGCTTAGTTCAATGCAATGTTTAATTTGACATGAAAAAGTGTGGTAATTCGACTTCGAGTAGTGTTATAGGTTGCAACACGGTCATTCTTCCCTTAATCTAGAAGCTATTCCGATTGGTGAACCCGCAATGAGCTACATTCATTGAGTTATAAAGTCGAGCCATATCATTGGAGCTATCAATGTTCATATCATATTTCTACGCATGTGATCTCTTTTAGCTTAGTTCAATGCAATGTTTAGTTTGACAAGAGAAAGTGTGTTCATCCAACTTCGGGTGGTGTAATAGGTTGCAACACTGTCATTCTTCCCTTAATCTAGAAGTTATTCCGATTGGTGAGCCCGTAATGAGCTACATTCGTTGAGTTATAAAGCCGAGCTTTATCATTGGAGCTATCCATGTTCATATCATACTTCTACGCATGTGATCTCTTTTAGCTTAGTTCAATGCAATGTTTAATTTGACATGAGAAAGTGTGGTAATTCGACTTCGAGTAGTGTTATAGGTTGCAACACGGTCATTCTTCCCTTAATCGAGAAGCTATTCCGATTGGTGAACCCGCAATGAGCTACATTCATTGAGTTATAAAGCCGACCTTGATCATTGGAGCTATCCATGTTCATATCATACTTCTACGCATATGATCTCTTTTAGCTTAGTTCAATGCAATGTTTAGTTTGACATGAGAAAGTGTACTAATCTGACTTCGTGTGGTTTAATAGGTTGCAACACGGTCATTCTTCCCTTAATCTAGAAGCTATTCCGATTGGTGAACCCGCAATGAGCTACATTCGTTGAGTTATAAAGCCGACCTTGATCATTGGAGCTATCCATGTTCATATCATATTTCTACGCATGTGATCTCTTTTAGCTTAGTTCAATGCAATGTTTAGTTTGACATGAGAAAGTGTGGTAATTCGACTTCGAGTAGTGTTATAGGTTGCAACACGGTCATTCTTCCCTTAATCGAGAAGCTATTCCGATTGGTGAACCCGCAATGAGCTACATTCATTGAGTTATAAAGCCGAGCTTGATCATTGGAGCTATCCATGTTCATATCATACATCTACGCATGTGATCTCTTTTAGCTTAGTTCAATGCAATGTTTAATTTGACATGAGAAAGTTTGGTAATTCGACTTCGAGTAGTGTTATAGGTAGCAACACGGTCATTCTTCCTTTAATCTAGAAGCTATTCGGATTGGTGAACCCGCAATGAGCTACATTCGTTGAGTTATAAAGCCGAGCTTGATCATTGGAGCTATCCATATTCATATCATACTTCTACGCATGTGATCTCTTTTAGCTTAGTTCAATGCAATGTTTAGTTTGACATGAGAAAGTGTGCTAATCCAACTTCGGGTGGTGTAATAGGTAGCAACACGGTCATTCTTCCCTTAATCTAGAAGTTATTCCGATTGGTGAGCCCGTAATGAGCTACATTCGTTGAGTTATAAAGCCGAGCTTTATCATTGGAGCTATCCATGTTCATATCATACTTCTACGCATGTGATATCTTTTAGCTTAGTTCAATGCAATGTTTAATTTGACATGAAAAAGTGTGGTAATTCGACTTCGAGTAGTGTTATAGGTTGCAACACGGTCATTCTTCCCTTAATCTAGAAGCTATTCCGATTGGTGAACCCGCAATGAGCTACATTCATTGAGTTATAAAGTCGAGCCATATCATTGGAGCTATCAATGTTCATATCATATTTCTACGCATGTGATCTCTTTTAGCTTAGTTCAATGCAATGTTTAGTTTGACATGAGAAAGTGTGTTCATCCAACTTCGGGTGGTGTAATAGGTTGCAACACTGTCATTCTTCCCTTAATCTAGAAGCTATTCCGATTGGTGAACCCGCAATGAGCTACATTCGTTGAGTTATAAAGCCGAGCTTGATCATTGGAGCTATCAATGTTCATATCATACTTCTACGCCTGTGATCTCTTTTAGCTTAGTTCAATGCAATGTTTAGTTTGACATGAGAAAGTGTACTAATCTGACTTCGTGTGGTTTAATAGGTTGCAACAAGGTCATTCTTCCCTTAATCTAGAAGCTATTCCGATTGGTGAACCCGCAATGAGCTACATTCGTTGAGTTATAAAGCCGACCTTGATCATTGGAGCTATCCATATTCATATCATACTTCTACGCATGTGATCTCTTTTAGCTTAGTTCAATGCAATGTTTAGTTTGACATGAGAAAGTGTGCTAATCCAACTTCGGGTGGTGTAATAGGTAGCAACACGGTCATTCTTCCCTTAACCTAGAAGCTATTCCGATTGGTGAACCCGCAATGAGCTACATTCATTGAGTTATAAAGCCGACCTTGATCATTGGAGCTATCCATGTTCATATCATACTTCTACGCATATGATCTCTTTTAGCTTAGTTCAATGCAATGTTTAGTTTGACATGAGAAAGTGTACTAATCTGACTTCGTGTGGTTTAATAGGTTGCAACACGGTCATTCTTCCCTTAATCTAGAAGCTATTCCGATTGGTGAACCCGCAATGAGCTACATTCGTTGAGTTATAAAGCCGACCTTGATCATTGGAGCTATCCATGTTCATATCATATTTCTACGCATGTGATCTCTTTTAGCTTAGTTCAATGCAATGTTTAGTTTGACATGAGAAAGTGTGGTAATTCGACTTCGAGTAGTGTTATAGGTTGCAACACGGTCATTCTTCCCTTAATCGAGAAGCTATTCCGATTGGTGAACCCGCAATGAGCTACATTCATTGAGTTATAAAGCCGAGCTTGATCATTGGAGCTATCCATGTTCATATCATACATCTACGCATGTGATCTCTTTTAGCTTAGTTCAATGCAATGTTTAATTTGACATGAGAAAGTTTGGTAATTCGACTTCGAGTAGTGTTATAGGTTGCAACACGGTCATTCTTCCTTTAATCTAGAAGCTATTCGGATTGGTGAACCCGCAATGAGCTACATTCGTTGAGTTATAAAGCCGAGCTTGATCATTGGAGCTATCCATATTCATATCATACTTCTACGCATGTGATCTCTTTTAGCTTAGTTCAATGCAATGTTTAGTTTGACATGAGAAAGTGTGCTAATCCAACTTCGGGTGGTGTAATAGGTAGCAACACGGTCATTCTTCCCTTAATCTAGAAGTTATTCCGATTGGTGAGCCCGTAATGAGCTACATTCGTTGAGTTATAAAGCCGAGCTTTATCATTGGAGCTATCCATGTTCATATCATACTTCTACGCATGTGATATCTTTTAGCTTAGTTCAATGCAATGTTTAATTTGACATGAAAAAGTGTGGTAATTCGACTTCGAGTAGTGTTATAGGTTGCAACACGGTCATTCTTCCCTTAATCTAGAAGCTATTCCGATTGGTGAACCCGCAATGAGCTACATTCATTGAGTTATAAAGTCGAGCCATATCATTGGAGCTATCAATGTTCATATCATATTTCTACGCATGTGATCTCTTTTAGCTTAGTTCAATGCAATGTTTAGTTTGACAAGAGAAAGTGTGTTCATCCAACTTCGGGTGGTGTAATAGGTTGCAACACTGTCATTCTTCCCTTAATCTAGAAGTTATTCCGATTGGTGAGCCCGTAATGAGCTACATTCGTTGAGTTATAAAGCCGAGCTTTATCATTGGAGCTATCCATGTTCATATCATACTTCTACGCATGTGATCTCTTTTAGCTTAGTTCAATGCAATGTTTAATTTGACATGAGAAAGTGTGGTAATTCGACTTCGAGTAGTGTTATAGGTTGCAACACGGTCATTCTTCCCTTAATCGAGAAGCTATTCCGATTGGTGAACCCGCAATGAGCTACATTCATTGAGTTATAAAGCCGACCTTGATCATTGGAGCTATCCATGTTCATATCATACTTCTACGCATATGATCTCTTTTAGCTTAGTTCAATGCAATGTTTAGTTTGACATGAGAAAGTGTACTAATCTGACTTCGTGTGGTTTAATAGGTTGCAACACGGTCATTCTTCCCTTAATCTAGAAGCTATTCCGATTGGTGAACCCGCAATGAGCTACATTCGTTGAGTTATAAAGCCGACCTTGATCATTGGAGCTATCCATGTTCATATCATATTTCTACGCATGTGATCTCTTTTAGCTTAGTTCAATGCAATGTTTAGTTTGACATGAGAAAGTGTGGTAATTCGACTTCGAGTAGTGTTATAGGTTGCAACACGGTCATTCTTCCCTTAATCGAGAAGCTATTCCGATTGGTGAACCCGCAATGAGCTACATTCATTGAGTTATAAAGCCGAGCTTGATCATTGGAGCTATCCATGTTCATATCATACATCTACGCATGTGATCTCTTTTAGCTTAGTTCAATGCAATGTTTAATTTGACATGAGAAAGTTTGGTAATTCGACTTCGAGTAGTGTTATAGGTAGCAACACGGTCATTCTTCCTTTAATCTAGAAGCTATTCGGATTGGTGAACCCGCAATGAGCTACATTCGTTGAGTTATAAAGCCGAGCTTGATCATTGGAGCTATCCATATTCATATCATACTTCTACGCATGTGATCTCTTTTAGCTTAGTTCAATGCAATGTTTAGTTTGACATGAGAAAGTGTGCTAATCCAACTTCGGGTGGTGTAATAGGTAGCAACACGGTCATTCTTCCCTTAATCTAGAAGTTATTCCGATTGGTGAGCCCGTAATGAGCTACATTCGTTGAGTTATAAAGCCGAGCTTTATCATTGGAGCTATCCATGTTCATATCATACTTCTACGCATGTGATATCTTTTAGCTTAGTTCAATGCAATGTTTAATTTGACATGAAAAAGTGTGGTAATTCGACTTCGAGTAGTGTTATAGGTTGCAACACGGTCATTCTTCCCTTAATCTAGAAGCTATTCCGATTGGTGAACCCGCAATGAGCTACATTCATTGAGTTATAAAGTCGAGCCATATCATTGGAGCTATCAATGTTCATATCATATTTCTACGCATGTGATCTCTTTTAGCTTAGTTCAATGCAATGTTTAGTTTGACATGAGAAAGTGTGTTCATCCAACTTCGGGTGGTGTAATAGGTTGCAACACTGTCATTCTTCCCTTAATCTAGAAGCTATTCCGATTGGTGAACCCGCAATGAGCTACATTCGTTGAGTTATAAAGCCGAGCTTGATCATTGGAGCTATCAATGTTCATATCATACTTCTACGCCTGTGATCTCTTTTAGCTTAGTTCAATGCAATGTTTAGTTTGACATGAGAAAGTGTACTAATCTGACTTCGTGTGGTTTAATAGGTTGCAACAAGGTCATTCTTCCCTTAATCTAGAAGCTATTCCGATTGGTGAACCCGCAATGAGCTACATTCGTTGAGTTATAAAGCCGACCTTGATCATTGGAGCTATCCATATTCATATCATACTTCTACGCATGTGATCTCTTTTAGCTTAGTTCAATGCAATGTTTAGTTTGACATGAGAAAGTGTGCTAATCCAACTTCGGGTGGTGTAATAGGTAGCAACACGGTCATTCTTCCCTTAACCTAGAAGCTATTCCGATTGGTGAACCCGCAATGAGCTACATTCATTGAGTTATAAAGCCGACCTTGATCATTGGAGCTATCCATGTTCATATCATACTTCTACGCATATGATCTCTTTTAGCTTAGTTCAATGCAATGTTTAGTTTGACATGAGAAAGTGTACTAATCTGACTTCGTGTGGTTTAATAGGTTGCAACACGGTCATTCTTCCCTTAATCTAGAAGCTATTCCGATTGGTGAACCCGCAATGAGCTACATTCGTTGAGTTATAAAGCCGACCTTGATCATTGGAGCTATCCATGTTCATATCATATTTCTACGCATGTGATCTCTTTTAGCTTAGTTCAATGCAATGTTTAGTTTGACATGAGAAAGTGTGGTAATTCGACTTCGAGTAGTGTTATAGGTTGCAACACGGTCATTCTTCCCTTAATCGAGAAGCTATTCCGATTGGTGAACCCGCAATGAGCTACATTCATTGAGTTATAAAGCCGAGCTTGATCATTGGAGCTATCCATGTTCATATCATACATCTACGCATGTGATCTCTTTTAGCTTAGTTCAATGCAATGTTTAATTTGACATGAGAAAGTTTGGTAATTCGACTTCGAGTAGTGTTATAGGTTGCAACACGGTCATTCTTCCTTTAATCTAGAAGCTATTCGGATTGGTGAACCCGCAATGAGCTACATTCGTTGAGTTATAAAGCCGAGCTTGATCATTGGAGCTATCCATATTCATATCATACTTCTACGCATGTGATCTCTTTTAGCTTAGTTCAATGCAATGTTTAGTTTGACATGAGAAAGTGTGCTAATCCAACTTCGGGTGGTGTAATAGGTAGCAACACGGTCATTCTTCCCTTAATCTAGAAGTTATTCCGATTGGTGAGCCCGTAATGAGCTACATTCGTTGAGTTATAAAGCCGAGCTTTATCATTGGAGCTATCCATGTTCATATCATACTTCTACGCATGTGATATCTTTTAGCTTAGTTCAATGCAATGTTTAATTTGACATGAAAAAGTGTGGTAATTCGACTTCGAGTAGTGTTATAGGTTGCAACACGGTCATTCTTCCCTTAATCTAGAAGCTATTCCGATTGGTGAACCCGCAATGAGCTACATTCATTGAGTTATAAAGTCGAGCCATATCATTGGAGCTATCAATGTTCATATCATATTTCTACGCATGTGATCTCTTTTAGCTTAGTTCAATGCAATGTTTAGTTTGACATGAGAAAGTGTGTTCATCCAACTTCGGGTGGTGTAATAGGTTGCAACACTGTCATTCTTCCCTTAATCTAGAAGTTATTCCGATTGGTGAGCACGTAATGAGCTACATTCGTTGAGTTATAAAGCCGAGCTTTATCATTGGAGCTATCCATGTTCATATCATACTTCTACGCATGTGATCTCTTTTAGCTTAGTTCAATGCAATGTTTAATTTGACATGAGAAAGTGTGGTAATTCGACTTCGAGTAGTGTTATAGGTTGCAACACGGTCATTCTTCCCTTAATCTAGAAGCTATTCCGATTGGTGAACCCGCAATGAGCTACATTCATTGAGTTATAAAGCCGAGCTTGATCATTGGAGCTATCCATATTCATATCATACTTCTACGCATGTGATCTCTTTTAGCTTAGTTCAATGCAATGTTTAGTTTGACATGAGAAAGTGTGCTAATCCAACTTCGGGTGGTGTAATAGGTAGCAACACGGTCATTCTTCCCTTAACCTAGAAGCTATTCCGATTGGTGAACCTGCAATGAGCTACATTCATTGAGTTATAAAGCCGACCTTGATCATTGGAGCTATCCATGTTCATATCATACATCTACGCATGTGATCTCTTTTAGCTTAGTTCAATGCAATGTTTAATTTGACATGAGAAAGTTTGGTAATTCGACTTCGAGTAGTGTTATAGGTTGCAACACGGTCATTCTTCCCTTAATCTAGAAGCTATTCCGATTGGTGAACCCGCAATGAGCTACATTCGTTGAGTTATAAAGCCGAGCTTGATCATTGGAGCTATCCATATTCATATCATACTTCTACGCATGTGATCTCTTTTAGCTTAGTTCAATGCAATGTTTAGTTTGACATGAGAAAGTGTACTAATCTGACTTCGTGTGGTTTAATAGGTTGCAACACGGTCATTCTTCCCTTAATCTAGAAGCTATTCCGATTGGTGAACCCGCAATGAGCTACATTCGTTGAGTTATAAAGCCGACCTTGATCATTGGAGCTATCCATGTTCATATCATATTTCTACGCATGTGATCTCTTTTAGCTTAGTTCAATGCAATGTTTAGTTTGACATGAGAAAGTGTGGTAATTCGACTTCGAGTAGTGTTATAGGTTGCAACACGGTCATTCTTCCCTTAATCGAGAAGCTATTCCGATTGGTGAACCCGCAATGAGCTACATTCATTGAGTTATAAAGCCGAGCTTGATCATTGGAGCTATCCATGTTCATATCATACATCTACGCATGTGATCTCTTTTAGCTTAGTTCAATGCAATGTTTAATTTGACATGAGAAAGTTTGGTAATTCGACTTCGAGTAGTGTTATAGGTTGCAACACGGTCATTCTTCCTTTAATCTAGAAGCTATTCGGATTGGTGAACCCGCAATGAGTTACATTCGTTGAGTTATAAAGCCGAGCTTGATCATTGGAGCTATCCATATTCATATCATACTTCTACGCATGTGATCTCTTTTAGCTTAGTTCAATGCAATGTTTAGTTTGACATGAGAAAGTGTGCTAATCCAACTTCGGGTGGTGTAATAGGTAGCAACACGGTCATTCTTCCCTTAACCTAGAAGCTATTCCAATTGGTGAACCCGCAATGAGCTACATTCATTGAGTTATAAAGCCGACCTTGATCATTGGAGCTATCCATGTTCATATCATACTTCTACGCATATGATCTCTTTTAGCTTAGTTCAATGCAATGTTTAGTTTGATATGAGAAAGTGTACTAATCTGACTTCGTGTTGTTTAATAGGTTGCAACACGGTCATTCTTCCCTTAATCTAGAAGCTATTCCGATTGGTGAACCCGCAATGAGCTACATTTGTTGAGTTATAAAGCCGACCTTGATCATTGGAGCTATCCATGTTCATATCATACTTCTACGCATATGATCTATTTTAGCTTAGTTCAATGCAATGTTTAGTTTGACATGAGAAAGTGTGCTAATCCAACTTCGGGTGGTGTAATAGATTGCAACACGGTCATTCTTCCCTTAATCTAGAAGCTATTCCGATTGGTGAACCCGCAATGAGCTACATTCGTTGAGTTATAAAGCCGAGCTTTATCATTGGAGCTATCCATGTTCATATCATACTTCTACGCATGTGATCTCTTTTAGCTTAGTTCAATGCAATGTTTAATTTGACATGAGAAAGTGTGGTAATTCGACTTCGAGTAGTGTTATAGGTTGCAACACGGTCATTCTTCCCTTAATCTAGAAGCTATTCCGATTGGTGAACCCGCAATGAGCTACATTCATTGAGTTATAAAGCCGAGCTTGATCATTGGAGCTATCCATATTCATATCATACTTCTACGCATGTGATCTCTTTTAGCTTAGTTCTATGCAATGTTTAGTTTGACATGAGAAAGTGTGCTAATCCAACTTCGGGTGGTGTAATAGGTAGCAACACGGTCATTCTTCCCTTAACCTAGAAGCTATTCCGATTGGTGAACCTGCAATGAGCTACATTCATTGAGTTATAAAGCCGACCTTGATCATTGGAGCTATCCATGTTCATATCATACATCTACGCATGTGATCTCTTTTAGCTTAGTTCAATGCAATGTTTAATTTGACATGAGAAAGTTTGGTAATTCGACTTCGAGTAGTGTTATAGGTTGCAACACGGTCATTCTTCCCTTAATCTAGAAGCTATTCCGATTGGTGAACCCGTAATGAGCTACATTCGTTGAGTTATAAAGCCGAGCTTGATCATTGGAGCTATCCATATTCATATCATACTTCTACGCATGTGATCTCTTTTAGCTTAGTTCAATGCAATGTTTAGTTTGACATGAGAAAGTGTGCTAATCCAACTTCGGGTGGTGTAATAGGTAGCAACACGGTCATTCTTCCCTTAACCTAGAAGCTATTCCGATTGGTGAACCCGCAATGAGCTACATTCATTGAGTTATAAAGCCGACCTTGATCATTGGAGCTATCCATGTTCATATCATACTTCTACGCATATGATCTCTTTTAGCTTAGTTCAATGCAATGTTTAGTTTGACATGAGAAAGTGTACTAATCTGACTTCGTGTGGTTTAATAGGTTGCAACACGGTCATTCTTCCCTTAATCTAGAAGCTATTCCGATTGGTGAACCCGCAATGAGCTACATTCGTTGAGTTATAAAGCCGACCTTGATCATTGGAGCTATCCATGTTCATATCATATTTCTACGCATGTGATCTCTTTTAGCTTAGTTCAATGCAATGTTTAGTTTGACATGAGAAAGTGTGGTAATTCGACTTCGAGTAGTGTTATAGGTTGCAACACGGTCATTCTTCCCTTAATCGAGAAGCTATTCCGATTGGTGAACCCGCAATGAGCTACATTCATTGAGTTATAAAGCCGAGCTTGATCATTGGAGCTATCCATGTTCATATCATACATCTACGCATGTGATCTCTTTTAGCTTAGTTCAATGCAATGTTTAATTTGACATGAGAAAGTTTGGTAATTCGACTTCGAGTAGTGTTATAGGTTGCAACACGGTCATTCTTCCTTTAATCTAGAAGCTATTCGGATTGGTGAACCCGCAATGAGCTACATTCGTTGAGTTATAAAGCCGAGCTTGATCATTGGAGCTATCCATATTCATATCATACTTCTACGCATGTGATCTCTTTTAGCTTAGTTCAATGCAATGTTTAGTTTGACATGAGAAAGTGTGCTAATCCAACTTCGGGTGGTGTAATAGGTAGCAACACGGTCATTCTTCCCTTAATCTAGAAGTTATTCCGATTGGTGAGCCCGTAATGAGCTACATTCGTTGAGTTATAAAGCCGAGCTTTATCATTGGAGCTATCCATGTTCATATCATACTTCTACGCATGTGATATCTTTTAGCTTAGTTCAATGCAATGTTTAATTTGACATGAAAAAGTGTGGTAATTCGACTTCGAGTAGTGTTATAGGTTGCAACACGGTCATTCTTCCCTTAATCTAGAAGCTATTCCGATTGGTGAACCCGCAATGAGCTACATTCATTGAGTTATAAAGTCGAGCCATATCATTGGAGCTATCAATGTTCATATCATATTTCTACGCATGTGATCTCTTTTAGCTTAGTTCAATGCAATGTTTAGTTTGACATGAGAAAGTGTGTTCATCCAACTTCGGGTGGTGTAATAGGTTGCAACACTGTCATTCTTCCCTTAATCTAGAAGTTATTCCGATTGGTGAGCCCGTAATGAGCTACATTCGTTGAGTTATAAAGCCGAGCTTTATCATTGGAGCTATCCATGTTCATATCATACTTCTACGCATGTGATCTCTTTTAACTTAGTTCAATGCAATGTTTAATTTGACATGAGAAAGTGTGGTAATTCGACTTCGAGTAGTGTTATAGGTTGCAACACGGTCATTCTTCCCTTAATCTAGAAGCTATTCCGATTGGTGAACCCGCAATGAGCTACATTCATTGAGTTATAAAGCCGAGCTTGATCATTGGAGCTATCCATATTCATATCATACTTCTACGCATGTGATCTCTTTTAGCTTAGTTCAATGCAATGTTTAGTTTGACATGAGAAAGTGTGCTAATCCAACTTCGGGTGGTGTAATAGGTAGCAACACGGTCATTCTTCCCTTAACCTAGAAGCTATTCCGATTGGTGAACCTGCAATGAGCTACATTCATTGAGTTATAAAGCCGACCTTGATCATTGGAGCTATCCATGTTCATATCATACATCTACGCATGTGATCTCTTTTAGCTTAGTTCAATGCAATGTTTAATTTGACATGAGAAAGTTTGGTAATTCGACTTCGAGTAGTGTTATAGGTTGCAACACGGTCATTCTTCCCTTAATCTAGAAGCTATTCCGATTGGTGAACCCGCAATGAGCTACATTCGTTGAGTTATAAA
Source organism: Lepidium didymum (assembly GCA_963920545.1). Classification (NCBI taxonomy): domain Eukaryota; kingdom Viridiplantae; phylum Streptophyta; class Magnoliopsida; order Brassicales; family Brassicaceae; genus Lepidium; species Lepidium didymum. The sequence continues at coordinate 10,942,607 of OY986993.1, read as the reverse complement.
GCCGAGCTTGATCATTGGAGCTATCCATATTCATATCATACTTCTACGCATGTGATCTCTTTTAGCTTAGTTCAATGCAATGTTTAGTTTGACATGAGAAAGTGTGCTAATCCAACTTCGGGTGGTGTAATAGGTAGCAACACGGTCATTCTTCCCTTAACCTAGAAGCTATTCCGATTGGTGAACCCGCAATGAGCTACATTCATTGAGTTATAAAGCCGACCTTGATCATTGGAGCTATCCATGTTCATATCATACTTCTACGCATATGATCTCTTTTAGCTTAGTTCAATGCAATGTTTAGTTTGACATGAGAAAGTGTACTAATCTGACTTCGTGTGGTTTAATAGGTTGCAACACGGTCATTCTTCCCTTAATCTAGAAGCTATTCCGATTGGTGAACCCGCAATGAGCTACATTCGTTGAGTTATAAAGCCGACCTTGATCATTGGAGCTATCCATGTTCATATCATATTTCTACGCATGTGATCTCTTTTAGCTTAGTTCAATGCAATGTTTAGTTTGACATGAGAAAGTGTGGTAATTCGACTTCGAGTAGTGTTATAGGTTGCAACACGGTCATTCTTCCCTTAATCGAGAAGCTATTCCGATTGGTGAACCCGCAATGAGCTACATTCATTGAGTTATAAAGCCGAGCTTGATCATTGGAGCTATCCATGTTCATATCATACATCTACGCATTTGATCTCTTTTAGCTTAGTTCAATGCAATGTTTAATTTGACATGAGAAAGTTTGGTAATTCGACTTCGAGTAGTGTTATAGGTTGCAACACGGTCATTCTTCCTTTAATCTAGAAGCTATTCGGATTGGTGAACCCGCAATGAGTTGCATTCGTTGAGTTATAAAGCCGAGCTTGATCATTGGAGCTATCCATATTCATATCATACTTCTACGCATGTGATCTCTTTTAGCTTAGTTCAATGCAATGTTTAGTTTGACATGAGAAAGTGTGCTAATCCAACTTCGGGTGGTGTAATAGGTAGCAACACGGTCATTCTTCCCTTAACCTAGAAGCTATTCCAATTGGTGAACCCGCAATGAGCTACATTCATTGAGTTATAAAGCCGACCTTGATCATTGGAGCTATCCATGTTCATATCATACTTCTACGCATATGATCTCTTTTAGCTTAGTTCAATGCAATGTTTAGTTTGATATGAGAAAGTGTACTAATCTGACTTCGTGTTGTTTAATAGGTTGCAACACGGTCATTCTTCCCTTAATCTAGAAGCTATTCCGATTGGTGAACCCGCAATGAGCTACATTCGTTGAGTTATAAAGCCGACCTTGATCATTGGAGCTATCCATGTTCATATCATACTTCTACGCATATGATCTATTTTAGCTTAGTTCAATGCAATGTTTAGTTTGACATGAGAAAGTGTGCTAATCCAACTTCGGGTGGTGTAATAGATTGCAACACGGTCATTCTTCCCTTAATCTAGAAGCTATTCCGATTGGTGAACCCGCAATGAGCTACATTCGTTGAGTTATAAAGCCGAGCTTGATCATTGGAGCTATCCATGTTCATATCATACTTCTACGCATATGATCTATTTTAGCTTAGTTCAATGCAATGTTTAGTTTGACATGAGAAAGTGTGCTAATCCAACTTCGGGTGGTGTAATAGATTGCAACACGGTCATTCTTCCCTTAATCTAGAAGCTATTCCGATTGGTGAACCCGCAATGAGCTACATTCGTTGAGTTATAAAGCCGAGCTTGATCATTGGAGCTATCCATATTCATATCATACTTCTACGCATGTGATCTCTTTTAGCTTAGTTCAATGCAATGTTTAGTTTGACATGAGAAAGTGTGCTAATCCAACTTCGGGTGGTGTAATAGGTAGCAACACGGTCATTCTTCCCTTAACCTAGAAGCTATTCCGATTGGTGAACCCGCAATGAGCTACATTCATTGAGTTATAAAGCCGACCTTGATCATTGGAGCTATCCATGTTCATATCATACTTCTACGCATATGATCTCTTTTAGCTTAGTTCAATGCAATGTTTAGTTTGACATGAGAAAGTGTACTAATCTGACTTCGTGTGGTTTAATAGGTTGCAACACGGTCATTCTTCCCTTAATCTAGAAGCTATTCCGATTGGTGAACCCGCAATGAGCTACATTCGTTGAGTTATAAAGCCGACCTTGATCATTGGAGCTATCCATGTTCATATCATATTTCTACGCATGTGATCTCTTTTAGCTTAGTTCAATGCAATGTTTAGTTTGACATGAGAAAGTGTGGTAATTCGACTTCGAGTAGTGTTATAGGTTGCAACACGGTCATTCTTCCCTTAATCGAGAAGCTATTCCGATTGGTGAACCCGCAATGAGCTACATTCATTGAGTTATAAAGCCGAGCTTGATCATTGGAGCTATCCATGTTCATATCATACATCTACGCATTTGATCTCTTTTAGCTTAGTTCAATGCAATGTTTAATTTGACATGAGAAAGTTTGGTAATTCGACTTCGAGTAGTGTTATAGGTTGCAACACGGTCATTCTTCCTTTAATCTAGAAGCTATTCGGATTGGTGAACCCGCAATGAGTTACATTCGTTGAGTTATAAAGCCGAGCTTGATCATTGGAGCTATCCATATTCATATCATACTTCTACGCATGTGATCTCTTTTAGCTTAGTTCAATGCAATGTTTAGTTTGACATGAGAAAGTGTGCTAATCCAACTTCGGGTGGTGTAATAGGTAGCAACACGGTCATTCTTCCCTTAACCTAGAAGCTATTCCAATTGGTGAACCCGCAATGAGCTACATTCATTGAGTTATAAAGCCGACCTTGATCATTGGAGCTATCCATGTTCATATCATACTTCTACGCATATGATCTCTTTTAGCTTAGTTCAATGCAATGTTTAGTTTGATATGAGAAAGTGTACTAATCTGACTTCGTGTTGTTTAATAGGTTGCAACACGGTCATTCTTCCCTTAATCTAGAAGCTATTCCGATTGGTGAACCCGCAATGAGCTACATTCGTTGAGTTATAAAGCCGACCTTGATCATTGGAGCTATCCATGTTCATATCATACTTCTACGCATATGATCTATTTTAGCTTAGTTCAATGCAATGTTTAGTTTGACATGAGAAAGTGTGCTAATCCAACTTCGGGTGGTGTAATAGATTGCAACACGGTCATTCTTCCCTTAATCTAGAAGCTATTCCGATTGGTGAACCCGCAATGAGCTACATTCGTTGAGTTATAAAGCCGAGCTTTATCATTGGAGCTATCCATGTTCATATCATACTTCTACCCCTGTGATCTCTTTTAGCTTAGTTCAATGCAATGTTTAGTTTGACATGAGAAAGTGTACTAATCTGACTTCGTGTGGTTTAATAGGTTGCAACACGGTCATTCTTCCCTTAATCTAGAAGCTATTCCGATTGGTGAACCCGCAATGAGCTACATTCGTTGAGTTATAAAACCGACCTTGATCATTGGAGCTATCCATGTTCATATCATACTTCTACGTATATGATCTCTTTTAGCTTAGTTCAATGCAATGTTTAGTGTTATAGGTTGCAACACGGTAATTCTTCCCTTAATCTAGAAGCTATTCCGATTGGTGAACCCGCAATGAGCTACATTCGTTGAGTTATAAAGCCGAGCTTGATCATTGGAGCTATCCATGTTCATATCATACTTCTACGCCTGTGATCTCTTTTATCTTAGTTCAATGCAATGTTTAGTTTGACATGAGAAAGTGTACTAATCTGACTTCGTGTGGTTTAATAGGTTGCAACACGGTCATTCTTCCCTTAATCTAGAAGCTATTCCGATTGGTGAACCCGCAATGAGCTACATTCGTTGAGTTATAAAGCCGACCTTGATCATTGGAGCTATCCATGTTCATATCATACTTCTACGTATATGATCTCTTTTAGCTTAGTTCAATGCAATGTTTAGTTTGACATGAGAAAGTGTGCTAATCCAACTTCGGGTGGTGTAATAGGTAGCAACACGGTCATTCTTCCCTTAATCTAGAAGTTATTCCGATTGGTGAGCCCGTAATGAGCTACATTCGTTGAGTTATAAAGCCGAGCTTTATCATTGGAGCTATCCATGTTCATATCATACTTCTACGCATGTGATCTCTTTTAGCTTAGTTCAATGCAATGTTTAATTTGACATGAGAAAGTGTGGTAATTCGACTTCGAGTAGTGTTATAGGTTGCAACACGGTCATTCTTCCCTTAATCTAGAAGCTATTCCGATTGGTGAACCCGCAATGAGCTACATTCGTTGAGTAATAAAGCCGAGCTTGATCATTGGAGCTATCCATATTCATATCATACTTCTACGCATGTGATCTCTTTTAGCTTAGTTCAATGCAATGTTTAGTTTGACATGAGAAAGTGTGCTAATCCAACTTCGGGTGGTGTAATAGGTAGCAACACGGTCATTCTTCCCTTAACCTAGAAGCTATTCCGATTGGTGAACCTGCAATAAGCTACATTCATTGAGTTATAAAGCCGACCTTGATCATTGGAGCTATCCATGTTCATATCATACTTCTACGCATATGATCTCTTTTAGCTTAGTTCAATGCAATGTTTAGTTTGACATGAGAAAGTGTGGTAATCCGACTTTGGGTAGTGTTATAGGTTGCAACACGGTCATTCTTCCCTTAATCTAGAAGCTATTCCGATTGGTGAACCCGCAATGAGCTACATTCGTTGAGTTATAAAGCCGACCTTGATCATTGGAGCTATCCATGTTCATATCATATTTCTACGCATATGATCTCTTTTAGCTTAGTTCAATGCAATGTTTAGTTTGACATGAGAAAGTGTGTTTATCCAACTTCGGGTGGTGTAATAGGTTGCAACACGGTCATTCTTCCCTTAATCGAGAAGCTATTCCGATTGGTGAACCCGCAATGAGCTACATTCATTGAGTTATAAAGCCGAGCTTGATCATTGGAGCTATCCATGTTCATATCATACTTCTACGCATGTGATCTCTTTTAGCTTAGTTCAATGCAATGTTTAATTTGACATGAGAAAGTGTGGTAATTCGACTTTGAGTAGTGTTATAGGTTGCAACACGGTCATTCTTCCCTTAATCTAGAAGCTATTCCGATTGGTGAACCCGCAATGAGCTACATTCGTTGAGTTATAAAGCCGACCTTGATCATTGGAGCTATCCATGTTCATATCATACTTCTACGCATATGATCTCTTTTAGCTTAGTTCAATGCAATGTTTAGTTTGACATGAGAAAGTGTGGTAATTCGACTTCGAGTAGTGTTATAGGTTGCAACACGGTCATTCTTCCCTTAATCGAGAAGCTATTCCGATTGGTGAACCCGCAATGAGCTACATTCATTGAGTTATAAAGCCGAGCTTGATCATTGGAGCTATCCATGTTCATATCATACATCTACGCATGTGATCTCTTTTAGCTTAGTTCAATGCAATGTTTAATTTGACATGAAAAAGTTTGGTAATTCGACTAGGAGTAGTGTTATAGGTTGCAACACGGTCATTCTTCCCTTAATCTAGAAGCTATTCCGATTGGTGAACCCGCAATGAGCTACATTCGTTGAGTTATAAAGCCGAGCTTGATCATTGGAGCTATCCATATTCATATCATACTTCTACGCATGTGATCTCTTTTAGCTTAGTTCAATGCAATGTTTAGTTTGACATGAGAAAGTGTGCTAATCCAACTTCGGGTGGTGTAATAGGTAGCAACACGGTCATTCTTCCCTTAACCTAGAAGCTATTCCGATTGGTGAACCCGCAATGAGCTACATTCATTGAGTTATAAAGCCGACCTTGATCATTGGAGCTATCCATGTTCATATCATACTTCTACGCATATGATCTCTTTTAGCTTAGTTCAATGCAATGTTTAGTTTGACATGAGAAAGTGTACTAATCTGACTTCGTGTGGTTTAATAGGTTGCAACACGGTCATTCTTCCCTTAATCTAGAAGCTATTCCGATTGGTGAACCCGCAATGAGCTACATTCGTTGAGTTATAAAGCCGACCTTGATCATTGGAGCTATCCATGTTCATATCATATTTCTACGCATGTGATCTCTTTTAGCTTAGTTCAATGCAATGTTTAGTTTGACATGAGAAAGTGTGGTAATTCGACTTCGAGTAGTGTTATAGGTTGCAACACGGTCATTCTTCCCTTAATCGAGAAGCTATTCCGATTGGTGAACCCGCAATGAGCTACATTCATTGAGTTATAAAGCCGAGCTTGATCATTGGAGCTATCCATGTTCATATCATACTTCTACGCATATGATCTCTTTTAGCTTAGTTCAATGCAATGTTTAGTTTGACATGAGAAAGTGTGGTAATCCGACTTTGGGTAGTGTTATAGGTTGCAACACGGTCATTCTTCCCTTAATCTAGAAGCTATTCCGATTGGTGAACCCGCAATGAGCTACATTCGTTGAGTTATAAAGCCGACCTTGATCATTGGAGCTATCCATGTTCATATCATATTTCTACGCATATGATCTCTTTTAGCTTAGTTCAATGCAATGTTTAGTTTGACATGAGAAAGTGTGTTTATCCAACTTCGGGTGGTGTAATAGGTTGCAACACGGTCATTCTTCCCTTAATCGAGAAGCTATTCCGATTGGTGAACCCGCAATGAGCTACATTCATTGAGTTATAAAGCCGAGCTTGATCATTGGAGCTATCCATGTTCATATCATACTTCTACGCATGTGATCTCTTTTAGCTTAGTTCAATGCAATGTTTAATTTGACATGACAAAGTGTGGTAATTCGACTTTGAGTAGTGTTATAGGTTGCAACACGGTCATTCTTCCCTTAATCTAGAAGCTATTCCGATTGGTGAACCCGCAATGAGCTACATTCGTTGAGTTATAAAGCCGACCTTGATCATTGGAGCTATCCATGTTCATATCATACTTCTACGCATATGATCTCTTTTAGCTTAGTTCAATGCAATGTTTAGTTTGACATGAGAAAGTGTGGTAATTCGACTTCGAGTAGTGTTATAGGTTGCAACACGGTCATTCTTCCCTTAATCGAGAAGCTATTCCGATTGGTGAACCCGCAATGAGCTACATTCATTGAGTTATAAAGCCGAGCTTGATCATTGGAGCTATCCATGTTCATATCATACATCTACGCATGTGATCTCTTTTAGCTTAGTTCAATGCAATGTTTAATTTGACATGAAAAAGTTTGGTAATTCGACTAGGAGTAGTGTTATAGGTTGCAACACGGTCATTCTTCCCTTAATCTAGAAGCTATTCCGATTGGTGAACCCGCAATGAGCTACATTCGTTGAGTTATAAAGCCGAGCTTGATCATTGGAGCTATCCATATTCATATCATACTTCTACGCATGTGATCTCTTTTAGCTTAGTTCAATGCAATGTTTAGTTTGACATGAGAAAGTGTGCTAATCCAACTTCGGGTGGTGTAATAGGTAGCAACACGGTCATTCTTCCCTTAACCTAGAAGCTATTCCGATTGGTGAACCCGCAATGAGCTACATTCATTGAGTTATAAAGCCGACCTTGATCATTGGAGCTATCCATGTTCATATCATACTTCTACGCATATGATCTCTTTTAGCTTAGTTCAATGCAATGTTTAGTTTGACATGAGAAAGTGTACTAATCTGACTTCGTGTGGTTTAATAGGTTGCAACACGGTCATTCTTCCCTTAATCTAGAAGCTATTCCGATTGGTGAACCCGCAATGAGCTACATTCGTTGAGTTATAAAGCCGACCTTGATCATTGGAGCTATCCATGTTCATATCATATTTCTACGCATGTGATCTCTTTTAGCTTAGTTCAATGCAATGTTTAGTTTGACATGAGAAAGTGTGGTAATTCGACTTCGAGTAGTGTTATAGGTTGCAACACGGTCATTCTTCCCTTAATCGAGAAGCTATTCCGATTGGTGAACCCGCAATGAGCTACATTCATTGAGTTATAAAGCCGAGCTTGATCATTGGAGCTATCCATGTTCATATCATACATCTACGCATGTGATCTCTTTTAGCTTAGTTCAATGCAATGTTTAATTTGACATGAGAAAGTTTGGTAATTCGACTTCGAGTAGTGTTATAGGTTGCAACACGGTCATTCTTCCTTTAATCTAGAAGCTATTCGGATTGGTGAACCCGCAATGAGTTACATTCGTTGAGTTATAAAGCCGAGCTTGATCATTGGAGCTATCCATATTCATATCATACTTCTACGCATGTGATCTCTTTTAGCTTAGTTCAATGCAATGTTTAGTTTGACATGAGAAAGTGTGCTAATCCAACTTCGGGTGGTGTAATAGGTAGCAACACGGTCATTCTTCCCTTAACCTAGAAGCTATTCCGATTGGTGAACCCGCAATGAGCTACATTCATTGAGTTATAAAGCCGACCTTGATCATTGGAGCTATCCATGTTCATATCATACTTCTACGCATATGATCTCTTTTAGCTTAGTTCAATGCAATGTTTAGTTTGATATGAGAAAGTGTACTAATCTGACTTCGTGTGGTTTAATAGGTTGCAACACGGTCATTCTTCCCTTAATCTAGAAGCTATTCCGATTGGTGAACCCGCAATGAGCTACATTCGTTGAGTTATAAAGCCGACCTTGATCATTGGAGCTATCCATGTTCATATCATACTTCTACGCATATGATCTATTTTAGCTTAGTTCAATGCAATGTTTAGTTTGACATAAGAAAGTGTGCTAATCCAACTTCGGGTGGTGTAATAGGTAGCAACACGGTCATTCTTCCCTTAACCTAGAAGCTATTCCGATTGGTGAACCTGCAATGAGCTACATTCATTGAGTTATAAAGCCGACCTTGATCATTGGAGCTATCCATGTTCATATCATACATCTACGCATGTGATCTCTTTTAGCTTAGTTCAATGCAATGTTTAATTTGACATGAGAAAGTTTGGTAATTCGACTTCGAGTAGTGTTATAGGTTGCAACACGGTCATTCTTCCTTTAATCTAGAAGCTATTCGGATTGGTGAACCCGCAATGAGTTACATTCGTTGAGTTATAAAGCCGAGCTTGATCATTGGAGCTATCCATATTCATATCATACTTCTACGCATGTGATCTCTTTTAGCTTAGTTCAATGCAATGTTTAGTTTGACATGAGAAAGTGTGCTAATCCAACTTCGGGTGGTGTAATAGGTAGCAACACGGTCATTCTTCCCTTAACCTAGAAGCTATTCCGATTGGTGAACCCGCAATGAGCTACATTCATTGAGTTATAAAGCCGACCTTGATCATTGGAGCTATCCATGTTCATATCATACTTCTACGCATATGATCTCTTTTAGCTTAGTTCAATGCAATGTTTAGTTTGATATGAGAAAGTGTACTAATCTGACTTCGTGTGGTTTAATAGGTTGCAACACGGTCATTCTTCCCTTAATCTAGAAGCTATTCCGATTGGTGAACCCGCAATGAGCTACATTCGTTGAGTTATAAAGCCGACCTTGATCATTGGAGCTATCCATGTTCATATCATACTTCTACGCATATGATCTATTTTAGCTTAGTTCAATGCAATGTTTAGTTTGACATAAGAAAGTGTGCTAATCCAACTTCGGGTGGTGTAATAGGTAGCAACACGGTCATTCTTCCCTTAACCTAGAAGCTATTCCGATTGGTGAACCTGCAATGAGCTACATTCATTGAGTTATAAAGCCGACCTTGATCATTGGAGCTATCCATGTTCATATCATACATCTACGCATGTGATCTCTTTTAGCTTAGTTCAATGCAATGTTTAATTTGACATGAGAAAGTTTGGTAATTCGACTTCGAGTAGTGTTATAGGTTGCAACACGGTCATTCTTCCCTTAATCTAGAAGCTATTCCGATTGGTGAACCCGCAATGAGCTACATTCGTTGAGTTATAAAGCCGAGCTTGATCATTGGAGCTATCCATATTCATATCATACTTCTACGCATGTGATCTCTTTTAGCTTAGTTCAATGCAATGTTTAGTTTGACATGAGAAAGTGTGCTAATCCAACTTCGGGTGGTGTAATAGGTAGCAACACGGTCATTCTTCCCTTAACCTAGAAGCTATTCCGATTGGTGAACCCGCAATGAGCTACATTCATTGAGTTATAAAGCCGACTTTGATCATTGGAGCTATCCATGTTCATATCATACTTCTACGCATATGATCTATTTTAGCTTAGTTCAATGCAATGTTTAGTTTGACATGAGAAAGTGTACTAATCTGACTTCGTGTGGTTTAATAGGTTGCAACACGGTCATTCTTCCCTTAATCTAGAAGCTATTCCGATTGGTGAACCCGCAATGAGCTACATTCGTTGAGTTATAAAGCCGACCTTGATCATTGGAGCTATCCATGTTCATATCATATTTCTACGCATGTGATCTCTTTTAGCTTAGTTCAATGCAATGTTTAGTTTGACATGAGAAAGTGTGGTAATTCGACTTCGAGTAGTGTTATAGGTTGCAACACGGTCATTCTTCCCTTAATCGAGAAGCTATTCCGATTGGTGAACCCGCAATGAGCTACATTCATTGAGTTATAAAGCCGAGCTTGATCATTGGAGCTATCCATGTTCATATCATACATCTACGCATGTGATCTCTTTTAGCTTAGTTCAATGCAATGTTTAATTTGACATGAGAAAGTTTGGTAATTCGACTTCGAGTAGTGTTATAGGTTGCAACACGGTCATTCTTCCTTTAATCTAGAAGCTATTCGGATTGGTGAACCCGCAATGAGTTACATTCGTTGAGTTATAAAGCCGAGCTTGAGCATTGGAGCTATCCATATTCATATCATACTTCTACGCATGTGATCTCTTTTAGCTTAGTTCAATGCAATGTTTAGTTTGACATGAGAAAGTGTGCTAATCCAACTTCGGGTGGTGTAATAGGTAGCAACACGGTCATTCTTCCCTTAACCTAGAAGCTATTCCGATTGGTGAACCCGCAATGAGCTACATTCATTGAGTTATAAAGCCGACCTTGATCATTGGAGCTATCCATGTTCATATCATACTTCTACGCATATGATCTCTTTTAGCTTAGTTCAATGCAATGTTTAGTTTGATATGAGAAAGTGTACTAATCTGACTTCGTGTGGTTTAATAGGTTGCAACACGGTCATTCTTCCCTTAATCTAGAAGCTATTCCGATTGGTGAACCCGCAATGAGCTACATTCGTTGAGTTATAAAGCCGACCTTGATCATTGGAGCTATCCATGTTCATATCATACTTCTACGCATATGATCTATTTTAGCTTAGTTCAATGCAATGTTTAGTTTGACATGAGAAAGTGTGCTAATCCAACTTCGGGTGGTGTAATAGGTAGCAACACGGTCATTCTTCCCTTAACCTAGAAGCTATTCCGATTGGTGAACCTGCAATGAGCTACATTCATTGAGTTATAAAGCCGACCTTGATCATTGGAGCTATCCATGTTCATATCATACATCTACGCATGTGATCTCTTTTAGCTTAGTTCAATGCAATGTTTAATTTGACATGAGAAAGTTTGGTAATTCGACTTCGAGTAGTGTTATAGGTTGCAACACGGTCATTCTTCCCTTAATCTAGAAGCTATTCCGATTGGTGAACCCGCAATGAGCTACATTCGTTGAGTTATAAAGCCGAGCTTGATCATTGGAGCTATCCATATTCATATCATACTTCTACGCATGTGATCTCTTTTAGCTTAGTTCAATGCAATGTTTAGTTTGACATGAGAAAGTGTGCTAATCCAACTTCGGGTGGTGTAATAGGTAGCAACACGGTCATTCTTCCCTTAACCTAGAAGCTATTCCGATTGGTGAACCCGCAATGAGCTACATTCATTGAGTTATAAAGCCGACCTTGATCATTGGAGCTATCCATGTTCATATCATACTTCTACGCATATGATCTCTTTTCGCTTAGTTCAATGCAATGTTTAGTTTGACATGAGAAAGTGTACTAATCTGACTTCGTGTGGTTTAATAGGTTGCAACACGGTCATTCTTCCCTTAATCTAGAAGCTATTCCGATTGGTGAACCCGCAATGAGCTACATTCGTTGAGTTATAAAGCCGACCTTGATCATTGGAGCTATCCATGTTCATATCATATTTCTACGCATGTGATCTCTTTTAGCTTAGTTCAATGCAATGTTTAGTTTGACATGAGAAAGTGTGGTAATTCGACTTCGAGTAGTGTTATAGGTTGCAACACGGTCATTCTTCCCTTAATCGAGAAGCTATTCCGATTGGTGAACCCGCAATGAGCTACATTCATTGAGTTATAAAGCCGAGCTTGATCATTGGAGCTATCCATGTTCATATCATACATCTACGCATGTGATCTCTTTTAGCTTAGTTCAATGCAATGTTTAATTTGACATGAGAAAGTTTGGTAATTCGACTTCGAGTAGTGTTATAGGTTGCAACATGGTCATTCTTCCTTTAATCTAGAAGCTATTCGGATTGGTGAACCCGCAATGAGTTACATTCGTTGAGTTATAAAGCCGAGCTTGATCATTGGAGCTATCCATATTCATATCATACTTCTACGCATGTGATCTCTTTTAGCTTAGTTCAATGCAATGTTTAGTTTGACATGAGAAAGTGTGCTAATCCAACTTCGGGTGGTGTAATAGGTAGCAACACGGTCATTCTTCCCTTAACCTAGAAGCTATTCCGATTGGTGAACCCGCAATGAGCTACATTCATTGAGTTATAAAGCCGACCTTGATCATTGGAGCTATCCATGTTCATATCATACTTCTACGCATATGATCTCTTTTAGCTTAGTTCAATGCAATGTTTAGTTTGATATGAGAAAGTGTACTAATCTGACTTCGTGTGGTTTAATAGGTTGCAACACGGTCATTCTTCCCTTAATCTAGAAGCTATTCCGATTGGTGAACCCGCAATGAGCTACATTCGTTGAGTTATAAAGCCGACCTTGATCATTGGAGCTATCCATGTTCATATCATACTTCTACGTATATGATCTCTTTTAGCTTAGTTCAATGCAATGTTTAGTGTTATAGGTTGCAACACGGTCATTCTTCCCTTAATCTAGAAGCTATTCCGATTGGTGAACCCGCAATGAGCTACATTCGTTGAGTTATAAAGCCGAGCTTTATCATTGGAGCTATCCATGTTCATATCATACTTCTACGCCTGTGATCTCTTTTAGCTTAGTTCAATGCAATGTTTAGTTTGACATGAGAAAGTGTACTAATCTGACTTCGTGTGGTTTAATAGGTTGCAACATGGTCATTCTTCCCTTAATCTAGAAGCTATTCCGATTGGTGAACCCGCAATGAGCTACATTCGTTGAGTTATAAAACCGACCTTGATCATTGGAGCTATCCATGTTCATATCATACTTCTACGTATATGATCTCTTTTAGCTTAGTTCAATGCAATGTTTAGTGTTATAGGTTGCAACACGGTCATTCTTCCCTTAATCTAGAAGCTATTCCGATTGGTGAACCCGCAATGAGCTACATTCGTTGAGTTATAAACCCGAGCTTGATCATTGGAGCTATCCATGTTCATATCATACTTCTACGCCTGTGATCTCTTTTATCTTAGTTCAATGCAATGTTTAGTTTGACATGAGAAAGTGTACTAATCTGACTTCGTGTGGTTTAATAGGTTGCAACACGGTCATTCTTCCCTTAATCTAGAAGCTATTCCGATTGGTGAACCCGCAATGAGCTACATTCGTTGAGTTATAAAGCCGACCTTGATCATTGGAGCTATCCATGTTCATATCATACTTCTACGTATATGATCTCTTTTAGCTTAGTTCAATGCAATGTTTAGTTTGACATGAGAAAGTGTGCTAATCCAACTTCGGGTGGTGTAATAGGTAGCAACACGGTCATTCTTCCCTTAATCTAGAAGTTATTCCGATTGGTGAGCCCGTAATGAGCTACATTCGTTGAGTTATAAAGCCGAGCTTTATCATTGGAGCTATCCATGTTCATATCATACTTCTACGCATGTGATCTCTTTTAGCTTAGTTCAATGCAATGTTTAATTTGACATGAGAAAGTTTGGTAATTCGACTTCGAGTAGTGTTATAGGTTGCAACACGGTCATTCTTCCCTTAATCTAGAAGCTATTCCGATTGGTGAACCCGCAATGAGCTACATTCGTTGAGTAATAAAGCCGAGCTTGATCATTGGAGCTATCCATATTCATATCATACTTCTACGCATGTGATCTCTTTTAGCTTAGTTCAATGCAATGTTTAGTTTGACATGAGAAAGTGTGCTAATCCAACTTCGGGTGGTGTAATAGGTAGCAACACGGTCATTCTTCCCTTAACCTAGAAGCTATTCCGATTGGTGAACCTGCAATGAGCTACATTCATTGAGTTATAAAGCCGACCTTGATCATTGGAGCTATCCATGTTCATATCATACTTCTACGCATATGATCTCTTTTAGCTTAGTTCAATGCAATGTTTAGTTTGACATGAGAAAGTGTGGTAATCCGACTTTGGGTAGTGTTATAGGTTGCAACACGGTCATTCTTCCCTTAATCTAGAAGCTATTCCGATTGGTGAACCCGCAATGAGCTACATTCGTTGAGTTATAAAGCCGACCTTGATCATTGGAGCTATCCATGTTCATATCATATTTCTACGCATGTGATCTCTTTTAGCTTAGTTCAATGCAATGTTTAGTTTGACATGAGAAAGTGTGTTTATCCAACTTCGGGTGGTGTAATAGGTTGCAACACGGTCATTCTTCCCTTAATCGAGAAGCTATTCCGATTGGTGAACCCGCAATGAGCTACATTCATTGAGTTATAAAGCCGAGCTTGATCATTGGAGCTATCCATGTTCATATCATACTTCTACGCATGTGATCTCTTTTAGCTTAGTTCAATGCAATGTTTAATTTGACATGAGAAAGTGTGGTAATTCGACTTTGAGTAGTGTTATAGGTTGCAACACGGTCATTCTTCCCTTAATCTAGAAGCTATTCCGATTGGTGAACCCGCAATGAGCTACATTCGTTGAGTTATAAAGCCGACCTTGATCATTGGAGCTATCCATGTTCATATCATACTTCTACGCATATGATCTCTTTTAGCTTAGTTCAATTCAATGTTTAGTTTGACATGAGAAAGTGTGGTAATTCGACTTCGAGTAGTGTTATAGGTTGCAACACGGTCATTCTTCCCTTAATCGAGAAGCTATTCCGATTGGTGAACCCGCAATGAGCTACATTCATTGAGTTATAAAGCCGAGCTTGATCATTGGAGCTATCCATGTTCATATCATACATCTACGCATGTGATCTCTTTTAGCTTAGTTCAATGCAATGTTTAATTTGACATGAAAAAGTTTGGTAATTCGACTAGGAGTAGTGTTATAGGTTGCAACACGGTCATTCTTCCCTTAATCTAGAAGCTATTCCGATTGGTGAACCCGCAATGAGCTACATTCGTTGAGTTATAAAGCCGAGCTTGATCATTGGAGCTATCCATATTCATATCATACTTCTACGCATGTGATCTCTTTTAGCTTAGTTCAATGCAATGTTTAGTTTGACATGAGAAAGTGTGCTAATCCAACTTCGGGTGGTGTAATAGGTAGCAACACGGTCATTCTTCCCTTAACCTAGAAGCTATTCCGATTGGTGAACCCGCAATGAGCTACATTCATTGAGTTATAAAGCCGACCTTGATCATTGGAGCTATCCATGTTCATATCATACTTCTACGCATATGATCTCTTTTAGCTTAGTTCAATGCAATGTTTAGTTTGACATGAGAAAGTGTACTAATCTGACTTCGTGTGGTTTAATAGGTTGCAACACGGTAATTCTTCCCTTAATCTAGAAGCTATTCCGATTGGTGAACCCGCAATGAGCTACATTCGTTGAGTTATAAAGCCGACCTTGATCATTGGAGCTATCCATGTTCATATCATATTTCTACGCATGTGATCTCTTTTAGCTTAGTTCAATGCAATGTTTAGTTTGACATGAGAAAGTGTGGTAATTCGACTTCGAGTAGTGTTATAGGTTGCAACACGGTCATTCTTCCCTTAATCGAGAAGCTATTCCGATTGGTGAACCCGCAATGAGCTACATTCATTGAGTTATAAAGCCGAGCTTGATCATTGGAGCTATCCATGTTCATATCATACATCTACGCATGTGATCTCTTTTAGCTTAGTTCAATGCAATGTTTAATTTGACATGAGAAAGTTTGGTAATTCGACTTCGAGTAGTGTTATAGGTTGCAACACGGTCATTCTTCCTTTAATCTAGAAGCTATTCGGATTGGTGAACCCGCAATGAGTTACATTCGTTGAGTTATAAAGCCGAGCTTGATCATTGGAGCTATCCATATTCATATCATACTTCTACGCATGTGATCTCTTTTAGCTTAGTTCAATGCAATGTTTAGTTTGACATGAGAAAGTGTGCTAATCCAACTTCGGGTGGTGTAATAGGTAGCAACACGGTCATTCTTCCCTTAACCTAGAAGCTATTCCGATTGGTGAACCCGCAATGAGCTACATTCATTGAGTTATAAAGCCGACCTTGATCATTGGAGCTATCCATGTTCATATCATACTTCTACGCATATGATCTCTTTTAGCTTAGTTCAATGCAATGTTTAGTTTGATATGAGAAAGTGTACTAATCTGACTTCGTGTGGTTTAATAGGTTGCAACACGGTCATTCTTCCCTTAATCTAGAAGCTATTCCGATTGGTGAACCCGCAATGAGCTACATTCGTTGAGTTATAAAGCCGACCTTGATCATTGGAGCTATCCATGTTCATATCATACTTCTACGCATATGATCTATTTTAGCTTAGTTCAATGCAATGTTTAGTTTGACATGAGAAAGTGTGCTAATCCAACTTCGGGTGGTGTAATAGATTGCAACACGGTCATTCTTCCCTTAATCTAGAAGCTATTCCGATTGGTGAACCCGCAATGAGCTACATTCGTTGAGTTATAAAGCCGAGCTTTATCATTGGAGCTATCCATGTTCATATCATACTTCTACGCCTGTGATCTCTTTTAGCTTAGTTCAATGCAATGTTTAATTTGACATGAGAAAGTGTGGTAATTCGACTTTGAGTAGTGTTATAGGTTGCAACACGGTCATTCTTCCCTTAATCTAGAAGCTATTCCGATTGGTGAACCCGCAATGAGCTACATTCGTTGAGTTATAAAGCCGAGCTTGATCATTGGAGCTATCCATGTTCATATCATACATCTACGCATGTGATCTCTTTTAGCTTAGTTCAATGCAATGTTTAATTTGACATGAGAAAGTTTGGTAATTCGACTTCGAGTAGTGTTATAGGTTGCAACACGGTCATTCTTCCCTTAATCTAGAAGCTATTCCGATTGGTGAACCCGCAATGAGCTACATTCGTTGAGTTATAAAGCCGAGCTTGATCATTGGAGCTATCCATATTCATATCATACTTCTACGCATGTGATCTCTTTTAGCTTAGTTCAATGCAATGTTTAGTTTGACATGAGAAAGTGTGCTAATCCAACTTCGGGTGGTGTAATAGGTAGCAACACGGTCATTCTTCCCTTAACCTAGAAGCTATTCCGATTGGTGAACCCGCAATGAGCTACATTCATTGAGTTATAAAGCCGACCTTGATCATTGGAGCTATCCATGTTCATATCATACTTCTACGCATATGATCTCTTTTAGCTTAGTTCAATGCAATGTTTAGTTTGACATGAGAAAGTGTACTAATCTGACTTCGTGTGGTTTAATAGGTTGCAACACGGTCATTCTTCCCTTAATCTAGAAGCTATTCCGATTGGTGAACCCGCAATGAGCTACATTCGTTGAGTTATAAAGCCGACCTTGATCATTGGAGCTATCCATGTTCATATCATATTTCTACGCATGTGATCTCTTTTAGCTTAGTTCAATGCAATGTTTAGTTTGACATGAGAAAGTGTGGTAATTCGACTTCGAGTAGTGTTATAGGTTGCAACACGGTCATTCTTCCCTTAATCGAGAAGCTATTCCGATTACTGAACCCGCAATGAGCTACATTCATTGAGTTATAAAGCCGAGCTTGATCATTGGAGCTATCCATGTTCATATCATACATCTACGCATGTGATCTCTTTTAGCTTAGTTCAATGCAATGTTTAATTTGACATGAGAAAGTTTGGTAATTCGACTTCGAGTAGTGTTATAGGTTGCAACACGGTCATTCTTCCTTTAATCTAGAAGCTATTCGGATTGGTGAACCCGCAATGAGTTACATTCGTTGAGTTATAAAGCCGAGCTTGATCATTGGAGCTATCCATATTCATATCATACTTCTACGCATGTGATCTCTTTTAGCTTAGTTCAATGCAATGTTTAGTTTGACATGAGAAAGTGTGCTAATCCAACTTCGGGTGGTGTAATAGGTAGCAACACGGTCATTCTTCCCTTAACCTAGAAGCTATTCCGATTGGTGAACCCGCAATGAGCTACATTCATTGAGTTATAAAGCCGACCTTGATCATTGGAGCTATCCATGTTCATATCATACTTCTACGCATATGATCTCTTTTAGCTTAGTTCAATGCAATGTTTAGTTTGATATGAGAAAGTGTACTAATCTGACTTCGTGTGGTTTAATAGGTTGCAACACGGTCATTCTTCCCTTAATCTAGAAGCTATTCCGATTGGTGAACCCGCAATGAGCTACATTCGTTGAGTTATAAAGCCGACCTTGATCATTGGAGCTATCCATGTTCATATCATACTTCTACGCATATGATCTATTTTAGCTTAGTTCAATGCAATGTTTAGTTTGACATGAGAAAGTGTGCTAATCCAACTTCGGGTGGTGTAATAGATTGCAACACGGTCATTCTTCCCTTAATCTAGAAGCTATTCCGATTGGTGAACCCGCAATGAGCTACATTCGTTGAGTTATAAAGCCGAGCTTTATCATTGGAGCTATCCATGTTCATATCATACTTCTACGCCTGTGATCTCTTTTAGCTTAGTTCAATGCAATGTTTAGTTTGACATGAGAAAGTGTACTAATCTGACTTCGTGTGGTTTAATAGGTTGCAACACGGTCATTCTTCCCTTAATCTAGAAGCTATTCCGATTGGTGAACCCGCAATGAGCTACATTCGTTGAGTTATAAAACTGACCTTGATCATTGGAGCTATCCATGTTCATATCATACTTCTACGTATATGATCTCTTTTAGCTTAGTTCAATGCAATGTTTAGTGTTATAGGTTGCAACACGGTCATTCTTCCCTTAATCTAGAAGCTATTCCGATTGGTGAACCCGCAATGAGCTACATTCGTTGAGTTATAAAGCCGAGCTTGATCATTGGAGCTATCCATGTTCATATCATACTTCTACGCCTGTGATCTCTTTTATCTTAGTTCAATGCAATGTTTAGTTTGACATGAGAAAGTGTACTAATCTGACTTCGTGTGGTTTAATAGGTTGCAACACGGTCATTCTTCCCTTAATCTAGAAGCTATTCCGATTGGTGAACCCGCAATGAGCTACATTCGTTGAGTTATAAAGCCGACCTCGATCATTGGAGCTATCCATGTTCATATCATACTTCTACGTATATGATCTCTTTTAGCTTAGTTCAATGCAATGTTTAGTTTGACATGAGAAAGTGTGCTAATCCAACTTCGGGTGGTGTAATAGGTAGCAACACGGTCATTCTTCCCTTAATCTAGAAGTTATTCCGATTGGTGAGCCCGTAATGAGCTACATTCGTTGAGTTATAAAGCCGAGCTTTATCATTGGAGCTATCCATGTTCATATCATACTTCTACGCATGTGATCTCTTTTAGCTTAGTTCAATGCAATGTTTAATTTGACATGAGAAAGTGTGGTAATTCGACTTCGAGTAGTGTTATAGGTTGCAACACGGGTCTGGAAGTTTGTCATCCCGTAGTATGTGAACGATGAGGTTGTTATACTTCGGACTTAATGTAAGGAGAAGACTAAAGACCCGATCTTCTTCACGTCTTTTGTTGAGAACTTCCGGATCGGTTGTGATTGGGCGAAGCATCTCAAGCTCGGCCCAAAGTGCACGCCACTTCCCATAGTGTGACGTGAACTCAATGTCGTCTTGACTTAGGACATTGATAGCTTTTTGTACTTCAAAGACTCGGGTAAAGTTTGATATATTACCGAATACCTTTTTGAGAGTCTCCCAAAGTTCCTTGGCCGTCTCGCAATATGAGTAGGATTCATGAATCGGCGGATCAAGTGAACTTTGAATGATGGCCATCACCACCTGATCTTCTTGAAACCATTTGTTGTTGTCTCCGGAGACCACCACTTGTTCCCCATCCACATTCGTGACTTGGTTTGGTGCGGCCCCGAGCTCAACATGTTCCCATAGGCCACGACCACATAGGATGGTCTTGGCATTCCTTGACCATAAGAGGTAGTTTGGCCCTTTTAGGGTAACATGAACACCGAGAGATTTGAAGCTTTCCATGTTTACACACCGAACACGCTATAGACCGCTGGATAAAAGTGATTTTGAGAGAAAGAAAGAGATTTGTTCGGTTGAAGTGATTGAGAATGCGAAGATTGAGCTAGATTAGAAGAGAAATGGAGTGAAATATGATCTTGTGCTCTGATACCATGTTAGAATTTGAAGAGTAACTTGCGGAAGTATGAAGAAGAGAGTGAGGGACCGAGAATAAGAGAGAGAGAGAGTTAATCCATAATTTTCATTTTTAAAAATGGTTAAGTTACATATGTTGTCTTACAACCTATTTAAAGAGAAACAAAAGGTGAGTAACGGTCTTATTCTTCTGCCGCAGCCCTTGGTGGTCTTCGAGGGTGAAAGGGACATGTGGAGATCCCAAGGTGAAAGTGACTTGAGCCTACAAGTCCTTTTCTTCTCGGTCTTGGCAAAAGGAGGAGAGTCACATGTTTCTTAGAGTTCCAACGGTCATGTGCCTCTCCTTAGGACTCAACCAAACCTTCGTAACTGATCTCTAGCCCATAAGGAAGCCAAGTCTTCATTATTCAAAACGTTGACTTTTCTTGGTCGGCCGTTGACCGTACCGCGGGACATGGTTCCTCGGTCCTGGGGTAAGAGATCCTCGACCCGCGGTACATGGACCTCGGTCCTTCTCCATCCCGCAGTACATGGTCCGACCCGGGGTAAGTGATCCTCGACCTGCGGTACATGATCCTCGGTCATTAGCCTTCCCGTTGTGTACCACCCGACTGTTGACTTCTGCTGTTACCGTTGACCCGTCCGCCAGTGCACGATCCTCCTACCCGCGGTAAGCCTTCTCTCGACCCACAGTCCATGTCTCTCGACCCTCGGCCTTCCCGCGGTACATAGCCCGATATGTTGACTTTGCTGCTGCCGTTGACCCTACCCGCGGTACGCGTCCTTCCGACCCTTGGTACGAATTCCTCGACCCCGGTACACGATCCTCGACCATCAGCCTTACCACGATCCGTGACCCGATATGTTGACTTTCCTTGTTGCCGTTGACCCGACCCTTGTCTTATGTTTTCTCGACCCGTGGTTAGTGCCTCTCGACCCGATGCCTTCCCGCGGTACGTAGAACCCGACCATCGACTTTCAACCTTCCGTTGACTTTATTTGGACTTTATTATTTATTCATCTTGATCAATACTCCCCCTCAAGCTTAACCATAAATGGACATGTTGGTTAAGATTGGAAGACCCGAGATCTACACCTCATTAAAAACCTTGGAGAGAAAACCACATGGGACAAAACTCATCCAAGGGAAAAAGAGTGTGCATTTCCCGGGAAAGGGAACCTTTGATCAAGGTCTTGTGAGGTCCACGAGTCCAAGCTTGTTGTAGATGTGATCACAAACTTTGAGACTCGCGGCTTTGGTGAAGATGTCCGCCAATTGATCTTCACTCCTTGTGTAGCACGGAAGAGTTACTCCTTCCTCAATCTTCTCCCGGACCTTATGGCAATCTATCTCAATGTGCTTGGTCCGTTCATGGAACACGGAGTTTGATGCAATGTGTATTGCGGCTTGATTGTCACAATGAATGGTGATTGGCTTGTTGGATTCCATACCAAGATCTTTGAGGAGAGCCTTTAGCCATGTTACTTCATTTGTTAGCTTTCTCATTGCTCGGTATTCGGCCTCGGCACTTGAGCAAGAGACAACCTTTTGCTTCTTGGTCTTCCAAGTTACCAAGTTCCCTCCAATGAATGTACAATACCCGGTTGTGGACTTCCTATCATTCCGATCGCCGGCCCAATCCGCATCACAATACCCCACGATCTCGGTGTTGTTGTTCTTCCCCATCCATATACCACGGCCCGGGCCTCCTTTGAGATATCTCAAGATCCGTTCCACCATGTTCCAATGGTATGCCGTGGGGACTTGCATGTGTTGACTCACTTGATTCACGGCATAGCATATGTCTGGTCTTGTGATCGTCAAGTAGATAAGTTTCCCCACAAGTCTTCGGTATTGAGGTGGATTGTCATATGGCTCATCGTCTTTCTCCCCCTTTCGACTGACCTTGTAGCCATCCTCAAGTGGTGTCTTGGCTGGTTTAGACCCTATCTTCCCTGTTTCACGCAAAAGATCAAGAGTATACTTTCTTTGAGAAAGGAAGAGGCCATCCTTAGAACGGCACACTTCAATTCCTAGAAAGTATTTTAGTTCACCAAGGTCTTTAATATCAAACACGGATTTAAGATAGGTTTTGGTGGAGGAGATACCGTCCTTATCATTGCCCGTAATGATCAAGTCATCCACATAGATGAGAACCACAATTGTACCCTTCGGGCCGTGTGACGTGAATAGTGTGTGGTCGGCTTCGGACTTGGTGAACCCTCTTTCCTTTAGTGTGGCACTAAGCTTGTGATACCAAGCTCTTGGTGATTGCTTGAGTCCATAGATAGCCTTCTTAAGACGTAACACTCTTCCGGGTTGGACCGTATCCTCAAGTCCGGGAGGTGGATACATGTAAACTTCATCTTCGAGCTCACCTTGGAGGAAGGCGTTCTTGACGTCCATTTGCCATAGCTCCCACTCAAGGTTGGTGGCCACGGATAGTACAACTCGTACCGTGTGGAGTTTGGCTACGGGTGCAAACGTATCGGTGTAATCCTCGCCGTATGTTTGGGTGAAACCGCGGGCAACAAGGCGGGCCTTGTGGCGTTCTATGTCACCATTGCTTTTGTACTTGATGGTGAATATCCACCGTGACGTGACTGCCTTCTTCCCTGGGGGCAAGTCCGTTTCAACCCATGTATGGTTCCGTTCCATGGCTCCTCTTTCGGCACCAACCGCGTCTCGCCACACCTTGTGTTCCTTGGCCTCTTCATATGTCTTAGGTATCTGCTCAAGATCAAGTTTACCAAGGAAAGATCGATGTTCATATGGCACAAGGTCAAGAGAACAAACCGTTTGGATCGGATGAGCCACGGCCTTATTGTTGTAGTAGACCCGGGTATTGACCCAATTTGAGGGGTCTTTCCGGAGTCTAGTGCTTCTTCTTAACGGAGGCGGTGATGGTGTTGGTAGGTCTTCCGTTTGATCATGTTCGGAGGCATTGTGTTCCTCCGATGGTTCATTTCCATGTGGCCCGGGTCGTTCATGTCGATCGTGAGGATGCTCATTCATGTGTCCGGGTGATCCGGCTGTATCTCCGGACCGCTCCATCCGACTGCGTTCCAATTCCTCGGATGGTTCTTGAGGTACTCCCGGATTGGATTCATTCTTTTTCTCACTCACCGAGCCGCCTCCTTGAAGACCCTCTAGAACATTTTTAAGGATTTCCGCCCTATCCGATGCGTGATTGGCAAGGTCTTTGAGTTCATCCCAATTCTCCATATCATGGTAGCCTTTGTCCTCGATGAATTTCACATCCCTTGAGACCATGATTCTCCTTGTTACCGGGTTGTAACATTTGTATCCTTTTTGAGTTGTTGAGTAGCCAAGGAACATGCATCTTGTGCTTTTCTCATCCAACTTGTCCCTAAATTCTCTTGGTACTAACACATAGCAAACACACCCAAAAACTCGTAAGTGATTAAGTGATGGTTTTGTCTTGTTTAGTACCTCAAATGGCGACTTGTCTTGGAGTATTTTTGTTGGTGTCCGATTGATTAGGTAACACGCGGTCATCACGGCATCACTCCAAAATCTTTTTGGAACGCTTGTATGAAACATCATGGATCTCGTCACTTCCATTAAGTGGCGATTTTTCCTTTCCGCAACTCCATTTTGTTGAGGAGTGTATGGACAGCTTGTTTGGTGCTCTATTCCGTTCTTTGCTAGGTATTGTTTGAACCTTTGACTTGTGTACTCTCCACCATTGTCCGATCTCAAGCTTTTCACATTAGAATTATAGTGATTAGTGACATATGTGTGAAAATTCACAAATGCATCATAGACACGATCTTTTGATGGTAAGAGAGTTAGCCAAGTGTACTTTGATTTTTCATCTATGAATGTCACAAAGTATTTTTGATTGTCTCTAGATAAACAAGGTGAAGACCAAACATCCGAATGAACTAATTCAAAGCATTTTTCATAACTAGAATTCGATTTGGGAAAAACGGTCTTACAATGTTTACCACGGATACATGCCTCACATTCAAGATTGTTAAATGTACTACTTGGTAACATTAATTCAAAGGCCCTACTATGAGGATGGCCTAATCTAGCATGCCAAATGACATTAAAACTACTAGCAACTACGGAATTTAAAGCATTAGATAAGGTAGGAGAATTCTTTGTGTCTCCAAGCACATAAAGTCCTCCTTGAGTCACTCCACTTCCAAGTATGGATTCGGTCTCAATATCCTGAAATTTTACATCATTAGGACTAAAGATAGCATTACACTTTAAATCATTAGTCGTCTTATGAACCGAGAGAAGATTGGATGTAAATTTCGGAAGATAAAAGGCTTTGCTATTCTTTTTAAATACTTTTAAGTCTCCAATACTCTCTAAGGGAACCTTGTGGCCATTTGCAACAATCACGTTGCCCATAGCCGGTTTGATGTTGTGAATTAGACTCGGATCGCAAATCATATGATGAGATGCACCCGAGTCCACAACTAAGGGTTTTGGAGTTTTTATTGTAAGTAAAGCGTTACCGGATTCCTTAAGTTGGGTGAGAGACTTGATGAGAGAATCCAAGTTGAGACGCCTCTCCGCCTCTTGTATAGTCGCGGTGTGGGCAAGGCCAGAGTCCACGTCCATTGGCGAGGGTCCGTTGCTTGGTTCGGAATTGTTTGATTCATCCGATGGCTTGACATTGTTGGCCCGAGGATGATCTTTGAATTTATTTGGCTTGAGGTGTGGGTGGAGGATCCAACATTTATCCTTGTGGTGTCCTTTCTTCTTGCAATGGTCACACATCAAGTTCTTCCTATCCGTTGGCTTGTATACACCCTTGTTTGCCACGGCAAGTTCTCCTAGACCTCCAAAGAGTCCAAGGCTTCCTTTTTCCTTTTGGATCCGAGCACATACCTCATCAAGGTCTGGAAGTTTGTCATCCCGTAGTATGTGAACGATGAGGTTGTTATACTTTGGACTTAATGTAAGGAGAAGACTAAAGACCCGATCTTCTTCACGTCTTTTGTTGAGAACTTCCGGATCGGTTGTGATTGGGCGAAGCATCTCAAGCTCGGCCCAAAGTGCACGCCACTTCCCATAGTGTGACGTGAACTCAATGTCGTCTTGACTTAGGACATTGATAGCTTTTTGTACTTCAAAGACTCGGGTAAAGTTTGATATATTACCAAATACCTTTTTGAGAGTCTCCCAAAGTTCCTTGGCCGTCTCGCAATATGAGTAGGATTCATGAATCGGCGGATCAAGTGAACTTTGAATGATGGCCATCACCACCTGATCTTCTTGAAACCATTTGTTGTTGTCTCCGGAGACCACCACTTGTTCCCCATCCACATTCGTGACTTGGTTTGGTGCGGCCCCGAGCTCAACATGTTCCCATAGGCCACGACCACATAGGATGGTCTTGGCATTCCTTGACCATAAGAGGTAGTTTGGCCCTTTTAGGGTAACATGAACACCGAGAGATTTGAAGCTTTCCATGTTTACACACCGAACACGCTATAGACCGCT
The DNA here is from genome assembly GCA_963920545.1 of Lepidium didymum. NCBI lineage: Eukaryota > Viridiplantae > Streptophyta > Magnoliopsida > Brassicales > Brassicaceae > Lepidium > Lepidium didymum. Next base: position 10,916,454 of record OY986993.1, on the reverse strand, counting down.
GGATAAAAGTGATTTTGAGAGAAAGAAAGAGATTTGTTCGGTTGAAGTGATTGAGAATGCGAAGATTGAGCTAGATTAGAAGAGAAATGGAGTGAAATATGATCTTGTGCTCTGATACCATGTTAGAATTTGAAGAGTAACTTGCGGAAGTATGAAGAAGAGAGTGAGGGACCGAGAATAAGAGAGAGAGAGAGTTAATCCATAATTTTCATTTTTAAAAATGGTTAAGTTACATATGTTGTCTTACAACCTATTTAAAGAGAAACAAAAGGTGAGTAACGGTCTTATTCTTCTGCCGCAGCCCTTGGTGGTCTTCGAGGGTGAAAGGGACATGTGGAGATCCCAAGGTGAAAGTGACTTGAGCCTACAAGTCCTTTTCTTCTCGGTCTTGGCAAAAGGAGGAGAGTCACATGTTTCTTAGAGTTCCAACGGTCATGTGCCTCTCCTTAGGACTCAACCAAACCTTCGTAACTGATCTCTAGCCCATAAGGAAGCCAAGTCTTCATTATTCAAAACGTTGACTTTTCTTGGTCGGCCGTTGACCGTACCGCGGGACATGGTTCCTCGGTCCTGGGGTAAGAGATCCTCGACCCGCGGTACATGGACCTCGGTCCTTCTCCATCCCGCAGTACATGGTCCGACCCGGGGTAAGTGATCCTCGACCTGCGGTACATGATCCTCGGTCATTAGCCTTCCCGTTGTGTACCACCCGACTGTTGACTTCTGCTGTTACCGTTGACCCGTCCGCCAGTGCACGATCCTCCTACCCGCGGTAAGCCTTCTCTCGACCCACAGTCCATGTCTCTCGACCCTCGGCCTTCCCGCGGTATATAGCCCGATATGTTGACTTTGCTGCTGCCGTTGACCCTACCCGCGGTACGCGTCCTTCCGACCCTTGGTACGAATTCCTCGACCCCGGTACACGATCCTCGACCATCAGCCTTACCACGATCCGTGACCCGATATGTTGACTTTCCTTGTTGCCGTTGACCCGACCCTTGTCTTATGTTTTCTCGACCCGTGGTTAGTGCCTCTCGACCCGATGCCTTCCCGCGGTACGTAGAACCCGACCATCGACTTTCAACCTTCCGTTGACTTTATTTGGACTTTATTATTTATTCATCTTGATCAATACTATTCCGATTGGTGAACCCGCAATGAGCTACATTCGTTGAGTTATAAAGCCGACCTTGATCATTGGAGCTATCCATGTTCATATCATACTTCTACGCATATGATCTATTTTAGCTTAGTTCAATGCAATGTTTAGTTTGACATGAGAAAGTGTGCTAATCCAACTTCGGGTGGTGTAATAGGTTGCAACACGGTCATTCTTCCCTTAATCTAGAAGCTATTCCGATTGGTGAACCCGCAATGAGCTACATTCGTTGAGTTATAAAGCCGAGCTTTATCATTGGAGCTATCCATGTTCATATCATACTTCTACGCCTATGATCTCTTTTAGCTTAGTTCAATGCAATGTTTAGTTTGACATGAGAAAGTGTACTAATCTGACTTCGTGTGGTTTAATAGGTTGCAACACGGTCATTCTTCCCTTAATCTAGAAACTATTCCGATTGGTGAACCCGCAATGAGCTACATTCGTTGAGTTATAAAACCGACCTTGATCATTGGAGCTATCCATGTTCATATCATACTTCTACGTATATGATCTCTTTTAGCTTAGTTCAATGCAATGTTTAGTGTTATAGGTTGCAACACGGTCATTCTTCCCTTAATCTAGAAGCTATTCCGATTGGTGAACCCGCAATGAGCTACATTCGTTGAGTTATAAAGCCGAGCTTGATCATTGGAGCTATCCATGTTCATATCATACTTCTACGCCTGTGATCTCTTTTATCTTAGTTCAATGCAATGTTTAGTTTGACATGAGAAAGTGTACTAATCTGACTTCGTGTGGTTTAATAGGTTGCAACACGGTCATTCTTCCCTTAATCTAGAAGCTATTCCGATTGGTGAACCCGCAATGAGCTACATTCGTTGAGTTATAAAGCCGACCTTGATCATTGGAGCTATCCATGTTCATATCATACTTCTACGTATATGATCTCTTTTAGCTTAGTTCAATGCAATGTTTAGTTTGACATGAGAAAGTGCGCTAATCCAACTTCGGGTGGTGTAATAGGTAGCAACACGGTCATTCTTCCCTTAATCTAGAAGTTATTCCGATTGGTGAGCCCGTAATGAGCTACATTCGTTGAGTTATAAAGCCGAGCTTTATCATTGAAGCTATCCATGTTCATATCATACTTCTACGCATGTGATCTCTTTTAGCTTAGTTCAATGCAATGTTTAATTTGACATGAGAAAGTGTGGTAATTCGACTTCGAGTAGTGTTATAGGTTGCAACACGGTCATTCTTCCCTTAATCTAGAGGCTATTCTGATTGGTGAACCCGCAATGAGCTACATTCGTTGAGTTATAAAGCCGACCTTGATCATTGGAGCTATCCATGTTCATATCATACTTCTACGCATATGATCTCTTTTAGCTTAGTTCAATGCAATGTTTAGTTTGACATGAGAAAGTGTGTTCACCCAACTTCGGGTGGTGTAATAGGTTGCAACACGGTCATTCTTCCCTTAATCTAGAAGTTATTCCGATTGGTGAGCCCGTAATGAGCTACATTCGTTGAGTTATAAAGCCGAGCTTTATCATTGGAGCTATCCATGTTCATATCATACTTCTACGCATGTGACCTCTTTTAGCTTAGTTCAATGCAATGTTTAATTTGACATGAGAAAGTGTGGTAATCCGACTTCGGGTAGTATTATAGGTTGCAACACGGTCATTCTTCCCTTAATCTAGAAGCTATTCCGATTGGTGAACCCGCAATGAGCTACATTCATTGAGTTATAAAGCCGAGCTTGATCATTGGAGCTATCCATATTCATATCATACTTCTACGCATGTGATCTCTTTTATCTTAGTTCAATGCAATGTTTAGTTTGACATGAGAAAGTGTGCTAATCCAACTTCGGGTGGTGTAATAGGTAGCAACACGGTCATTCTTCCCTTAACCTAGAAGTTATTCCGATTGGTGAACCTGCAATGACCTACATTCATTGAGTTATAAAGCCGACCTTGATCATTGGAGCTATCCATGTTCATATCATACTTCTACGCATATGATCTCTTTTAGCTTAGTTCAATGCAATGTTTAGTTTGACATGAGAAAGTGTGTTTATCCAACTTCGGGTGGTGTAATAGGTTGCAACACGGTCATTCTTCCCTTAATCGAGAAGCTATTCCGATTGGTGAACCCGCAATAAGCTACATTCATTGAGTTATAAAGCCGAGCTTGATCATTGGAGCTATCCATGTTCATATCATACTTCTACGCATGTGATCTCTTTTAGCTTAGTTCAATGCAATGTTTAATTTGACATGAGAAAGTGTGGTAATTCGACTTCGAGTAGTGTTATAGGTTGCAACACGGTCATTCTTCCCTTAACCTAGAGGCTATTCTGATTGGTGAACCCACAATGAACTACATTCATGGAGTTATAAAGCCGAGCTTGATCATTGGAGCTATCAATGTTCATATCATATTTCTACGCATGTGATCTCTTTTAGCTTAGTTCAATGCAATGTTTAGTTTGACATGAGAAAGTGTGCTAATCCAACTTCGGGTGGTGTAATAGGTAGCAACACGGTCATTCTTCCCTTAATCTAGAAGTTATTCCGATTGGTGAGCCCGTAATGAGCTACATTCGTTGAGTTATAAAGCCGAGCTTTATCATTGAAGCTATCCATGTTCATATCATACTTCTACGCATGTGATCTCTTTTAGCTTAGTTCAATGCAATGTTTAATTTGACATGAGAAAGTGTGGTAATTCGACTTCGAGTAGTGTTATAGGTTGCAACACGGTCATTCTTCCCTTAATCTAGAGGCTATTCCGATTGGTGAACCCGCAATGAGCTACATTCGTTGAGTTATAAAGCCGACCTTGATCATTGGAGCTATCCATGTTCATATCATACTTCTACGTATATGATCTCTTTTAGCTTAGTTCAATGCAATGTTTAGTTTGACATGAGAAAGTGTGCTAATCCAACTTCGGGTGGTGTAATAGGTAGCAACACGGTCATTCTTCCCTTAATCTAGAAGTTATTCCGATTGGTGAGCCCGTAATGAGCTACATTCGTTGAGTTATAAAGCGGAGCTTTATCATTGGAGCTATCCATGTTCATATCATACTTCTACGCATGTGATCTCTTTTAGCTTAATTCAATGCAATGTTTAATTTGACATGAGAAAGTGTGGTAATTCGACTTCGAGTAGTGTTATAGGTTGCAACACGGTCATTCTTCCCTTAATCTAGAAGCTATTCCGATTGGTGAACCCGCAATGAGCTACATTCATTGAGTTATAAAGCCGAGCTTGATCATTGGAGCTATCCATATTCATATCATACTTCTACGCATGTGATCTCTTTTATCTTAGTTCAATGCAATGTTTAGTTTGACATGAGAAAGTGTGCTAATCCAACTTCGGGTGGTGTAATAGGTAGCAACACGGTCATTCTTCCCTTAACCTAGAAGCTATTCCGATTGGTGAACCTGCAATGACCTACATTCATTGAGTTATAAAGCCGACCTTGATCATTGGAGCTATCCATGTTCATATCATACTTCTACGCATATGATCTCTTTTAGCTTAGTTCAATGCAATGTTTAGTTTGACATGAGAAAGTGTGTTTATCCAACTTCGGGTGGTGTAATAGGTTGCAACACGGTCATTCTTCCCTTAATCGAGAAGCTATTCCGATTGGTGAACCCGCAATGAGCTACATTCATTGAGTTATAAAGCCGAGCTTGATCATTGGAGCTATCCATGTTCATATCATACTTCTACGCATGTGATCTCTTTTAGCTTAGTTCAATGCAATGTTTAGTTTGACATGAGAAAGTGTACTAATCTGACTTCGTGTGGTTTAATAGGTTGCAACACGGTCATTCTTCCCTTAATCTAGAAGCTATTCCGATTGGTGAACCCGCAATGAGCTACATTCGTTGAGTTATAAAGCCGACCTTGATCATTGGAGCTATCCATGTTCATATCATACTTCTACGCATATGATCTCTTTTAGCTTAGTTCAATGCAATGTTTAGTTTGACATGAGAAAGTGTGCTAATCCAACTTCGGGTGGTGTAATAGGTAGCAACACGGTCATTCTTCCCTTAACCTAGAGGCTATTCCGATTGGTGAACCCGCAATGAGCTACATTCGTTGAGTTATAAAGCCGAGCTTTATCATTGAAGCTATCCATGTTCATATCATACTTCTACGCATGTGATCTCTTTTAGCTTAGTTCAATGCAATGTTTAATTTGACATGAGAAAGTGTGGTAATTCGACTTCGAGTAGTGTTATAGGTTGCAACACGGTCATTCTTCCCTTAATCTAGAGGCTATTCCGATTGGTGAACCCGCAATGAGCTACATTCGTTGAGTTATAAAGCCGACCTTGATCATTGGAGCTATCCATGTTCATATCATACTTCTACGTATATGATCTCTTTTAGCTTAGTTCAATGCAATGTTTAGTTTGACATGAGAAAGTGTGCTAATCCAACTTCGGGTGGTGTAATAGGTAGCAACACGGTCATTCTTCCCTTAATCTAGAAGTTATTCCGATTGGTGAGCCCGTAATGAGCTACATTCGTTGAGTTATAAAGCGGAGCTTTATCATTGGAGCTATCCATGTTCATATCATACTTCTACGCATGTGATCTCTTTTAGCTTAATTCAATGCAATGTTTAATTTGACATGAGAAAGTGTGGTAATTCGACTTCGAGTAGTGTTATAGGTTGCAACACGGTCATTCTTCCCTTAATCTAGAAGCTATTCCGATTGGTGAACCCGCAATGAGCTACATTCATTGAGTTATAAAGCCGAGCTTGATCATTGGAGCTATCCATATTCATATCATACTTCTACGCATGTGATCTCTTTTATCTTAGTTCAATGCAATGTTTAGTTTGACATGAGAAAGTGTGCTAATCCAACTTCGGGTGGTGTAATAGGTAGCAACACGGTCATTCTTCCCTTAACCTAGAAGCTATTCCGATTGGTGAACCTGCAATGACCTACATTCATTGAGTTATAAAGCCGACCTTGATCATTGGAGCTATCCATGTTCATATCATACTTCTACGCATATGATCTCTTTTAGCTTAGTTCAATGCAATGTTTAGTTTGACATGAGAAAGTGTGTTTATCCAACTTCGGGTGGTGTAATAGGTTGCAACACGGTCATTCTTCCCTTAATCGAGAAGCTATTCCGATTGGTGAACCCGCAATGAGCTACATTCATTGAGTTATAAAGCCGAGCTTGATCATTGGAGCTATCCATGTTCATATCATACTTCTACGCATGTGATCTCTTTTAGCTTAGTTCAATGCAATGTTTAGTTTGACATGAGAAAGTGTACTAATCTGACTTCGTGTGGTTTAATAGGTTGCAACACGGTCATTCTTCCCTTAATCTAGAAGCTATTCCGATTGGTGAACCCGCAATGAGCTACATTCGTTGAGTTATAAAGCCGACCTTGATCATTGGAGCTATCCATGTTCATATCATACTTCTACGTATATGATCTCTTTTAGCTTAGTTCAATGCAATGTTTAGTTTGACATGAGAAAGTGTGCTAATCCAACTTCGGGTGGTGTAATAGGTAGCAACACGGTCATTCTTCCCTTAATCTAGAAGTTATTCCGATTGGTGAGGCCGTAATGAGCTACATTCGTTGAGTTATAAAGCCGAGCTTTATCATTGGAGCTATCCATGTTCATATCATACTTCTACGCATGTGATCTCTTTTAGCTTAGTTCAGTGCAATGTTTAATTTGACATGAGAAAGTGTGGTAATTCGACTTCGAGTAGTGTTATAGGTTGCAACACGGTCATTCTTCCCTTAATCTAGAAGCTATTCCGATTGGTGAACCCGCAATGAGCTACATTCATTGAGTTATAAAGCCGAGCTTGATCATTGGAGCTATCCATATTCATATCATACTTCTACGCATGTGATCTCTTTTAGCTTAGTTCAATGCAATGTTTAGTTTGACATGAGAAAGTGTGCTAATCCAACTTCGGGTAGTTTTAATAGGTAGCAACACGGTCATTCTTCCCTTAACCTAGAAGTTATTCCGATTGGTGAACCTGCAATGAGCTACATTCATTGAGTTATAAAGCCGACCTTGATCATTGGAGCTATCCAAGTTCATATCATACTTCTACGCATGTGATCTCTTTTAGCTTAGTTCAATGCAATGTTTAATTTGACATGAGAAAGTGTGGTAATTCGACTTTGAGTAGTGTTATAGGTTGCAACACGGTCATTCTTCCCTTAATCTAGAAGCTATTCCGATTGGTGAACCCGCAATGAGCTACATTCGTTGAGTTATAAAGCCGAGCTTGATCATTGGAGCTATCCATGTTCATATCATACTTCTACGCCTGTGATCTCTTTTAGCTTAGTTCAATGCAATGTTTAGTTTGACATGAGAAAGTGTACTAATCTGACTTCGTGTGGTTTAATAGGTTGCAACAAGGTCATTCTTCCCTTAATCTAGAAGCTATTCCGATTGGTGAACCCGCAATGAGCTACATTCGTTGAGTTATAAAGCCGACCTTGATCATTGGAGCTATCCATGTTCATATCATACTTCTACGTATATGATCTCTTTTAGCTTAGTTCAATGCAATGTTTAGTTTGACATGAGAAAGTGTGCTAATCCAACTTCGGGTGGTGTAATAGGTAGCAACACGGTCATTCTTCCCTTAATCTAGAAGTTATTCCGATTGGTGAGCCCGTAATGAGCTACATTCGTTGAGTTATAAAGCCGACCTTGATCATTGGAGCTATCCATGTTCATATCATACTTCTACGCATGTGATCTCTTTTAGCTTAGTTCAATGCAATGTTTAATTTGACATGAGAAAGTGTGGTAATTCGACTTTGAGTAGTGTTATAGGTTGCAACACGGTCATTCTTCCCTTAATCTAGAAACTATTCCGATTGGTGAACCCGCAATGAGCTACATTCGTTGAGTTATAAAGCCGAGCTTGATCATTGGAGCTATCCATGTTCATATCATACTTCTACGCCTGTGATCTCTTTTAGCTTAGTTCAATGCAATGTTTAGTTTGACATGAGAAAGTGTACTAATCTGACTTCGTGTGGTTTAATAGGTTGCAACAAGGTCATTCTTCCCTTAATCTAGAAGCTATTCCGATTGGTGAACCCGCAATGAGCTACATTCGTTGAGTTATAAAGCCGACCTTGATCATTGGAGCTATCCATGTTCATATCATACTTCTACGTATATGATCTCTTTTAGCTTAGTTCAATGCAATGTTTAGTTTGACATGAGAAAGTGTGCTAATCCAACTTCGGGTGGTGTAATAGGTAGCAACACGGTCATTCTTCCCTTAATCTAGAAGTTATTCCGATTGGTGAGCCCGTAATGAGCTACATTCGTTGAGTTATAAAGCCGAGCTTTATCATTGGAGCTATCCATGTTCATATCATACTTCTACGCATGTGATCTCTTTTAGCTTAGTTCAATGCAATGTTTAATTTGACATGAGAAAGTGTGGTAATTCGACTTCGAGTAGTGTTATAGGTTGCAACACGGTCATTCTTCCCTTAATCTAGAAGCTATTCCGATTGGTGAACCCGCAATGAGCTACATTCATTGAGTTATAAATTCGAGCTTGATCATTGGAGCTATCAATGTTCATATCATATTTCTACGCATGTGATCTCTTTTAGCTTAGTTCAATGCAATGTTTAGTTTGACATGAGAAAGTGTACTAATCTGACTTCGTGTGGTGTAATATGTTGCAACACGGTCATTCTTCCCTTAATCCAGAATCTATTCCGATTGGTTAACCCGCAATGAGCTACATTCGTTGAGTTATAAAGCCGAGCTTGATCATTGGAGCTATCCATGTTCATATCATACTTCTACGCATGTGATCTCTTTTAGCTTAGTTCAATGCAATGTTTAATTTGACATGAGAAAGTGTGGTAATTCGACTTCGAGTAGTGTTATAGGTTGCAACACGGTCATTCTTCCCTTAATCTAGAAGCTATTCCGATTGGTGAACCCGCAATGAGCTACATTCATTGAGTTATAAAGCCGAGCTTGATCATTGGAGCTATCCATATTCATATCATACTTCTACGCATGTGATCTCTTTTAGCTTAGTTCAATGCAATGTTTAGTTTGACATGAGAAAGTGTGCTAATCCAACTTCGGGTAGTTTTAATAGGTAGCAACACGGTCATTCTTCCCTTAACCTAGAAGTTATTCCGATTGGTGAACCTGCAATGAGGTACATTCATTGAGTTATAAAGCCGACCTTGATCATTGGAGCTATCCAAGTTCATATCATACTTCTACGCATGTGATCTCTTTTAGCTTAGTTCAATGCAATGTTTAATTTGACATGAGAAAGTGTGGTAATTCGACTTTGAGTAGTGTTATAGGTTGCAACACGGTCATTCTTCCCTTAATCTAGAAGCTATTCCGATTGGTGAACCCGCAATGAGCTACATTCGTTGAGTTATAAAGCCGAGCTTGATCATTGGAGCTATCCATGTTCATATCATACTTCTACGCCTGTGATCTCTTTTAGCTTAGTTCAATGCAATGTTTAGTTTGACATGAGAAAGTGTACTAATCTGACTTCGTGTGGTTTAATAGGTTGCAACAAGGTCATTCTTCCCTTAATCTAGAAGCTATTCCGATTGGTGAACCCGCAATGAGCTACATTCGTTGAGTTATAAAGCCGACCTTGATCATTGGAGCTATCCATGTTCATATCATACTTCTACGTATATGATCTCTTTTAGCTTAGTTCAATGCAATGTTTAGTTTGACATGAGAAAGTGTGCTAATCCAACTTCGGGTGGTGTAATAGGTAGCAACACGGTCATTCTTCCCTTAATCTAGAAGTTATTCCGATTGGTGAGCCCGTAATGAGCTACATTCGTTGAGTTATAAAGCCGACCTTGATCATTGGAGCTATCCATGTTCATATCATACTTCTACGCATGTGATCTCTTTTAGCTTAGTTCAATGCAATGTTTAATTTGACATGAGAAAGTGTGGTAATTCGACTTTGAGTAGTGTTATAGGTTGCAACACGGTCATTCTTCCCTTAATCTAGAAACTATTCCGATTGGTGAACCCGCAATGAGCTACATTCGTTGAGTTATAAAGCCGAGCTTGATCATTGGAGCTATCCATGTTCATATCATACTTCTACGCCTGTGATCTCTTTTAGCTTAGTTCAATGCAATGTTTAGTTTGACATGAGAAAGTGTACTAATCTGACTTCGTGTGGTTTAATAGGTTGCAACAAGGTCATTCTTCCCTTAATCTAGAAGCTATTCCGATTGGTGAACCCGCAATGAGCTACATTCGTTGAGTTATAAAGCCGACCTTGATCATTGGAGCTATCCATGTTCATATCATACTTCTACGTATATGATCTCTTTTAGCTTAGTTCAATGCAATGTTTAGTTTGACATGAGAAAGTGTGCTAATCCAACTTCGGGTGGTGTAATAGGTAGCAACACGGTCATTCTTCCCTTAATCTAGAAGTTATTCCGATTGGTGAGCCCGTAATGAGCTACATTCGTTGAGTTATAAAGCCGAGCTTTATCATTGGAGCTATCCATGTTCATATCATACTTCTACGCATGTGATCTCTTTTAGCTTAGTTCAATGCAATGTTTAATTTGACATGAGAAAGTGTGGTAATTCGACTTCGAGTAGTGTTATAGGTTGCAACACGGTCATTCTTCCCTTAATCTAGAAGCTATTCCGATTGGTGAACCCGCAATGAGCTACATTCATTGAGTTATAAATTCGAGCTTGATCATTGGAGCTATCAATGTTCATATCATATTTCTACGCATGTGATCTCTTTTAGCTTAGTTCAATGCAATGTTTAGTTTGACATGAGAAAGTGTACTAATCTGACTTCGTGTGGTGTAATATGTTGCAACACGGTCATTCTTCCCTTAATCCAGAATCTATTCCGATTGGTTAACCCGCAATGAGCTACATTCGTTGAGTTATAAAGCCGAGCTTGATCATTGGAGCTATCCATGTTCATATCATACTTCTACGCATGTGATCTCTTTTAGCTTAGTTCAATGCAATGTTTAATTTGACATGAGAAAGTGTGGTAATTCGACTTCGAGTAGTGTTATAGGTTGCAACACGGTCATTCTTCCCTTAATCTAGAAGCTATTCCGATTGGTGAACCCGCAATGAGCTACATTCATTGAGTTATAAAGCCGAGCTTGATCATTGGAGCTATCCATATTCATATCATACTTCTACGCATGTGATCTCTTTTAGCTTAGTTCAATGCAATGTTTAATTTGACATGAGAAAGTGTGGTAATTCGACTTCGAGTAGTGTTATAGGTTGCAACACGGTCATTCTTCCCTTAATCTAGAAGCTATTCCGATTGGTGAACCCGCAATGAGCTACATTCATTGAGTTATAAAGCCGAGCTTGATCATTGGAGCTATCCATATTCATATCATACTTCTACGCATGTGATCTCTTTTAGCTTAGTTCAATGCAATGTTTAGTTTGACATGAGAAAGTGTGCTAATCCAACTTCGGGTGGTGTAATAGGTAGCAACACGGTCATTCTTCCCTTAACCTAGAAGTTATTCCGATTGGTGAACCTGCAATGAGCTACATTCATTGAGTTATAAAGCCGACCTTGATCATTGGAGCTATCCATGTTCATATCATACTTCTACGCATGTGATCTCTTTTAGCTTAGTTCAATGCAATGTTTAATTTGACATGAGAAAGTGTGGTAATTCGACTTTGAGTAGTGTTATAGGTTGCAACACGGTCATTCTTCCCTTAATCTAGAAGCTATTCCGATTGGTGAACCCGCAATGAGCTACATTCGTTGAGTTATAAAGCCGACCTTGATCATTGGAGCTATCCATGTTCATATCATACTTCTACGTATATGATCTCTTTTAGCTTAGTTCAATGCAATGTTTAGTTTGACATGAGAAAGTGTACTAATCTGACTTCGTGTGGTTTAATAGGTTGCAACAAGGTCATTCTTCCCTTAATCTAGAAGCTATTCCGATTGGTGAACCCGCAATGAGATACATTCGTTGAGTTATAAAGCCGACCTTGATCATTGGAGCTATCCATGTTCATATCATACTTCTACGTATATGATCTCTTTTAGCTTAGTTCAATGCAATGTTTAGTTTGACATGAGAAAGTGTGCTAATCCAACTTCGGGTGGTGTAATAGGTAGCAACACGGTCATTCTTCCCTTAATCTAGAAGTTATTCCGATTGGTGAGCCCGTAATGAGCTACATTCGTTGAGTTATAAAGCCGAGCTTTATCATTGGAGCTATCCATGTTCATATCATACTTCTACGCATGTGATCTCTTTTAGCTTAGTTCAATGCAATGTTTAGTTTGACATGAGAAAGTGTACTAATCTGACTTCGTGTGGTTTAATAGGTTGCAACACGGTCACTCTTCTCTTAATCTAGAAGCTATTCCGATTGGTGAACCCGCAATGAGCTACATTCGTTGAGTTTTAAAGCCGAGCTTGATCGTTAGAGCTATCCATGTTCATATCATACTTCTACGTATATGATCTCTTTTAGCTTAGTTCAATGCAATGTTTAGTTTGACATGAGAAAGTGTGCTAATCCAACTTCGGGTGGTGTAATAGGTAGCAACACGGTCATTCTTCCCTTAATCTAGAAGTTATTCCGATTGGTGAGCCCGTAATGAGCTACATTCGTTGAGTTATAAAGCCGACCTTGATCATTGGAGCTATCCATGTTCATATCATACTTCTACGCATATGATCTCTTTTAGCTTAGTTCAATGCAATGTTTAGTTTGACATGAGAAAGTGTACTAATCTGACTTCGTGTGGTTTAATAGGTTGCAACACGGTCATTCTTCCCTTAATCTAGAAGCTATTCCGATTGGTGAACCCGCAATGAGCTACATTCGTTGAGTTATAAAGCCGACCTTGATCATTGGAGCTATCCATGTTCATATCATACTTCTACGTATATGATCTCTTTTAGCTTAGTTCAATGCAATGTTTAGTTTGACATGAGAAAGTGTACTAATCTGACTTCGTGTGGTTTAATAGGTTGCAACAAGGTCATTCTTCCCTTAATCTAGAAGCTATTCCGATTGGTGAACCCGCAATGAGATACATTCGTTGAGTTATAAAGCCGACCTTGATCATTGGAGCTATCCATGTTCATATCATACTTCTACGTATATGATCTCTTTTAGCTTAGTTCAATGCAATGTTTAGTTTGACATGAGAAAGTGTGCTAATCCAACTTCGGGTGGTGTAATAGGTAGCAACACGGTCATTCTTCCCTTAATCTAGAAGTTATTCCGATTGGTGAGCCCGTAATGAGCTACATTCGTTGAGTTATAAAGCCGAGCTTTATCATTGGAGCTATCCATGTTCATATCATACTTCTACGCATGTGATCTCTTTTAGCTTAGTTCAATGCAATGTTTAGTTTGACATGAGAAAGTGTACTAATCTGACTTCGTGTGGTTTAATAGGTTGCAACACGGTCACTCTTCTCTTAATCTAGAAGCTATTCCGATTGGTGAACCCGCAATGAGCTACATTCGTTGAGTTTTAAAGCCGAGCTTGATCGTTAGAGCTATCCATGTTCATATCATACTTCTACGTATATGATCTCTTTTAGCTTAGTTCAATGCAATGTTTAGTTTGACATGAGAAAGTGTGCTAATCCAACTTCGGGTGGTGTAATAGGTAGCAACACGGTCATTCTTCCCTTAATCTAGAAGTTATTCCGATTGGTGAGCCCGTAATGAGCTACATTCGTTGAGTTATAAAGCCGACCTTGATCATTGGAGCTATCCATGTTCATATCATACTTCTACGCATATGATCTCTTTTAGCTTAGTTCAATGCAATGTTTAGTTTGACATGAGAAAGTGTACTAATCTGACTTCGTGTGGTTTAATAGGTTGCAACACGGTCATTCTTCCCTTAATCTAGAAGCTATTCCGATTGGTGAACCCGCAATGAGCTACATTCGTTGAGTTATAAAGCCGACCTTGATCATTGGAGCTATCCATGTTCATATCATACTTCTACGTATATGATCTCTTTTAGCTTAGTTCAATGCAATGTTTAGTTTGACATGAGAAAGTGTGCTAATCCAACTTCGGGTGGTGTAATAGGTAGCAACACGGTCATTCTTCCCTTAATCTAGAAGTTATTCCGATTGGTGAGCCCGTAATGAGCTACATTCGTTGAGTTATAAAGCCGAGCTTTATCATTGGAGCTATCCATGTTCATATCATACTTCTACGCATGTGATCTCTTTTAGCTTAGTTCAATGCAATGTTTAATTTGACATGAGAAAGTCTGGTAATTCGACTTCGAGTAGTGTTATAGGTTGCAACACGGTCATTCTTCCCTTAATCTAGAAGCTATTCCGATTGGTGAACCCGCAATGAGCTACATTCATTGAGTTATAAATTCGAGCTTGATCATTGGAGCTATCAATGTTCATATCATATTTCTACGCATGTGATCTCTTTTAGCTTATTAGTTCAATGCAATGTTTAGTTTGACATGAGAAAGTGTACTAATCTGACTTCGTGTGGTGTAATATGTTGCAACACGGTCATTCTTCCCTTAATCCAGAATCTATTCCGATTGGTTAACCCGCAATGAGCTACATTCGTTGAGTTATAAAGCCGAGCTTGATCATTGGAGCTATCCATGTTCATATCATACTTCTACGCATGTGATCTCTTTTAGCTTAGTTCAATGCAATGTTTAATTTGACATGAGAAAGTGTGGTAATTCGACTTCGAGTAGTGTTATAGGTTGCAACACGGTCATTCTTCCCTTAATCTAGAAGCTATTCCGATTGGTGAACCCGCAATGAGCTACATTCATTGAGTTATAAAGCCGAGCTTGATCATTGGAGCTATCCATATTCATATCATACTTCTACGCATGTGATCTCTTTTATCTTAGTTCAATGCAATGTTTAGTTTGACATGAGAAAGTGTGCTAATCCAACTTCGGGTGGTGTAATAGGTAGCAACACGGTCATTCTTCCCTTAACCTAGAAGTTATTCCGATTGGTGAACCTGCAATGAGCTACATTCATTGAGTTATAAAGCCGACCTTGATCATTGGAGCTATCCATGTTCATATCATACTTCTACGCATGTGATCTCTTTTAGCTTAGTTCAATGCAATGTTTAATTTGACATGAGAAAGTGTGGTAATTCGACTTCGAGTAGTGTTATAGGTTGCAACACGGTCATTCTTCCCTTAATCTAGAAGCTATTCCGATTGGTGAACCCGCAATGAGCTACATTCATTGAGTTATAAAGCCGAGCTTGATCATTGGAGCTATCCATATTCATATCATACTTCTACGCATGTGATCTCTTTTAGCTTAGTTCAATGCAATGTTTAGTTTGACATGAGAAAGTGTGCTAATCCAACTTCGGGTGGTGTAATAGGTAGCAACACGGTCATTCTTCCCTTAACCTAGAAGTTATTCCGATTGGTGAACCTGCAATGAGCTACATTCATTGAGTTATAAAGCCGACCTTGATCATTGGAGCTATCCATGTTCATATCATACTTCTACGCATGTGATCTCTTTTAGCTTAGTTCAATGCAATGTTTAATTTGACATGAGAAAGTGTGGTAATTCGACTTTGAGTAGTGTTATAGGTTGCAACACGGTCATTCTTCCCTTAATCTAGAAGCTATTCCGATTGGTGAACCCGCAATGAGCTACATTCGTTGAGTCATAAAGCCGACCTTGATCATTGGAGCTATCCATGTTCATATCATACATCTACGTATATGATCTCTTTTAGCTTAGTTCAATGCAATGTTTAGTTTGACATGAGAAAGTGTACTAATCTGACTTCGTGTGGTTTAATAGGTTGCAACAAGGTCATTCTTCCCTTAATCTAGAAGCTATTCCGATTGGTGAACCCGCAATGAGTTACATTCGTTGAGTTATAAAGCCGACCTTGATCATTGGAGCTATCCATGTTCATATCATACTTCTACGTATATGATCTCTTTTAGCTTAGTTCAATGCAATGTTTAGTTTGACATGAGAAAGTGTGCTAATCCAACTTCGGGTGGTGTAATAGGTAGCAACACGGTCATTCTTCCCTTAATCTAGAAGTTATTCCGATTGGTGAGCCCGTAATGAGCTACATTCGTTGAGTTATAAAGCCGAGCTTTATCATTGGAGCTATCCATGTTCATATCATACTTCTACGCATGTGATCTCTTTTAGCTTAGTTCAATGCAATGTTTAGTTTGACATGAGAAAGTGTACTAATCTGACTTCGTGTGGTTTAATAGGTTGCAACACGGTCACTCTTCTCTTAATCTAGAAGCTATTCCGATTGGTGAACCCGCAATGAGCTACATTCGTTGAGTTTTAAAGCCGAGCTTGATCATTGGAGCTATCCATGTTCATATCATATTTCTACGCATGTGATCTCTTTTAGCTTAGTTCAATGCAATGTTTAGTTTGACATGAGAAAGTGTGTTTATCCAACTTCGGGTGGTGTAATAGGTTGCAACACGGTCATTCTTCCCTTAATCGAGAAGCTATTCCGATTGGTGAACCCGCAATGAGCTACATTCATTGAGTTATAAAGCCGAGCTTGATCGTTAGAGCTATCCATGTTCATATCATACTTCTACGTATATGATCTCTTTTACCTTAGTTCAATGCAATGTTTAGTTTGACATGAGAAAGTGTGCTAATCCAACTTCGGGTGGTGTAATAGGTAGCAACACGGTCATTCTTCCCTTAATCTAGAAGTTATTCCGATTGGTGAGCCCGTAATGAGCTACATTCGTTGAGTTATAAACCGACCTTGATCATTGGAGCTATCCATGTTCATATCATACTTCTACGCATATGATCTCTTTTAGCTTAGTTCAATGCAATGTTTAGTTTGACATGAGAAAGTGTACTAATCTGACTTCGTGTGGTTTAATAGGTTGCAACACGGTCATTCTTCCCTTAATCTAGAAGCTATTCCGATTGGTGAACCCGCAATGAGCTACATTCGTTGAGTTATAAAGCCGACCTTGATCATTGGAGCTATCCATGTTCATATCATATTTCTACGCATGTGATCTCTTTTAGCTTAGTTCAATGCAATGTTTAGTTTGACATGAGAAAGTGTGTTTATCCAACTTCGGGTGGTGTAATAGGTTGCAACACGGTCATTCTTCCCTTAATCGAGAAGCTATTCCGATTGGTGAACCCGCAATGAGCTACATTCATTGAGTTATAAAGCCGAGCTTGATCATTGGAGCTATCCATGTTCATATCATACTTCTACGCATGTGATCTCTTTTAGCTTAGTTCAATGCAATGTTTAATTTGACATGAGAAAGTGTGGTAATTCGACTTTGAGTAGTGTTATAGGTTGCAACACGGTCATTCTTCCCTTAATCTAGAAGCTATTCCGATTGGTGAACCCGCAATGAGCTACATTCGTTGAGTTATAAAGCCGAGCTTGATCATTGGAGCTATCCATGTTCATATCATACTTCTACGCCTGTGATCTCTTTTAGCTTAGTTCAATGCAATGTTTAGTTTGACATGAGAAAGTGTACTAATTTGACTTCGTGTGGTTTAATAAGTTGCAACACGGTCATTCTTCCCTTAATCTAGAAGCTATTCCGATTGGTGAACCCGCAATGAGCTACATTCGTTGAGTTATAAAGTCGACCTTGATCATTGGAGCTATCCATGTTCATATCATATTTCTACGCATGTGATCTCTTTTAGCTTAGTTCAATGCAATGTTTAGTTTGACATGAGAAAGTGTGTTTTATCCAACTTCGGGTGGTGTAATAGGTTGCAACACGGTCATTCTTCCCTTAATCGAGAAGCTATTCCGATTGGTGAACCCGCAATGAGCTACATTCATTGAGTTATAAAGCCGAGCTTGATCATTGGAGCTATCCATGTTCATATCATACTTCTACGCATGTGATCTCTTTTAGCTTAGTTCAATGCAATGTTTAATTTGACATGAGAAAGTGTGGTAATTCGACTTTGAGTAGTGTTATAGGTTGCAACACGGTCATTCTTCCCTTAATCTAGAAGCTATTCCGATTGGTGAACCCGCAATGAGCTACATTCGTTGAGTTATAAAGCCGAGCTTGATCATTGGAGCTATCCATGTTCATATCATACTTCTACGCCTGTGATCTCTTTTAGCTTAGTTCAATGCAATGTTTAGTTTGACATGAGAAAGTGTACTAATCTGACTTCGTGTGGTTTAATAGGTTGCAACACGGTCATTCTTCCCTTAATCTAGAAGCTATTCCGATTGGTGAACCCACAATGAGCTACATTCGTTGAGTTATAAAGCCGACTTTGATCATTGGAGCTATCCATGTTCATATCATACTTCTACGTATATGATCTCTTTTAGCTTAGTTCAATGCAATGTTTAGTTTGACATGAGAAAGTGTGCTAATCCAACTTCGGGTGGTGTAATAGGTAGCAACACGGTCATTCTTCCGTTAACCTAGAGGCTATTCCGATTGGTGAACCCGCAATGAGCTACATTCATGGAGTTATAAAGTCGAGCTTGATCATTGGAGCTATCAATGTTCATATCATATTTCTACGCATGTGATCTCTTTTAGCTTAGTTCAATGCAATGTTTAGTTTGACATGAGAAAGTGTGTTCATCCAACTTTGGGTGGTGTAATAGGTTGCAACACGGTCATTCTTCCCTTAATCTAGAAGTTATTCCGATTGGTGAGCCCGTAATGAGCTACATTCGTTGAGTTATAAAGCCGAGCTTTATCATTGGAGCTATCCATGTTCATATCATACTTCTACGCATGTGATCTCTTTTAGCTTAGTTCAATGCAATGTTTAATTTGACATGAGAAAGTGTGGTAATTCGACTTCGAGTAGTGTTATAGGTTGCAACACGGTCATTCTTCCCTTAATCTAGAAGCTATTCCGATTGGTGAACCCGCAATGAGCTACATTCATTGAGTTATAAAGCCGAGCTTGATCATTGGAGCTATCCATATTCATATCATACTTCTACGCATGTGATCTCTTTTAGCTTAGTTCAATGCAATGTTTAGTTTGACATGAGAAAGTGTGGTAATCCAACTTCGGGTGGTGTAATAGGTAGCAACACGGTCATTCTTCCCTTAACCTAGAAGCTATTCCGATTGGTGAACCTGCAATGAGCTACATTCATTGAGTTATAAAGCCGAGCTTGATCATTGGAGCTATCCATGTTCATATCATACTTCTACGCATGTGATCTCTTTTAGCTTAGTTCAATGCAATGTTTAATTTGACATGAGAAAGTGTGGTAATTCGACTTTGAGTAGTGTTATAGGTTGCAACACGGTCATTCTTCCCTTAATCTAGAAGCTATTCCGATTGGTGAACCCGCAATGAGCTACATTCGTTGAGTTATAAAGCCGAGCTTGATCATTGGAGCTATCCATGTTCATATCATACTTCTACGCCTGTGATCTCTTTTAGCTTAGTTCAATGCAATGTTTAATTTGACATGAGAAAGTGTGGTAATTCGACTTCGAGTAGTGTTATAGGTTGCAACACGGTCATTCTTCCCTTAATCTAGAAGCTATTCCGATTGGTGAACCCGCAATGAGCTACATTCGTTGAGTTATAAAGCCGAGCTTGATCATTGGAGCTATCCATGTTCATATCATACTTCTACGCCTGTGATCTCTTTTAGCTTAGTTCAATGCAATGTTTAGTTTGACATGAGAAAGTGTACTAATCTGACTTTGTGTGGTTTAATAGGTTGCAACACGGTCATTCTTCCCTTAATCTAGAAGCTATTCTGATTGGTGAACCCGCAATGAGCTACATTCGTTGAGTTATAAAGCCGACCTTGATCATTGGAGCTATCCATGTTCATATCATACTTCTACGTATATGATCTCTTTTAGCTTAGTTCAATGCAATGTTTAGTTTGACATGAGAAAGTGTGCTAATCCAACTTCGAGTGGTGTAATAGGTAGCAACACGGTCATTCTTCCCTTAACCTAGAGGCTATTCCGATTGGTGAACCCGCAATGAGCTACATTCATGGAGTTATAAAGTCGAGCTTGATCATTGGAGCTATCAATGTTCATATCATATTTCTACGCATGTGATCTCTTTTAGCTTAGTTCAATGCAATGTTTAGTTTGACATGAGAAAGTGTGGTAATTCGACTTCGAGTAGTGTTATAGGTTGCAACACGGTCATTCTTCCCTTAATCTAGAAGCTATTCCGATTGGTGAACCCGCAATGAGCTACATTCATTGAGTTATAAAGCCGAGCTTGATCATTGGAGCTATCCATATTCATATCATACTTCTACGCATGTGATCTCTTTTAGCTTAGTTCAATGCAATGTTTAGTTTGACATGAGAAAGTGTGCTAATCCAACTTCGGGTGGTGTAATAGGTAGCAACACGGTCATTCTTCCCTTAACCTAGAAGCTATTCCGATTGGTGAACCTGCAATGAGCTACATTCATTGAGTTATAAAGCCGACCTTGATCATTGGAGCTATCCATGTTCATATCATACTTTTACGCATGTGATCTCTTTTAGCTTAGTTCAATGCAATGTTTAATTTGACATGAGAAAGTGTGGTAATTCGACTTCGAGTAGTGTTATAGGTTGCAACACGGTCATTCTTCCCTTAATCTAGAAGCTATTCCGATTGGTGAACCCGCAATGAGCTACATTCGTTGAGTTATAAAGCCGAGCTTGATCATTGGAGCTATCCATGTTCATATCATACTTCTACGCCTGTGATCTCTTTTAGCTTAGTTCAATGCAATGTTTAGTTTGACGCGAGAAAGTGTACTAATCTGACTTCGTGTGGTTTAATAGGTTGCAACACGGTCACTCTTCTCTTAATCTAGAAGCTATTCCGATTGGTGAACCCGCAATGAGCTACATTCGTTGAGTTTTAAAGCCAAGCTTGATCGTTAGAGCTATCCATGTTCATATCATACTTCTACGCATGTGATCTCTTTTAGCTTAGTTAAATGCAATGTTTAGTTTGACATGAGAAAGTGTGTTCATCCAACTTCGGGTGGTGTAATAGGTTGCAACACGGTCATTCTTCCCTTAATCTAGAAGTTATTCCGATTGGTGCGCCCGTAATGAGCTACATTCGTTGAGTTATAAAGCCGAGCTTTATCATTGGAGCTATCCATGTTCATATAATACTTCTACGCATGTGATCTCTTTTAGCTTAGTTCAATGCAATGTTTAATTTGACATGAGAAAGTGTGGTAATTCGACTTCGAGTAGTGTTATAGGTTGCAACACGGTCATTCTTCCCTTAATCTAGAAGCTATTCCGATTGGTGAACCCGCAATGAGCTACATTCATTGAGTTAAAAAGCCGAGCTTGATCATTGGAGCTATCCATATTCATATCATACTTCTACGCATGTGATCTCTTTTAGCTTAGTTCAATGCAATGTTTAGTTTGACATGAGAAAGTGTGCTAATCCAACTTCGGGTGGTGTAATAGGTAGCAACACGGTCATTCTTCCCTTAACCTAGAACCTATTCCGATTGGTGAACCTGCAATGAGCTACATTCATTGAGTTATAAAGCCGACCTTGATCATTGGAGCTATCCATGTTCATATCATACTTTTACGCATGTGATCTCTTTTAGCTTAGTTCAATGCAATGTTTAATTTGACATGAGAAAGTGTGGTAATTCGACTTCGAGTAGTGTTATAGGTTGCAACACGGTCATTCTTCCCTTAATCTAGAAGCTATTCCGATTGGTGAACCCGCAATGAGCTACATTCATTGAGTTATAAAGCCGAGCTTGATCATTGGAGCTATCCATATTCATATCATACTTCTACGCATGTGATCTCTTTTAGCTTAGTTCAATGCAATGTTTAGTTTGACATGAGAAAGTGTGCTAATCCAACTTCGGGTGGTGTAATAGGTAGCAACACGGTCATTCTTCCCTTAACCTAGAAGCTATTCCGATTGGTGAACCTGCAATGAGCTACATTCATTGAGTTATAAAGCCGACCTTGATCATTGGAGCTATCCATGTTCATATCATACTTTTACGCATGTGATCTCTTTTAGCTTAGTTCAATGCAATGTTTAATTTGACATGAGAAAGTGTGGTAATTCGACTTCGAGTAGTGTTATAGGTTGCAACACGGTCATTCTTCCCTTAATCTAGAAGCTATTCCGATTGGTGAACCCGCAATGAGCTACATTCGTTGAGTTAGAAAGCCGAGCTTGATCATTGGAGCTATCCATGTTCATATCATACTTCTACGCCTGTGATCTCTTTTAGCTTAGTTCAATGCAATGTTTAGTTTGACATGAGAAAGTGTACTAATCTGACTTCGTGTGGTTTAATAGGTTGCAACACGGTCACTCTTCTCTTAATCTAGAAGCTATTCCGATTGGTGAACCCGCAATGAGCTACATTCATTGAGTTAAAAAGCCGAGCTTGATCATTGGAGCTATCCATATTCATATCATACTTCTACGCATGTGATCTCATTTAGCTTAGTTCAATGCAATGTTTAGTTTGACATGAGAAAGTGTGCTAATCCAACTTCGGGTGGTGTAATAGGTAGCAACACGGTCATTCTTCCCTTAACCTAGAACCTATTCCGATTGGTGAACCTGCAATGAGCTACATTCATTGAGTTATAAAGCCGACCTTGATCATTGGAGCTATCCATGTTCATATCATACTTTTACGCATGTGATCTCTTTTAGCTTAGTTCAATGCAATGTTTAGTTTGACATGAGAAAGTGTGCTAATCCAACTTCGGGTGGTGTAATAGGTAGCAACACGGTCATTCTTCCCTTAACCTAGAACCTATTCCGATTGGTGAACCTGCAATGAGCTACATTCATTGAGTTATAAAGCCGAGCTTGATCATTGGAGCTATCCATGTTCATATCATACTTCTACGCCTGTGATCTCTTTTAGCTTAGTTCAATGCAATGTTTAGTTTGACATGAGAAAGTGTACTAATCTGACTTTGTGTGGTTTAATAGGTTGCAACACGGTCATTCTTCCCTTAATCTAGAAGCTATTCTGATTGGTGAACCCGCAATGAGCTACATTCGTTGTGTTATAAAGCCGACCTTGATCATTGGAGCTATCCATGTTCATATCATACTTCTACGTATATGATCTCTTTTAGCTTAGTTCAATGCAATGTTTAGTTTGACATGAGAAAGTGTGCTAATCCAACTTCGGGTGGTGTAATAGGTAGCAACACGGTCATTCTTCCCTTAACCTAGAAGCTATTCCGATTGGTGAACCCGCAATAAGCTACATTCATTGAGTTATAAAGCCGACCTTGATCATTGGAGCTATCCATGTTCATATCATACTTTTACGCATGTGATCTCTTTTAGCTTAGTTCAATGCAATGTTTAATTTGACATGAGAAAGTGTGGTAATTCGACTTCGAGTAGTGTTATAGGTTGCAACACGGTCATTCTTCCCTTAATCTAGAAGCTATTCCGATTGGTGAACCCGCAATGAGCTACATTCGTTGAGTTATAAAGCCGAGCTTGATCATTGGAGCTATCCATGTTCATATCATACTTCTACGCCTGTGATCTCTTTTAGCTTAGTTCAATGCAATGTTTAGTTTGACATGAGAAAGTGTACTAATCTGACTTCGTGTGGTTTAATAGGTTGCAACACGGTCACTCTTCTCTTAATCTAGAAGCTATTCCGATTGGTGAACCCGCAATGAGCTACATTCGTTGAGTTTTAAAGCCAAGCTTGATCGTTAGAGCTATCCATGTTCATATCATACTTCTACGCATGTGATCTCTTTTAGCTTAGTTCAATGCAATGTTTAGTTTGACATGAGAAAGTGTGTTCATCCAACTTCGGGTGGTGTAATAGGTTGCAACACGGTCATTCTTCCCTTAATCTAGAAGTTATTCCGATTGGTGCGCCCGTAATGAGCTACATTCGTTGAGTTATAAAGCCGAGCTTTATCATTGGAGCTATCCATGTTCATATAATACTTCTACGCATGTGATCTCTTTTAGCTTAGTTCAATGCAATGTTTAATTTGACATGAGAAAGTGTGGTAATTCGACTTCGAGTAGTGTTATAGGTTGCAACACGGTCATTCTTCCCTTAATCTAGAAGCTATTCCGATTGGTGAACCCGCAATGAGCTACATTCATTGAGTTAAAAAGCCGAGCTTGATCATTGGAGCTATCCATATTCATATCATACTTCTACGCATGTGATCTCTTTTAGCTTAGTTCAATGCAATGTTTAGTTTGACATGAGAAAGTGTGCTAATCCAACTTCGGGTGGTGTAATAGGTAGCAACACGGTCATTCTTCCCTTAACCTAGAAGCTATTCCGATTGGTGAACCTGCAATGAGCTACATTCATTGAGTTATAAAGCCGACCTTGATCATTGGAGCTATCCATGTTCATATCATACTTTTACGCATGTGATCTCTTTTAGCTTAGTTCAATGCAATGTTTAATTTGACATGAGAAAGTGTGGTAATTCGACTTCGAGTAGTGTTATAGGTTGCAACACGATCATTCTTCCCTTAATCTAGAAGCTATTCCGATTGGTGAACCCGCAATGAGCTACATTCATTGAGTTATAAAGCCGAGCTTGATCATTGGAGCTATCCATATTCATATCATACTTCTACGCATGTGATCTCTTTTAGCTTAGTTCAATGCAATGTTTAGTTTGACATGAGAAAGTGTGCTAATCCAACTTTGGGTGGTGTAATAGGTAGCAACACGGTCATTCTTCCCTTAACCTAGAAGCTATTCCGATTGGTGAACCCGCAATGAGCTACATTCGTTGAGTTATAAAGCCGACCTTGATCATCATTGGAGCTATCCATGTTCATATCATACTTCTACGTATATGATCTCTTTTAGCTTAGTTCAATGCAATGTTTAGTTTGACATGAGAAAGTGTGCTAATCCAACTTCGGGTGGTGTAATAGGTAGCAACACGGTCATTCTTATTAGTCTATATCAAAGAGATGAGGAGGATGAGGCCGAAGAGGCCGAAGACCTTTAAGGTCAATAAGATGAAATGGAGGAGAGTTAAGGCCGAAGTCATCAAGACAAGGCCGAAGACCACCCCAAGGACCTCCAAGAAGGAGGAAATTAGCCACCAAGGACCCATAAAGGTCATCAAATCATCAAAAGATCAAGAAATGGCCAAAAGAAGGAGTTCTGGAAAAGTCAACGTTTTGGACCAGAAAGTCAACGGTAGGTGGTCATGGACCGCGGGTAGGCCATCGGGTCGAGAGGCACGTACCGCGGGAAGGTTTTCATGTACTGCGGGCAGACGCAGGACGGGTCAACGGACATGCGAGAAAGTCAACGGTCGGTGGTATACCGCGGGTAGCAGATCAGGTCGAGAGGCGTGTACCGCGGGTCGAGATATGGACGTACCGCGGGAAGGAAATTCACGTACCGCGGGTCGAGGAATTCACGTACCACGGGTCGAGGAATTCATGTACCGCGGGTAAGGAATTCATGCACCGCGGGTAAGGTTTCTGTGTACCGCGGGTAAGGTCAACGGCCAAGGCAAAAAAGTCAACGTTTTGAGAAATCTTCCAAATGTTGATTCTAATCAAATGGGAAGTTATGTAAGGCTGTTAGGACCTAAATGGAGTCTAACTAGAGCCAAGAATACCGTTGGAAGCCTAAGAAGACATGTGACTCTACTTTATGCTAAGTTCAAGACTAAGGACATGTCACTTTCAAGCTTTGGGAACAACACTTCCTCTCTCCTCTCCAACGGTCATATTGCTGAGCATCTAGGCTTCATTTTAAGCTGAACCATAACCTTGTAAACTCTATAAATAGAGCTTGTATTCCCTTTGTAAAATTATCCGAAAATATATACAAAGAAGTGTTGCTAAAGTTCTCTCTTCTCTTTATGTTTAAGCAAGTAGTTTCAATGTAGATTCTAGGTTAGTTGGCTCGTGTAGAGGCTGCCCAATGGCAGACCTCTACCCAAACACTTCTAGATCTCCACCAAACTCTTCTTATGCTTTATTTATATTTATGTAAATCTAGATGAATGGTTCTAGAATCCAAGATCTCTTTAGCACACAAACTCCAAGTGTTGTGATGCTTTACTTGGATTAGATCCAACCTAGATTAGTTTTCTCCTTGTTAGAACCGATTTACTCCATAGTAAACTCGGATTCAAAATTTTTCCCTTAACCTAGAGGTTATTCCGATTGGTGAACCCGCAATGAGCTACATTCATGGAGTTATAAAGTCGAGCTTGATCATTGGAGCTATCAATGTTCATATCATATTTCTACGCATGTGATCTCTTTTAGCTTAGTTCAATGCAATGTTTAGTTTGACATGAGAAAGTGTGTTCATCCAACTTCGAGTAGTGTTATAGGTTGCAACACGGTCATTCTTCCCTTAATCTAGAAGCTATTCCGATTGGTGAACCCGCAATGAGCTACATTCATTGAGTTATAAAGCCGAGCTTGATCATTGGAGCTATCAATGTTCATATCATATTTCTACGCATGTGATCTCTTTTAGCTTAGTTCAATGCAATGTTTAGTTTGACATGAGAAAGTGTGGTAATTCGACTTCGAGTAGTGTTATAGGTTGCAACACGGTCATTCTTCCCTTAATCTAGAAGCTATTCCGATTGGTGAACCCGCAATGAGCTACATTCATGGAGTTATAAAGTCGAGCTTGATCATTGGAGCTATCAATGTTCATATCATACTTCTACGCATGTGATCTCTTTTAGCTTAGTTCAATGCAATGTTTAGTTTGACATGAGAAAGTGTGCTAATCCAACTTTGGGTGGTGTAATAGGTAGCAACACGGTCATTCTTCCCTTAATCTAGAAGTTATTCCGATTGGTGAGCCCGTAATGAGCTACATTCGTTGAGTTATAAAGCCGAGCTTTATCATTGGAGCTATCCATGTTCATATCATACTTCTACGCATGTGATCTCTTTTAGCTTAGTTCAATGCAATGTTTAATTTGACATGAGAAAGTGTGGTAATTCGACTTCGAGTAGTGTTATAGGTTGCAACACGGTCATTCTTCCCTTAATCTAGAAGCTATTCCGATTGGTGAACCCGCAATGAGCTACATTCATTGAGTTATAAAGCCGAGCTTGATCATTGGAGCTATCCATGTTCATATCATACTTCTACGCATGTGATCTCTTTTAGCTTAGTTCAATGCAATGTTTAATTTGACATGAGAAAGTGTGGTAATTCGACTTTGAGTAGTGTTATAGGTTGCAACACGGTCATTCTTCCCTTAATCTAGAAGCTATTCCGATTGGTGAACCCGCAATGAGCTACATTCGTTGAGTTATAAAGCCGAGCTTGATCATTGGAGCTATCCATGTTCATATCATACTTCTACGCCTGTGATCTCTTTTAGCTTAGTTCAATGTAATGTTTAGTTTGACATGAGAAAGTGTACTAATCTGACTTCGTGTGGTTTAATAGGTTGCAACACGGTCATTCTTCCCTTAATCTAGAAGCTATTCCGATTGGTGAACCCGCAATGAGCTACATTCGTTGAGTTATAAAGTCGACCTTGATCATTGGAGCTATCCATGTTCATATCATATTTCTACGCATGTGATCTCTTTTAGCTTAGTTCAATGCAATGTTTAGTTTGACATGAGAAAGTGTGTTTATCCAACTTCGGGTGGTGTAATAGGTTGCAACACGGTCATTCTTCCCTTAATCGAGAAGCTATTCCGATTGGTGAACCCGCAATGAGCTACATTCATTGAGTTATAAAGCCGAGCTTGATCATTGGAGCTATCAATGTTCATATCATATTTCTACGCATGTGATCTCTTTTAGCTTAGTTCAATGCAATGTTTAGTTTGACATGAGAAAGTGTGGTAATTCGACTTCGAGTAGTGTTATAGGTTGCAACACGGTCATTCTTCCCTTAATCTAGAAGCTATTCCGATTGGTGAACCCGCAATGAGCTACATTCATGGAGTTATAAAGTCGAGCTTGATCATTGGAGCTATCAATGTTCATATCATACTTCTACGCATGTGATCTCTTTTAGCTTAGTTCAATGCAATGTTTAGTTTGACATGAGAAAGTGTGCTAATCCAACTTTGGGTGGTGTAATAGGTAGCAACACGGTCATTCTTCCCTTAATCTAGAAGTTATTCCGATTGGTGAGCCCGTAATGAGCTACATTCGTTGAGTTATAAAGCCGAGCTTTATCATTGGAGCTATCCATGTTCATATCATACTTCTACGCATGTGATCTCTTTTAGCTTAGTTCAATGCAATGTTTAATTTGACATGAGAAAGTGTGGTAATTCGACTTCGAGTAGTGTTATAGGTTGCAACACGGTCATTCTTCCCTTAATCTAGAAGCTATTCCGATTGGTGAACCCGCAATGAGCTACATTCATTGAGTTATAAAGCCGAGCTTGATCATTGGAGCTATCCATGTTCATATCATACTTCTACGCATGTGATCTCTTTTAGCTTAGTTCAATGCAATGTTTAATTTGACATGAGAAAGTGTGGTAATTCGACTTTGAGTAGTGTTATAGGTTGCAACACGGTCATTCTTCCCTTAATCTAGAAGCTATTCCGATTGGTGAACCCGCAATGAGCTACATTCGTTGAGTTATAAAGCCGAGCTTGATCATTGGAGCTATCCATGTTCATATCATACTTCTACGCCTGTGATCTCTTTTAGCTTAGTTCAATGTAATGTTTAGTTTGACATGAGAAAGTGTACTAATCTGACTTCGTGTGGTTTAATAGGTTGCAACACGGTCATTCTTCCCTTAATCTAGAAGCTATTCCGATTGGTGAACCCGCAATGAGCTACATTCGTTGAGTTATAAAGTCGACCTTGATCATTGGAGCTATCCATGTTCATATCATATTTCTACGCATGTGATCTCTTTTAGCTTAGTTCAATGCAATGTTTAGTTTGACATGAGAAAGTGTGTTTATCCAACTTCGGGTGGTGTAATAGGTTGCAACACGGTCATTCTTCCCTTAATCGAGAAGCTATTCCGATTGGTGAACCCGCAATGAGCTACATTCATTGAGTTATAAAGCCGAGCTTGATCATTGGAGCTATCAATGTTCATATCATATTTCTACGCATGTGATCTCTTTTAGCTTAGTTCAATGCAATGTTTAGTTTGACATGAGAAAGTGTGGTAATTCGACTTCGAGTAGTGTTATAGGTTGCAACACGGTCATTCTTCCCTTAATCTAGAAGCTATTCCGATTGGTGAACCCGCAATGAGCTACATTCATGGAGTTATAAAGTCGAGCTTGATCATTGGAGCTATCAATGTTCATATCATACTTCTACGCATGTGATCTCTTTTAGCTTAGTTCAATGCAATGTTTAGTTTGACATGAGAAAGTGTGCTAATCCAACTTTGGGTGGTGTAATAGGTAGCAACACGGTCATTCTTCCCTTAATCTAGAAGTTATTCCGATTGGTGAGCCCGTAATGAGCTACATTCGTTGAGTTATAAAGCCGAGCTTTATCATTGGAGCTATCCATGTTCATATCATACTTCTACGCATGTGATCTCTTTTAGCTTAGTTCAATGCAATGTTTAATTTGACATGAGAAAGTGTGGTAATTCGACTTCGAGTAGTGTTATAGGTTGCAACACGGTCATTCTTCCCTTAATCTAGAAGCTATTCCGATTGGTGAACCCGCAATGAGCTACATTCATTGAGTTATAAAGCCGAGCTTGATCATTGGAGCTATCCATGTTCATATCATACTTCTACGCATGTGATCTCTTTTAGCTTAGTTCAATGCAATGTTTAATTTGACATGAGAAAGTGTGGTAATTCGACTTTGAGTAGTGTTATAGGTTGCAACACGGTCATTCTTCCCTTAATCTAGAAGCTATTCCGATTGGTGAACCCGCAATGAGCTACATTCGTTGAGTTATAAAGCCGAGCTTGATCATTGGAGCTATCCATGTTCATATCATACTTCTACGCCTGTTATCTCTTTTAGCTTAGTTCAATGCAATGTTTAGTTTGACATGAGAAAGTGTACTAATCTGACTTCGTGTGGTTTAATAGGTTGCAACACGGTCATTCTTCCCTTAATCTAGAAGCTATTCCGATTGGTGAACCCGCAATGAGCTACATTCGTTGAGTTATAAAGCCGACCTTGATCATTGGAGCTATCCATGTTCATATCATACTTCTACGTATATGATCTCTTTTAGCTTAGTTCAATGCAATGTTTAGTTTGACATGAGAAAGTGTGCTAATCCAACTTCGGGTGGTGTAATAGGTAGCAACACGGTCATTCTTCCGTTAACCTAGAGGCTATTCCGATTGGTGAACCCGCAATGAGCTACATTCATGGAGTTATAAAGTCGAGCTTGATCATTGGAGCTATCAATGTTCATATCATATTTCTACGCATGTGATCTCTTTTAGCTTAGTTCAATGCAATGTTTAGTTTGACATGAGAAAGTGTGTTCATCCAACTTTGGGTGGTGTAATAGGTTGCAACACGGTCATTCTTCCCTTAATCTAGAAGTTATTCCGATTGGTGAGCCCGTAATGAGCTACATTCGTTGAGTTATAAAGCCGAGCTTTATC
Organism: Lepidium didymum; assembly: GCA_963920545.1. Classification (NCBI taxonomy): domain Eukaryota; kingdom Viridiplantae; phylum Streptophyta; class Magnoliopsida; order Brassicales; family Brassicaceae; genus Lepidium; species Lepidium didymum. The sequence continues at coordinate 10,885,651 of OY986993.1, read as the reverse complement.
ATTGGAGCTATCCATGTTCATATCATACTTCTACGCATGTGATCTCTTTTAGCTTAGTTCAATGCAATGTTTAATTTGACATGAGAAAGTGTGGTAATTCGACTTCGAGTAGTGTTATAGGTTGCAACACGGTCATTCTTCCCTTAATCTAGAAGCTATTCCGATTGGTGAACCCGCAATGAGCTACATTCATTGAGTTATAAAGCCGAGCTTGATCATTGGAGCTATCCATATTCATATCATACTTCTACGCATGTGATCTCTTTTAGCTTAGTTCAATGCAATGTTTAGTTTGACATGAGAAAGTGTGCTAATCCAACTTCGGGTGGTGTAATAGGTAGCAACACGGTCATTCTTCCCTTAACCTAGAAGCTATTCCGATTGGTGAACCTGCAATGAGCTACATTCATTGAGTTATAAAGCCGACCTTGATCATTGGAGCTATCCATGTTCATATCATATTTCTACGCATGTGATCTCTTTTAGCTTAGTTCAATGCAATGTTTAGTTTGACATGAGAAAGTGTGGTAATTCGACTTCGAGTAGTGTTATAGGTTGCAACACGGTCATTCTTCCCTTAATCTAGAAGCTATTCCGATTGGTGAACCCGCAATGAGCTACATTCATTGAGTTATAAAGCCGAGCTTGATCATTGGAGCTATCCATATTCATATCATACTTCTACGCATGTGATCTCTTTTAGCTTAGTTCAATGCAATGTTTAGTTTGACATGAGAAAGTGTGCTAATCCAACTTCGGGTGGTGTAATAGGTAGCAACACGGTCATTCTTCCCTTAACCTAGAAGCTATTCCGATTGGTGAACCTGCAATGAGCTACATTCATTGAGTTATAAAGCCGACCTTGATCATTGGAGCTATCCATGTTCATATCATACTTCTACGCATGTGATCTCTTTTAGCTTAGTTCAATGCAATGTTTAATTTGACATGAGAAAGTGTGGTAATTCGACTTCGAGTAGTGTTATAGGTTGCAACACGGTCATTCTTCCCTTAATCTAGAAGCTATTCCGATTGGTGAACCCGCAATGAGCTACATTCGTTGAGTTATAAAGCCGAGCTTGATCATTGGAGCTATCCATGTTCATATCATACTTCTACGCCTGTGATCTCTTTTAGCTTAGTTCAATGCAATGTTTAGTTTGACATGAGAAAGTGTACTAATCTGACTTTGTGTGGTTTAATAGGTTGCAACACGGTCATTCTTCCCTTAATCTAGAAGCTATTCTGATTGGTGAACCCGCAATGAGCTACATTCGTTGAGTTATAAAGCCGACCTTGATCATTGGAGCTATCCATGTTCATATCATACTTCTACGTATATGATCTCTTTTAGCTTAGTTCAATGCAATGTTTAGTTTGACATGAGAAAGTGTGCTAATCCAACTTCGAGTGGTGTAATAGGTAGCAACACGGTCATTCTTCCCTTAACCTAGAGGCTATTCCGATTGGTGAACCCGCAATGAGCTACATTCATGGAGTTATAAAGTCGAGCTTGATCATTGGAGCTATCAATGTTCATATCATATTTCTACGCATGTGATCTCTTTTAGCTTAGTTCAATGCAATGTTTAGTTTGACATGAGAAAGTGTGGTAATTCGACTTCGAGTAGTGTTATAGGTTGCAACACGGTCATTCTTCCCTTAATCTAGAAGCTATTCCGATTGGTGAACCCGCAATGAGCTACATTCATTGAGTTATAAAGCCGAGCTTGATCATTGGAGCTATCCATATTCATATCATACTTCTACGCATGTGATCTCTTTTAGCTTAGTTCAATGCAATGTTTAGTTTGACATGAGAAAGTGTGCTAATCCAACTTCGGGTGGTGTAATAGGTAGCAACACGGTCATTCTTCCCTTAACCTAGAAGCTATTCCGATTGGTGAACCTGCAATTAGCTACATTCATTGAGTTATAAAGCCGACCTTGATCATTGGAGCTATCCATGTTCATATCATACTTTTACGCATGTGATCTCTTTTAGCTTAGTTCAATGCAATGTTTAATTTGACATGAGAAAGTGTGGTAATTCGACTTCGAGTAGTGTTATAGGTTGCAACACGGTCATTCTTCCCTTAATCTAGAAGCTATTCCGATTGGTGAACCCGCAATGAGCTACATTCGTTGAGTTATAAAGCCGAGCTTGATCATTGGAGCTATCCATGTTCATATCATACTTCTACGCCTGTGATCTCTTTTAGCTTAGTTCAATGCAATGTTTAGTTTGCCATGAGAAAGTGTACTAATCTGACTTCGTGTGGTTTAATAGGTTGCAACACGGTCACTCTTCTCTTAATCTAGAAGCTATTCCGATTGGTGAACCCGCAATGAGCTACATTCGTTGAGTTTTAAAGCCGAGCTTGATCGTTAGAGCTATCCATGTTCATATCATACTTCTACGCATGTGATCTCTTTTAGCTTAGTTCAATGCAATGTTTAGTTTGACATGAGAAAGTGTGTTCATCCAACTTCGGGTGGTGTAATAGGTTGCAACACGGTCATTCTTCCCTTAATCTAGAAGTTATTCCGATTGGTGCGCCCGTAATGAGCTACATTCGTTGAGTTATAAAGCCGAGCTTTATCATTGGAGCTATCCATGTTCATATAATACTTCTACGCATGTGATCTCTTTTAGCTTAGTTCAATGCAATGTTTAATTTGACATGAGAAAGTGTGGTAATTCGACTTCGAGTAGTGTTATAGGTTGCAACACGGTCATTCTTCCCTTAATCTAGAAGCTATTCCGATTGGTGAACCCGCAATGAGCTACATTCATTGAGTTAAAAAGCCGAGCTTGATCATTGGAGCTATCCATATTCATATCATACTTCTACGCATGTGATCTCTTTTAGCTTAGTTCAATGCAATGTTTAGTTTGACATGAGAAAGTGTGCTAATCCAACTTCGGGTGGTGTAATAGGTAGCAACACGGTCATTCTTCCCTTAACCTAGAAGCTATTCCGATTGGTGAACCTGCAATGAGCTACATTCATTGAGTTATAAAGCCGACCTTGATCATTGGAGCTATCCATGTTCATATCATACTTTTACGCATGTGATCTCTTTTAGCTTAGTTCAATGCAATGTTTAATTTGACATGAGAAAGTGTGGTAATTCGACTTCGAGTAGTGTTATAGGTTGCAACACGATCATTCTTCCCTTAATCTAGAAGCTATTCCGATTGGTGAACCCGCAATGAGCTACATTCATTGAGTTATAAAGCCGAGCTTGATCATTGGAGCTATCCATATTCATATCATACTTCTACGCATGTGATCTCTTTTAGCTTAGTTCAATGCAATGTTTAGTTTGACATGAGAAAGTGTGCTAATCCAACTTCGGGTGGTGTAATAGGTAGCAACACGGTCATTCTTCCCTTAACCTAGAAGCTATTCCGATTGGTGAACCCGCAATGAGCTACATTCGTTGAGTTATAAAGCCGACCTTGATCATCATTGGAGCTATCCATGTTCATATCATACTTCTACGTATATGATCTCTTTTAGCTTAGTTCAATGCAATGTTTAGTTTGACATGAGAAAGTGTGCTAATCCAACTTCGGGTGGTGTAATAGGTAGCAACACGGTCATTCTTATTAGTCTATATCAAAGAGATGAGGAGGATGAGGCCGAAGAGGCCGAAGACCTTTAAGGTCAATAAGATGAAATGGAGGAGAGTTAAGGCCGAAGTCATCAAGACAAGGCCGAAGACCACCCCAAGGACCTCCAAGAAGGAGGAAATTAGCCACCAAGGACCCATAAAGGTCATCAAATCATCAAAAGATCAAGAAATGGCCAAAAGAAGGAGTTCTGGAAAAGTCAACGTTTTGGACCAGAAAGTCAACGGTAGGTGGTCATGGACCGCGGGTAGGCCATCGGGTCGAGAGGCACGTACCGCGGGAAGGTTTTCATGTACTGCGGGCAGACGCAGGACGGGTCAACGGACATGCGAGAAAGTCAACGGTCGGTGGTATACCGCGGGTAGCAGATCAGGTCGAGAGGCGTGTACCGCGGGTCGAGATATGGACGTACCGCGGGAAGGAAATTCACGTACCGCGGGTCGAGGAATTCACGTACCACGGGTCGAGGAATTCATGTACCGCGGGTAAGGAATTCATGCACCGCGGGTAAGGTTTCTGTGTACCGCGGGTAAGGTCAACGGCCAAGGCAAAAAAGTCAACGTTTTGAGAAATCTTCCAAATGTTGATTCTAATCAAATGGGAAGTTATGTAAGGCTGTTAGGACCTAAATGGAGTCTAACTAGAGCCAAGAATACCGTTGGAAGCCTAAGAAGACATGTGACTCTACTTTATGCTAAGTTCAAGACTAAGGACATGTCACTTTCAAGCTTTGGGAACAACACTTCCTCTCTCCTCTCCAACGGTCATATTGCTGAGCATCTAGGCTTCATTTTAAGCTGAACCATAACCTTGTAAACTCTATAAATAGAGCTTGTATTCCCTTTGTAAAATTATCCGAAAATATATACAAAGAAGTGTTGCTAAAGTTCTCTCTTCTCTTTATGTTTAAGCAAGTAGTTTCAATGTAGATTCTAGGTTAGTTGGCTCGTGTAGAGGCTGCCCAATGGCAGACCTCTACCCAAACACTTCTAGATCTCCACCAAACTCTTCTTATGCTTTATTTATATTTATGTAAATCTAGATGAATGGTTCTAGAATCCAAGATCTCTTTAGCACACAAACTCCAAGTGTTGTGATGCTTTACTTGGATTAGATCCAACCTAGATTAGTTTTCTCCTTGCTAGAACCGATTTACTCCATAGTAAACTCGGATTCAAAATTTTTCCCTTAACCTAGAGGTTATTCCGATTGGTGAACCCGCAATGAGCTACATTCATGGAGTTATAAAGTCGAGCTTGATCATTGGAGCTATCAATGTTCATATCATATTTCTACGCATGTGATCTCTTTTAGCTTAGTTCAATGCAATGTTTAGTTTGACATGAGAAAGTGTGTTCATCCAACTTCGAGTAGTGTTATAGGTTGCAACACGGTCATTCTTCCCTTAATCTAGAAGCTATTCCGATTGGTGAACCCGCAATGAGCTACATTCATTGAGTTATAAAGCCGAGCTTGATCATTGGAGCTATCAATGTTCATATCATATTTCTACGCATGTGATCTCTTTTAGCTTAGTTCAATGCAATGTTTAGTTTGACATGAGAAAGTGTGGTAATTCGACTTCGAGTAGTGTTATAGGTTGCAACACGGTCATTCTTCCCATAATCTAGAAGCTATTCCGATTGGTGAACCCGCAATGAGCTACATTCATGGAGTTATAAAGTCGAGCTTGATCATTGGAGCTATCAATGTTCATATCATACTTCTACGCATGTGATCTCTTTTAGCTTAGTTCAATGCAATGTTTAGTTTGACATGAGAAAGTGTGCTAATCCAACTTTGGGTGGTGTAATAGGTAGCAACACGGTCATTCTTCCCTTAATCTAGAAGTTATTCCGATTGGTGAGCCCGTAATGAGCTACATTCGTTGAGTTATAAAGCCGAGCTTTATCATTGGAGCTATCCATGTTCATATTATACTTCTACGCATGTGATCTCTTTTAGCTTAGTTCAATGCAATGTTTAATTTGACATGAGAAAGTGTGGTAATTCGACTTCGAGTAGTGTTATAGGTTGCAACACGGTCATTCTTCCCTTAATCTAGAAGCTATTCCGATTGGTGAACCCGCAATGAGCTACATTCATTGAGTTATAAAGCCGACCTTGATCATTGGAGCTATCCATGTTCATATCATACTTTTATGCATGTGATCTCTTTTAGCTTAGTTCAATGCAATGTTTAATTTGACATGAGAAAGTGTGGTAATTCGACTTCGAGTAGTGTTATAGGTTGCAACACGGTCATTCTTCCCTTAATCTAGAAGCTATTCCGATTGGTGAACCTGCAATGAGCTACATTCATTGAGTTATAAAGCCGAGCTTGATCATTGGAGCTATCAATATTCATATCATACTTCTACGCATGTGATCTCTTTTAGCTTAGTTCAATGCAATGTTAAGTTTGACATGAGAAAGTGTGCTAATCCAACTTCGGGTGGTGTAATAGGTAGCAACACGGTCATTCTTCCCTTAACCTAGAAGCTATTCCGATTGGTGAACCCGCAATGAGCTACATTCGTTGAGTTATAAAGCCGACCTTGATCATTGGAGCTATCCATGTTCATATCATACTTCTACGTATATGATCTCTTTTAGCTTAGTTCAATGCAATGTTTAGTTTGACATGAGAAAGTGTGCTAATCCAACTTCGGGTGGTGTAATAAGTAGCAACACAGTCATTCTTCCCTTAACCTAGAGGCTATTCCGATTGGTGAACCCGCAATGAGCTACATTCATGGAGTTATAAAGTCGAGCTTGATCATTGGAGCTATCAATGTTCATATCATATTTCTACGCATGTGATCTCTTTTAGCTTAGTTCAATGCAATGTTTAGTTTGACATGAGAAAGTGTGTTCATCCAACTTCGAGTAGTGTTATAGGTTGCAACACGGTCATTCTTCCCTTAATCTAGAAGCTATTCCGATTGGTGAACCCGCAATGAGCTACATTCATTGAGTTATAAAGCCGAGCTTGATCATTGGAGCTATCCATATTCATATCATACTTCTACGCATGTGATCTCTTTTAGCTTAGTTCAATGCAATGTTTAGTTTGACATGAGAAAGTGTGCTAATCCAACTTCGGGTGGTGTAATAGGTAGCAACACGGTCATTCTTCCCTTAACCTAGAGGCTATTCCGATTGGTGAACCCGCAATGAGCTACATTCATGGAGTTATAAAGTCGAGCTTGATCATTGGAGCTATCAATGTTCATATCATATTTCTACGCATGTGATCTCTTTTAGCTTAGTTCAATGCAATGTTTAGTTTGACATGAGAAAGTGTGTTCATCCAACTTCGAGTAGTGTTATAGGTTGCAACACGGTCATTCTTCCCTTAATCTAGAAGCTATTCCGATTGGTGAACCCGCAATGAGCTACATTCATTGAGTTATAAAGCCGAGCTTGATCATTGGAGCTATCCATATTCATATCATACTTCTACGCATGTGATCTCTTTTAGCTTAGTTCAATGCAATGTTTAGTTTGACATGAGAAAGTGTGCTAATCCAACTTCCGGTGGTGTAATAGGTAGCAACACGGTCATTCTTCCCTTAACCTAGAAGCTATTCCGATTGGTGAACCTGCAATGAGCTACATTCATTGAGTTATAAAGCCGACCTTGATCATTGGAGCTATCCATGTTCATATCATACTTTTACGCATGTGATCTCTTTTAGCTTAGTTCAATGCAATGTTTAATTTGACATGAGAAAGTGTGGTAATTCGACTTCGAGTAGTGTTATAGGTAGCAACACGGTCATTCTTCCCTTAACCTAGAAGCTATTCCGATTGGTGAACCTGCAATGAGCTACATTCATTGAGTTATAAAGCCGACCTTGATCATTGGAGCTATCCATGTTCATATCATACTTTTACGCATGTGATCTCTTTTAGCTTAGTTCAATGCAATGTTTAATTTGACATGAGAAAGTGTGGTAATTTGACTTCGAGTAGTGTTATAGGTTGCAACACGGTCATTCTTCCCTTAATCTAGAAGTTATTCCGATTGGTGAACCCGCAATGAGCTACATTCATTGAGTTATAAAGCCGAGCTTGATCATTGGAGCTATCCATATTCATAGCATACTTCTACGCATGTGATCTCTTTTAGCTTAGTTCAATGCAATGTTTAGTTTGACATGAGAAAGTGTGCTAATCCAACTTCGGGTGGTGTAATAGGTAGCAACACGGTCATTCTTCCCTTAACCTAGAAGCTATTCCGATTGGTGAACCCGCAATGAGCTACATTCGTTGAGTTATAAAGCCGACCTTGATCATTGGAGCTATCCATGTTCATATCATACTTCTACGTATATGATCTCTTTTAGCTTAGTTCAATGCAATGTTTAGTTTGACATGAGAAAGTGTGCTAATCCAACTTCGGGTGGTGTAATAAGTAGCAACACGGTCATTCTTCCCTTAACCTAGAGGCTATTCCGATTGGTGAACCCGCAATGAGCTACATTCATGGAGTTATAAAGTCGAGCTTGATCATTGGAGCTATCAATGTTCATATCATATTTCTACGCATGTGATCTCTTTTAGCTTAGTTCAATGCAATGTTTAGTTTGACATGAGAAAGTGTGTTCATCCAACTTCGAGTAGTGTTATAGGTTGCAACACGGTCATTCTTCCCTTAATCTAGAAGCTATTCCGATTGGTGAACCCGCAATGAGCTACATTCATTGAGTTATAAAGACGAGCTTGATCATTGGAGATATCCATGTTCATATCATACTTCTACGCATGTGATCTCTTTTAGCTTAGTTCAATGCAATGTTTAGTTTGACATGAGTATTAGTCTATATCAAAGAGATGAGGAGGATGAGGCCGAAGAGGCCGAAGACCTTTAAGGTCAATAAGATGAAATGGAGGAGAGTTAAGGCCGAAGTCATCAAGACAAGGCCGAAGACCACCCCAAGGACCTCCAAGAAGGAGGAAATTAGCCACCAAGGACCCATAAAGGTCATCAAATCATCAAAAGATCAAGAAATGGCCAAAAGAAGGAGTTCTGGAAAAGTCAACGTTTTGGACCAGAAAGTCAACGGTAGGTGGTCATGGACCGCGGGTAGGCCATCGGGTCGAGAGGCACGTACCGCGGGAAGGTTTTCATGTACTGCGGGCAGACGCAGGACGGGTCAACGGACATGCGAGAAAGTCAACGGTCGGTGGTATACCGCGGGTAGCAGATCAGGTCGAGAGGCGTGTACCGCGGGTCGAGATATGGACGTACCGCGGGAAGGAAATTCACGTACCGCGGGTCGAGGAATTCACGTACCACGGGTCGAGGAATTCATGTACCGCGGGTAAGGAATTCATGCACCGCGGGTAAGGTTTCTGTGTACCGCGGGTAAGGTCAACGGCCAAGGCAAAAAAGTCAACGTTTTGAGAAATCTTCCAAATGTTGATTCTAATCAAATGGGAAGTTATGTAAGGCTGTTAGGACCTAAATGGAGTCTAACTAGAGCCAAGAATACCGTTGGAAGCCTAAGAAGACATGTGACTCTACTTTATGCTAAGTTCAAGACTAAGGACATGTCACTTTCAAGCTTTGGGAACAACACTTCCTCTCTCCTCTCCAACGGTCATATTGCTGAGCATCTAGGCTTCATTTTAAGCTGAACCATAACCTTGTAAACTCTATAAATAGAGCTTGTATTCCCTTTGTAAAATTATCCGAAAATATATACAAAGAAGTGTTGCTAAAGTTCTCTCTTCTCTTTATGTTTAAGCAAGTAGTTTCAATGTAGATTCTAGGTTAGTTGGCTCGTGTAGAGGCTGCCCAATGGCAGACCTCTACCCAAACACTTCTAGATCTCCACCAAACTCTTCTTATGCTTTATTTATATTTATGTAAATCTAGATGAATGGTTCTAGAATCCAAGATCTCTTTAGCACACAAACTCCAAGTGTTGTGATGCTTTACTTGGATTAGATCCAACCTAGATTAGTTTTCTCCTTGCTAGAACCGATTTACTCCATAGTAAACTCGGATTCAAAATTTTTCCCTTAACCTAGAGGTTATTCCGATTGGTGAACCCGCAATGAGCTACATTCATGGAGTTATAAAGTCGAGCTTGATCATTGGAGCTATCAATGTTCATATCATATTTCTACGCATGTGATCTCTTTTAGCTTAGTTCAATGCAATGTTTAGTTTGACATGAGAAAGTGTGTTCATCCAACTTCGAGTAGTGTTATAGGTTGCAACACGGTCATTCTTCCCTTAATCTAGAAGCTATTCCGATTGGTGAACCCGCAATGAGCTACATTCATTGAGTTATAAAGCCGAGCTTGATCATTGGAGCTATCAATGTTCATATCATATTTCTACGCATGTGATCTCTTTTAGCTTAGTTCAATGCAATGTTTAGTTTGACATGAGAAAGTGTGGTAATTCGACTTCGAGTAGTGTTATAGGTTGCAACACGGTCATTCTTCCCATAATCTAGAAGCTATTCCGATTGGTGAACCCGCAATGAGCTACATTCATGGAGTTATAAAGTCGAGCTTGATCATTGGAGCTATCAATGTTCATATCATACTTCTACGCATGTGATCTCTTTTAGCTTAGTTCAATGCAATGTTTAGTTTGACATGAGAAAGTGTGCTAATCCAACTTTGGGTGGTGTAATAGGTAGCAACACGGTCATTCTTCCCTTAATCTAGAAGTTATTCCGATTGGTGAGCCCGTAATGAGCTACATTCGTTGAGTTATAAAGCCGAGCTTTATCATTGGAGCTATCCATGTTCATATTATACTTCTACGCATGTGATCTCTTTTAGCTTAGTTCAATGCAATGTTTAATTTGACATGAGAAAGTGTGGTAATTCGACTTCGAGTAGTGTTATAGGTTGCAACACGGTCATTCTTCCCTTAATCTAGAAGCTATTCCGATTGGTGAACCCGCAATGAGCTACATTCATTGAGTTATAAAGCCGACCTTGATCATTGGAGCTATCCATGTTCATATCATACTTTTACGCATGTGATCTCTTTTAGCTTAGTTCAATGCAATGTTTAATTTGACATGAGAAAGTGTGGTAATTCGACTTCGAGTAGTGTTATAGGTTGCAACACAGTCATTCTTCCCTTAATCTAGAAGCTATTCCGATTGGTGAACCTGCAATGAGCTACATTCATTGAGTTATAAAGCCGAGCTTGATCATTGGAGCTATCAATATTCATATCATACTTCTACGCATGTGATCTCTTTTAGCTTAGTTCAATGCAATGTTTAGTTTGACATGAGAAAGTGTGCTAATCCAACTTCGGGTGGTGTAATAGGTAGCAACACGGTCATTCTTCCCTTAACCTAGAAGCTATTCCGATTGGTGAACCCGCAATGAGCTACATTCGTTGAGTTATAAAGCCGACCTTGATCATTGGAGCTATCCATGTTCATATCATACTTCTACGTATATGATCTCTTTTAGCTTAGTTCAATGCAATGTTTAGTTTGACATGAGAAAGTGTGCTAATCCAACTTCGGGTGGTGTAATAAGTAGCAACACAGTCATTCTTCCCTTAACCTAGAGGCTATTCCGATTGGTGAACCCGCAATGAGCTACATTCATGGAGTTATAAAGTCGAGCTTGATCATTGGAGCTATCAATGTTCATATCATATTTCTACGCATGTGATCTCTTTTAGCTTAGTTCAATGCAATGTTTAGTTTGACATGAGAAAGTGTGTTCATCCAACTTCGAGTAGTGTTATAGGTTGCAACACGGTCATTCTTCCCTTAATCTAGAAGCTATTCCGATTGGTGAACCCGCAATGAGCTACATTCATTGAGTTATAAAGCCGAGCTTGATCATTGGAGCTATCCATATTCATATCATACTTCTACGCATGTGATCTCTTTTAGCTTAGTTCAATGCAATGTTTAGTTTGACATGAGAAAGTGTGCTAATCCAACTTCGGGTGGTGTAATAGGTAGCAACACGGTCATTCTTCCCTTAACCTAGAGGCTATTCCGATTGGTGAACCCGCAATGAGCTACATTCATGGAGTTATAAAGTCGAGCTTGATCATTGGAGCTATCAATGTTCATATCATATTTCTACGCATGTGATCTCTTTTAGCTTAGTTCAATGCAATGTTTAGTTTGACATGAGAAAGTGTGTTCATCCAACTTCGAGTAGTGTTATAGGTTGCAACACGGTCATTCTTCCCTTAATCTAGAAGCTATTCCGATTGGTGAACCCGCAATGAGCTACATTCATTGAGTTATAAAGCCGAGCTTGATCATTGGAGCTATCCATATTCATATCATACTTCTACGCATGTGATCTCTTTTAGCTTAGTTCAATGCAATGTTTAGTTTGACATGAGAAAGTGTGCTAATCCAACTTCCGGTGGTGTAATAGGTAGCAACACGGTCATTCTTCCCTTAACCTAGAAGCTATTCCGATTGGTGAACCTGCAATGAGCTACATTCATTGAGTTATAAAGCCGACCTTGATCATTGGAGCTATCCATGTTCATATCATACTTTTACGCATGTGAACTCTTTTAGCTTAGTTCAATGCAATGTTTAATTTGACATGAGAAAGTGTGGTAATTCGACTTCGAGTAGTGTTATAGGTAGCAACACGGTCATTCTTCCCTTAACCTAGAAGCTATTCCGATTGGTGAACCTGCAATGAGCTACATTCATTGAGTTATAAAGCCGACCTTGATCATTGGAGCTATCCATGTTCATATCATACTTTTACGCATGTGATCTCTTTTAGCTTAGTTCAATGCAATGTTTAATTTGACATGAGAAAGTGTGGTAATTTGACTTCGAGTAGTGTTATAGGTTGCAACACGGTCATTCTTCCCTTAATCTAGAAGTTATTCCGATTGGTGAACCCGCAATGAGCTACATTCATTGAGTTATAAAGCCGAGCTTGATCATTGGAGCTATCCATATTCATAGCATACTTCTACGCATGTGATCTCTTTTAGCTTAGTTCAATGCAATGTTTAGTTTGACATGAGAAAGTGTGCTAATCCAACTTCGGGTGGTGTAATAGGTAGCAACACGGTCATTCTTCCCTTAACCTAGAAGCTATTCCGATTGGTGAACCCGCAATGAGCTACATTCGTTGAGTTATAAAGCCGACCTTGATCATTGGAGCTATCCATGTTCATATCATACTTCTACGTATATGATCTCTTTTAGCTTAGTTCAATGCAATGTTTAGTTTGACATGAGAAAGTGTGCTAATCCAACTTCGGGTGGTGTAATAAGTAGCAACACGGTCATTCTTCCCTTAACCTAGAGGCTATTCCGATTGGTGAACCCGCAATGAGCTACATTCATGGAGTTATAAAGTCGAGCTTGATCATTGGAGCTATCAATGTTCATATCATATTTCTACGCATGTGATCTCTTTTAGCTTAGTTCAATGCAATGTTTAGTTTGACATGAGAAAGTGTGTTCATCCAACTTCGAGTAGTGTTATAGGTTGCAACACGGTCATTCTTCCCTTAATCTAGAAGCTATTCCGATTGGTGAACCCGCAATGAGCTACATTCATTGAGTTATAAAGCCGAGCTTGATCATTGGAGCTATCCATATTCATATCATACTTCTACGCATGTGATCTCTTTTAGCTTAGTTCAATGCAATGTTTAGTTTGACATGAGAAAGTGTGCTAATCCAACTTCGGGTGGTGTAATAGGTAGCAACACGGTCATTCTTCCCTTAACCTAGAGGCTATTCCGATTGGGGAACCCGCAATGAGCTACATTCATGGAGTTATAAAGTCGAGCTTGATCATTGGAGCTATCAATGTTCATATCATATTTCTACGCATGTGATCTCTTTTAGCTTAGTTCAATGCAATGTTTAGTTTGACATGAGAAAGTGTGTTCATCCAACTTCGAGTAGTGTTATAGGTTGCAACACGGTCATTCTTCCCTTAATCTAGAAGCTATTCCGATTGGTGAACCCGCAATGAGCTACATTCATTGAGTTATAAAGCCGAGCTTGATCATTGGAGCTATCCATATTCATATCATACTTCTACGCATGTGATCTCTTTTAGCTTAGTTCAATGCAATGTTTAGTTTGACATGAGAAAGTGTGCTAATCCAACTTCCGGTGGTGTAATAGGTAGCAACACGGTCATTCTTCCCTTAACCTAGAAGCTATTCCGATTGGTGAACCTGCAATGAGCTACATTCATTGAGTTATAAAGCCGACCTTGATCATTGGAGCTATCCATGTTCATATCATACTTTTACGCATGTGATCTCTTTTAGCTTAGTTCAATGCAATGTTTAATTTGACATGAGAAAGTGTGGTAATTCGACTTCGAGTAGTGTTATAGGTAGCAACACGGTCATTCTTCCCTTAACCTAGAAGCTATTCCGATTGGTGAACCTGCAATGAGCTACATTCATTGAGTTATAAAGCCGACCTTGATCATTGGAGCTATCCATGTTCATATCATACTTTTACGCATGTGATCTCTTTTAGCTTAGTTCAATGCAATGTTTAATTTGACATGAGAAAGTGTGGTAATTTGACTTCGAGTAGTGTTATAGGTTGCAACACGGTCATTCTTCCCTTAATCTAGAAGTTATTCCGATTGGTGAACCCGCAATGAGCTACATTCATTGAGTTATAAAGCCGAGCTTGATCATTGGAGCTATCCATATTCATAGCATACTTCTACGCATGTGATCTCTTTTAGCTTAGTTCAATGCAATGTTTAGTTTGACATGAGAAAGTGTGCTAATCCAACTTCGGGTGGTGTAATAGGTAGCAACACGGTCATTCTTCCCTTAACCTAGAAGCTATTCCGATTGGTGAACCCGCAATGAGCTACATTCGTTGAGTTATAAAGCCGACCTTGATCATTGGAGCTATCCATGTTCATATCATACTTCTACGTATATGATCTCTTTTAGCTTCGTTCAATGCAATGTTTAGTTTGACATGAGAAAGTGTGCTAATCCAACTTCGGGTGGTGTAATAAGTAGCAACACGGTCATTCTTCCCTTAACCTAGAGGCTATTCCGATTGGTGAACCCGCAATGAGCTACATTCATGGAGTTATAAAGTCGAGCTTGATCATTGGAGCTATCAATGTTCATATCATATTTCTACGCATGTGATCTCTTTTAGCTTAGTTCAATGCAATGTTTAGTTTGACATGAGAAAGTGTGTTCATCCAACTTCGAGTAGTGTTATAGGTTGCAACACGGTCATTCTTCCCTTAATCTAGAAGCTATTCCGATTGGTGAACCCGCAATGAGCTACATTCATTGAGTTATAAAGCCGAGCTTGATCATTGGAGCTATCCATATTCATATCATACTTCTACGCATGTGATCTCTTTTAGCTTAGTTCAATGCAATGTTTAGTTTGACATGAGAAAGTGTGCTAATCCAACTTCGGGTGGTGTAATAGGTAGCAACACGGTCATTCTTCCCTTAACCTAGAGGCTATTCCGATTGGTGAACCCGCAATGAGCTACATTCATGGAGTTATAAAGTCGAGCTTGATCATTCGAGCTATCAATGTTCATATCATATTTCTACGCATGTGATCTCTTTTAGCTTAGTTCAATGCAATGTTTAGTTTGACATGAGAAAGTGTGTTCATCCAACTTCGAGTAGTGTTATAGGTTGCAACACGGTCATTCTTCCCTTAATCTAGAAGCTATTCCGATTGGTGAACCCGCAATGAGCTACATTCATTGAGTTATAAAGCCGAGCTTGATCATTGGAGCTATCCATATTCATATCATACTTCTACGCATGTGATCTCTTTTAGCTTAGTTCAATGCAATGTTTAGTTTGACATGAGAAAGTGTGCTAATCCAACTTCCGGTGGTGTAATAGGTAGCAACACGGTCATTCTTCCCTTAACCTAGAAGCTATTCCGATTGGTGAACCTGCAATGAGCTACATTCATTGAGTTATAAAGCCGACCTTGATCATTGGAGCTATCCATGTTCATATCATACTTTTACGCATGTGATCTCTTTTAGCTTAGTTCAATGCAATGTTTAATTTGACATGAGAAAGTGTGGTAATTCGACTTCGAGTAGTGTTATAGGTTGCAACACGGTCATTCTTCCCTTAATCTAGAAGCTATTCCGATTGGTGAACCCGCAATGAGCTACATTCGTTGAGTTATAAAGCCGAGCTTGATCATTGGAGCTATCCATGTTCATATCATACTTCTACGTATATGATCTCTTTTAGCTTAGTTCAATGCAATGTTTAGTTTGACATGAGAAAGTGTGCTAATCCAACTTCGTGTGGTGTAATAGGTAGCAACACGGTCATTCTTCCCTTAACCTAGAGGCTATTCCGATTGGTGAACCCGCAATGAGCTACATTCATGGAGTTATAAAGTCGAGCTTGATCATTGGAGATATCCATGTTCATATCATACTTCTACGCATGTGATCTCTTTTAGCTTAGTTCAATGCAATGTTTAGTTTGACATGAGAAAGTGTGCTAATCCAACTTCGGGTGGTGAAATAGGTAGCAACACGGTCATTCTTCCCTTAACCTAGAGGCTATTCCGATTGGTGAACCCGCAATGAGCTACATTCATGGAGTTATAAAGTGGAGCTTGATCATTGGAGCTATCCATATTCATATCATACTTCTACGCATGTGATCTCTTTTAGCTTAGTTCAATGCAATGTTTAATTTGACATGAGAAAGTGTGGTAATTCGACTTCGAGTAGTGTTATAGGTTGCAACACGGTCATTCTTCCCTTAATCTAGAAGCTATTCCGATTGGTGAACCAGCAATGAGCTACATTCATTGAGTTATAAAGCCGAGCTTGATCATTGGAGCTATCCATATTCATATCATACTTCTACGCATGTGATCTCTTTTAGCTTAGTTCAATGCAATGTTTAGTTTGACATGAGAAAGTGTGCTAATCCAACTTCGGGTGGTGTAATAGGTAGCAACACGGTCATTCTTCCCTTAACCTAGAAGTTATTCCGATTGGTGAACCTGCAATGAGCTACATTCATTGAGTTATAAAGCCGACCTTGATCATTGGAGCAATCCATGTTCATATCATACTTCTACGCATGTGATCTCTTTTAGCTTAGTTCAATGCAATGTTTAATTTGACATGAGAAAGTGTGGTAATTCGACTTCGAGTAGTGTTATAGGTTGCAACACGGTCATTCTTCCCTTAATCTAGAAGCTATTCCGATTGGTGAACCCGCAATGAGCTACATTCGTTGAGTTATAAAGCCGAGCTTGATCATTGGAGCTATCCATATTCATATCATACTTCTACGCATGTGATCTCTTTTAGCTTAGTTCAATGCAATGTTTAGTTTGACATGAGAAAGTGTGCTAATCCAACTTCGGGTGGTGTAATAGGTAGCAACACGGTCATTCTTCCCTTAACCTAGAAGCTATTCCGATTGGTGAACCCGCAATGAGCTACATTCATGGAGTTATAAAGTCGAGCTTGATCATTGAAGCTATCAATATTCATATCATATTTCTACGCATGTGATCTCTTTTAGCTTAGTTCAATGCAATGTTTAGTTTGACATGAGAAAGTGTGGTAATTCGACTTCGAGTAGTGTTATAGGTTGCAACAAGGTCATTCTTCCCTTAATCTAGAAGTTATTCCGATTGGTGAGCCCGTAATGAGCTACATTCGTTGAGTTATAAAGCCGAGCTTTATCATTGGAGCTATCCATGTTCATATCATACTTCTACGCATGTGATCTCTTTTAGCTTAGTTCAATGCAATGTTTAATTTGACATGAGAAAGTGTGGTAATTCGAATTCGAGTAGTGTTATAGGTTGCAACACGGTCATTCTTCCCTTAATCTAGAAGCTATTCCGATTGGTGAACCCGCAATGAGCTACATTCGTTGAGTTATAAAGCCGAGCTTGATCATTGGAGCTATCCATATTCATATCATACTTCTACGCATGTGATCTCTTTTAGCTTAGTTCAATGCAATGTTTAGTTTGACATGAGAAAGTGTGGTAATTCGACTTCGAGTAGTGTTATAGGTTGCAACACGGTCATTCTTCCCTTAATCTAGAAGCTATTCCGATTGGTGAACCCGCAATGAGCTACATTCATTGAGTTATAAAGCCGAGCTTGATCATTGGAGCTATCCATGTTCATATCATACTTCTACGCCTGTGATCTCTTTTAGCTTAGTTCAATGCAATGTTTAGTTTGACATGAGAAAGTGTACTAATCTGACTTCGTGTGGTTTAATAGGTTGCAACACGGTCATTCTTCCCTTAATCTAGAAGCTATTCCGATTGGTGAACCCGCAATGAGCTACATTCGTTGAGTTATAAAGCCGACCTTGATCATTGGAGCAATCCATGTTCATATCATACTTCTACGTATATGATCTCTTTTAGCTTAGTTCAATGCAATGTTTAGTTTGACATGAGAAAGTGTGCTAATCCAACTTCGGGTGGTGTAATAGGTAGCAACACGGTCATTCTTCCCTTAACCTAGAGGCTATTCCGATTGGTGAACCCGCAATGAGCTACATTCATGGAGTTATAAAGTCGAGCTTGATCATTAGAGCTATCAATGTTCATATCATATTTCTACGCATGTGATCTCTTTTAGCTTAGTTCAATGCAATGTTTAGTTTGACATGAGAAAGTGTGTTCATCCAACTTCGGGTGGTGTAATAGGTTGCAACACGGTTATTCTTCCCTTAATCTAGAAGTTATTCCGATTGGTGAGCCCATAACGAGCTACATTCGTTGAGTTATAAAGCCGAGCTTTATCATTGGAGCTATCCATGTTCATATCATACTTCTACGCATGAGATCTCTTTTAGCTTAGTTCAATGCAATGTTTAATTTGACATGAGAAAGTGTGGTAATTCGACTTCGAGTAGTGTTATAGGTTGCAACACGGTCATTCTTCCCTTAATCTAGAAGCTATTCCGATTGGTGAACCCGCAATGAGCTACATTCGTTGAGTTATAAAGCCGAGCTTGATCATTGGAGCTATCCATGTTCATATCATACTTCTACGCCTGTGATCTCTTTTACCTTAGTTCAATGCAATGTTTAGTTTGACATGAGAAAGTGTACTAATCTGACTTCGTGTGGTTTAATAGGTTGCAACACGGTCATTCTTCCCTTAATCTAGAAGCTATTCCGATTGGTGAACCCGCAATGAGCTACATTCGTTGAGTTATAAAGCCGACCTTGATCATTGGAGCTATCCATGTTCATATCATACTTCTACGTATATGATCTCTTTTAGCTTAGTTCAATGCAATGTTTAGTTTGACATGAGAAAGTGTGCTAATCCAACTTCGGGTGGTGTAATAGGTAGCAACACGGTCATTCTTCCCTTAACCTAGAGGCTATTCCGATTGGTGAACCCGCAATGAGCTACATTCATGGAGTTATAAAGTCGAGCTTGATCATTGGAGCTATCCATGTTCATATCATACTTCTACGCATGTGATCTCTTTTAGCTTAGTTCAATGCAATGTTTAATTTGACATGAGAAAGTGTGGTAATTCGACTTCGAGTAGTGTTATAGGTTGCAACACGGTCATTCTTCCCTTAATCTAGAAGCTATTCCGATTGGTGAACCCGCAATGAGCTACATTCGTTGAGTTATAAAGCCGAGCTTGATCATTGGAGCTATCCATGTTCATATCATACTTCTACGCCTGTGATCTCTTTTAGCTTAGTTCAATGCAATGTTTAGTTTGACATGAGAAAGTGTACTAATCTGACTTCGTGTGGTTTAATAGGTTGCAACACGGTCATTCTTCCCTTAATCTAGAAGCTATTCCGATTGGTGAACCCGCAATGAGCTACATTCGTTGAGTTATAAAGCCGACCTTGATCATTGGAGCTATCCATGTTCATATCATACTTCTACGTATATGATCTCTTTTAGCTTAGTTCAATGCAATGTTTAGTTTGACATGAGAAAGTGTGCTAATCCAACTTCGGGTGGTGTAATAGGTAGCAACACGGTCATTCTTCCCTTAACCTAGAAGCTATTCCGATTGGTGAACCTGCAATGAGCTACATTCATTGAGTTATAAAGCCGACCTTGATCATTGGAGCTATCCATGTTCATATCATACTTTTACGCATGTGATCTCTTTTAGCTTAGTTCAATGCAATGTTTAATTTGACATGAGAAAGTGTGGTAATTCGACTTCGAGTAGTGTTATAGGTAGCAACACGGTCATTCTTCCCTTAACCTAGAAGCTATTCCGATTGGTGAACCTGCAATGAGCTACATTCATTGAGTTATAAAGCCGACCTTGATCATTGGAGCTATCCATGTTCATATCATACTTTTACGCATGTGATCTATTTTAGCTTAGTTCAATGCAATGTTTAATTTGACATGAGAAAGTGTGGTAATTTGACTTCGAGTAGTGTTATAGGTTGCAACACGGTCATTCTTCCCTTAATCTAGAAGTTATTCCGATTGGTGAACCCGCAATGAGCTACATTCATTGAGTTATAAAGCCGAGCTTGATCATTGGAGCTATCCATATTCATAGCATACTTCTACGCATGTGATCTCTTTTAGCTTAGTTCAATGCAATGTTTAGTTTGACATGAGAAAGTGTGCTAATCCAACTTCGGGTGGTGTAATAGGTAGCAACACGGTCATTCTTCCCTTAACCTAGAAGCTATTCCGATTGGTGAACCCGCAATGAGCTACATTCGTTGAGTTATAAAGCCGACCTTGATCATTGGAGCTATCCATGTTCATATCATACTTCTACGTATATGATCTCTTTTAGCTTCGTTCAATGCAATGTTTAGTTTGACATGAGAAAGTGTGCTAATCCAACTTCGGGTGGTGTAATAAGTAGCAACACGGTCATTCTTCCCTTAACCTAGAGGCTATTCCGATTGGTGAACCCGCAATGAGCTACATTCATGGAGTTATAAAGTCGAGCTTGATCATTGGAGCTATCAATGTTCATATCATATTTCTACGCATGTGATCTCTTTTAGCTTAGTTCAATGCAATGTTTAGTTTGACATGAGAAAGTGTGTTCATCCAACTTCGAGTAGTGTTATAGGTTGCAACACGGTCATTCTTCCCTTAATCTAGAAGCTATTCCGATTGGTGAACCCGCAATGAGCTACATTCATTGAGTTATAAAGCCGAGCTTGATCATTGGAGCTATCCATATTCATATCATACTTCTACGCATGTGATCTCTTTTAGCTTAGTTCAATGCAATGTTTAGTTTGACATGAGAAAGTGTGCTAATCCAACTTCGGGTGGTGTAATAGGTAGCAACACGGTCATTCTTCCCTTAACCTAGAGGCTATTCCGATTGGTGAACCCGCAATGAGCTACATTCATGGAGTTATAAAGTCGAGCTTGATCATTCGAGCTATCAATGTTCATATCATATTTCTACGCATGTGATCTCTTTTAGCTTAGTTCAATGCAATGTTTAGTTTGACATGAGAAAGTGTGTTCATCCAACTTCGAGTAGTGTTATAGGTTGCAACACGGTCATTCTTCCCTTAATCTAGAAGCTATTCCGATTGGTGAACCCGCAATGAGCTACATTCATTGAGTTATAAAGCCGAGCTTGATCATTGGAGCTATCCATATTCATATCATACTTCTACGCATGTGATCTCTTTTAGCTTAGTTCAATGCAATGTTTAGTTTGACATGAGAAAGTGTGCTAATCCAACTTCCGGTGGTGTAATAGGTAGCAACACGGTCATTCTTCCCTTAACCTAGAAGCTATTCCGATTGGTGAACCTGCAATGAGCTACATTCATTGAGTTATAAAGCCGACCTTGATCATTGGAGCTATCCATGTTCATATCATACTTTTACGCATGTGATCTCTTTTAGCTTAGTTCAATGCAATGTTTAATTTGACATGAGAAAGTGTGGTAATTCGACTTCGAGTAGTGTTATAGGTTGCAACACGGTCATTCTTCCCTTAATCTAGAAGCTATTCCGATTGGTGAACCCGCAATGAGCTACATTCGTTGAGTTATAAAGCCGAGCTTGATCATTGGAGCTATCCATGTTCATATCATACTTCTACGTATATGATCTCTTTTAGCTTAGTTCAATGCAATGTTTAGTTTGACATGAGAAAGTGTGCTAATCCAACTTCGTGTGGTGTAATAGGTAGCAACACGGTCATTCTTCCCTTAACCTAGAGGCTATTCCGATTGGTGAACCCGCAATGAGCTACATTCATGGAGTTATAAAGTCGAGCTTGATCATTGGAGATATCCATGTTCATATCATACTTCTACGCATGTGATCTCTTTTAGCTTAGTTCAATGCAATGTTTAGTTTGACATGAGAAAGTGTGCTAATCCAACTTCGGGTGGTGAAATAGGTAGCAACACGGTCATTCTTCCCTTAACCTAGAGGCTATTCCGATTGGTGAACCCGCAATGAGCTACATTCATGGAGTTATAAAGTGGAGCTTGATCATTGGAGCTATCCATATTCATATCATACTTCTACGCATGTGATCTCTTTTAGCTTAGTTCAATGCAATGTTTAATTTGACATGAGAAAGTGTGGTAATTCGACTTCGAGTAGTGTTATAGGTTGCAACACGGTCATTCTTCCCTTAATCTAGAAGCTATTCCGATTGGTGAACCAGCAATGAGCTACATTCATTGAGTTATAAAGCCGAGCTTGATCATTGGAGCTATCCATATTCATATCATACTTCTACGCATGTGATCTCTTTTAGCTTAGTTCAATGCAATGTTTAGTTTGACATGAGAAAGTGTGCTAATCCAACTTCGGGTGGTGTAATAGGTAGCAACACGGTCATTCTTCCCTTAACCTAGAAGTTATTCCGATTGGTGAACCTGCAATGAGCTACATTCATTGAGTTATAAAGCCGACCTTGATCATTGGAGCAATCCATGTTCATATCATACTTCTACGCATGTGATCTCTTTTAGCTTAGTTCAATGCAATGTTTAATTTGACATGAGAAAGTGTGGTAATTCGACTTCGAGTAGTGTTATAGGTTGCAACACGGTCATTCTTCCCTTAATCTAGAAGCTATTCCGATTGGTGAACCCGCAATGAGCTACATTCGTTGAGTTATAAAGCCGAGCTTGATCATTGGAGCTATCCATATTCATATCATACTTCTACGCATGTGATCTCTTTTAGCTTAGTTCAATGCAATGTTTAGTTTGACATGAGAAAGTGTGCTAATCCAACTTCGGGTGGTGTAATAGGTAGCAACACGGTCATTCTTCCCTTAACCTAGAAGCTATTCCGATTGGTGAACCCGCAATGAGCTACATTCATGGAGTTATAAAGTCGAGCTTGATCATTGAAGCTATCAATGTTCATATCATATTTCTACGCATGTGATCTCTTTTAGCTTAGTTCAATGCAATGTTTAGTTTGACATGAGAAAGTGTGGTAATTCGACTTCGAGTAGTGTTATAGGTTGCAACAAGGTCATTCTTCCCTTAATCTAGAAGTTATTCCGATTGGTGAGCCCGTAATGAGCTACATTCGTTGAGTTATAAAGCCGAGCTTTATCATTGGAGCTATCCATGTTCATATCATACTTCTACGCATGTGATCTCTTTTAGCTTAGTTCAATGCAATGTTTAATTTGACATGAGAAAGTGTGGTAATTCGAATTCGAGTAGTGTTATAGGTTGCAACACGGTCATTCTTCCCTTAATCTAGAAGCTATTCCGATTGGTGAACCCGCAATGAGCTACATTCGTTGAGTTATAAAGCCGAGCTTGATCATTGGAGCTATCCATATTCATATCATACTTCTACGCATGTGATCTCTTTTAGCTTAGTTCAATGCAATGTTTAGTTTGACATGAGAAAGTGTGGTAATTCGACTTCGAGTAGTGTTATAGGTTGCAACACGGTCATTCTTCCCTTAATCTAGAAGCTATTCCGATTGGTGAACCCGCAATGAGCTACATTCATTGAGTTATAAAGCCGAGCTTGATCATTGGAGCTATCCATGTTCATATCATACTTCTACGCCTGTGATCTCTTTTAGCTTAGTTCAATGCAATGTTTAGTTTGACATGAGAAAGTGTACTAATCTGACTTCGTGTGGTTTAATAGGTTGCAACACGGTCATTCTTCCCTTAATCTAGAAGCTATTCCGATTGGTGAACCCGCAATGAGCTACATTCGTTGAGTTATAAAGCCGACCTTGATCATTGGAGCAATCCATGTTCATATCATACTTCTACGTATATGATCTCTTTTAGCTTAGTTCAATGCAATGTTTAGTTTGACATGAGAAAGTGTGCTAATCCAACTTCGGGTGGTGTAATAGGTAGCAACACGGTCATTCTTCCCTTAACCTAGAGGCTATTCCGATTGGTGAACCCGCAATGAGCTACATTCATGGAGTTATAAAGTCGAGCTTGATCATTAGAGCTATCAATGTTCATATCATATTTCTACGCATGTGATCTCTTTTAGCTTAGTTCAATGCAATGTTTAGTTTGACATGAGAAAGTGTGTTCATCCAACTTCGGGTGGTGTAATAGGTTGCAACACGGTTATTCTTCCCTTAATCTAGAAGTTATTCCGATTGGTGAGCCCATAACGAGCTACATTCGTTGAGTTATAAAGCCGAGCTTTATCATTGGAGCTATCCATGTTCATATCATACTTCTACGCATGAGATCTCTTTTAGCTTAGTTCAATGCAATGTTTAATTTGACATGAGAAAGTGTGGTAATTCGACTTCGAGTAGTGTTATAGGTTGCAACACGGTCATTCTTCCCTTAATCTAGAAGCTATTCCGATTGGTGAACCCGCAATGAGCTACATTCGTTGAGTTATAAAGCCGAGCTTGATCATTGGAGCTATCCATGTTCATATCATACTTCTACGCCTGTGATCTCTTTTACCTTAGTTCAATGCAATGTTTAGTTTGACATGAGAAAGTGTACTAATCTGACTTCGTGTGGTTTAATAGGTTGCAACACGGTCATTCTTCCCTTAATCTAGAAGCTATTCCGATTGGTGAACCCGCAATGAGCTACATTCGTTGAGTTATAAAGCCGACCTTGATCATTGGAGCTATCCATGTTCATATCATACTTCTACGTATATGATCTCTTTTAGCTTAGTTCAATGCAATGTTTAGTTTGACATGAGAAAGTGTGCTAATCCAACTTCGGGTGGTGTAATAGGTAGCAACACGGTCATTCTTCCCTTAACCTAGAGGCTATTCCGATTGGTGAACCCGCAATGAGCTACATTCATGGAGTTATAAAGTCGAGCTTGATCATTGGAGCTATCCATGTTCATATCATACTTCTACGCATGTGATCTCTTTTAGCTTAGTTCAATGCAATGTTTAATTTGACATGAGAAAGTGTGGTAATTCGACTTCGAGTAGTGTTATAGGTTGCAACACGGTCATTCTTCCCTTAATCTAGAAGCTATTCCGATTGGTGAACCCGCAATGAGCTACATTCGTTGAGTTATAAAGCCGAGCTTGATCATTGGAGCTATCCATGTTCATATCATACTTCTACGCCTGTGATCTCTTTTAGCTTAGTTCAATGCAATGTTTAGTTTGACATGAGAAAGTGTACTAATCTGACTTCGTGTGGTTTAATAGGTTGCAACACGGTCATTCTTCCCTTAATCTAGAAGCTATTCCGATTGGTGAACCCGCAATGAGCTACATTCGTTGAGTTATAAAGCCGACCTTGATCATTGGAGCTATCCATGTTCATATCATACTTCTACGTATATGATCTCTTTTAGCTTAGTTCAATGCAATGTTTAGTTTGACATGAGAA
This sequence comes from Lepidium didymum, assembly GCA_963920545.1. Taxonomy (NCBI): domain Eukaryota; kingdom Viridiplantae; phylum Streptophyta; class Magnoliopsida; order Brassicales; family Brassicaceae; genus Lepidium; species Lepidium didymum. The sequence continues at coordinate 10,860,193 of OY986993.1, read as the reverse complement.
AGTGTGCTAATCCAACTTCGGGTGGTGTAATAGGTAGCAACACGGTCATTCTTCCCTTAACCTAGAGGCTATTCCGATTGGTGAACCCGCAATGAGCTACATTCGTTGAGTTATAAAGCCGACCTTGATCAATGGAGCTATCCATGTTCATATCATACTTCTACGCCTGTGATCTCTTTTAGCTTATTTCAATGCAATGTTTAGTTTGACATGAGAAAGTGTACTAATCTGACTTCGTGTGGTTTAATAGGTTGCAACACGGTCATTCTTCCCTTAATCTAGAGGCTATTCCGATTGGTTAACCCGCAATGAGCTACATTCGTTGAGTTATAAAGCCGACCTTGATCATTGGAGCTATCCATGTTCATATCATACTTCTACGTATATGATCTCTTTTAGCTTAGTTCAATGCAATGTTTAGTTTGACATGAGAAAGTGTGCTAATCCAACTTCGGGTGGTGTAATAGGTAGCAACACGGTCATTCTTCCCTTAACCTAGAGGCTATTCCGATTGGTGAACCCGCAATGAGCTACATTCATGGAGTTATAAAGTCGAGCTTGATCATTGGAGCTATCCATGTTCATATCATACTTCTACGCCTGTGATCTCTTTTAGCTTAGTTCAATGCAATGTTTAGTTTGACATGAGAAAGTGTACTAATCTGACTTCGTGTGGTTTAATAGGTTGCAACATGGTCACTCTTCTCTTAATCTAGAAGCTATTCCGATTGGTGAACCCGCAATGAGCTACATTCGTTGAGTTTTAAAGCCGAGCTTGATCGTTAGAGCTATCCATGTTCATATCATACTTCTACGCATGTGATCTCTTTTAGCTTAGTTCAATGCAATGTTTAGTTTGACATGAGAAAGTGTGCTAATCCGACTTTGGGTGGTGTAATAGGTAGCAACACGGTCATTCTGCCCTTAATCTAGAAGCTATTCCGATTGGTGAACCCGCAATGTGCTACATTCATTGAGTTATAAAGCCGAGCTTGATCATTGGAGCTATCCATGTTCATATCATATTTCTACGCATGTGATCTCTTTTAGCTTAGTTCAATGCAATGTTTAATTTGACATGAGAAAGTGTGTTTATCCAACTTCGGGTGGTGTAATAGGTTGCAACACGGTCATTCTTCCCTTAATCTAGAAGCTATTCCGATTGGTGAACCCGCAATGAGCTACATTCGTTGAGTTATAAAGCCGAGCTTGATCATTGGAGCTATCCATGTTCATATCATACTTCTACGCATGTGATCTCTTTTAGCTTAGTTCAATGCAATGTTTAGTTTGACATGAGAAAGTGTACTAATCTGACTTCGTGTGGTTTAATAGGTTGCAACACGGTCATTCTTCCCTTAATCTAGAAGCTATTCCGATTGGTGAACCCGCAATGAGCTACATTCGTTGAGTTATAAAGTCGACCTTGATCATTGGGGCTATCCATGTTCATATCATACTTCTACGCATATGATCTATTTTAGCTTAGTTCAATGCAATGTTTAGTTTGACATGAGAAAGTGTGCTAATCCAACTTCGGGTGGTGTAATAGGTTGCAACACGGTTATTCTTCCCTTAATCTAGAAGTTATTCCGATTGGTGAGCCCGTAATGAGCTACATTCATGGAGTTATAAAGCCGAGCTTTATCATTGGAGCTATCCATGTTCATATCATACTTCTACGCATGTGATCTCTTTTAGCTTAGTTCAATGCAATGTTTAATTTGACATGAGAAAGTGTGGTAATTCGACTTCGAGTAGTGTTATAGGTTGCAACACGGTCATTCTTCCCTTAATCTAGAAGCTATTCCGATTGGTGAACCCGCAATGAGCTACATTCGTTGAGTTATAAAGCCGAGCTTGATCATTGGAGCTATCCATGTTCATATCATACTTCTACGCCTGTGATCTCTTTTAGCTTAGTTCAATGCAATGTTTAGTTTGACATGAGAAAGTGTACTAATCTGACTTCGTGTGGTTTAATAGGTTGCAACACGGTCATTCTTCCCTTAATCTAGAAGCTATTCCGATTGGTGAACCCGCAATGAGCTACATTCGTTGAGTTATAAAGCCGACCTTGATCATTGGAGCTATCCATGTTCATATCATACTTCTACGTATATGATCTCTTTTAGCTTAGTTCAATGCAATGTTTAGTTTGACATGAGAAAGTGTGCTAATCCAACTTCGGGTGGTGTAATAGGTAGCAACACGGTCATTCTTCCCTTAACCTAGAGGCTATTCCGATTGGTGAACCCGCAATGAGCTACATTCATGGAGTTATAAAGTCGAGCTTGATCATTGGAGCTATCCATGTTCATATCATACTTCTACGCATGTGATCTCTTTTAGCTTAGTTCAATGCAATGTTTAATTTGACATGAGAAAGTGTGGTAATTCGACTTCGAGTAGTGTTATAGGTTGCAACACGGTCATTCTTCCCTTAATCTAGAAGCTATTCCGATTGGTGAACCCGCAATGAGCTACATTCGTTGAGTTATAAAGCCGAGCTTGATCATTGGAGCTATCCATATTCATATCATACTTCTACGCATGTGATCTCTTTTAGCTTAGTTCAATGCAATGTTTAGTTTGACATGAGAAAGTGTGCTAATCCAACTTCGGGTGGTGTAATAGGTAGCAACACGGTCATTCTTCCCTTAACCTAGAAGCTATTCCGATTGGTGAACCTGCAATGAGCTACATTCATTGAGTTATAAAGCCGACCTTGATCATTGGAGCTATACATATTCATATCATACTTCTACGCATATGATCTCTTTTAGCTTAGTTCAATGCAATGTTTAGTTTGACATGAGAAAGTGTACTAATCTGACTTCGTGTGGTTTAATAGGTTGCAACACGGTCATTCTTCATTTAATCTAGAAGCTATTCCGATTGGTGAATCCGCAATGAGCTACATTCGTTGAGTTAAAAGCCGACCTTGATCATTGGAGCTATCCATGTTCATATCATATTTCTACGCATGTGATCTCTTTTAGCTTAGTTCAATGCAATGTTTAATTTGACATGAGAAAGTGTGTTTATCCAACTTCGGGTGGTGTAATAGGTTGCAACACGGTCATTCTTCCCTTAATCTAGAAGCTATTCCGATTGGTGAACCCGCAATGAGCTACATTCGTTGAGTTATAAAGCCGAGCTTGATCATTGGAGCTATCCATGTTCATATCATACTTCTACGCATGTGATCTCTTTTAGCTTAGTTCAATGCAATGTTTAGTTTGACATGAGAAAGTGTACTAATCTGACTTCGTGTGGTTTAATAGGTTGCAACACGGTCATTCTTCCCTTAATCTAGAAGCTATTCCGATTGGTGAACCTGCAATGAGCTACATTCGTTGAGTTATAAAGCCGACCTTGATCATTGGAGCTATCCATGTTCATATCATACTTCTACGCATATGATCTATTTTAGCTTAGTTCAATGCAATGTTTAGTTTGACATGAGAAAGTGAGCTAATCCAACTTCGGGTGGTGTAATAGGTTGCAACACGGTTATTCTTCCCTTAATCTAGAAGTTATTCCGATTGGTGAGCCCGTAATGAGCTACATTCATGGAGTTATAAAGCCGAGCTTTATCATTGGAGCTATCCATGTTCATATCATACTTCTACGCATATGATCTATTTTAGCTTAGTTCAATGCAATGTTTAGTTTGACATGAGAAAGTGTGCTAATCCAACTTCGGGTGGTGTAATAGGTTGCAACACGGTTATTCTTCCCTTAATCTAGAAGTTATTCCGATTGGTGAGCCCGTAATGAGCTACATTCATGGAGTTATAAAGCCGAGCTTTATCATTGGAGCTATCCATGTTCATATCATACTTCTACGCATATGATCTATTTTAGCTTAGTTCAATGCAATGTTTAGTTTGACATGAGAAAGTGTGCTAATCCAACTTCGGGTGGTGTAATAGGTTGCAACACGGTCATTCTTCCCTTAACCTAGAGGCTATTCCGATTGGTGAACCCGCAATGAGCTACATTCGTTGAGTTATAAAGCCGACCTTGATCATTGGAGCTATCCATGTTCATATCATACTTCTACGTATATGATCTCTTTTAGCTTAGTTCAATGCAATGTTTAGTTTGACATGAGAAAGTGTGCTAATCCAACTTCGGGTGGTGTAATAGGTAGCAACACGGTCATTCTTCCCTTAACCTAGAGGCTATTCCGATTGGTGAACCCGCAATGAGCTACATTCATGGAGTTATAAAGTCGAGCTTGATCATTGGAGCTATCCATGTTCATATCATACTTCTACGCATGTGATCTCTTTTAGCTTAGTTCAATGCAATGTTTAATTTGACATGAGAAAGTGTGGTAATTCGACTTCGAGTAGTGTTATAGGTTGCAACACGGTCATTCTTCCCTTAATCTAGAAGCTATTCCGATTGGTGAACCCGCAATGAGCTACATTCGTTGAGTTATAAAGCCGAGCTTGATCATTGGAGCTATCCATATTCATATCATACTTCTACGCATGTGATCTCTTTTAGCTTAGTTCAATGCAATGTTTAGTTTGACATGAGAAAGTGTGCTAATCCAACTTCGGGTGGTGTAATAGGTAGCAACACGGTCATTCTTCCCTTAACCTAGAAGCTATTCCGATTGGTGAACCTGCAATGAGCTACATTCATTGAGTTATAAAGCCGACCTTGATCATTGGAGCTATACATGTTCATATCATACTTCTACGCATATGATCTCTTTTAGCTTAGTTCAATGCAATGTTTAGTTTGACATGAGAAAGTGTGCTAATCCAACTTCGGGTGGTGTAATAGGTTGCAACACGGTCATTCTTCCCTTAACCTAGAGGCTATTCCGATTGGTGAACCCGCAATGAGCTACATTCGTTGAGTTATAAAGCCGACCTTGATCATTGGAGCTATCCATGTTCATATCATACTTCTACGTATATGATCTCTTTTAGCTTAGTTCAATGCAATGTTTAGTTTGACATGAGAAAGTGTGCTAATCCAACTTCGGGTGGTGTAATAGGTAGCAACACGGTCATTCTTCCCTTAACCTAGAGGCTATTCCGATTGGTGAACCCGCAATGAGCTACATTCGTTGAGTTATAAAGCCGAGCTTGATCATTGGAGCTATCCATGTTCATATCATACTTCTACGCCTGTGATCTCTTTTAGCTTAGTTCAATGCAATGTTTAGTTTGACATGAGAAAGTGTACTAATCTGACTTCGTGTGGTTTAATAGGTTGCAACACGGTCATTCTTCCCTTAATCTAGAAGCTATTCCGATTGGTGAACCCGCAATGAGCTACATTCGTTGAGTTATAAAGCCGACCTTGATCATTGGAGCTATCCATGTTCATATCATACTTCTACGTATATGATCTCTTTTAGCTTAGTTCAATGCAATGTTTAGTTTGACATGAGAAAGTGTGCTAATCCAACTTCGGGTGGTGTAATAGGTAGCAACACGGTCATTCTTCCCTTAACCTAGAGGCTATTCCGATTGGTGAACCCGCAATGAGCTACATTCATGGAGTTATAAAGTCGAGCTTGATCATTGGAGCTATCCATGTTCATATCATACTTCTACGCATGTGATCTCTTTTAGCTTAGTTCAATGCAATGTTTAATTTGACATGAGAAAGTGTGGTAATTCGACTTCGAGTAGTGTTATAGGTTGCAACACGGTCATTCTTCCCTTAATCTAGAAGCTATTCCGATTGGTGAACCCGCAATGAGCTACATTCGTTGAGTTATAAAGCCGAGCTTGATCATTGGAGCTATCCATATTCATATCATACTTCTACGCATGTGATCTCTTTTAGCTTAGTTCAATGCAATGTTTAGTTTGACATGAGAAAGTGTGCTAATCCAACTTCGGGTGGTGTAATAGGTAGCAACACGGTCATTCTTCCCTTAACCTAGAAGCTATTCCGATTGGTGAACCTGCAATGAGCTACATTCATTGAGTTATAAAGCCGACCTTGATCATTGGAGCTATACATATTCATATCATACTTCTACGCATATGATCTCTTTTAGCTTAGTTCAATGCAATGTTTAGTTTGACATGAGAAAGTGTACTAATCTGACTTCGTGTGGTTTAATAGGTTGCAACACGGTCATTCTTCATTTAATCTAGAAGCTATTCCGATTGGTGAATCCGCAATGAGCTACATTCGTTGAGTTAAAAGCCGACCTTGATCATTGGAGCTATCCATGTTCATATCATATTTCTACGCATGTGATCTCTTTTAGCTTAGTTCAATGCAATGTTTAATTTGACATGAGAAAGTGTGTTTATCCAACTTCGGGTGGTGTAATAGGTTGCAACACGGTCATTCTTCCCTTAATCTAGAAGCTATTCCGATTGGTGAACCCGCAATGAGCTACATTCGTTGAGTTATAAAGCCGAGCTTGATCATTGGAGCTATCCATGTTCATATCATACTTCTACGCATGTGATCTCTTTTAGCTTAGTTCAATGCAATGTTTAGTTTGACATGAGAAAGTGTACTAATCTGACTTCGTGTGGTTTAATAGGTTGCAACACGGTCATTCTTCCCTTAATCTAGAAGCTATTCCGATTGGTGAACCCGCAATGAGCTACATTCGTTGAGTTATAAAGCCGAGCTTGATCATTGGAGTTATCAATGTTCATATCATATTTCTACGCATGTGATCTCTTTTAGCTTAGTTCAATGCAATGTTTAGTTTGACATGAGAAAGTGTGTTCATCCAACTTCGGGTGGTGTAATAGGTTGCAACACGGTCATTCTTCCCTTAATCTAGAAGTTATTCCGATTGGTGAGCCCGTAATGAGCTACATTCGTTGAGTTATAAAGCCGAGCTTTATCATTGGAGCTATCAATGTTCATATCATATTTCTACGCATGTGATCTCTTTTAGCTTAGTTCAATGCAATGTTTAGTTTGACATGAGAAAGTGTGTTCATCCAACTTCGGGTGGTGTAATAGGTTGCAACACGGTCATTCTTCCCTTAATCTAGAAGTTATTTCGATTGATGAGCCTGTAATGAGCTACATTCGTTGAGTTATAAAGCCGAGCTTTATCATTGGAGCTATCCATGTTCATATCATATTTCTACGCATGTGATCTCTTTTAGCTTAGTTCAATGCAATGTTTAATTTGACATGAGAAAGTGTGGTAATTCGACTTCGAGTAGTGTTATAGGTTGCAACACGGTCATTCTTCCCTTAATCTAGAAGCTATTCCGATTGGTGAACCTGCAATGAGCTACATTCATTGAGTTATAAAGCCGAGCTTGATCATTGGAGCTATCCATATTCATATCATACTTCTACGCATGTGATCTCTTTTAGCTTAGTTCAATGCAATGTTTAGTTTGACATGAGAAAGTGTGCTAATCCAACTTCAGGTGGTGTAATAGGTAGCAACACAGTCATTCTTCCCTTAACCTAGAAGCTATTCCGATTGGTGAACCTGCAATGAGCTACATTCGTTGAGTTATAAAGCCGAGCTTGATCATTGGAGCTATCCATGTTCATATCATACTTCTACGCATATGATCTCTTTTAGCTTAGTTCAATGCAATGTTTAGTTTGACATGAGAAAGTGTACTAATCTGACTTCGTGTGGTTTAATAGGTTGCAACACGGTCATTCTTCATTTAATCTAGAAGCTATTCCGATTGGTGAACCCGCAATGAGCTACATTCGTTGAGTTAAAAGCCGACCTTGATCATTGGAGCTATCCATGTTCATATCATATTTCTACGCATGTGATCTCTTTTAGCTTAGTTCAATGCAATGTTTAATTTGACATGAGAAAGTGTGTTTATCCAACTTCGGGTGGTGTAATAGGTTGCAACACGGTCATTCTTCCCTTAATCTAGAAGCTATTCCGATTGGTGAACCCGCAATGAGCTACATTCGTTGAGTTATAAAGCCGAGCTTGATCATTGGAGCTATCCATGTTCATATCATACTTCTACGCATGTGATCTCTTTTAGCTTAGTTCAATGCAATGTTTAGTTTGACATGAGAAAGTGTACTAATCTGACTTCGTGTGGTTTAATAGGTTGCAACACGGTCATTCTTCCCTTAATCTAGAAGCTATTCCGATTGGTGAACCCGCAATGAGCTACATTCGTTGAGTTATAAATCCGACCTTGATCATTGGAGCTATCCATGTTCATATCATACTTCTACGCATGTGATCTCTTTTAGCTTAGTTCAATGCAATGTTTAGTTTGACATGAGAAAGTGTACTAATCTGACTTCGTGTGGTTTAATAGGTTGCAACACGGTCATTCTTCCCTTAATCTTGAAGCTATTCCGATTGGTGAACCCGCAATGAGCTACATTCGTTGAGTTATAAAGCCGACCTTGATCATTGGAGCTATCCATGTTCATATCATACTTCTACGCATATGATCTATTTTAGCTTAGTTCAATGCAATGTTTAGTTTGACATGAGAAAGTGTGCTAATCCAACTTCGGGTGGTGTAATAGGTAGCAACACGGTCATTCTTCCCTTAACCTAGAGGCTATTCCGATTGGTGAACCCGCAATGAGCTACATTCATGGAGTTATAAAGCCGAGCTTGATCATTGGAGTTATCAATGTTCATATCATATTTCTACGCATGTGATCTCTTTTAACTTAGTTCAATGCAATGTTTAGTTTGACATGAGAAAGTGTGTTCATCCAACTTCGGGTGGTGTAATAGGTTGCAACACGGTCATTCTTCCCTTAATCTAGAAGTTATTCCGATTGGTGAGCCCGTAATGAGCTACATTCGTTGAGTTATAAAGCCGAGCTTTATCATTGGAGCTATCAATGTTCATATCATATTTCTACGCATGTGATCTCTTTTAGCTTAGTTCAATGCAATGTTTAGTTTGACATGAGAAAGTGTGTTCATCCAACTTCGGGTGGTGTAATAGGTTGCAACACGGTTATTCTTCCCTTAATCTAGAAGTTATTTCGATTGATGAGCCTGTAATGAGCTACATTCGTTGAGTTATAAAGCCGAGCTTTATCATTGGAGCTATCCATGTTCATATCATATTTCTACGCATGTGATCTCTTTTAGCTTAGTTCAATGCAATGTTTAATTTGACATGAGAAAGTGTGGTAATTCGACTTCGAGTAGTGTTATAGGTTGCAACACGGTCATTCTTCCCTTAATCTAGAAGCTATTCCGATTGGTGAACCCGCAATGAGCTACATTCATTGAGTTATAAAGCCGAGCTTGATCATTGGAGCTATCCATATTCATATCATACTTCTACGCATGTGATCTCTTTTAGCTTAGTTCAATGCAATGTTTAGTTTGACATGAGAAAGTGTGCTAATCCAACTTCGGGTGGTGTAATAGGTAGCAACACGGTCATTCTTCCCTTAACCTAGAAGCTATTCCGATTGGTGAACCTGCAATGAGCTACATTCGTTGAGTTATAAAGCCGAGCTTGATCATTGGAGCTATCCATGTTCATATCATACTTCTACGCATGTGATCTCTTTTAGCTTAGTTCAATGCAATGTTTAGTTTGACATGAGAAAGTGTGCTAATCCAACTTCGGGTGGTGTAATAGGTAGCAACACGGTCATTCTTCCCTTAACCTAGAAGCTATTCCGATTGGTGAACCTGCAATGAGCTACATTCATTGAGTTATAAAGCCGACCTTGATCATTGGAGCTATACATATTCATATCATACTTCTACGCATATGATCTCTTTTAGCTTAGTTCAATGCAATGTTTAGTTTGACATGAGAAAGTGTACTAATCTGACTTCGTGTGGTTTAATAGGTTGCAACACGGTCATTCTTCATTTAATCTAGAAGCTATTCCGATTGGTGAACCCGCAATGAGCTACATTCGTTGAGTTAAAAGCCGACCTTGATCATTGGAGCTATCCATGTTCATATCATATTTCTACGCATGTGATCTCTTTTAGCTTAGTTCAATGCAATGTTTAATTTGACATGAGAAAGTGTGTTTATCCAACTTCGGGTGGTGTAATAGGTTGCAACACGGTCATTCTTCCCTTAATCTAGAAGCTATTCCGATTGGTGAACCCGCAATGAGCTACATTCGTTGAGTTATAAAGCCGAGCTTGATCATTGGAGCTATCCATGTTCATATCATACTTCTACGCATGTGATCTCTTTTAGCTTAGTTCAATGCAATGTTTAGTTTGACATGAGAAAGTGTACTAATCTGACTTCGTGTGGTTTAATAGGTTGCAACACGGTCATTCTTCCCTTAATCTAGAAGCTATTCCGATTGGTGAACCTGCAATGAGCTACATTCGTTGAGTTATAAAGCCGACCTTGATCATTGGAGCTATCCATGTTCATATCATACTTCTACGCATATGATCTATTTTAGCTTAGTTCAATGCAATGTTTAGTTTGACATGAGAAAGTTTGCTAATCCAACTTCGGGTGGTGTAATAGGTTGCAACACGGTTATTCTTCCCTTAATCTAGAAGTTATTCCGATTGGTGAGCCCGTAATGAGCTACATTCATGGAGTTATAAAGCCGAGCTTTATCATTGGAGCTATCCATGTTCATATCATACTTCTACGCATATGATCTATTTTAGCTTAGTTCAATGCAATGTTTAGTTTGACATGAGAAAGTGTGCTAATCCAACTTCGGGTGGTGTAATAGGTTGCAACACGGTTATTCTTCCCTTAATCTAGAAGTTATTCCGATTGGTGAGCCCGTAATGAGCTACATTCATGGAGTTATAAAGCCGAGCTTTATCATTGGAGCTATCCATGTTCATATCATACTTCTACGCATATGATCTATTTTAGCTTAGTTCAATGCAATGTTTAGTTTGACATGAGAAAGTGTGCTAATCCAACTTCGGGTGGTGTAATAGGTTGCAGCACGGTCATTCTTCCCTTAACCTAGAGGCTATTCCGATTGGTGAACCCGCAATGAGCTACATTCGTTGAGTTATAAAGCCGACCTTGATCATTGGAGCTATCCATGTTCATATCATACTTCTACGTATATGATCTCTTTTAGCTTAGTTCAATGCAATGTTTAGTTTGACATGAGAAAGTGTGCTAATCCAACTTCGGGTGGTGTAATAGGTAGCAACACGGTCATTCTTCCCTTAACCTAGAGGCTATTCCGATTGGTGAACCCGCAATGAGCTACATTCATGGAGTTATAAAGTCGAGCTTGATCATTGGAGCTATCCATGTTCATATCATACTTCTACGCATGTGATCTCTTTTAGCTTAGTTCAATGCAATGTTTAATTTGACATGAGAAAGTGTGGTAATTCGACTTCGAGTAGTGTTATAGGTTGCAACACGGTCATTCTTCCCTTAATCTAGAAGCTATTCCGATTGGTGAACCCGCAATGAGCTACATTCGTTGAGTTATAAAGCCGAGCTTGATCATTGGAGCTATCCATATTCATATCATACTTCTACGCATGTGATCTCTTTTAGCTTAGTTCAATGCAATGTTTAGTTTGACATGAGAAAGTGTGCTAATCCAACTTCGGGTGGTGTAATAGGTAGCAACACGGTCATTCTTCCCTTAACCTAGAAGCTATTCCGATTGGTGAACCTGCAATGAGCTACATTCATTGAGTTATAAAGCCGACCTTGATCATTGGAGCTATACATGTTCATATCATACTTCTACGCATATGATCTCTTTTAGCTTAGTTCAATGCAATGTTTAGTTTGACATGAGAAAGTGTACTAATCTGACTTCGTGTGGTTTAATAGGTTGCAACACGGTCATTCTTCATTTAATCTAGAAGCTATTCCGATTGGTGAACCCGCAATGAGCTACATTCGTTGAGTTAAAAGCCGACCTTGATCATTGGAGCTATCCATGTTCATATCATATTTCTACGCATGTGATCTCTTTTAGCTTAGTTCAATGCAATGTTTAATTTGACATGAGAAAGTGTGTTTATCCAACTTCGGGTGGTGTAATAGGTTGCAACACGGTCATTCTTCCCTTAATCTAGAAGCTATTCCGATTGGTGAACCCGCAATGAGCTACATTCGTTGAGTTATAAAGCCGAGCTTGATCATTGGAGCTATCCATGTTCATATCATACTTCTACGCATGTGATCTCTTTTAGCTTAGTTCAATGCAATGTTTAGTTTGACATGAGAAAGTGTACTAATCTGACTTCGTGTGGTTTAATAGGTTGCAACACGGTCATTCTTCCCTTAATCTAGAAGCTATTCCGATTGGTGAACCCGCAATGAGCTACATTCGTTGAGTTATAAAGCCGACCTTGATCATTGGAGCTATCCATGTTCATATCATACTTCTACGCATGTGATCTCTTTTAGCTTAGTTCAATGCAATGTTTAGTTTGACATGAGAAAGTGTACTAATCTGACTTCGTGTGGTTTAATAGGTTGCAACACGGTCATTCTTCCCTTAATCTAGAAGCTATTCCGATTGGTGAACCCGCAATGAGCTACATTCGTTGAGTTATAAAGCCGACCTTGATCATTGGAGCTATCCATGTTCATATCATACTTCTACGCATATGATCTATTTTAGCTTAGTTCAATGCAATGTTTAGTTTGACATGAGAAAGTGTGCTAATCCAACTTCGGGTGGTGTAATAGGTAGCAACACGGTCATTCTTCCCTTAACCTAGAGGCTATTCCGATTGGTGAACCCGCAATGAGCTACATTCATGGAGTTATAAAGCCGAGCTTGATCATTGGAGTTATCAATGTTCATATCATATTTCTACGCATGTGATCTCTTTTAGCTTAGTTCAATGCAATGTTTAGTTTGACATGAGAAAGTGTGTTCATCCAACTTCGGGTGGTGTAATAGGTTGCAACACGGTCATTCTTCCCTTAATCTAGAAGTTATTCCGATTGGTGAGCCCGTAATGAGCTACATTCGTTGAGTTATAAAGCCGAGCTTTATCATTGGAGCTATCAATGTTCATATCATATTTCTACGCATGTGATCTCTTTTAGCTTAGTTCAATGCAATGTTTAGTTTGACATGAGAAAGTGTGTTCATCCAACTTCGGGTGGTGTAATAGGTTGCAACACGGTCATTCTTCCCTTAATCTAGAAGTTATTTCGATTGGTGAACCCGCAATGAGCTACATTCATGGAGTTATAAAGTCGAGCTTGATCATTGGAGCTATCCATGTTCATATCATACTTCTACGCATGTGATCTCTTTTAGCTTAGTTCAATGCAATGTTTAATTTGACATGAGAAAGTGTGGTAATTCGACTTCGAGTAGTGTTATAGGTTGCAACACGGTCATTCTTCCCTTAACCTAGAGGCTATTCCGATTGGTGAACCCGCAATGAGCTACATTCGTTGAGTTATAAAGCCGACCTTGATCATTGGAGCTATCCATGTTCATATCATACTTCTACGTATATGATCTCTTTTAGCTTAGTTCAATGCAATGTTTAGTTTGACATGAGAAAGTGTGCTAATCCAACTTCGGGTGGTGTAATAGGTAGCAACACGGTCATTCTTCCCTTAACCTAGAGGCTATTCCGATTGGTGAACCCGCAATGAGCTACATTCATGGAGTTATAAAGTCGAGCTTGATCATTGGAGCTATCCATGTTCATATCATACTTCTACGCATGTGATCTCTTTTAGCTTAGTTCAATGCAATGTTTAATTTGACATGAGAAAGTGTGGTAATTCGACTTCGAGTAGTGTTATAGGTTGCAACACGGTCATTCTTCCCTTAATCTAGAAGCTATTCCGATTGGTGAACCCGCAATGAGCTACATTCGTTGAGTTATAAAGCCGAGCTTGATCATTGGAGCTATCCATATTCATATCATACTTCTACGCATGTGATCTCTTTTAGCTTAGTTCAATGCAATGTTTAGTTTGACATGAGAAAGTGTGCTAATCCAACTTCGGGTGGTGTAATAGGTAGCAACACGGTCATTCTTCCCTTAACCTAGAAGCTATTCCGATTGGTGAACCTGCAATGAGCTACATTCATTGAGTTATAAAGCCGACCTTGATCATTGGAGCTATACATGTTCATATCATACTTCTACGCATATGATCTCTTTTAGCTTAGTTCAATGCAATGTTTAGTTTGACATGAGAAAGTGTACTAATCTGACTTCGTGTGGTTTAATAGGTTGCAACACGGTCATTCTTCATTTAATCTAGAAGCTATTCCGATTGGTGAACCCGCAATGAGCTACATTCGTTGAGTTAAAAGCCGACCTTGATCATTGGAGCTATCCATGTTCATATCATATTTCTACGCATGTGATCTCTTTTAGCTTAGTTCAATGCAATGTTTAATTTGACATGAGAAAGTGTGTTTATCCAACTTCGGGTGGTGTAATAGGTTGCAACACGGTCATTCTTCCCTTAATCTAGAAGCTATTCCGATTGGTGAACCCGCAATGAGCTACATTCGTTGAGTTATAAAGCCGAGCTTGATCATTGGAGCTATCCATGTTCATATCATACTTCTACGCATGTGATCTCTTTTAGCTTAGTTCAATGCAATGTTTAGTTTGACATGAGAAAGTGTACTAATCTGACTTCGTGTGGTTTAATAGGTTGCAACACGGTCATTCTTCCCTTAATCTAGAAGCTATTCCGATTGGTGAACCCGCAATGAGCTACATTCGTTGAGTTATAAAGCCGACCTTGATCATTGGAGCTATCCATGTTCATATCATACTTCTACGCATGTGATCTCTTTTAGCTTAGTTCAATGCAATGTTTAGTTTGACATGAGAAAGTGTACTAATCTGACTTCGTGTGGTTTAATAGGTTGCAACACGGTCATTCTTCCCTTAATCTAGAAGCTATTCCGATTGGTGAACCCGCAATGAGCTACATTCGTTGAGTTATAAAGCCGACCTTGATCATTGGAGCTATCCATGTTCATATCATACTTCTACGCATATGATCTATTTTAGCTTAGTTCAATGCAATGTTTAGTTTGACATGAGAAAGTGTGCTAATCCAACTTCGGGTGGTGTAATAGGTAGCAACACGGTCATTCTTCCCTTAACCTAGAGGCTATTCCGATTGGTGAACCCGCAATGAGCTACATTCATGGAGTTATAAAGCCGAGCTTGATCATTGGAGTTATCAATGTTCATATCATATTTCTACGCATGTGATCTCTTTTAGCTTAGTTCAATGCAATGTTTAGTTTGACATGAGAAAGTGTGTTCATCCAACTTCGGGTGGTGTAATAGGTTGCAACACGGTCATTCTTCCCTTAATCTAGAAGTTATTCCGATTGGTGAGCCCGTAATGAGCTACATTCGTTGAGTTATAAAGCCGAGCTTTATCATTGGAGCTATCAATGTTCATATCATATTTCTACGCATGTGATCTCTTTTAGCTTAGTTCAATGCAATGTTTAGTTTGACATGAGAAAGTGTGTTCATCCAACTTCGGGTGGTGTAATAGGTTGCAACACGGTCATTCTTCCCTTAATCTAGAAGTTATTTCGATTGGTGAACCCGCAATGAGCTACATTCATGGAGTTATAAAGTCGAGCTTGATCATTGGAGCTATCCATGTTCATATCATACTTCTACGCATGTGATCTCTTTTAGCTTAGTTCAATGCAATGTTTAATTTGACATGAGAAAGTGTGGTAATTCGACTTCGAGTAGTGTTATAGGTTGCAACACGGTCATTCTTCCCTTAATCTAGAAGCTATTCCGATTGGTGAACCCGCAATGAGCTACATTCGTTGAGTTATAAAGCCGAGCTTGATCATTGGAGCTATCCATATTCATATCATACTTCTACGCATGTGATCTCTTTTAGCTTAGTTCAATGCAATGTTTAGTTTGACATGAGAAAGTGTGCTAATCCAACTTCGGGTGGTGTAATAGGTAGCAACACGGTCATTCTTCCCTTAACCTAGAAGCTATTCCGATTGGTGAACCTGCAATGAGCTACATTCATTGAGTTATAAAGCCGACCTTGATCATTGGAGCTATACATGTTCATATCATACTTCTACGCATATGATCTCTTTTAGCTTAGTTCAATGCAATGTTTAGTTTGACATGAGAAAGTGTACTAATCTGACTTCGTGTGGTTTAATAGGTTGCAACACGGTCATTCTTCATTTAATCTAGAAGCTATTCCGATTGGTGAACCCGCAATGAGCTACATTCGTTGAGTTAAAAGCCGACCTTGATCATTGGAGCTATCCATGTTCATATCATATTTCTACGCATGTGATCTCTTTTAGCTTAGTTCAATGCAATGTTTAATTTGACATGAGAAAGTGTGTTTATCCAACTTCGGGTGGTGTAATAGGTTGCAACACGGTCATTCTTCCCTTAATCTAGAAGCTATTCCGATTGGTGAACCCGCAATGAGCTACATTCGTTGAGTTATAAAGCCGAGCTTGATCATTGGAGCTATCCATGTTCATATCATACTTCTACGCATGTGATCTCTTTTAGCTTAGTTCAATGCAATGTTTAGTTTGACATGAGAAAGTGTACTAATCTGACTTCGTGTGGTTTAATAGGTTGCAACACGGTCATTCTTCCCTTAATCTAGAAGCTATTCCGATTGGTGAACCCGCAATGAGCTACATTCGTTGAGTTATAAAGCCGACCTTGA
Organism: Lepidium didymum; assembly: GCA_963920545.1. Lineage (NCBI taxonomy): Eukaryota > Viridiplantae > Streptophyta > Magnoliopsida > Brassicales > Brassicaceae > Lepidium > Lepidium didymum. The sequence goes on along the minus strand of OY986993.1, from coordinate 10,843,580 downwards.
TCATTGGAGCTATCCATGTTCATATCATACTTCTACGCATGTGATCTCTTTTAGCTTAGTTCAATGCAATGTTTAGTTTGACATGAGAAAGTGTACTAATCTGACTTCGTGTGGTTTAATAGGTTGCAACACGGTCATTCTTCCCTTAATCTAGAAGCTATTCCGATTGGTGAACCCGCAATGAGCTACATTCGTTGAGTTATAAAGCCGACCTTGATCATTGGAGCTATCCATGTTCATATCATACTTCTACGCATATGATCTATTTTAGCTTAGTTCAATGCAATGTTTAGTTTGACATGAGAAAGTGTGCTAATCCAACTTCGGGTGGTGTAATAGGTAGCAACACGGTCATTCTTCCCTTAACCTAGAGGCTATTCCGATTGGTGAACCCGCAATGAGCTACATTCATGGAGTTATAAAGCCGAGCTTGATCATTGGAGTTATCAATGTTCATATCATATTTCTACGCATGTGATCTCTTTTAGCTTAGTTCAATGCAATGTTTAGTTTGACATGAGAAAGTGTGTTCATCCAACTTCGGGTGGTGTAATAGGTTGCAACACGGTCATTCTTCCCTTAATCTAGAAGTTATTCCGATTGGTGAGCCCGTAATGAGCTACATTCGTTGAGTTATAAAGCCGAGCTTTATCATTGGAGCTATCAATGTTCATATCATATTTCTACGCATGTGATCTCTTTTAGCTTAGTTCAATGCAATGTTTAGTTTGACATGAGAAAGTGTGTTCATCCAACTTCGGGTGGTGTAATAGGTTGCAACACGGTCATTCTTCCCTTAATCTAGAAGTTATTTCGATTGATGAGCCTGTAATGAGCTACATTCGTTGAGTTATAAAGCCGAGCTTTATCATTGGAGCTATCCATGTTCATATCATATTTCTACGCATGTGATCTCTTTTAGCTTAGTTCAATGCAATGTTTAATTTGACATGAGAAAGTGTGGTAATTCGACTTCGAGTAGTGTTATAGGTTGCAACACGGTCATTCTTCCCTTAATCTAGAAGCTATTCCGATTGGTGAACCCGCAATGAGCTACATTCATTGAGTTATAAAGCCGAGCTTGATCATTGGAGCTATCCATATTCATATCATACTTCTACGCATGTGATCTCTTTTAGCTTAGTTCAATGCAATGTTTAGTTTGACATGAGAAAGTGTGCTAATCCAACTTCGGGTGGTGTAATAGGTAGCAACACGGTCATTCTTCCCTTAACCTAGAAGCTATTCCGATTGGTGAACCTGCAATGAGCTACATTCGTTGAGTTATAAAGCCGAGCTTGATCATTGGAGCTATCCATGTTCATATCATACTTCTACGCATGTGATCTCTTTTAGCTTAGTTCAATGCAATGTTTAGTTTGACATGAGAAAGTATACTAATCTGACTTCGTGTGGTTTAATAGGTTGCAACATGGTCATTCTTTCCTTAATCTAGAAGCTATTCCGATTGGTGAACCCGCAATGAGCTACATTCGTTGAGTTATAAAGCCGACCTTGATCATTGGAGCTATCCATGTTCATATCATACTTCTACGCATATGATATCTTTTAGCTTAGTGCAATGCAATGTTTAGTTTGACATGAGAAAGTGTGCTAATCGAACTTCGGGTGGTGTAATAGGTAGCAACACGGTCATTCTTCCCTTAACCTAGAGGCTATTCCGATTGGTGAACCCGCAATGAGCTACATTCATGGAGTTATAAAGCCGAGCTTGATCATTGGAGCTATCAATGTTCATATCATATTTCTACGCATGTGATCTCTTTTAGCTTAGTTCAATGCAATGTTTAGTTTGACATGAGAAAGTGTGGTAATCCGACTTCCGGTAGTGTTATAGGTTGCAACACGGTCATTCTTCCCTTAATCTAGAAGTTATTCCGATTGGTGAGCCCGTAATGAGCTACATTCGTTGAGTTATAAAGCCGAGCTTTATCATTGGAGCTATCCATGTTCATATCATACTTCTACGCATGTGATCTCTTTTAGCTTAGTTCAATGCAATGTTTAGTTTGACATGAGAAAGTGTGCTAATCCAACTTCGGGTGGTGTAATAGGTAGCAACACGGTCATTCTTCCCTTAACCTAGAGGCTATTCCGATTGGTGAACCCGCAATGAGCTACATTCATGGAGTTATAAAGTCGAGCTTGATCATTGGAGCTATCCATGTTCATATCATACTTCTACGCATGTGATCTCTTTTAGCTTAGTTCAATGCAATGTTTAATTTGACATGAGAAAGTGTGGTAATTCGACTTCGAGTAGTGTTATAGGTTGCAACACGGTCATTCTTCCCTTAATCTAGAAGCTATTCCGATTGGTGAACCCGCAATGAGCTACATTCGTTGAGTTATAAAGCCGAGCTTGATCATTGGAGCTATCCATATTCATATCATACTTCTACGCATGTGATCTCTTTTAGCTTAGTTCAATGCAATGTTTAGTTTGACATGAGAAAGTGTGCTAATCCAACTTCGGGTGGTGTAATAGGTAGCAACACGGTCATTCTTCCCTTAACCTAGAAGCTATTCCGATTGGTGAACCTGCAATGAGCTACATTCATTGAGTTATAAAGCCGACCTTGATCATTGGAGCTATACATGTTCATATCATACTTCTACGCATATGATCTCTTTTAGCTTAGTTCAATGCAATTTTTAGTTTGACATGAGAAAGTGTACTAATCTGACTTCGTGTGGTTTAATAGGTTGCAACACGGTCATTCTTCATTTAATCTAGAAGCTATTCCGATTGGTGAACCCGCAATGAGCTACATTCGTTGAGTTAAAAGCCGACCTTGATCATTGGAGCTATCCATGTTCATATCATATTTCTACGCATGTGATCTCTTTTAGCTTAGTTCAATGCAATGTTTAATTTGACATGAGAAAGTGTGTTTATCCAACTTCGGGTGGTGTAATAGGTTGCAACACGGTCATTCTTCCCTTAATCTAGAACCTATTCCGATTGGTGAACCCGCAATGAGCTACATTCGTTGAGTTATAAAGCCGAGCTTGATAATTGGAGCTATCCATGTTCATATCATACTTCTACGCATGTGATCTCTTTTAGCTTAGTTCAATGCAATGTTTAGTTTGACATGAGAAAGTGTACTAATCTGACTTCGTGTGGTTTAATAGGTTGCAACACGGTCATTCTTCCCTTAATCTAGAAGCTATTCCGATTGGTGAACCCGCAATGAGCTACATTCGTTGAGTTATAAAGCCGACCTTGATCATTGGGGCTATCCATGTTCATATCATACTTCTACGCATATGATCTATTTTAGCTTAGTTCAATGCAATGTTTAGTTTGACATGAGAAAGTGTGCTAATCCAACTTCGGGTGGTGTAATAGGTTGCAACATGGTTATTCTTCCCTTAATCTAGAAGTTATTCCGATTGGTGAGCCCGTAATGAGCTACATTCATGGAGTTATAAAGCCGAGCTTTATCATTGGAGCTATCCATGTTCATATCATACTTCTACGCATGTGATCTCTTTTAGCTTAGTTCAATGCAATGTTTAATTTGACATGAGAAAGTGTGGTAATTCGACTTCGAGTAGTGTTATAGGTTGCAACACGGTCATTCTTCCCTTAATCTAGAAGCTATTCCGATTGGTGAACCCGCAATGAGCTACATTCGTTGAGTTATAAAGCCGAGCTTGATCATTGGAGCTATCCATGTTCATATCATACTTCTACGTATATGATCTCTTTTAGCTTAGTTCAATGCAATGTTTAGTTTGACATGAGAAAGTGTGCTAATCCAACTTCGGGTGGTGTAATAGCTAGCAACACGGTCATTCTTCCCTTAACCTAGAGGCTATTCCGATTGGTGAACCCGCAATGAGCTACATTCATGGAGTTATAAAGTCGAGTTTGATCATTGGAGCTATCCATGTTCATATCATACTTCTACGCATGTGATCTCTTTTAGCTTAGTTCAATGCAATGTTTAATTTGACATGAGAAAGTGTGGTAATTCGACTTCGAGTAGTGGTATAGGTTGCAACACGGTCATTCTTCCCTTAATCTAGAAGCTATTCCGATTGGTGAACCCGCAATGAGCTACATTCGTTGAGTTATAAAGCCGAGCTTGATCATTGGAGCTATACATATTCATATCATACTTCTACGCATGTGATCTCTTTTAGCTTAGTTCAATACAATGTTTAGTTTGACATGAGAAAGTGTGCTAATCCAACTTAGGGTGGTGTAATAGGTAGCAACACGGTCATTCTTCCCTTAACCTAGAAGCTATTCCGATTGGTGAACCTGCAATGAGCTACATTCATTGAGTTATAAAGCCGACCTTGATCATTGGAGCTATACATGTTCATATCATACTTCTACGCATATGATCTCTTTTAGCTTAGTTCAATGCAATGTTTAGTTTGACATGAGAAAGTGTACTAATCTGACTTCGTGTGGTTTAATAGGTTGCAACACGGTCATTCTTCCCTTAATCTAGAAGCTATTCCGATTGGTGAACCCGCAATGAGCTACATTCGTTGAGTTATAAAGCCGACCTTGATCATTGGAGCTATCCATGTTCATATCATATTTCTACGCATGTGATCTCTTTTAGCTTAGTTCAATGCAATGTTTAATTTGACATGAGAAAGTGTGTTTATCCAACTTCGGGTGGTGTAATAGGTTGCAACACGGTCATTCTTCCCTTAATCTAGAAGCTATTCCGATTGGTGAACCCGCAATGAGCTACATTCGTTGAGTTATAAAGCCGAGCTTGATCATTGGAGCTATCCATGTTCATATCATACTTCTACGCATGTGATCTCTTTTAGCTTAGTTCAATGCAATGTTTAGTTTGACATGAGAAAGTGTACTAATCTGACTTCGTGTGGTTTAATAGGTTGCAACACGGTCATTCTTCCCTTAATCTAGAAGCTATTCCGATTGGTGAACCCGCAATGAGCTACATTCGTTGAGTTATAAAGCCGACCTTGATCATTGGAGCTATCCATGTTCATATCATACTTCTACGCATATGATCTATTTTAGCTTAGTTCAATGCAATGTTTAGTTTGACATGAGAAAGTGTGCTAATCCAACTTCGGGTGGTGTAATAGGTAGCAACACGGTCATTCTTCCCTTAACCTAGAGGCTATTCCGATTGGTGAACCCGCAATGAGCTACATTCATGGAGTTATAAAGCCGAGCTTGATCATTGGAGTTATCAATGTTCATATCATATTTCTACGCATGTGATCTCTTTTAGCTTAGTTCAATGCAATGTTTAGTTTGACATGAGAAAGTGTGTTCATCCAACTTCGGGTGGTGTAATAGGTTGCAACACGGTCATTCTTCCCTTAATCTAGAAGTTATTCCGATTGGTGAGCCCGTAATGAGCTACATTCGTTGAGTTATAAAGCCGAGCTTTATCATTGGAGCTATCAATGTTCATATCATATTTCTACGCATGTGATCTCTTTTAGCTTAGTTCAATGCAATGTTTAGTTTGACATGAGAAAGTGTGTTCATCCAACTTCGGGTGGTGTAATAGGTTGCAACACGGTCATTCTTCCCTTAATCTAGAAGTTATTTCGATTGATGAGCCCGTAATGAGCTACATTCGTTCAGTTATAAAGCCGAGCTTTATCATTGGAGCTATCCATGTTCATATCATATTTCTACGCATGTGATCTCTTTTAGCTTAGTTCAATGCAATGTTTAATTTGACATGAGAAAGTGTGGTAATTCGACTTCGAGTAGTGTTATAGGTTGCAACACGGTCATTCTTCCCTTAATCTAGAAGCTATTCCAATTGGTGAACTCGCAATGAGCTACATTCATTGAGTTATAAAGCCGAGCTTGATCATTGGAGCTATCCATATTCATATCATACTTCTACGCATGTGATCTCTTTTAGCTTAGTTCAATGCAATGTTTAGTTTGACATGAGAAAGTGTGCTAATCCAACTTCGGGTGGTGTAATAGGTAGCAACACGGTCATTCTTCCCTTAACCTAGAAGCTATTCCGATTGGTGAACCTGCAATGAGCTACATTCGTTGAGTTATAAAGCCGAGCTTGATCATTGGAGCTATCCATGTTCATATCATACTTCTACGCATGTGATCTCTTTTAGCTTAGTTCAATGCAATGTTTAGTTTGACATGAGAAAGTGTGCTAATCCAACTTCCGGTGGTGTAATAGGTAGCAACACGGTCATTCTTCCCTTAACCTAGAAGCTATTCCGATTGGTGAACCTGCAATGAGCTACATTCGTTGAGTTATAAAGCCGAGCTTGATCATTGGAGCTATCCATGTTCATATCATACTTCTACGCATGTGATCTCTTTTAGCTTAGTTCAATGCAATGTTTAGTTTGACATGAGAAAGTATACTAATCTGACTTCGTGTGGTTTAATAGGTTGCAACATGGTCATTCTTTCCTTAATCTAGAAGCTATTCCGATTGGTGAACCCGCAATGAGCTACATTCGTTGAGTTATAAAGCCGACCTTGATCATTGGAGCTATCCATGTTCATATCATACTTCTACGCATATGATATCTTTTAGCTTAGTGCAATGCAATGTTTAGTTTGACATGAGAAAGTGTGCTAATCGAACTTCGGGTGGTGTAATAGGTAGCAAAACGGTCATTCGTCCCTTAACCTAGAGGCTATTCCGATTGGTGAACCCGCAATGAGCTACATTCATGGAGTTATAAAGCCGAGCTTGATCATTGGAGCTATCAATGTTCATATCATATTTCTACGCATGTGATCTCTTTTAGCTTAGTTCAATGCAATGTTTAGTTTGACATGAGAAAGTGTGGTAATCCGACTTCCGGTAGTGTTATAGGTTGCAACACGGTCATTCTTCCCTTAATCTAGAAGTTATTCCGATTGGTAAGCCCGTAATGAGCTACATTCGTTGAGTTATAAAGCCGAGCTTGATCATTGGAGCTATCCATGTTCATATCATACTTCTACGCATGTGATCTCTTTTAGCTTAGTTCAATGCAATGTTTAATTTGACATGAGAAAGTGTGGTAATCTGACTTCGGGTAGTATTATAGGTTGCAACACGGTCATTCTTCCCTTAATCTAGAAGCTATTCCGATTGGTGAACCCGCAATGAGCTACATTCATTGTGTTATAAAGCCGAGCTTGATCATTAGAGCTATCCATATTCATATCATACTTCTACGCATGTGATCTCTTTTAGCTTAGTTCAATGCAATGTTTAATTTGACATGAGAAAGTGTGGTAATTCGACTTCGAGTAGTGTTATAGGTTGCAACACGGTCATTCTTCCCTTAATCTAGAAGCTATTCTGATTGGTGAACCCGCAATGAGCTACATTCGTTGAGTTATAAAGCCGAGCTTGATCATTGGAGCTATCCATGTTCATATCATACTTCTACGCATGTGATCTCTTTTAGCTTAGTTCAATGCAATGTTTAGTTTGACATGAGAAAGTGTACTAATCTGACTTCGTGTGGTTTAATAGGTTGCAACACGGTCATTCTTCCCTTAATCTAGAAGCTATTCCGATTGGTGAACCCGCAGTGAGCTACATTCGTTGAGTTATAAAGCCGACCTTGATCATTGGAGCTATCCATGTTCATATCATACTTCTACGCATATGATCTCTTTTAGCTTAGTTCAATGCAATGTTTAGTTTGACATGAGAAAGTGTGCTAATCCAACTTCGGGTGGTGTAATAGGTAGCAACACGGTCATTCTTCCCTTAACCTAGAGGCTATTCCGATTGGTGAACCCAAAATGAGCTACATTCATGGAGTTATAAAGCCGAGCTTGATCATTGGAGCTATCAATGTTCATATCATATTTCTACGCATGTGATCTCTTTTAGCTTAGTTCAATGCAATGTTTAGTTTGACATGAGAAAGTGTGTTCATCCAACTTCGGGTGGTGTAATAGGTTGCAACACGGTCATTCTTCCCTTAATCTAGAAGTTATTTCGATTGGTGAGCCCGTAATGAGCTACATTCGTTGAGTTATAAAGCCGAGCTTTATCATTGGAGCTATCCATGTTCATATCATATTTCTACGCATGTGATCGCTTTTAGCTTAGTTCAATGCAATGTTTAATTTGACATGAGAAAGTGTGGTAATTCGACTTCGAGTAGTGTTATAGGTTGCAACACGGTCATTCTTCCCTTAATCTAGAAGCTATTCCGATTGGTGAACCCGCAATGAGCTACATTCATTGAGTTATAAAGCCGAGCTTGATCATTGGAGCTATCCATATTCATATCATACTTCTACGCATGTGATCTCTTTTAGCTTAGTTCAATGCAATGTTTAGTTTGACATGAGAAAGTGTGCTAATCCAACTTCGGGTGGTGTAATAGGTAGCAACACGGTCATTCTTCCCTTAACCTAGAAGCTATTCCGATTGGTGAACCTGCAATGAGCTACATTCGTTGAGTTATAAAGCCGAGCTTGATCATTGGAGCTATCCATGTTCATATCATACTTCTACGCATGTGATCTCTTTTAGCTTAGTTCAATGCAATGTTTAGTTTGACATGAGAAAGTATAGTAATCTGACTTCGTGTGGTTTAATAGGTTGCAACATGGTCATTCTTTCCTTAATCTAGAAGCTATTCCGATTGGTGAACCCGCAATGAGCTACATTCGTTGAGTTATAAAGCCGACCTTGATCATTGGAGCTATCCATGTTCATATCATACTTCTACGCATATGATATCTTTTAGCTTAGTGCAATGCAATGTTTAGTTTGACATGAGAAAGTGTGCTAATCGAACTTCGGGTGGTGTAATAGGTAGCAACACGGTCATTCTTCCCTTAACCTAGAGGCTATTCCGATTGGTGAACCCGCAATGAGCTACATTCATGGAGTTATAAAGCCGAGCTTGATCATTGGAGCTATCAATGTTCATATCATATTTCTACGCATGTGATCTCTTTTAGCTTAGTTCAATGCAATGTTTAGTTTGACATGAGAAAGTGTGGTAATCCGACTTCCGGTAGTGTTATAGGTTGCAACACGGTCATTCTTCCCTTAATCTAGAAGTTATTCCGATTGGTGAGCCCGTAATGAGCTACATTCGTTGAGTTATAAAGCCGAGCTTTATCATTGGAGCTATCCATGTTCATATCATACTTCTACGCATGTGATCTCTTTTAGCTTAGTTCAATGCAATGTTTAATTTGACATGAGAAAGTGTGGTAATCTGACTTCGGGTAGTATTATAGGTTGCAACACGGTCATTCTTCCCTTAATCTAGAAGCTGTTCCGATTGGTGAGCCCGCAATGAGCTACATTCATTGTGTTATAAAGCCGAGCTTGATCATTGGAGCTATCCATATTCATATCATACTTCTACGCATGTGATCTCTTTTAGCTTAGTTCAATGCAATGTTTAGTTTGACATGAGAAAGTGTGCTAATCAAACTTCGGGTGGTGTAATAGGTAGCAACACGGTCATTCTTCCCTTAACCTAGAAGCTATTCCGATTGGTGAACCTGCAATGAGCTACATTCATTGAGTTATAAAGCCGACCTTGATCATTGGAGCTATCCATGTTCATATCATACTTCTACGCATATGATCTCTTTTAGCTTAGTTCAATGCAATGTTTAGTTTGACATGAGAAAGTGTGTTTATCCAACTTCGGGTGGTGTAATAGGTTGCAACACGGTCATTCTTCCCTTAATCGAGAAGCTATTCCGATTGGTGAACCCGCAATGAGCCACATTCATTGAGTTATAAAGCCGAGCTTGATCATTGGAGCTATCCATGTTCATATCATACTTCTACGCATGTGATCTCTTTTAGCTTAGTTCAATGCAATGTTTAATTTGACATGAGAAAGTGTGGTAATTCGACTTCGAGTAGTGTTATAGGTTGCAACACGGTCATTCTTCCCTTAATCTAGAAGCTATTCTGATTGGTGAACCCGCAATGAGCTACATTCGTTGAGTTATAAAGCCGAGCTTGATCATTGGAGCTATCCATGTTCATATCATACTTCTACGCATGTGATCTCTTTTAGCTTAGTTCAATGCAATGTTTAGTTTGACATGAGAAAGTGTACTAATCTGACTTCGTGTGGTTTAATAGGTTGCAACACGGTCATTCTTCCCTTAATCTAGAAGCTATTCCGATTGGTGAACCCGCAATGAGCTACATTCGTTGAGTTATAAAGCCGACCTTGATCATTGGAGCTATCCATGTTCATATCATACTTCTACGCATATGATCTCTTTTAGCTTAGTTCAATGCAATGTTTAGTTTGACATGAGAAAGTGTGCTAATCCAACTTCGGGTGGTGTAATAGGTAGCAACACGGTCATTCTTCCCTTAACCTAGAGGCTATTCCGATTGGTGAACCCGTCCTGAGCTACATTCGTTGAGTTATAAAGCCGAGCTTGATCATTGGAGCTATCCATGTTCATATCATACTTCTACGCATGTGATCTCTTTTAGCTTAGTTCAATGCAATGTTTAGTTTGACATGAGAAAGTGTGCTAATCCGACTTCAGGTGGTGTAATAGGTAGCGACACGGTCATTCTTCCCTTAATCTAGAAGTTATTCCGATTGGTGAGCCCGTAATGAGCTACATTCGTTGAGTTATAGAGCCGAGCTTTATAATTGGAGCTATCCATGTTCATATCATACTTCTACGCATGTGATCTCTTTTAGCTTAGTTCAATGCAATGTTTAATTTGACATGAGAAAGTGTTGTAATCCGACTTCGGGTAGTATTATAGGTTGCAACACGGTCATTCTTCCCTTAATCTAGAAGCTATTTCGATTGGTGAACCCGCAATGAGCTACATTCATTGTGTTATAAAGCCGACCTTGATCATTGGAGCTATCCATGTTCATATCATACTTCTACGCATGTTATCTCTTTTAGCTTAGTTCAATGCAATGTTTAGTTTGACATGAGAAAGTGTGTTCATCCAACTTCGGGTGGTGTAATAGGTTGCAACACGGTCATTCTTCCCTTAATCTAGAAGTTATACCGATTGGTGAACCCAAAATGAGCTACATTCATGGAGTTATAAAGCCGAGCTTGATCATTGGAGCTATCCATGTTCATATCATACTTCTACGCATGTGATCTCTTTTAGCTTAGTTCAATGCAATGTTTAGTTTGACATGAGAAAGTGTACTAATCTGACTTCGTGTGGTTTAATAGGTTGCAACACGGTCATTCTTCCCTTAATCTAGAAGCTATTCCGATTGGTGAACCCGCAATGAGCTACATTCGTTGAGTTATAAAGCCGACCTTGATCATTGGAGCTATCCATGTTCATATCATACTTCTACGCATATGATCTCTTTTAGCTTAGTTCAATGCAATGTTTAGTTTGACATGAGAAAGTGTGCTAATCCAACTTCGGGTGGTGTAATAGGTAGCAACACGGTCATTCTTCCCTTAACCTAGAGGCTATTCCGATTGGTGAACCCGTCCTGAGCTACATTCGTTGAGTTATAAAGCCGAGCTTGATCATTGGAGCTATCCATGTTCATATCATACTTCTACGCATGTGATCTCTTTTAGCTTAGTTCAATGCAATGTTTAGTTTGACATGAGAAAGTGTGCTAATCCGACTTCAGGTGGTGTAATAGGTAGCGACACGGTCATTCTTCCCTTAATCTAGAAGTTATTCCGATTGGTGAGCCCGTAATGAGCTACATTCGTTGAGTTATAGAGCCGAGCTTTATAATTGGAGCTATCCATGTTCATATCATACTTCTACGCATGTGATCTCTTTTAGCTTAGTTCAATGCAATGTTTAATTTGACATGAGAAAGTGTTGTAATCCGACTTCGGGTAGTATTATAGGTTGCAACACGGTCATTCTTCCCTTAATCTAGAAGCTATTTCGATTGGTGAACCCGCAATGAGCTACATTCATTGTGTTATAAAGCCGACCTTGATCATTGGAGCTATCCATGTTCATATCATACTTCTACGCATGTGATCTCTTTTAGCTTAGTTCAATGCAATGTTTAGTTTGACATGAGAAAGTGTGTTCATCCAACTTCGGGTGGTGTAATAGGTTGCAACACGGTCATTCTTCCCTTAATCTAGAAGTTATACCGATTGGTGAACCCAAAATGAGCTACATTCATGGAGTTATAAAGCCGAGCTTGATCATTGGAGCTATCAATGTTCATATCATATTTCTACGCATGTGATCTCTTTTAGCTTAGTTCAATGCAATGTTTAGTTTGACATGAGAAAGTGTGTTCATCCAACTTCGGGTGGTGTAATAGGTTGCAACACGGTCATTCTTCCCTTAATCTAGAAGTTATTTCGATTGGTGAGCCCGTAATGAGCTACATTCGTTGAGTTATAAAGCCGAGCTTTATCATTGGAGCTATCCATGTTCATATCATATTTCTACGCATGTGATCGCTTTTAGCTTAGTTCAATGCAATGTTTAATTTGACATGAGAAAGTGTGGTAATTCGACTTCGAGTAGTGTTATAGGTTGCAACACGGTCATTCTTCCCTTAATCTAGAAGCTATTCCGATTGGTGAACCCGCAATGAGCTACATTCATTGAGTTATAAAGCCGAGCTTGATCATTGGAGCTATCCATATTCATATCATACTTCTACGCATGTGATCTCTTTTAGCTTAGTTCAATGCAATGTTTAGTTTGACATGAGAAAGTGTGCTAATCAAACTTCGGGTGGTGTAATAGGTAGCAACACGGTCATTCTTCCCTTAACCTAGAAGCTATTCCGATTGGTGAACCTGCAATGAGCTACATTCATTGAGTTATAAAGCCGACCTTGATCATTGGAGCTATCCATGTTCATATCATACTTCTACGCATATGATCTCTTTTAGCTTAGTTCAATGCAATGTTTAGTTTGACATGAGAAAGTGTGTTTATCCAACTTCGGGTGGTGTAATAGGTAGCAACACGGTCATTCTTCCCTTAATCGAGAAGCTATTCCGATTGGTGAACCCGCAATGAGCCACATTCATTGAGTTATAAAGCCGAGCTTGATCATTGGAGCTATCCATGTTCATATCATACTTCTACGCATGTGATCTCTTTTAGCTTAGTTCAATGCAATGTTTAATTTGACATGAGAAAGTGTGGTAATTCGACTTCGAGTAGTGTTATAGGTTGCAACACGGTCATTCTTCCCTTAATCTAGAAGCTATTCTGATTGGTGAACCCGCAATGAGCTACATTCGTTGAGTTATAAAGCCGAGCTTGATCATTGGAGCTATCCATGTTCATATCATACTTCTACGCATGTGATCTCTTTTAGCTTAGTTCAATGCAATGTTTAGTTTGACATGAGAAAGTGTACTAATCTGACTTCGTGTGGTGTAATAGGTTGCAACACGGTCATTCTTCCCTTAATCTAGAAGCTATTCCGATTGGTGAACCCGCAATGAGCTACATTCGTTGAGTTATAAAGCCGAGCTTGATCATTGGAGCTATCCATGTTCATATCATACTTCTACGCATGTGATCTCTTTTAGCTTAGTTCAATGCAATGTTTAGTTTGACATGAGAAAGTGTACTAATCTGACTTCGTGTGGTTTAATAGGTTGCAACACGGTCATTCTTCCCTTAATCTAGAAGCTATTCCGATTGGTGAACCCGCAATGAGCTACATTCGTTGAGTTATAAAGCCGACCTTGATCATTGGAGCTATCCATGTTCATATCATACTTCTACGCATGTGATCTCTTTTAGCTTAGTTCAATGCAATGTTTAGTTTGACATGAGAAAGTGTGCTAATCCAACTTCGGGTGGTGTAATAGGTAGCAACACGGTCATTCTTCCCTTAACCTAGAGGCTATTCCGATTGGTGAACCCGTCCTGAGCTACATTCGTTGAGTTATAAAGCCGAGCTTGATCATTGGAGCTATCCATGTTCATATCATACTTCTACGCATGTGATCTCTTTTAGCTTAGTTCAATGCAATGTTTAGTTTGACATGAGAAAGTGTGCTAATCCGACTTCAGGTGGTGTAATAGGTAGCGACACGGTCATTCTTCCCTTAATCTAGAAGTTATTCCGATTGGTGAGCCCGTAATGAGCTACATTCGTTGAGTTATAGAGCCGAGCTTTATAATTGGAGCTATCCATGTTCATATCATACTTCTACGAATGTGATCTCTTTTAGCTTAGTTCAATGCAATGTTTAATTTGACATGAGAAAGTGTGGTAATCCGACTTCGGGTAGTATTATAGGTTGCAACACGGTCATTCTTCCCTTAATCTAGAAGCTATTTCGATTGGTGAACCCGCAATGAGCTACATTCATTGTGTTATAAAGCCGACCTTGATCATTGGAGCTATCCATGTTCATAACATACTTCTACGCATGTGATCTCTTTTAGCTTAGTTCAATGCAATGTTTAGTTTGACATGAGAAAGTGTGTTCATCCAACTTCGGGTGGTGTAATAGGTTGAACACGGTCATTCTTCCCTTAATCTAGAAGTTATACCGATTGGTGAACCCGTAATGAGCTACATTCGTTGAGTTATAAAGCCGAGCTTGATCATTGGAGCTATCCATGTTCATATCATACTTCTACGCATGTGATCTCTTTTAACTTAGTTCAATGCAATGTTTAGTTTGACATGAGAAAGTGGGGTAATCCGACTTCGGGTAATGTTATAGGTTGCAACACGGTCATTCTTCCCTTAATCTAGAAGCTATTCCAATTAGTGAACTAATCGTGAGCTACATTCGTTGAGTTATAAAGCCGAGCTTGATCATTGGAGCTATCCATGTTCATATCATACTTCTACGCATGTGATCTCTTTTAGCTTAGTTCAATGCATTGTAAGGTTAGTTTGACATGAGAAAGTGTACTAATCTGACTTCGTGTGGTTTAATAGGTTGCAACACGGTCATTCTTCCTTTAATCCAGAAGCTATTGCGATTGGCTAACCCGCAATGAGCTACATTCGTTAAGTTATAAACCCGAGCTTGATCATTGGAGCTATCCATGTTCATATCATATTTCTACGCATGTGATCTCTTTTAGCTTAGTTCAATGCAATGTTTAATTTCACATGAGAAATTGTGCTAATCCAACTTCGGGTGGTGTAATAGGTAGCAACACGGTCATTCTTCCCTTAACCTAGAAGCTATTCCGATTGGTGAACCCGCAATGAGCTACATTCATGGAGTTATAAAGCCGAGCTTGATCATTGGAGCTATTAATGTTCATATCATATTTCTACGCATGTGATCTCTTTTAGCTTAGTTCAATGCAATGTTTAGTTTGACATGAGAAAGTGTGTTCATCCAACTTCGGGTGGTGTAATAGGTTTCAACACGGTCATTCTTCCCTTAATCTAGAAGTTATTCCGATTGGTGAGCCCGTAATGAGCTACATTCGTTGAGTTATAAAGCCGACCTCGATCATTGGAGCTATCCATGTTCATATCATACTTCTACGCATGTGATCTCTTTTAGCTTAGTTCAATGCAATGTTTAATTTGACATGAGAAAGTGTGGTAATCCGACTTCGGGTAGTGTTATAGGTTGCAACACGGTCATTCTTCCCTTAATCTAGAAGCTATTCCGATTGGTGAACCCGCAATGAGCTACATTCATTGAGTTATAAAGCCGAGCTTGATCATTGGAGCTATCCATGTTCATATCATACTTCTACGCATGTGATCTCTTTTAGCGTAGTTCAATGCAATATTTAGTTTGACATGAGAAAGTGTGGTAATCCGACTTCGGGTAGTGTTATAGGTTGCAACACGGTCATTCTTCCCTTAATCTAGAAGCTATTCCGATTGGTGAACCCGCAATGAGCTACATTCATTGAGTTATAAAGCCGACCTTGATCATTGGAGCTATCCATGTTCATATCATACTTCTACGCATATGATCTCTTTTAGCTTAGTTCAATGCAATGTTTAATTTGACATGAGAAAGTGTGTTCATCCAACTTCGGGTGGTGTAATAGGTTGCAACACGGTCATTCTTCCCTTAATCTAGAAGTTATTCCGATTGGTGAGCCCGTAATGAGCTACATTCGTTGAGTTATAAAGCCGAGCTTTATCATTGGAGCTATCCATGTTCATATCATACTTCTACGCATGTGATCTCTTTTAGCTTAGTTCAATGCAATGTTTAATTTGACATGAGAAAGTGTTGTAATTCGTCTTCGAGTAGTGTTATAGGTTGCAACACGGTCATTCTTCCCTTAATCTAGAAGCTATTCCGATTGGTGAACCCGCAATGAGCTACATTCATTGAGTTATAAAGCCGAGCTTGATCATTGGAGCTATCCATATTCATATCATACTTCTACGCATGTGATCTCTTTTAGCTTAGTTCAATGCAATGTTTAGTTTGACATGAGAAAGTGTGCTAATCCAACTTCGGGTGGTGTAATAGGTAGCAACACGGTCATTCTTCCCTTAACCTAGAAGCTATTCTGATTGGTGAACCTGCAATGAGCTACATTCATTGAGTTATAAAGCCGACCTTGATCATTGGAGCTATCCATGTTCATATCATACTTCTACGCATGTGATCTCTTTTAGCTTAGTTCAATGCAATGTTTAGTTTGACATGAGAAAGTGTACTAATCTGACTTCGTGTGGTTTAATAGGTTGCAACACGGTCATTCTTCCTTTAATCTAGAAGCTATTCCGATTGGTGAACCCGCAATGAGCTACATTCGTTGAGTTATAAAGCCGAACTTGATCAATGGAGCTATCCATGTTCATATCATACTTCTACGCATATGATCTCTTTTAGCTTAGTTTAATGCAATGTTTAGTTTGACATGAGAAAGTGTGCTAATCCAACTTCGGGTGGTGTAATAGGTAGCAACACGGTCATTCTTCCCTTAACCTAGAGGCTATTCCGATTGGTGAACCCAAAATGAGCTACATTTATGGAGTTATAAAGCCGAGCTTGATCATTGGAGCTATCAATGTTCATATCATATTTCTACGCATGTGATCTCCTTTAGCTTAGTTCAATGCATTGTTTAGTTTGACATGAGAAAGTGTGTTCATCCAACTTCGGGTGGTGTAATAGGTTGCAACACGGTCATTCTTCCCTTAATCTAGAAGTTATTCCGATTGGTGAGCCCGTAATGAGCTACATTCGTTGAGTTATAAAGCCGAGCTTTATAATTGGAGCTATCCATGTTCATATCATACTTCTACGCATGTGATCTCTTTTAGCTTAGTTCAATGCAATGTTTAATTTGACATGAGAAAGTGTGGTAATCCGACTTCGGGTAGTATTATAGGTTGCAACACGGTCATTCTTCCCTTAATCTAGAAGCTATTCCGATTGGTGAACCCGCATTGAGCTACATTCATTGTGTTATAAAGCCGACCTTGATCATTGGAGCTATCCATGTTCATATCATACTTCTACGCATGTGATCTCTTTTAGCTTAGTTCAATGCAATGTTTAGTTTGACATGAGAAAGTGTGTTCATCCAACTTCGGGTGGTGTAATAGGTTGCAACACGGTCATTCTTCCCTTAATCTAGAAGTTATACCGATTGGTGAACCCGTAATGAGCTACATTCGTTGAGTTATAAAGCCGAGCTTGATCATTGGAGCTATCCATGTTCATATCATACTTCTACGCATGTGATCTCTTTTAACTTAGTTCAATGCAATGTTTAGTTTGACATGAGAAAGTGGGGTAATCCGACTTCGGGTAATGTTATAGGTTGCAACATGGTCATTCTTCCCTTAATCTAGAAGCTATTCCTATTAGTGAACCCATCGTGAGCTACATTCGTTGAGTTATAAAGCCGAGCTTGATCATTGGAGCTATCCATGTTCATATCATACTTCTACGCATGTGATCTCTTTTAGCTTAGTTCAATGCATTGTAAGGTTAGTTTGACATGAGAAAGTGTACTAATCTGACTTCGTGTGGTTTAATAGGTTGCAACACGGTCATTCTTCCTTTAATCCAGAAGCTATTGCGATTGGCTAACCCGCAATGAGCTACATTCGTTAAGTTATAAACCCGAGCTTGATCATTGGAGCTATCCATGTTTATATCATATTTCTACGCATGTGATCTCTTTTAGCTTAGTTCAATGCAATGTTTAATTTCACATGAGAAATTGTGCTAATCCAACTTCGGGTGGTGTAATAGGTAGCAACACTGTCATTCTTCCCTTAACCTAGAAGCTATTCCGATTGGTGAACCCGCAATGAGCTACATTCATGGAGTTATAAAGCCGAGCTTGATCATTGGAGCTATTAATGTTCATATCATATTTCTACACATGTGATCTCTTTTAGCTTAGTTCAATGCAATGTTTAGTTTGACATGAGAAAGTGTGTTCATCCAACTTCGGGTGGTGTAATAGGTTTCAACACGGTCATTCTTCCCTTAATCTAGAAGTTATTCCGATTGGTGAGCCCGTAATGAGCTACATTCGTTGAGTTATAAAGCCAACCTCGATCATTGGAGCTATCCATGTTCATATCATACTTCTACGCATGTGATCTCTTTTAGCTTAGTTCAATGCAATGTTTAATTTGACATGAGAAAGTGTGGTAATCCGAGTTCGGGTAGTGTTATAGGTTGCAACACAGTCATTCTTCCCTTAATCTAGAAGCTATTCCGATTGGTGAACCCGCAATGAGCTACATTCATTGAGTTATAAAACCGAGCTTGATCATTGGAGCTATCCATGTTCATATCATACTTCTACGCATGTGATCTCTTTTAGCTTAGTTCAATGCAATGTTTAGTTTGACATGAGAAAGTGTGCTAATCCAATTTCGGGTGGTGTAATAGGTAGCAACACGGTCATTCTTCCCTTAACCTAGAAGCTATTCCGATTGGTGAACCCGCAATGAGCTACATTCATTGAGTTATAAAGCCGACCTTGATCATTGGAGCTATCCATGTTCATATCATACTTCTACGCATATGATCTCTTTTAGCTTAGTTCAATGCAATGTTTAATTTGACATGAGAAAGTGTGTTCATCCAACTTCGGGTGGTGTAATAGGTTGCAACACGGTCATTCTTCCCTTAATCGAGAAGCTATTCCGATTGGTGAACCAGCAATGAGCTACATTCATGGAGTTATAAAGCCGAGCTTGATCATTGGAGCTATCAATGTTCATATCATATTTCTACGAATGTGATCTCTTTTAGCTTAGTTCAATGCAATGTTTAGTTTGACATGAGAAAGTGTGTTCATCCAACTTCGGGTGGTGTAATAGGTTGCAACACGGTCATTCTTCCCTTAACCTAGAGGCTATTCCGATTGGTGAACCCGCAATGAGCTACATTCATGGAGTTAAAAAGTCGAGCTTGATCATTGGAGCTATCAATGTTCATATCATATTTCTACGCATGTGATCTCTTTTAGCTTAGTTCAATGCAATGTTTAGTTTGACATGAGAAAGTGTGTTCATCCAACTTCGGGTGGTGTAATAGGTTGCAACACGGTCATTCTTCCCTTAATCTAGAAGTTATTCCGATTGGTGAGCCCGTAATGAGCTACATTCATTGAGTTATAAAGCCGAGCTTTATCATTGGAGCTATCCATGTTCATATCATACTTCTACGCATGTGATCTCTTTTAGCTTAGTTCAATGCAATGTTTAATTTGACATGAGAAAGTGTGGTAATTCGTCTTCGAGTAGTGTTATAGGTTGCAACACGGTCATTCTTCCCTTAATCTAGAAGCTATTCCGATTGGTGAACCCGCAATGAGCTACATTCATTGAGTTATAAAGCCGAGCTTGATCATTGGAGCTATCCATATTCATATCATACTTCTACGCATGTGATCTCTTTTAGCTTAGTTCAATGCAATGTTTAGTTTGACATGAGAAAGTGTGCTAATCCAACTTCGGGTGGTGTAATAGGTAGCAACACGGTCATTCTTCCCTTAACCTAGAAGCTATTCTGATTGGTGAACCTGCAATGAGCTACATTCATTGAGTTATAAAGCCGACCTTGATCATTGGAGCTATCCATGTTCATATCATACTTCTACGCATGTGATCTCTTTTAGCTTAGTTCAATGCAATGTTTAATTTGACATGAGAAAGTGTACTAATCTGACTTCGTGTGGTTTAATAGGTTGCAACACGGTCATTCTTCCCTTAATCTAGAAGCTATTCCGATTGCTGAACCCGCAATGAGCTACATTCGTTGAGTTATAAAGCCGACCTTGATCATTGGAGCTATCCATGTTCATATCATACTTCTACGCATGTGATCTCCTTTAGCTTAGTTCAATGCAATGTTTAATTTGACATGAGAAAGTGTGGTAATTCGACTTCGGGTGGTGTAATAGGTTGCAACACGGTCATTCTTCCCTTAATCTAGAAGCTATTCCAATTGGTGAACCCGCAATGAGCTACATTCGTTGAGTTATAAAGCCGAGCTTGATCATTGGAGCTATCCATGTTCATATCATACTTCTACGCATGTGATCTCTTTTAGCTTAGTTCAATGCAATGTTTAGTTTGACATGAGAAAGTGTACTAATCTAACTTCGTGTGGTTTAATAGGTTGCAACACGGTCATTCTTCCCTTAATCTAGAAGCTATTCCGATTGGTGAACCCGCAATGAGCTACATTCGTTGAGTTATAAAGCCGACCTTGATCATTGGAGCTATCCATGTTCATATCATACTTCTACGCATATGATATCTTTTAGCGTAGTTCAATGCAATGTTTAGTTTGACATGAGAAAGTGTGCTAATCGAACTTCGGGTGGTGTAATAGGTAGCAACACGGTCATTCTTCTCGTAACCTAGAGGCTATTCCGATTGGTGAACCCGCAATGAGCTACATTCATGGAGTTATAAAGCCGAGCTTGATCATTAGAGCTATCAATGTTCATATCATATTTCTACGCATGTGATCTCTTTTAGCTTAGTTCAATGCAATGTTTAGTTTGACATGAGAAAGTGTGGTAATCCGACTTCCGGTAGTGTTATAGGTTGCAACACGGCCATTCTTCCCTTAATCTAGAAGTTATTCCGATTGGTGAGCCCGTAATGAGCTACATTCGTTGAGTTATAAAGCCGAGCTTTATCATTGGAGCTATCCATGTTCATATCATACTTCTACGCATGTGATCTCTTTTAGCTTAGTTCAATGCAATGTTTAATTTGACATGAGAAAGTGTGGTAATCCGACTTCGGGTAGTATTATAGGTTGCAACACGGTCATTCTTCCCTTAATCTAGAAGCTATTCCGATTGGTGAGCCCGTAATGAGCTACATTCATTGAGTTATAAAGCCGAGCTTTATCATTGGAGCTATCCATGTTCATATCATACTTCTACGCATGTGATCTCTTTTAGCTTAGTTCAATGCAATGTTTAATTTGACATGAGAAAGTGTGGTAATTCGTCTTCGAGTAGTGTTATAGGTTGCAACACGGTCATTCTTCCCTTAATCTAGAAGCTATTCCGATTGGTGAACCCGCAATGAGCTACATTCATTGAGTTATAAAGCCGAGCTTGATCATTGGAGCTATCCATATTCATATCATACTTCTACGCATGTGATCTCTTTTAGCTTAGTTCAATGCAATGTTTAGTTTGACATGAGAAAGTGTGCTAATCCAACTTCGGGTGGTGTAATAGGTAGCAACACGGTCATTCTTCCCTTAACCTAGAAGCTATTCTGATTGGTGAACCTGCAATGAGCTACATTCATTGAGTTATAAAGCCGACCTTGATCATTGGAGCTATCCATGTTCATATCATACTTCTACGCATGTGATCTCTTTTAGCTTAGTTCAATGCAATGTTTAATTTGACATGAGAAAGTGTACTAATCTGACTTCGTGTGGTTTAATAGGTTGCAACACGGTCATTCTTCCCTTAATCTAGAAGCTATTCCGATTGCTGAACCCGCAATGAGCTACATTCGTTGAGTTATAAAGCCGACCTTGATCATTGGAGCTATCCATGTTCATATCATACTTCTACGCATGTGATCTCCTTTAGCTTAGTTCAATGCAATGTTTAATTTGACATGAGAAAGTGTGGTAATTCGACTTCGGGTGGTGTAATAGGTTGCAACACGGTCATTCTTCCCTTAATCTAGAAGCTATTCCAATTGGTGAACCCGCAATGAGCTACATTCGTTGAGTTATAAAGCCGAGCTTGATCATTGGACCTATCCATGTTCATATCATACTTCTACGCATGTGATCTCTTTTAGCTTAGTTCAATGCAATGTTTAGTTTGACATGAGAAAGTGTACTAATCTAACTTCGTGTGGTTTAATAGGTTGCAACACGGTCATTCTTCCCTTAATCTAGAAGCTATTCCGATTGGTGAACCCGCAATGAGCTACATTCGTTGAGTTATAAAGCCGACCTTGATCATTGGAGCTATCCATGTTCATATCATACTTCTACGCATATGATATCTTTTAGCTTAGTTCAATGCAATGTTTAGTTTGACATGAGAAAGTGTGCTAATCGAACTTCGGGTGGTGTAATAGGTAGCAACACGGTCATTCTTCTCATAACCTAGAGGCTATTCCGATTGGTGAACCCGCAATGAGCTACATTCATGGAGTTATAAAGCCGAGCTTGATCATTAGAGCTATCAATGTTCATATCATATTTCTACGCATGTGATCTCTTTTAGCTTAGTTCAATGCAATGTTTAGTTTGACATGAGAAAGTGTGGTAATCCGACTTCCGGTAGTGTTATAGGTTGCAACACGGCCATTCTTCCCTTAATCTAGAAGTTATTCCGATTGGTGAGCCCGTAATGAGCTACATTCGTTGAGTTATAAAGCCGAGCTTTATCATTGGAGCTATCCATGTTCATATCATACTTCTACGCATGTGATCTCTTTTAGCTTAGTTCAATGCAATGTTTAATTTGACATGAGAAAGTGTGGTAATCCGACTTCGGGTAGTATTATAGGTTGCAACACGGTCATTCTTCCCTTAATCTAGAAGCTATTCCGATTGGTGAGCCCGTAATGAGCTACATTCATTGAGTTATAAAGCCGAGCTTTATCATTGGAGCTTTCCATGTTCATATCATACTTCTACGCATGTGATCTCTTTTAGCTTAGTTCAATGCAATGTTTAATTTGACATGAGAAAGTGTGGTAATTCGTCTTCGAGTAGTGTTATAGGTTGCAACACGGTCATTCTTCCCTTAATCTAGAAGCTATTCCGATTGGTGAACCCGCAATGAGCTACATTCATTGAGTTATAAAGCCGAGCTTGATCATTGGAGCTATCCATATTCATATCATACTTCTACGCATGTGATCTCTTTTAGCTTAGTTCAATGCAATGTTTAGTTTGACATGAGAAAGTGTGCTAATCCCACTTCGGGTGGTGTAATAGGTAGCAACACGGTCATTCTTCCCTTAACCTAGAAGCTATTCTGATTGGTGAACCTGCAATGAGCTACATTCATTGAGTTATAAAGCCGACCTTGATCATTGGAGCTATCCATGTTCATATCATACTTCTACGCATGTGATCTCTTTTAGCTTAGTTCAATGCAATGTTTAATTTGACATGAGAAAGTGTACTAATCTGACTTCGTGTGGTTTAATAGGTTGCAACACGGTCATTCGTCCCTTAATCTAGAAGCTATTCCGATTGCTGAACCCGCAATGAGCTACATTCGTTGAGTTATAAAGCCGACCTTGATCATTGGAGCTATCCATGTTCATATCATACTTCTACGCATGTGATCTCCTTTAGCTTAGTTCAATGCAATGTTTAATTTGACATGAGAAAGTGTGGTAATTCGACTTCGGGTGGTGTAATAGGTTGCAACACGGTCATTCTTCCCTTAATCTAGAAGCTATTCCAATTGGTGAACCCGCAATGAGCTACATTCGTTGAGTTATAAAGCCGAGCTTGATCATTGGAGCTATCCATGTTCATATCATACTTCTACGCATGTGATCTCTTTTAGCTTAGTTCAATGCAATGTTTAGTTTGACATGAGAAAGTGTACTAATCTAACTTCGTGTGGTTTAATAGGTTGCAACACGGTCATTCTTCCCTTAATCTAGAAGCTATTCCGATTGGTGAACCCGCAATGAGCTACATTCGTTGAGTTATAAAGCCGACCTTGATCATTGGAGCTATCCATGTTCATATCATACTTCTACGCATATGATATCTTTTAGCTTAGTTCAATGCAATGTTTAGTTTGACATGAGAAAGTGTGCTAATCGAACTTCGGGTGGTGTAATAGGTAGCAACACGGTCATTCTTCTCGTAACCTAGAGGCTATTCCGATTGGTGAACCCGCAATGAGCTACATTCATGGAGTTATAAAGCCGAGCTTGATCATTAGAGCTATCAATGTTCATATCATATTTCTACGCATGTGATCTCTTTTAGCTTAGTTCAATGCAATGTTTAGTTTGACATGAGAAAGTGTGGTAATCCGACTTCCGGTAGTGTTATAGGTTGCAACACGGCCATTCTTCCCTTAATCTAGAAGTTATTCCGATTGGTGAGCCCGTAATGAGCTACATTCGTTGAGTTATAAAGCCGAGCTTTATCATTGGAGCTATCCATGTTCATATCATACTTCTACGCATGTGATCTCTTTTAGCTTAGTTCAATGCAATGTTTAATTTGACATGAGAAAGTGTGGTAATCCGACTTCGGGTAGTATTATAGGTTGCAACACGGTCATTCTTCCCTTAATCTAGAAGCTATTCCGATTGGTGAACCCGCAATGAGCTACATTCATTGAGTTATAAAGCCGAGCTTGATCATTGGAGCTATCCATGTTCATATCATACTTCTACGCATGTGATCTCTTTTAGCTTAGTTCAATGCAATGTTTAATTTGACATGAGAAAGTGTGGTAATCCGAGTTCGGGTAGTGTTATAGGTTGCAACACGGTCATTCTTCCCTTAATCTAGAAGCTATTCCGATTGGTGAACCAGCAATGAGCTACATTCATGGAGTTATAAAGCCGAGCTTGATTATTGGAGCTATCAATGTTCATATCATATTTCTACGAATGTGATCTCTTTTAGCTTAGTTCAATGCAATGTTTAGTTTGACATGAGAAAGTGTGTTCATCCAACTTCGGGTGGTGTAATAGGTTGCAACACGGTCATTCTTCCCTTAACCTAGAGGCTATTCCGATTGGTGAACCCGCAATGAGCTACATTCATGGAGTTATAAAGTCGAGCTTGATCATTGGAGCTATCAATGTTCATATCATATTTCTACGAATGTGATCTCTTTTAGCTTAGTTCAATGCAATGTTTAGTTTGACATGAGAAAGTGTGTTCATCCAACTTCGGGTGGTGTAATAGGTTGCAACACGGTCATTCTTCCCTTAACCTAGAGGCTATTCCGATTGGTGAACCCGCAATGAGCTACATTCATGGAGTTATAAAGTCGAGCTTGATCATTGGAGCTATCAATGTTCATATCATATTTCTACGCATGTGATCTCTTTTAGCTTAGTTCAATGCAATGTTTAGTTTGACATGAGAAAGTGTGTTCATCCAACTTCGGGTGGTGTAATAGGTTGCAACACGGTCATTCTTCCCTTAATCTAGAAGTTATTCCGATTGGTGAGCCCGCAATGAGCTACATTCATTGAGTTATAAAGCCGACCTTGATCATTGGAGCTATCCATGTTCATATCATACTTCTACGCATGTGATCTCTTTTAGCTTAGTTCAATGCAATGTTTAGTTTGACATGAGAAAGTGTGTTCATCCAACTTCGGGTGGTGTAATAGGTTGCAACACGGTCATTCTTCCCTTAACCTAGAGGCTATTCCGATTGGTGAACCCGCAATGAGCTACATTCATGGAGTTATAAAGTCGAGCTTGATCATTGGAGCTATCAATGTTCATATCATATTTCTACGCATGTGATCTCTTTTAGCTTAGTTCAATGCAATGTTTAGTTTGACATGAGAAAGTGTGTTCATCCAACTTCGGGTGGTGTAATAGGTTGCAACACGGTCATTCTTCCCTTAATCTAGAAGTTATTCCGATTGGTGAGCCCGTAATGAGCTACATTCATTGAGTTATAAAGCCGAGCTTTATCATTGGAGCTATCCATGTTCATATCATACTTCTACGCATGTGATCTCTTTTAGCTTAGTTCAATGCAATGTTTAATTTGACATGAGAAAGTGTGGTAATTCGTCTTCGAGTAGTGTTATAGGTTGCAACACGGTCATTCTTCCCTTAATCTAGAAGCTATTCCAATTGGTGAACCCGCAATGAGCTAAATTCATTGAGTTATAAAGCCGAGCTTGATCATTGGAGCTATCCATATTCATATCATACTTCTACGCATGTGATCTCTTTTAGCTTAGTTCAATGCAATGTTTAGTTTGACATGAGAAAGTGTGCTAATCCAACTTCGGGTGGTGTAATAGGTAGCAACACGGTCATTCTTCCCTTAACCTAGAAGCTATTCTGATTGGTGAACCTGCAATGAGCTACATTCATTGAGTTATAAAGCCGACCTTGATCATTGGAGCTATCCATGTTCATATCATACTTCTACGCATGTGATCTCTTTTAGCTTAGTTCAATGCAATGTTTAATTTGACATGAGAAAGTGTACTAATCTGACTTCGTGTGGTTTAATAGGTTGCAACACGGTCATTCTTCCCTTAATCTAGAAGCTATTCCGATTGGTGAACCCGCAATGAGCTACATTCGTTGAGTTATAAAGCCGACCTTGATCATTGGAGCTATCCATGTTCATATCATACTTCTACGCATGTGATCTCCTTTAGCTTAGTTCAATGCAATGTTTAATTTGACATGAGAAAGTGTGGTAATTCGACTTCGGGTGGTGTAATAGGTTGCAACACGGTCATTCTTCCCTTAATCTAGAAGCTATTCCAATTGGTGAACCCGCAATGAGCTACATTCGTTGAGTTATAAAGCCGAGGTTGATCATTGGAGCTATCCATGTTCATATCATACTTCTACGCATGTGATCTCTTTTAGCTTAGTTCAATACAATGTTTAGTTTGACATGAGAAAGTGTACTAATCTGACTTCGTGTGGTTTAATAGGTTGCAACACGGTCATTCTTCCCTTAATCTAGAAGCTATTCCGATTGGTGAACCCGCAATGAGCTACATTCGTTGAGTTATAAAGCCGACCTTGATCATTGGAGCTATCCATGTTCATATCATACTTCTACACATATGATATCTTTTAGCTTAGTTCAATGCAATGTTTAGTTTGACATGAGAAAGTGTGCTAATCGAACTTCGGGTGGTGTAATAGGTAGCAACACGGTCATTCTTCCCGTAACCTAGAGGCTATTCCGATTGGTGAACCCGCAATGAGCTACATTCATGGAGTTATAAAGCCGAGCTTGATCATTAGAGCTATCAATGTTCATATCATATTTCTACGCATGTGATCTCTTTTAGCTTAGTTCAATGCAATGTTTAGTTTGACATGAGAAAGTGTGGTAATCCGACTTCCGGTAGTGTTATAGGTTGCAACACGGTCATTCTTCCCTTAATCGAGAAGCTATTCCGATTGGTGAACCCGCAATGAGCTACATTCATTGAGTTATAAAGCCGACCTTGATCATTGGAGCTATCCATGTTCATATCATACTTCTACGCATGTGATCTCTTTTAGCTTAGTTCAATGCAATGTTTAGTTTGACATGAGAAAGTGTGTTCATCCAACTTCGGGTGGTGTAATAGGTTGCAACACGGTCATTCTTCCCTTAACCTAGAGGCTATTCCGATTGGTGAACCCGCAATGAGCTACATTCATGGAGTTATAAAGTCGAGCTTGATCATTGGAGCTATCAATGTTCATATCATATTTCTACGCATGTGATCTCTTTTAGCTTAGTTCAATGCAATGTTTAGTTTGACATGAGAAAGTGTGTTCATCCAACTTCGGGTGGTGTAATAGGTTGCAACACGGTCATTCTTCCCTTAATCTAGAAGTTATTCCGATTGGTGAGCCCGTAATGAGCTACATTCATTGAGTTATAAAGCCGAGCTTTATCATTGGAGCTATCCATGTTCATATCATACTTCTACGCATGTGATCTCTTTTAGCTTAGTTCAATGCAATGTTTAATTTGACATGAGAAAGTGTGGTAATTCGTCTTCGAGTAGTGTTATAGGTTGCAACACGGTCATTCTTCCCTTAATCTAGAAGCTATTCCGATTGGTGAACCCGCAATGAGCTACATTCATTGAGTTATAAAGCCGAGCTTGATCATTGGAGCTATCCATATTCATATCATACTTCTACGCATGTGATCTCTTTTAGCTTAGTTCAATGCAATGTTTAGTTTGACATGAGAAAGTGTGCTAATCCAACTTCGGGTGGTGTAATAGGTAGCAACACGGTCATTCTTCCCTTAATCTAGAAGCTATTCCAATTGGTGAACCCGCAATGAGCTACATTCGTTGAGTTATAAAGCCGAGGTTGATCATTGGAGCTATCCATGTTCATATCATACTTCTACGCATGTGATCTCTTTTAGCTTAGTTCAATACAATGTTTAGTTTGACATGAGAAAGTGTACTAATCTGACTTCGTGTGGTTTAATAGGTTGCAACACGGTCATTCTTCCCTTAATCTAGAAGCTATTCCGATTGGTGAACCCGCAATGAGCTACATTCGTTGAGTTATAAAGCCGACCTTGATCATTGGAGCTATCCATGTTCATATCATATTTCTACGCATGTGATCTCTTTTAGGTTAGTTCAATGCAATGTTTAGTTTGACATGAGAAAGTGTGGTAATCCGACTTCCGGTAGTGTTATAGGTTGCAACACGGTCATTCTTCCCTTAATCTAGAAGTTATTCCGATTGGTGAGCCCGTAATGAGCTACATTCGTTGAGTTATAAAGCCGAGCTTTATCATTGGAGCTATCCATGTTCATATCATACTTCTACGCATGTGATCTCTTTTAGCTTAGTTCAATGCAATGTTTAATTTGACATGAGAAAGTGTGGTAATCCGACTTCGGGTAGTATTATAGGTTGCAACACGGTCATTCTTCCCTTAATCTAGAAGCTATTCCGATTGGTGAACCCGCAATGAGCTACATTCATTGTGTTATAAAGCCGAGCTTGATCATTCGAGCTATCCATATTCATATCATACTTCTACGCATGTGATCTCTTTTAGCTTAGTTCAATGCAATGTTTAGTTTGACATGAGAAAGTGTGCTAATCAAACTTCGGGTGGTGTAATAGGTAGCAACACGGTCATTCTTCCCTTAACCTAGAAGCTATTCCGATTGGTGAACCTGCAATGAGCTACATTCATTGAGTTATAAAGCCGACCTTGATCATTGGAGCTATCCATGTTCATATCATACTTCTACGCATATGATCTCTTTTAGCTTAGTTCAATGCAATGTTTAGTTTGACATGAGAAAGTGTGTTTATCCAACTTCGGGTGGTGTAATAGGTTGCAACACGGTCATTCTTCCCTTAATCGAGAAGCTATTCCGATTGGTGAACCCGTAATGAGCTACATTCATTGAGTTATAAAGCCGAGCTTGATCATTGGAGCTATCCATGTTCATATCATACTTCTACGCATGTGATCTCTTTTAGCTTAGTTCAATGCAATGTTTAATTTGACATGAGAAAATGTGGTAATTCGACTTCGAGTAGTGTTATAGGTTGCAACACGGTCATTCTTCCCTTAATCTAGAAGCTATTCTGATTGGTGAACCCGCAATGAGCTACATTCGTTGAGTTATAAAGCCGAGCTTGATCATTGGAGCTATCCATGTTCATATCATACTTCTACGCATGTGATCTCTTTTAGCTTAGTTCAATGCAATGTTTAGTTTGACATGAGAAAGTGTACTAATCTGACTTCGTGTGGTTTAATAGGTTGCAACACGGTCATTCTTCCCTTAATCTAGAAGCTATTCCGATTGGTGAACCCGCAATGAGCTACATTCGTTGAGTTATAAAGCCGACCTTGATCATTGGAGCTATCCATGTTCATATCATACTTCTACGCATATGATCTCTTTTAGCTTAGTTCAATGCAATGTTTAGTTTGACATGAGAAAGTGTGCTAATCCAACTTCGGGTGGTGTAATAGGTAGCAACACGGTCATTCTTCCCTTAACCTAGAGGCTATTCCGATTGGTGAACCCAAAATGAGCTACATTCATGGAGTTATAAAGCCGAGCTTGATCATTGGAGCTATCAATGTTCATATCATATTTCTACGCATGTGATCTCTTTTAGCTTAGTTCAATGCAATGTTTAGTTTTACATGAGAAAGTGTGTTCATCCAACTTCGGGTGGTGTAATAGGTTGCAACACAGTCATTCTTCCCTTAATCTAGAAGTTATTGCGATTGGTGAGCCCGTAATGAGCTACATTCGTTGAGTTATAAAGCCGAGCTTGATCATTGGAGCTATCCATGTTCATATCATACTTCTACGCATGTGATCTCTTTTAGCTTAGTTCAATGCAATGTTTAATTTGACATGAGAAAGTGTGGTAATCCAACTTCGGGTAGTATTATAGGTTACAACACGGTCATTCTTCCCTTAATCTAGAAGCTATTACGATTGGTGAACCCGCAATGAGCTACATTCATTGAGTTATAAAGCCGAGCTTGATCATTGGAGCTATCCATATTCATATCATACTTCTACGCATGTGATCTCTTTTAGCTTAGTTCAATGCAATGTTTAGTTTGACATGAGAAAGTGTGCTAATCCAACTTCGGGTGGTGTAATAGGTAGCAACACGGTCATTCTTCCCTTAACCTAGAAGCTATTCCGATTGGTGAACCTGCAATGAGCTACATTCATTGAGTTATAAAGCCGACCTTGATCATTGGAGCTATCCATGTTCATATCATACTTCTACGCATATGATCTCTTTTAGCTTAGTTCAATGCAATGTTTAGTTTGACATGAGAAAGTGTGTTTATCCAACTTCGGGTGGTGTAATAGGTTGCAACACAGTCATTCTTCCCTTAATCGAGAAGCTATTCGATTGGTGAACCTGCAATGAGCTACATTCATTGAGTTATAAAGCCGAGCTTGATCATTGGAGCTATCCATGTTCATATCATACTTCTACGCATGTGATCTCCTTTAGCTTAGTTCAATGCAATGTTTAATTTGACATGAGAAAGTGTGGTAATTCGACTTCGAGTAGTGTTATAGGTTGAAACACGGTCATTCTTCCCTTAATCTAGAAGCTATTCCGATTGGTGAACCCGCAATGAGCTACATTCGTTGAGTTATAAAGCCGAGCTTGATCATTGGAGCTATCCATGTTCATATCATACTTCTACGCATGTGATCTCTTTTAGCTTAGTTCAATGCATTGTAAGGTTAGTTTGACATGAGAAAGTGTACTAATCTGACTTCGTGTGGTTTAATAGGTTGCAACACGGTCATTCTTCCCTTAATCTAGAAGCTATTCCGATTGGTGAACCCGCAATGAGCTACATTCGTTGAGTTATAAAGCCGACCTTGATCATTGGAGCTATCCATGTTCATATCATACTTCTACGCATATGATCTCTTTTAGCTTAGTTCAATGCAATGTTTAGTTTGACATGAGAAAGTGTGCTAATCGAACTTCGGGTGGTGTAATAGGTAGCAACACGGTCATTCTTCCCTTAACCTAGAGGCTATTCCGATTGGTGAACCCGCAATGAGCTACATTCATGGAGTTATAAAGCCGAGCTTGATCATTGGAGCTATCAATGTTCATATCATATTTCTACGCATGTGATCTCTTTTAGCTTAGTTCAATGCAATGTTTAGTTTGACATGAGAAAGTGTGTTCATCCAACTTCAGGTGGTGTAATAGGTTGCAACACGGTCATTCTTCCCTTAATCTAGAAGTTATTCCGATTGGTGAGCCCGTAATGAGCTACATTCGTTGAGTTATAAAGACGAGCTTTATCATTGGAGCTATCCATGTTCATATCATACTTCTACGTATGTGATCTCTTTTAGCTTAGTTCAATGCAATGTTTAATTTGACATGAGAAAGTGTGGTACTTCGACTTCGGGTAGTGTTATAGGTTGCAACATGGTCATTCTTCCCTTAATCTAGAAGCTATTCCGATTGATAAACCCGCAATGAGCTACATTCATTGTGTTATAAAGCCGAGCTTGATCATTGGAGCTATCCATATTCATATCATACTTCTACGCATGTGATCTCTTTTAGCTTAGTTCAATGCAATGTTTAGTTTGACATGAGAAAGTGTGTTCATCCAACTTCGGGTGGTGTAATAGGTTGCAACACGGTCATTCTTCCCTTAATCTAGAAGTTATACCGATTGGTGAACCCGTAATGAGCTACATTCGTTGAGTTATAAAGCCGAGCTTGATCATTGGAGCTATCCATGTTCATATCATACTTCTACGCATGTGATCTCTTTTAACTTAGTTCAATGCAATATTTAGTTTGACATGAGAAAGTGGGGTAATCCGACTTCGGGTAATGTTATAGGTTGCAACACGGTCATTCTTCCCTTAATCTAGAAGCTATTCCAATTAGTGAACCCATCGTGAGCTACATTCGTTGAGTTATAAAGCCGAGCTTGATCATTGGAGCTATCCATGTTCATATCATACTTCTACGCATGTGATCTCTTTTAGCTTAGTTCAATGCATTGTAAGGTTAGTTTGACATTAGAAAGTGTACTAATCTGACTTCGTGTGGTTTAATAGGTTGCAACACGGTCATTCTTCCTTTAATCCAGAAGCTATTGCGATTGGCTAACCCGCAATGAGCTACATTCGTTAAGTTATAAACCCGAGCTTGATCATTGGAGCTATCCATGTTCATATTATATTTCTACGCATGTGATCTCTTTTAGCTTAGTTCAATGCAATGTTTAATTTCACATGAGAAATTGTGCTAATCCAACTTCGGGTGGTGTAATAGGTAGCAACACGGTCATTCTTCCCTTAACCTAGAAGCTATTCCGATTGGTGAACCCGCAATGAGCTACATTCATGGAGTTATAAAGCCGAGCTTGATCATTGGAGCTATTAATGTTCATATCATATTTCTACGCATGTGATCTCTTTTAGCTTAGTTCAATGCAATGTTTAGTTTGACATGAGAAAGTGTGTTCATCCAACTTCGGGTGGTGTAATAGGTTTCAACACGGTCATTCTTCCCTTAATCTAGAAGTTATTCCGATTGGTGAGCCCGTAATGAGCTACATTCGTTGAGTTATAAAGCCGACCTCGATCATTGGAGCTATTCATGTTCATATCATACTTCTACGCATGTGATCTCTTTTAGCTTAGTTCAATGCAATGTTTAATTTGACATGAGAAAGTGTGGTAATCCGACTTCGGGTAATGTTATAGGTTGCAACACGGTCATTCTTCCCTTAATCTAGAAGCTATTCCGATTGGTGAACCCGCAATGAGCTACATTCATTGAGTTATAAAGCCGAGCTTGATCATTGGAGCTATCCATGTTCATATCATACTTCTACGCATGTGATCTCTTTTAGCTTAGTTCAATGCAATGTTTAGTTTGACATGAGAAAGTGTGCAAATCCAACTTCGGGTGGTGTAATAGGTAGCAACACGGTCATTCTTCCCTTAACCTAGAAGCTATTCCGATTGGTGAACCTGCAATGAGCTATATTCATTGAGTTATAAAGCCGAACTTGATCATTGGAGCTATCCATGTTCATATCATACTTCTACGCATGTGATCTCTTTTAGCTTAGTTCAATGCAATGTTTAGTTTGACATGAGAAAGTGTGCAAATCCAACTTCGGGTGGTGTAATAGGTAGCAACACGGTCATTCTTCCCTTAACCTAGAAGCTATTCCGATTGGTGAACCCGCAATGAGCTACATTCGTTAAGTTATAAAGCCGACCTTGATCATTGGAGCTATCCATGTTCATATCATACTTCTACGCATATGATCTCTTTTAGCTTAGTTCAATGCAATGTTTAGTTTGACATGAGAAAGTATACTAATCTGACTTCGTGTGGTTTAATAGGTTGCAACACGGTCATTCTTCCCTTAATCTAGAAGCTATTCCGATTGGTGAACCCGCAATGAGCTACATTCGTTGAGTTATAAAGCCGACCTTGATCATTGGAGCTATCCATGTTCATATCATACTTCTACGCATATGATCTCTTTTAGTTTAGTTCAATGCAATGTTTAGTTTGACATGAGAAAGTGTGCTAATCCAACTTCGGGTGGTGTAATAGGTAGCAACACGGTCATTCTTCCCTTAACCTAGAGGCTATTCCGATTGGTGAACCCAAAATGAGCTACATTCATGGAGTTATAAAGCCGAGCTTGATCATTGGAGCTATCAATGTTCATATCATATTTCTACGCATGTGATCTCTTTTAGCTTAGTTCAATGCAATGTTTAGTTTGACATGAGAAAGTGTGTTC
The DNA here is from genome assembly GCA_963920545.1 of Lepidium didymum. Lineage (NCBI taxonomy): Eukaryota > Viridiplantae > Streptophyta > Magnoliopsida > Brassicales > Brassicaceae > Lepidium > Lepidium didymum. Next base: position 10,809,183 of record OY986993.1, on the reverse strand, counting down.
ATCCAACTTCGGGTGGTGTAATAGGTTGCAACACGGTCATTCTTCCCTTAATCTAGAAGTTATTCCGATTGGTGAGCCCGTAATGAGCTACATTCGTTGAGTTATAAAGCCGAGCTTTATCATTGGAGCTATCCATGTTCATATCATACTTCTACGCATGTGATCTCTTTTAGCTTAGTTCAATGCAATGTTTAATTTGACATGAGAAAGTGTGGTAATCCGACATCGGGTAGTATTATAGGTTGCAACACGTTCATTCTTCCCTTAATCTAGAAGCTATTCCAATTGGTGAACCCGCAATGAGCTACATTCATTGAGTTATAAAGCCGAGCTTGATCATAGGAGCTATCCATATTCATATCATACTTCTACGCATGTGATCTCTTTTAGCTTAGTTCAATGCAATGTTTAGTTTGACATGAGAAAGTGTGCTAATCCAACTTCGGGTGGTGTAATAGGTAGCAACACGGTCATTCTTCCCTTAATCGAGAAGCTATTCGATTGGTGAACCCGCAATGAGCTACATTCATTGAGTTATAAAGCCGAGCTTGATCATTGGAGCTATCCATGTTCATATCATACTTCTACGCATGTGATCTCTTTTAGTTTAGTTCAATGCAATGTTTAATTTGACATGAGAAAGTGTGGTAATTCGACTTCGAGTAGTGTTATAGGTTGAAACACGGTCATTCTTCCCTTAATCTAGAAGCTATTCCAATTGGTGAACCCGCAATGAGCTACATTCGTTGAGTTATAAAGCCGAGCTTGATCATTGGAGCTATCCATGTTCATATCATACTTCTACGCATGTGATCTCTTTTAGCTTAGTTCAATGCAATGTTTAGTTTGACATGAGAAAGTGTACTAATCTGACATCGTGTGGTTTAATAGGTTGCAACACGGTCATTCTTCCCTTAATCTAGAAGCTATTCCGATTGGTGAACCCGTAATGAGCTACATTCGTTGAGTTATAAAGCCGACCTTGATCATTGGAGCTATCCATGTTCATATCATACTTCTACGCATATGATCTCTTTTAGCTTAGTTCAATGCAATGTTTAGTTTGACATGAGAAAGTGTGGTAATCCAACTTCGGGTGGTGTAATAGGTAGCAACACGGTCATTCTTCCCTTAACCTAGAGGCTATTCCGATTGGTGAACCCGCAATGAGCTACATTCATGGAGTTATAAAGCCGAGCTTGATCATTGGAGCTATCAATGTTCATATCATATTTCTACGCATGTGATCTCTTTTAGCTTAGTTCAATGCAATGTTTAGTTTGACATGAGAAAGTGTGTTCATCCAACTTCGGGTGGTGTAATAGGTTGCAACACGGTCATTCTTCCCTTAATCTATTCCGATTGGTGAGCCCGTAATGAGCTACATTCGTTGAGTTATAAAGCCGAGCTTTATCATTGGAGCTATCCATGTTCATATCATACTTCTACGTATGTGATCTCTTTTAGCTTAGTTCAATGCAATGTTTAATTTGAAATGAGAAAGTGTGGTACTTCGACTTCGGGTAGTGTTATAGGTCGCAACACGGTCATTCTTCCCTTAATCTAGAAGCTATTCCGATTGGTAAACCCGCAATGAGCTACATTCGTTGAGTTATAAAGCCGAGCTTGATCATTGGAGCTATCCATGTTCATATCATACTTCTACACATGTGATCTCTTTTAGCTTAGTTCAATGCAATGTTTAGTTTGACATGAGAAAGTGTGTTCATCCAACTTCGGGTGGTGTAATAGGTTGCAACACGGTCATTCTTCCCTTAATCTAGAAGTTATACCGATTGGTGAACCCGTAATGAGCTACATTCGTTGAGTTATAAAGCCGAGCTTGATCATTGGAGCTATCCATGTTCATATCATACTTCTACGCATGTGATCTCTTTTAACTTAGTTCAATGCAATGTTTAGTTTGACATGAGAAAGTGGGGTAATCCGACTTCGGGTAATGTTATAGGTTGCAACACGGTCATTCTTCCCTTAATCTAGAAGCTATTCCAATTAGTGAACCCATCGTGAGCTACATTCGTTGAGTTATAAAGCCGAGCTTGATCATTGGAGCTATCCATGTTCATATCATACTTCTACACATGTGATCTCTTTTAGCTTAGTTCAATGCATTGTAAGGTTAGTTTGACATGAGAAAGTGTACTAATCTGACTTCGTGTGGTTTAATAGGTTGCAACACGGTCATTCTTCCTTTAATCCAGAAGCTATTGCGATTGGCTAACCCGCAATGAGCTACATTCGTTAAGTTATAAACCCGAGCTTGATCATTGGAGCTATCCATGTTCATATCATATTTCTACGCATGTGATCTCTTTTAGCTTAGTTCAATGCAATGTTTAATTTCACATGAGAAATTGTGCTAATCCAACTTCGGGTGGTGTAATATGTAGCAACACGGACATTCTTCCCTTAACCTAGAAGCTATTCCGATTGGTGAACCCGCAATGAGCTACATTCATGGAGTTATAAAGCCGAGCTTGATCATTGGAGCTATTAATGTTCATATCATATTTCTACGCATGTGATCTCTTTTAGCTTAGTTCAATGCAATGTTTAGTTTGACATGAGAAAGTGTGTTCATCCAACTTCGGGTGGTGTAATAGGTTTCAACACGGTCATTCTTCCCTTAATCTAGAAGTTATTCCGATTGGTGAGCCCGTAATGAGCTACATTCGTTGAGTTATAAAGCCGACCTCGATCATTGGAGCTATCCATGTTCATATCATACTTCTACGCATGTGATCTCTTTTAGCTTAGTTCAATGCAATGTTTAATTTGACATGAGAAAGTGTGGTAATCCGACTTCGGGTAGTGTTATAGGTTGCAACACGGTCATTCTTCCCTTAATCTAGAAGCTATTCCGATTGGTGAACCCGCAATGAGCTACATTCATTGAGTTATAAAGCCGAGCTTGATCATTGGAGCTATCCATGTTCATATCATACTTCTACGCATGTGATCTCTTTTAGCTTAGTTCAATGCAATGTTTAGTTTGACATGAGAAAGTGTGGTAATCCGACTTCGGGTAGTGTTATAGTTTGCAACACGGTCATTCTTCCCTTAATCTAGAAGCTATTCCGATTGGTGAACCCGCAATGAGCTACATTCATTGAGTTATAAAGACGAGCTTGATCATTGGAGATATCCATGTTCATATCATACTTCTACGCATGTGATCTCTTTTAGCTTAGTTCAATGCAATGTTTAGTTTGACATGAGTATTAGTCTATATCAAAGAGATGAGGAGGATGAGGCCGAAGAGGCCGAAGACCTTTAAGGTCAATAAGATGAAATGGAGGAGAGTTAAGGCCGAAGTCATCAAGACAAGGCCGAAGACCACCCCAAGGACCTCCAAGAAGGAGGAAATTAGCCACCAAGGACCCATAAAGGTCATCAAATCATCAAAAGATCAAGAAATGGCCAAAAGAAGGAGTTCTGGAAAAGTCAACGTTTTGGACCAGAAAGTCAACGGTAGGTGGTCATGGACCGCGGGTAGGCCATCGGGTCGAGAGGCACGTACCGCGGGAAGGTTTTCGTGTACTGCGGGCAGACGCAGGATGGGTCAACGGACGGGCGAGAAAGTCAACGGTCAGTGGTCATGGACCGCGGGTAGGCCATCGGGTCGAGAGGCACGTACCGCGGGAAGGTTTTCGTGTACTGCGGGCAGACGCAGGACGGGTCAACGGACGGGCGAGAAAGTCAACGGACGAGTCGTATACCGCGGGTAGCAGATCAGGTCGAGAGGCGTGTACCGCGGGTCGAGACATGGACGTACCGCGGGAAGGAAATTCACGTACCGCGGGTCGAGGAATTCACGTACCGCGGGTCGAGGAATTCATGTACCGCGGGTAAGGAATTCATGTACCGCAGGTAAGGTTTCTGTGTACCGCGGATAAGGTCAACGGCCGAGGCAAAAAGTCAACGTTTTGAGAAATCTTCCAAATGTTGATTCTAATCAAATGGGATGTTATGTAAGGCTGTTAGGACCTAAATGGAGTCTAACTACAGCCAAGAAGACCGTTGGAAGCTTAAGAAGACATGTGACTCTACTTTATGCTAAGTTCAAGACTAAGGACATGTCACTTTCAAGCTTTGGGAACAACACTTCCTCTCTCCTCTCCAACGGTCATATTGCTGAGCATCTAGGCTTCATTTTAAGCTTAACCATCACCTTGTAAACTCTATAAATAGAGCTTGTATTCCCTTTGTAAAAGAATCCGAAAATATATATACAAAGAAGTGTTGCTAAAGTTCTCTCTTCTCTTTATGTTTAAGCAAGTAGTTTCAATGTAGATTCTAGGCTAGTTGGCTCGTGTAGAGGCTGCCCAATGGCAGACCTTTACCCAAACACTTCTAGATCTCCACCAAACTCTTCTTATGCTTTATTTATATTTATGTAAATCTAGATGAATGGTTCTAGAATCCAAGATCTCTTTAGCACACAAACTCCAAGTGTTGTGATGCTTTACTTGGATTAGATCCAACCTAGATTAGTTTTCTCCTTGCTAGAACCGATTTACTCCATAGTAAACTCGGATTCAACAAGTCTTGAGATCGAGTCCATTTTGTGGGTTAAGTGGTTTCATTCACCAAGTGAAGTCTCCACGGTTTATTTTGAGCTTAGTCTCATAAAAACCAACATGGTATCAGAGCCACAAGAGCTTGGTTCCCATTAAACTCGATTCTCTTGTTTTTCGGTTTTATGTTCTTCATCTTGTCCAATGAATCAAAAGAAGAGGACATGAATGAAGTTCTCGTTTTTCTAGGTTTTAGAGACTTTACCTCTTAGCTTTATCAATGGATATTAGCTTATCTCAAATGGGGAAGGTCCTAGACTAGTTTAATTTTCGTTTTTCAAATTTCAAATTTCAAAAGGCTCATGAAAATTCCTTAAAAATGGATTATTTTGTGAGATTGTTGGAATTGCTTTTGTAAACCATGAGAAACACTAATATTTGTGTTATTTTGTGGCTCTTAATGTCTAAAGCTCACGAAAACCTTTTGGATATGTGTTATTTCGTGAGCTTCAAATCTTTAACCGGTGGATAAATTAATTGTCCATCGGTCCATAACTTGTCTCAGCCATTAAAGCACCTAGTTCTTGTTGTTCTAAGGTATTTTTGGCTGGATTTTTGAGCCAATGCTCCCTCAAAACTCATGAGTTATTTCGTGAGTTCATTCTTGTCACCATGGATAGATCAATTGTCCATTGGTTCATAATTTATACCAGCCATTAAAGCACCGAGTTCTTGTTGTTCTAAGGTGCTCTTGGCTTGGTATTTGGCAGCTAATGCTTCCACAAAACTCAAGAAAACAGAGAACAAAACTCTGTCCACATGAACTCTTGAGCAAAAATCTCTTATTCTCTATTCTCCATTGCTTCCGCTCATTCTCTCTTATTCTTAATATTCTCTCAGTTACTTATTCTCAATATTCTCTTGGTTACTTATTCTCTCTAATTCTCTTGTTACTTATACTCTAATCTCTCACCATCTCTTGTTGTTTTGAGTGTATGTTTAACTCTAAAAACAGATCCGGAATTAAAAATGGTGAGAAAGCTCGTTTGCTATCTCAAAGGAGAAGTGGCGAGTTGTTGAAGAGTTGTGAATCAAGTCATGTGGACTGGAGGTCAGTTGGTGGCTGCATTCAAACTCTCAAAAGGCTTCAAAAGAAGCTAGAAAAAGCACAACAAACCTTGGTACGTGATCAAGAGGGCCACCAAGCTTTGGACTCCAAATATCTCACCTAGCTCAACACGGAAGGACTTGAAGAGGCGGACCAAAAAGGCCGACCTAAAGAGAGTGGATCCGTAGGTGTGTAAGGTGGAAGGTCAATGTGGAGATGCTAGCTGGTGGAAGGCTATGAATCAAAACCAAAGCGATTGGAAGTGCCTTGAAAAATGTCAAAAATCCTCAAAAGATCTCCAAAAAGGCTAAACTCTAAACCTTTCCAAATTTTTTTTAAATATTCAATCCATTCTTATGCTTTAAATCCTCTCATTTGGTCTTTCTTTAATTTCATTTAAGTGTTTCTTAAAACTCCACAACATATACTTTAAAATTTCTCTTTGAATCTCATGATGAAGGTTCAAAAGAGAAGGAGGAATGTGTGGATATTCTCACAAGGAGCACTAGATGAAACAAGAGGATCATAAGAAGGGAAACAAAGTCAAGAAGGACTAATGCAAGGAATCACTTGGAAGAAGAAGGCGCCGGTTGCAAAGTCATTTCCAAACCGGGGTCAAGCATCATCAAACCACCGATGAGCTATACTCTTTTTCCCCTAGTAGAGTTTTGTCCCACGTGGTTTTCTCTCTAGGGTTTTTAATGAGGTAGTTTGTCGGTTGGCAAGCTTGGCCTTTGGTCCTTAGGCCTTTGGCCTTGAGCGTCTCGACGACCAAGCTTGGGGGAAGGTATTAGTCTATATCAAAGAGATGAGGAGGATGAGGCCGAAGAGGCCGAAGACCTTTAAGGTCAATAAGATGAAATGGAGGAGAGTTAAGGCCGAAGTCATCAAGACAAGGCCGAAGACCACCCCAAGGACCTCCAAGAAGGAGGAAATTAGCCACCAAGGACCCATAAAGGTCATCAAATCATCAAAAGATCAAGAAATGGCCAAAAGAAGGAGTTCTGGAAAAGTCAACGTTTTGGACCAGAAAGTCAACGGTAGGTGGTCATGGACCGCGGGTAGGCCATCGGGTCGAGAGGCACGTACCGCGGGAAGGTTTTCGTGTACTGCGGGCAGACGCAGGATGGGTCAACGGACGGGCGAGAAAGTCAACGGTCAGTGGTCATGGACCGCGGGTAGGCCATCGGGTCGAGAGGCACGTACCGCGGGAAGGTTTTCGTGTACTGCGGGCAGACGCAGGACGGGTCAACGGACGGGCGAGAAAGTCAACGGACGAGTCGTATACCGCGGGTAGCAGATCAGGTCGAGAGGCGTGTACCGCGGGTCGAGACATGGACGTACCGCGGGAAGGAAATTCACGTACCGCGGGTCGAGGAATTCACGTACCGCGGGTCGAGGAATTCATGTACCGCGGGTAAGGAATTCATGTACCGCGGGTAAGGTTTCTGTGTACCGCGGATAAGGTCAACGGCCGAGGCAAAAAGTCAACGTTTTGAGAAATCTTCCAAATGTTGATTCTAATCAAATGGGATGTTATGTAAGGCTGTTAGGACCTAAATGGAGTCTAACTACAGCCAAGAAGACCGTTGGAAGCTTAAGAAGACATGTGACTCTACTTTATGCTAAGTTCAAGACTAAGGACATGTCACTTTCAAGCTTTGGGAACAACAGTTCCTCTCTCCTCTCCAACGGTCATATTGCTGAGCATCTAGGCTTCATTTTAAGCTTAACCATCACCTTGTAAACTCTATAAATAGAGCTTGTATTCCCTTTGTAAAAGAATCCGAAAATATATATACAAAGAAGTGTTGCTAAAGTTCTCTCTTCTCTTTATGTTTAAGCAAGTAGTTTCAATGTAGATTCTAGGCTAGTTGGCTCGTGTAGAGGCTGCCCAATGGCAGACCTCTACCCAAACACTTCTAGATCTCCACCAAACTCTTCTTATGCTTTATTTATATTTATGTAAATCTAGATGAATGGTTCTAGAATCCAAGATCTCTTTAGCACACAAACTCCAAGTGTTGTGATGCTTTACTTGGATTAGATCCAACCTAGATTAGTTTTCTCCTTGCTAGAACCGATTTACTCCATAGTAAACTCGGATTCAACAAGTCTTGAGATCGAGTCCATTTTGTGGGTTAAGTGGTTTCATTCACCAAGTGAAGTCTCCACGGTTTATTTTGAGCTTAGTCTCATAAAAACCAACAATGAGAAAGTGTGCAAATCCAACTTCGGGTGGTGTAATAGGTAGCAACACGGTCATTCTTCCCTTAACCTAGAAGCTATTCCGATTGGTGAACCCGCAATGAGCTACATTCATTGAGTTATAAAGCCGACCTTGATCATTGGAGCTATACATGTTCATATCATACTTCAACGCATGTGATCTCTTTTAGCTTAGTTCAATGCAATGTTTAGTTTGACATGAGAAATTGTGGTAATCCGACTTCGGGTAGTGTTATAGGTTGCAACACGGTCATTCTTCCCTTAATCTAGAAGCTATTCCGATTAGTGAACCCGTCCTGAGCTACATTCGTTGAGTTATAAAGCCGAGCTTGATCATTGGAGCTATCCATGTTCATATCATACTTTTACACATGTGATCTCTTTTAGCTTACTTCAATGCATTGTAAGGTTAGTTTGACATGAGAAAGTGTACTAATCCGACTTCGTGTGGTGTAATATGTTGCAACACGGTCATTCTTCCCTTAATCCAGAAGCTATTGCGATTGGCTAACCCACAATGAGCTACATTCGTTAAGTTATAAAGCCGAGCTTAATCATTGGAGCTATCCATGTTCATATCATACTTCTACGCATGTGATCTCTTTTAGCTTAGTTCAATGCTATGTTTAGTTTGACATGAGAAAGTGTGCTAATCCGATTTCGGGTGGTGTAATAGGTAGCAACACGGTCATTCTTCCCTTAATCTAGAAGCTATTCCGATTGGTGAACCCGCAATGAGCTACATTCATTGAGTTATAAAGCCAAGCTTGATCATTGGAGCTATCCATGTTCATATCATACTTCTACGCATGTGATCTCTTTTAACTTAGTTCAATGCAATATTTAGTTTGACAAGAGAAAGTGGGGTAATCCGACTTCGAGTAATGTTATAGGTTGCAACACGGTCATTCTTCCCTTAATCTAGAAGCTATTCCGATTAGTGAACCCGTCGTGAGCTACATTCGTTGAGTTATAAAGTCGAGCTTGATCATTAGAGCTATCCATGTTCATATCATACTTCTACGCATGTGATCTCTTTTAGCTTAGTTCAATGCATTGTAAGGTTAGTTTGACATGAGAAAGTGTACTAATCTGACTTCGTGTGGTTTAATAGGTTGCAACACGGTCATTCTTCCTTTAATCCAGAAGCTATTGCGATTGGCTAACCCGCAATGAGCTACATTCGTTAAGTTATAAACCCGAGCTTGATCATTGGAGCTATGCATGTTCATATCATATTTCTAAGCATGTGATCTCTTTTAGCTTAGTTCAATGCAATGTTTAGTTTGACATGAGAAAGTGTGCTAATCCAACTTCGGGTGGTGTAATAGGTAGCAACACGTTCATTCTTCCCTTAACCTAGAAGCTATTCCGATTGGTGAACCCGTAATGAGCTACATTCATTGAGTTATAAAGCCGACCTTGATCATTGGAGCTATCCATATTCATATCATACTTCTACGCATATGATCTCTTTTAGCTTAGTTCAATGCAATGTTTAATTTGACATGAGAAAGTGTGTTCATCCAACTTCGGGTAGTGTTATAGGTTGCAACACGGTCATTCTTCGCTTAATTTAGAAGCTATTCCGATTGGTGAACCCGCAATGAGCTACATTCATTGAGTTATAAAGCCGAGCTTGATCATTGGAGCTATCCATGTTCATATCATACTTCTACGCATGTGATCTCTTTTAGCTTAGTTCAATGCAACGTTTAGTTTGACATGAGAAAGTGTGGTAATCCGACTTCGAGTAATGTTATAGGTTGCAACACGGTCATTCTTCCCTTAATCTAGAAGCTATTCCGATTAGTGAACCCGTCGTGAGCTACATTCGTTGAGTTATAAAGCCGAGCTTGATCATTGGAGCTATCCATGTTCATATCATACTTCTACGCATGTGATCTCTTTTAGCTTAGTTCAATGCATTGTAAGGTTAGTTTGACATGAGAAAGTGTACTAATCTGACTTCGTGTGGTTTAATAGGTTGCAACACGGTCATTCTTCCTTTAATCCAGAAGCTATTGCGATTGGCTAACCCGCAATGAGCTACATTCGTTAAGTTATAAACCCGAGCTTGATCATTGGAGCTATCCATGTTCATATTATATTTCTACGCATGTGATCTCTTTTAGCTTAGTTCAATGCAATGTTTAGTTTGACATGAGAAAGTGTGCTAATCCAACTTCGGGTGGTGTAATAGGTAGCAACACGTTCATTCTTCCCTTAACCTAGAAGCTATTCCGATTGGTGAACCCGTAATGAGCTACATTCATTGAGTTATAAAGCCGACCTTGATCATTGGAGCTATCCATATTCATATCATACTTCTACGCATATGATCTCTTTTAGCTTAGTTCAATGCAATGTTTAATTTGACATGAGAAAGTGTGTTCATCCAACTTCGGGTAGTGTTATAGGTTGCAACACGGTCATTCTTCGCTTAATTTAGAAGCTATTCCGATTGGTGAACCCGCAATGAGCTACATTCATTGAGTTATAAAGCCGAGCTTGATCATTGGAGCTATCCATGTTCATATCATACTTCTACGCATGTGATCTCTTTTAGCTTAGTTCAATGCAACGTTTAGTTTGACATGAGAAAGTGTGGTAATCCGACTTCGAGTAATGTTATAGGTTGCAACACGGTCATTCTTCCCTTAATCTAGAAGCTATTCCGATTAGTGAACCCGTCGTGAGCTACATTCGTTGAGTTATAAAGCCGAGCTTGATCATTGGAGCTATCCATGTTCATATCATACTTCTACGCATGTGATCTCTTTTAGCTTAGTTCAATGCATTGTAAGGTTAGTTTGACATGAGAAAGTGTACTAATCTGACTTCGTGTGGTTTAATAGGTTGCAACACGGTTATTCTTCCTTTAATCCAGAAGCTATTGCGATTGGCTAACCCGCAATGAGCTACATTCATTTAGTTATAAAGCCGAGCTTGATCATTGGAGCTATCCATGTTCATATCATACTTCTACGCATGTGATCTCTTTTAGCTTAGTTCAATGCAATGTTTAATTTGACATGAGAAAGTGTGGTAATCCGACTTCGGGTGGTGTTATAGTTTGCAACACGGTCATTCTTCCCTTAATCTAGAAGCTATTCCGATTGGTGAACCCGCAATGAGCTACATTCATTGAGTTATAAAGCCGAGCTTGATCATTGGAGCTATCCATGTTCATATCATACTTCTACGCATGTGATCTCTTTTAGCTTAGTTCAATGCAATGTTTAGTTTGATATGAGAAAGTGGGGTAATCCGACTTCGGGTGGTGTAATAGGTAGCAACACGGTCATTCTTCTCTTAATCTAGAAGCTATTCCGATTGGTGAACCCGCAATGAGCTACATTCATTGAGTTATAAAGCCGACCTTGATCATTGGAGCTATCCATGTTCATATCATACTTCTACGCATGTGATCTCTTTTAGCTTAGTTCAATGCAATGGTTAGTTTGACATGAGAAAGTGTGGTAATCCGGCATTGGGTAGTGGTATAGGTTGCAACACGGTCATTCTTCCCTTAATCTAGAAGCTATTCTGATTGGTGAACCCGCAATGAGCTACATTCATTGAGTTATAAAGCCGACCTCGATCATTGGAGCTCTCCATGTTCTTATCATACTTCTACGCATGTGATCTCTTTTAGCTTAGTTCAATGCAATGTTTAGTTTGACATGAGAAAGTGTGGTAATCCGACTTTGGGTAGTGGTATAGGTTGCAACACGGTCATTCTTCCCTTAATCTAGAAGCTATTCCGATTGGTGAACCCGCAATGAGCTACATTCATTGAGTTATAAAGCCGACCTCGTTCATTGGAGCTCTCCATGTTCATATCATACTTCTACGCATGTGATCTCTTTTAGCTTAGTTCAATGCAATGTTTAATTTGACATGAGAAAGTGTGGTAATCCGACTTCGGGTGGTGTAATAGGTTGCAACACGGTCATTCTTCCTTTAATCTAGAAGCTATTCCGATTGGTGAACCCGCAATGAGCTACATTCATTGAGTTATAAAGCCAAGCTTGATCATTGGAGCAATCCATGTTCATTTCATACTTCTACGCATGTGATCTCTTTTAACTTAGTTCAATGCAATGTTTAGTTTGACATGAGAAAGTGGGGTAATCCGACTTCGGATGGTGTAATAGGTAGCAACACGGTCATTCTTCCCTTAATCTAGAAGCTATTCCGATTGGTGAACCCGCAATGAGCTACATTCATTGAGTTATAAAGCCAAGCTTGATTATTAGAGCAATCCATGTTCATATCATACTTCTACGCATGTGATCTCTTTTAGCTTAGTTCAATGCAATGTTTAGTTTGACATCAGAAAGTGGGGTAATTCGACTTCGGGTAGTGTTATAGGTTGCAACACGGTCATTCTTCCCTTAATATAGAAGCTATTCCGATTGGTGAACCCGTCCTGAGCTACATTCGTTGAGTTATAAAGCCGAGCTTGATCATTGGAGCTATCAATGTTCATATCATACTTCTACGCATGTGATCTCTTTTAGCTTAGTTCAATGCATTGTAAGGTTAGTTTGACATGAGAAAGTGTACTAATCTGACTTCGTGTGGTTTAATAGGTTGCAACACGGTCATTCTTCCCTTAACCTAGAAGCTATTCCGATTGGTGAACCCGCAATGAGCTACATTCATTGAGTTATAAAGCCGACCTTGATCATTGGAGCTATCCATGTTCATATCATACTTCAACGCATGTGATCTCTTTTAGCTTAGTTCAATGCAATGTTTAGTTTGACATGAGAAATTGTGGTAATCCGACTTCGGGTAGTGTTATAGGTTGCAACACGGTCATTCTTCCCTTAATCTAGAAGCTATTCCGATTGGTGAACCCGTCCTGAGCTACATTCGTTGAGTTATAAAGCCGAGCTTGATCATTGGAGCTATCCATGTTCATATCATACTTTTACACATGTGATCTCTTTTAGCTTACTTCAATGCATTGTAAGGTTAGTTTGACATGAGAAAGTGTACTAATCCGACTTCGTGTGGTGTAATATGTTGCAACACGGTCATTCTTCCCTTAATCCAGAAGCTATTCTGATTGGTGAACCCGCAATGAGCTACATTGGTTGAGTTATAAAGCCGAGTTTGATCATTGGAGCTATCCATGTTCATATCATACTTCTACGCATGTGATCTCTTTTAGCTTAGTTCAATGCAATGTTTAGTTTGACATGAGAAAGTGTGCTAATCCGACTTCAGGTGGTGTAATAGGTAGCAACACAGTCATTCTTCCTTTAATCTAGAAGCTATTCCGATTGGTGAACCCGCAATGAGCTACATTCATTGAGTGATAAAGCCAAGCTTGATCATTGGAGCTATCCATGTTCATATCATAATTCTACGCATATGATCTCTTTTAGCTTAGTTCAATGCAATGTTTTGTTTTATTGATCAAGATGAATAAATAATAAAGTCCAAATAAAGTCAACGGAAGGTTGAAAGTCGATGGTCGGGTTCTACGTACCGCGGGAAGGCATCGGGTCGAGAGGCACTAACCACGGGTCGGGAAAACATAAGACAAGGGTCGGGTCAACGGCAACAAGGAAAGCCAACATATCGGGTCACGGATCGTGGTAAGGCTGATGGTCGAGGATCGTGTACCGGGGTCGAGGAATTCGTACCAAGGGTCGGAAGGACGCGTACCGCGGGTAGGGTCAACGCCAGCAGCAAAGTCAACATATCGGGCTATGTACCGCGGGAAGGCCGAGGGTCGAGAGACATGGACTGTGGGTCGAGAGAAGGCTTACCGCGGGTAGGAGGATCGTGCACTGGCGGACGGGTCAACGGTAACAGCAGAAGTCAACAGTCGGGTGGTACACAACGGGAAGGCTAATGACCGAGGATCATGTACCGCAGGTCGAGGATCACTTACCCCGGGTCGGACCATGTACTGCGGGATGGAGAAGGACCGAGGTCCATGTACCGCGGGTCGAGGATCTCTTACCCCAGGACCGAGGAACCATGTCCCGCGGTACGGTCAACGGCCGACCAAGAAAAGTCAACGTTTTGAATAATGAAGACTTGGCTTCCTTATGGGCTAGAGATCAGTTACGAAGGTTTGGTTGAGTCCTAAGGAGAGGCACATGACCGTTGGAACTCTAAGAAACATGTGACTCTCCTCCTTTTGCCAAGACCGAGAAGAAAAGGACTTGTAGGCTCAAGTCACTTTCACCTTGGGATCTCCACATGTCCCTTTCACCCTCGAAGACCACCAAGGGCTGCGGCAGAAGAATAAGACCGTTACTCACCTTTTGTTTCTCTTTAAATAGGTTGTAAGACAACATATGTAACTTAACCATTTTTAAAAATGAAAATTATGGATTAACTCTCTCTCTCTCTTATTCTCGGTCCCTCACTCTCTTCTTCATACTTCCGCAAGTTACTCTTCAAATTCTAACATGGTATCAGAGCACAAGATCATATTTCACTCCATTTCTCTTCTAATCTAGCTCAATCTTCGCATTCTCAATCACTTCAACCGAACAAATCTCTTTCTTTCTCTCAAAATCACTTTTATCCAGTGGTCTATAGCGTGTTCGGTGTGTAAACATGGAAAGCTTCAAATCTCTCGGTGTTCATGTTACCCTAAAAGGGCCAAACTACCTCTTATGGTCAAGGAATGCCAAGACCATCCTATGTGGTCGTGGCCTATGGGAACATGTTGAGCTCGGGGCCGCACCAAACCAAGTCACGAATGTGGATGGGGAACAAGTGGTGGTCTCCGGAGACAACAACAAATGGTTTCAAGAAGATCAGGTGGTGATGGCCATCATTCAAAGTTCACTTGATCCGCCGATTCATGAATCCTACTCATATTGCGAGACGGCCAAGGAACTTTGGGAGACTCTCAAAAAGGTATTCGGTAATATATCAAACTTTACCCGAGTCTTTGAAGTACAAAAAGCTATCAATGTCCTAAGTCAAGACGACATTGAGTTCACGTCACACTATGGGAAGTGGCGTGCACTTTGGGCCGAGCTTGAGATGCTTCGCCCAATCACAACCGATCCGGAAGTTCTCAACAAAAGACGTGAAGAAGATCGGGTCTTTAGTCTTCTCCTTACATTAAGTCCGAAGTATAACAACCTCATCGTTCACATACTACGGGATGACAAACTTCCAGACCTTGATGAGGTATGTGCTCGGATCCAAAAGGAAAAAGGAAGCCTTGGACTCTTTGGAGGTCTAGGAGAACTTGCCGTGGCAAACAAGGGTGTATACAAGCCAACGGATAGGAAGAACTTGATGTGTGACCATTGCAAGAAGAAAGGACACCACAAGGATAAATGTTGGATCCTCCACCCACACCTCAAGCCAAATAAATTCAAAGATCATCCTCGGGCCAACAATGTCAAGCCATCGGATGAATCAAACAATTCCGAACCAAGCAACGGACCCTCGCCAATGGACGTGGACTCTGGCCTTGCCCACACCGCGACTATACAAGAGGCGGAGAGGCGTCTCAACTTGGATTCTCTCATCAAGTCTCTCACCCAACTTAAGGAATCCGGTAACGCTTTACTTACAATAAAAACTCCAAAACCCTTAGTTGTGGACTCGGGTGCATCTCATCATATGATTTGCGATCCGAGTCTAATTCACAACATCAAACCGGCTATGGGCAACGTGATTGTTGCAAATGGCCACAAGGTTCCCTTAGAGGGTATTGGAGACTTAAAAGTATTTAAAAAGAATAGCAAAGCCTTTTATCTTCCGAAATTTACATCCAATCTTCTCTCGGTTCATAAGACGACTAATGATTTAAAGTGTAATGCTATCTTTAGTCCTAATGATGTAAAATTTCAGGATATTGAGACCGGATCCATACTTGGAAGTGGAGTGACTCAAGGAGGACTTTATGTGCTTGGAGACACAAAGAATTCTCCTACCTTATCTAATGCTTTAAATTCCGTAGTTGCTAGTAGTTTTAATGTCATTTGGCATGCTAGATTAGGCCATCCTCATAGTAGGGCCTTTGAATTAATGTTACCAAGTAGTACATTTAACAATCTTGAATGTGAGGCATGTATCCGTGGTAAACATTGTAAGACCGTTTTTCCCAAATCGAATTCTAGTTATGAAAAATGCTTTGAATTAGTTCATTCGGATGTTTGGTCTTCACCTTGTTTATCTAGAGACAATCAAAAATACTTTGTGACATTCATAGATGAAAAATCAAAGTACACTTGGCTAACTCTCTTACCATCAAAAGATCGTGTCTATGATGCATTTGTGAATTTTCACACATATGTCACTAATCACTATAATTCTAATGTGAAAAGCTTGAGATCGGACAATGGTGGAGAGTACACAAGTCAAAGGTTCAAACAATACCTAGCAAAGAACGGAATAGAGCACCAAACAAGCTGTCCATACACTCCTCAACAAAATGGAGTTGCGGAAAGGAAAAATCGCCACTTAATGGAAGTGACGAGATCCATGATGTTTCATACAAGCGTTCCAAAAAGATTTTGGAGTGATGCCGTGATGACCGCGTGTTACCTAATCAATCGGACACCAACAAAAATACTCCAAGACAAGTCGCCATTTGAGGTACTAAACAAGACAAAACCATCACTTAATCACTTACGAGTTTTTGGGTGTGTTTGCTATGTGTTAGTACCAAGAGAATTTAGGGACAAGTTGGATGAGAAAAGCACAAGATGCATGTTCCTTGGCTACTCAACAACTCAAAAAGGATACAAATGTTACAACCCGGTAACAAGGAGAATCATGGTCTCAAGGGATGTGAAATTCATCGAGGACAAAGGCTACCATGATATGGAGAATTGGGATGAACTCAAAGACCTTGCCAATCACGCATCGGATAGGGCGGAAATCCTTAAAAATGTTCTAGAGGGTCTTCAAGGAGGCGGCTCGGTGAGTGAGAAAAAGAATGAATCCAATCCGGGAGTACCTCAAGAACCATCCGAGGAATTGGAACGCAGTCGGATGGAGCGGTCCGGAGATACAGCCGGATCACCCGGACACATGAATGAGCATCCTCACGATCGACATGAACGACCCGGGCCACATGGAAATGAACCATCGGAGGAACACAATGCCTCCGAACATGATCAAACGGAAGACCTACCAACACCATCACCGCCTCCGTTAAGAAGAAGCACTAGACTCCGGAAAGACCCCTCAAATTGGGTCAATACCCGGGTCTACTACAACAATAAGGCCGTGGCTCATCCGATCCAAACGGTTTGTTCTCTTGACCTTGTGCCATATGAACATCGATCTTTCCTTGGTAAACTTGATCTTGAGCAGATACCTAAGACATATGAAGAGGCCAAGGAACACAAGGTGTGGCGAGACGCGGTTGGTGCCGAAAGAGGAGCCATGGAACGGAACCATACATGGGTTGAAACGGACTTGCCCCCAGGGAAGAAGGCAGTCACGTCACGGTGGATATTCACCATCAAGTACAAAAGCAATGGTGACATAGAACGCCACAAGGCCCGCCTTGTTGCCCGCGGTTTCACCCAAACATACGGCGAGGATTACACCGATACGTTTGCACCCGTAGCCAAACTCCACACGGTACGAGTTGTACTATCCGTGGCCACCAACCTTGAGTGGGAGCTATGGCAAATGGACGTCAAGAACGCCTTCCTCCAAGGTGAGCTCGAAGATGAAGTTTACATGTATCCACCTCCCGGACTTGAGGATACGGTCCAACCCGGAAGAGTGTTACGTCTTAAGAAGGCTATCTATGGACTCAAGCAATCACCAAGAGCTTGGTATCACAAGCTTAGTGCCACACTAAAGGAAAGAGGGTTCACCAAGTCCGAAGCCGACCACACACTATTCACGTCACACGGCCCGAAGGGTACAATTGTGGTTCTCATCTATGTGGATGACTTGATCATTACGGGCAATGATAAGGACGGTATCTCCTCCACCAAAACCTATCTTAAATCCGTGTTTGATATTAAAGACCTTGGTGAACTAAAATACTTTCTAGGAATTGAAGTGTGCCGTTCTAAGGATGGCCTCTTCCTTTCTCAAAGAAAGTATACTCTTGATCTTTTGCGTGAAACAGGGAAGATAGGGTCTAAACCAGCCAAGACACCACTTGAGGATGGCTACAAGGTCAGTCGAAAGGGGGAGAAAGACGATGAGCCATATGACAATCCACCTCAATACCGAAGACTTGTGGGGAAACTTATCTACTTGACGATCACAAGACCGGACATATGCTATGCCGTGAATCAAGTGAGTCAACACATGCAAGTCCCCACGGCATACCATTGGAACATGGTGGAACGGATCTTGAGATATCTCAAAGGAGGCCCGGGCCGTGGTATATGGATGGGGAAGAACAACAACACCGAGATCGTGGGGTATTGTGATGCGGATTGGGCCGGCGATCGGAATGATAGGAAGTCCACAACCGGGTATTGTACATTCATTGGAGGGAACTTGGTAACTTGGAAGACCAAGAAGCAAAAGGTTGTCTCTTGCTCAAGTGCCGAGGCCGAATACCGAGCAATGAGAAAGCTAACAAATGAAGTAACATGGCTAAAGGCTCTCCTCAAAGATCTTGGTATGGAATCCAACAAGCCAATCACCATTCATTGTGACAATCAAGCCGCAATACACATTGCATCAAACTCCGTGTTCCATGAACGGACCAAGCACATTGAGATAGATTGCCATAAGGTCCGGGAGAAGATTGAGGAAGGAGTAACTCTTCCGTGCTACACAAGGAGTGAAGATCAATTGGCGGACATCTTCACCAAAGCCGCGAGTCTCAAAGTTTGTGATCACATCTACAACAAGCTTGGACTCGTGGACCTCACAAGACCTTGATCAAAGGTTCCCTTTCCCGGGAAATGCACACTCTTTTTCCCTTGGATGAGTTTTGTCCCATGTGGTTTTCTCTCCAAGGTTTTTAATGAGGTGTAGATCTCGGGTCTTCCAATCTTAACCAACATGTCCATTTATGGTTAAGCTTGAGGGGGAGTATTGATCAAGATGAATAAATAATAAAGTCCAAATAAAGTCAACGGAAGGTTGAAAGTCGATGGTCGGGTTCTACGTACCGCGGGAAGGCATCGGGTCGAGAGGCACTAACCACGGGTCGAGAAAACATAAGACAAGGGTCGGGTCAACGGCAACAAGGAAAGTCAACATATCGGGTCACGGATCGTGGTAAGGCTGATGGTCGAGGATCGTGTACCGGGGTCGAGGAATTCGTACCAAGGGTCGGAAGGACGCGTACCGCGGGTAGGGTCAACGCCAGCAGCAAAGTCAACATATCGGGCTATGTACCGCGGGAAGGCCGAGGGTCGAGAGACATGGACTGTGGGTCGAGAGAAGGCTTACCGCGGGTAGGAGGATCGTGCACTGGCGGACGGGTCAACGGTAACAGCAGAAGTCAACAGTCGGGTGGTACACAACGGGAAGGCTAATGACCGAGGATCATGTACCGCAGGTCGAGGATCACTTACCCCGGGTCGGACCATGTACTGCGGGATGGAGAAGGACCGAGGTCCATGTACCGCGGGTCGAGGATCTCTTACCCCAGGACCGAGGAACCATGTCCCGCGGTACGGTCAACGGCCGACCAAGAAAAGTCAACGTTTTGAATAATGAAGACTTGGCTTCCTTATGGGCTAGAGATCAGTTACGAAGGTTTGGTTGAGTCCTAAGGAGAGGCACATGACCGTTGGAACTCTAAGAAACATGTGACTCTCCTCCTTTTGCCAAGACCGAGAAGAAAAGGACTTGTAGGCTCAAGTCACTTTCACCTTGGGATCTCCACATGTCCCTTTCACCCTCGAAGACCACCAAGGGCTGCGGCAGAAGAATAAGACCGTTACTCACCTTTTGTTTCTCTTTAAATAGGTTGTAAGACAACATATGTAACTTAACCATTTTTAAAAATGAAAATTATGGATTAACTCTCTCTCTCTCTTATTCTCGGTCCCTCACTCTCTTCTTCATACTTCCGCAAGTTACTCTTCAAATTCTAACATGTTTGACATGAGAAAGTGTGCTCATCCGACTTCGGGTGGTGTAATAGGTTGCAACACGGTCATTCGTCCCATAATCTAGAAGTTATTCCGATTGGTGAACCCGTAAAGAGCTACATTCGTTGAGTTATAAAGCCGAGCTTGATCATTGGAGCTATCCATGTTCATATCATATTTCTACGCATGTGATCTCTTTTAGCTTAGTTCAATGCAACGTTTAGTTTGACATGAGAAAGTGTGCTAATCCGACTTCGGGTGGTGTAATAGGTAGCAACACGGTCACTTTTCTCTTAATCTAGAAGCTATTCCGATTGGTGAACCCGCAATGAGCTACATTCGTTGAGTTATAAAGCCGAGCTTGATCGTTGGAGCTATCCATGTTCATATCATACTTCTACGCATGTGATCTCTTTTAGCTTAGTTCAATGCAATGTTTAGTTTGACATGAGAAAGTGGTGTAATCCGACTTCGGGTAGTGTTATAGGTTGCAACACGGTCATTCTCCCCTTAATCTAGAAGCTATTCCGATTGGTGAACCCGTCCTGAGCTACATTCGTTGAGTTATAAAGCCGAGCTTGATCATTGGAGCTATCCATGTTTATATCACATTTCTACGCATGTGATTTCTTTTAGCTTAGTTCAATGCAATGTTTAGTTTGACATGAGAAAGTGTGCTAATCCAACATCGGATGGTGTAATAGGTAGCAACACGGTCATTCTTCCCTTAACCTAGAAGCCATTCAGATTGGTGAACCCGCAATGAGCTACATTCGTTGAGTTATAAAGCCGAGCTTGATCATTGGAGCTATCCATGTTCATATCATACTTCTACGCAGATGATCTCTTTTAGCTTAGTTCAATGCAATGTTTAGTTTGACATGAGAAAGTGTGTTCATCCAACTTCGGGTGGTGTAATAGGTTGCAACACGGTCATTCTTCCCTTAATCTAGAAGTTATTCCGATTGGTGAACCCGTAAAGAGCTACATTCGTTGAGTCATAAAGCCGAGCTTGATCATTGGAGCTATCCATGTTCATATCATACTTCTACGCATGTGATCTCTTTTAGCTTAGTTCAATGAAACGTTTAGTTTGACATGAGAAAGTGTGCTAATCCGACTTCGGGTGGTGTAATAGGTAGCAACACGGTCACTCTTCTCTTAATCTAGAAGCTATTCCGATTGGTGAACCCACAATGAGCTACATTCGTTGAGTTATAAAGCCGAGCTTGATCATTGGAGCTATCCATGTTCATATCATATTTCTAAGCATGTGATCTCTTTTAGCTTAGTTCAATGCAATGTTTAGTTTGACATGAGAAAGTGTGCTAATCCAACTTAGGGTGGTGTAATAGGTAGCAACACGGTCATTCTTCCCTTAATCTAGAAGCTATTCCGATTGGTGAACCCGCAATGAGCTACATTCATGGAGTTATAAAGCCGAGCTTGATCATTGGAGCTATCCATGTTCATATCGTACTTCTACGCAGATGATCTCTTTTAGCTCAGTTCAATGCAATGTTTAGTTTGACATGAGAAAGTGTGTTCATCCAACTTCGGGTGGTGTAATAGGTTGCAACACGGTCATTCTTCCCTTAATCTAGAAGTTATTCCGATTGGTGAACCCGTAAAGAGCTACATTCGTTGAGTCATAAAGCCGAGCTTGATCATTGGAGCTATCCATGTTCATATCATACTTCTACGCATGTGATCTCTTTTAGCTTAGTTCAATGAAACGTTTAGTTTGACATGAGAAAGTGTGCTAATCCGACTTCGGGTGGTGTAATAGGTAGCAACACGGTCACTCTTCTCTTAATCTAGAAGCTATTCCGATTGGTGAACCCGCAATGAGCTACATTCGTTGAGTTATAAAGCCGAGCTTGATCGTTGGAGCTATCCATGTTCATATCATACTTCTACGCATGTGATCTCTTTTAGCTTAGTTCAATGAAACGTTTAGTTTGACATGAGAAAGTGTGCTAATCCGACTTTGGGTGGTGTAATAGGTAGCAACACGGTCATTCTTCCCTTAACCTAGAAGCTATTCCGATTGGTGAACCCGCAATGAGCTACATTCATTGAGTTATAAAGCCGACCTTGATCATTGGAGCTATCCATGTTCATATCATACTTCAACGCATGTGATCTCTTTTAGCTTAGTTCAATGCAATGTTTAGTTTGACATGAGAAATTGTGGTAATCCGACTTCGGGTAGTGTTATAGGTTGCAACACGGTCATTCTTCCCTTAATCTAGAAGCTATTCCGATTGGTGAACCCGTCCTGAGCTACATTCGTTGAGTTATAAAGCCGAGCTTGATCATTGGAGCTATCCATGTTCATATCATACTTTTACACATGTGATCTCTTTTAGCTTACTTCAATGCATTGTAAGGTAAGTTTGACATGAGAAAGTGTACTAATCCGACTTCGTGTGGTGTAATATGTTGCAACACGGTCATTCTTCCCTTAATCCAGAAGCTATTCTGATTGGTGAACCCGCAATGAGCTACATTCGTTGAGTTATAAAGCCGAGTTTGATCATTGGAGCTATCCATGTTCATATCATACTTCTACGCATGTGATCTCTTTTAGCTTAGTTCAATGCAATGTTTAGTTTGACATGAGAAAGTGTGCTAATCCGACTTCAGGTGGTGTAATAGGTAGCAACACAGTCATTCTTCCTTTAATCTAGAAGCTATTCCGATTGGTGAACCCGCAATGAGCTACATTCATTGAGTGATAAAGCCAAGCTTGATCATTGGAGCTATCCATGTTCATATCATATTTCTACGCATATGATCTCTTTTAGCTTAGTTCAATGCAATGTTTTGTTTGACATGAGAAAGTGTGCTCATCCGACTTCGGGTGGTGTAATAGGTTGCAACACGGTCATTCGTCCCATAATCTAGAAGTTATTCCGATTGGTGAACCCGTAAAGAGCTACATTCGTTGAGTTATAAAGCCGAGCTTGATCATTGGAGCTATCCATGTTCATATCATATTTCTACGCATGTGATCTCTTTTAGCTTAGTTCAATGCAACGTTTAGTTTGACATGAGAAAGTGTGCTAATCCGACTTCGGGTGGTGTAATAGGTAGCAACACGGTCACTTTTCTCTTAATCTAGAAGCTATTCCGATTGGTGAACCCGCAATGAGCTACATTCGTTGAGTTATAAAGCCTAGCTTGATCGTTGGAGCTATCCATGTTCATATCATACTTCTACGCATGTGATCTCTTTTAGCTTAGTTCAATGCAATGTTTAGTTTGACATGAGAAAGTGGTGTAATCCGACTTCGGGTAGTGTTATAGGTTGCAACACGGTCATTCTCCCCTTAATCTAGAAGCTATTCCGATTGGTGAACCCGTCCTGAGCTACATTCGTTGAGTTATAAAGCCGAGCTTGATCATTGGAGCTATCCATGTTTATATCACATTTCTACGCATGTGATTTCTTTTAGCTTAGTTCAATGCAATGTTTAGTTTGACATGAGAAAGTGTGCTAATCCAACATCGGATGGTGTAATAGGTAGCAACACGGTCATTCTTCCCTTAACCTAGAAGCCATTCAGATTGGTGAACCCGTAATGAACTACATTCGTTGAGTTATAAAGCCGAGCTTGATCGTTGGAGCTATCCATGTTCATATCATACTTCTACGCATGTGATCTCTTTTAGCTTAGTTCAATGCAATGTTTAATTTGACATGAGAAAGTGTGGTAATCCGACTTCGGGTAGTGTTATAGGTTGCAACACGGTCATTCTTCCCTTAATCTAGAAGCTATTCCGATTGGTGAACCCGCAATGAGCTACATTCATTGAGTTATAAAGCCAAGCTCGATCATTGGAGCAATCCATGTTCATATCATACTTCTACGCATGTTATCTCTTTTAACTTAGTTCAATGCAATATTTAGTTTAACATGAGAAAGTGGGGTAATTCGACTTCGGGTGGTGTAATAGGTAGCAACACGGTATTCGAGAGAATGAAGCCAAGACAGAGAATAAGAGATGAGTTTTAGAACAGAGAATGGACTTGGAACAGAGAATAAGGAATTAGAGTTGGAGAATATAGGTGAAGAATGCTTAGAAATGACAGAGAATAGGAGAGATTAGGATCTTAGAATGCTCTGATACCATGTAAGAATGGAAGAATTAATGGAAGAAAGCTCATAGAGAGAGAGAATGGGGGTGAGAATGAAGAAGAAGAAGAGTGAATACACACTCTTCTTCTTCTTCATTCTCACCCCCATTCTCTCTCTCTATGAGCTTTCTTCCATTAATTCTTAAATTCTTACACACGGTCATTCTTCCCTTAACCTAGAAGCTATTCTGATTGGTGAACCCGCAATGAGCTACATTCATGGAATTATAAAGCCGAGCTTGATCATTGGAGCTATCCATGTTCATATCATACTTCTACGCATATGATCTCTTTTAGCTTAGTTCAATGCAATGTTTAGTTTGACATGAGAAAGTGTGTTCATCCAACTTCGGGTGGTGTAATAGGTTGCAACACGGTCATTCTTCCCTTAATCTAGAAGTTATTCCGATTGGTGAACCCGTCCTGAGCTATATTCGTTGAGTTATAAAAGCCGAGCTTGATCATTGGAGCTATCCATGTTTATATCACATTTCTACGCATGTGATTTCTTTTAGCTTAGTTCAATGCAATGTTTAGTTTGACATGAGAAAGTGTGGTAATTCGACTTCGAGTAATGTTATAGGTTGCAACACGGTCATTCTTCCCTTAATCTAGAAGCTATTCTGATTGGTGAACCCGCAATGAGCTACATTCGTTGAGTTATAAAGCCGAGCTTGATCATTGGAGCTATCCATGTTCATATCATACTTCTACGCATGTGATCTCTTTTAGCTTAGTTCAATGCAATGTTTAGTTTGACATGAGAAAGTGTGCTAATCTGACTTCGTGTGGTTTAATAGGTTGCAACACGGTCATTCTTCCCTTAATCTAGAAGCTATTCCGATTGGTGAACCCGCAATGAGCTACATTCGTTGAGTTATAAAGCCAAGCTTGATCGTTGGAGCTATCCATGTTCATATCATACTTCTACGCATGTTATCTCTTTTAGCTTAGTTCAATGCAATGTTTAGTTTGACATGAGAAAGTAAGGTAATGTGACTTCGGGTAGTGTTATAGGTTGCAACACGGTCATTCTTTCCTTAATCTAGAAGTTATTCCTATTGGTGAACCCGTAATGAGCTACATTCGTTGAGGTGTAAAGCCGAGCTTGATCATTGGAGCTATCCATGTTCATATCATACTTCTACGTATGTGATCTCTTATACCTTAGTTCAATGCAATGTTTAGTATGACATGAGAATGTGTGGTAATACGACTTCGGGTAGTGTTATAGGTTGTAACACGGTCATTCTTCCCTTAATCTAGAAGCTATTTCGATTGCTGAACCCGTCCTGAGCTACATTCGTTGAGTTATAAAGCCGAGCTTGATCATTGGAGCTATCGATGTTCATTTCATATTTCTACGCATGTGATCTCTTTACAATACAATGCTTAGTTTGACATGAGAAAGTGTGCTAATTCGACTTCGGGTGGTGTAATAGGTAGCAACACGGTCACTTTTCTCTTAATCTAGAAGCTATCCGATTGGTGAACCCGCAATGAGCTACATTCGTTGAGTTATAAAGCCGAGCTTGATCGTTGGAGCTATCCATGTTCATATCATATTTCTAAGCATGTGATCTCTTTTAGCTTAGTTCAATGCAATGTTTAGTTTGACATGAGAAAGTGTGCTAATCCAACTTCGGGTGGTGTAATAGGTAGCAACACGGTCATTCTTCCCTTAATCTAGAAGCTATTCCGATTGGTGAACCCGCAATGAGCTACATTCATGGAGTTATAAAGCCGAGCTTGATCATTGGAGCTATCCATGTTCATATCATACTTCTACGCAGATGATCTCTTTTAGCTTAGTTCAATGCAATGTTTAGTTTGACATGAGAAAGTGTGTTCATCCAACTTCGGGTGGTGTAATAGGTTGCAACACGGTCATTCTTCCCTTAATCTAGAAGTTATTCTGATTGGTGAACCCGTAAAGAGCTACATTCGTTGAGTCATAAAGCCGAGCTTGATCATTGGAGCTATCCATGTTCATATCATACTTCTACGCATGTGATCTCTTTTAGCTTAGTTCAATGAAACGTTTAGTTTGACATGAGAAAGTGGGCTAATTCGACTTCGGGTGGTGTAATAGGTAGCAACACGGTCACTCTTCTCTTAATCTAGAAGCTATTCCGATTGGTGAACCCGCAATGAGCTACATTCGTTGAGTTATAAAGCCGAGCTTGATCGTTGGAGCTATCCATATTCATATCATACTTCTACGCATGTGATCTCTTTTAGCTTAGTTCAATGAAACGTTTAGTTTGACATGAGAAAGTGTGCTAATCCGACTTTGGGTGGTGTAATAGGTAGCAACACGGTCATTCTTCCCTTAACCTAGAAGCTATTCCGATTGGTGAACCCGCAATGAGCTACATTCATTGAGTTATAAAGCCGACCTTGATCATTGGAGCTATCCATGTTCATATCATACTTCAACGCATGTGATCTCTTTTAGCTTAGTTCAATGCAATGTTTAGTTTGACATGAGAAATTGTGGTAATCCGACTTCGGGTAGTGTTATAGGTTGCAACACGGTCATTCTTCCCTTAATCTAGAAGATATTCCGATTGGTGAACCCGTCCTGAGCTACATTCGTTGAGTTATAAAGCCGAGCTTGATCATTGGAGCTATCCATGTTCATATCATACTTTTACACATGTGATCTCTTTTAGCTTACTTCAATGCATTGTAAGGTTAGTTTGACATGAGAGAGTGTACTAATCCGACTTCGTGTGGTGTAATATGTTGCAACACGGTCATTCTTCCCTTAATCCAGAAGCTATTCTGATTGGTGAACCCGCAATGAGCTACATTCGTTGAGTTATAAAGCCGAGTTTGATCATTGGAGCTATCCATGTTCATATCATACTTCTACGCATGTGATCTCTTTTAGCTTAGTTCAATGCAATGTTTAGTTTGACATGAGAAAGTGTGCTAATCCGACTTCAGGTGGTGTAATAGGTAGCAACACAGTCATTCTTCCTTTAATCTAGAAGCTATTCCGATTGGTGAACCCGCAATGAGCTACATTCATTGAGTGATAAAGCCAAGCTTGATCATTGGAGCTATCCATGTTCATATCATATTTCTACGCATATGATCTCTTTTAGCTTAGTTCAATGCAATGTTTTGTTTGACATGAGAAAGTGTGCTCATCCGACTTCGGGTGGTGTAATAGGTTGCAACACGGTCATTCGTCCCATAATCTAGAAGTTATTCCGATTGGTGAACCCGTAAAGAGCTACATTCGTTGAGTTATAAAGCCGAGCTTGATCATTGGAGCTATCCATGTTCATATCATATTTCTACGCATGTGATCTCTTTTAGCTTAGTTCAATGCAACGTTTAGTTTGACATGAGAAAGTGTGCTAATCCGACTTCGGGTGGTGTAATAGGTAGCAACACGGTCACTTTTCTCTTAATCTAGAAGCTATTCCGATTGGTGAACCCGCAATGAGCTACATTCGTTGAGTTATAAAGCCGAGCTTGATCGTTGGAGCTATCCATGTTCATATCATACTTCTACGCATGTGATCTCTTTTAGCTTAGTTCAATGCAATGTTTAGTTTGACATGAGAAAGTGGTGTAATCCGACTTCGGGTAGTGTTATAGGTTGCAACACGGTCATTCTCCCCTTAATCTAGAAGCTATTCCGATTGGTGAACCCGTCCTGAGCTACATTCGTTGAGTTATAAAGCCGAGCTTGATCATTGGAGCTATCCATGTTTATATCACATTTCTACGCATGTGATTTCTTTTAGCTTAGTTCAATGCAATGTTTAGTTTGACATGAGAAAGTGTGCTAATCCAACATCGGATGGTGTAATAGGTAGCAACACGGTCATTCTTCCCTTAACCTAGAAGCCATTCAGATTGGTGAACCCGCAATGAGCTACATTCGTTGAGTTATAAAGCCGAGCTTGATCGTTGGAGCTATCCATGTTCATATCATACTTCTACGCATGTGATCTCTTTTAGCTTAGTTCAATGCAATGTTTAATTTGACATGAGAAAGTGTGGTAATCCGACTTCGGGTAGTGTTATAGGTTGCAACACGGTCATTCTTCCCTTAATCTAGAAGCTATTCCGATTGGTGAACCCGCAATGAGCTACATTCATTGAGTTATAAAGCCAAGCTTGATCATTGGAGCAATCCATGTTCATATCATACTTCTACGCATGTTATCTCTTTTAACTTAGTTCAATGCAATGTTTAGTTTAACATGAGAAAGTGGGGTAATTCGACCTCGGGTGGTGTAATAGGTAGCAACACGGTATTAGAGAGAATGAAGCCAAGACAGAGAATAAGAGATGAGTTTTAGAACAGAGAATGGACTTGGAACAGAGAATAAGGAATTAGAGTTGGAGAATATAGGTGAAGAATGCTTAGAAATGACAGAGAATAGGAGAGATTAGGATCTTAGAATGCTCTGATACCATGTAAGAATGGAAGAATTAATGGAAGAAAGCTCATAGAGAGAGAGAATGGGGGTGAGAATGAAGAAGAAGAAGAGTGAATACACACTCTTCTTCTTCTTCATTCTCACCCCCATTCTCTCTCTCTATGAGCTTTCTTCCATTAATTCTTAAATTCTTACACACGGTCATTCTTCCCTTAACCTAGAAGCTATTTTTATTGGTGAACCCGCAATGAGCTACATTCATGGAATTATAAAGCCGAGCTTGATCATTGGAGCTATCCATGTTCATATCATACTTCTACGCATATGATCTCTTTTAGCTTAGTTCAATGCAATGTTTAGTTTGACATGAGAAAGTGTGTTCATCCAACTTCGGGTGGTGTAATAGGTTGCAACACGGTCATTCTTCCCTTAATCTAGAAGTTATTCCGATTGGTGAACCCGTCCTGAGCTATATTCGTTGAGTTATAAAAGCCGAGCTTGATCATTGGAGCTATCCATGTTTATATCACATTTCTACGCATGTGATTTCTTTTAGCTTAGTTCAATGCAATGTTTAGTTTGACATGAGAAAGTGTGGTAATTCGACTTCGAGTAATGTTATAGGTTGCAACACGGTCATTCTTCCCTTAATCTAGAAGCTATTCTGATTGGTCAACCCGCAATGAGCTACATTCGTTGAGTTATAAAGCCGAGCTTGATCATTGGAGCTATCCATGTTCATATCATACTTCTACGCATGTGATCTCTTTTAGCTTAGTTCAATGCAATGTTTAGTTTGACATGAGAAAGTGTGCTAATCTGACTTCGTGTGGTTTAATAGGTTGCAACACGGTCATTCTTCCCTTAATCTAGAAGCTATTCCGATTGGTGAACCCGCAATGAGCTACATTCGTTGAGTTATAAAGCCAAGCTTGATCGTTGGAGCTATCCATGTTCATATCATACTTCTACGCATATGATCTCTTTTAGCTTAGTTCAATGCAATGTTTAGTTTGACATGAGAAAGTAAGGTAATGTGACTTCGGGTAGTGTTATAGGTTGCAACACGGTCATTCTTTCCTTAATCTAGAAGTTATTCCTATTGGTGAACCCGTAATGAGCTACATTCGTTGAGGTGTAAAGCCGAGCTTGATCATTGGAGCTATCCATGTTCATATCATACTTCTACGCATGTGATCTCTTTTAGCTTAGTTCAATGCAATGTTTAGTTTTACATGAGAAAGTGGTGTAATCCGACTTCGGGTAGTGTTATTGGTTGCAACACGGTCATTCTTCCCTTAATCTAGAATCTATTCCGATTGGTGAACCCGTCCTAAGCTACATTCGTTGAGTTATAAAGCCGAGCTTGATCATTGGAGCTATCCATGTTTATATCACATTTCTACGCATGTGATTTCTTTTAGCTTAGTTCAATGCAATGTTTAGTTTGACATGAGAAAGTGTGCTAATCCAACATCGGATGGTGTAATAGGTAGCAACACGGTCATTCTTCCCTTAACCTAGAAGCTATTCCGATTGGTGAACCCGCAATGAGCTACATTCGTTGAGTTATAAAGCCGAGCTTGATCGTTGGAGCTATCCATGTTCATATCATACTTCTACGCATGTGATCTCTTTTAGCTTAGTTCAATGCAATGTTTAGTTTGACATGAGAAAGTGGGGTAATCCGACTTCGGGTGGTGTAATAGGTAGCAACACGGTCATTCTTCCCTTAATCTAGAAGCTATTCCGATTGGTGAACCCGCAATGAGCTACATTCATTGAGTTATAAAGCCAAGCTTGATCATTGGAGCAATCCATGTTCATATCATACTTCTACGCATGTGATCTCTTTTAACTTAGTTCAATGCAATGTTTAGTTTAACATGAGAAAGTGAGGTAATTCGACTTCGGGTGGTGTAATAGGTAGCAACACGGTCATTCTTCCCTTAACCTAGAAGCTATTCCGATTGGTGAACCCGCAATGAGCTACATTCATGGAATTATAAAGCCGAGCTTGATCATTGGAGCTATCCATGTTCATATCATACTTTTACACATATGATCTCTTTTAGCTTAGTTCAATACAATGTTTAGTTTGACATGAGAAAGTGTGTTCATCCAACTTCGGGTGGTGTAATAGGTTGCAACACGGTCATTCTTCCCTTAATCTAGATGTTATTCCGATTGGTGAACCCGTAATGAGCTACATTCGTTGAGTTATAAAAGCCGAGCTTGATCATTGGAGCTATCCATGTTTATATCACATTTCTACGCATGTGATTTCTTTTAGCTTAGTTCAATGCAATGTTTAGTTTGACATGAGAAAGTGTGCTAATCCGACATCTGATGGTGTAATAGGTTGCAACACGGTCATTCTTCACTTAATCTAAAAGCTATTCCGATTGGTGAACCCGCAATGAGCTACATTCATTGAGTTATAAAGCCAAGCTTGATCATTGGAGCTATCCATGTTCATATCATACTTTTACGCATGTGATCTCTTTTAGCTTAGTTCAATGCAATGTTTAGTTTGACATGAGAAAGTGTGCTAATCCGACTTCAGGTGGTGTAATAGGTAGCAACACAGTCACTCTTCTCTTAATCTAGAAGCTATCCGATTGGTGAACCCGCAATGAGCTACATTCGTTGAGTTATAAAGCCAAGCTTGATCGTTGGAGCTATCCATGTTCATATCATACTTCTACGCATGTGATCTCTTTTAGCTTAGTTCAATGCAATGTTTAGTTTGACATGAGAAAGTAAGGTAATCTGACTTCGGGTAGTGTTATAGGTTGCAACACGGTCATTCTTTCCTTAATCTAGAAGTTATTCCTATTGGTGAACCCGTAATGAGCTACATTCGTTGAGGTGTAAAGCCGAGCTTGATCATTGGAGCTATCCATGTTCATATCATACTTCTACGCATGTGATCTCTTTTAGCTTAGTTCAATGCAATGTTTAGTTTGACATGAGAAAGTGGGGTAATCCGACTTCGGGTAGTGTTATAGGTTGCAACACGGTCATTCTTCCCTTAATCTAGAAGCTATTCCGATTGGTGAACCCGCAATGAGCTACATTCATTGAGTTATAAAGCCGAGCTTGATCATTGGAGCAATCCATGTTCATATCATACTTCTACGCATGTGATCTCTTTTAACTTAGTTCAATGCAATGTTTAGTTTAACATGAGAAAGTGGGGTAATTCGACTTCGGGTGGTGTAATAGGTAGCAACACGGTCATTCTTCCCTTAACCTAGAAGCTATTCCGATTGGTGAACCCGCAATGAGCTACATTCATGGAATTATAAAGCCGAGCTTGATCATTGGAGCTATCCATGTTCATATCATACTTCTACGCATATGATCTCTTTTAGCTTAGTTCAATGCAATGTTTAGTTTGACATGAGAAAGTGTGTTTATCCAACTTCGGGTGGTGTAATAGGTTGCAACACGGTCATTCTTCCCTTAATCTAGAAGTTATTCCGATTGGTGAACCCGTAATGAGCTACATTCGTTGAGTTATAAAAGCCGAGCTTGATCATTGGAGCTATCCATGTTTATATCACATTTCTACGCATGTGATTTCTTTTAGCTTAGTTCAATGCAATGTTTAGTTTGACATGAGAAAGTGTGCTAATTCGACATCGGATGGTGTAATAGGTTGCAACACGGTCATTCTTCACTTAATCTAAAAGCTGTTCCGATTGGTGAACCCGCAATGAGCTACATTCATTGAGTTATAAAGCCAAGCTTGATCATTGGAGCTATCCATGTTCGTATCATACTTTTACGCATGTGATCTCTTTTAGCTTAGTTCAATGCAATGTTTAGTTTGACATGAGAAAGTGTGCTAATCCGACTTCAGGTGGTGTAATAGGTAGCAACACAGTCACTCTTCTCTTAATCTAGAAGCTATCCGATTGGTGAACCCGCAATGAGCTACATTCGTTGAGTTATAAAGCCAAGCTTGATCGTTGGAGCTATCCATGTTCATATCATACTTCTACGCATGTGATCTCTTTTAGCTTAGTTCAATGCAATGTTTAGTTTGACATGAGAAAGTAAGGTAATCTGACTTCGGGTAGTGTTATAGGTTGCAACACGGTCATTCTTTCCTTAATCTAGAAGTTATTCCTATTGGTGAACCCGTAATGAGCTACATTCGTTGAGGTGTAAAGCCGAGCTTGATCATTGGAGCTATCCATGTTCATATCATACTTCTACGTATGTGATCTCTTATACCTTAGTTCAATGCAATGTTTAGTTTGACATCAGAATGTGTGGTAATCCGACTTCGGGTAGTGTTATAGGTTGCAACACGGTCATTCTTCCCTTAATCTAGAAGCTATTTCGATTGCTGAACCCGTCCTGAGCTACATTCGTTGAGTTATAAAGCCGAGCTTGATCATTGGAGCTATCGATGTTCATATCATATTTCTACGCATGTGATCTCTTTACAATACAATGCTTAGTTTGACATGAGAAAGTGTGCTAATTCGACTTCGGGTGGTGTAATAGGTAGAAACACGGTCACTCTTCTCTTAATCTAGAAGCTATCCGATTGGTGAACCCGCAATGAGCTACATTCGTTGAGTTATAAAGCCGAGCTTGATCGTTGGAGCTATCCATGTTCATATCATACTTCAACGCATGTGATCTCTTTTAGCTTAGTTCAATGCAATGTTTAGTTTGACATGAGAAAGTGGGCTAATTCGACTTCGGGTGGTGTAATAGGTAGAAACACGGTCACTCTTCTCTTAATCTAGAAGCTATTCCGATTGGTGAACCCGCAATGAGCTACATTCGTTGAGTTATAAAGCCGAGCTTGATCGTTGGAGCTATCCATGTTCATATCATACTTCTACACATGTGATCTCTTTTAGCTTAGTTCAATGCAATGTTTAGTTTGACATGAGAAATTGTGGTAATCCGACTTCGGGTAGTGTTATAGGTTGCAACACGGTCATTCTTCCCTTAATCTAGAAGCTATTTCGATTGGTGAACCCGTCCTGAGCTACATTCGTTGAGTTATAAAGCCGAGCTTGATCATTGGAGCTATCCATGTTCATATCATACTTTTACACATGTGATCTCTTTTAGCTTACTTCAATGCATTGTAAGGTTAGTTTGACATGAGAAAGTGTACTAATCCGACTTCATGTGGTGTAATATGTTGCAACACGGTCATTCTTCCCTTAATCCAGAAGCTATTCCGATTGGTGAACCCGCAATGAGCTACATTCGTTGAGTTATAAAGCCGAGCTTGATCATTGGAGCTATCCATGTTCATATCATACTTCTACGCATGTGATCTCTTTTAGCTT
The DNA here is from genome assembly GCA_963920545.1 of Lepidium didymum. Lineage (NCBI taxonomy): Eukaryota > Viridiplantae > Streptophyta > Magnoliopsida > Brassicales > Brassicaceae > Lepidium > Lepidium didymum. The sequence goes on along the minus strand of OY986993.1, from coordinate 10,775,405 downwards.
AGTTCAATGCAAGGTTTAGTTTGACATGAGAAAGTGTGCTAATCTGACTTCAGGTGGTGTAATAGGTAGCAACACAGTCATTCTTCCCTTAATCTAGAAGCTATTCCGATTGGTGAACCCGCAATGAGCTACATTCGTTGAGTTATAAAGCCGAGCTTGATCGTTGGAGCTATCCATGTTCATATCATACTTCTACGCATGTGATCTCTTTTAGCTTAGTTCAATGCAATGTTTAGTTTGACATGAGAAAGTGGTGTAATCCGACTTCGGGTAGTGTTATAGGTTGCAACACGGTCATTCTTCCCTTAATCTAGAAGCTATTCCGATTGGTGAACCCGTAAAGAGCTACATTCGTTGAGTTATAAAGCCGAGCTTGATCATTGGAGCTATCCATGTTCATATTATATTTCTACGCATGTGATCTCTTTTAGCTTAGTTCAATGCAATGTTTAGTTTGACATGAGAAAGTGTGGTAATCCGACTTCGGGTAGTGTTATAGGTTGCAACACGGTCATTCTTCCCTTAATCTAGAAGCTATTTCGATTGCTGAACCCGTCCTGAGCTACATTCGTTGAGTTATAAAGCCGAGCTTGATCATTGGAGCTATCGATGTTCATATCATATTTCTACGCATGTGATCTCTTTACAATACAATGCTTAGTTTGACATGAGAAAGTGTGCTAATTCGACTTCGGGTGGTGTAATAGGTAGAAACACGGTCACTCTTCACTTAATCTAGAAGCTATCCGATTGGTGAACCCGCAATGAGCTACATTCGTTGAGTTATAAAGCCGAGCTTGATCGTTGGAGCTATCCATGTTCATATCATACTTCTACGCATGTGATCTCTTTTAGCTTAGTTCAATGCAATGTTTAGTTTGACATGAGAAAGTGGGCTAATTCGACTTCGGGTGGTGTAATAGGTAGAAACACGGTCACTCTTCTCTTAATCTAGAAGCTATTCCGATTGGTGAACCCGCAATGAGCTACATTCGTTGAGTTATAAAGCCGAGCTTGATCGTTGGAGCTATCCATGTTCATATTATACTTCTACGCATGTGATCTCTTTTAGCTTAGTTCAATGCAATGTTTAGTTTGACATGAGAAATTGTGGTAATCCGACTTCGGATAGTGTTGTAGGTTGCAACACGGTCATTCTTCCCTTAATCTAGAAGCTATTTCAATTGGTGAACCCGTCCTGAGCTACATTCGTTGAGTTATAAAGCCGAGCTTGATCATTGGAGCTATCCATGTTCATATCATACTTTTACACATGTGATCTCTTTTAGCTTACTTCAATGCATTGTAAGGTTAGTTTGACATGAGAAAGTGTACTAATCCGACTTCGTGTGGTGTAATATGTTGCAACACGGTCATTCTTCCCTTAATCCAGAAGCTATTCCGATTGGTGAACCCGCAATGAGCTACATTCGTTGAGTTATAAAGCCGAGCTTGATCATTGGAGCTATCCATGTTCATATCATACTTTTACGCATGTGATCTCTTTTAGCTTAGTTCAATGCAATGTTTAGTTTGACATGAGAAAGTGTGCTAATCCGACTTCAGGTGGTGTAATAGGTAGCAACTTAGTCATTCTTCCCTTAATCTAGAAGCTATTCCGATTGGTGAACCCGCAATGAGCTACATTCGTTGAGTTATAAAGCCGAGCTTGATCGTTGGAGCTATCCATATTCATATCATACTTCTACGCATGTGATCTCTTTTAGCTTAGTTCAATGCAATGTTTAGTTTGACATGAGAAAGTGGTGTAATCCGATTTCGGGTAGTGTTATAGGTTGCAACACGGTCATTCTTCCCTTAATCTAGAAGCTATTCCGATTGGTGAACCCGCAATGAGCTACATTCATGGAGTTATAAAGCCGAGCTTGATCATTGTAGCTATCCATGTTCATATCATACTTCTACGTATGTGATCTCTTTTAGCTTAGTTCAATGCAATGTTTAGTTTGACATGAGAAAGTGGGCTAATTCGACTTCGGGTGGTGTAATAGGTAGAAACACGGTCACTCTTCTCTTAATCTAGAAGCTATTCCTATTGGTGAACCCGCAATGAGCTACATTCGTTGAGTTATAAAGCCGAGCTTGATCGTTGGAGCTATCCATGTTCATATCATACTTCTACGCATGTGATCTCTTTTAGCTTAGTTCAATGCAATGTTTAGTTTGACATGAGAAAGTGGTGTAATCCGACTTCGGGTAGTGTTATAGGTTGCAACACGGTCATTCTTCCCTTAATCTAGAAGCTATTCCGATTGGTGAACCCGTAAAGAGCTACATTCGTTGAGTTATAAAGCCGAGCTTGATCATTGGAGCTATCCATGTTCATATCATATTTCTACGCATGTGATCTCTTTTAGCTTAGTTCAATGCAACGTTTAGTTTGACATGAGAAAGTGTGCTAATCCGACTTCGGGTGGTGTAATAGGTAGCAACACGGTCATTCGTCCCTTAATCCAGAAGTTATTCTGATTGGTGAACCCGTAAAGAGCTACATTCGTTGAGTTATAAAGCCGAGCTTGATCATTGGAGCTATCCATGTTCATATCATATTTCTACGCATGTGATCTCTTTTAGCTTAGTTCAATGCAACGTTTAGTTTGACATGAGAAAGTGTGCTAATCCGACTTCGAGTGCTGTAATAGGTAGCAACACGGTCACTCTTCTCTTAATCTAGAAGCTATTCCGATTGGTGAACCCGCAATGAGCTACATTCGTTGAGTTATAAAGCCGAGCTTGATCGTTGGAGCTGTCCATGTTCATATCATACTTCTACGCATGTGATCTCTTTTAGCTTAGTTCAATGCAATGTTTAGTTTGACATGAGAAAGTGGTGTAATCCGACTTCGGGTAGTGTTATAGGTTGCAACACGGTCATTCTTCCCTTAATCTAGAATCTATTCCGATTGGTGAACCCGTCCTGAGCTACATTCGTTGAGTTATAAAGCCGAGCTTGATCATTGGAGCTATCCATGTTTATATCACATTTCTACGCATGTGATTTCTTTTAGCTTAGTTCAATGCAATGTTTAGTTTGACATGAGAAAGTGTGCTAATCCAACATCGGATGGTGTAATAGGTAGCAACACGGTCATTCTTCCCTTAACCTAGAAGCTATTCCGATTGGTGAACCCGCAATGAGCTACATTCGTTTAGTTATAAAGCCGAGCTTGATCGTTGGAGCTATCCATGTTCATATCATACTTCTACGCATGTGATCTCTTTTAGCTTAGTTCAATGCAATGTTTAGTTTGACATGAGAAAGTGGGGTAATCCGACTTCGGGTGGTGTAATAGGTAGCAACACGGTCATTCTTCCCTTAATCTAGAAGCTATTCCGATTGGTGAACCCGCAATGAGCTACATTCATTGAGTTATAAAGCCAAGCTTGATCATTGGAGCAATCCTCGTTCATATCATACTTCTACGCATGTGATCTCTTTTAACTTAGTTCAATGCAATGTTTAGTTTAACATGAGAAAGTGGGGTAATTCGACTTCGGGTGGTGTAATAGGTAGCAACACGGTCATTCTTCCCTTAACCTAGAAGCTATTCCGATTGGTGAACCCGCAATGAGCTACATTCATGGAATTATAAAGCCGAGCTTGATCATTGGAGCTATCCATGTTCATATCATACTTCTACGCATATGATCTCTTTTAGCTTAGTTCAATGCAATGTTTAGTTTGACATGAGAAAGTGTGTTCATCCAACTTCGGGTGGTGTAATAGGTTGCAACACGGTCATTCTTCCCTTAATCTAGAAGTTATTCCGATTGGTGAACCCGTAATGAGCTACATTCGTTGAGTTATAAAGTCGAGCTTGATCTTTGGAGCTATCCATGTTCATATCATACTTCTACGCATGTGATCTCTTTTAGCTTAAATCAATGCAATGTTTAGTTTGACATGAGAAAGTGTGGTAATCCGACTTCGGGTAGTGTTAGAGGTTGCAACACGGTCATTCTTCCCTTAATCTAGAAGCTATTCCGATTGGTGAACCCGCAATGAGCTACATTCATTGAGTTATAAAGCCAAGCTTGATCATTGGAGCTATCCATGTTCATATCATACCTTTACGCATGTGATTTCTTTTAGCTTAGTTCAATGCAATGTTTAGTTTGACATGAGAAAGTGTGCTAATCCGACTTCAGGTGGTGTAATAGGTAGCAACACGGTCACTCTTCTCTTAATCTAGAAGCTATCCGATTGGTGCACCCGCAATGAGCTACATTCGTTGAGTTATAAAGCCGAGCTTGATCGTTGGAGCTATCCATGTTCATATCATACTTCTACGCATGTGATCTCTTTTAGCTTAGTTCAATGCAATGTTTAGTTTGACATGAGAAAGTGGGGTAATCTGACTTTGGGTAGTGTTATAGGTTGCAACACGGTCATTCTTTCCTTAATCTAGAAGCTATTCCGATTAGTGAACCCGTCCTGAGCTACATTCGTTGAGTTATAAAGCCGAGATTGATCATTGGAGCTATCCATGTTCATATCATACTTCTACGTATGTGATCTCTTTTACCTTAGTTCAATGCAATGTTTAGTTTGACATGAGAATGTGTGGTAATCCGACTTCGGGTAGTGTTATAGGTTGCAACACGGTCATTCTTCCCTTAATCTAGAAGCTATTTCGATTGGTGAACCCGTCCTGAGCTACATTCGTTGAGTTATAAAGCCGAGCTTGATCATTGGAGCTATCCATGTTCATATCATATTTCTACGCATGTGATCTCTTTTAGCTTAGTTCAATGCAATGTTTAGTTTGACATGAGAAAGTGTGCTAATCCAACATCGGGTGGTGTAATAGGTAGCAACACGGTCATTCTTCCCTTAACCTAGAAGCTATTCCGATTGGTGAACCCGCAATGAGCTACATTCATGGAGTTATAAAGCCGAGCTTGATCATTGTAGCTATCCATGTTCATATCATACTTCTACGCATGTGATCTCTTTTAGCTTAGTTCAATGCAATGTTTAGTTTGACATGAGAAAGTGGGCTAATTCGACTTCGGGTGGTGTAATAGGTAGAAACACGGTCACTCTTCTCTTAATCTAGAAGCTATTCCTATTGGTGAACCCGCAATGAGCTACATTCGTTGAGTTATAAAGCCGAGCTTGATCGTTGGAGCTATCCATGTTCATATCATACTTCTACGCATGTGATCTCTTTTAGCTTAGTTCAATGCAATGTTTAGTTTGACATGAGAAATTGTGGTAATCCGACTTCGGGTAGTGTTATAGGTTGCAACACAGTCATTCTTCCCTTAATCTAGAAGCTATTCCGATTGGTGAACCCGTCCTGAGCAATATTCGTTGAGTTATAAAGCCGAGCTTGATCGTTGGAGCTATCCATGTTCATATCATATTTTTACACATGTGATCTCTTTTAGCTTACTTCAATGCATTGTAAGGTTAGTTTGACATGAGAAAGTGTACTAATCCGACTTCGTGTGGTGTAAGATGTTGCAACACGATCATTCTTCCCTTAATCCAGAAGCTATTCCGATTGGTGAACCCACAATGAGCTACATTCGTTGAGTTATAAAGCCGAGCTTGATCATTGGAGCTATCCATGTTCATATCATACTTCTACGCATGTGATCTCTTTTAGCTTAGTTCAATGCAATGTTTAGTTTGACATGAGAAAGTGTGCTAATCCAACATCGGGTGGTGTAATAGGTAGCAACACGGTCATTCTTCCCTTAACCTAGAAGCTATTCCGATTGGTGAACCCGCAATGAGCTACATTCATGGAGTTATAAAGCCGAGCTTGATCATTGGAGCTATCCATGTTCATATCATACTTCTACGCATATGATCTCTTTTAGCTTAGTTCAATGCAATGTTTAGTTTGACATGAGAAAGTGTGTTCATCCAACTTCGGGTGGTGTAATAGGTTGCAACACGGTCATTCTTCCCTTAATCTAGAAGTTATTCCGATTGGTGAACCCGTAATGAGCTACATTCGTTGAGTTATAAAGTCGAGCTTGATTATTGGAGCTATCCATGTTCATATCATACTTCTATGCATGTGATCTCTTTTAGCTTAGTTCAATGCAATGTTTAGTTTGACATGAGAAAGTGTGGTAATCCGACTTCGGGTAGTGTTATAGGTTGCAACACGGTCATTCTTCCCTTAATCTAGAAGCTATTCCGATTGGTGAACCCGTCATGAGCTACATTCGTTGAGTTATAAAGCCGAGCTTGATCATTGGAGCTATCCATGTTCATATCATATTTCTACGCATGTGATCTCTTTTAGCTTAGTTCAATGCATTGAAAGGTTAGTTTGACATGAGAAAGTGTGCTAATCCGACTTCGTGTGGTGTAATATGTTGCAACACGGTTATTCTTCCCTTAATCTAGAAGTTATTCCGATTGGTTAACCCGCAATGAGCTACATTCGTTGAGTTATAAAGCCGAGCTTGATCATTGGAGCTATCCATGTTCATATCATACTTCTACTTATGTGATCTCTTTTAGCTTAGTTCAATGCAATGTTTAGTTTGACATGAGAAAGTGTGCTAATCCAACATCGGGTGGTGTAATAGGTAGCAACACGGTCATTCTTCCCTTAACCTAGAAGCTATTCCGATTGGTGAACCCGCAATGAGCTACATTCATGGAGTTATAAAGCCGAGCTTGATCATTGGAGCTATCCATGTTCATATCATACTTCTACGCATATGATCTCTTTTAGCTTAGTTCAATGCAATGTTTAGTTTGACATGAGAAAGTGTGTTCATCCAACTTCGGGTGGTGTAATAGGTTGCAACACGGTCATTCTTCCCTTAATCTAGAAGTTATTCTGATTGGTGAACCCGTAATGAGCTACATTCGTTGAGTTATAAAGTCGAGCTTGATTATTGGAGCTATCCATGTTCATATCATACTTCTACGCATGTGATCTCTTTTAGCTTAGTTCAATGCAATGTTTAGTTTGACATGAGAAAGTGTGGTAATCCGACTTCGGGTAGTGTTATAGGTTGCAACACGGTCATTCTTCCCTTAATCTAGAAACTATTCCGATTGGTGAACCCGTCATGAGCTACATTCGTTGAGTTATAAAGCCGAGCTTGATCATTGGAGCTATCCATGTTCATATCATATTTCTACGCATGTGATCTCTTTTAGCTTAGTTCAATGCATTGTAAGGTTAGTTTCACATGAGAAAGTGTACTAATCCGACTTCGTGTGGTGTAATATGTTGCAACACGGTCATTCTTCCCTTAATCTAGAAGTTATTCCGATTGGTTAACCCGCAATGAGCTACAATCGTTGAGTTATAAAGCCGAGCTTGATCATTGGAGCTATCCATGTTCATATCATACTTCTATGCATGTGATCTCTTTTAGCTTAGTTCAATGCAATGTTTAGTTTGACATGAGAAAGTGTGCTAATCCGACTTCAGGTGGTGTAATAGGTAGCAACACGGTCATTTTTCCCTTAATCTAGAAGCTATTCCTATTGGTGAACCCGCAATGAGCTACATTCATTGAGTTATAAAGCCAAGCTTGATCATTGGAGCTATCCATGTTCATATCATACTTCTACGTATGTGATCTCTTTTAGCTTAGTTCAATGCAATGTTAAGTTTGACATGAGAAAGTGTGGTAATCCGACTTCGGGTAGTGTTATAGGTTGTAACACGGTCATTCTTCCCTTAATCTAGAAGCTATTCCGATTGGTGAACCCGTCCTCAGCTACATTCGTTGAGTTATAAAGCCGAGCTTGATCATTGGAGCTATCCATGTTCATATCATACTTTTACGCATGTGATCTCTTTTAGCTTACTTCAATGCATTGTAAGGTTAGTTTCACATGAGAAAGTGTACTAATCCAACTTCGTGTGGTGTAATATGTTGCAACACGGTCATTCTTCCCTTAATCTAGAAGTTATTCCGATTGGTTAACCCGCAATGAGCTACATTCGTTGAGTTATAAAGCCGAGCTTGATAATTGGAGCTATCCATGTTCATATCATACTTCTACGCATGTGATCTCTTTTAGCTTAGTTCAATGCAATGTTTAGTTTGACATGAGAAAGTGTGCTAATCCGACTTCAGGTGGTGTAATAGGTAGCAACACGGTCTATCTTCCCTTAATCTAGAAGCTATTCCTATTGGTGAACCTGCAATGAGCTATATTCATTGAGTTATAAAGCTAAGCTTGATCATTCGAGCTATCCATGTTCATATAATATTTCTACGCATATGATCTCTTTTAGCTTAGTTCAATGCAATGTTTAGTTTGACATGAGAAAGTGTGCTAATCCGACTTCAGGTGGTGTAATAGGTAGCAACACGGTCATTCTTCCCTTAATCTAGAAGCTATTCCTATTGGTGAACCCGCAATGAGCTACATTCATTGAGTTATAAAGCCAAGCTTGATCATTGGAGCTATCCATGTTCATATCATACTTCTACGCATATGATCTCTTTTAGCTTAGTTCAATGCAATGTTTAGTTTGACATGAGAAAGTGTGTTCATCCAACTTCGGGTGGTGTAATAGGTTGCAACACGGTCATTCTTCCCTTAATCTAGAAGCTATTTCGATTGGTGAACCCGTCCTGAGCTACATTCGTTGAGTTATAAAGCCGAGCTTGATCATTGGAGCTATCCATGTTCATATCATATTTCTACGCATGTGATCTCTTTTAGCTTAGTTCAATGCAATGTTTAGTTTGACATGAGAAAGTGTGCTAATCCAACATCGGGTGGTGTAATAGGTAGCAACACGGTCATTCTTCCCTTAACCTAGAAGCTATTCCGATTGGTGAACCCGCAATGAGCTACATTCATGGAGTTATAAAGCCGAGCTTGATCATTGGAGCTATCCATGTTCATATCATACTTCTACGCATATGATCTCTTTTAGCTTAGTTCAATGCAATGTTTAGTTTGACATGAGAAAGTGTGCTCATCCAACTTCGGGTGGTGTAATAGGTTGCAACACGGTCATTCTTCCCTTAATCTAGAAGTTATTCTGATTGGTGAACCCGTAATGAGCTACATTCGTTGAGTTATAAAGTCGAGCTTGATTATTGGAGCTATCCATGTTCATATCATACTTCTACGCATGTGATCTCTTTTAGCTTAGTTCAATGCAATGTTTAGTTTGACATGAGAAAGTGTGGTAATCCGACTTCGGGTAGTGTTATAGGTTGCAACACGGTCATTCTTCCCTTAATCTAGAAACTATTCCGATTGGTGAACCCGTCATGAGCTACATTCGTTGAGTTATAAAGCCGAGCTTGATCATTGGAGCTATCCATGTTCATATCATATTTCTACGCATGTGATCTCTTTTAGCTTAGTTCAATGCATTGTAAGGTTAGTTTCACATGAGAAAGTGTACTAATCCGACTTCGTGTGGTGTAATATGTTGCAACACGGTCATTCTTCCCTTAATCTAGAAGTTATTCCGATTGGTTAACCCGCAATGAGCTACAATCGTTGAGTTATAAAGCCGAGCTTGATCATTGGAGCTATCCATGTTCATATCATACTTCTATGCATGTGATCTCTTTTAGCTTAGTTCAATGCAATGTTTAGTTTGACATGAGAAAGTGTGCTAATCCGACTTCAGGTGGTGTAATAGGTAGCAACACGGTCATTTTTCCCTTAATCTAGAAGCTATTCCTATTGGTGAACCCGCAATGAGCTACATTCATTGAGTTATAAAGCCAAGCTTGATCATTGGAGCTATCCATGTTCATATCATACTTCTACGTATGTGATCTCTTTTAGCTTAGTTCAATGCAATGTTAAGTTTGACATGAGAAAGTGTGGTAATCCGACTTCGGGTAGTGTTATAGGTTGTAACACGGTCATTCTTCCCTTAATCTAGAAGCTATTCCGATTGGTGAACCCGTCCTCAGCTACATTCGTTGAGTTATAAAGCCGAGCTTGATCATTGGAGCTATCCATGTTCATATCATACTTTTACGCATGTGATCTCTTTTAGCTTACTTCAATGCATTGTAAGGTTAGTTTCACATGAGAAAGTGTACTAATCAAATTTCGTGTGGTGTAATATGTTGCAACACGGTCATTCTTCCCTTAATCTAGAAGTTATTCCGATTGGTTAACCCGCAATGAGCTACATTCGTTGAGTTATAAAGCCGAGCTTGATAATTGGAGCTATCCATGTTCATATCATACTTCTACGCATGTGATCTCTTTTAGCTTAGTTCAATGCAATGTTTAGTTTGACATGAGAAAGTGTGCTAATCCGACTTCAGGTGGTGTAATAGGTAGCAACACGGTCTATCTTCCCTTAATCTAGAAGCTATTCCTATTGGTGAACCTGCAATGAGCTATATTCATTGAGTTATAAAGCTAAGCTTGATCATTCGAGCTATCCATGTTCATATAATATTTCTACGCATATGATCTCTTTTAGCTTAGTTCAATGCAATGTTTAGTTTGACATGAGAAAGTGTGCTAATCCGACTTCAGGTGGTGTAATAGGTAGCAACACGGTCATTCTTCCCTTAATCTAGAAGCTATTCCTATTGGTGAACCCGCAATGAGCTACATTCATTGAGTTATAAAGCCAAGCTTGATCATTGGAGCTATCCATGTTCATATCATATTTCTACGCATGTGATCTCTTTTAGCTTAGTTCAAACCAATGTTTAGTTTAACATGAGAAAGTGTGCTAATTCGACTTCGGGTGGTGTAATATGTAGAAACACGGTCACTCTTCTCTTAATCTAGAAGCTATCCTATTGGTGAACCCGCAATGAGCTACATTCGTTGAGTTATAAAGCCGAGCTTGATCGTTGGAGCTATCCATGTTCATATCATACTTCTACGCATGAGATCTCTTTTAGCTTAGCTCAATGCAATGTTTAGTTTGACATGAGAAAATGGGGTAATCCGACTTCGGGTAGTGTTATAGGTTGCAACAAGGTCATTCTTTCCTTAATCTAGAAGCTATTCCGAATGGTGAACCCGTCCTGAGCTACATTCGTTGAGTTATAAAGCCGAGCTTGATCATTGGAGCTATACATGTTCATATCATACTTCTACGTATGTGATCTCTTTTAGCTTAGTTCAATGCAATGTTAAGTTTGACATGAGAATGTGTGGTAATCCGACTTCGGGTAGTGTTATAAGTTGCAACACGGTCATTCTTCCCTTAATCTAGAAGCTATTTCGATTGGTGAACCCGTCCTGAGCTACATTCGTTGAGTTATAAAGCCGAGCTTGATCATTGGAGCTATCCATGTTCATATCATATTTCTACGCATGTGATCTCTTTTAGCTTAGTTCAATGCAATGTTTAGTTTGACATGAGAAAGTGTGCTAATCCAACTTCGGGTGGTGTTATAAGTTGCAACACGGTCATTCTTCCCTTAACCTAGAAGCTATTCCGATTGGTGAACCCGCAATGAGCTACATTCATGGAGTTATAAAGCCGAGCTTGATCATTGGAGCTATCCATGTTCATATCATACTTCTACGCATATGATCTCTTTTAGCTTAGTTCAATGCAATGTTTAGTTTGACATGAGAAAGTGTGTTCATCCAACTTCGGGTGGTGTAATAGGTTGCAACACGGTCATTCTTCCCTTAATCTAGAAGTTATTCTGATTGGTGAACCCGTAATGAGCTACATTCGTTGAGTTATAAAGTCGAGCTTGATTATTGGAGCTATCCATGTTCATATCATACTTCTACGCATGTGATCTCTTTTAGCTTAGTTCAATGCAATGTTTAGTTTGACATGAGAAAGTGTGGTAATCCGACTTCGGGTAGTGTTATAGGTTGCAACACGGTCATTCTTCCCTTAATCTAGAAACTATTCCGATTGGTGAACCCGTCATGAGCTACATTCGTTGAGTTATAAAGCCGAGCTTGATCATTGGAGCTATCCATGTTCATATCATATTTCTACGCATGTGATCTCTTTTAGCTTAGTTCAATGCATTGTAAGGTTAGTTTCACATGAGAAAGTGTACTAATCCGACTTCGTGTGGTGTAATATGTTGCAACACAGTCATTCTTCCCTTAATCTAGAAGTTATTCCGATTGGTTAACCCGCAATGAGCTACAATCGTTGAGTTATAAAGCCGAGCTTGATCATTGGAGCTATCCATGTTCATATCATACTTCTATGCATGTGATCTCTTTTAGCTTAGTTCAATGCAATGTTTAGTTTGACATGAGAAAGTGTGCTAATCCGACTTCAGGTGGTGTAATAGGTAGCAACACGGTCATTTTTCCCTTAATCTAGAAGCTATTCCTATTGGTGAACCCGCAATGAGCTATATTCATTGAGTTATAAAGCCAAGCTTGATCATTGGAGCTATCCATGTTCATATCATACTTCTACGTATGTGATCTCTTTTAGCTTAGTTCAATGCAATGTTAAGTTTGACATGAGAAAGTGTGGTAATCCGACTTCGGGTAGTGTTATAGGTTGTAACACGGTCATTCTTCCCTTAATCTAGAAGCTATTCCGATTGGTGAACCCGTCCTCAGCTACATTCGTTGAGTTATAAAGCCGAGCTTGATCATTGGAGCTATCCATGTTCATATCATACTTTTACGCATGTGATCTCTTTTAGCTTACTTCAATGCATTGTAAGGTTAGTTTCACATGAGAAAGTGTACTAATCCAACTTCGTGTGGTGTAATATGTTGCAACACGGTCATTCTTCCCTTAATCTAGAAGTTATTCCGATTGGTTAACCCGCAATGAGCTACATTCGTTGAGTTATAAAGCCGAGCTTGATAATTGGAGCTATCCATGTTCATATCATACTTCTACGCATGTGATCTCTTTTAGCTTAGTTCAATGCAATGTTTAGTTTGACATGAGAAAGTGTGCTAATCCGACTTCAGGTGGTGTAATAGGTAGCAACACGGTCTATCTTCCCTTAATCTAGAAGCTATTCCTATTGGTGAACCTGCAATGAGCTATATTCATTGAGTTATAAAGCTAAGCTTGATCATTCGAGCTATCCATGTTCATATAATATTTCTACGCATATGATCTCTTTTAGCTTAGTTCAATGCAATGTTTAGTTTGACATGAGAAAGTGTGCTAATCCGACTTCAGGTGGTGTAATAGGTAGCAACACGGTCATTCTTCCCTTAATCTAGAAGCTATTCCTATTGGTGAACCCGCAATGAGCTACATTCATTGAGTTATAAAGCCAAGCTTGATCATTGGAGCTATCCATGTTCATATCATATTTCTACGCATGTGATCTCTTTTAGCTTAGTTCAAACCAATGTTTAGTTTAACATGAGAAAGTGTGCTAATTCGACTTCGGGTGGTGTAATATGTAGAAACACGGTCACTCTTCTCTTAATCTAGAAGCTATCCTATTGGTGAACCCGCAATGAGCTACATTCGTTGAGTTATAAAGCCGAGCTTGATCGTTGGAGCTATCCATGTTCATATCATACTTCTACGCATGAGATCTCTTTTAGCTTAGCTCAATGCAATGTTTAGTTTGACATGAGAAAATGGGGTAATCCGACTTCGGGTAGTGTTATAGGTTGCAACAAGGTCATTCTTTCCTTAATCTAGAAGCTATTCCGAATGGTGAACCCGTCCTGAGCTACATTCGTTGAGTTATAAAGCCGAGCTTGATCATTGGAGCTATCCATGTTCATATCATACTTCTACGTATGTGATCTCTTTTAGCTTAGTTCAATGCAATGTTAAGTTTGACATGAGAATGTGTGGTAATCCGACTTCGGGTAGTGTTATAGGTCGCAACACGGTCATTCTTCCCTTAATCTAGAAGCTATTCCGATTGGTGAACCCGTCCTCAGCTACATTCGTTGAGTTATAAAGCCAAGCTTGATCATTGGAGCTATCCATGTTCATATCATACTTCTACGCATATGATCTCTTTTAGCTTAGTTCAATGCAATGTTTAGTTTGACATGAGAAAGTGTGTTCATCCAACTTCGGGTGGTGTAATAGGTTGCAACACGGTCATTCTTCCCTTAATCTAGAATTTATTCTGATTGGTGAATCCGTAATGAGCTACATTCGTTGAGTTATAAAGTCGAGCTTGATCATTGGAGCTATCCATGTTCATATCATACTTCTACGCATGTGATCTCTTTTAGCTTAGTTCAATGCAATGTTTAGTTTGACATGAGAAAGTGTGCTAATCCAACATCGGGTGGTGTAATAGGTAGTAACACGGTCATTCTTCCCTTAACCTAGAAGCTATTCCGATTGGTGAACCCGCAATGAGCTACATTCATGGAGTTATAAAGCCGAGCTTGATCATTGGAGCTATCCATGTTCATATCATACTTCTACGCATATGATCTCTTTTAGCTTAGTTCAATGCAATGTTTAGTTTGACATGAGAAAGTGTGTTCATCCAACTTCGGGTGGTGTAATAGGTTGCAACACGGTCATTCTTCCCTTAATCTAGAAGTTATTCTGATTGGTGAACCCGTAATGAGCTACATTCGTTGAGTTATAAAGTCGAGCTTGATTATTGGAGCTATCCATGTTCATATCATACTTCTACGCATGTGATCTCTTTTAGCTTAGTTCAATGCAATGTTTAGTTTGACATGAGAAAGTGTTGTAATCCGACTTCGGGTAGTGTTATAGGTTGCAACACGGTCATTCTTCCCTTAATCTAGAAACTATTCCGATTGGTGAACCCGTCATGAGCTACATTCGTTGAGTTATAAAGCCGAGCTTGATCATTGGAGCTATCCATGTTCATATCATATTTCTACGCATGTGATCTCTTTTAGCTTAGTTCAATGCATTGTAAGGTTAGTTTCACATGAGAAAGTGTACTAATCCGACTTCGTGTGGTGTAATATGTTGCAACACGGTCATTCTTCCCTTAATCTAGAAGTTATTCCGATTGGTTAACCCGCAATGAGCTACAATCGTTGAGTTATAAAGCCGAGCTTGATCATTGGAGCTATCCATGTTCATATCATACTTCTATGCATGTGATCTCTTTTAGCTTAGTTCAATGCAATGTTTAGTTTGACATGAGAAAGTGTGCTAATCCGACTTCAGGTGGTGTAATAGGTAGCAACACGGTCATTTTTCCCTTAATCTAGAAGCTATTCCTATTGGTGAACCCGCAATGAGCTACATTCATTGAGTTATAAAGCCAAGCTTGATCATTGGAGCTATCCATGTTCATATCATACTTCTACGTATGTGATCTCTTTTAGCTTAGTTCAATGCAATGTTAAGTTTGACATGAGAAAGTGTGGTAATCCGACTTCGGGTAGTGTTATAGGTTGTAACACGGTCATTCTTCCCTTAATCTAAAAGCTATTCCGATTGGTGAACCCGTCCTCAGCTACATTCGTTGAGTTATAAAGCCGAGCTTGATCATTGGAGCTATCCATGTTCATATCATACTTTTACGCATGTGATCTCTTTTAGCTTACTTCAATGCATTGTAAGGTTAGTTTCACATGAGAAAGTGTACTAATCCGACTTCGTCTGGTGTAATATGTTGCAACACGGTCATTCTTCCCTTAATCTAGAAGTTATTCCGATTGGTTAACCCGCAATGAGCTACATTCGTTGAGTTATAAAGCCGAGCTTGATAATTGGAGCTATCCATGTTCATATCATACTTCTACGCATGTGATCTCTTTTAGCTTAGTTCAATGCAATGTTTAGTTTGACATGAGAAAGTGTGCTAATCCGACTTCAGGTGGTGTAATAGGTAGCAACACGGTCTATCTTCCCTTAATCTAGAAGCTATTCCTATTGGTGAACCTGCAATGAGCTATATTCATTGAGTTATAAAGCTAAGCTTGATCATTCGAGCTATCCATGTTCATATAATATTTCTACGCATATGATCTCTTTTAGCTTAGTTCAATGCAATGTTTAGTTTGACATGAGAAAGTGTGCTAATCCGACTTCAGGTGGTGTAATAGGTAGCAACACGGTCATTCTTCCCTTAATCTAGAAGCTATTCCTATTGGTGAACCCGCAATGAGCTACATTCATTGAGTTATAAAGCCAAGCTTGATCATTGGAGCTATCCATGTTCATATCATATTTCTACGCATGTGATCTCTTTTAGCTTAGTTCAAACCAATGTTTAGTTTAACATGAGAAAGTGTGCTAATTCGACTTCGGGTGGTGTAATATGTAGAAACACGGTCACTCTTCTCTTAATCTAGAAGCTATCCTATTGGTGAACCCGCAATGAGCTACATTCGTTGAGTTATAAAGCCGAGCTTGATCGTTGGAGCTATCCATGTTCATATCATACTTCTACGCATGAGATCTCTTTTAGCTTAGCTCAATGCAATGTTTAGTTTGACATGAGAAAGTGGGGTAATCCGACTTCGGGTAGTGTTATAGGTTGCAACAAGGTCATTCTTTCCTTAATCTAGAAGCTATTCCGAATGGTGAACCCGTCCTGAGCTACATTCGTTGAGTTCTAAAGCCGAGCTTGATCATTGGAGCTATCCATGTTCATATCATACTTTTACGCATGTGATCTCTTTTAGCTTACTTCAATGCATTGTAAGGTTAGTTTCACATGAGAAAGTGTACTAATCGGACTTCGTGTAGTGTAATATGTTGCAACACGGTCATTCTTCCCTTAATCTAGAAGTTATTCCGATTGGTTAACCCGCAATGAGCTACATTCGTTGAGTTATAAAGCCGAGCTTGATCATTGGAGCTATCCATGTTCATATCATACTTCTACGCATGTGATCTCTTTTAGCTTAGTTCAATGCAATGTTTAGTTTGACATGAGAAAGTGTGCTAATCCGACTTCAGGTGGTGTAATAGGTAGCAACACGGTCATTCTTCCCTTAATCTAGAAGCTATTCCTATTGGTGAACCCGTAATGAGCTACATTCGTTGAGTTATAAAGTCGAGCTTGATAATTGGAGCTATCCATGTTCATATCATACTTCTACGCATGTGATCTCTTTTATCTTAGTTCAATGCAATGTTTAGTTTGACATGAGAAAGTGTGGTAATCCGACTTCGGGTAGTGTTATAGGTTGCAACACGGACATTCTTCTCTTAATCTAGAAGTTATTCCGATTGGTTAACCCGCAATGAGCTACATTCGTTAAGTTATAAAGCCCAGCTTGATCATTGGAGCTATCCATGTTCATATCATACTTCTTTGTATGTGATATCTTTTAGCTTAATTCAATGCAATGTTTAGTTTGACATGAGAATGTTTGGTAATTCGACTTCGGGTAGTGTTATAAGTTGCAACACGGTCATTCTTCCCATAATCTAGAAGCTATTCCGATTGGTGAACCCGTCCTGAGCTACATTCGTTGAGTTATAAAGCCGAGCTTGATCATTGGAGCTATCCATGTTCATATCATACTTCTAGGTATGTGATCTCTTTTAGCTTACTTCAATGCAATGTTTAGTTTGACATGGGAAAGTGTGTTCATCCAACTTCGGGTGGTGTAATAGGTTGCAACACGGTCATTCTTCCCTTAATCTAGAAGTTATTCCGATTGGTGAACCCATAATGAGCTACATTCGTTGAGTTATAAAGTCGAGCTTGATAATTGGAGGTATCCATGTTCATATCATACTTCTACGCATGTGATCTCTTTTAGCTTAGTTCAATGCAATGTTTAGTTTGACATGAGAAAGTGTGTTCATCCAACTTCGGGTGGTGTAATAGGTTGCAACACGGTCATTCTTCCCTTAATCTAGAAGTTATTCCGATTGGTGAACCCGTAATGAGCTACATTCGTTGAGTTATAAAGTCGAGCTTGATAATTGGAGCTATCCATGTTCATATTATACTTCTACGCATGTGATCTCTTTTATCTTAGTTCAATGCAATGTTTAGTTTGACATGAGAAAGTGTGGTAATCCGACTTCGGGTAGTGTTATAGGTTGCAACACGGTCATTTTTCCCTTAATCTAGAAGCTATTCCGATTGGTGAACCCGTCATGAGCTACATTCGTTGAGTTATAAAGCCGAGCATGATCATTGGAGCTATCCATGTTCATATCATACTTTTACGCATGTGATCTCTTTTAGCTTACTTCAATGCAATGTTTAGTTTGACATGAGAAAGTGTGCTAATCTGACTTCAGGTGGTGTAATAAGTAGCAACACGGTCATTCTTCCCTTAATCTAGAAGCTATTCCTATTGGTGAACCCGCAATGAGCTACATTCATTGAGTTATAAAGCCAAGCTTGATCATTGGAGCTATCCATGTTCATATCATATTTCTACGCATATGATCTCTTTTAGCTTAGTTGAATGCAATGTTTTGTTTGACATGAGAAAGTGTGTTCATCCGACTTCGGGTGGTGTAATAGGTTGCAACACAGTCATTCGTCCCTTAATCTAGAAGTTATTCCAATTGGTGAACCCGTAATGAGCTACATTCGTTGAGTTATAAAGCCGAGCTTGATCATTGGAGCTATCCATGTTCATATCATACTTCTACGCATGTGATCTCTTTTAGCTTAGTTCAATACAATGTTTAGTTTGACATGAGAAAGTGTACTAATTTGACTTCGGGTGGTGTAATAGGTAGAAACACGGTCACTCTTCTCTTAATCTAGAAGCTATCCGATTGGTGAACCTGCAATGAGCTACATTCGTTGAGTTATAAAGCCGAGCTTGATCGTTGGAGCTATCCATGTTCATATCATACTTCTACGCATGAGATCTCTTTTAGCTAAGTTCAATGCAATGTTTAGTTTGACATGAGAAAGTGGGGTAATCCGACTTCGGGTAGTGTTATAGGTTGCAACAATGTCATTCTTATTAGTCAAGTCCTCACTCAGCCACATTAACCCATAATCCAAGAGGCTGAGTGACTTATCCAACAAACAAGAAGAATAAGCTCAGCTGAGCCCAATTAGGAGTGAAGAAAGAGCCATTGGAATAAGAGGAGTTAGGAAGCTTTTGAAGGCTGAAAGAAGACGTGGTCCAAGCTTTCAAAGTGGTCCACACCTGCTCAGCTGAGCGTTGGCAGTGTGCTGCAGCATGTGGTCCCCCCTCTTTACTTATTTGCCAAAACATAGTTGTGGTCCTCTCCTTTCTATGTGTTGACTCTTTCCTCTTTATGTAAAACCCTAGATAGGTGATGTGGCTATTTAAAGGAGACTCCCATGTAAACAATTTGAAGACAATGCAATCAGTTCTTCTTCATTCTCTTCCAGATTCTCCACACTCTTCATTCTTTGTCATAATGCTCACATTCTAACATGGTATCAGAGCATTTCTGATCCATTCTTCTTTCTATTCTTCTGGTTCATATTCTCCATTCTATTCTCTTTAAAACTCTTCCTAATCCCACCTCATTCTCTCTGTTCCGCTGCAGCTGGTTCCACCATTGTTGTACGGACCATAGCTTCCATTTTTCTGTTTTTTTGTGTCTCAGAAAGTTTCAATCTTTCATCCTAAACCTTCAAAGGCCTTCCTCTCTGTGTTGTGAAGGAAAGTCTCGGTTTTTCAAGTGCAAGTTTCGAATCTGTACCTTCAAATCGTCATTCAAGGTCCAATGGAGACCAACAAGCATGTTTAGGTGCCGGTGGTTCTCAAGGGTGTGAACTACCTTCTATGGGCAAGGACTGTCAAGACTACTCTCTGCAGCCACAAAGGGCTTTGGAGCCACGTGGTGAAAAGTAGGCCAGTAAAATTTGACCTCTCCGATGGTGAAGATGACGGAGAATAAGTCCTTGATGAGGAGGACGAGTGGTTCCAAAAGGATCAGGCTGTGCTGTCCATCATTCGCAACTCCTTAGAGCCTTCAATCCTTGAAGGTTATTCCTACTGTGAAACTGCCAAGGAGCTGTGGGAGACACTCAAGAATGTCTATGGCAATGTCTCCAGCCTTACAAGGGTGTTTGAAGTAAAGAAAGCTCTAAACAACCTATCTCAAGATGATATGAACTTCACAGAATTTTTCGGAAAGTTTCGGTCTTTATGGGCTGAACTTGACATGCTAAGGCCAGCCACTAAGGATCCAAAGGAGATTCAAGAAAGAAATGAGCAAGATAAGGTCTTCAGCCTTCTCCTCAACCTCAATCCTGGATTCAATGATCTTATCAAGCATATTCTTAGAGCCAACAAGCTTCCAAGCTTAGATGATGTATGCGCTCAGATTCAAAAGGAACAAGGGTCTATGGAGCTGTTTGGAGGAAAAGGGAGCGTTGGGCTTCTTATGGCCAACAAAGGAAGGTTTGAGAACAATAGGACTGAGGAAAGGAAGAGGCTCATGTGCGATCACTGCAAGAAGAAAGGGCATACAAAGGACAAGTGTTGGCTTCTTCACCCTCATCTCAAACCAGCTAAGTTCAAGGATGCAAAGGGAAACATAGCTCAAGAAGCGGCAGAGGATGGCTCAGCTATAACTCCATCTCAACTCGCAACTCCAAAGTCTCCCGAGAACATATCAGCTGCGTCATCATCATTCCAGAGTGAGACCATCAAAAGGGCTGACCTTGAAGCTCTCATTCACACCCTAACTTCCCTCAGGGACTCTGGTATTGCCAATTACTCTTATAATGTCCATAAGCCGTTTATTGTTGATTCAGGGGCTTCTCACCACATGATTAGCGACCCAACCCTTATCAATGATGTGAAACCGGCCAGTGGTAGTGTGATCATAGCAAATGGCAGTAGGGTATCGGTTAGAGGTGTAGGGAATGTAGACTTATTCAATAGGCAATCTAAGGCTTTCTACTTACCAGAATTTACCTCTAACCTCTTGTCGGTTATTAAGGCTGCTAATGATCTCAAATGCTATGTGAAATTTGGGCCTAATGATGTTGAATTTTAGGATATTGAAACCGGAGGCGTATTGGTAAAAGGGATTGTCAAAGACGGACTCTATGTTCTTGAAGATCCTAAGCTTTTATCTCTTATTAGTGGCTGTGTTTCCGGTGTTTCTAATTCGGCTGTTGGTAGCCTGAGCAATGTAGTTTGGCATGCTAGACTAGGCCATCCTCATTCTCGTGCATTAGGATTAATGTTACCAAATGTTTTGTTTAACAATATTAATTGTGAGGCTTGTGTTCTTGGTAAACATTGCAAAACAGTTTATTCAAATTCTTCCACCACCTATGATAATTGTTTTGATTTGGTTCATTCGGATGTTTGGACATCTCCTTGTCTATCTAGAGATAGTCATAAGTATTTTGTCACATTTATTGATGAAAAATCTAAGTATACTTGGATAACATTGATGCCATCTAAGGATAGAGTCTTTGATGCATTCAAGAATTTTGAAAGTTACATAACTAATCAATTTAATGTGAAACTGAAGGTACTTAGAACCGACAATGGTGGAGAATATATGGGCAAACCTTTCCAAGAATACTTAGCCAAACAAGGCATCATACATCAAACAAGCTGTCCTTATAACCCCGAGCAAAACGGTGTGGCTGAGAGAAAGAACCGCCACTTGATGGAGGTTACAAGGTCACTCATGTTCCACATGCAAGTCCCAAAGCGGTTTTGGGGAGATGCGGTTATGACAGCCTGTTACCTAATCAATCGGACACCTACAAAAGTCCTTAAGGACAAGTCTCCATATAAGGTATTGAACAAAACCAAACCTCCATTAGATCACTTACGGGTTTTTGGCTGTGTTTGTTATGTGTTAGTACCCGGAGAGCTTCGGAACAAGCTTGAAGCTAGAAGCAAGAAGTGTATGTTCATTGGCTACTCGTCTACTCAAAAGGGCTATAAGTGTTATGACCCGGAAACAAGAAGAGTCCATGTGTCCCGCGATGTCAAATTTATGGAGGAACGTGGATTCTACGGAGAAAGGAATTGGGAGGAGCTTCAGGATCTGTCCGAACCATCCATGGATAGAGCGGCCAGCTTACACTTTCTCCTCAATCGTCTCGGGGTTACTAATAATGACTCTACGGCTGCGGCTCCTACTCAACCTGCGGTTTCACAACAGGGTAGAGAGCAGTCCAATCCATCTCCTCAATCACCAGGGCTAAGTTATGAGTCTGAGCATTCACACCCGGAGCAAGGTACTCAAGTTGATCAGTTATCACCAAGCAAGGACTCAACAGTACCAGACTCGACAGTACCAGACTCAACAACACCAGCCCAATCCGATCCGCCTGATGATCTAGAGTCAGCTGATCTGCATGATGCCCTTGAGTTAGCCGCACCCGCTCCAACTGCTACACAACCTCTTAGACGAAGTACACGGATTAGGAAGGATCCCTCTAATTGGAAGAACACTCGGGTTTACTACAATGCCCAGGCAGTGGCTCACGCTGAACAAGCTCTATTTTCGGCTGACCTCATACCATCTCACTTTCAAGCATTTTTGGGCAAGATAGAGATGGATTATATTCCCCAGAGCTATGATGAGGCGAAACAAATCAAAGAGTGGGTAATGGCTGTGGATGCTGAAACCAAGGCTATGGAGAAGAATCAAACTTGGGAGGAATCTGAGTTACCACCCGGAAAAAAAGCTGTCACTTCCAAGTGGGTGTTCACCATCAAGTATAAGAGTAATGGGGAGATTGTGTTGGTTTTTATGAGACTAAGCTCAAAATAAACCGTGGAGACTTCACTTGGTGAATGAAACCACTTAACCCACAAAATGGACTCGATCTCAAGACTTGTTGAATCCGAGTTTACTATGGAGTAAATCGGTTCTAGCAAGGAGAAAACTAATCTAGGTTGGATCTAATCCAAGTAAAGCATCACAACACTTGGAGTTTGTGTGCTAAAGAGATCTTGGATTCTAGAACCATTCATCTAGATTTACATAAATATAAATAAAGCATAAGAAGAGTTTGGTGGAGATCTAGAAGTGTTTGGGTAGAGGTCTGCCATTGGGCAGCCTCTACACGAGCCAACTAGCCTAAAATCTACATTGAAACTACTTGCTTAAACATAAAGAGAAAAGAGAATTTTAGCAACACTTCTTTGTATATATATTTTCGGATTATTTTACAAAGGGAATACAAGCTCTATTTATAGAGTTTACAAGGTGATGGTTCAGCTTAAAATGAAGCCTAGATGCTCAGCAATATGACCGTTGGAGAGGAGAGAGGAAGTGTTGTTCCCAAAGCTTGAAAGTGACATGTCCTTAGTCTTGAACTTAGCATAAAGTAGAGTCACATGTCTTCTTAAGCTTCCAACGGTCTTCTTGGCTGTAGTTAGACTCCATTTAGGTCCTAACAGCCTTACATAACATCCCATTTGATTAGAATCAACATTTGGAAGATTTCTCAAAACGTTGACTTTTTGCCTCGGCCGTTGACCTTACCCGCGGTACACAGAAACCTTACCCGCGGTACATGAATTCCTTACCCGCGGTACATGAATTCCTTACCCGCGGTACATGAATTCCTCGACCCGCGGTACGTGAATTCCTCGACCCGCGGTACGTGAATTTCCTTCCCGCGGTACGTCCATGTCTCGACCCGCGGTACACGCCTCTCGACCTAATCTGCTACCCGCGGTATACCACCGACCGTTGACTTTCTCGCTTGTCCGTTGACCCGTCCTGCGTCTGCCCGCAGTACACGAAAACCTTCCCGCGGTACGTGCCTCTCGACCCGATGGCCTACCCGCGGTCCATGACCACCTACCGTTGACTTTCTGGTCCAAAACGTTGACTTTTCCAGAACTCCTTCTTTTGGCCATTTCTTGATCTTTTGATGATTTGATGACCTTTATGGGTCCTTGGTGGCTAATTTCCTCCTTCTTGGAGGTCCTTGAGGTGGTCTTCAGCCTTGTCTTGATGACTTCGGCCTTAACTCTCCTCCATTTCATCTTATTGACCTTAAAGGTCTTCGGCCTCTTCGGCCTCATCCTCCTCATCTCTTTGATATAGACTAATATCTTCCCCCAAGCTTGGTCGTCGAGACGCTCAAGGCCAAAGGCCTAAGGACCAAAGGCCAAGCTTGCCAACCGACAAGACTACCTCATTAAAAACCCTAGAGAGAAAACCACGTGGGACAAAACTCTACTAGGGGAAAAAGAGTATAGCTCATCGGTGGTTTGATGATGCTTGACCCCGGTTTTTAAATGACTTTGCAACCGGCGCCTTCTTCTTCCAAGTGATTCCTTGCATTAGTCCTTCTTGACTTTGTTTCCCTTCTTATGATCCTCTTGTTTCATCTAGTGCTCCTTGTGAGAATATCCACACATTCCTCCTTCTCTTTTGAACCTTCATCATGAGATTCAAAGAGAAATTTTAAAGTATATGTTGTGGGGGTTTAAGAAACACTTAAATGAAATTAAAGAAAGACCAAATGAGAGGATTTAAAGCCTAAGAATGGATTGAATATTTTTTAAAAAAAAAAATTGGAAAGGTTTAGAGTTTAGCCTTTTTGGAGATCTTTGAGGATTTTTGACATTTTTCAAGGCACTTCCAATCGCTTTGGTTTTGATTCATAGCCTTCCACCAGCTAGCATCTCCACTTTGACCTTCCACCTTAGACACCTACGGATCCACTCTCTTTAGGTCAGCCTTTTTGGTCCGCCTCTTCAAGTCCTTCCGTGTTGAGCTAGGTGAGATATTTGGAGTCCAAAGCTTGGTGGCCCTCTTGATCACGTACCAAGCTTTGTTGTGCTTTTTCTAGCTTCTTTTGAAGCCTTTTGAGAGTTTGAATGCAGCCACCAACTGACCTCCAGTCCGCATGACTTGATTCACAACTCTTCAACAACTTGCCACTTCTCCTTTGAGATAGCAAACGAGCTTTCTCACCATTTTTAATTCCGGATCTGTTTTTAGAGTTAAACATACACTCAAAACAACAAGAGATGGTGAGAGATTAGAGTATAAGTAACAAGAGAATTAGTGAGAATAAGTAACCAAGAGAATATTGAGAATAAGTAACTGAGAGAATATTAAGAATAAGAGAGAATGAGCGGAAGCAATGGAGAATAGAGAATAAGAGATTTTTGCTCAAGAGTTCATGTGGACAGAGTTTTGTTCTCTGTTTTCTTGAGTTTTGTGGAAGCATTAGCTGCCAAATACCAAGCCAAGAGCACCTTAGAACAACAAGAACTCGGTGCTTTAATGGCTGGTATAAATTATGAACCAATGGACAATTGATCTATCCATGGTGACAAGAATGAACTCACGAAATAACTCATGAGTTTTGAGGGAGCATTGGCTCAAAAATCCAGCCAAAAATACCTTAGAACAACAAGAACTAGGTGCTTTAATGGCTGAGACAAGTTATGGACCGATGGACAATTAATTTATCCACCGGTTAAAGATTTGAAGCTCACGAAATAACACATATCCAAAAGGTTTTCGTGAGCTTTAGACATCAAGAGCCACAAAATAACACAAATATTAGTGTTTCTCATGGTTGACAAAAGCAATTCCAACAATCTCACAAAATAATCCATTTTTAAGAATTTTTCATGAGCCTTTTGAAATTTGAAATTTGAAAAACGAAAATTAAACTAGTCTAGGACCTTCCCCATTTGAGATAAGCTAATATCCATTGATAAAGCTAAGAGGTAAAGTCTCTAAACCCTAGAAAAATGAGAACTTCATTCATGTCCTCTTCTTTTGATTCATTGGACAAGATGAAGAACATAAAAACCGAAAAACAAGAGAATCGAGTTTAATGGGAACCAAGCTCTTGTGGCTCTGATACCATGTTGGTTTTTATGAGACTAAGCTCAAAATAAACCGTGGAGACTTCACTTGGTGAATGAAACCACTTAACCCACAAAATGGACTCGATCTCAAGACTTGTTGAATCCGAGTTTACTATGGAGTAAATCGGTTCTAGCAAGGAGAAAACTAATCTAGGTTGGATCTAATCCAAGTAAAGCATCACAACACTTGGAGTTTGTGTGCTAAAGAGATCTTGGATTCTAGAACCATTCATCTAGATTTACATAAATATAAATAAAGCATAAGAAGAGTTTGGTGGAGATCTAGAAGTGTTTGGGTAGAGGTCTGCCATTGGGCAGCCTCTACACGAGCCAACTAGCCTAGAATCTACATTGAAACTACTTGCTTAAACATAAAGAGAAGAGAGAATTTTAGCAACACTTCTTTGTATATATATTTTCGGATTATTTTACAAAGAGAATACAAGCTCTATTTATAGAGTTTACAAGGTGATGGTTCAGCTTAAAATGAAGCCTAGATGCTCAGCAATATGACCGTTGGAGAGGAGAGAGGAAGTGTTGTTCCCAAAGCTTGAAAGTGACATGTCCTTAGTCTTGAACTTAGCATAAAGTAGAGTCACATGTCTTCTTAAGCTTCCAACGGTCTTCTTGGCTGTAGTTAGACTCCATTTAGGTCCTAACAGCCGTACATAACATCCCATTTGATTAGAATCAACATTTGGAAGATTTCTCAAAACGTTGACTTTTTGCCTCGGCCGTTGACCTTACCCGCGGTACACAGAAACCTTACCCGCGGTACATGAATTCCTTACCCGCGGTACATGAATTCCTTACCCGCGGTACATGAATTCCTCGACCCGCGGTACATGAATTCCTCGACCCGCGGTACGTGAATTTCCTTCCCGCGGTACGTCCATGTCTCGACCCGCGGTACACGCCTCTCGACCTAATCTGCTACCCGCGGTATACCACCGACCGTTGACTTTCTCGCTTGTCCGTTGACCCGTCCTGCGTCTGCCCGCAGTACATGAAAACCTTCCCGCGGTATGTGCCTCTCGACCCGATGGCCTACCTGCGGTACATGACCACCGACCGTTGACTTTCTCGCTTGTCCGTTGACCCGTCCTGCGTCTGCCCGCAGTACACGAAAACCTTCCCGCGGTACGTGCCTCTCGACCCGATGGCCTACCCGCGGTCCATGACCACCTACCGTTGACTTTCTGGTCCAATACGTTGACTTTTCCAGAACTCCTTCTTTTGGCCATTTCTTGATCTTTTGATGATTTGATGACCTTTATGGGTCCTTGGTGGCTAATTTCCTCCTTCTTGGAGGTCCTTGGGGTGGTCTTCGGCCTTGTCTTGATGACTTCGGCCTTAACTCTCCTCCATTTCATCTTATTGACCTTAAAGGTCTTCGGCCTCTTCGGCCTCATCCTCCTCATCTCTTTGATATAGACTAATAGATTGAGCGGTTCAAAGCAAGACTGGTTGCCCGAGGTTTTACTCAGACCTATGGAGTGGATTACACCGATACATTTGCTCCAGTTGCCAAGCTTCACACGGTAAGAGTGGTCCTTTCATTAGCTACTAACTTATCTTGGGATTTATGGCAGATGGATGTCAAAAATGCATTCCTCCAAGGAGAACTTGACGAGGAGGTTTACATGACACCACCACCAGGCTTAGAATCCAAAGTTAGTCCCGGCAAAGTTCTTAGACTAAGAAAGGCCATCTATGGCTTAAAGCAATCACCTAGGGCGTGGTATCACAAGTTAAGCCATACACTCCGGGACCGCGGCTTCCGTAAATCTGAAGCTGACCACACATTGTTCACTTCTACAAGTCACCAAGGTATTGTGGTTGTCCTCATATATGTCGATGATCTTATCATCTCGGGTGATGATAAGGAAGGCATTGAGGCTACCAAATCTTATCTCCACTCTGTGTTTGATATTAAAGATTTGGGTGAGCTTAAATATTTTCTAGGGATTGAAATATGTCGCTCTTCGGAGGGCCTCTTTCTTTCTCAACGAAAATATACTCTTGATTTGCTTCGTGAGACAGGGATGGACACAAGTAAACCGGCCAAAACGCCTTTGGAGGATGGTTACAAGGTCAACCGAAAGGGGGAGAAAGATGATGGGATGTTCGAAGACATTACCACATATCGACGATTGGTTGGTAAGCTCATTTATTTAACAATTTCTAGACTAGACCTTTGCTTTGCAGTGAACCAGGTGAGCCAGCACATGCAAGCTCCAACGAAGCATCATTGGGCTATGGTGGAAAGGATTCTGCGGTATCTCAAAGGGAGTTCAAACCAAGGAGTATGGATGGGAAAGAATGAGAGCTCAACCATTGCTGGATATTGTGATGCGGATTGGGCTGGAGATAGGAGTGATAGGAAATCCACCACAGGCTATTGCACATTTATTGGAGGGAATTTAGTAACTTGGAAGACTAAGAAGCAAAAGGTAGTAGCATGCTCAAGTGCAGAGGCTGAGTATAGAGCCATGAGGAGGCTCACAGATGAGTTGGTATGGCTGAAGGCACTTCTCCATGATCTAGGCCAAGATACAAAGGATCCGATCATTATGCATTGTGACAACCAAGCGGCAATTCACATAGCATCCAATCCGGTCTTTCATGAAAGAACCAAGCACGTTGAAGTGGACTGCCACAAAGTCAGAGAACGCATAGAGGAAGGAGTGGTTCTCCCATGCTACACACCAAGTGGTGACCAATTGGCGGACATCTTTACCAAGGCTGCAAGTTCCAAAGTTTGTGATCACATCTATAGCAAACTTGGACTTGTGAGCTTGGACCGCCCTTGATTTCATGTTCCCTAATCTGGAGAAAGCACACTCTTTTTCCCTCTATAAGTTTTTTCCCAAGTGGTTTTC
Source organism: Lepidium didymum (assembly GCA_963920545.1). Classification (NCBI taxonomy): domain Eukaryota; kingdom Viridiplantae; phylum Streptophyta; class Magnoliopsida; order Brassicales; family Brassicaceae; genus Lepidium; species Lepidium didymum. Next base: position 10,746,902 of record OY986993.1, on the reverse strand, counting down.
CTTATAGAGGTTTTTAATGAGGTGTGGACTTCGGATTTCCAAGTTAAGCCTTCATTCCTTGCAGCTTAACTTGAGAGGGAGTATTAGTCAAGTCCTCACTCAGCCACATTAACCCATAATCCAAGAGGCTGAGTGACTTATCCAACAAACAAGAAGAATAAGCCCAGCTGAGCCCAATTAGGAGTGAAGAAAGAGCCATTGGAATAAGAGGAGTAAGGAAGCTTTTGAAGGCTGAAAGAAGACGTGGTCCAAGCTTTCAAAGTGGTCCACACCTGCTCAGCTGAGCGTTGGCAGTGTGCTGCAGCAAGTGGTCCCCCCTCTTTACTTATTTGCCAAAACATAGTTGTGGTCCTCTCCTTTCTATGTGTTGACTCTTTCCTCTTTATGTAAAACCCTAGATAGGTGCTGTGGCTATTTAAAGGAGACTCCCATGTAAACAATTTGAAGACAATGCAATCAGTTCTTCTTCATTCTCTTCCAGATTCTCCACACTCTTCATTCTTTGTCATAATGCTCACATTCTAATAATTCTTTCCTGAATCTAGAAGCTATTCCGATTGGTGAACCCGTCCTGAGCTACATTCGTTGAGTTATAAAGCCGAGCTTGATCATTGGAGCTATCCATGTTCATATCATACTTCTATGCATGTGATCTCTTTTAGCTTAGTTCAATGCAATGTTTAGTTTGACATGAGAAAGTGGGGTAATCCGACTTCGGGTAGTGTTATAGGTTGCAACACGGTCATTCTTTCCTTAATCTAGAAGCTATTCCGATTGGTGAACCCGTCCTGAGCTACATTCGTTGAGTTATAAACCCGAGCTTAATCATTGGAGTTATCCATGTTCATATCATATTTCTACGCATGTGATCTCTTTTAGCTTAGTTCAATGCAATGTTTAGTTTGACATGAGAAAGTGTGCTAATGAGCTAGAAGTTATTCGTCCCTTAATCTAGAAGTTATTCCGATTGGTTAACCCGCAATGAGCTACATTCGTTGAGTTATAAAGCCAAGCTTGATCATTGGAGCTATCCATGTTCATATCATATTTCTACGCATATGATCTCTTTTAGCTTAGTTGAATGCAATGTTTTGTTTGACATGAGAAAGTGTGTTCATCCGACTTCGGGTGGTGTAATAGGTTGCAACACAGTCATTCGTCCCTTAATCTAGAAGTTATTCCAATTGGTGAACCCGTAATGAGCTACATTCGTTGAGTTATAAAGCCGAGCTTGATCATTGGAGCTATCCATGTTCATATCATACTTCTACGCATGTGATCTCTTTTATCTTAGTTCAATGCAATGTTTAGTTTGACATGAGAAAGTGTGGTAATCCGACTTCGGGTAGTGTTATAGGTTGCAACACGGTCATTCTTCTCTTAATCTAGAAGTTATTCCGATTGGTTAACCCGCAATGAGCTACATTCGTTAAGTTATAAAGCCCAGCTTGATCATTGGAGCTATCCATGTTCATATCATACTTCTACGTATGTGATATCTTTTAGCTTAGTTCAATGCAATGTTTAGTTTGACATGAGAATGTTTGGTAATTCGACTTCGGGTAGTGTTATAAGTTGCAACACGGTCATTCTTCCCTTAATCTAGAAGCTATTCCGATTGGTGAACCCGTCCTGAGCTACATTCGTTGAGTTATAAAGCCGAGCTTGATCATTGGAGCTATCCATGTTCATATCATATTTCTACGCATGTGATCTCTTTTAGCTTAGTTCAATGCAATGTTTAGTTTGACATGAGAAAGTGTGCTAATCCAACATCGGGTGGTGTAATAGGTAGCAGCACGGTCATTCTTCCCTTAACCTAGAAGCTATTCCGATTGGTGAACCCGCAATGAGCTACATTCATGGAGTTATAAAGCCGAGCTTGATCATTGGAGCTATCCATGTTCATATCATACTTCTACGCATATGATCTCTTTTAGCTTAGTTCAATGCAATGTTTAGTTTGACATGAGAAAGTGTGTTCATCCAACTTCGGGTGGTGTAATAGGTTGCAACACGGTCATTCTTCCCTTAATCTAGAAGTTATTCCGATTGGTGAACCCGTAATGAGCTACATTCGTTGAGTTATAAAGTCGAGCTTGATAATTGGAGCTATCCATGTTCATATTATACTTCTACGCATGTGATCTCTTTTATCTTAGTTCAATGCAATGTTTAGTTTGACATGAGAAAGTGTGGTAATCCGACTTCGGGTAGTGTTATAGGTTGCAACACGGTCATTTTTCCCTTAATCAAGAAGCTATTCCGATTGGTGAACCCGTCATGAGCTACATTCGTTGAGTTATAAAGCCGAGCATGATCATTGGAGCTATCCATGTTCATATCATACTTTTACGCATGTGATCTCTTTTAGCTTACTTCAATGCATTGTAAGGTTAGTTTCACATGAGAAAGTGTACTAATCGGACTTCGTGTAGTGTAATATGTTGCAACACGGTCATTCTTCCCTTAATCTAGAAGTTATTCCGATTGGTTAACCCGCAATGAGCTACATTCGTTGAGTTATAAAGCCGAGCTTGATCATTGGAGCTATCCATGTTCATATCATACTTCTACGCATGTGATCTCTTTTAGCTTAGTTCAATGCAATGTTTAGTTTGACATGAGAAAGTGTGCTAATCTGACTTCAGGTGGTGTAATAAGTAGCAACACGGTCATTCTTCCCTTAATCTAGAAGCTATTCCTATTGGTGAACCCGCAATGAGCTACATTCATTGAGTTATAAAGCCAAGCTTGATCATTGGAGCTATCCATGTTCATATCATATTTCTACGCATATGATCTCTTTTAGCTTAGTTGAATGCAATGTTTTGTTTGACATGAGAAAGTGTGTTCATCCGACTTCGGGTGGTGTAATAGGTTGCAACACAGTCATTCGTCCCTTAATCTAGAAGTTATTCCAATTGGTGAACCCGTAATGAGCTACATTCGTTGAGTTATAAAGCCGAGCTTGATCATTGGAGCTATCCATGTTCATATCATACTTCTACGCATGTGATCTCTTTTAGCTTAGTTCAATACAATGTTTAGTTTGACATGAGAAAGTGTGCTAATTTGACTTCGGGTGGTGTAATAGGTAGAAACACGGTCACTCTTCTCTTAATCTAGAAGCTATCCGATTGGTGAACCTGCAATGAGCTACATTCGTTGAGTTATAAAGCCGAGCTTGATCGTTGGAGCTATCCATGTTCATATCATACTTCTACGCATGAGATCTCTTTTAGCTAAGTTCAATGCAATGTTTAGTTTGACATGAGAAAGTGGGGTAATCCGACTTCGGGTAGTATTATAGGTTGCAACAATGTCATTCTTATTAGTCAAGTCCTCACTCAGCCACATTAACCCATAATCCAAGAGGCTGAGTGACTTATCTAACAAACAAGAAGAATAAGCTCAGCTGAGCCCAATTAGGAGTGAAGAAAGAGCCATTGGAATAAGAGGAGTTAGGAAGCTTTTGAAGGCTGAAAGAAGACGTGGTCCAAGCTTTCAAAGTGGTCCACACCTGCTCAGCTGAGCGTTGGCAGTGTGCTGCAGCATGTGGTCCCCCCTCTTTACTTATTTGCCAAAACATAGTTGTGGTCCTCTCCTTTCTATGTGTTGACTCTTTCCTCTTTATGTAAAACCCTAGATAGGTGCTGTGGCTATTTAAAGGAGACTCCCATGTAAACAATTTGAAGACAATGCAATCAGTTCTTCTTCATTCTCTTCCAGATTCTCCACACTCTTCATTCTTTGTCATAATGCTCACATTCTAACATGGTATCAGAGCATTTCTGATCCATTCTTCTTTCTATTCTTCTGGTTCATATTCTCCATTCTATTCTCTTTAAAACTCTTCCTAATCCCACCTCATTCTCTCTGTTCCGCTGCAGCTGGTTCCACCATTGTTGTACGGACCATAGCTTCCATTTTTCTGTTTTTTTGTGTCTCAGAAAGTTTCAATCTTTCATCCTAAACCTTCAAAGGCCTTCCTCTCTGTGTTGTGAAGGAAAGTCTCGGTTTTTCAAGTGCAAGTTTCGAATCTGTACCTTCAAATCGTCATTCAAGGTCCAATGGAGACCAACAAGCATGTTTAGGTGCCGGTGGTTCTCAAGGGTGTGAACTACCTTCTATGGGCAAGGACTGTCAAGACTACTCTCTGCAGCCACAAAGGGCTTTGGAGCCACGTGGTGAAAAGTAGGCCAGTAAAATTTGACCTCTCCGATGGTGAAGATGACGGAGAAGAAGTCCTTGATGAGGAGGACGAGTGGTTCCAAAAGGATCAGGCTGTGCTGTCCATCATTCGCAACTCCTTAGAGCCTTCAATCCTTGAAGGTTATTCCTACTGTGAAACTGCCAAGGAGCTGTGGGAGACACTCAAGAATGTCTATGGCAATGTCTCCAGCCTTACAAGGGTGTTTGAAGTAAAGAAAGCTCTAAACAACCTATCTCAAGATGATATGAACTTCACAGAATTTTTCGGAAAGTTTCGGTCTTTATGGGCTGAACTTGACATGCTAAGGCCAGCCACTAAGGATCCAAAGGAGATTCAAGAAAGAAATGAGCAAGATAAGGTCTTCAGCCTTCTCCTCAACCTCAATCCTGGATTCAATGATCTTATCAAGCATATTCTTAGAGCCAACAAGCTTCCAAGCTTAGATGATGTATGCGCTCAGATTCAAAAGGAACAAGGGTCTATGGAGCTGTTTGGAGGAAAAGGGAGCGTTGGGCTTCTTATGGCCAACAAAGGAAGGTTTGAGAACAATAGGACTGAGGAAAGGAAGAGGCTCATGTGCGATCACTGCAAGAAGAAAGGGCATACAAAGGACAAGTGTTGGCTTCTTCACCCTCATCTCAAACCAGCTAAGTTCAAGGATGCAAAGGGAAACATAGCTCAAGAAGCGGCAGAGGATGGCTCAGCTATAACTCCATCTCAACTCGCAACTCCAAAGTCTCCCGAGAACATATCAGCTGCGTCATCATCATTCCAGAGTGAGACCATCAAAAGGGCTGACCTTGAAGCTCTCATTCACACCCTAACTTCCCTCAGGGACTCTGGTATTGCCAATTACTCTTATAATGTCCATAAGCCGTTTATTGTTGATTCAGGGGCTTCTCACCACATGATTAGCGACCCAACCCTTATCAATGATGTGAAACCGGCCAGTGGTAGTGTGATCATAGCAAATGGCAGTAGGGTATCGGTTAGAGGTGTAGGGAATGTAGACTTATTCAATAGGCAATCTAAGGCTTTCTACTTACCAGAATTTACCTCTAACCTCTTGTCGGTTATTAAGGCTGCTAATGATCTCAAATGCTATGTGAAATTTGGGCCTAATGATGTTGAATTTTAGGATATTGAAACCGGAGGCGTATTGGTAAAAGGGATTGTCAAAGACGGACTCTATGTTCTTGAAGATCCTAAGCTTTTATCTCTTATTAGTGGCTGTGTTTCCGGTGTTTCTAATTCGGCTGTTGGTAGCCTGAGCAATGTAGTTTGGCATGCTAGACTAGGCCATCCTCATTCTCGTGCATTAGGATTAATGTTACCAAATGTTTTGTTTAACAATATTAATTGTGAGGCTTGTGTTCTTGGTAAACATTGCAAAACAGTTTATTCAAATTCTTCCACCACCTATGATAATTGTTTTGATTTGGTTCATTCGGATGTTTGGACATCTCCTTGTCTATCTAGAGATAGTCATAAGTATTTTGTCACATTTATTGATGAAAAATCTAAGTATACTTGGATAACATTGATGCCATCTAAGGATAGAGTCTTTGATGCATTCAAGAATTTCGAAAGTTACATAACTAATCAATTTAATGTGAAACTGAAGGTACTTAGAACCGACAATGGTGGAGAATATATGGGCAAACCTTTCCAAGAATACTTAGCCAAACAAGGCATCATACATCAAACAAGCTGTCCTTATAACCCCGAGCAAAACGGTGTGGCTGAGAGAAAGAACCGCCACTTGATGGAGGTTACAAGGTCACTCATGTTCCACATGCAAGTCCCAAAGCGGTTTTGGGGAGATGCGGTTATGACAGCCTGTTACCTAATCAATCGGACACCTACAAAAGTCCTTAAGGACAAGTCTCCATATAAGGTATTGAACAAAACCAAACCTCCATTAGATCACTTACAGGTTTTTGGCTGTGTTTGTTATGTGTTAGTACCCGGAGAGCTTCGGAACAAGCTTGAAGCTAGAAGCAAGAAGTGTATGTTCATTGGCTACTCGTCTACTCAAAAGGGCTATAAGTGTTATAACCCGGAAACAAGAAGAGTCCATGTGTCCCGCGATGTCAAATTTATGGAGGAACGTGGATTCTACGGAGAAAGGAATTGGGAGGAGCTTCAGGATCTGTCCGAACCATCCATGGATAGAGCGGCCAGCTTACACTTTCTCCTCAATCATCTCGGGGTTACTAATAATGACTCTACGGCTGCGGCTCCTACTTAACCTGCGGTTTCACAACAGGGTAGAGAGCAGTCCAATCCATCTCCTCAATCACCAGGGCTAAGTTATGAGTCTGAGCATTCACACCCGGAGCAAGGTACTCAAGTTGATCAGTTATCACCAAGCAAGGACTCAACAGTACCAGACTCGACAGTACCAGACTCAACAGCACCAGCCCAATCCGATCCGCCTGATGATCTAGAGTCAGCTGATCTGCATGATGCCCTTGAGTTAGCCGCACCCGCTCCAACTGCTACACAACCTCTTAGACGAAGTACACGGATTAGGAAGGATCCCTCTAATTGGAAGAACACTCGGGTTTACTACAATGCCCAGGCAGTGGCTCACGCTGAACAAGCTCTATTTTCGGCTGACCTCATACCATCTCACTTTCAAGCATTTTTGGGCAAGATAGAGATGGATTATATTCCCCAGAGCTATGATGAGGCGAAACAAATCAAAGAGTGGGTAATGGCTGTGGATGCTGAAACCAAGGCTATGGAGAAGAATCAAACTTGGGAGGAATCTGAGTTACCACCCGGAAAAAAAGCTGTCACTTCCAAGTGGGTGTTCACCATCAAGTATAAGAGTAATGGGGAGATTGTGTTGGTTTTTATGAGACTAAGCTCAAAATAAACCGTGGAGACTTCACTTGGTGAATGAAACCACTTAACCCACAAAATGGACTCGATCTCAAGACTTGTTGAATCCGAGTTTACTATGGAGTAAATCGGTTCTAGCAAGGAGAAAACTAATCTAGGTTGGATCTAATCCAAGTAAAGCATCACAACACTTGGAGTTTGTGTGCTAAAGAGATCTTGGATTCTAGAACCATTCATCTAGATTTACATAAATATAAATAAAGCATAAGAAGAGTTTGGTGGAGATCTAGAAGTGTTTGGGTAGAGGTCTGCCATTGGGCAGCCTCTACACGAGCCAACTAGCCTAAAATCTACATTGAAACTACTTGCTTAAACATAAAGAGAAAAGAGAATTTTAGCAACACTTCTTTGTATATATATTTTCGGATTATTTTACAAAGGGAATACAAGCTCTATTTATAGAGTTTACAAGGTGATGGTTCAGCTTAAAATGAAGCCTAGATGCTCAGCAATATGACCGTTGGAGAGGAGAGAGGAAGTGTTGTTCCCAAAGCTTGAAAGTGACATGTCCTTAGTCTTGAACTTAGCATAAAGTAGAGTCACATGTCTTCTTAAGCTTCCAACGGTCTTCTTGGCTGTAGTTAGACTCCATTTAGGTCCTAACAGCCTTACATAACATCCCATTTGATTAGAATCAACATTTGGAAGATTTCTCAAAACGTTGACTTTTTGCCTCGGCCGTTGACCTTACCCGCGGTACACAGAAACCTTACCCGCGGTACATGAATTCCTTACCCGCGGTACATGAATTCCTTACCCGCGGTACATGAATTCCTCGACCCGCGGTACGTGAATTCCTCGACCCGCGGTACGTGAATTTCCTTCCCGCGGTACGTCCATGTCTCGACCCGCGGTACACGCCTCTCGACCTAATCTGCTACCCGCGGTATACCACCGACCGTTGACTTTCTCGCTTGTCCGTTGACCCGTCCTGCGTCTGCCCGCAGTACACGAAAACCTTCCCGCGGTACGTGCCTCTCGACCCGATGGCCTATCCGCGGTCCATGACCACCTACCGTTGACTTTCTGGTCCAAAATGTTAACTTTTCCAGAACTCCTTCTTTTGGCCATTTCTTGATCTTTTGATGATTTGATGACCTTTATGGGTCCTTGGTGGCTAATTTCCTCCTTCTTGGAGGTCCTTGGGGTGGTCTTCGGCCTTGTCTTGATGACTTCGGCCTTAACTCTCTTCCATTTCATCTTATTGACCTTAAAGGTCTTCGGCCTCTTCGGCCTCATCCTCCTCATCTCTTTGATATAGACTAATACCTTCCCCCAACCTTGGTCGTCGAGACGCTCAAGGCCAAAGGCCTAAGGACCAAAGGCCAAGCTTGCCAACCGACAAGACTACCTCATTAAAAACCCTAGAGAGAAAACCACGTGGGACAAAACTCTACTAGGGGAAAAAGAGTATAGCTCATCGGTGGTTTGATGATGCTTGACCCCGGTTTTTAAATGACTTTGCAACCGGCGCCTTCTTCTTCCAAGTGATTCCTTGCATTAGTCCTTCTTGACTTTGTTTCCCTTCTTATGATCCTCTTGTTTCATCTAGTGCTCCTTGTGAGAATATCCACACATTCCTCCTTCTCTTTTGAACCTTCATCATGAGATTCAAAGAGAAATTTTAAAGTATATGTTGTGGGGGTTTAAGAAACACTTAAATGAAATTAAAGAAAGACCAAATGAGAGGATTTAAAGCCTAAGAATGGATTGAATATTTAAAAAAAAAAAAAATTGGAAAGGTTTAGAGTTTAGCCTTTTTGGAGATCTTTGAGGATTTTTGACATTTTTCAAGGCACTTCCAATCGCTTTGGTTTTGATTCATAGCCTTCCACCAGCTAGCATCTCCACTTTGACCTTCCACCTTAGACACCTACGGATCCACTCTCTTTAGGTCAGCCTTTTTGGTCCGCCTCTTCAAGTCCTTCCGTGTTGAGCTAGGTGAGATATTTGGAGTCCAAAGCTTGGTGGCCCTCTTGATCACGTACCAAGCTTTGTTGTGCTTTTTCTAGCTTCTTTTGAAGCCTTTTGAGAGTTTGAATGCAGCCACCAACTGACCTCCAGTCCGCATGACTTGATTCACAACTCTTCAACAACTTGCCACTTCTCCTTTGAGATAGCAAACGAGCTTTCTCACCATTTTTAATTCCGGATCTGTTTTTAGAGTTAAACATACACTCAAAACAACAAGAGATGGTGAGAGATTAGAGTATAAGTAACAAGAGAATTAGTGAGAATAAGTAACCAAGAGAATATTGAGAATAAGTAACTGAGAGAATATTAAGAATAAGAGAGAATGAGCGGAAGCAATGGAGAATAGAGAATAAGAGATTTTTGCTCAAGAGTTCATGTGGACAGAGTTTTGTTCTCTGTTTTCTTGAGTTTTGTGGAAGCATTAGCTGCCAAATACCAAGCCAAGAGCACCTTAGAACAACAAGAACTCGGTGCTTTAATGGCTGGTCTAAATTATGAACCAATGGACAATTGATCTATCCATGGTGACAAGAATGAACTCACGAAATAACTCATGAGTTTTGAGGGAGCATTGGCTCAAAAATCCAGCCAAAAATACCTTAGAACAACAAGAACTAGGTGCTTTAATGGCTGAGACAAGTTATGGACCGATGGACAATTAATTTATCCACCGGTTAAAGATTTGAAGCTCACGAAATAACACATATCCAAAAGGTTTTCGTGAGCTTTAGACATCAAGAGCCACAAAATAACACAAATATTAGTGTTTCTCATGGTTGACAAAAGCAATTCCAACAATCTCACAAAATAATCCATTTTTAAGAATTTTTCATGAGCCTTTTGAAATTTGAAATTTGAAAAACGAAAATTAAACTAGTCTAGGACCTTCCCCATTTGAGATAAGCTAATATCCATTGATAAAGCTAAGAGGTAAAGTCTCTAAACCCTAGAAAAATGAGAACTTCATTCATGTCCTCTTCTTTTGATTCATTGGACAAGATGAAGAACATAAAAACCGAAAAACAAGAGAATCGAGTTTAATGGGAACCAAGCTCTTGTGGCTCTGATACCATGTTGGTTTTTATGAGACTAAGCTCAAAATAAACCGTGGAGACTTCACTTGGTGAATGAAACCACTTAACCCACAAAATGGACTCGATCTCAAGACTTGTTGAATCCGAGTTTACTATGGAGTAAATCGGTTCTAGCAAGGAGAAAACTAATCTAGGTTGGATCTAATCCAAGTAAAGCATCACAACACTTGGAGTTTGTGTGCTAAAGAGATCTTGGATTCTAGAACCATTCATCTAGATTTACATAAATATAAATAAAGCATAAGAAGAGTTTGGTGGAGATCTAGAAGTGTTTGGGTAGAGGTCTGCCATTGGGCAGCCTCTACACGAGCCAACTAGCCTAGAATCTACATTGAAACTACTTGCTTAAACATAAAGAGAAGAGAGAATTTTAGCAACACTTCTTTGTATATATATTTTCGGATTATTTTACAAAGGGAATACAAGCTCTATTTATAGAGTTTACAAGGTGATGGTTCAGCTTAAAATGAAGCCTAGATGCTCAGCAATATGACCGTTGGAGAGGAGAGAGGAAGTGTTGTTCCCAAAGCTTGAAAGTGACATGTCCTTAGTCTTGAACTTAGCATAAAGTAGAGTCACATGTCTTCTTAAGCTTCCAACGGTCTTCTTGGCTGTAGTTAGACTCCATTTAGGTCCTAACAGCCGTACATAACATCCCATTTGATTAGAATCAACATTTGGAAGATTTCTCAAAACGTTGACTTTTTGCCTCGGCCGTTGACCTTACCCACGGTACACAGAAACCTTACCCGCGGTACATGAATTCCTTACCCGCGGTACATGAATTCCTTACCCGCGGTACATGAATTCCTCGACCCGCGGTACATGAATTCCTCGACCCGCGGTACTTGAATTTCCTTCCCGCGGTACGTCCATGTCTCGACCCGCGGTACACGCCTCTCGACCTAATCTGCTACCCGCGGTATACCACCGACCGTTGACTTTCTCGCTTGTCCGTTGACCCGTCCTGCGTCTGCCCGCAGTACATGAAAACCTTCCCGCGGTATGTGCCTCTCGACCCGATGGCCTACCCGCGGTACATGACCACCGACTGTTGACTTTCTCGCTTGTCCGTTGACCCGTCCTGCGTCTGCCCGCAGTACACGAAAACCTTCCCGCGGTACGTGCCTCTCGACCCGATGGCCTACCCGCGGTCCATGACCACCTACCGTTGACTTTCTGGTCCAATACGTTGACTTTTCCAGAACTCCTTCTTTTGGCCATTTCTTGATCTTTTGATGATTTGATGACCTTTATGGGTCCTTGGTGGCTAATTTCCTCCTTCTTGGAGGTCCTTGGGGTGGTCTTCGGCCTTGTCTTGATGACTTCGGCCTTAACTCTCCTCCATTTCATCTTATTGACCTTAAAGGTCTTCGGCCTCTTCGGCCTCATCCTCCTCATCTCTTTGATATAGACTAATAGATTGAACGGTTCAAAGCAAGACTGGTTGCCCGAGGCTTTACTCAGACCTATGGAGTGGATTACACCGATACATTTGCTCCAGTTGCCAAGCTTCACACGGTAAGAGTGGTCCTTTCATTAGCTACTAACTTATCTTGGGATTTATGGCAGATGGATGTCAAAAATGCATTCCTCCAAGGAGAACTTGACGAGGAGGTTTACATGACACCACCACCAGGCTTAGAATCCAAAGTTAGTCCCGGCAAAGTTCTTAGACTAAGAAAGGCCATCTATGGCTTAAAGCAATCACCTAGGGCGTGGTATCACAAGTTAAGCCATACACTCCGGGACCGCGGCTTCCGTAAATCTGAAGCTGACCACACATTGTTCACTTCTACAAGTCACCAAGGTATTGTGGTTGTCCTCATATATGTCGATGATCTTATCATCTCGGGTGATGATAAGGAAGGCATTAAGGCTACCAAATCTTATCTCCACTCTGTGTTTGATATTAAAGATTTGGGTGAGCTTAAATATTTTCTAGGGATTGAAATATGTCGCTCTTCGGAGGGCCTCTTTCTTTCTCAACGAAAATATACTCTTGATTTGCTTCGTGAGACAGGGATGGACACAAGTAAACCGGCCAAAACGCCTTTGGAGGATGGTTACAAGGTCAACCGAAAGGGGGAGAAAGATGATGGGATGTTCGAAGACATTACCACATATCGACGATTGGTTGGTAAGCTCATTTATTTAACAATTTCTAGACTAGACCTTTGCTTTGCAGTGAACCAGGTGAGCCAGCACATGCAAGCTCCAACGAAGCATCATTGGGCTATGGTGGAAAGGATTCTGCGGTATCTCAAAGGGAGTTCAAACCAAGGAGTATGGATGGGAAAGAATGAGAGCTCAACCATTGCTGGATATTGTGATGCGGATTGGGCTGGAGATAGGAGTGATAGGAAATCCACCACAGGCTATTGCACATTTATTGGAGGGAATTTAGTAACTTGGAAGACTAAGAAGCAAAAGGTAGTAGCATGCTCAAGTGCAGAGGCTGAGTATAGAGCCATGAGGAGGCTCACAGATGAGTTGGTATGGCTGAAGGCACTTCTCCATGATCTAGGCCAAGATACAAAGGATCCGATCATTATGCATTGTGACAACCAAGCGGCAATTCACATAGCATCCAATCCGGTCTTTCATGAAAGAACCAAGCACGTTGAAGTGGACTGCCACAAAGTCAGAGAACGCATAGAGGAAGGAGTGGTTCTCCCATGCTACACACCAAGTGGTGACCAATTGGCGGACATCTTTACCAAGGCTGCAAGTTCCAAAGTTTGTGATCACATCTATAGCAAACTTGGACTTGTGAGCTTGGACCGCCCTTGATTTCATGTTCCCTAATCTGGAGAAAGCACACTCTTTTTCCCTCTATAAGTTTTTTCCCAAGTGGTTTTCCTTATAGAGGTTTTTAATGAGGTGTGGACTTCGGATTTCCAAGTTAAGCCTTCATTCCTTGCAGCTTAACTTGAGAGGGAGTATTAGTCAAGTCCTCACTCAGCCACATTAACCCATAATCCAAGAGGCTGAGTGACTTATCCAACAAACAAGAAGAATAAGCCCAGCTGAGCCCAATTAGGAGTGAAGAAAGAGCCATTGGAATAAGAGGAGTAAGGAAGCTTTTGAAGGCTGAAAGAAGACGTGGTCCAAGCTTTCAAAGTGGTCCACACCTGCTCAGCTGAGCGTTGGCAGTGTGCTGCAGCAAGTGGTCCCCCCTCTTTACTTATTTGCCAAAACATAGTTGTGGTCCTCTCCTTTCTATGTGTTGACTCTTTCCTCTTTATGTAAAACCCTAGATAGGTGTTGTGGCTATTTAAAGGAGACTCCCATGTAAACAATTTGAAGACAATGCAATCAGTTCTTCTTCATTCTCTTCCAGATTCTCCACACTCTTCATTCTTTGTCATAATGCTCACATTCTAATAATTCTTTCCTGAATCTAGAAGCTATTCCGATTGGTGAACCCGTCCTGAGCTACATTCGTTGAGTTATAAAGCCGAGCTTGATCATTGGAGCTATCCATGTTCATATCATACTTCTATGCATGTGATCTCTTTTAGCTTAGTTCAATGCAATGTTTAGTTTGACATGAGAAAGTGGGGTAATCCGACTTCGGGTAGTGTTATAGGTTGCAACACGGTATTTCTTTCCTTAATCTAGAAGCTATTCCGATTGGTGAACCCGTCCTGAGCTACATTCGTTGAGTTATAAACCCGAGCTTAATCATTGGAGTTATCCATGTTCATATCATATTTCTACGCATGTGATCTCTTTTAGCTTAGTTCAATGCAATGTTTAGTTTGACATGAGAAAGTGTGCTAATGAGCTAGAAGTTATTCGTCCCTTAATCTAGAAGTTATTCCAATTGGTGAACCCGTAATGAGCTACATTCGTTGAGTTATAAAGCCGAGCTTGATCATTGGAGCTATCCATGTTCATATCATACTTATACGCATGTGATCTCTTTTAGCTTAGTTCAATACAATGTTTAGTTTGACATGAGAAAGTGTGCTAATTCGACTTCGGGTGGTGTAATAGGTAGCAACACGGTCACTCTTCTCTTAATCTAGAAGCTATCTGATTAGCTTAGTTCAATGCAATGTTTAGTTTGACATGAGAAAGTGTGTTCATCCAACTTCGGGTGGTGTAATAGGTTGCAACACGGTCATTCTTCCCTTAATCTAGAAGTTATTCCGATTGGTGAACCAGTAATGAGCTACATTCATTGAGTTATAAAGCCAAGCTTGATCATTGGAGTTATCCATGTTCATATCATATTTCTACGCATATGATCTCTTTTAGCTTAGTTCAATGCAATGTTTTGTTTGACATGAGAAAGTGTGCTCATCCGACTTCGGATGGTGTAATAGGTTGCAACACGGTCATTCGTCCCTTAATCTAGAAGTTATTCCAATTGGTGAACCCGTAATGAGCTACATTCGTTGAGTTATAAAGCCGAGCTTGATCATTGGAGCTATCCATGTTCATATTGTTAGAATGTGAGCATTATGACAAAGAATGAAGAGTGTGGAGAATCTGGAAGAGAATGAAGAAGAACTGATTGCATTGTCTTCAAATTGTTTACATGGGAGTCTCCTTTAAATAGCCACATCACCTATCTAGGGTTTTACATAAAGAGGAAAGAGTCAACACATAGAAAGGAGAGGACCACAACTATGTTTTGGCAAATAAGTAAAGAGGGGGGACCACTTGCTGCAACACACTGCCAACGCTCAGCTGAGCAAGTGTGGACCACTTTGAAAGCTTGGACCACGTCTTCTTTCAGCCTTCAAAAGCTTCCTTACTCCTCTTATTCCAATGGCTCTTTCTTCACTCCTAATTGGGCTCAGCTGGGCTTATTCTTCTTGTTTGTTGGATAAGTCACTCAGCCTCTTGGATTATGGGTTAATGTGGCTGAGTGAGGACTTGACTAATACTCCCCCTCAAGTTAAGCTGCAAGGAATGAAGGCTTAACTTGGAAATCCGAAGTCCACACCTCATTAAAAACCTCTATAAGGAAAACCACTTGGGAAAAAACTTATAGAGGGAAAAAGAGTGTGCTTTCTCCAGATTAGGGAACATGAAATCAAGGGCGGTCCAAGCTCACAAGTCCAAGTTTGCTATAGATGTGATCACAAACTTTGGAACTTGCAGCCTTGGTAAAGATGTCCGCCAATTGGTCACCACTTGGTGTGTAGCATGGGAGAACCACTCCTTCCTCTATGCGTTCTCTGACTTTGTGGCAGTCCACTTCAACGTGCTTGGTTCTTTCATGAAAGACCGGATTGGATGCTATGTGAATTGCCGCTTGGTTGTCACAATGCATAATGATCGGATCCTTTGTATCTTGGCCTAGATCATGGAGAAGTGCCTTCAGCCATACCAACTCATCTGTGAGCCTCCTCATGGCTCTATACTCAGCCTCTGCACTTGAGCATGCTACTACCTTTTGCTTCTTAGTCTTCCAAGTTACTAAATTCCCTCCAATAAATGTGCAATAGCCTGTGGTGGATTTCCTATCACTCCTATCTCCAGCCCAATCCGCATCACAATATCCAGCAATGGTTGAGCTCTCATTCTTTCCCATCCATACTCCTTGGTTTGAACTCCCTTTGAGATACCGCAGAATCCTTTCCACCATAGCCCAATGATGCTTCGTTGGAGCTTGCATGTGCTGGCTCACCTGGTTCACTGCAAAGCAAAGGTCTGGTCTAGAATACCAACCAATC
Organism: Lepidium didymum; assembly: GCA_963920545.1. Classification (NCBI taxonomy): domain Eukaryota; kingdom Viridiplantae; phylum Streptophyta; class Magnoliopsida; order Brassicales; family Brassicaceae; genus Lepidium; species Lepidium didymum. The sequence continues at coordinate 10,731,015 of OY986993.1, read as the reverse complement.
GTCGATATGTGGTAATGTCTTCGAACATCCCATCATCTTTCTCCCCCTTTCGGTTGACCTTGTAACCATCCTCCAAAGGCGTTTTGGCCGGTTTACTTGTGTCCATCCCTGTCTCACGAAGCAAATCAAGAGTATATTTTCGTTGAGAAAGAAAGAGGCCCTCCGAAGAGCGACATATTTCAATCCCTAGAAAATATTTAAGCTCACCCAAATCTTTAATATCAAACACAGAGTGGAGATAAGATTTGGTAGCCTCAATGCCTTCCTTATCATCACCCGAGATGATAAGATCATCGACATATATGAGGACAACCACAATACCTTGGTGACTTGTAGAAGTGAACAATGTGTGGTCAGCTTCAGATTTACGGAAGCCGCGGTCCCGGAGTGTATGGCTTAACTTGTGATACCACGCCCTAGGTGATTGCTTTAAGCCATAGATGGCCTTTCTTAGTCTAAGAACTTTGCCGGGACTAACTTTGGATTCTAAGCCTGGTGGTGGTGTCATGTAAACCTCCTCGTCAAGTTCTCCTTGGAGGAATGCATTTTTGACATCCATCTGCCATAAATCCCAAGATAAGTTAGTAGCTAATGAAAGGACCACTCTTACCGTGTGAAGCTTGGCAACTGGAGCAAATGTATCGGTGTAATCCACTCCATAGGTCTGAGTAAAGCCTCGGGCAACCAGTCTTGCTTTGAACCGCTCAATCTCCCCATTACTCTTATACTTGATGGTGAACACCCACTTGGAAGTGACAGCTTTTTTTCCGGGTGGTAACTCAGATTCCTCCCAAGTTTGATTCTTCTCCATAGCCTTGGTTTCAGCATCCACAGCCATTACCCACTCTTTGATTTGTTTCGCCTCATCATAGCTCTGGGGAATGTAATCCATCTCTATCTTGCCCAAAAATGCTTGAAAGTGAGATGGTATGAGGTCAGCCGAAAATAGAGCTTGTTCAGCGTGAGCCACTGCCTGGGCATTGTAGTAAACCCGAGTGTTCTTCCAATTAGAGGGATCCTTCCTAATCCGTGTACTTCGTCTAAGAGGTTGTGTAGCAGTTGCAGCGGGTGCGGCTAACTCAAGGGCATCATGCAGATCAGTTGACTCTAGATCATCAGGCGGATCGGATTGGGCTGGTGCTGTTGAGTCTGGTACTGTCGAGTCTGGTACTGTTGAGGCCTTGCTTGGTGATAACTGATCAACTTGAGTACCTTGCTCCGGGTGTGAATGCTCAGACTCATAACTTAGCCCTGGTGATTGAGGAGATGGATTGGACTGCTCTCTACCCTGTTGTGAAACCGCAGGTTGAGTAGGAGCCGCAGCCGTAGAGTCATTATTAGTAACCCCGAGACGATTGAGGAGAAAGTGTAAGCTGGCCGCTCTATCCATGGATGGTTCGGACAGATCCTGAAGCTCCTCCCAATTCCTTTCTCCGTAGAATCCACGTTCCTCCATAAATTTGACATCGCGGGACACATGGACTCTTCTTGTTTCCGGGTCATAACACTTATAGCCCTTTTGAGTAGACGAGTAGCCAATGAACATACACTTCTTGCTTCTAGCTTCAAGCTTGTTCCTAAGCTCTCCGGGTACTAACACATAACAAACACAGCCAAAAACCCGTAAGTGATCTAATGGAGGTTTGGTTTTGTTCAATACCTTATATGGAGACTTGTCCTTAAGGACTTTTGTAGGTGTCCGATTGATTAAGTAACAGGCTGTCATAACCGCATCTCCCCAAAACCGCTTTGGGACTTGCATGTGGAACATGAGTGACCTTGTAACCTCCATCAAGTGGCGGTTCTTTCTCTCAGCCACACCGTTTTGCTCGGGGTTATAAGGACAGCTTGTTTGATGTATGATGCCTTGTTTGGCTAAGTATTCTTGGAAAGGTTTGCCCATATATTCTCCACCATTGTCGGTTCTAAGTACCTTCAGTTTCACATTAAATTGATTAGTTATGTAACTTTCAAAATTCTTGAATGCATCAAAGACTCTATCCTTAGATGGCATCAATGTTATCCAAGTATACTTAGATTTTTCATCAATAAATGTGACAAAATACTTATGACTATCTCTAGATAGACAAGGAGATGTCCAAACATCCGAATGAACCAAATCAAAACAATTATCATAGGTGGTGGAAGAATTTGAATAAACTGTTTTGCAATGTTTACCAAGAACACAAGCCTCACAATCAATATTGTTAAACAAAACATTTGGTAACATTAATCCTAATGCACGAGAATGAGGATGGCCTAGTCTAGCATGCCAAACTACATTGCTCAGGCTACCAACAGCCTATTGATCAAGATGAATAAATAATAAAGTCCAAATAAAGTCAACGGAAGGTTGAAAGTCGATGGTCGGGTTCTACGTACCGCGGGAAGGCATCGGGTCGAGAGGCACTAACCACGGGTCGAGAAAACATAAGACAAGGGTCGGGTCAACGGCAACAAGGAAAGTCAACATATCGGGTCACGGATCGTGGTAAGGCTGATGGTCGAGGATCGTGTACCGGGGTCGAGGAATTCGTACCAAGGGTCGGAAGGACGCGTACCGCGGGTAGGGTCAACGGCAGCAGCAAAGTCAACATATCGGGCTATGTACCGCGGGAAGGCCGAGGGTCGAGAGACATGGACTGTGGGTCGAGAGAAGGCTTACCGCGGGTAGGAGGATCGTGCACTGGCGGACGGGTCAACGGTAACAGCAGAAGTCAACAGTCGGGTGGTACACAACGGGAAGGCTAATGACCGAGGATCATGTACCGCAGGTCGAGGATCACTTACCCCGGGTCGGACCATGTACTGCGGGATGGAGAAGGACCGAGGTCCATGTACCGCGGGTCGAGGATCTCTTACCCCAGGACCGAGGAACCATGTCCCGCGGTACGGTCAACGGCCGACCAAGAAAAGTCAACGTTTTGAATAATGAAGACTTGGCTTCCTTATGGGCTAGAGATCAGTTACGAAGGTTTGGTTGAGTCCTAAGGAGAGGCACATGACCGTTGGAACTCTAAGAAACATGTGACTCTCCTCCTTTTGCCAAGACCGAGAAGAAAAGGACTTGTAGGCTCAAGTCACTTTCACCTTGGGATCTCCACATGTCCCTTTCACCCTCGAAGACCACCAAGGGCTGCGGCAGAAGAATAAGACCGTTACTCACCTTTTGTTTCTCTTTAAATAGGTTGTAAGACAACATATGTAACTTAACCATTTTTAAAAATGAAAATTATGGATTAACTCTCTCTCTCTCTTATTCTCGGTCCCTCACTCTCTTCTTCATACTTCCGCAAGTTACTCTTCAAATTCTAACATGGTATCAGAGCACAAGATCATATTTCACTCCATTTCTCTTCTAATCTAGCTCAATCTTCGCATTCTCAATCACTTCAACCGAACAAATCTCTTTCTTTCTCTCAAAATCACTTTTATCCAGCGGTCTATAGCGTGTTCGGTGTGTAAACATGGAAAGCTTCAAATCTCTCGGTGTTCATGTTACCCTAAAAGGGCCAAACTACCTCTTATGGTCAAGGAATGCCAAGACCATCCTATGTGGTCGTGGCCTATGGGAACATGTTGAGCTCGGGGCCGCACCAAACCAAGTCACAAATGTGGATGGGGAACAAGTGGTGGTCTCCGGAGACAACAACAAATGGTTTCAAGAAGATCAGGTGGTGATGGCCATCATTCAAAGTTCACTTGATCCGCCGATTCATGAATCCTACTCATATTGCGAGACGGCCAAGGAACTTTGGGAGACTCTCAAAAAGGTATTCGGTAATATATCAAACTTTACCCGAGTCTTTGAAGTACAAAAAGCTATCAATGTCCTAAGTCAAGACGACATTGAGTTCACGTCACACTATGGGAAGTGGCGTGCACTTTGGGCCGAGCTTGAGATGCTTCGCCCAATCACAACCGATCCGGAAGTTCTCAACAAAAGACGTGAAGAAGATCGGGTCTTTAGTCTTCTCCTTACATTAAGTCCGAAGTATAACAACCTCATCGTTCACATACTACGGGATGACAAACTTCCAGACCTTGATGAGGTATGTGCTCGGATCCAAAAGGAAAAAGGAAGCCTTGGACTCTTTGGAGGTCTAGGAGAACTTGCCGTGGCAAACAAGGGTGTATACAAGCCAACGGATAGGAAGAACTTGATGTGTGACCATTGCAAGAAGAAAGGACACCACAAGGATAAATGTTGGATCCTCCACCCACACCTCAAGCCAAATAAATTCAAAGATCATCCTCGGGCCAACAATGTCAAGCCATCGGATGAATCAAACAATTCCGAACCAAGCAACGGACCCTCGCCAATGGACGTGGACTCTGGCCTTGCCCACACCGCGACTATACAAGAGGCGGAGAGGCGTCTCAACTTGGATTCTCTCATCAAGTCTCTCACCCAACTTAAGGAATCCGGTAACGCTTTACTTACAATAAAAACTCCAAAACCCTTAGTTGTGGACTCGGGTGCATCTCATCATATGATTTGCGATCCGAGTCTAATTCACAACATCAAACCGGCTATGGGCAACGTGATTGTTGCAAATGGCCACAAGGTTCCCTTAGAGGGTATTGGAGACTTAAAAGTATTTAAAAAGAATAGCAAAGCCTTTTATCTTCCGAAATTTACATCCAATCTTCTCTCGGTTCATAAGACGACTAATGATTTAAAGTGTAATGCTATCTTTAGTCCTAATGATGTAAAATTTCAGGATATTGAGACCGGATCCATACTTGGAAGTGGAGTGACTCAAGGAGGACTTTATGTGCTTGGAGACACAAAGAATTCTCCTACCTTATCTAATGCTTTAAATTCCGTAGTTGCTAGTAGTTTTAATGTCATTTGGCATGCTAGATTAGGCCATCCTCATAGTAGGGCCTTTGAATTAATGTTACCAAGTAGTACATTTAACAATCTTGAATGTGAGGCATGTATCCGTGGTAAACATTGTAAGACCGTTTTTCCCAAATCGAATTCTAGTTATGAAAAATGCTTTGAATTAGTTCATTCGGATGTTTGGTCTTCACCTTGTTTATCTAGAGACAATCAAAAATACTTTGTGACATTCATAGATGAAAAATCAAAGTACACTTGGCTAACTCTCTTACCATCAAAAGATCGTGTCTATGATGCATTTGTGAATTTTCACACATATGTCACTAATCACTATAATTCTAATGTGAAAAGCTTGAGATCGGACAATGGTGGAGAGTACACAAGTCAAAGGTTCAAACAATACCTAGCAAAGAACGGAATAGAGCACCAAACAAGCTGTCCATACACTCCTCAACAAAATAGAGTTGCGGAAAGGAAAAATCGCCACTTAATGGAAGTGACGAGATCCATGATGTTTCATACAAGCGTTCCAAAAAGATTTTGGAGTGATGCCGTGATGACCGCGTGTTACCTAATCAATCGGACACCAACAAAAATACTCCAAGACAAGTCGCCATTTGAGGTACTAAACAAGACAAAACCATCACTTAATCACTTACGAGTTTTTGGGTGTGTTTGCTATGTGTTAGTACCAAGAGAATTTAGGGACAAGTTGGATGAGAAAAGCACAAGATGCATGTTCCTTGGCTACTCAACAACTCAAAAAGGATACAAATGTTACAACCCGGTAACAAGGAGAATCATGGTCTCAAGGGATGTGAAATTCATCGAGGACAAAGGCTACCATGATATGGAGAATTGGGATGAACTCAAAGACCTTGCCAATCACGCATCGGATAGGGCGGAAATCCTTAAAAATGTTCTAGAGGGTCTTCAAGGAGGCGGCTCGGTGAGTGAGAAAAAGAATGAATCCAATCCGGGAGTACCTCAAGAACCATTCGAGGAATTGGAACGCAGTCGGATGGAGCGGTCCGGAGATACAGCCGGATCACCCGGACACATGAATGAGCATCCTCACGATCGACATGAACGACCCGGGCCACATGGAAATGAACCATCGGAGGAACACAATGCCTCCGAACATGATCAAACGGAAGACCTACCAACACCATCACCGCCTCCGTTAAGAAGAAGCACTAGACTCCGGAAAGACCCCTCAAATTGGGTCAATACCCGGGTCTACTACAACAATAAGGCCGTGGCTCATCCGATCCAAACGGTTTGTTCTCTTGACCTTGTGCCATATGAACATCGATCTTTCCTTGGTAAACTTGATCTTGAGCAGATACCTAAGACATATGAAGAGGCCAAGGAACACAAGGTGTGGCGAGACGCGGTTGGTGCCGAAAGAGGAGCCATGGAACGGAACCATACATGGGTTGAAACGGACTTGCCCCCAGGGAAGAAGGCAGTCACGTCACGGTGGATATTCACCATCAAGTACAAAAGCAATGGTGACATAGAACGCCACAAGGCCCGCCTTGTTGCCCGCGGTTTCACCCAAACATACGGCGAGGATTACACCGATACGTTTGCACCCGTAGCCAAACCCCACACGGTACGAGTTGTACTATCCGTGGCCACCAACCTTGAGTGGGAGCTATGGCAAATGGACGTCAAGAACGCCTTCCTCCAAGGTGAGCTCGAAGATGAAGTTTACATGTATCCACCTCCCGGACTTGAGGATACGGTCCAACCCGGAAGAGTGTTACGTCTTAAGAAGGCTATCTATGGACTCAAGCAATCACCAAGAGCTTGGTATCACAAGCTTAGTGCCACACTAAAGGAAAGAGGGTTCACCAAGTCCGAAGCCGACCACACACTATTCACGTCACACGGCCCGAAGGGTACAATTGTGGTTCTCATCTATGTGGATGACTTGATCATTACGGGCAATGATAAGGACGGTATCTCCTCCACCAAAACCTATCTTAAATCCGTGTTTGATATTAAAGACCTTGGTGAACTAAAATACTTTCTAGGAATTGAAGTGTGCCGTTCTAAGGATGGCCTCTTCCTTTCTCAAAGAAAGTATACTCTTGATCTTTTGCGTGAAACAGGGAAGATAGGGTCTAAACCAGCCAAGACACCACTTGAGGATGGCTACAAGGTCAGTCGAAAGGGGGAGAAAGACGATGAGCCATATGACAATCCACCTCAATACCGAAGACTTGTGGGGAAACTTATCTACTTGACGATCACAAGACCGGACATATGCTATGCCGTGAATCAAGTGAGTCAACACATGCAAGTCCCCACGGCATACCATTGGAACATGGTGGAACGGATCTTGAGATATCTCAAAGGAGGCCCGGGCCGTGGTATATGGATGGGGAAGAACAACAACACCGAGATCGTGGGGTATTGTGATGCGGATTGGGCCGGCGATCGGAATGATAGGAAGTCCACAACCGGGTATTGTACATTCATTGGAGGGAACTTGGTAACTTGGAAGACCAAGAAGCAAAAGGTTGTCTCTTGCTCAAGTGCCGAGGCCGAATACCGAGCAATGAGAAAGCTAACAAATGAAGTAACATGGCTAAAGGCTCTCCTCAAAGATCTTGGTATGGAATCCAACAAGCCAATCACCATTCATTGTGACAATCAAGCCGCAATACACATTGCATCAAACTCCGTGTTCCATGAACGGACCAAGCACATTGAGATAGATTGCCATAAGGTCCGGGAGAAGATTGAGGAAGGAGTAACTCTTCCGTGCTACACAAGGAGTGAAGATCAATTGGCGGACATCTTCACCAAAGCCGCGAGTCTCAAAGTTTGTGATCACATCTACAACAAGCTTGGACTCGTGGACCTCACAAGACCTTGATCAAAGGTTCCCTTTCCCGGGAAATGCACACTCTTTTTCCCTTGGATGAGTTTTGTCCCATGTGGTTTTCTCTCCAAGGTTTTTAATGAGGTGTAGATCTCGGGTCTTCCAATCTTAACCAACATGTCCATTTATGGTTAAGCTTGAGGGGGAGTATTGATCAAGATGAATAAATAATAAAGTCCAAATAAAGTCAACGGAAGGTTGAAAGTCGATGGTCGGGTTCTACGTACCGCGGGAAGGCATCGGGTCGAGAGGCACTAACCACGGGTCGAGAAAACATAAGACAAGGGTCGGGTCAACGGCAACAAGGAAAGTCAACATATCGGGTCACGGATCGTGGTAAGGCTGATGGTCGAGGATCGTGTACCGGGGTCGAGGAATTCGTACCAAGGGTCGGAAGGACGCATACCGCGGGTAGGGTCAGCGGCAGCAGCAAAGTCAACATATCGGGCTATGTACCGCGGGAAGGCCGAGGGTCGAGAGACATGGACTGTGGGTCGAGAGAAGGCTTACCGCGGGTAGGAGGATCGTGCACTGGCGGACGGGTCAACGGTAACAGCAGAAGTCAACAGTCGGGTGGTACACAACGGGAAGGCTAATGACCGAGGATCATGTACCGCAGGTCGAGGATCACTTACCCCGGGTCGGACCATGTACTGCGGGATGGAGAAGGACCGAGGTCCATGTACCGCGGGTCGAGGATCTCTTACCCCAGGACCGAGGAACCATGTCCCGCGGTACGGTCAACGGCCGACCAAGAAAAGTCAACGTTTTGAATAATGAAGACTTGGCTTCCTTATGGGCTAGAGATCAGTTACGAAGGTTTGGTTGAGTCCTAAGGAGAGGCACATGACCGTTGGAACTCTAAGAAACATGTGACTCTCCTCCTTTTGCCAAGACCGAGAAGAAAAGGACTTGTAGGCTCAAGTCACTTTCACCTTGGGATCTCCACATGTCCCTTTCACCCTCGAAGACCACCAAGGGCTGCGGCAGAAGAATAAGACCGTTACTCACCTTTTGTTTCTCTTTAAATAGGTTGTAAGACAACATATGTAACTTAACCATTTTTAAAAATGAAAATTATGGATTAACTCTCTCTCTCTCTTATTCTCGGTCCCTCACTCTCTTCTTCATACTTCCGCAAGTTACTCTTCAAATTCTAACACAGCCGAATTAGAAACACCGGAAACACAGCCACTAATAAGAGATAAAAGCTTAGGATCTTCAAGAACATAGAGTCCGTCTTTGACATTGATTGGGGGAAGGTATTAGTCTATATCAAAGAGATGAGGAGGATGAGGCCGAAGAGGCCGAAGACCTTTAAGGTCAATAAGATGAAATGGAGGAGAGTTAAGGCCGAAGTCATCAAGACAAGGCCGAAGACCACCCCAAGGACCTCCAAGAAGGAGGAAATTAGCCACCAAGGACCCATAAAGGTCATCAAATCATCAAAAGATCAAGAAATGGCCAAAAGAAGGAGTTCTGGAAAAGTCAACGTTTTGGACCAGAAAGTCAACGGTAGGTGGTCATGGACCGCGGGTAGGCCATCGGGTCGAGAGGCACGTACCGCGGGAAGGTTTTCATGTACTGCGGGCAGACGCAGGACGGGTCAACGGACATGCGAGAAAGTCAACGGTCGGTGGTATACCGCGGGTAGCAGATCAGGTCGAGAGGCGTGTACCGCGGGTCGAGACATGGACGTACCGCGGGAAGGAAATTCACGTACCGCGGGTCGAGGAATTCACGTACCACGGGTCGAGGAATTCATGTACCGCGGGTAAGGAATTCATGCACCGCGGGTAAGGTTTCTGTGTACCGCGGGTAAGGTCAACGGCCGAGGCAAAACGTCAACGTTTTGAGAAATCTTCCAAATGTTGATTCTAATCAAATGGGAAGTTATGTAAGGCTGTTAGGACCTAAATGGAGTCTAACTAGAGCCAAGAAGACCGTTGGAAGCCTAAGAAGACATGTGACTCTACTTTATGCTAAGTTCAAGACTAAGGACATGTCACTTTCAAGCTTTGGGAACAATACTTCCTCTCTCCTCTCCAACGGTCATATTGCTGAGCATCTAGGCTTCATTTTAAGCTGAACCATAACCTTGTAAACTCTATAAATAGAGCTTGTATTCCCTTTGTAAAATTATCCAAAAATATATATACAAAGAAGTGTTGCTAAAGTTCTCTCTTCTCTTTATGTTTAAGCAAGTAGTTTCAATGTAGATTCTAGGCTAGTTGGCTCGTGTAGAGGCTGCCCAATGGCAGACCTCTACCCAAACACTTCTAGATCTCCACCAAACTCTTCTTATGCTTTATTTATATTTATGTAAATCTAGATGAATGGTTCTAGAATCCAAGATCTCTTTAGCACACAAACTCCAAGTGTTGTGATGCTTTACTTGGATTAGATCCAACCTAGATTAGTTTTCTCCTTGCTAGAACCGATTTACTCCATAGTAAACTCGGATTCAACAAGTCTTGAGATCGAGTCCATTTTGTGGGTTAAGTGGTTTCATTCACCAAGTGAAGTCTCCACGGTTTATTTTGAGCTTAGTCTCATAAAAACCAACACTACGCATATGATCTCTTTTAGCTTAGTTCAATGCAATGTTTAGTTTGACATGAGAAAGTGTGTTTATCCAACTTCGGGTGGTGTAATAGGTTGCAACACGGTCATTCTTCCCTTAATCGAGAAGCTATTCCGATTGGTGAACCCGCAATGAGCTACATTCATTGAGTTATAAAGCCGAGCTTGATCATTGGAGCTATCCATGTTCATATCATACTTCTACGCATGTGATCTCTTTTAGCTTAGTTCAATGCAATGTTTAGTTTGACATGAGAAAGTGTACTAATCTGACTTCGTGTGGTTTAATAGGTTGCAACACGGTCATTCTTCCATTAATCTAGAAGCTATTCCGATTGGTGAACCAAGTAAGGTTGCAGATTGTGTGGAACGCAAGGCACAACCAAGAAACTAATGTGCAGATCAAATAGAGCTGTTGGGACTTGTGGGCCACGTGATTAGTCTCTAGTTTGCTTATGAGCCAACTAGAAGCTTAACTAGAAGCAACAAAGTCACATGTGTTGGTTTGACTCAGCTGAAAGTCACATGTGACTAATTCTAGCTGTTGGAACATTTGTGGTAAGGAGACTACCCTCCTTTGGCTGGTTCAGTTTGTGTGTGTCCCATTTTGGGTAATTTTTTGTCATATATTGTTTGTATGTTTGTAGAGAACCCTAGCTAGTCTTTGTGTATAAATAGGATCACATGTAATTCTTTGTAAACTAAGAAAGAATACACTCACTTTCTTCACATACTCTCTCATTCTCTCAGCCACCATGGCCAACAAATCTCCAAATCTCATTATTCTCACAAATCTCAACTATACTCTCTATCATTCTCAAATCTCATCCATTCTCATTTATATTCCGCAAATTCTAACACATATCATACTTCTATGCATATGATCTCTTTTAGCTTAGTTCAATGCAATGTTTAGTTTGACATGAGAAAGTGTACTAATCTGACTTCGTGTGGTTTAATAGGTTGCAACACGGTCATTCTTCCCTTAATCTAGAAGCTATTCCGATTGGTGAACCCGCAATGAGCTACATTCGTTGAGTTATAAAGCCGACCTTGATCATTGGAGCTATCCATGTTCATATCATACTTCTACGCATATGATCTCTTTTAGCTTAGTTCAATGTAATGTTTAGCTTGACATGAGAAAGTGTGCTAATCCAACTTCGGGTGGTGTAATAGGTAGCAACACGGTCATTCTTCCCTTAACCTAGAAGCTATTCCGATTGGTGAACCTGCAATTAGCTACATTCATTGAGTTATAAAGCCGACCTTGATCATTGGAGCTATCCATGTTCATATCATACTTCTACGCATATGATCTCTTTTAGCTTAGTTCAATGCAATGTTTAGTTTGACATGAGAAAGTGTGTTTATCCAACTTCGGGTGGTGTAATAGGTTGCAACACGGTCATTCTTCCCTTAATCGAGAAGATATTCCGATTGGTGAACCCGCAAGGAGCTACATTCATTGAGTTATAAAGCCGAGCTTGATCATTGGAGCTATCCATGTTCATATCATACTTCTACGCATATGATCTCTTTTAGCTTAGTTCAATGCAATGTTTAGTTTGACATGAGAAAGTGTGCTAATCCAACTTCGGGTGGTGTAATAGGTAGCAACACGGTCATTCTTCCCTTAACCAAGAAGCTATTCCGATTGGTGAACCTGCAATGAGCTACATTCATTGAGTTATAAATCCGACCTTGATCATTGGAGCTATCCATGTTCATATCATACTTCTACGCATATGATCTCTTTTAGCTTAGTTCAATGCAATGTTTAATTTGACATGAGAAAGTGTGTTTATCCAACTTCGGGTGGTGTAATAGGTTGCAACACGGTCATTCTTCCCTTAATCGAGAAGCTATTCCGATTGGTGAACCCGCAATGAGCTACATTCATTGAGTTATAAAGCCGAACTTGATCATTGGAGCTATCCATGTTCATATCATACTTCTACGCATATGATCTCTTTTAGCTTACTTCAATGCAATGTTTAGTTTGACATGAGAAAGTGTACTAATCTGACTTCGTGTGGTTTAATAGGTTGCAACACGGTCATTCTTCCATTAATCTAGAAGCTATTCTGATTGGTGAACCCGCAATGAGCTACATTCTTTGAGTTATAAAGCCGACCTTGATCATTGGAGCTATCCATGTTCATATCATACTTCTACGCATATGATCTCTTTTAGCTTAGTTCAATGCAATGTTTAGTTTGACATGAGAAAGTGTGCTAATCGAACTTCGGGTGGTGTAATAGGTAGCAACACGGTCATTCTTCACTTAACTTAGAAGCTATTCCGATTGGTGAACCTGCAATGAGCTACATTCATTGAGTTATAAAGCCGACCTTGATCATTGGAGCTATCAATGTTCATATCATACTTCTACGCATATGATCTCTTTTAGCTTAGTTCAATGCAATGTTTAGTTTGACATGAGAAAGTGTGTTTATCCAACTTCGGGTGGTGTAATAGGTTGCAACACGGTCATTCTTCCCTTAATCGAGAAGCTATTCCGATTGGTGAACCCGCAATGAGCTACATTCATTGAGTTATAAAGCCGAGCTTGATCATTGGAGCTATCCATGTTCATATCATACTTCTACGCATGTGATCTCTTTTACCTTAGTTCAATGCAATGTTTAATTTGACATGAGAAAGTGTGGTAATTCGACTTCGAGTAGTGTTATAGGTTGAAACACGGTCATTCTTCCCTTAATCTAGAAGCTATTCCGATTGGTGAACCCGCAATGAGCTACATTCGTTGAGTTATAAAGCCGAGCTTGATCATTGGAGCTATCCATGTTCATATCATACTTCTACGCATGTGATCTCTTTTAGCTTAGTTCAATGCAATGTTTAATTTGACATAAGAAAGTGTGGTAATTCAACTTCGGGTGGTGTAATAGGTAGCAACACGGTCATTCTTCCCTAAACCTAGAAGCTATTCCGATTGGTGAACCTGCAATGAGTTACATTCATTGAGTTATAAAGCCGACCTTGATCATTGGAGCTATCCATGTTCATATCATACTTCTACGCATATGATCTCTTTTAGCTTAGTTCAATGCAATGTTTAGTTTGACATGAGAAAGTGTGCTAATCCAACTTCGGGTGATGTAATAGGTAGCAACACGGTCATTCTTCCCTTAACCTAGAAGCTATTCCGATTGGTGAACCTGCAATGAGCTACATTCATTGAGTTATAAAGCCGACCTTGATCATTGGAGCTATCCATGTTCATATCATACTTCTACGCATATGATCTCTTTTAGCTTAGTTCAATGCAATGTTTAGTTTGACATGAGAAAGTGTGTTTATCCAACTTCGGGTGGTGTAATAGGTTGCAACACGGTCATTCTTCCCTTAATCGAGAAGATATTCCGATTGGTGAACCCGCAAGGAGCTACATTCATTGAGTTATAAAGCCGAGCTTGATCATTGGAGCTATCCATGTTCATATCATACTTCTACGCATATGATCTCTTTTAGCTTAGTTCAATGCAATGTTTAGTTTGACATGAGAAAGTGTGCTAATCCAACTTCGGGTGGTGTAATAGGTAGCAACACGGTCATTCTTCCCTTAACCAAGAAGCTATTCCGATTGGTGAACCTGCAATGAGCTACATTCATTGAGTTATAAATCCGACCTTGATCATTGGAGCTATCCATGTTCATATCATACTTCTACGCATATGATCTCTTTTAGCTTAGTTCAATGCAATGTTTAATTTGACATGAGAAAGTGTGTTTATCCAACTTCGGGTGGTGTAATAGGTTGCAACACGGTCATTCTTCCCTTAATCGAGAAGCTATTCCGATTGGTGAACCCGCAATGAGCTACATTCATTGAGTTATAAAGCCGAACTTGATCATTGGAGCTATCCATGTTCATATCATACTTCTACGCATGTGATCTCTTTTAGCTTACTTCAATGCAATGTTTAGTTTGACATGAGAAAGTGTACTAATCTGACTTCGTGTGGTTTAATAGGTTGCAACACGGTCATTCTTCCATTAATCTAGAAGCTATTCTGATTGGTGAACCCGCAATGAGCTACATTCTTTGAGTTATAAAGCCGACCTTGATCATTGGAGCTATCCATGTTCATATCATACTTCTACGCATATGATCTCTTTTAGCTTAGTTCAATGCAATGTTTAGTTTGACATGAGAAAGTGTGCTAATCGAACTTCGGGTGGTGTAATAGGTAGCAACACGGTCATTCTTCACTTAACTTAGAAGCTATTCCGATTGGTGAACCTGCAATGAGCTACATTCATTGAGTTATAAAGCCGACCTTGATCATTGGAGCTATCAATGTTCATATCATACTTCTACGCATATGATCTCTTTTAGCTTAGTTCAATGCAATGTTTAGTTTGACATGAGAAAGTGTGTTTATCCAACTTCGGGTGGTGTAATAGGTTGCAACACGGTCATTCTTCCCTTAATCGAGAAGCTATTCCGATTGGTGAACCCGCAATGAGCTACATTCATTGAGTTATAAAGCCGAGCTTGATCATTGGAGCTATCCATGTTCATATCATACTTCTACGCATGTGATCTCTTTTACCTTAGTTCAATGCAATGTTTAATTTGACATGAGAAAGTGTGGTAATTCGACTTCGAGTAGTGTTATAGGTTGAAACACGGTCATTCTTCCCTTAATCTAGAAGCTATTCCGATTGGTGAACCCGCAATGAGCTACATTCGTTGAGTTATAAAGCCGAGCTTGATCATTGGAGCTATCCATGTTCATATCATACTTCTACGCATGTGATCTCTTTTAGCTTAGTTCAATGCAATGTTTAGTTTGATATGAGAAAGTGTGCTAATCCAACTTCGGGTGGTGTAATAGGTAGCAACACGGTCATTCTTCCCTAAACCTAGAAGCTATTCCGATTGGTGAACCTGCAATGAGTTACATTCATTGAGTTATAAAGCCGACCTTGATCATTGGAGCTATCCATGTTCATATCATACTTCTACGCATATGATCTCTTTTAGCTTAGTTCAATGCAATGTTTAGTTTGACATGAGAAAGTGTGCTAATCCAACTTCGGGTGATGTAATAGGTAGCAACACGGTCATTCTTCCCTTAACCTAGAAGCTATTCCGATTGGTGAACCTGCAATGAGCTACATTCATTGAGTTATAAAGCCGACCTTGATCATTGGAGCTATCCATGTTCATATCATACTTCTACGCATATGATCTCTTTTAGCTTAGTTCAATGCAATGTTTAGTTTGACATGAGAAAGTGTGTTTATTCAACTTCGGGTGGTGTAATAGGTTGCAACACGGTCATTCTTCCCTTAATCGAGAAGCTATTCCGATTGGTGAACCCGCAATGAGCTACATTCATTGAGTTATAAAGCCGAGCTTGATCATTGGAGCTATCCATGTTCATATCATACTTCTACGCATGTGATCTCTTTTAGCTTAGTTCAATGCAATGTTTAATTTGACATGAGAAGGTGTGGTAATTCGACTTCGAGTAGTGTTATAGGTTGCATCACGGTCATTCTTCCCTTAATCGAGAAGCTATTCCGATTGGAGAACCCGCAATGAGCTACATTCATTGAGTTATAAAGCCGAGCTTGATCATTGGAGCTATCCATGTTCATATCATACTTCTACGCATATGATCTCTTTTAGCTTAGTTCAATGCAATGTTTAGTTTGACATGAGAAAGTGTGCTAATCCAACTTCGGGTGGTGTAATAGGTAGCAACACGGTCATTCTTCCCTTAATCTAGAAGTTATTCCGATTGGTGAGCCCGTAATGAGCTACATTCGTTGAGTTATAAAGCCGAGCTTGATCATTGGAGCTATCCATGTTCATATCATACTTCTACGCATGTGATCTCTTTTAGCTTAGTTCAATGCAATGTTTAGTTTGACATGAGAAAGTGTACTAATCTGACTTCGTGTGGTTTAATAGGTTGCAACACGGTCATTCTTCCATTAATCTAGAAGCTATTCCGATTGGTGAACCAAGTAAGGTTGCAGATTGTGTGGAACGCAAGGCACAACCAAGAAACTAATGTGCAGATCAAATAGAGCTGTTGGGACTTGTGGGCCACGTGATTAGTCTCTAGTTTGCTTATGAGCCAACTAGAAGCTTAACTAGAAGCAACAAAGTCACATGTGTTGGTTTGACTCAGCTGAAAGTCACATGTGACTAATTCTAGCTGTTGGAACATTTGTGGTAAGGAGACTACCCTCCTTTGGCTGGTTCAGTTTGTGTGTGTCCCATTTTGGGTAATTTTTTGTCATATAGTGTTTGTATGTTTGTAGAGAACCCTAGCTAGTCTTTGTGTATAAATAGGATCACATGTAATTCTTTGTAAACTAAGAAAGAATACACTCACTTTCTTCACATACTCTCTCATTCTCTCAGCCACCATGGCCAACAAATCTCCAAATCTCATTATTCTCACAAATCTCAACTATACTCTCTATCATTCTCAAATCTCATCCATTCTCATTTATATTCCGCAAATTCTAACACATATCATACTTCTACGCATATGATCTCTTTTAGCTTAGTTCAATGCAATGTTTAGTTTGACATGAGAAAGTGTACTAATCTGACTTCGTGTGGTTTAATAGGTTGCAACACGGTCATTCTTCCCTTAATCTAGAAGCTATTCCGATTGGTGAACCCGCAATGAGCTACATTCGTTGAGTTATAAAGCCGACCTTGATCATTGGAGCTATCCATGTTCATATCATACTTCTACGCATATGATCTCTTTTAGCTTAGTTCAATGTAATGTTTAGCTTGACATGAGAAAGTGTGCTAATCCAACTTCGGGTGGTGTAATAGGTAGCAACACGGTCATTCTTCCCTTAACCTAGAAGCTATTCCGATTGGTGAACCTGCAATAAGCTACATTCATTGAGTTATAAAGCCGACCTTGATCATTGGAGCTATCCATGTTCATATCATACTTCTACGCATATGATCTCTTTTAGCTTAGTTCAATGCAATGTTTAGTTTGACATGAGAAAGTGTGCTAATCCAACTTCGGGTGGTGTAATAGGTAGCAACACGGTCATTCTTCCCTTAATCGAGAAGATATTCCGATTGGTGAACCTGCAATGAGCTACATTCATTGAGTTATAAAGCCGACCTTGATCATTGGAGCTATCCATGTTCATATCATACTTCTACGCATATGATCTCTTTTAGCTTAGTTCAATGCAATGTTTAGTTTGACATGAGAAAGTGTGCTAATCCAACTTCGGGTGGTGTAATAGGTAGCAACACGGTCATTCTTCCCTTAACCAAGAAGCTATTCCGATTGGTGAACCTGCAATGAGCTACATTCATTGAGTTATAAAGCCGACCTTGATCATTGGAGCTATCCATGTTCATATCATACTTCTACGCATATGATCTCTTTTAGCTTAGTTCAATGCAATGTTTAATTTGACATGAGAAAGTGTGTTTATCCAACTTCGGGTGGTGTAATAGGTTGCAACACGGTCATTCTTCCCTTAATCGAGAAGCTATTCCGATTGGTGAACCCGCAATGAGCTACATTCATTGAGTTATAAAGCCGAACTTGATCATTGGAGCTATCCATGTTCATATCATACTTCTACGCATGTGATCTCTTTTAGCTTAGTTCAATGCAATGTTTAGTTTGACATGAGAAAGTGTACTAATCTGACTTCGTGTGGTTTAATAGGTTGCAACACGGTCATTCTTCCATTAATCTAGAAGCTATTCTGATTGGTGAACCCGCAATGAGCTACATTCTTTGAGTTATAAAGCCGACCTTGATCATTGGAGCTATCCATGTTCATATCATACTTCTACGCATATGATCTCTTTTAGCTTAGTTCAATGCAATGTTTAGTTTGACATGAGAAAGTGTGCTAATCGAACTTCGGGTGGTGTAATAGGTAGCAACACGGTCATTCTTCACTTAACTTAGAAGCTATTCCGATTGGTGAACCTGCAATGAGCTACATTCATTGAGTTATAAAGCCGACCTTGATCATTGGAGCTATCAATGTTCATATCATACTTCTACGCATATGATCTCTTTTAGCTTAGTTCAATGCAATGTTTAGTTTGACATGAGAAAGTGTGTTTATCCAACTTCGGGTGGTGTAATAGGTTGCAACACGGTCATTCTTCCCTTAATCGAGAAGCTATTCCGATTGGTGAACCCGCAATGAGCTACATTCATTGAGTTATAAAGCCGAGCTTGATCATTGGAGCTATCCATGTTCATATCATACTTCTACGCATGTGATCTCTTTTAGCTTAGTTCAATGCAATGTTTAATTTGACATGAGAAAGTGTGGTAATTCGACTTCGAGTAGTGTTATAGGTTGCATCACGGTCATTCTTCCCTTAATCGAGAAGATATTCCGATTGGTGAACCCGCAATGAGCTACATTCATTGAGTTATAAAGCCGAGCTTGATCATTGGAGCTATCCATGTTCATATCATACTTCTACGCATATGATCTCTTTTAGCTTAGTTCAATGCAATGTTTAGTTTGACATGAGAAAGTGTGCTAATCGAACTTCGGGTGGTGTAATAGGTAGCAACACGGTCATTCTTCACTTAACTTAGAAGCTATTCCGATTGGTGAACCTGCAATGAGCTACATTCATTGAGTTATAAAGCCGACCTTGATCATTGGAGCTATCCATGTTCATATCATACTTCTACGCATATGATCTCTTTTAGCTTAGTTCAATGCAATGTTTAGTTTGACATGAGAAAGTGTGTTTATCCAACTTCGGGTGGTGTAATAGGTTGCAACACGGTCATTCTTCCCTTAATCGAGAAGCTATTCCGATTGGTGAACCTGCAATTAGCTACATTCATTGAGTTATAAAGCCGACCTTGATCATTGGAGCTATCCATGTTCATATCATACTTCTACGCATGTGATCTCTTTTAGCTTAGTTCAATGCAATGTTTAATTTGACATGAGAAAGTGTGGTAATTCGACTTCGAGTAGTGTTATAGGTTGCAACACGGTCATTCTTCCCTTAACCTAGAGGCTATTCTGATTGGTGAACCCGCAATGAACTACATTCATGGAGTTATAAAGCCGAGCTTGATCATTGGAGCTATCAATGTTCATATCATATTTCTACGCATGTGATCTCTTTTAGCTTAGTTCAATGCAATGTTTAGTTTGACATGAGAAAGTGTGCTAATCCAACTTCGGGTGGTGTAATAGGTAGCAACACGGTCATTCTTCCCTTAATCTAGAAGTTATTCCGATTGGTGAGCCCGTAATGAGCTACATTCGTTGAGTTATAAAGCCGAGCTTTATCATTGGAGCTATCCATGTTCATATCATACTTCTACGCATGTGATCTCTTTTAGCTTAGTTCAATGCAATGTTTAATTTGACATGAGAAAGTGTGGTAATTCGACTTCGAGTAGTGTTATAGGTTGCAACACGGTCATTCTTTCCTTAATCTAGAAGCTATTCCGATTGGTGAACCCGCAATGAGCTACATTCATTGAGTTATAAAGCCGAGCTTGATCATTGGAGCTATCCATGTTCATATCATACTTCTACGTATATGATCTCTTTTAGCTTAGTTCAATGCAATGTTTAGTTTGACATGAGAAAGTGTGCTAATCCAACTTCGGGTGGTGTAATAGGTTGCAACACGGTCATTCTTATTTTAATCTTGAAGTTATTCCGATTGGTGAGCCCGTAATGAGCTACATTCGTTGAGTTATAAAGCCGAGCTTTATCATTGGAGCTATCCATGTTCATATCATACTTCTACGCATGTGATCTCTTTTAGCTTAGTTCAATGCAATGTTTAATTTGACATGAGAAAGTGTGGTAATTCGACTTCGAGTAGTGTTATAGGTTGCAACACGGTCATTCTTCCCTTAATCTAGAAGCTATTCCGATTGGTGAACCCGCAATGAGCTACATTCGTTGAGTTATAAAGCCGAGCTTGATCATTGGAGCTATCCATGTTCATATCATACTTCTACGCCTGTGATCTCTTTTAGCTTAGTTCAATGCAATGTTTAGTTTGACATGAGAAAGTGTACTAATCTGACTTCGTGTGGTTTAATAGGTTGCAACAAGGTCATTCTTCCCTTAATCTAGAAGCTATTCCGATTGGTGAACCCGCAATGAGCTACATTCGTTGAGTTATAAAGCCGACCTTGATCATTGGAGCTATCCATGTTCATATCATACTTCTACGTATATGATCTCTTTTAGCTTAGTTCAATGCAATGTTTAGTTTGACATGAGAAAGTGTGCTAATCCAACTTCGGGTGGTGTAATAGGTAGCAACACGGTCATTCTTCCCTTAATCTAGAAGTTATTCCGATTGGTGAGCCCGTAATGAGCTACATTCGTTGAGTTACAAAGCCGAGCTTTATCATTGGAGCTATCCATGTTCATATCATACTTCTACGCATGTGATCTCTTTTAGCTTAGTTCAATGCAATGTTTAATTTGACATGAGAAAGTGTGGTAATTCGACTTCGAGTAGTGTTATAGGTTGCAACACGGTCATTCTTCCCTTAATCTAGAAGCTATTCCGATTGGTGAACCCGCAATGAGCTACATTCATTGAGTTATAAAGCCGACCTTGATCATTGGAGCTATCAATGTTCATATCATATTTCTACGCATGTGATCTCTTTTAGCTTAGTTCAATGCAATGTTTAGTTTGACATGAGAAAGTGTACTAATCTGACTTCGTGTGGTGTAATATGTTGCAACACGGTCATTCTTCCCTTAATCCAGAATCTATTCTGATTGGTTAACCCGCAATGAGCTACATTCGTTGAGTTATAAAGCCGAGCTTGATCATTGGAGCTATCCATGTTCATATCATACTTCTACGCATGTGATCTCTTTTAGCTTAGTTCAATGCAATGTTTAATTTGACATGAGAAAGTGTGGTAATTCGACTTCGAGTAGTGTTATAGGTTGCAACACGGTCATTCTTCCCTTAACCTAGAGGCTATTCTGATTGGTGAACCCGCAATGAACTACATTCATGGAGTTATAAAGCCGAGCTTGATCATTGGAGCTATCAATGTTCATATCATATTTCTACGCATGTGATCTCTTTTAGCTTAGTTCAATGCAATGTTTAGTTTGACATGAGAAAGTGTGCTAATCCAACTTCGGGTGGTGTAATAGGTAGCAACACGGTCATTCTTCCCTTAATCTAGAAGTTATTCCGATTAGTGAGCCCGTAATGAGCTACATTCGTTGAGTTTTAAAGCCGAGCTTGATCGTTAGAGCTATCCATGTTCATATCATACTTCTACGTATATGATCTCTTTTAGCTTAGTTCAATGCAATGTTTAGTTTGACATGAGAAAGTGTGCTAATCCAACTTCGGGTGGTGTAATAGGTAGCAACACGGTCATTCTTCCCTTAACCTAGAAGTTATTCCGATTGGTGAACCTGCAATGAGCTACATTCATTGAGTTATAAAGCCGACCTTGATCATTGGAGCTATCCATGTTCATATCATACTTCTACGCATGTGATCTCTTTTAGCTTAGTTCAATGCAATGTTTAATTTGACATGAGAAAGTGTGGTAATTCGACTTTGAGTAGTGTTATAGGTTGCAACACGGTCATTCTTCCCTTAATCTAGAAGCTATTCCGATTGGTGAACCCGCAATGAGCTACATTCGTTGAGTTATAAAGCCGACCTTGATCATTGGAGCTATCCATGTTCATATCATACTTCTACGTATATGATCTCTTTTAGCTTAGTTCAATGCAATGTTTAGTTTGACATGAGAAAGTGTACTAATCTGACTTCGTGTGGTTTAATAGGTTGCAACAAGGTCATTCTTCCCTTAATCTAGAAGCTATTCCGATTGGTGAACCCGCAATGAGCTACATTCGTTGAGTTATAAAGCCGACCTTGATCATTGGAGCTATCCATGTTCATATCATACTTCTACGTATATGATCTCTTTTAGCTTAGTTCAATGCAATGTTTAGTTTGACATGAGAAAGTGTGCTAATCCAACTTCGGGTGGTGTAATAGGTAGCAACACGGTCATTCTTCCCTTAATCTAGAAGTTATTCCGATTAGTGAGCCCGTAATGAGCTACATTCGTTGAGTTATAAAGCCGAGCTTTATCATTGGAGCTATCCATGTTCATATCATACTTCTACGCATGTGATCTCTTTTAGCTTAGTTCAATGCAATGTTTAGTTTGACATGAGAAAGTGTACTAATCTGACTTCGTGTGGTTTAATAGGTTGCAACACGGTCACTCTTCTCTTAATCTAGAAGCTATTCCGATTGGTGAACCCGCAATGAGCTACATTCGTTGAGTTTTAAAGCCGAGCTTGATCGTTAGAGCTATCCATGTTCATATCATACTTCTACGTATATGATCTCTTTTAGCTTAGTTCAATGCAATGTTTAGTTTGACATGAGAAAGTGTGCTAATCCAACTTCGGGTGGTGTAATAGGTAGCAACACGGTCATTCTTCCCTTAATCTAGAAGTTATTCCGATTGGTGAGCCCGTAATGAGCTACATTCGTTGAGTTATAAAGCCGACCTTGATCATTGGAGCTATCCATGTTCATATCATACTTCTACGCATATGATCTCTTTTAGCTTAGTTCAATGCAATGTTTAGTTTGACATGAGAAAGTGTACTAATCTGACTTCGTGTGGTTTAATAGGTTGCAACACGGTCATTCTTCCCTTAATCTAGAAGCTATTCCGATTGGTGAACCCGCAATGAGCTACATTCGTTGAGTTATAAAGCCGACCTTGATCATTGGAGCTATCCATGTTCATATCATATTTCTACGCATGTGATCTCTTTTAGCTTAGTTCAATGCAATGTTTAGTTTGACATGAGAAAGTGTGTTTATCCAACTTCGGGTGGTGTAATAGGTTGCAACACGGTCATTCTTCCCTTAATCGAGAAGCTATTCCGATTGGTGAACCCGCAATGAGCTACATTCATTGAGTTATAAAGCCGAGCTTGATCATTGGAGCTATCCATGTTCATATCATACTTCTACGCATGTGATCTCTTTTAGCTTAGTTCAATGCAATGTTTAATTTGACATGAGAAAGTGTGGTAATTCGACTTTGAGTAGTGTTATAGGTTGCAACACGGTCATTCTTCCCTTAATCTAGAAGCTATTCCGATTGGTGAACCCGCAATGAGCTACATTCGTTGAGTTATAAAGCCGAGCTTGATCATTGGAGCTATCCATGTTCATATCATACTTCTACGCCTGTGATCTCTTTTAGCTTAGTTCAATGCAATGTTTAGTTTGACATGAGAAAGTGTACTAATCTGACTTCGTGTGGTTTAATAGGTTGCAACACGGTCATTCTTCCCTTAATCTAGAAGCTATTCCGATTGGTGAACCCGCAATGAGCTACATTCGTTGAGTTATAAAGTCGACCTTGATCATTGGAGCTATCCATGTTCATATCATATTTCTACGCATGTGATCTCTTTTAGCTTAGTTCAATGCAATGTTTAGTTTGACATGAGAAAGTGTGCTAATCCAACTTCGGGTGGTGTAATAGGTAGCAACACGGTCATTCTTCCCTTAATCTAGAAGTTATTCCGATTGGTGAGCCCGTAATGAGCTACATTCGTTGAGTTATAAAGCCGAGCTTTATCATTGGAGCTATCCATGTTCATATCATACTTCTACGCATGTGATCTCTTTTAGCTTAGTTCAATGCAATGTTTAGTTTGACATGAGAAAGTGTGCTAATCCAACTTCGGGTGGTGTAATAGGTAGCAACACGGTCATTCTTCCCTTAACCTAGAAGTTATTCCGATTGGTGAACCTGCAATGAGCTACATTCATTGAGTTATAAAGCCGACCTTGATCATTGGAGCTATCCATGTTCATATCATACTTCTACGCATGTGATCTCTTTTAGCTTAGTTCAATGCAATGTTTAATTTGACATGAGAAAGTGTGCTAATCCAACTTCGGGTGGTGTAATAGGTAGCAACACGGTCATTCTTCCCTTAATCTAGAAGTTATTCCGATTGGTGAGCCCGTAATGAGCTACATTCGTTGAGTTATAAAGCCGAGCTTTATCATTGGAGCTATCCATGTTCATATCATACTTCTACGCATGTGATCTCTTTTAGCTTAGTTCAATGCAATGTTTAGTTTGACATGAGAAAGTGTGCTAATCCAACTTCGGGTGGTGTAATAGGTAGCAACACGGTCATTCTTCCCTTAACCTAGAAGTTATTCCGATTGGTGAACCTGCAATGAGCTACATTCATTGAGTTATAAAGCCGACCTTGATCATTGGAGCTATCCATGTTCATATCATACTTCTACGCATGTGATCTCTTTTAGCTTAGTTCAATGCAATGTTTAATTTGACATGAGAAAGTGTGGTAATTCGACTTTGAGTAGTGTTATAGGTTGCAACACGGTCATTCTTCCCTTAATCTAGAAGCTATTCCGATTGGTGAACCCGCAATGAGCTACATTCGTTGAGTTATAAAGCCGACCTTGATCATTGGAGCTATCCATGTTCATATCATACTTCTACGTATATGATCTCTTTTAGCTTAGTTCAATGCAATGTTTAGTTTGACATGAGAAAGTGTACTAATCTGACTTCGTGTGGTTTAATAGGTTGCAACAAGGTCATTCTTCCCTTAATCTAGAAGCTATTCCGATTGGTGAACCCGCAATGAGCTACATTCGTTGAGTTATAAAGCCGACCTTGATCATTGGAGCTATCCATGTTCATATCATACTTCTACGTATATGATCTCTTTTAGCTTAGTTCAATGCAATGTTTAGTTTGACATGAGAAAGTGTGCTAATCCAACTTCGGGTGGTGTAATAGGTAGCAACACGGTCATTCTTCCCTTAATCTAGAAGTTATTCCGATTAGTGAGCCCGTAATGAGCTACATTCGTTGAGTTATAAAGCCGAGCTTTATCATTGGAGCTATCCATGTTCATATCATACTTCTACGCATGTGATCTCTTTTAGCTTAGTTCAATGCAATGTTTAGTTTGACATGAGAAAGTGTACTAATCTGACTTCGTGTGGTTTAATAGGTTGCAACACGGTCACTCTCCTCTTAATCTAGAAGCTATTCCGATTGGTGAACCCGCAATGAGCTACATTCGTTGAGTTTTAAAGCCGAGCTTGATCGTTAGAGCTATCCATGTTCATATCATACTTCTACGTATATGATCTCTTTTAGCTTAGTTCAATGCAATGTTTAGTTTGACATGAGAAAGTGTGCTAATCCAACTTCGGGTGGTGTAATAGGTAGCAACACGGTCATTCTTCCCTTAATCTAGAAGTTATTCCGATTGGTGAGCCCGTAATGAGCTACATTCGTTGAGTTATAAAGCCGACCTTGATCATTGGAGCTATCCATGTTCATATCATACTTCTACGCATATGATCTCTTTTAGCTTAGTTCAATGCAATGTTTAGTTTGACATGAGAAAGTGTACTAATCTGACTTCGTGTGGTTTAATAGGTTGCAACACGGTCATTCTTCCCTTAATCTAGAAGCTATTCCGATTGGTGAACCCGCAATGAGCTACATTCGTTGAGTTATAAAGCCGACCTTGATCATTGGAGCTATCCATGTTCATATCATATTTCTACGCATGTGATCTCTTTTAGCTTAGTTCAATGCAATGTTTAGTTTGACATGAGAAAGTGTGTTTATCCAACTTCGGGTGGTGTAATAGGTTGCAACACGGTCATTCTTCCCTTAATCGAGAAGCTATTCCGATTGGTGAACCCGCAATGAGCTACATTCATTGAGTTATAAAGCCGAGCTTGATCATTGGAGCTATCCATGTTCATATCATACTTCTACGCATGTGATCTCTTTTAGCTTAGTTCAATGCAATGTTTAATTTGACATGAGAAAGTGTGGTAATTCGACTTTGAGTAGTGTTATAGGTTGCAACACGGTCATTCTTCCCTTAATCTAGAAGCTATTCCGATTGGTGAACCCGCAATGAGCTACATTCGTTGAGTTATAAAGCCGAGCTTGATCATTGGAGCTATCCATGTTCATATCATACTTCTACGCCTGTGATCTCTTTTAGCTTAGTTCAATGCAATGTTTAGTTTGACATGAGAAAGTGTACTAATCTGACTTCGTGTGGTTTAATAGGTTGCAACACGGTCATTCTTCCCTTAATCTAGAAGCTATTCCGATTGGTGAACCCGCAATGAGCTACATTCGTTGAGTTATAAAGTCGACCTTGATCATTGGAGCTATCCATGTTCATATCATATTTCTACGCATGTGATCTCTTTTAGCTTAGTTCAATGCAATGTTTAGTTTGACATGAGAAAGTGTGTTTATCCAACTTCGGGTGGTGTAATAGGTTGCAACACGGTCATTCTTCCCTTAATCGAGAAGCTATTCCGATTGGTGAACCCGCAATGAGCTACATTCATTGAGTTATAAAGCCGAGCTTGATCATTGGAGCTATCCATGTTCATATCATACTTCTACGCATGTGATCTCTTTTAGTTTAGTTCAATGCAATGTTTAATTTGACATGAGAAAGTGTGGTAATTCGACTTTGAGTAGTGTTATAGGTTGCAACACGGTCATTCTTCCCTTAATCTAGAAGCTATTCCGATTGGTGAACCCGCAATGAGCTACATTCGTTGAGTTATAAAGCCGAGCTTGATCATTGGAGCTATCCATGTTCATATCATACTTCTACGCCTGTTATCTCTTTTAGCTTAGTTCAATGCAATGTTTAGTTTGACATGAGAAAGTGTACTAATCTGACTTCGTGTGGTTTAATAGGTTGCAACACGGTCATTCTTCCCTTAATCTAGAAGCTATTCCGATTGGTGAACCCGCAATGAGCTACATTCGTTGAGTTATAAAGCCGACCTTGATCATTGGAGCTATCCATGTTCATATCATACTTCTACGTATATGATCTCTTTTAGCTTAGTTCAATGCAATGTTTAGTTTGACATGAGAAAGTGTGCTAATCCAACTTCGGGTGGTGTAATAGGTAGCAACACGGTCATTCTTCCGTTAACCTAGAGGCTATTCCGATTGGTGAACCCGCAATGAGCTACATTCATGGAGTTATAAAGTCGAGCTTGATCATTGGAGCTATCAATGTTCATATCATATTTCTACGCATGTGATCTCTTTTAGCTTAGTTCAATGCAATGTTTAGTTTGACATGAGAAAGTGTGTTCATCCAACTTTGGGTGGTGTAATAGGTTGCAACACGGTCATTCTTCCCTTAATCTAGAAGTTATTCCGATTGGTGAGCCCGTAATGAGCTACATTCGTTGAGTTATAAAGCCGAGCTTTATCATTGGAGCTATCCATGTTCATATCATACTTCTACGCATGTGATCTCTTTTAGCTTAGTACAATGCAATGTTTAATTTGACATGAGAAAGTGTGGTAATTCGACTTCGAGTAGTGTTATAGGTTGCAACACGGTCATTCTTCCCTTAATCTAGAAGCTATTCCGATTGGTGAACCCGCAATGAGCTACATTCATTGAGTTATAAAGCCGAGCTTGATCATTGGAGCTATCCATATTCATATCATACTTCTACGCATGTGATCTCTTTTAGCTTAGTTCAATGCAATGTTTAGTTTGACATGAGAAAGTGTGCTAATCCAACTTCGGGTGGTGTATTAGGTAGCAACACGGTCATTCTTCCCTTAATCTAGAAGCTATTCCGATTGGTGAACCTGCAATGAGCTACATTCATTGAGTTATAAAGCCGACCTTGATCATTGGAGCTATCCATGTTCATATCATACTTCTACGCATGTGATCTCTTTTAGCTTAGTACAATGCAATGTTTAATTTGACATGAGAAAGTGTGGTAATTCGACTTCGAGTAGTGTTATAGGTTGCAACACAGTCATTCTTCCCTTAATCTAGAAGCTATTCCGATTGGTGAACCCGCAATGAGCTACATTCGTTGAGTTATAAAGCCGAGCTTGATCATTGGAGCTATCCATGTTCATATCATACTTCTACGCCTGTGATCTCTTTTAGCTTAGTTCAATGCAATGTTTAGTTTGACATGAGAAAGTGTACTAATCTGACTTCGTGTGGTTTAATAAGTTGCAACACGGGCATTCTTCCCTTAATCTAGAAGCTATTCTGATTGGTGAACCCGCAATGAGCTACATTCGTTGAGTTATAAAGCCGACCTTGATCATTGGAGCTATCCATGTTCATATCATACTTCTACGTATATGATCTCTTTTAGCTTAGTTCAATGCAATGTTTAGTTTGACATGAGAAAGTGTGCTAATCCAACTTCGGGTGGTGTAATAGGTAGCAACACGGTCATTCTTCCCTTAACCTAGAGGCTATTCCGATTGGTGAACCCGCAATGAGCTACATTCATGGAGTTATAAAGTCGAGCTTGATCATTGGAGCTATCAATGTTCATATCATATTTCTACGCATGTGATCTCTTTTAGCTTAGTTCAATGCAATGTTTAGTTTGACATGAGAAAGTGTGGTAATTCGACTTCGAGTAGTGTTATAGGTTGCAACACGGTCATTCTTCCCTTAATCTAGAAGCTATTCCGATTGGTGAACCCGCAATGAGCTACATTCATTGAGTTATAAAGCCGAGCTTGATCATTGGAGCTATCCATATTCATATCATACTTCTACGCATGTGATCTCTTTTAGCTTAGTTCAATGCAATGTTTAGTTTGACATGAGAAAGTGTGCTAATCCAACTTCGGGTGGTGTAATAGGTAGCAACACGGTCATTCTTCCCTTAACCTAGAAGCTATTCCGATTGGTGAACCTGCAATGAGCTACATTCATTGAGTTATAAAGCCGACCTTGATCATTGGAGCTATCCATGTTCATATCATACTTCTACGCATGTGATCTCTTTTAGCTTAGTACAATGCAATGTTTAATTTGACATGAGAAAGTGTGGTAATTCGACTTCGAGTAGTGTTATAGGTTGCAACACGGTCATTCTTCCCTTAATCTAGAAGCTATTCCGATTGGTGAACCCGCAATGAGCTACATTCGTTGAGTTATAAAGCCGAGCTTGATCATTGGAGCTATCCATGTTCATATCATACTTCTACGCCTGTGATCTCTTTTAGCTTAGTTCAATGCAATGTTTAGTTTGACATGAGAAAGTGTACTAATCTGACTTCGTGTGGTTTAATAAGTTGCAACACGGGCATTCTTCCCTTAATCTAGAAGCTATTCTGATTGGTGAACCCGCAATGAGCTACATTCGTTGAGTTATAAAGCCGACCTTGATCATTGGAGCTATCCATGTTCATATCATACTTCTACGTATATGATCTCTTTTAGCTTAGTTCAATG
This sequence comes from Lepidium didymum, assembly GCA_963920545.1. Taxonomy (NCBI): domain Eukaryota; kingdom Viridiplantae; phylum Streptophyta; class Magnoliopsida; order Brassicales; family Brassicaceae; genus Lepidium; species Lepidium didymum. The sequence goes on along the minus strand of OY986993.1, from coordinate 10,701,316 downwards.
CAATGTTTAGTTTGACATGAGAAAGTGTGCTAATCCAACTTCGGGTGGTGTAATAGGTAGCAACACGGTCATTCTTCCCTTAACCTAGAGGCTATTCCGATTGGTGAACCCGCAATGAGCTACATTCATGGAGTTATAAAGTCGAGCTTGATCATTGGAGCTATCAATGTTCATATCATATTTCTACGCATGTGATCTCTTTTAGCTTAGTTCAATGCAATGTTTAGTTTGACATGAGAAAGTGTGGTAATTCGACTTCGAGTAGTGTTATAGGTTGCAACACGGTCATTCTTCCCTTAATCTAGAAGCTATTCCGATTGGTGAACCCGCAATGAGCTACATTCATTGAGTTATAAAGCCGAGCTTGATCATTGGAGCTATCCATATTCATATCATACTTCTACGCATGTGATCTCTTTTAGCTTAGTTCAATGCAATGTTTAGTTTGACATGAGAAAGTGTGCTAATCCAACTTCGGGTGGTGTAATAGGTAGCAACACGGTCATTCTTCCCTTAACCTAGAAGCTATTCCGATTGGTGAACCTGCAATGAGCTACATTCATTGAGTTATAAAGCCGACCTTGATCATTGGAGCTATCCATGTTCATATCATACTTTTACGCATGTGATCTCTTTTAGCTTAGTTCAATGCAATGTTTAATTTGACATGAGAAAGTGTGGTAATTCGACTTCGAGTAGTGTTATAGGTTGCAACACGGTCATTCTTCCTTTAATCTAGAAGCTATTCCGATTGGTGAACCCGCAATGAGCTACATTCGTTGAGTTATAAAGCCGAGCTTGATCATTGGAGCTATCCATGTTCATATCATACTTCTACGCCTGTGATCTCTTTTAGCTTAGTTCAATGCAATGTTTAGTTTGACATGAGAAAGTGTACTAATCTGACTTCGTGTGGTTTAATAGGTTGCAACACGGTCACTCTTCTCTTAATCTAGAAGCTATTCCGATTGGTGAACCCGCAATGAGCTACATTCGTTGAGTTTTAAAGCCGAGCTTGATCGTTAGAGCTATCCATGTTCATATCATACTTCTACGCATGTGATCTCTTTTAGCTTAGTTCAATGCAATGTTTAGTTTGACATGAGAAAGTGTGTTCATCCAACTTCGGGTGGTGTAATAGGTTGCAACACGGTCATTCTTCCCTTAATCTAGAAGTTATTCCGATTGGTGAGCCCGTAATGAGCTACATTCGTTGAGTTATAAAGCCGAGCTTTATCATTGGAGCTATCCATGTTCATATCATACTTCTACGCATGTGATCTCTTTTAGCTTAGTTCAATGCAATGTTTAATTGGACATGAGAAAGTGTGGTAATTCGACTTCGAGTAGTGTTATAGGTTGCAACACGGTCATTCTTCCCTTAATCTAGAAGCTATTCCGATTGGTGAACCCGCAATGAGCTACATTCATTGAGTTATAAAGCCGAGCTTGATCATTGGAGCTATCCATATTCATATCATACTTCTACGCATGTGATCTCTTTTAGCTTAGTTCAATGCAATGTTTAGTTTGACATGAGAAAGTGTGCTAATCCAACTTCGGGTGGTGTAATAGGTAGCAACACGGTCATTCTTCCCTTAACCTAGAAGTTATTCCGAATGGTGAACCTGCAATGAGCTACATTCATTGAGTTATAAAGCCGACCTTGATCATTGGAGATATCCATGTTCATATCATACTTTTACGCATGTGATCTCTTTTAGCTTAGTTCAATGCAATGTTTAATTTGACATGAGAAAGTGTGGTAATTCGACTTCGAGTAGTGTTATAGGTTGCAACACGGTCATTCTTCCCTTAATCTAGAAGCTATTCCGATTGGTGAACCCGCAATGAGCTACATTCATTGAGTTAAAAAGCCGAGCTTGATCATTGGAGCTATCCATATTCATATCATACTTCTACGCATGTGATCTCTTTTAGCTTAGTTCAATGCAATGTTTAGTTTGACATGAGAAAGTGTGCTAATCCAACTTCGGGTGGTGTAATAGGTAGCAACACGGTCATTCTTCCCTTAACCTAGAAGCTATTCCGATTGGTGAACCTGCAATGAGCTACATTCATTGAGTTATAAAGCCGACCTTGATCATTGGAGCTATCCATGTTCATATCATACTTTTACGCATGTGATCTCTTTTAGCTTAGTTCAATGCAATGTTTAATTTGACATGAGAAAGTGTGGTAATTCGACTTCGAGTAGTGTTATAGGTTGCAACACGGTCATTCTTCCCTTAATCTAGAAGCTATTCCGATTGGTGAACCCGCAATGAGCTACATTCATTGAGTTATAAAGCCGAGCTTGATCATTGGAGCTATCCATATTCATATCATACTTCTACGCATGTGATCTCTTTTAGCTTAGTTCAATGCAATGTTTAGTTTGACATGAGAAAGTGTGCTAATCCAACTTCGGGTGGTGTAATAGGTAGCAACACGGTCATTCTTCCCTTAACCTAGAAGCTATTCCGATTGGTGAACCCGCAATGAGCTACATTCGTTGAGTTATAAAGCCGACCTTGATCATCATTGGAGCTATCCATGTTCATATCATACTTCTACGTATATGATCTCTTTTAGCTTAGTTCAATGCAATGTTTAGTTTGACATGAGAAAGTGTGCTAATCCAACTTCGGGTGGTGTAATAGGTAGCAACACGGTCATTCTTATTAGTCTATATCAAAGAGATGAGGAGGATGAGGCCGAAGAGGCCGAAGACCTTTAAGGTCAATAAGATGAAATGGAGGAGAGTTAAGGCCGAAGTCATCAAGACAAGGCCGAAGACCACCCCAAGGACCTTCAAGAAGGAGGAAATTAGCCACCAAGGACCCATAAAGGTCATCAAATCATCAAAAGATCAAGAAATGGCCAAAAGAAGGAGTTCTGGAAAAGTCAACGTTTTGGACCAGAAAGTCAACGGTAGGTGGTCATGGACCGCGGGTAGGCCATCGGGTCGAGAGGCACGTACCGCGGGAAGGTTTTCATGTACTGCGGGCAGACGCAGGACGGGTCAACGGACATGCGAGAAAGTCAACAGTCGGTGGTATACCGCGGGTAGCAGATCAGGTCGAGAGGCGTGTACCGCGGGTCGAGATATGGACGTACCGCGGGAAGGAAATTCACGTACCGCGGGTCGAGGAATTCACGTACCACGGGTCGAGGAATTCATGTACCGTGGGTAAGGAATTCATGCACCGCGGGTAAGGTTTCTGTGTACCGCGGGTAAGGTCAACGGCCAAGGCAAAAAAGTCAACGTTTTGAGAAATCTTCCAAATGTTGATTCTAATCAAATGGGAAGTTATGTAAGGCTGTTAGGACCTAAATGGAGTCTAACTAGAGCCAAGAATACCGTTGGAAGCCTAAGAAGACATGTGACTCTACTTTATGCTAAGTTCAAGACTAAGGACATGTCACTTTCAAGCTTTGGGAACAACACTTCCTCTCTCCTCTCCAACGGTCATATTGCTGAGCATCTAGGCTTCATTTTAAGCTGAACCATAACCTTGTAAACTCTATAAATAGACCTTGTATTCCCTTTGTAAAATTATCCGAAAATATATACAAAGAAGTGTTGCTAAAGTTCTCTCTTCTCTTTATGTTTAAGCAAGTAGTTTCAATGTAGATTCTAGGTTAGTTGGCTCGTGTAGAGGCTGCCCAATGGCAGACCTCTACCCAAACACTTCTAGATCTCCACCAAACTCTTCTTATGCTTTATTTATATTTATGTAAATCTAGATGAATGGTTCTAGAATCCAAGATCTCTTTAGCACACAAACTCCAAGTGTTGTGATGCTTTACTTGGATTAGATCCAACCTAGATTAGTTTTCTCCTTGCTAGAACCGATTTACTCCATAGTAAACTCGGATTCAACAAGTCTTGAGATCGAGTCCATTTTGTGGGTTAAGTGGTTTCATTCACCAAGTGAAGTCTCCACGGTTTATTTTGAGCTTAGTCTCATAAAAACCAACATGGTATCAGAGCCACAAGAGCTTGGTTCCCATTAAACTCGATTCTCTTGTTTTTCGGTTTTATGTTCTTCATCTTGTCCAATGAATCAAAAGAAGAGGACATGAATGAAGTTCTCGTTTTTCTAGGTTTTAGAGACTTTACCTCTTAGCTTTATCAATGGATATTAGCTTATCTCAAATGGGGAAGGTCCTAGACTAGTTTAATTTTCGTTTTTAAAATTTCAAATTTCAAAAGGCTCATGAAAAATCCTTAAAAATGGATTATTTTGTGAGATTGTTGGAATTGCTTTTGTAAACCATGAGAAACACTAATATTTGTGTTATTTTGTGGCTCTTAATGTCTAAAGCTCACGAAAACCTTTTGGATATGTGTTATTTCGTGAGCTTCAAATCTTTAACCGGTGGATAAATTAATTGTCCATCGGTCCATAACTTGTCTCAGCCATTAAAGTACCTAGTTCTTGTTGTTCTAAGGTATTTTTGGCTGGATTTTTGAGCCAATGCTCCCTCAAAACTCATGAGTTATTTCGTGAGTTCATTCTTGTCACCATGGATAGATCAATTGTCCATTGGTTCATAATTTAGACCAGCCATTAAAGCACCGAGTTCTTGTTGTTCTAAGGTGCTCTTGGCTTGGTATTTGGCAGCTAATGCTTCCACAAAACTCAAGAAAACAGAGAACAAAACTCTGTCCACATGAACTCTTGAGCAAAAATCTCTTATTCTCTATTCTCCATTGCTTCCGCTCATTCTCTCTTATTCTTAATATTCTCTCAGTTACTTATTCTCAATATTCTCTTGGTTACTTATTCTCACTAATTCTCTTGTTACTTATACTCTAATCTCTCACCATCTCTTGTTGTTTTGAGTGTATGTTTAACTCTAAAAACAGATCCGGAATTAAAAATGGTGAGAAAGCTCATTTGCTATCTCAAAGGAGAAGTGGCGAGTTGTTGAAGAGTTGTGAATCAAGTCATGCGGACTGGAGGTCAGTTGGTGGCTGCATTCAAACTCTCAAAAGGCTTCAAAAGAAGCTAGAAAAAGCACAACAAAGCTTGGTACGTGATCAAGAGGGCCACCAAGCTTTGGACTCCAAATATCTCACCTAGCTCAACACGGAAGGACTTGAAGAGGCGGACCAAAAAGGCTGACCTAAAGAGAGTGGATCCGTAGGTGTCTAAGGTGGAAGGTCAAAGTGGAGATGCTAGCTGGTGGAAGGCTATGAATCAAAACCAAAGCGATTGGAAGTGCCTTGAAAAATGTCAAAAATCCTCAAAGATCTCCAAAAAGGCTAAACTCTAAACCTTTCCAATTTTTTTTTAAAAAATATTCAATCCATTCTTAGGCTTTAAATCCTCTCATTTGGTCTTTCTTTAATTTCATTTAAGTGTTTCTTAAACCCCCACAACATATACTTTAAAATTTTTCTTTGAATCTCATGATGAAGGTTCAAAAGAGAAGGAGGAATGTGTGGATATTCTCACAAGGAGCACTAGATGAAACAAGAGGATCATAAGAAGGAAAACAAAGTCAAGAAGGACTAATGCAAGGAATCACTTGGAAGAAGAAGGTGCCGGTTGAAAAGTCATTTAAAAACCGGGGTCAAGCATCATCAAACCACCGATGAGCTATACTCTTTTTCCCCTAGTAGAGTTTTGTCCCACGTGGTTTTCTCTCTAGGGTTTTTAATGAGGTAGTCTTGTCGGTTGGCAAGCTTGGCCTTTGGTCCTTAGGCCTTTGGCCTTGAGCGTCTCGACGACCAAGCTTGGGGGAAGGTATTAGTCTATATCAAAGAGATGAGGAGGATGAGGCCGAAGAGGCCGAAGACCTTTAAGGTCAATAAGATGAAATGGAGGAGAGTTAAGGCCGAAGTCATCAAGACAAGGCCGAAGACCACCCCAAGGACCTCCAAGAAGGAGGAAATTAGCCACCAAGGACCCATAAAGGTCATCAAATCATCAAAAGATCAAGAAATGGCCAAAAGAAGGAGTTCTGGAAAAGTCAACGTTTTGGACCAGAAAGTCAACGGTAGGTGGTCATGGACCGCGGGTAGGCCATCGGGTCGAGAGGCACGTACCGCGGGAAGGTTTTCATGTACTGCGGGCAGACGCAGGACGGGTCAACGGACATGCGAGAAAGTCAACGGTCGGTGGTATACCGCGGGTAGCAGATCAGGTCGAGAGGCGTGTACCGCGGGTCGAGATATGGACGTACTGCGGGAAGGAAATTCACGTACCGCGGGTCGAGGAATTCACGTACCACGGGTCGAGGAATTCATGTACCGCGGGTAAGGAATTCATGCACCGCGGGTAAGGTCAACGGCCAAGGCAAAAAAGTCAACGTTTTGAGAAATCTTCCAAATGTTGATTCTAATCAAATGGGAAGTTATGTAAGGCTGTTAGGACCTAAATGGAGTCTAACTAGAGCCAAGAATACCGTTGGAAGCCTAAGAAGACATGTGACTCTACTTTATGCTAAGTTCAAGACTAAGGACATGTCACTTTCAAGCTTTGGGAACAACACTTCCTCTCTCCTCTCCAACGGTCATATTGCTGAGCATCTAGGCTTCATTTTAAGCTGAACCATAACCTTGTAAACTCTATAAATAGAGCTTGTATTCCCTTTGTAAAATTATCCGAAAATATATACAAAGAAGTGTTGCTAAAGTTCTCTCTTCTCTTTATGTTTAAGCAAGTAGTTTCAATGTAGATTCTAGGTTAGTTGGCTCGTGTAGAGGCTGCCCAATGGCAGACCTCTACCCAAACACTTCTAGATCTCCACCAAACTCTTCTTATGCTTTATTTATATTTATGTAAATCTAGATGAATGGTTCTAGAATCCAAGATCTCTTTAGCACACAAACTCCAAGTGTTGTGATGCTTTACTTGGATTAGATCCAACCTAGATTAGTTTTCTCCTTGCTAGAACCGATTTACTCCATAGTAAACTCGGATTCAAAATTTTTCCCTTAACCTAGAGGCTATTCCGATTGGTGAACCCGCAATGAGCTACATTCATGGAGTTATAAAGTCGAGCTTGATCATTGGAGCTATCAATGTTCATATCATATTTCTACGCATGTGATCTCTTTTAGCTTAGTTCAATGCAATGTTTAGTTTGACATGAGAAAGTGTGTTCATCCAACTTCGAGTAGTGTTATAGGTTGCAACACGGTCATTCTTCCCTTAATCTAGAAGCTATTCCGATTGGTGAACCCGCAATGAGCTACATTCATTGAGTTATAAAGCCGAGCTTAATCATTGGAGCTATCCATATTCATATCATACTTCTACGCATGTGATCTCTTTTAGCTTAGTTCAATGCAATGTTTAGTTTGACATGAGAAAGTGTGCTAATCCAACTTCGGGTGGTGTAATAGGTAGCAACACGGTCATTCTTCCCTTAACCTAGAGGCTATTCCGATTGGTGAACCCGCAATGAGCTACATTCATGGAGTTATAAAGTCGAGCTTGATCATTGGAGCTATCAATGTTCATATCATATTTCTACGCATGTGATCTCTTTTAGCTTAGTTCAATGCAATGTTTAGTTTGACATGAGAAAGTGTGTTCATCCAACTTCGAGTAGTGTTATAGGTTGCAACACGGTCATTCTTCCCTTAATCTAGAAGCTGTTCCGATTGGTGAACCCGCAATGAGCTACATTCATTGAGTTATAAAGCCGAGCTTGATCATTGGAGCTATCCATATTCATATCATACTTCTACGCATGTGATCTCTTTTAGCTTAGTTCAATGCAATGTTTAGTTTGACATGAGAAAGTGTGCTAATCCAACTTCGGGTGGTGTAATAGGTAGCAACACGGTCATTCTTCCCTTAACCTAGAAGCTATTCCAATTGGTGAACCCGCAATGAGCTACATTCGTTGAGTTATAAAGCCGACCTTGATCATTGGAGCTATCCATGTTCATATCATACTTCTACGTATATGATCTCTTTTAGCTTAGTTCAATGCAATGTTTAGTTTGACATGAGAAAGTGTGCTAATCCAACTTCGGCTGGTGTAATAAGTAGCAACACGGTCATTCTTCCCTTAACCTAGAGGCTATTCCGATTGGTGAACCCGCAATGAGCTACATTCATGGAGTTATAAAGTCGAGCTTGATCATTGGAGCTATCAATGTTCATATCATATTTCTACGCATGTGATCTCTTTTAGCTTAGTTCAATGCAATGTTTAGTTTGACATGAGAAAGTGTGTTCATCCAACTTCGAGTAGTGTTATAGGTTGCAACACGGTCATTCTTCCCTTAATCTAGAAGCTATTCCGATTGGTGAACCCGCAATGAGCTACATTCATTGAGTTATAAAGCCGAGCTTGATCATTGGAGCTATCCATATTCATATCATACTTCTACGCATGTGATCTCTTTTAGCTTAGTTCAATGCAATGTTTAGTTTGACATGAGAAAGTGTGCTAATCCAACTTCGGGTGGTGTAATAGGTAGCAACACGGTCATTCTTCCCTTAACCTAGAGGCTATTCCGATTGGTGAACCCGCAATGAGCTACATTCATGGAGTTATAAAGTCGAGCTTGATCATTGGAGCTATCAATGTTCATATCATATTTCTACGCATGTGATCTCTTTTAGCTTAGTTCAATGCAATGTTTAGTTTGACATGAGAAAGTGTGGTAATTCGACTTCGAGTAGTGTTATAGGTTGCAACACGGTCATTCTTCCCTTAATCTAGAAGCTATTCCGATTGGTGAACCCGCAATGAGCTACATTCATTGAGTTATAAAGCCGAGCTTGATCATTGGAGCTATCCATATTCATATCATACTTCTACGCATGTGATCTCTTTTAGCTTAGTTCAATGCAATGTTTAGTTTGACATGAGAAAGTGTGCTAATCCAACTTCGGGTGGTGTAATAGGTAGCAACACGGTCATTCTTCCCTTAACCTAGAAGCTATTCCGATTGGTGAACCCGCAATGAGCTACATTCGTTGAGTTATAAAGCCGACCTTGATCATTGGAGCTATCCATGTTCATATCATACTTCTACGTATATGATCTCTTTTAGCTTAGTTCAATGCAATGTTTAGTTTGACATGAGAAAGTGTGCTAATCCAACTTCGGGTGGTGTAATAAGTAGCAACACGGTCATTCTTCCCTTAACCTAGAGGCTATTCCGATTGGTGAACCCGCAATGAGCTACATTCATGGAGTTATAAAGTCGAGCTTGATCATTGGAGCTATCAATGTTCATATCATATTTCTACGCATGTGATCTCTTTTAGCTTAGTTCAATGCAATGTTTAGTTTGACATGAGAAAGTGTGTTCATCCAACTTCGAGTAGTGTTATAGGTTGCAACACGGTCATTCTTCCCTTAATCTAGAAGCTATTCCGATTGGTGAACCCGCAATGAGCTACATTCATTGAGTTATAAAGCCGAGCTTGATCATTGGAGCTATCCATATTCATATCATACTTCTACGCATGTGATCTCTTTTAGCTTAGTTCAATGCAATGTTTAGTTTGACATGAGAAGGTGTGCTAATCCAACTTCGGGTGGTGTAATAGGTAGCAACACGGTCATTCTTCCCTTAACCTAGAGGCTATTCCGATTGGTGAACCCGCAATGAGCTACATTCATGGAGTTATAAAGTCGAGCTTGATCATTGGAGCTATCAATGTTCATATCATATTTCTACGCATGTGATCTCTTTTAGCTTAGTTCAATGCAATGTTTAGTTTGACATGAGAAAGTGTGTTCATCCAACTTCGAGTAGTGTTATAGGTTGCAACACGGTCATTCTTCCCTTAATCTAGAAGCTATTCCGATTGGTGAACCCGCAATGAGCTACATTCATTGAGTTATAAAGCCGAGCTTGATCATTGGAGCTATCCATATTCATATCATACTTCTACGCATGTGATCTCTTTTAGCTTAGTTCAATGCAATGTTTAGTTTAACATGAGAAAGTGTGCTAATCCAACTTCCGGTGGTGTAATAGGTAGCAACACGGTCATTCTTCCCTTAACCTAGAAGCTATTCCGATTGGTGAACCTGCAATGAGCTACATTCATTGAGTTATAAAGCCGACCTTGATCATTGGAGCTATCCATGTTCATATCATACTTTTACGCATGTGATCTCTTTTAGCTTAGTTCAATGCAATGTTTAATTTGACATGAGAAAGTGTGGTAATTCGACTTCGAGTAGTGTTATAGGTAGCAACACGGTCATTCTTCCCTTAACCTAGAAGCTATTCCGATTGGTGAACCTGCAATGAGCTACATTCATTGAGTTATAAAGCCGACCTTGATCATTGGAGCTATCCATGTTCATATCATACTTTTACGCATGTGATCTCTTTTAGCTTAGTTCAATGCAATGTTTAATTTGATATGAGAAAGTGTGGTAATTTGACTTCGAGTAGTGTTATAGGTTGCAACACGGTCATTCTTCCCTTAATCTAGAAGCTATTCCGATTGGTGAACCCGCAATGAGCTACATTCATTGAGTTATAAAGCCGAGCTTGATCATTGGAGCTATCCATATTCATAGCATACTTCTACGCATGTGATCTCTTTTAGCTTAGTTCAATGCAATGTTTAATTTGACATGAGAAAGTGTGGTAATTCGACTTCGAGTAGTGTTATAGGTTGCAACACGGTCATTCTTCCCTTAATCTAGAAGCTATTCCGATTGGTGAACCCGCAATGAGCTACATTCATTGAGTTATAAAGCCGACCTTGATCATTGGAGCTATCCATGTTCATATCATACTTTTACGCATGTGATCTCTTTTAGCTTAGTTCAATGCAATGTTTAATTTGACATGAGAAAGTGTGGTAATTCGACTTCGAGTAGTGTTATAGGTTGCAACACGGTCATTCTTCCCTTAATCTAGAAGCTATTCCGATTGGTGAACCCGCAATGAGCTACATTCATTGAGTTATAAAGCCGAGCTTGATCATTGGAGCTATCCATATTCATATCATACTTCTACGCATGTGATCTCTTTTAGCTTAGTTCAATGCAATGTTTAGTTTGACATGAGAAAGTGTGCTAATCCAACTTCGGGTGGTGTAATAGGTAGCAACACGGTCATTCTTCCCTTAACCTAGAAGCTATTCCAATTGGTGAACCCGCAATGAGCTACATTCGTTGAGTTATAAAGCCGACCTTGATCATTGGAGCTATCCATGTTCATATCATACTTCTACGTTTATGATCTCTTTTAGCTTAGTTCAATGCAATGTTTAGTTTGACATGAGAAAGTGTGCTAATCCAACTTCGGCTGGTGTAATAAGTAGCAACACGGTCATTCTTCCCTTAACCTAGAGGCTATTCCGATTGGTGAACCCGCAATGAGCTACATTCATGGAGTTATAAAGTCGAGCTTGATCATTGGAGCTATCAATGTTCATATCATATTTCTACGCATGTGATCTCTTTTAGCTTAGTTCAATGCAATGTTTAGTTTGACATGAGAAAGTGTGTTCATCCAACTTCGAGTAGTGTTATAGGTTGCAACACGGTCATTCTTCCCTTAATCTAGAAGCTATTCCGATTGGTGAACCCGCAATGAGCTACATTCATTGAGTTATAAAGCCGAGCTTGATCATTGGAGCTATCCATATTCATATCATACTTCTACGCATGTGATCTCTTTTAGCTTAGTTCAATGCAATGTTTAGTTTGACATGAGAAAGTGTGCTAATCCAACTTCGGGTGGTGTAATAGGTAGCAACACGGTCATTCTTCCCTTAACCTAGAGGCTATTCCGATTGGTGAACCCGCAATGAGCTACATTCATGGAGTTATAAAGTCGAGCTTGATCATTGGAGCTATCAATGTTCATATCATATTTCTACGCATGTGATCTCTTTTAGCTTAGTTCAATGCAATGTTTAGTTTGACATGAGAAAGTGTGGTAATTCGACTTCGAGTAGTGTTATAGGTTGCAACACGGTCATTCTTCCCTTAATCTAGAAGCTATTCCGATTGGTGAACCCGCAATGAGCTACATTCATTGAGTTATAAAGCCGAGCTTGATCATTGGAGCTATCCATATTCATATCATACTTCTACGCATGTGATCTCTTTTAGCTTAGTTCAATGCAATGTTTAGTTTGACATGAGAAAGTGTGCTAATCCAACTTCGGGTGGTGTAATAGGTAGCAACACGGTCATTCTTCCCTTAACCTAGAAGCTATTCCGATTGGTGAACCCGCAATGAGCTACATTCGTTGAGTTATAAAGCCGACCTTGATCATTGGAGCTATCCATGTTCATATCATACTTCTACGTATATGATCTCTTTTAGCTTAGTTCAATGCAATGTTTAGTTTGACATGAGAAAGTGTGCTAATCCAACTTCGGGTGGTGTAATAAGTAGCAACACGGTCATTCTTCCCTTAACCTAGAGGCTATTCCGATTGGTGAACCCGCAATGAGCTACATTCATGGAGTTATAAAGTCGAGCTTGATCATTGGAGCTATCAATGTTCATATCATATTTCTACGCATGTGATCTCTTTTAGCTTAGTTCAATGCAATGTTTAGTTTGACATGAGAAAGTGTGTTCATCCAACTTCGAGTAGTGTTATAGGTTGCAACACGGTCATTCTTCCCTTAATCTAGAAGCTATTCCGATTGGTGAACCCGCAATGAGCTACATTCATTGAGTTATAAAGCCGAGCTTGATCATTGGAGCTATCCATATTCATATCATACTTCTACGCATGTGATCTCTTTTAGCTTAGTTCAATGCAATGTTTAGTTTGACATGAGAAGGTGTGCTAATCCAACTTCGGGTGGTGTAATAGGTAGCAACACGGTCATTCTTCCCTTAACCTAGAGGCTATTCCGATTGGTGAACCCGCAATGAGCTACATTCATGGAGTTATAAAGTCGAGCTTGATCATTGGAGCTATCAATGTTCATATCATATTTCTACGCATGTGATCTCTTTTAGCTTAGTTCAATGCAATGTTTAGTTTGACATGAGAAAGTGTGTTCATCCAACTTCGAGTAGTGTTATAGGTTGCAACACGGTCATTCTTCCCTTAATCTAGAAGCTATTCCGATTGGTGAACCCGCAATGAGCTACATTCATTGAGTTATAAAGCCGAGCTTGATCATTGGAGCTATCCATATTCATATCATACTTCTACGCATGTGATCTCTTTTAGCTTAGTTCAATGCAATGTTTAGTTTAACATGAGAAAGTGTGCTAATCCAACTTCCGGTGGTGTAATAGGTAGCAACACGGTCATTCTTCCCTTAACCTAGAAGCTATTCCGATTGGTGAACCTGCAATGAGCTACATTCATTGAGTTATAAAGCCGACCTTGATCATTGGAGCTATACATGTTCATATCATACTTTTACGCATGTGATCTCTTTTAGCTTAGTTCAATGCAATGTTTAATTTGACATGAGAAAGTGTGGTAATTCGACTTCGAGTAGTGTTATAGGTAGCAACACGGTCATTCTTCCCTTAACCTAGAAGCTATTCCGATTGGTGAACCTGCAATGAGCTACATTCATTGAGTTATAAAGCCGACCTTGATCATTGGAGCTATCCATGTTCATATCATACTTTTACGCATGTGATCTCTTTTAGCTTAGTTCAATGCAATGTTTAATTTGATATGAGAAAGTGTGGTAATTTGACTTCGAGTAGTGTTATAGGTTGCAACACGGTCATTCTTCCCTTAATCTAGAAGCTATTCCGATTGGTGAACCCGCAATGAGCTACATTCATTGAGTTATAAAGCCGAGCTTGATCATTGGAGCTATCCATATTCATAGCATACTTCTACGCATGTGATCTCTTTTAGCTTAGTTCAATGCAATGTTTAGTTTGACATGAGAAAGTGTGCTAATCCAACTTCGGGTGGTGTAATAGGTAGCAACACGGTCTTTCTTCCCTTAACCTAGAAGCTATTCCGATTGGTGAACCCGCAATGAGCTACATTCGTTGAGTTATAAAGCCGACCTTGATCATTGGAGCTATCCATGTTCATATCATACTTCTACGTATATGATCTCTTTTAGCTTAGTTCAATGCAATGTTTAGTTTGACATGAGAAAGTGTGCTAATCCAACTTCGGGTGGTGTAATAGGTAGCAACACGGTCATTCTTCCCTTAACCCAGAGGCTATTCCGATTGGTGAACCCGCAATGAGCTACATTCATGGAGTTATAAAGTCGAGCTTGATCATTGGAGCTATCAATGTTCATATCATATTTCTACGCATGTGATCTCTTTTAGCTTAGTTCAATGCAATGTTTAGTTTGACATGAGAAAGTGTGTTCATCCAACTTCGAGTTGTGTTATAGGTTGCAACACGGTCATTCTTCCCTTAATCTAGAAGCTATTCCGATTGGTGAACCCGCAATGAGCTACATTCATTGAGTTATAAAGCCGAGCTTGATCATTTGAGCTATCCATATTCATATCATACTTCTACGCATGTGATCTCTTTTAGCTTAGTTCAATGCAATGTTTAGTTTGACATGAGAAAGTGTGCTAATCCAACTTCGGGTGGTGTAATAGGTAGCAACACGGTCATTCTTCCCTTAACCTAGAGGCTATTCCGATTGGTGAACCCGCAATGAGCTACATTCATGGAGTTATAAAGTCGAGCTTGATCATTGGAGCTATCAATGTTCATATCATATTTCTACGCATGTGATCTCTTTTAGCTTAGTTCAATGCAATGTTTAGTTTGACATGAGAAAGTGTGTTCATCCAACTTCGAGTAGTGTTATAGGTTGCAACACGGTCATTCTTCCCTTAATCTAGAAGCTATTCCGATTGGTGAACCCGCAATGAGCTACATTCATTAAGTTATAAAGCCGAGCTTGATCATTGGAGCTATCCATATTCATATCATACTTCTACGCATGTGATCTCTTTTAGCTTAGTTCAATGCAATGTTTAGTTTGACATGAGAAAGTGTGCTAATCCAACTTCGGGTGGTGTAATAGGTAGCAACACGGTCATTCTTCCCTTAACCTAGAAGCTATTCCGATTGGTGAACCTGCAATGAGCTACATTCATTGAGTTATAAAGCCGACCTTGATCATTGGAGCTATCCATGTTCATATCATACTTTTACGCATGTGATCTCTTTTAGCTTAGTTCAATGCAATGTTTAATTTGACATGAGAAAGTGTGGTAATTCGACTTCGGGTAGTGTTATAGGTTGCAACACGGTCATTCTTCCCTTAATCTAGAAGCTATTCCGATTGGTGAACCCGCAATGAGCTACATTCGTTGAGTTATAAAGCCGAGCTTGATCATTGGAGCTATCCATGTTCATATCATACTTCTACGTATATGATCTCTTTTAGCTTAGTTCAATGCAATGTTTAGTTTGACATGAGAAAGTGTGCTAATCCAACTTCGGGTGGTGTAATAGGTAGCAACACGGTCATTCTTCCCTTAACCTAGAGGCTATTCCGATTGGTGAACCCGCAATGAGCTACATTCATGGAGTTATAAAGTCGAGCTTGATCATTGGAGCTATCCATGTTCATATCATACTTCTACGCATGTGATCTCTTTTAGCTTAGTTCAATGCAATGTTTAGTTTGACATGAGAAAGTGTGCTAATCCAACTTCGGGTGGTGAAATAGGTAGCAACACGGTCATTCTTCCCTTAACCTAGAGGCTATTCCGATTGGTGAACCTGCAATGAGCTACATTCATGGAAATATAAAGTGGAGCTTGATCATTGGAGCTATCCATATTCATATCATACTTCTACGCATGTGATCTCTTTTAGCTTAGTTCAATGCAATGTTTAATTTGACATGAGAAAGTGTGGTAATTCGACTTCGAGTAGTGTTATAGGTTGCAACACGGTCATTCTTCCCTTAATCTAGAAGCTATTCCGATTGGTGAACCAGCAATGAGCTACATTCATTGAGTTATAAAGCCGAGCTTGATCATTGGAGATATCCATATTCATATCATACTTCTACGCATGTGATCTCTTTTAGCTTAGTTCAATGCAATGTTTAGTTTGACATGAGAAAGTGTGCTAATCCAACTTCGGGTGGTGTAATAGGTAGCAACACGGTCATTCTTCCCTTAACCTAGAAGTTATTCCGATTGGTGAACCTGCAATGAGCTACATTCATTGAGTTATAAAGCCGACCTTGATCATTGGAGCAATCCATGTTCATATCATACTTCTACGCATGTGATCTCTTTTAGCTTAGTTCAATGCAATGTTTAATTTGACATGAGAAAGTGTGGTAATTCGACTTCGAGTAGTGTTATAGGTTGCAACACGGTCATTCTTCCCTTAATCTAGAAGCTATTCCGATTGGTGAACCCGCAATGAGCTACATTCGTTGAGTTATAAAGCCGAGCTTGATCATTGGAGCTATCCATATTCATATCATACTTCTACGCATGTGATCTCTTTTAGCTTAGTTCAATGCAATGTTTAGTTTGACATGAGAAAGTGTGCTAATCCAACTTCGGGTGGTGTAATAGGTAGCAACACGGTCATTCTTCCCTTAACCTAGAAGCTATTCCGATTGGTGAACCCGCAATGAGCTACATTCATGGAGTTATAAAGTCGAGCTTGATCATTGGAGCTATCAATGTTCATATCATATTTCTACGCATGTGATCTCTTTTAGCTTAGTTCAATGCAATGTTTAGTTTGATATGAGAAAGTGTGGTAATTCGACTTCGAGTAGTGTTATAGGTTGCAACAAGGTCATTCTTCCCTTAATCTAGAAGTTATTCCGATTGGTGAGCCCGTAATGAGCTACATTCGTTGAGTTATAAAGCCGAGCTTTATCATTGGAGCTATCCATGTTCATATCATACTTCTACGAATGTGATCTCTTTTAGCTTAGTTCAATGCAATGTTTAATTTGACATGAGAAAGTGTGGTAATTCGAATTCGAGTAGTGTTATAGGTTGCAACACGGTCATTCTTCCCTTAATCTAGAAGCTATTCCGATTGGTGAACCCGCAATGAGCTACATTCGTTGAGTTATAAAGCCGAGCTTGATCATTGGAGCTATCCATATTCATATCATACTTCTACGCATGTGATCTCTTTTAGCTTAGTTCAATGCAATGTTTAGTTTGACATGAGAAAGTGTGGTAATTCGACTTCGAGTAGTGTTATAGGTTGCAACACGGTCATTCTTCCCTTAATCTAGAAGCTATTCCGATTGGTGAACCCGCAATGAGCTACATTCATTGAGTTATAAAGCCGAGCTTGATCATTGGAGCTATCCATGTTCATATCATACTTCTACGCCTGTGATCTCTTTTAGCTTAGTTCAATGCAATGTTTAGTTTGACATGAGAAAGTGTACTAATCTGACTTCGTGTGGTTTAATAGGTTGCAACACGGTCATTCTTCCCTTAATCTAGAAGCTATTCCGATTGGTGAACCCGCAATGAGCTACATTCGTTGAGTTATAAAGCCGACCTTGATCATTGGAGCAATCCATGTTCATATCATACTTCTACGTATATGATCTCTTTTAGCTTAGTTCAATGCAATGTTTAGTTTGACATGAGAAAGTGTGCTAATCCAACTTCGGGTGGTGTAATACGTAGCAACACGGTCATTCTTCCCTTAACCTAGAGGCTATTCCGATTGGTGAACCCGCAATGAGCTACATTCATGGAGTTATAAAGTCGAGCTTGATCATTAGAGCTATCAATGTTCATATCATATTTCTACGCATGTGATCTCTTTTAGCTTAGTTCAATGCAATGTTTAGTTTGACATGAGAAAGTGTGTTCATCCAACTTCGGGTGGTGTAATAGGTTGCAACACGGTTATTCTTCCCTTAATCTAGAAGTTATTCCGATTGGTGAGCCCATAATGAGCTACATTCGTTGAGTTATAAAGCCGAGCTTTATCATTGGAGCTATCCATGTTCATATCATACTTCTACGCATGAGATCTCTTTTAGCTTAGTTCAATGCAATGTTTAATTTGACATGAGAAAGTGTGGTAATTCGACTTCGAGTAGTGTTATAGGTTGCAACACGGTCATTCTTCCCTTAATCTAGAAGCTATTCCGATTGGTGAACCCGCAATGAGCTACATTCGTTGAGTTATAAAGCCGACCTTGATCATTGGAGCTATCCATGTTCATATCATACTTCTACGCCTGTGATCTCTTTTACTTTAGTTCAATGCAATGTTTAGTTTGACATGAGAAAGTGTACTAATCTGACTTCGTGTGGTTTAATAGGTTGCAACACGGTCATTCTTCCCTTAATCTAGAAGCTATTCCGATTGGTGAACCCGCAATGAGCTACATTCGTTGAGTTATAAAGCCGACCTTGATCATTGGAGCTATCCATGTTCATATCATACTTCTACGTATATGATCTCTTTTAGCTTAGTTCAATGCAATGTTTATTTTGACATGAGAAAGTGTGCTAATCCAACTTCGGGTGGTGTAATAGGTAGCAACACGGTCATTCTTCCCTTAACCTAGAGGCTATTCCGATTGGTGAACCCGCAATGAGCTACATTCATGGAGTTATAAAGTCGAGCTTGATCATTGGAGCTATCCATGTTCATATCATACTTCTACGCATGTGATCTCTTTTAGCTTAGTTCAATGCAATGTTTAATTTGACATGAGAAAGTGTGGTAATTCGACTTCGAGTAGTGTTATAGGTTGCAACACGGTCATTCTTCCCTTAATCTAGAAGCTATTCCGATTGGTGAACCCGCAATGAGCTACATTCGTTGAGTTATAAAGCCGAGCTTGATCATTGGAGCTATCCATGTTCATATCATACTTCTACGCATGAGATCTCTTTTAGCTTAGTTCAATGCAATGTTTAATTTGACATGAGAAAGTGTGGTAATTCGACTTCGAGTAGTGTTATAGGTTGCAACACGGTCATTCTTCCCTTAATCTAGAAGCTATTCCGATTGGTGAACCCGCAATGAGCTACATTCGTTGAGTTATAAAGCCGAGCTTGATCATTGGAGCTATACATGTTCATATCATACTTCTACGCATATGATCTCTTTTAGCTTAGTTCAATGCAATGTTTAGTTTGACATGAGAAAGTGTACTAATCTGACTTCGTGTGGTTTAATAGGTTGCAACACGGTCATTCTTCCCTTAATCTAGAAGCTATTCCGATTGGTGAACCCGCAATGAGCTACATTCGTTGAGTTATAAAGCCGAGCTTTATCATTGGAGCTATCCATGTTCATATCATACTTCTACGTATATGATCTCTTTTAGCTTAGTTCAATGCAATGTTTAGTTTGACATGAGAAAGTGTGCTAATCCAACTTCGGGTGGTGTAATAGGTAGCAACACGGTCATTCTTCCCTTAACCTAGAGGCTATTCCGATTGGTGAACCCGCAATGAGCTACATTCATGGAGTTATAAAGTCGAGCTTGATCATTAGAGCTATCAATGTTCATATCATATTTCTACGCATGTGATCTCTTTTAGCTTAGTTCAATGCAATGTTTAGTTTGACATGAGAAAGTGTGTTCATCCAACTTCGGGTGGTGTAATAGGTTGCAACACGGTTATTCTTCCCTTAATCTAGAAGTTATTCCGATTGGTGAGCCCATAATGAGCTACATTCGTTGAGTTATAAAGCCGAGCTTTATCATTGGAGCTATCCATGTTCATATCATACTTCTACGCATGAGATCTCTTTTAGCTTAGTTCAATGCAATGTTTAATTTGACATGAGAAAGTGTGGTAATTCGACTTCGAGTAGTGTTATAGGTTGCAACACGGTCATTCTTCCCTTAATCTAGAAGCTATTCCGATTGGTGAACCCGCAATGAGCTACATTCGTTGAGTTATAAAGCCGAGCTTGATCATTGGAGCTATCCATGTTCATATCATACTTCTACGCCTGTGATCTCTTTTACCTTAGTTCAATGCAATGTTTAGTTTGACATGAGAAAGTGTACTAATCTGACTTCGTGTGGTTTAATAGGTTGCAACACGGTCATTCTTCCCTTAATCTAGAAGCTATTCCGATTGGTGAACCCGCAATGAGCTACATTCGTTGAGTTATAAAGCCGACCTTGATCATTGGAGCTATCCATGTTCATATCATACTTCTACGTATATGATCTCTTTTAGCTTAGTTCAATGCAATGTTTAGTTTGACATGAGAAAGTGTGCTAATCCAACTTCGGGTGGTGTAATAGGTAGCAACACGGTCATTCTTCCCTTAACCTAGAGGCTATTCCGATTGGTGAACCCGCAATGAGCTACATTCATGGAGTTATAAAGTCGAGCTTGATCATTGGAGCTATCCATGTTCATATCATACTTCTACGCATGTGATCTCTTTTAGCTTAGTTCAATGCAATGTTTAATTTGACATGAGAAAGTGTGGTAATTCGACTTCGAGTAGTGTTATAGGTTGCAACACGGTCATTCTTCCCTTAATCTAGAAGCTATTCCGATTGGTGAACCCGCAATGAGCTACATTCGTTGAGTTATAAAGCCGAGCTTGATCATTGGAGCTATCCATGTTCATATCATACTTCTACGCCTGTGATCTCTTTTACCTTAGTTCAATGCAATGTTTAGTTTGACATGAGAAAGTGTACTAATCTGACTTCGTGTGGTTTAATAGGTTGCAACACGGTCATTCTTCCCTTAATATAGAAGCTATTCCGATTGGTGAACCCGCAATGAGCTACATTCGTTGAGTTATAAAGCCGACCTTGATCATTGGAGCTATCCATGTTCATATCATACTTCTACGTATATGATCTCTTTTAGCTTAGTTCAATGCAATGTTTAGTTTGACATGAGAAAGTGTGCTAATCCAACTTCGGGTGGTGTAATAGGTACCAACACGGTCATTCTTCCCTTAACCTAGAGGCTATTCCGATTGGTGAACCTGCAATGAGCTACATTCGTTGAGTTATAAAGCCGACCTTGATCAATGGAGCTATCCATGTTCATATCATACTTCTACGCCTGTGATCTCTTTTAGCTTAGTTCAATGCAATGTTTAGTTTGACATGAGAAAGTGTACTAATCTGACTTCGTGTGGTTTAATAGGTTGCAACACGGTCATTCTTCCCTTAATCTAGAAGCTATTCCGATTGGTGAACCCGCAATGAGCTACATTCGTTGAAGTATAAAGCCGACCTTGATCATTGGAGCTATCCATGTTCATATCATACTTCTACGTATATGATCTCTTTTAGCTTAGTTCAATGCAATGTTTAGTTTGACATGAGAAAGTGTGCTAATCCAACTTCGGGTGGTGTAATAGGTAGCAACACGGTCATTCTTCCCTTAACCTAGAGGCTATTCCGATTGGTGAACCCGCAATGAGCTACATTCATGGAGTTATAAAGTCGAGCTTGATCATTGGAGCTATCCATGTTCATATCATACTTCTACGCATGTGATCTCTTTTAGCTTAGTTCAATGCAATGTTTAATTTGACATGAGAAAGTGTGGTAATTCGACTTCGAGTAGTGTTATAGGTTGCAACACGGTCATTCTTCCCTTAATCTAGAAGCTATTCCGATTGGTGAACCCGCAATGAGCTACATTCGTTGAGTTATAAAGCCGAGCTTGATCATTGGAGCTATCCATATTCATATCATACTTCTACGCATGTGATCTCATTTAGCTTAGTTCAATGCAATGTTTAGTTTGACATGAGAAAGTGTGCTAATCCAACTTCGGGTGGTGTAATAGGTAGCAACACGGTCATTCTTCCCTTAACCTAGAAGCTATTCCGATTGGTGAACCTGCAATGAGCTACATTCATTGAGTTATAAAGCCGACCTTGATCATTGGAGCTATACATGTTCATATCATACTTCTACGCATATGATCTCTTTTAGCTTAGTTCAATGCAATGTTTAGTTTGACATGAGAAAGTGTACTAATCTGACTTCGTGTGGTTTAATAGGTTGCAACACGGTCATTCTTCCCTTAATCTAGAAGCTATTCCGATTGGTGAACCCGCAATGAGCTACATTCGTTGAGTTATAAAGCCGACCTTGATCATTGGAGCTATCCATGTTCATATCATACTTCTACGTATATGATCTCTTTTAGCTTAGTTCAATGCAATGTTTAGTTTGACATGAGAAAGTGTGCTAATCCAACTTCGGGTGGTGTAATAGGTAGCAACACGGTCATTCTTCCCTTAACCTAGAGGCTATTCCGATTGGTGAACCCGCAATGAGCTACATTCATGGAGTTATAAAGTCGAGCTTGATCATTGGAGCTATCAATGTTCATATCATACTTCTACGCATGTGATCTCTTTTAGCTTAGTTCAATGCAATGTTTAATTTGACATGAGAAAGTGTGGTAATTCGACTACGAGTAGTGTTATAGGTTGCAACACGGTCATTCTTCCCTTAATCTAGAAGCTATTCCGATTGGTGAACCCGCAATGAGCTACATTCGTTGAGTTATAAAGCCGAGCTTGATCATTGGAGCTATCCATATTCATATCATACTTCTACGCATGTGATCTCTTTTAGTTTAGTTCAATGCAATGTTTAGTTTGACATGAGAAAGTGTGCTAATCCAACTTCTGGTGGTGTAATAGGTAGCAACACGGTCATTCTTCCCTTAACCTAGAAGCTATTCCGATTGGTGAACCTGCAATGAGCTACATTCATTGAGTTATAAAGCCGACCTTGACCATTGGAGCTATACATGTTCATATCATACTTCTACGCATATGATCTCTTTTAGCTTAGTTCAATGCAATGTTTAGTTTGACATGAGAAAGTGTACTAATCTGACTTCGTGTGGTTTAATAGGTTGCAACACGGTCATTCTTCCCTTAATCTAGAAGCTATTCCGATTGGTGAACCCGCAATGAGCTACATTCGTTGAGTTATAAAGCCTACCTTGATCATTGGAGCTATCCATGTTCATATCATATTTCTACGCATGTGATCTCTTTTAGCTTAGTTCAATGCAATGTTTAATTTGACATGAGAAAGTGTGTTTATCCAACTTCGGGTGGTGTAATAGGTTGCAACACGGTCATTCTTCCCTTAATCTAGAAGCTATTCCGATTGGTGAACCCGCAATGAGCTACATTCGTTGAGTTATAAAGCCGAGCTTGATCATTGGAGCTATCCATGTTCATATCATACTTCTACGCATGTGATCTCTTTTAGCTTAGTTCAATGCAATATTTAGTTTGACATGAGAAAGTGTACTAATCTGACTTCGTGTGGTTTAATAGGTTGCAACACAGTCATTCTTCCCTTAATCTAGAAGCTATTCCGATTGGTGAACCCGCAATGAGCTACATTCGTTGAGTTATAAAGCCGACCTTGATCATTGGGGCTATCCATGTTCATATCATACTTCTACGCATATGATCTATTTTAGCTTAGTTCAATGCAATGTTTAGTTTGACATGAGAAAGTGTGCTAATCCAACTTCGGGTGGTGTAATAGGTTGCAACACGGTTATTCTTCCCTTAATCTAGAAGTTATTCCGATTGGTGAGCCCGTAATGAGCTACATTCATGGAGTTATAAAGCCGAGCTTTATCATTGGAGCTATCCATGTTCATATCATACTTCTACGCATATGATCTATTTTAGCTTAGTTCAATGCAATGTTTAATTTGACATGAGAAAGTGTGGTAATTCGACTTCGAGTAGTGTTATAGGTTGCAACACGGTCATTCTTCCCTTAATCTAGAAGCTATTCCGATTGGTGAGCCCGTAATGAGCTACATTCATGGAGTTATAAAGCCGAGCTTTATCATTGGAGCTATCCATGTTCATATCATACTTCTACGCATGTGATCTCTTTTAGCTTAGTTCAATGCAATGTTTAATTTGACATGAGAAAGTGTGGTAATTCGACTTCGAGTAGTGTTATAGGTTGCAACACGGTCATTCTTCCCTTAATCTAGAAGCTATTCCGATTGGTGAACCCGCAATGAGCTACATTCGTTGAGTTATAAAGCCGAGCTTGATCATTGGAGCTATCCATGTTCATATCATACTTCTACGCATGTGATCTCTTTTAGCTTAGTTCAATGCAATGTTTAATTTGACATGAGAAAGTGTGGTAATTCGACTTCGAGTAGTGTTATAGGTTGCAACACAGTCATTCTTCCCTTAATCTAGAAGCTATTCCGATTGGTGAACCCGCAATGAGCTACATTCGTTGAGTTATAAAGCCGACCTTGATCATTGGGGCTATCCATGTTCATATCATACTTCTACGCATATGATCTATTTTAGCTTAGTTCAATGCAATGTTTAGTTTGACATGAGAAAGTGTGCTAATCCAACTTCGGGTGGTGTAATAGGTTGCAACACGGTTATTCTTCCCTTAATCTAGAAGTTATTCCGATTGGTGAGCCCGTAATGAGCTACATTCATGGAGTTATAAAGCCGAGCTTTATCATTGGAGCTATCCATGTTCATATCATACTTCTACGCATGTGATCTCTTTTAGCTTAGTTCAATGCAATGTTTAATTTGACATGAGAAAGTGTGGTAATTCGACTTCGAGTAGTGTTATAGGTTGCAACACGGTCATTCTTCCCTTAATCTAGAAGCTATTCCGATTGGTGAACCCGCAATGAGCTACATTCGTTGAGTTATAAAGCCGAGCTTGATCATTGGAGCTATCCATGTTCATATCATACTTCTACGCCTGTGATCTCTTTTAGCTTAGTTCAATGCAATGTTTAGTTTGACATGAGAAAGTGTACTAATCTGACTTCGTGTGGTTTAATAGGTTGCAACACGGTCATTCTTCCCTTAATCTAGAAGCTATTCCGATTGGTGAACCCGCAATGAGCTACATTCGTTGAGTTATAAAGCCGACCTTGATCATTGGAGCTATCCATGTTCATATCATACTTCTACGTATATGATCTCTTTTAGCTTAGTTCAATGCAATGTTTAGTTTGACATGAGAAAGTGTGCTAATCCAACTTCGGGTGGTGTAATAGGTAGCAACACGGTCATTCTTCCCTTAACCTAGAGGCTATTCCGATTGGTGAACCCGCAATGAGCTACATTCGTTGAGTTATAAAGCCGACCTTGATCAATGGAGCTATCCATGTTCATATCATACTTCTACGCCTGTGATCTCTTTTAGCTTAGTTCAATGCAATGTTTAGTTTGACATGAGAAAGTGTACTAATCTGACTTCGTGTGGTTTAATAGGTTGCAACACGGTCATTCTTCCCTTAATCTAGAAGCTATTCCGATTGGTGAACCCGCAATGAGCTACATTCGTTGAGTTATAAAGCCGACCTTGATCATTGGATCTATCCATGTTCATATCATACTTCTACGTATATGATCTCTTTTAGCTTAGTTCAATGCAATGTTTAGTTTGACATGAGAAAGTGTGCTAATCCAACTTCGGGTGGTGTAATAGGTAGCAACACGGTCATTCTTCCCTTAACCTAGAGGCTATTCCGATTGGTGAACCCGCAATGAGCTACATTCATGGAGTTATAAAGTCGAGCTTGATCATTGGAGCTATCCATGTTCATATCATACTTCTACGCATGTGATCTCTTTTAGCTTAGTTCAATGCAATGTTTAATTTGACATGAGAAAGTGTGGTAATTCGACTTCGAGTAGTGTTATAGGTTGCAACACGGTCATTCTTCCCTTAATCTAGAAGCTATTCCGATTGGTGAACCCGCAATGAGCTACATTCGTTGAGTTATAAAGCCGAGCTTGATCATTGGAGCTATCCATATTCATATCATACTTCTACGCATGTGATCTCTTTTAGCTTAGTTCAATGCAATGTTTAGTTTGACATGAGAAAGTGTGCTAATCCAACTTCGGGTGGTGTAATAGGTAGCAACACGGTCATTCTTCCCTTAACCTAGAAGCTATTCCGATTGGTGAACCTGCAATGAGCTACATTCATTGAGTTATAAAGCCGACCTTGATCATTGGAGCTATACATGTTCATATCATACTTCTACGCATATGATCTCTTTTAGCTTAGTTCAATGCAATGTTTAGTTTGACATGAGAAAGTGTACTAATCTGACTTCGTGTGGTTTAATAGGTTGCAACACGGTCATTCTTCATTTAATCTAGAAGCTATTCCGATTGGTGAACCCGCAATGAGCTACATTCGTTGAGTTAAAAGCCGACCTTGAGCATTGGAGCTATCCATGTTCATATCATATTTCTACGCATGTGATCTCTTTTAGCTTAGTTCAATGCAATGTTTAATTTGACATGAGAAAGTGTGTTTATCCAACTTCGGGTGGTGTAATAGGTTGCAACACGGTCATTCTTCCCTTAATCTAGAAGCTATTCCGATTGGTGAACCCGCAATGAGCTACATTCGTTGAGTTATAAAGCCGAGCTTGATCATTGGAGCTATCCATGTTCATATCATACTTCTACGCATGTGATCTCTTTTAGCTTAGTTCAATGCAATGTTTAGTTTGACATGAGAAAGTGTACTAATCTGACTTCGTGTGGTTTAATAGGTTGCAACACGGTCATTCTTCCCTTAATCTAGAAGCTATTCCGATTGGTGAACCCGCAATGAGCTACATTCGTTGAGTTATAAAGCCGACCTTGATCATTGGAGCTATCCATGTTCATATCATACTTCTACGCATATGATCTATTTTAGCTTAGTTCAATGCAATGTTTAGTTTGACATGAGAAAGTGTGCTAATCCAACTTCGGGTGGTGTAATAGGTTGCAACACGGTTATTCTTCCCTTAATCTAGAAGTTATTCCGATTGGTGAGCCCGTAATGAGCTACATTCATGGAGTTATAAAGCCGAGCTTTATCATTGGAGCTATCCATGTTCATATCATACTTCTACGCATGTGATCTCTTTTAGCTTCGTTCAATGCAATGTTTAATTTGACATGAGAAAGTGTGGTAATTCGACTTCGAGTAGTGTTATAGGTTGCAACACGGTCATTCTTCCCTTAATCTAGAAGCTATTCCGATTGGTGAAACCGCAATGAGCTACATTCGTTGAGTTATAAAGCCGAGCTTGATCATTGGAGCTATCCATGTTCATATCATACTTCTACGCCTGTGATCTCTTTTAGCTTAGTTCAATGCAATGTTTAGTTTGACATGAGAAAGTGTACTAATCTGACTTCGTGTGGTTTAATAGGTTGCAACACGGTCATTCTTCCCTTAATCTAGAAGCTATTCCGATTGGTGAACCCGCAATGAGCTACATTCGTTGAGTTATAAAGCCGACCTTGATCATTGGAGCTATCCATGTTCATATCATACTTCTACGTATATGATCTCTTTTAGCTTAGTTCAATGCAATGTTTAGTTTGACATGAGAAAGTGTGCTAATCCAACTTCGGGTGGTGTAATAGCTAGCAACACGGTCATTCTTCCCTTAACCTAGAGGCTATTCCGATTGGTGAACCCGCAATGAGCTACATTCATGGAGTTATAAAGTCGAGCTTGATCATTGGAGCTATCCATGTTCATATCATACTTCTACGCATGTGATCTCTTTTAGCTTAGTTCAATGCAATGTTTAATTTGACATGAGAAAGTGTGGTAATTCGACTTCGAGTAGTGTTATAGGTTGCAACACGGTCATTCTTCCCTTAATCTAGAAGCTATTCCGATTGGTGAACCCGCAATGAGCTACATTCGTTGAGTTATAAAGCCGAGCTTGATCATTGGAGCTATACATATTCATATCATACTTCTACGCATGTGATCTCTTTTAGCTTAGTTCAATGCAATGTTTAGTTTGACATGAGAAAGTGTGCTAATCCAACTTCGGGTGGTGTAATAGGTAACAACACGGTCATTCTTCCCTTAACCTAGAAGCTATTCCGATTGGTGAACCTGCAATGAGCTACATTCATTGAGTTATAAAGCCGACCTTGATCATTGGAGCTATACATGTTCATATCATACTTCTACGCATATGATCTCTTTTAGCTTAGTTCAATGCAATGTTTAGTTTGACATGAGAAAGTGTACTAATCTGACTTCGTGTGGTTTAATAGGTTGCAACACGGTCATTCTTCCCTTAATCTAGAAGCTATTCCGATTGGTGAACCCGCAATGAGCTACATTCGTTGAGTTATAAAGCCGACCTTGATCATTGGAGCTATCCATGTTCATATCATATTTCTACGCATGTGATCTCTTTTAGCTTAGTTCAATGCAATGTTTAATTTGACATGAGAAAGTGTGTTTATCCAACTTCGGGTGGTGTAATAGGTTGCAACACGGTCATTCTTCCCTTAATCTAGAAGCTATTCCGATTGGTGAACCCGCAATGAGCTACATTCGTTGAGTTATAAAGCCGAGCTTGATCATTGGAGCTATCCATGTTCATATCATACTTCTACGCATGTGATCTCTTTTAGCTTAGTTCAATGCAATGTTTAGTTTGACATGAGAAAGTGTACTAATCTGACTTCGTGTGGTTTAATAGGTTGCAACACGGTCATTCTTCCCTTAATCTAGAAGCTATTCCGATTGGTGAACCCGCAATGAGCTACATTCGTTGAGTTATAAAGCCGACCTTGATCATTGGAGCTATCCATGTTCATATCATACTTCTACGCATATGATCTATTTTAGCTTAGTTCAATGCAATGTTTAGTTTGACATGAGAAAGTGTGCTAATCCAACTTCGGGTGGTGTAATAGGTAGCAACACGGTCATTCTTCCCTTAACCTAGAGGCTATTCCGATTGGTGAACCCGCAATGAGCTACATTCATGGAGTTATAAAGCCGAGCTTGATCATTGGAGTTATCAATGTTCATATCATATTTCTACGCATGTGATCTCTTTTAGCTTAGTTCAATGCAATGTTTAGTTTGACATGAGAAAGTGTGTTCATCCAACTTCGGGTGGTGTAATAGGTTGCAACACGGTCATTCTTCCCTTAATCTAGAAGTTATTCCGATTGGTGAGCCCGTAATGAGCTACATTCGTTGAGTTATAAAGCCGAGCTTTATCATTGGAGCTATCAATGTTCATATCATATTTCTACGCATGTGATCTCTTTTAGCTTAGTTCAATGCAATGTTTAGTTTGACATGAGAAAGTGTGTTCATCCAACTTCGGGTGGTGTAATAGGTTGCAACACGGTCATTCTTCCCTTAATCTAGAAGTTATTTCGATTGATGAGCCCGTAATGAGCTACATTCGTTGAGTTATAAAGCCGAGCTTTATCATTGGAGCTATCCATGTTCATATCATATTTCTACGCATGTGATCTCTTTTAGCTTAGTTCAATGCAATGTTTAATTTGACATGAGAAAGTGTGGTAATTCGACTTCGAGTAGTGTTATAGGTTGCAACACGGTCATTCTTCCCTTAATCTAGAAGCTATTCCGATTGGTGAACCCGCAATGAGCTACATTCATTGAGTTATAAAGCCGAGCTTGATCATTGGATCTATCCATATTCATATCATACTTCTACGCATGTGATCTCTTTTAGCTTAGTTCAATGCAATGTTTAGTTTGACATGAGAAAGTGTGCTAATCCAACTTCGGGTGGTGTAATAGGTAGCAACACGGTCATTCTTCCCTTAACCTAGAAGCTATTCCGATTGGTGAACCTGCAATGAGCTACATTCGTTGAGTTATAAAGCCGAGCTTGATCATTGGAGCTATCCATGTTCATATCATACTTCTACGCATGTGATCTCTTTTAGCTTAGTTCAATGCAATGTTTAGTTTGACATGAGAAAGTATACTAATCTGACTTCGTGTGGTTTAATAGGTTGCAACACGGTCATTCTTCCCTTAATCTAGAGGCTATTCCGATTGGTGAACCCGCAATGAGCTACATTCGTTGAGTTATAAAGCCGACCTTGATCATTGGAGCTATCCATGTTCATATCATATTTCTACGCATGTGATCTCTTTTAGCTTAGTTCAATGCAATGTTTAATTTGACATGAGAAAGTGTGTTTATCCAACTTCGGGTGGTGTAATAGGTTGCAACACGGTCATTCTTCCCTTAATCTAGAAGCTATTCCGATTGGTGAACCCGCAATGAGCTACATTCGTTGAGTTATAAAGCCGAGCTTGATCATTGGAGCTATCCATGTTCATATCATACTTCTACGCATGTGATCTCTTTTAGCTTAGTTCAATGCAATGTTTAGTTTGACATGAGAAAGTGTGTTCATCCAACTTCGGGTGGTGTAATAGGTTGCAACACGGTCATTCTTCCCTTAATCTAGAAGTTATTTCGATTGATGAGCCCGTAATGAGCTACATTCGTTGAGTTATAAAGCCGAGCTTTATCATTGGAGCTATCCATGTTCATATCATATTTCTACGCATGTGATCTCTTTTAGCTTAGTTCAATGCAATGTTTAATTTGACATGAGAAAGTGTGGTAATTCGACTTCGAGTAGTGTTATAGGTTGCAACACGGTCATTCTTCCCTTAATCTAGAAGCTATTCCGATTGGTGAACCCGCAATGAGCTACATTCATTGAGTTATAAAGCCGAGCTTGATCATTGGAGCTATCCATATTCATATCATACTTCTACGCATGTGATCTCTTTTAGCTTAGTTCAATGCAATGTTTAGTTTGACATGAGAAAGTGTGCTAATCCAACTTCGGGTGGTGTAATAGGTAGCAACACGGTCATTCTTCCCTTAACCTAGAAGCTATTCCGATTGGTGAACCTGCAATGAGCTACATTCGTTGAGTTATAAAGCCGAGCTTGATCATTGGAGCTATCAATGTTCATATCATATTTCTACGCATGTGATCTCTTTTAGCTTAGTTCAATGCAATGTTTAGTTTGACATGAGAAAGTGTGTTCATCCAACTTCGGGTGGTGTAATAGGTTGCAACACGGTCATTCTTCCCTTAATCTAGAAGTTATTTCGATTGATGAGCCCGTAATGAGCTACATTCGTTGAGTTATAAAGCCGAGCTTTATCATTGGAGCTATCCATGTTCATATCATATTTCTACGCATGTGATCTCTTTTAGCTTAGTTCAATGCAATGTTTAATTTGACATGAGAAAGTGTGGTAATTCGACTTCGAGTAGTGTTATAGGTTGCAACACGGTCATTCTTCCCTTAATCTAGAAGCTATTCCGATTGGTGAACCCGCAATGAGCTACATTCATTGAGTTATAAAGCCGAGCTTGATCATTGGATCTATCCATATTCATATCATACTTCTACGCATGTGATCTCTTTTAGCTTAGTTCAATGCAATGTTTAGTTTGACATGAGAAAGTGTGCTAATCCAACTTCGGGTGGTGTAATAGGTAGCAACACGGTCATTCTTCCCTTAACCTAGAAGCTATTCCGATTGGTGAACCTGCAATGAGCTACATTCGTTGAGTTATAAAGCCGAGCTTGATCATTGGAGCTATCCATGTTCATATCATACTTCTACGCATGTGATCTCTTTTAGCTTAGTTCAATGCAATGTTTAGTTTGACATGAGAAAGTATACTAATCTGACTTCGTGTGGTTTAATAGGTTGCAACACGGTCATTCTTCCCTTAATCTAGAAGCTATTCCGATTGGTGAACCCGCAATGAGCTACATTCGTTGAGTTATAAAGCCGACCTTGATCATTGGAGCTATCCATGTTCATATCATATTTCTACGCATGTGATCTCTTTTAGCTTAGTTCAATGCAATGTTTAATTTGACATGAGAAAGTGTGTTTATCCAACTTCGGGTGGTGTAATAGGTTGCAACACGGTCATTCTTCCCTTAATCTAGAAGCTATTCCGATTGGTGAACCCGCAATGAGCTACATTCGTTGAGTTATAAAGCCGAGCTTGATCATTGGAGCTATCCATGTTCATATCATACTTCTACGCATGTGATCTCTTTTAGCTTAGTTCAATGCAATGTTTAGTTTGACATGAGAAAGTGTGTTCATCCAACTTCGGGTGGTGTAATAGGTTGCAACACGGTCATTCTTCCCTTAATCTAGAAGTTATTTCGATTGATGAGCCCGTAATGAGATACATTCGTTGAGTTATAAAGCCGAGCTTTATCATTGGAGCTATCCATGTTCATATCATATTTCTACGCATGTGATCTCTTTTAGCTTAGTTCAATGCAATGTTTAATTTGACATGAGAAAGTGTGGTAATTCGACTTCGAGTAGTGTTATAGGTTGCAACACGGTCATTCTTCCCTTAATCTAGAAGCTATTCCGATTGGTGAACCCGCAATGAGCTACATTCATTGAGTTATAAAGCCGAGCTTGATCATTGGAGCTATCCATATTCATATCATACTTCTACGCATGTGATCTCTTTTAGCTTAGTTCAATGCAATGTTTAGTTTGACATGAGAAAGTGTGCTAATCCAACTTCGGGTGGTGTAATAGGTAGCAACACGGTCATTCTTCCCTTAACCTAGAAGCTATTCCGATTGGTGAACCTGCAATGAGCTACATTCGTTGAGTTATAAAGCCGAGCTTGATCATTGGAGCTATCCATGTTCATATCATACTTCTACGCATGTGATCTCTTTTAGCTTAGTTCAATGCAATGTTTAGTTTGACATGAGAAAGTATACTAATCTGACTTCGTGTGGTTTAATAGGTTGCAACATGGTCATTCTTTCCTTAATCTAGAAGCTATTCCGATTGGTGAACCCGCAATGAGCTACATTCGTTGAGTTATAAAGCCGACCTTGATCATTGGAGCTATCCATGTTCATATCATACTTCTACGCATATGATATCTTTTAGCTTAGTGCAATGCAATGTTTAGTTTGACATGAGAAAGTGTGCTAATCGAACTTCGGGTGGTGTAATAGGTAGCAACACGGTCATTCTTCCCTTAACCTAGAGGCTATTCCGATTGGTGAACCCGCAATGAGCTACATTCATGGAGTTATAAAGCCGAGCTTGATCATTGGAGCTATCAATGTTCATATCATATTTCTACGCATGTGATCTCTTTTAGCTTAGTTCAATGCAATGTTTAGTTTGACATGAGAAAGTGTGGTAATCCGACTTCCGGTAGTGTTATAGGTTGCAACACGGTCATTCTTCCCTTAATCTAGAAGTTATTCCGATTGGTGAGCCCGTAATGAGCTACATTCGTTGAGTTATAAAGCCGAGCTTTATCATTGGAGCTATCCATGTTCATATCATACTTCTACGCATGTGATCTCTTTTAGCTTAGTTCAATGCAATGTTTAATTTGACATGAGAAAGTGTGGTAATCTGAATTCGGGTAGTATTATAGGTTGCAACACGGTCATTATTCCCTTAATTTAGAAGCTATTCCGATTGGTGAACCCGCAATGAGCTACATTCATTGTGTTATAAAGCCGAGCTTGATCATTGGAGCTATCCATATTCATATCATACTTCTACGCATGTGATCTCTTTTAGCTTAGTTCAATGCAATGTTTAATTTGACATGAGAAAGTGTGGTAATTCGACTTCGAGTAGTGTTATAGGTTGCAACACGGTCATTCTTCCCTTAATCTAGAAGCTATTCTGATTGGTGAACCCGCAATGAGCTACATTCGTTGAGTTATAAAGCCGAGCTTGATCATTGGAGCTATCCATGTTCATATCATACTTCTACGCATGTGATCTCTTTTAGCTTAGTTCAATGCAATGTTTAGTTTGACATGAGAAAGTGTACTAATCTGACTTCGTGTGGTTTAATAGGTTGCAACACGGTCATTCTTCCCTTAATCTAGAAGCTATTCCGATTGGTGAACCCGCAATGAGCTACATTCGTTGAGTTATAAAGCCGACCTTGATCATTGGAGCTATCCATGTTCATATCATACTTCTACGCATATGATCTCTTTTAGCTTAGTTCAATGCAATGTTTAGTTTGACATGAGAAAGTGTGCTAATCCAACTTCGGGTGGTGTAATAGGTAGCAACACGGTCATTCTTCCCTTAACCTAGAGGCTATTCCGATTGGTGAACCCAAAATGAGCTACATTCATGGAGTTATAAAGCCGAGCTTGATCATTGGAGCTATCAATGTTCATATCATATTTCTACGCATGTGATCTCTTTTAGCTTAGTTCAATGCAATGTTTAGTTTGACATGAGAAAGTGTGTTCATCCAACTTCGGGTGGTGTAATAGGTTGCAACACGGTCATTCTTCCCTTAATCTAGAAGTTATTTCGATTGGTGAGCCCGTAATGAGCTACATTCGTTGAGTTATAAAGCCGAGCTTTATCATTGGAGCTATCCATGTTCATATCATATTTCTACGCATGTGATCGCTTTTAGCTTAGTTCAATGCAATGTTTAATTTGACATGAGAAAGTGTGGTAATTCGACTTCGAGTAGTGTTATAGGTTGCAACACGGTCATTCTTCCCTTAATCTAGAAGCTATTCCGATTGGTGAACCCGCAATGAGCTACATTCATTGAGTTATAAAGCCGAGCTTGATCATTGGAGCTATCCATAATCATATCATACTTCTACGCATGTGATCTCTTTTAGCTTAGTTCAATGCAATGTTTAGTTTGACATGAGAAAGTGTGCTAATCCAACTTCGGGTGGTGTAATAGGTAGCAACACGGTCATTCTTCCCTTAACCTAGAAGCTATTCCGATTGGTGAACCTGCAATGAGCTACATTCGTTGAGTTATAAAGCCGAGCTTGATCATTGGAGCTATCCATGTTCATATCATACTTCTACGCATGTGATCTCTTTTAGCTTAGTTCAATGCAATGTTTAGTTTGACATGAGAAAGTATAGTAATCTGACTTCGTGTGGTTTAATAGGTTGCAACATGGTCATTCTTTCCTTAATCTAGAAGCTATTCCGATTGGTGAACCCGCAATGAGCTACATTCGTTGAGTTATAAAGCCGACCTTGATCATTGGAGCTATCCATGTTCATATCATACTTCTACGCATATGATATCTTTTAGCTTAGTGCAATGCAATGTTTAGTTTGACATGAGAAAGTGTGCTAATCGAACTTCGGGTGGTGTAATAGGTAGCAACACGGTCATTCTTCCCTTAACCTAGAGGCTATTCCGATTGGTGAACCCGCAATGAGCTACATTCATGGAGTTATAAAGCCGAGCTTGATCATTGGAGCTATCAATGTTCATATCATATTTCTACGCATGTGATCTCTTTTAGCTTAGTTCAATGCAATGTTTAGTTTGACATGAGAAAGTGTGGTAATCCGACTTCCGGTAGTGTTATAGGTTGCAACACGGTCATTCTTCCCTTAATCTAGAAGTTATTCCGATTGGTGAGCCCGTAATGAGCTACATTCGTTGAGTTATAAAGCCGAGCTTTATCATTGGAGCTATCCATGTTCATATCATACTTCTACGCATGTGATCTCTTTTAGCTTAGTTCAATGCAATGTTTAATTTGACATGAGAAAGTGTGGTAATCTGACTTCGGGTAGTATTATAGGTTGCAACACGGTCATTCTTCCCTTAATCTAGAAGCTATTCCGATTGGTGAACCCGCAATGAGCTACATTCATTGTGTTATAAAGCCGAGCTTGATCATTGGAGCTATACATATTCATATCATACTTCTACGCATGTGATCTCTTTTAGCTTAGTTCAATGCAATGTTTAGTTTGACATGAGAAAGTGTGCTAATCAAACTTCGGGTGGTGTAATAGGTTGCAACACGGTCATTCTTCCCTTAATCTAGAAGTTATTTCGATTGGTGAGCCCGTAATGAGCTACATTCGTTGAGTTATAAAGCCGAGCTTTATCATTGGAGCTATCCATGTTCATATCATATTTCTACGCATGTGATCGCTTTTAGCTTAGTTCAATGCAATGTTTAATTTGACATGAGAAAGTGTGGTAATTCGACTTCGAGTAGTGTTATAGGTTGCAACACGGTCATTCTTCCCTTAATCTAGAAGCTATTCCGATTGGTGAACCCGCAATGAGCTACATTCATTGAGTTATAAAGCCGAGCTTGATCATTGGAGCTATCCATAATCATATCATACTTCTACGCATGTGATCTCTTTTAGCTTAGTTCAATGCAATGTTTAGTTTGACATGAGAAAGTGTGCTAATCCAACTTCGGGTGGTGTAATAGGTAGCAACACGGTCATTCTTCCCTTAACCTAGAAGCTATTCCGATTGGTGAACCTGCAATGAGCTACATTCGTTGAGTTATAAAGCCGAGCTTGATCATTGGAGCTATCCATGTTCATATCATACTTCTACGCATGTGATCTCTTTTAGCTTAGTTCAATGCAATGTTTAGTTTGACATGAGAAAGTATAGTAATCTGACTTCGTGTGGTTTAATAGGTTGCAACATGGTCATTCTTTCCTTAATCTAGAAGCTATTCCGATTGGTGAACCCGCAATGAGCTACATTCGTTGAGTTATAAAGCCGACCTTGATCATTGGAGCTATCCATGTTCATATCATACTTCTACGCATATGATATCTTTTAGCTTAGTGCAATGCAATGTTTAGTTTGACATGAGAAAGTGTGCTAATCGAACTTCGGGTGGTGTAATAGGTAGCAACACGGTCATTCTTCCCTTAACCTAGAGGCTATTCCGATTGGTGAACCCGCAATGAGCTACATTCATGGAGTTATAAAGCCGAGCTTGATCATTGGAGCTATCAATGTTCATATCATATTTCTACGCATGTGATCTCTTTTAGCTTAGTTCAATGCAATGTTTAGTTTGACATGAGAAAGTGTGGTAATCCGACTTCCGGTAGTGTTATAGGTTGCAACACGGTCATTCTTCCCTTAATCTAGAAGTTATTCCGATTGGTGAGCCCGTAATGAGCTACATTCGTTGAGTTATAAAGCCGAGCTTTATCATTGGAGCTATCCATGTTCATATCATACTTCTACGCATGTGATCTCTTTTAGCTTAGTTCAATGCAATGTTTAATTTGACATGAGAAAGTGTGGTAATCTGACTTCGGGTAGTATTATAGGTTGCAACACGGTCATTCTTCCCTTAATCTAGAAGCTATTCCGATTGGTGAACCCGCAATGAGCTACATTCATTGTGTTATAAAGCCGAGCTTGATCATTGGAGCTATACATATTCATATCATACTTCTACGCATGTGATCTCTTTTAGCTTAGTTCAATGCAATGTTTAGTTTGACATGAGAAAGTGTGCTAATCAAACTTCGGGTGGTGTAATAGGTAGCAACACGGTCATTCTTCCCTTAACCTAGAAGCTATTCCGATTGGTGAACCTGCAATGAGCTACATTCATTGAGTTATAAAGCCGACCTTGATCATTGGAGCTATCCATGTTCATATCATACTTCTACGCATATGATCTCTTTTAGCTTAGTTCAATGCAATGTTTAGTTTGACATGAGAAAGTGTGTTTATCCAACTTCGGGTGGTGTAATAGGTTGCAACACGGTCATTCTTCCCTTAATCGAGAAGCTATTCCGATTGGTGAACCCGCAATGAGCCACATTCATTGAGTTATAAAGCCGAGCTTGATCATTGGAGCTATCCATGTTCATATCATACTTCTACGCATGTGATCTCTTTTAGCTTAGTTCAATGCAATGTTTAATTTGACATGAGAAAGTGTGGTAATTCGACTTCGAGTAGTGTTATAGGTTGCAACACGGTCATTCTTCCCTTAATCTAGAAGCTATTCTGATTGGTGAACCCGCAATGAGCTACATTCGTTGAGTTATAAAGCCGAGCTTGATCATTGGAGCTATCCATGTTCATATCATACTTCTACGCATGTGATCTCTTTTAGCTTAGTTCAATGCAATGTTAAGTTTTACATGAGAAAGTGTACTAATCTGACTTCGTGTGGTTTAATAGGTTGCAACACGGTCATTCTTCCCTTAATCTAGAAGCTATTCCGATTGGTGAACCCGCAATGAGCTACATTCGTTGAGTTATAAAGCCGACCTTGATCATTGGAGCTATCCATGTTCATATCATACTTCTACGCATATGATCTCTTTTAGCTTAGTTCAATGCAATGTTTAGTTTGACATGAGAAAGTGTGCTAATCCAACTTCGGGTGGTGTAATAGGTAGCAACACGGTCATTCTTCCCTTAACCTAGAGGCTATTCCGATTGGTGAACCCGCAATGAGCTACATTCATGGAGTTATAAAGCCGAGCTTGATCATTGGAGCTATTAATGTTCATATCATATTTCTACGCATGTGATCTCTTTTAGCTTAGTTCAATGCATTGTTTAGTTTGACATGAGAAAGTGTGTTCATCCAACTTCGGGTGGTGTAATAGGTTGCAACACGGTCATTCTTCCCTTAATCTAGAAGTTATTCCGATTGGTGAGCCCGTAATGAGCTACATTCATTGAGTTATAGAGCCGAGCTTTATAATTGGAGCTATCCATGTTCATATCATACTTCTACGCATGTGATCTCTTTTAGCTTAGTTCAATGCAATGTTTAATTTGACATGAGAAAGTGTGGTAATCCGACTTCGGGTAGTATTATAGGTTGCAACACGGTCATTCTTCCCTTAATCTAGAAGCTATTTCGATTGGTGAACCCGCAATGAGCTACATTCATTGTGTTATAAAGCCGACCTTGATCATTGGAGCTATCCATGTTCATATCATACTTCTACGCATGTGATCTCTTTTAGCTTAGTTCAATGCAATGTTTAGTTTGACATGAGAAAATGTGTTCATCCAACTTCGGGTGGTGTAATAGGTAGCACCACGGTCATTCTTCCCTTAACCTAGAGGCTATTCCGATTGGTGAACCCAAAATGAGCTACATTCATGGAGTTATAAAGCCGAGCTTGATCATTGGAGCTATCAATGTTCATATCATATTTCTACGCATGTGATCTCTTTTAGCTTAGTTCAATGCATTGTTTAGTTTGACATGAGAAAGTGTGTTCATCCAACTTCGGGTGGTGTAATAGGTTGCAACACGGTCATTCTTCCCTTAATCTAGAAGTTATTCCGATTGGTGAGCCCGTAATGAGCTACATTCGTTGAGTTATAGAGCCGAGCTTTATAATTGGAGCTATCCATGTTCATATCATACTTCTACGCATGTGATCTCTTTTAGCTTAGTTCAATGCAATGTTTAATTTGACATGAGAAAGTGTGGTAATCCGACTTCGGGTAGTATTATAGGTTGCAACACGGTCATTCTTCCCTTAATCTAGAAGCTATTTCGATTGGTGAACCCGCAATGAGCTACATTCATTGTGTTATAAAGCCGACCTTGATCATTGGAGCTATCCATGTTCATATCATACTTCTACGCATGTGATCTCTTTTAGCTTAGTTCAATGCAATGTTTAGTTTGACATGAGAAAGTGTGTTCATCCAACTTCGGGTGGTGTAATAGGTTGCAACACGGTCATTCTTCCCTTAATCTAGAAGTTATACCGATTGGTGAACCCGTAATGAGCTACATTCGTTGAGTCATAAAGCCGAGCTTGATCATTGGAGCTATCCATGTTCATATCATACTTCTAAGCATGTGATCTCTTTTAACTTAGTTCAATGCAATGTTTAGTTTGACATGAGAAAGTGGGGTAATCCGACTTCGGGTAATGTTATAGGTTGCAACACGGTCATTCTTCCCTTAATCTAGAAGCTATTCCAATTAGTGAACCCATCGTGAGCTACATTCGTTGAGTTATAAAGCCGAGCTTGATCATTGGAGCTATCCATGTTCATATCATACTTCTACGCATATGATCTCTTTTAGCTTAGTTCAATGCATTGTAAGGTTAGTTTGACATGAGAAAGTGTACTAATCTGACTTCGTGTGGTTTAATAGGTTGCAACACGGTCATTCTTCCTTTAATCCAGAAGCTATTGCGATTGGCTAACCCGCAATGAGCTACATTCGTTAAGTTATAAACCCGAGCTTGATCATTGGAGCTATCCATGTTCATATCATATTTCTACGCATGTGATCTCTTTTAGCTTAGTTCAATGCAATGTTTAATTTCACATGAGAAATTGTGCTAATCCAACTTCGGGTGGTGTAATAGGTAGCAACACGGTCATTCTTCCCTTAACCTAGAAGCTATTCCGATTGGTGAACCCGCAATGAGCTACATTCATGGAGTTATAAAGCCGAGCTTGATCATTGGAGCTATTAATGTTCATATCATATTTCTACGCATGTGATCTCTTTTAGCTTAGTTCAATGCAATGTTTAGTTTGACATGAGAAAGTGTGTTCATCCAACTTCGGGTGGTGTAATAGGTTTCAACACGGTCATTCTTCCCTTAATCTAGAAGTTATTCCGATTGGTGAGCCCGTAATGAGCTACATTCGTTGAGTTATAAAGCCGACCTCGATCATTGGAGCTATCCATGTTCATATCATACTTCTACGCATGTGATCTCTTTTAGCTTAGTTCAATGCAATGTTTAATTTGACATGAGAAAGTGTGGTAATCCGACTTCGGGTAGTGTTATAGGTTGCAACACGGTCATTCTTCCCTTAATCTAGAAGCTATTCCGATTGGTGAACCCGCAATGAGCTACATTCATTGAGTTATAAAGCCGAGCTTGATCATTGGAGCTATCCATGTTCATATCATACTTCTACGCATGTGATCTCTTTTAGCGTAGTTCAATGCAA
Organism: Lepidium didymum; assembly: GCA_963920545.1. Taxonomy (NCBI): domain Eukaryota; kingdom Viridiplantae; phylum Streptophyta; class Magnoliopsida; order Brassicales; family Brassicaceae; genus Lepidium; species Lepidium didymum. The sequence goes on along the minus strand of OY986993.1, from coordinate 10,660,802 downwards.
TGTTTAGTTTGACATGAGAAAGTGTGCTAATCCAACTTCGGGTGGTGTAATAGGTAGCAACACGGTCATTCTTCCCTTAACCTAGAAGCTATTCCGATTGTTGAACCCGCAATGAGCTACATTCATTGAGTTATAAAGCCGACCTTGATCATTGGAGCTATCCATGTTCATATCATACTTCTACGCATATGATCTCTTTTAGCTTAGTTCAATGCAATGTTTAATTTGACATGAGAAAGTGTGTTCATCCAACTTCGGGTGGTGTAATAGGTTGCAACACGGTCATTCTTCCCTTAATCTAGAAGTTATTCCGATTGGTGAGCCCGTAATGAGCTACATTCGTTGAGTTATAAAGCCGAGCTTTATCATTGGAGCTATCCATGTTCATATCATACTTCTACGCATGTGATCTCTTTTAGCTTAGTTCAATGCAATGTTTAATTTGACATGAGAAAGTGTGGTAATTCGTCTTCGAGTAGTGTTATAGGTTGCAACACGGTCATTCTTCCCTTAATCTAGAAGCTATTCCGATTGGTGAACCCGCAATGAGCTACATTCATTGAGTTATAAAGCCGAGCTTGATCATTGGAGCTATCCATATTCATATCATACTTCTACGCATGTGATCTCTTTTAGCTTAGTTCAATGCAATGTTTAGTTTGACATGAGAAAGTGTGCTAATCCAACTTCGGGTGGTGTAATAGGTAGCAACACGGTCATTCTTCCCTTAACCTAGAAGCTATTCTGATTGGTGAACCTGCAATGAGCTACATTCATTGAGTTATAAAGCCGACCTTGATCATTGGGGCTATCCATGTTCATATCATACTTCTACGCATGTGATCTCTTTTAGCTTAGTTCAATGCAATGTTTAGTTTGACATGAGAAAGTGTACTAATCTGACTTCGTGTGGTTTAATAGGTTGCAACACGGTCATTCTTCCCTTAATCTAGAAGCTATTCCGATTGGTGAACCCGCAATGAGCTACATTCGTTGAGTTATAAAGCCGACCTTGATCATTGGAGCTATCCATGTTCATATCATACTTCTACGCATATGATCTCTTTTAGCTTAGTTCAATGCAATGTTTAGTTTGACATGAGAAAGTGTGCTAATCCAACTTCGGGTGGTGTAATAGGTAGCAACACGGTCATTCTTCCCTTAACCTAGAGGCTATTCCGATTGGTGAACCCAAAATTAGCTACATTTATGGAGTTATAAAGCCGAGCTTGATCATTGGAGCTATCAATGTTCATATCATATTTCTACGCATGTGATCTCTTTTAGCTTAGTTCAATGCATTGTTTAGTTTGACATGAGAAAGTGTGTTCATCCAACTTCGGGTAGTGTAATAGGTTGCAACACGGTCATTCTTCCCTTAATCTAGAAGTTATTCCGATTGGTGAGCCCATAATGAGCTACATTCGTTGAGTTATAAAGCCGAGCTTTATAATTGGAGCTATCCATGTTCATATCATACTTCTACGCATGTGATCTCTTTTAGCTTAGTTCAATGCAATGTTTAATTTGACATGAGAAAGTGTGGTAATCCGACTTCGGGTAGTATTATAGGTTGCAACACGGTCATTCTTCCCTTAATCTAGAAGCTATTCCGATTGGTGAACCCGCATTGAGCTACATTCATTGTGTTATAAAGCCGACCTTGATCATTGGAGCTATCCATGTTCATATCATACTTCTACGCATGTGATCTCTTTTAGCTTAGTTCAATGCAATGTTTAGTTTGACATGAGAAAGTGTGTTCATCCAACTTCGGGTGGTGTAATAGGTTGCAACACGGTCATTCTTCCCTTAATCTAGAAGTTATACCGATTGGTGAACCCGTAATGAGCTACATTCGTTGAGTTATAAAGCCGAGCTTGATCATTGGAGCTATTCATGTTCATATCATACTTCTACGCATGTGATCTCTTTTAACTTAGTTCAATGCAATGTTTAGTTTGACATGAGAAAGTGGGGTAATCCGACTTCGGGTAATGTTATAGGTTGCAACACGGTCATTCTTCCCTTAATCTAGAAGCTATTCCAATTAGTGAACCCATCGTGAGCTACATTCGTTGAGTTATAAAGCCGAGCTTGATCATTGGAGCTATCCATGTTCATATCATACTTCTACGCATATGATCTCTTTTAGCTTAGTTCAATGCATTGTAAGGTTAGTTTGACATGAGAAAGTGTACTAATCTGACTTCGTGTGGTTTAATAGGTTGCAACACGGTCATTCTTCCTTTAATCCAGAAGCTATTGCGATTGGCTAACCCGCAATGAGCTACATTCGTTAAGTTATAAACCCGAGCTTGATCATTGGAGCTATCCATGTTCATATCATATTTCTACGCATGTGATCTCTTTTAGCTTAGTTCAATGCAATGTTTAATTTCACATGAGAAATTGTGCTAATCCAACTTCGGGTGGTGTAATAGGTAGCAACACGGTCATTCTTCCCTTAACCTAGAAGCTATTCCGATTGGTGAACCCGCAATGAGCTACATTCATGGAGTTATAAAGCCGAGCTTGATCATTGGAGCTATTAATGTTCATATCATATTTCTACGCATGTGATCTCTTTTAGCTTAGTTCAATGCAATGTTTAGTTTGACATGAGAAAGTGTGTTCATCCAACTTCGGGTGGTGTAATAGGTTTCAACACGGTCATTCTTCCCTTAATCTAGAAGTTATTCCGATTGGTGAGCCCGTAATGAGCTACATTCGTTGAGTTATAAAGCCGACCTCGATCATTGGAGCTATCCATGTTCATATCATACTTCTACGCATGTGATATCTTTTAGCTTAGTTCAATGCAATGTTTAATTTGACATGAGAAAGTGTGGTAATCCGACTTCGGGTAGTGTTATAGGTTGCAACACGGTCATTCTTCCCTTAATCTAGAAGCTATTCCGATTGGTGAACCCGCAATGAGCTACATTCATTGAGTTATAAAGCCGAGCTTGATCATTGGAGCTATCCATGTTCATATCATACTTCTACGCATGTGATCTCTTTTAGCGTAGTTCAATGCAATGTTTAGTTTGACATGAGAAAGTGTGCTAATCCAACTTCGGGTGGTGTAATAGGTAGCAACACGGTCATTCTTCCCTTAACCTAGAAGCTATTCCGATTGTTGAACCCGCAATGAGCTACATTCATTGAGTTATAAAGCCGACCTTGATCATTGGAGCTATCCATGTTCATATCATACTTCTACGCATATGATCTCTTTTAGCTTAGTTCAATGCAATGTTTAATTTGACATGAGAAAGTGTGTTCATCCAACTTCGGGTGGTGTAATAGGTTGCAACACGGTCATTCTTCCCTTAATCTAGAAGTTATTCCGATTGGTGAGCCCGTAATGAGCTACATTCGTTGAGTTATAAAGCCGAGCTTGATCATTGGAGCTATTCATGTTCATATCATACTTCTACGCATGTGATCTCTTTTAACTTAGTTCAATGCAATGTTTAGTTTGACATGAGAAAGTGTACTAATCTGACTTCGTGTGGTTTAATAGGTTGCAACACGGTCATTCTTCCCTTAATCTAGAAGTTATTCCGATTGGTGAGCCCGTAATGAGCTACATTCGTTGAGTTATAAAGCCGAGCTTTATCATTGGAGCTATCCATGTTCATATCATACTTCTACGCATGTGATCTCTTTTAGCTTAGTTCAATGCAATGTTTAATTTGACATGAGAAAGTGTGGTAATCCGACTTCGGGTAGTATTATAGGTTGCAACACGGTCATTCTTCCCTTAATCTAGAAGCTATTCCGATTGGTGAACCCGCAATGAGCTACATTCATTGTGTTATAAAGCCGAGCTTGATCATTCGAGCTATCCATATTCATATCATACTTCTACGCATGTGATCTCTTTTAGCTTAGTTCAATGCAATGTTTAGTTTGACATGAGAAAGTGTGCTAATCAAACTCGGGTGGTGTAATAGGTAGCAACACGGTCATTCTTCCCTTAACCTAGAAGCTATTCCGATTGGTGAACCTGCAATGAGCTACATTCATTGAGTTATAAAGCCGACCTTGATCATTGGAGCTATCCATGTTCATATCATACTTCTACGCATATGATCTCTTTTAGCTTAGTTCAATGCAATGTTTAGTTTGACATGAGAAAGTGTGTTTATCCAACTTCGGGTGGTGTAATAGGTTGCAACACGGTCATTCTTCCCTTAATCGAGAAGCTATTCCGATTTGTGAACCCGTAATGAGCTACATTCATTGAGTTATAAAGCCGAGCTTGATCATTGGAGCTATCCATGTTCATATCATACTTCTACGCATGTGATCTCTTTTAGCTTAGTTCAATGCAATGTTTAATTTGACATGAGAAAGTGTACTAATCTGACTTCGTGTGGTTTAATAGGTTGCAACACGGTCATTCTTCCCTTAATCTAGAAGCTATTCCGATTGGTGAACCCACAATGAGCTACATTCGTTAGGTTATAAAGCCGACCTTGATCATTGGAGCTATCCATGTTCATATCATACTTCTACGCATATGATCTCTTTTAGCTTAGTTCAATGCAATGTTTAGTTTGACATGAGAAAGTGTACTAATCTGACTTCGTGTGGTTTAATAGGTTGCAACACGGTCATTCTTCCCTTAATCTAGAAGCTATTCCGATTGGTGAACCCGCAATGAGCTACATTCGTTGAGTTATAAAGCCGAGCTTGATCATTGGAGCTATCCATGTTCATATCATACTTCTACGCATGTGATCTCTTTTAGCTTAGTTCAATGCAATGTTTAGTTTGACATGAGAAAGTGTACTAATCTGACTTCGTGTGGTGTAATAGGTTGCAACACGGTCATTCTTCCCTTAATCTAGAAGTTATTGCGATTGGTGAGCCCGTAATGAGCTACATTCGTTGAGTTATAAAGCCGAGCTTGATCATTGGAGCTATCCATGTTCATATCATACTTCTACGCATGTGATCTCTTTTAGCTTAGTTCAATGCAATGTTTAATTTGACATGAGAAAGTGTGGTAATCCAACTTCGGGTAGTATTATAGGTTACAACACGGTCATTCTTCCCTTAATCTAGAAGCTATTCCGATTGGTGAACCCGCAATGAGCTACATTCATTGAGTTATAAAGCCGAGCTTGATCATTGGAGCTATCCATATTCATATCATACTTCTACGCATGTGATCTCTTTTAGCTTAGTTCAATGCAATGTTTAGTTTGACATGAGAAAGTGTGTTCATCCAACTTCGGGTGGTGTAATAGGTTGCAACACGGTCATTCTTCCCTTAATCTAGAAGTTATACCGATTGGTGAACCCGTAATGAGCTACATTCGTTGAGTTATAAAGCCGAGCTTGATCATTGGAGCTATCCATGTTCATATCATACTTCTACGCATGTGATCTCTTTTAACTTAGTTCAATGCAATGTTTAATTTGACATGAGAAAGTGTGGTACTTCGACTTCGGGTAGTGTTATAGGTTGCAACATGGTCATTCTTCCCTTAATCTAGAAGCTATTCCAATTAGTGAACCCATCGTGAGCTACATTCGTTGAGTTATAAAGCCGAGCTTGATCATTGGAGCTATCCATGTTCATATCATACTTCTACGCATGTGATCTCTTTTAGCTTAGTTCAATGCATTGTAAGGTTAGTTTGACATTAGAAAGTGTACTAATCTGACTTCGTGTGGTTTAATAGGTTGCAACACGGTCATTCTTCCTTTAATCCAGAAGCTATTGCGATTGGCTAACCCGCAATGAGCTACATTCGTTAAGTTATAAACCCGAGCTTGATCATTGGAGCTATCCATGTTCATATCATATTTCTACGCATGTGATCTCTTTTAGCTTAGTTCAATGCAATGTTTAATTTCACATGAGAAATTGTGCTAATCCAACTTCGGGTGGTGTAATAGGTAGCAACACGGTCATTCTTCCCTTAACCTAGAAGCTATTCCGATTGGTGAACCCGCAATGAGCTACATTCATGGAGTTATAAAGCCGAGCTTGATCATTGGAGCTATTAATGTTCATATCATATTTCTACGCATGTGATCTCTTTTAGCTTAGTTCAATGCAATGTTTAGTTTGACATGAGAAATTGTGTTCATCCAACTTCGGGTGGTGTAATAGGTTTCAACACGGTCATTCTTCCCTTAATCTAGAAGTTATTCCGATTGGTGAGCCCGTAATGAGCTACATTCGTTGAGTTATAAAGCCGACCTCGATCATTGGAGCTATCCATGTTCATATCATACTTCTACGCATGTGATCTCTTTTAGCTTAGTTCAATGCAATATTTAATTTGACATGAGAAAGTGTGGTAATCCGACTTCGGGTAATGTTATAGGTTGCAACACGGTCATTCTTCCCTTAATCTAGAAGCTATTCCGATTGGTGAACCCGCAATGAGCTACATTCATTGAGTTATAAAGCCGAGCTTGATCATTGGAGCTATCCATGTTCATATCATACTTCTACGCATGTGATCTCTTTTAGCTTAGTTCAATGCAATGTTTAGTTTGACATGAGAAAGTGTGCAAATCCAACTTCGGGTGGTGTAATAGGTAGCAACACGGTCATTCTTCCCTTAACCTAGAAGCTATTCCGATTGGTGAACCCGCAATGAGCTACATTCATTAAGTTATAAAGCCGACCTTGATCATTGGAGCTATCCATGTTCATATCATACTTCTACGCATATGATCTCTTTTAGCTTAGTTCAATGCAATGTTTAATTTGACATGAGAAAGTGTGTTCATCCAACTTCGGGTGGTGTAATAGGTTGCAACACGGTCATTCTTCCCTTAATCTAGAAGCTATTCCAATTAGTGAACCCATCGTGAGCTACATTCGTTGAGTTATAAAGCCGAGCTTGATCATTGGAGCTATCCATGTTCATATCATACTTCTACACATGTGATCTCTTTTAGCTTAGTTCAATGCATTGTAAGGTTAGTTTGACATGAGAAAGTGTACTAATCTGACTTCGTGTGGTTTAATAGGTTGCAACACGGTCATTCTTCCTTTAATCCAGAAGCTATTGCGATTGGCTAACCCGCAATGAGCTACATTCGTTAAGTTATAAACCCGAGCTTGATCATTGGAGCTATCCATGTTCATATCATATTTCTACGCATGTGATCTCTTTTAGCTTAGTTCAATGCAATGTTTAATTTCACATGAGAAATTGTGCTAATCCAACTTCGGGTGGTGTAATATGTAGCAACACGGACATTCTTCCCTTAACCTAGAAGCTATTCCGATTGGTGAACCCGCAATGAGCTACATTCATGGAGTTATAAAGCCGAGCTTGATCATTGGAGCTATTAATGTTCATATCATATTTCTACGCATGTGATCTCTTTTAGCTTAGTTCAATGCAATGTTTAGTTTGACATGAGAAAGTGTGTTCATCCAACTTCGGGTGGTGTAATAGGTTTCAACACGGTCATTCTTCCCTTAATCTAGAAGTTATTCCGATTGGTGAGCCCGTAATGAGCTACATTCGTTGAGTTATAAAGCCGACCTCGATCATTGGAGCTATCCATGTTCATATCATACTTCTACGCATGTGATCTCTTTTAGCTTAGTTCAATGCAATATTTAATTTGACATGAGAAAGTGTGGTAATCCGACTTCGGGTAATGTTATAGGTTGCAACACGGTCATTCTTCCCTTAATCTAGAAGCTATTCCGATTGGTGAACCCGCAATGAGCTACATTCATTGAGTTATAAAGCCGAGCTTGATCATTGGAGCTATCCATGTTCATATCATACTTCTACGCATGTGATCTCTTTTAGCTTAGTTCAATGCAATGTTTAGTTTGACATGAGAAAGTGTGCAAATCCAACTTCGGGTGGTGTAATAGGTTGCAACACAGTCATTCTTCCCTTAATCGAGAAGCTATTCGATTGGTGAACCTGCAATGAGCTACATTCATTGAGTTATAAAGCCGAGCTTGATCATTGGAGCTATCCATGTTCATATCATACTTCTACGCATGTGATCTCCTTTAGCTTAGTTCAATGCAATGTTTAATTTGACATGAGAAAGTGTGGTAATTCGACTTCGAGTAGTGTTATAGGTTGAAACACGGTCATGCTTCCCTTAATCTAGAAGCTATTCCGATTGGTGAACCGGCAATGAGCTACATTCGTTGAGTTATAAAGCCGAGCTTGATCATTGGAGCTATCCATGTTCATATCATACTTCTACGCATGTGATCTCTTTTAGCTTAGTTCAATGCATTGTAAGGTTAGTTTGACATGAGAAAGTGTACTAATCTGACTTCGTGTGGTTTAATAGGTTGCAACACGGTCATTCTTCCCTTAATCTAGAAGCTATTCCGATTGGTGAACCCGCAATGAGCTACATTCGTTGAGTTATAAAGCCGACCTTGATCATTGGAGCTATCCATGTTCATATCATACTTCTACGCATATGATCTCTTTTAGCTTAGTTCAATGCAATGTTTAGTTTGACATGAGAAAGTGTGCTAATCGAACTTCGGGTGGTGTAATAGGTAGCAACACGGCCATTCTTCCCTTAACCTAGAAGCTATTCCGATTGGTGAACCCGCAATGAGCTACATTCATGGAGTTATAAAGCCGAGCTTGATCATTGGAGCTATCAATGTTCATATCATATTTCTACGCATGTGATCTCTTTTAGCTTAGTTCAATGCAATGTTTAGTTTGACATGAGAAAGTGTGTTCATCCAACTTTAGGTGGTGAATAGGTTGCAACACGGTCATTCTTCCCTTAATCTAGAAGTTATTCCGATTGGTGAGCCCGTAATGAGCTACATTCGTTGAGTTATAAAGCCGAGCTTTATCATTGGAGCTATCCATGTTCATATCATACTTCTACGCATGTGATCTCTTTTAACTTAGTGCAATGCAATGTTTAATTTGACATGAGAAAGTGTGGTACTTCGACTTCGGGTAGTGTTATAGGTTGCAACATGGTCATTCTTCCCTTAATCTAGAAGCTATTCCGATTGATAAACCCGCAATGAGCTACATTCATTGTGTTATAAAGCCGAGCTTGATCATTGGAGCTATCCATATTCATATCATACTTCTACGCATGTGATCTCTTTTAGCTTAGTTCAATGCAATGTTTAGTTTGACATGAGAAAGTGTGTTCATCCAACTTCGGGTGGTGTAATAGGTTGCAACACGGTCATTCTTCCCTTAATCTAGAAGTTATACCGATTGGTGAACCCGTAATGAGCTACATTCGTTGAGTTATAAAGCCGAGCTTGATCATTGGAGCTATCCATGTTCATATCATACTTCTACGCATGTGATCTCTTTTAACTTAGTTCAATGCAATGTTTAATTTGACATGAGAAAGTGTGGTACTTCGACTTCGGGTAGTGTTATAGGTTGCAACATGGTCATTCTTCCCTTAATCTAGAAGCTATTCCAATTAGTGAACCCATCGTGAGCTACATTCGTTGAGTTATAAAGCCGAGCTTGATCATTGGAGCTATCCATGTTCATATCATACTTCTACGCATGTGATCTCTTTTAGCTTAGTTCAATGCATTGTAAGGTTAGTTTGACATTAGAAAGTGTACTAATCTGACTTCGTGTGGTTTAATAGGTTGCAACACGGTCATTCTTCCTTTAATCCAGAAGCTATTGCGATTGGCTAACCCGCAATGAGCTACATTCGTTAAGTTATAAACCCGAGCTTGATCATTGGAGCTATCCATGTTCATATCATATTTCTACGCATGTGATCTCTTTTAGCTTAGTTCAATGCAATGTTTAATTTCACATGAGAAATTGTGCTAATCCAACTTCGGGTGGTGTAATAGGTAGCAACACGGTCATTCTTCCCTTAACCTAGAAGCTATTCCGATTGGTGAACCCGCAATGAGCTACATTCATGGAGTTATAAAGCCGAGCTTGATCATTGGAGCTATTAATGTTCATATCATATTTCTACGCATGTGATCTCTTTTAGCTTAGTTCAATGCAATGTTTAGTTTGACATGAGAAATTGTGTTCATCCAACTTCGGGTGGTGTAATAGGTTTCAACACGGTCATTCTTCCCTTAATCTAGAAGTTATTCCGATTGGTGAGCCCGTAATGAGCTACATTCGTTGAGTTATAAAGCCGACCTCGATCATTGGAGCTATCCATGTTCATATCATACTTCTATGCATGTGATCTCTTTTAGCTTAGTTCAATGCAATATTTAATTTGACATGAGAAAGTGTGGTAATCCGACTTCGGGTAATGTTATAGGTTGCAACACGGTCATTCTTCCCTTAATCTAGAAGCTATTCCGATTGGTGAACCCGCAATGAGCTACATTCATTGAGTTATAAAGCCGAGCTTGATCATTGGAGCTATCCATGTTCATATCATACTTCTACGCATGTGATCTCTTTTAGCTTAGTTCAATGCAATGTTTAGTTTGACATGAGAAAGTGTGCAAATCCAACTTCGGGTGGTGTAATAGGTAGCAACACGGTCATTCTTCCCTTAACCTAGAAGCTATTCCGATTGGTGAACCCGCAATGAGCTACATTCATTAAGTTATAAAGCCGACCTTGATCATTGGAGCTATCCATGTTCATATCATACTTCTACGCATATGATCTCTTTTAGCTTAGTTCAATGCAATGTTTAATTTGACATGAGAAAGTGTGTTCATCCAACTTCGGGTGGTGTAATAGGTTGCAACACGGTCATTCTTCCCTTAACCTAGAAGCTATTCCGATTGGTTAACCCGCAATGAGCTACATTCGTTGAGTTATAAAGCCGAGCTTGATCATTGGAGCTATCCATGTTCATATCATACTTCTACGCATGTGATCTCTTTTAGCTTAGTTCAATGCAATGTTTAGTTTGACATGAGAAAGTATACTAATCTGACTTCGTGTGGTTTAATAGGTTGCAACACGGTCATTCTTCCCTTAATCTAGAAGCTATTCCGATTGGTGAACCCGCAATGAGCTACATTCGTTGAGTTATAAAGCCGACCTTGATCATTGGAGCTATCCATGTTCATATCATACTTCTACGCATATGATATCTTTTAGCTTAGTTCAATGCAATGTTTAGTTTGACATGAGAAAGTGTGCTAATCCAACTTCGGGTGGTGTAATAGGTAGCAACACGGTCATTCTTCCCTTAACCTAGAGGCTATTCCGATTGGTGAACCAGCAATGAGCTACATTCATGGAGTTATAAAGCCGAGCTTGATCATTGGTGCTATCAATGTTCATATCATATTTCTACGCATGTGATCTCTTTTAGCTTAGTTCAATGCAATGTTTAGTTTGACATGAGAAAGTGTGGTAATCCGACTTCCGGTAGTGTTATAGGTTGCAACACGGTCATTCTTCCCTTAATCTAGAAGTTATTCCGATTGGTGAGCCCGTAATGAGCTACATTCGTTGAGTTATAAAGCCGAGCTTTATCATTGGAGCTATCCATGTTCATATCATACTTCTACGCATGTGATCTCTTTTAGCTTAGTTCAATGCAATGTTTAATTTGACATGAGAAAGTGTGGTAATCCGACTTCGGGTAGTATTATAGGTTGCAACACGGTCATTCTTCCCTTAATCTAGAAGCTATTCCGATTGGTGAACCCGCAATGAGCTACATTCATTGTGTTATAAAGCCGAGCTTGATCATTGGAGCTATCCATATTCATATCATACTTCTACGCATGTGATCTCTTTTAGCTTAGTTCAATGCAATGTTTAGTTTGACATGAGAAAGTGTGCTAATCAAACTTCGGGTGGTGTAAAAGGTAGCAACACGGTCATTCTTCCCTTAACCTAGAAGCTATTCCGATTGGTGAACCTGCAATGAGCTATATTCATTGAGTTATAAAGCCGAACTTGATCATTGGAGCTATCCATGTTCATATCATACTTCTACGCATATGATCTCTTTTAGCTTAGTTCAATGCAATGTTTAGTTTGACATGAGAAAGTGTGTTTATCCAACTTCGGGTGGTGTAATAGGTTGCAACACGGTCATTCTTCCCTTAATCGAGAAGCTATTCCGATTGGTGAACCCGCAATGAGCTACATTCATTGAGTTATAAAGCCGAGCTTGATCATTGGAGCTATCCATGTTCATATCATACTTCTACGCATGTGATCTCTTTTAGCTTAGTTCAATGCAATGTTTAATTTGACATTAGAAAGTGTGGTAATTCGACTTCGAGTAGTGTTATAGGTTGCAACACGGTCATTCTTCCCTTAATCTAGAAGCTATTCTGATTGGTGAACCCGCAATGAGCTACATTCGTTGAGTTATAAAGCCGAGCTTGATCATTGGAGCTATCCATGTTTATATCATACTTCTACGCATGTGATCTCTTTTAGCTTAGTTCAATGCAATGTTTAGTTTGACATGAGAAAGTGTACTAATCTGACTTCGTGTGGTTTAATAGGTTGCAACACGGTCATTCTTCCCTTAATCTAGAAGCTATTCCGATTGGTGAACCCGCAATGAGCTACATTCGTTGAGTTATAAAGCCGACCTTGATCATTGGAGCTATCCATGTTCATATCATACTTCTACGCATATGATCTCTTTTAGCTTAGTTCAATGCAATGTTTAGTTTGACATGAGAAAGTGTGCTAATCGAACTTCGGGTGGTGTAATAGGTAGCAACACGGTCATTCTTCCCTTAACCTAGAGGCTATTCCGATTGGTGAACCCAAAATGAGCTACATTCATGGAGTTATAAAGCCGAGCTTGATCATTGGAGCTATCAATGTTCATATCATATTTCTACGCATGTGATCTCTTTTAGCTTAGTTCAATGCAATGTTTAGTTTGACATGAGAAAGTGTGTTCATCCAACTTCGGGTGGTGTAATAGGTTGCAACACGGTCATTCTTCCCTTAATCTAGAAGTTATTCCGATTGGTGAGCCCGTAATGAGCTACATTCGTTGAGTTATAAAGCCGAGCTTTATCATTGGAGCTATCCATGTTCATATCATACTTCTACGCATGTGATCTCTTTTAGCTTAGTTCAATGCAATGTTTAATTTGACATGAGAAAGTGTGGTAATCCGACATCGGGTAGTATTATAGGTTGCAACACGGTCATTCTTCCCTTAATCTAGAAGCTATTCCAATTGGTGAACCCGCAACGAGCTACATTCATTGAGTTATAAAGCCGAGCTTGATCATAGGAGCTATCCATATTCATATCATACTTCTACGCATGTGATCTCTTTTAGCTTAGTTCAATGCAATGTTTAGTTTGACATGAGAAAGTGTGCTAATCCAACTTCGGGTGGTGTAATAGGTAGCAACACGGTCATTCTTCCCTTAATCGAGAAGCTATTCGATTGGTGAACCCGCAATGAGCTACATTCATTGAGTTATAAAGCCGAGCTTGATCATTGGAGCTATCCATGTTCATATCATACTTCTACGCATGTGATCTCTTTTAGTTTAGTTCAATGCAATGTTTAATTTAACATGAGAAAGTGTGGTAATTCGACTTCGAGTAGTGTTATAGGTTGAAACACGGTCATTCTTCCCTTAATCTAGAAGCTATTCCGATTGGTGAACCCGCAATGAGCTACATTCGTTGAGTTATCAAGCCGAGCTTGATCATTGGAGCTATCCATGTTCATATCATACTTCTACGCATGTGATCTCTTTTAGCTTAGTTCAATGCAATGTTTAGTTTGACATGAGAAAGTGTACTAATCTGACTTCGTGTGGTTTAATAGGTTGCAACACGGTCATTCTTCCCTTAATCTAGAAGCTATTCCGATTGGTGAACCCGCAATGAGCTACATTCGTTGAGTTATAAAGCTGACCTTGATCATTGGAGCTATCCATGTTCATATCATACTTCTACGCATATGATCTCTTTTAGCTTAGTTCAATGCAATGTTTAGTTTGACATGAGAAAGTGTGCTAATCCAACTTCGGGTGGTGTAATAGGTAGCAACACGGTCATTCTTCCCTTAACCTAGAGGCTATTCCGATTGGTGAACCCGCAATGAGCTACATTCATGGAGTTATAAAGCCGAGCTTGATCATTGGAGCTATCAATGTTCATATCATATTTCTACGCATGTGATCTCTTTTAGCTTAGTTCAATGCAATGTTTAGTTTGACATGAGAAAGTGTGTTCATCCAACTTCGGGTGGTGTAATAGGTTGCAACACGGTCATTCTTCCCTTAATCTATTCCGATTGGTGAGCCCGTAATGAGCTACATTCGTTGAGTTATAAAGCCGAGCTTTATCATTGGAGCTATCCATGTTCATATCATACTTCTACGTATGTGATCTCTTTTAGCTTAGTTCAATGCAATGTTTAATTTGAAATGAGAAAGTGTGGTACTTCGACTTCGGGTAGTGTTATAGGTTGCAACACGGTCATTCTTCCCTTAATCTAGAAGCTATTCCGATTGGTAAACCCGCAATGAGCTACATTCGTTGAGTTATAAAGCCGAGCTTGATCATTGGAGCTATCCATGTTCATATCATACTTCTACACATGTGATCTCTTTTAGCTTAGTTCAATGCAATGTTTAGTTTGACATGAGAAAGTGTGTTCATCCAACTTCGGGTGGTGTAATAGGTTGCAACACGGTCATTCTTCCCTTAATCTAGAAGTTATACCGATTGGTGAACCCGTAATGAGCTACATTCGTTGAGTTATAAAGCCGAGCTTGATCATTGGAGCTATCCATGTTCATATCATACTTCTACGCATGTGATCTCTTTTAACTTAGTTCAATGCAATGTTTAGTTTGACATGAGAAAGTGGGGTAATCCGACTTCGGGTAATGTTATAGGTTGCAACACGGTCATTCTTCCCTTAATCTAGAAGCTATTCCAATTAGTGAACCCATCGTGAGCTACATTCGTTGAGTTATAAAGCCGAGCTTGATCATTGGAGCTATCCATGTTCATATCATACTTCTACACATGTGATCTCTTTTAGCTTAGTTCAATGCATTGTAAGGTTAGTTTGACATGAGAAAGTGTACTAATCTGACTTCGTGTGGTTTAATAGGTTGCAACACGGTCATTCTTCCTTTAATCCAGAAGCTATTGCGATTGGCTAACCCGCAATGAGCTACATTCGTTAAGTTATAAACCCGAGCTTGATCATTGGAGCTATCCATGTTCATATCATATTTCTACGCATGTGATCTCTTTTAGCTTAGTTCAATGCAATGTTTAATTTCACATGAGAAATTGTGCTAATCCAACTTCGGGTGGTGTAATATGTAGCAACACGGACATTCTTCCCTTAACCTAGAAGCTATTCCGATTGGTGAACCCGCAATGAGCTACATTCATGGAGTTATAAAGCCGAGCTTGATCATTGGAGCTATTAATGTTCATATCATATTTCTACGCATGTGATCTCTTTTAGCTTAGTTCAATGCAATGTTTAGTTTGACATGAGAAAGTGTGTTCATCCAACTTCGGGTGGTGTAATAGGTTTCAACACGGTCATTCTTCCCTTAATCTAGAAGTTATTCCGATTGGTGAGCCCGTAATGAGCTACATTCGTTGAGTTATAAAGCCGACCTCGATCATTGGAGCTATCCATGTTCATATCATACTTCTACGCATGTGATCTCTTTTAGCTTAGTTCAATGCAATGTTTAATTTGACATGAGAAAGTGTGGTAATTCGACTTCGAGTAGTGTTATAGGTTGCAACACGGTCATTCTTCCCTTAATCTAGAAGCTATTCCGATTGGTGAACCCGCAATGAGCTACATTCGTTGAGTTATAAAGCCGAGCTTGATCATTGGAGCTATCCATGTTCATATCATACTTCTACGCATGTGATCTCTTTTAGCTTAGTTCAATGCAATGTTTAATTTGACATGAGAAAGTGTGGTAATTCGACTTCGAGTAGTGTTATAGGTTGCAACACAGTCATTCTTCCCTTAATCTAGAAGCTATTCCGATTGGTGAACCCGCAATGAGCTACATTCGTTGAGTTATAAAGCCGACCTTGATCATTGGGGCTATCCATGTTCATATCATACTTCTACGCATATGATCTATTTTAGCTTAGTTCAATGCAATGTTTAGTTTGACATGAGTATTAGTCTATATCAAAGAGATGAGGAGGATGAGGCCGAAGAGGCCGAAGACCTTTAAGGTCAATAAGATGAAATGGAGGAGAGTTAAGGCCGAAGTCATCAAGACAAGGCCGAAGACCACCCCAAGGACCTCCAAGAAGGAGGAAATTAGCCACCAAGGACCCATAAAGGTCATCAAATCATCAAAAGATCAAGAAATGGCCAAAAGAAGGAGTTCTGGAAAAGTCAACGTTTTGGACCAGAAAGTCAACGGTAGGTGGTCATGGACCGCGGGTAGGCCATCGGGTCGAGAGGCACGTACCGCGGGAAGGTTTTCGTGTACTGCGGGCAGACGCAGGATGGGTCAACGGACGGGCGAGAAAGTCAACGGTCAGTGGTCATGGACCGCGGGTAGGCCATCGGGTCGAGAGGCACGTACCGCGGGAAGGTTTTCGTGTACTGCGGGCAGACGCAGGACGGGTCAACGGACGGGCGAGAAAGTCAACGGACGAGTCGTATACCGCGGGTAGCAGATCAGGTCGAGAGGCGTGTACCGCGAGTCGAGACATGGACGTACCGCGGGAAGGAAATTCACGTACCGCGGGTCGAGGAATTCACGTACCGCGGGTCGAGGAATTCATGTACCGCGGGTAAGGAATTCATGTACCGCGGGTAAGGTTTCTGTGTACCGCGGATAAGGTCAACGGCCGAGGCAAAAAGTCAACGTTTTGAGAAATCTTCCAAATGTTGATTCTAATCAAATGGGATGTTATGTAAGGCTGTTAGGACCTAAATGGAGTCTAACTACAGCCAAGAAGACCGTTGGAAGCTTAAGAAGACATGTGACTCTACTTTATGCTAAGTTCAAGACTAAGGACATGTCACTTTCAAGCTTTGGGAACAACACTTCCTCTCTCCTCTCCAACGGTCATATTGCTGAGCATCTAGGCTTCATTTTAAGCTTAACCATCACCTTGTAAACTCTATAAATAGAGCTTGTATTCCCTTTGTAAAAGAATCCGAAAATATATATACAAAGAAGTGTTGCTAAAGTTCTCTCTTCTCTTTATGTTTAAGCAAGTAGTTTCAATGTAGATTCTAGGCTAGTTGGCTCGTGTAGAGGCTGCCCAATGGCAGACCTCTACCCAAACACTTCTAGATCTCCACCAAACTCTTCTTATGCTTTATTTATATTTATGTAAATCTAGATGAATGGTTCTAGAATCCAAGATCTCTTTAGCACACAAACTCCAAGTGTTGTGATGCTTTACTTGGATTAGATCCAACCTAGATTAGTTTTCTCCTTGCTAGAACCGATTTACTCCATAGTAAACTCGGATTCAACAAGTCTTGAGATCGAGTCCATTTTGTGGGTTAAGTGGTTTCATTCACCAAGTGAAGTCTCCACGGTTTATTTTGAGCTTAGTCTCATAAAAACCAACAATGAGAAAGTGTGCAAATCCAACTTCGGGTGGTGTAATAGGTAGCAACACGGTCATTCTTCCCTTAACCTAGAAGCTATTCCGATTGGTGAACCCGCAATGAGCTACATTCATTGAGTTATAAAGCCGAGCTTGATCATTGGAGCTATCAATGTTCATATCATATTTCTACGAATGTGATCTCTTTTAGCTTAGTTCAATGCAATGTTTAATTTGACATGAGAAAGTGTGTTCATCCAACTTCGGGTGGTGTAATAGGTTGCAACACGGTCATTCTTCCCTTAATCCAGAAGCTATTCCGATTGGTGAACCCGCAATGAGCTACATTCATTGAGTTATAAAGCCGACCTTGATAATTGGAGCTATCCATGTTCATATCATACTTCTACGCATGTGATCTCTTTTAGCTTAGTTCAATGCATTTTAAGGTTAGTTGGACATGAGAAAGTGTACTAATCTGACTTCGTGTGGTTTAATAGGTTGCAACACGGTCATTCTTCCTTTAATCCAGAAGCTATTGCGATTGGCTAACCCGCAATGAGCTACATTCGTTAAGTTATAAAGCCGAGCTTAATCATTGGAGCTATCCATGTTCATATCATACTTCTACGCATGTGATCTCTTTTAGCTTAGTTCAATGCTATGTTTAGTTTGACATGAGAAAGTGTGCTAATCCGATTTCGGGTGGTGTAATAGGTAGCAACACGGTCATTCTTCCCTTAATCTAGAAGCTATTCCGATTGGTGAACCCGCAATGAGCTACATTCATTGAGTTATAAAGCCAAGCTTGATCATTGGAGCTATCCATGTTCATATCATACTTCTACGCATGTGATCTCTTTTAACTTAGTTCAATGCAATATTTAGTTTGACAAGAGAAAGTGGGGTAATCCGACTTCGAGTAATGTTATAGATTGCAACACGGTCATTCTTCCCTTAATCTAGAAGCTATTCCGATTAGTGAACCCGTCGTGAGCTACATTCGTTGAGTTATAAAGTCGAGCTTGATCATTATAGCTATCCATGTTCATATCATACTTCTACGCATGTGATCTCTTTTAGCTTAGTTCAATGCATTGTAAGGTTAGTTTGACATGAGAAAGTGTACTAATCTGACTTCGTGTGGTTTAATAGGTTGCAACACGGTCATTCTTCCTTTAATCCAGAAGCTATTGCGATTGGCTAACCCGCAATGAGCTACATTCGTTAAGTTATAAACCCGAGCTTGATCATTGGAGCTATCCATGTTCATATCATATTTCTAAGCATGTGATCTCTTTTAGCTTAGTTCAATGCAATGTTTAGTTTGACATGAGAAAGTGTGCTAATCCAACTTCGGGTGGTGTAATAGGTAGCAACACGTTCATTCTTCCCTTAACCTAGAAGCTATTCCGATTGGTGAACCCGTAATGAGCTACATTCATTGAGTTATAAAGCCGACCTTGATCATTGGAGCTATCCATGTTCATATCATACTTCTACGCATATGATCTCTTTTAGCTTAGTTCAATGCAATGTTTAATTTGACATGAGAAAGTGTGTTCATCCAACTTCGGGTAGTGTTATAGGTTGCAACACGGTCATTCTTCGCTTAATTTAGAAGCTATTCCGATTGGTGAACCCGCAATGAGCTACATTCATTGAGTTATAAAGCCGAGCTTGATCATTGGAGCTATCCATGTTCATATCATACTTCTACGCATGTGATCTCTTTTAGCTTAGTTCAATGCAACGTTTAGTTTGACATGAGAAAGTGTGGTAATCCGACTTCGAGTAATGTTATAGGTTGCAACACGGTCATTCTTCCCTTAATCTAGAAGCTAATCCGATTAGTGAACCCGTCATGAGCTACATTCGTTGAGTTATAAAGCCGAGCTTGATCATTGGAGCTATCCATGTTCATATCATACTTCTACGCATGTGATCTCTTTTAGCTTAGTTCAATGCATTGTAAGGTTAGTTTGACATGAGAAAGTGTACTAATCTGACTTCGTGTGGTTTAATAGGTTGCAACACGGTTATTCTTCCTTTAATCCAGAAGCTATTGCGATTGGCTAACCCGCAATGAGCTACATTCGTTAAGTTATAAACCCGAGCTTGATCATTGGAGCTATCCATGTTCATATTATATTTCTACGCATGTGATCTCTTTTAGCTTAGTTCAATGCAATGTTTAGTTTGACATGAGAAAGTGTGCTAATCCAACTTCGGGTGGTGTAATAGGTAGCAACACGTTCATTCTTCCCTTAACCTAGAAACTATTCCGATTGGTAAACCCGCAATGAGCTATATTCATTGAGTTATAAAGCCGACCTTGATCATTGGAGCTATCCATGTTCATATCATACTTCTACGCATATGATCTCTTTTAGCTTAGTTCAATGCAATGTTTAATTTGACATGAGAAAGTGTGGTAATCCAACTTCGGGTAGTGTTATAGGTTGCAACACGGTCATTCTTCCTTTAATCTAGAAGCTATTCCGAATGGTGATCCCGCAATGAGCTACATTCATTGAGTTATAAAGCCGACCTCGATCATTGGAGCTCTCCATGTTCATATCATACTTCTACGCATGTGATCTCTTTTAGCTTAGTTCAATGCAATGTTTAATTTGACATGAGAAAGTGTGGTAATCCGACTTCGTGTAGTGTTATAGGTTGCAACACGGTCATTCTTCCCTTAATCTAGAACCTATTCCGATTGGTGAACCCGCAATGAGCTACATTCATTTAGTTATAAAGCCGAGCTTGATCATTGGAGCTATCCATGTTCATATCATACTTCTACGCATGTGATCTCTTTTAGCTTAGTTCAATGCAATGTTTAATTTGACATGAGAAAGTGTGGTAATCCGACTTCGGGTGGTGTTATAGTTTGCAACACGGTCATTCTTCCCTTAATCTAGAAGCTATTCCGATTGGTGAACCCGCAATGAGCTACATTCATTGAGTTATAAAGCCGAGCTTGATCATTGGAGCTATCCATGTTCATATCATACTTCTACGCATGTGATATCTTTTAGCTTAGTTCAATGCAATGTTTAGTTTGATATGAGAAAGTGGGGTAATCCGACTTCGGGTGGTGTAATAGGTAGCAACACGGTCATTCTTCTCTTAATCTAGAAGCTATTCCGATTGGTGAACCCGCAATGAGCTACATTCATTGAGTTATAAAGCCGACCTTGATCATTGGAGCTATCCATGTTCATATCATACTTCTACGCATGTGATCTCTTTTAGCTTAGTTCAATGCAATGTTTAGTTTGACATGAGAAAGTGTGGTAATCCGACATTGGGTAGTGGTATAGGTTGCAACACGGTCATTCTTCCCTTAATCTAGAAGCTATTCTGATTGGTGAACCCGCAATGAGCTACATTCATTGAGTTATAAAGCCGACCTCGATCATTGGAGCTCTCCATGTTCATATCATACTTCTACGCATGTGATCTCTTTTAGCTTAGTTCAATGCAATGTTTAGTTTGACATGAGAAAGTGTGGTAATCCGACTTTGGGTAGTGGTATAGGTTGCAACACGGTCATTCTTCCCTTAATCTAGAAGCTATTCCGATTGGTGAACCCGCAATGAGCTACATTCATTGAGTTATAAAGCCGACCTCGTTCATTGGAGCTCTCCATGTTCATATCATACTTCTACGCATGTGATCTCTTTTAGCTTAGTTCAATGCAATGTTTAATTTGACATGAGAAAGTGTGGTAATCCGACTTCGGGTGGTGTAATAGGTTGCAACACGGTCATTCTTCCTTTAATCTAGAAGCTATTCCGATTGGTGAACCCGCAATGAGCTACATTCATTGAGTTATAAAGCCAAGCTTGATCATTGGAGCAATCCATGTTCATTTCATACTTCTACGCATGTGATCTCTTTTAACTTAGTTCAATGCAATGTTTAGTTTGACATGAGAAAGTGGGGTAATCCAACTTCGGATGGTGTAATAGGTAGCAACACGGTCATTCTTCCCTTAATCTAGAAGCTATTCCGATTGGTGAACCCGCAATGAGCTACATTCATTGAGTTATAAAGCCAAGCTTGATTATTAGAGCAATCCATGTTCATATCATACTTCTACGCATGTGATCTCTTTTAGCTTAGTTCAATGCAATGTTTAGTTTGACATCAGAAAGTGGGGTAATTCGACTTCGGGTAGTGTTATAGGTTGCAACACGGTCATTCTTCCCTTAATATAGAAGCTATTCCGATTGGTGAACCCGTCCTGAGCTACATTCGTTGAGTTATAAAGCCGAGCTTGATCATTGGAGCTATCAATGTTCATATCATACTTCTACGCATGTGATCTCTTTTAGCTTAGTTCAATGCATTGTAAGGTTAGTTTGACATGAGAAAGTGTACTAATCTGACTTCGTGTGGTTTAATAGGTTGCAACACGGTCATTCTTCCCTTAACCTAGAAGCTATTCCGATTGGTGAACCCGCAATGAGCTACATTCATTGAGTTATAAAGCCGACCTTGATCATTGGAGCTATCCATGTTCATATCATACTTCAACGCATGTGATCTCTTTTAGCTTAGTTCAATGCAATGTTTAGTTTGACATGAGAAATTGTGGTAATCCGACTTCGGGTAGTGTTATAGGTTGCAACACGGTCATTCTTCCCTTAATCTAGAAGCTATTCCGATTGGTGAACCCGTCCTGAGCTACATTCGTTGAGTTATAAAGCCGAGCTTGATCATTGGAGCTATCCATGTTCATATCATACTTTTACACATGTGATCTCTTTCAGCTTACTTCAATGCATTGTAAGGTTAGTTTGACATGAGAAAGTGTACTAATCCGACTTCGTGTGGTGTAATATGTTGCAACACGGTCATTCTTCCCTTAATCCAGAAGCTATTCTGATTGGTGAACCCGCAATGAGCTACATTGGTTGAGTTATAAAGCCGAGTTTGATCATTGGAGCTATCCATGTTCATATCATACTTCTACGCATGTGATCTCTTTTAGCTTAGTTCAATGCAATGTTTAGTTTGACATGAGAAAGTGTGCTAATCCGACTTCAGGTGGTGTAATAGGTAGCAACACAGTCATTCTTCCTTTAATCTAGAAGCTATTCCGATTGGTGAACCCGCAATGAGCAACATTCATTGAGTGATAAAGCCAAGCTTGATCATTGGAGCTATCCATGTTCATATCATAATTCTACGCATATGATCTCTTTTAGCTTAGTTCAATGCAATGTTTTGTTTTATTGATCAAGATGAATAAATAATAAAGTCCAAATAAAGTCAACGGAAGGTTGAAAGTCGATGGTCGGGTTCTACGTACCGCGGGAAGGCATCGGGTCGAGAGGCACTAACCACGGGTCGAGAAAACATAAGACAAAGGTCGGGTCAACGGCAACAAGGAAAGTCAACATATCGGGTCACGGATCGTGGTAAGGCTGATGGTCGAGGATCGTGTACCGGGGTCGAGGAATTCGTACCAAGGGTCGGAAGGACGCGTACCGCGGGTAGGGTCAACGGCAGCAGCAAAGTCAACATATCGGGCTATGTACCGCGGGAAGGCCGAGGGTCGAGAGACATGGACTGTGGGTCGAGAGAAGGCTTACCGCGGGTAGGAGGATCGTGCACTGGCGGACGGGTCAACGGTAACAGCAGAAGTCAACAGTCGGGTGGTACACAACGGGAAGGCTAATGACCGAGGATCATGTACCGCAGGTCGAGGATCACTTACCCCGGGTCGGACCATGTACTGCGGGATGGAGAAGGACCGAGGTCCATGTACCGCGGGTCGAGGATCTCTTACCCCAGGACCGAGGAACCATGTCCCGCGGTACGGTCAACGGCCGACCAAGAAAAGTCAACGTTTTGAATAATGAAGACTTGGCTTCCTTATGGGCTAGAGATCAGTTACGAAGGTTTGGTTGAGTCCTAAGGAGAGGCACATGACCGTTGGAACTCTAAGAAACATGTGACTCTCCTCCTTTTGCCAAGACCGAGAAGAAAAGGACTTGTAGGCTCAAGTCACTTTCACCTTGGGATCTCCACATGTCCCTTTCACCCTCGAAGACCACCAAGGGCTGCGGCAGAAGAATAAGACCGTTACTCACCTTTTGTTTCTCTTTAAATAGGTTGTAAGACAACATATGTAACTTAACCATTTTTAAAAATGAAAATTATGGATTAACTCTCTCTCTCTCTTATTCTCGGTCCCTCACTCTCTTCTTCATACTTCCGCAAGTTACTCTTCAAATTCTAACATGGTATCAGAGCACAAGATCATATTTCACTCCATTTCTCTTCTAATCTAGCTCAATCTTCGCATTCTCAATCACTTCAACCGAACAAATCTCTTTCTTTCTCTCAAAATCACTTTTATCCAGCGGTCTATAGCGTGTTCGGTGTGTAAACATGGAAAGCTTCAAATCTCTCGGTGTTCATGTTACCCTAAAAGGGCCAAACTACCTCTTATGGTCAAGGAATGCCAAGACCATCCTATGTGGTCGTGGCCTATGGGAACATGTTGAGCTCGGGGCCGCACCAAACCAAGTCACGAATGTGGATGGGGAACAAGTGGTGGTCTCCGGAGACAACAACAAATGGTTTCAAGAAGATCAGGTGGTGATGGCCATCATTCAAAGTTCACTTGATCCGCCGATTCATGAATCCTACTCATATTGCGAGACGGCCAAGGAACTTTGGGAGACTCTCAAAAAGGTATTCGGTAATATATCAAACTTTACCCGAGTCTTTGAAGTACAAAAAGCTATCAATGTCCTAAGTCAAGACGACATTGAGTTCACGTCACACTATGGGAAGTGGCGTGCACTTTGGGCCGAGCTTGAGATGCTTCGCCCAATCACAACCGATCCGGAAGTTCTCAACAAAAGACGTGAAGAAGATCGGGTCTTTAGTCTTCTCCTTACATTAAGTCCGAAGTATAACAACCTCATCGTTCACATACTACGGGATGACAAACTTCCAGACCTTGATGAGGTATGTGCTCGGATCCAAAAGGAAAAAGGAAGCCTTGGACTCTTTGGAGGTCTAGGAGAACTTGCCGTGGCAAACAAGGGTGTATACAAGCCAACGGATAGGAAGAACTTGATGTGTGACCATTGCAAGAAGAAAGGACACCACAAGGATAAATGTTGGATCCTCCACCCACACCTCAAGCCAAATAAATTCAAAGATCATCCTCGGGCCAACAATGTCAAGCCATCGGATGAATCAAACAATTCCGAACCAAGCAACGGACCCTCGCCAATGGACGTGGACTCTGGCCTTGCCCACACCGCGACTATACAAGAGGCGGAGAGGCGTCTCAACTTGGATTCTCTCATCAAGTCTCTCACCCAACTTAAGGAATCCGGTAACGCTTTACTTACAATAAAAACTCCAAAACCCTTAGTTGTGGACTCGGGTGCATCTCATCATATGATTTGCGATCCGAGTCTAATTCACAACATCAAACCGGCTATGGGCAACGTGATTGTTGCAAATGGCCACAAGGTTCCCTTAGAGGGTATTGGAGACTTAAAAGTATTTAAAAAGAATAGCAAAGCCTTTTATCTTCCGAAATTTACATCCAATCTTCTCTCGGTTCATAAGACGACTAATGATTTAAAGTGTAATGCTATCTTTAGTCCTAATGATGTAAAATTTCAGGATATTGAGACCGGATCCATACTTGGAAGTGGAGTGACTCAAGGAGGACTTTATGTGCTTGGAGACACAAAGAATTCTCCTACCTTATCTAATGCTTTAAATTCCGTAGTTGCTAGTAGTTTTAATGTCATTTGGCATGCTAGATTAGGCCATCCTCATAGTAGGGCCTTTGAATTAATGTTACCAAGTAGTACATTTAACAATCTTGAATGTGAGGCATGTATCCGTGGTAAACATTGTAAGACCGTTTTTCCCAAATCGAATTCTAGTTATGAAAAATGCTTTGAATTAGTTCATTCGGATGTTTGGTCTTCACCTTGTTTATCTAGAGACAATCAAAAATACTTTGTGACATTCATAGATGAAAAATCAAAGTACACTTGGCTAACTCTCTTACCATCAAAAGATCGTGTCTATGATGCATTTGTGAATTTTCACACATATGTCACTAATCACTATAATTCTAATGTGAAAAGCTTGAGATCGGACAATGGTGGAGAGTACACAAGTCAAAGGTTCAAACAATACCTAGCAAAGAACGGAATAGAGCACCAAACAAGCTGTCCATACACTCCTCAACAAAATGGAGTTGCGGAAAGGAAAAATCGCCACTTAATGGAAGTGACGAGATCCATGATGTTTCATACAAGCGTTCCAAAAAGATTTTGGAGTGATGCCGTGATGACCGCGTGTTACCTAATCAATCGGACACCAACAAAAATACTCCAAGACAAGTCGCCATTTGAGGTACTAAACAAGACAAAACCATCACTTAATCACTTACGAGTTTTTGGGTGTGTTTGCTATGTGTTAGTACCAAGAGAATTTAGGGACAAGTTGGATGAGAAAAGCACAAGATGCATGTTCCTTGGCTACTCAACAACTCAAAAAGGATACAAATGTTACAACCCGGTAACAAGGAGAATCATGGTCTCAAGGGATGTGAAATTCATCGAGGACAAAGGCTACCATGATATGGAGAATTGGGATGAACTCAAAGACCTTGCCAATCACGCATCGGATAGGGCGGAAATCCTTAAAAATGTTCTAGAGGGTCTTCAAGGAGGCGGCTCGGTGAGTGAGAAAAAGAATGAATCCAATCCGGGAGTACCTCAAGAACCATCCGAGGAATTGGAACGCAGTCGGATGGAGCGGTCCGGAGATACAGCCGGATCACCCGGACACATGAATGAGCATCCTCACGATCGACATGAACGACCCGGGCCACATGGAAATGAACCATCGGAGGAACACAATGCCTCCGAACATGATCAAACGGAAGACCTACCAACACCATCACCGCCTCCGTTAAGAAGAAGCACTAGACTCCGGAAAGACCCCTCAAATTGGGTCAATACCCGGGTCTACTACAACAATAAGGCCGTGGCTCATCCGATCCAAACGGTTTGTTCTCTTGACCTTGTGCCATATGAACATCGATCTTTCCTTGGTAAACTTGATCTTGAGCAGATACCTAAGACATATGAAGAGGCCAAGGAACACAAGGTGTGGCGAGACGCGGTTGGTGCCGAAAGAGGAGCCATGGAACGGAACCATACATGGGTTGAAACGGACTTGCCCAAGGCAGTCACGTCACGGTGGATATTCACCATCAAGTACAAAAGCAATGGTGACATAGAACGCCACAAGGCCCGCCTTGTTGCCCGCGGTTTCACCCAAACATACGGCGAGGATTACACCGATACGTTTGCACCCGTAGCCAAACTCCACACGGTACGAGTTGTACTATCCGTGGCCACCAACCTTGAGTGGGAGCTATGGCAAATGGACGTCAAGAACGCCTTCCTCCAAGGTGAGCTCGAAGATGAAGTTTACATGTATCCACCTCCCGGACTTGAGGATACGGTCCAACCCGGAAGAGTGTTACGTCTTAAGAAGGCTATCTATGGACTCAAGCAATCACCAAGAGCTTGGTATCACAAGCTTAGTGCCACACTAAAGGAAAGAGGGTTCACCAAGTCCGAAGCCGACCACACACTATTCACGTCACACGGCCCGAAGGGTACAATTGTGGTTCTCATCTATGTGGATGACTTGATCATTACGGGCAATGATAAGGACGGTATCTCCTCCACCAAAACCTATCTTAAATCCGTGTTTGATATTAAAGACCTTGGTGAACTAAAATACTTTCTAGGAATTGAAGTGTGCCGTTCTAAGGATGGCCTCTTCCTTTCTCAAAGAAAGTATACTCTTGATCTTTTGCGTGAAACAGGGAAGATAGGGTCTAAACCAGCCAAGACACCACTTGAGGATGGCTACAAGGTCAGTCGAAAGGGGGAGAAAGACGATGAGCCATATGACAATCCACCTCAATACCGAAGACTTGTGGGGAAACTTATCTACTTGACGATCACAAGACCGGACATATGCTATGCCGTGAATCAAGTGAGTCAACACATGCAAGTCCCCACGGCATACCATTGGAACATGGTGGAACGGATCTTGAGATATCTCAAAGGAGGCCCGGGCCGTGGTATATGGATGGGGAAGAACAACAACACCGAGATCGTGGGGTATTGTGATGCGGATTGGGCCGGCGATCGGAATGATAGGAAGTCCACAACCGGGTATTGTACATTCATTGGAGGGAACTTGGTAACTTGGAAGACCAAGAAGCAAAAGGTTGTCTCTTGCTCAAGTGCCGAGGCCGAATACCGAGCAATGAGAAAGCTAACAAATGAAGTAACATGGCTAAAGGCTCTCCTCAAAGATCTTGGTATGGAATCCAACAAGCCAATCACCATTCATTGTGACAATCAAGCCGCAATACACATTGCATCAAACTCCGTGTTCCATGAACGGACCAAGCACATTGAGATAGATTGCCATAAGGTCCGGGAGAAGATTGAAGAAGGAGTAACTCTTCCGTGCTACACAAGGAGTGAAGATCAATTGGCGGACATCTTCACCAAAGCCGCGAGTCTCAAAGTTTGTGATCACATCTACAACAAGCTTGGACTCGTGGACCTCACAAGACCTTGATCAAAGGTTCCCTTTCCCGGGAAATGCACACTCTTTTTCCCTTGGATGAGTTTTGTCCCATGTGGTTTTCTCTCCAAGGTTTTTAATGAGGTGTAGATCTCGGGTCTTCCAATCTTAACCAACATGTCCATTTATGGTTAAGCTTGAGGGGGAGTATTGATCAAGATGAATAAATAATAAAGTCCAAATAAAGTCAACGGAAGGTTGAAAGTCGATGGTCGGGTTCTACGTACCGCGGGAAGGCATCGGGTCGAGAGGCACTAACCACGGGTCGAGAAAACATAAGACAAGGGTCGGGTCAACGGCAACAAGGAAAGTCAACATATCGGGTCACGGATCGTGGTAAGGCTGATGGTCGAGGATCATGTACCGGGGTCGAGGAATTCGTACCAAGGGTCGGAAGGACGCGTACCGCGGGTAGGGTCAACGGCAGCAGCAAAGTCAACATATCGGGCTATGTACCGCGGGAAGGCCGAGGGTCGAGAGACATGGACTGTGGGTCGAGAGAAGGCTTACCGCGGGTAGGAGGATCGTGCACTGGCGGACGGGTCAACGGTAACAGCAGAAGTCAACAGTCGGGTGGTACACAACGGGAAGGCTAATGACCGAGGATCATGTACCGCAGGTCGAGGATCACTTACCCCGGGTCGGACCATGTACTGCGGGATGGAGAAGGACCGAGGTCCATGTACCGCGGGTCGAGGATCTCTTACCC
Organism: Lepidium didymum; assembly: GCA_963920545.1. Classification (NCBI taxonomy): domain Eukaryota; kingdom Viridiplantae; phylum Streptophyta; class Magnoliopsida; order Brassicales; family Brassicaceae; genus Lepidium; species Lepidium didymum. Next base: position 10,631,924 of record OY986993.1, on the reverse strand, counting down.
CAGGACCGAGGAACCATGTCCCGCGGTACGGTCAACGGCCGACCAAGAAAAGTCAACGTTTTGAATAATGAAGACTTGGCTTCCTTATGGGCTAGAGATCAGTTACGAAGGTTTGGTTGAGTCCTAAGGAGAGGCACATGACCGTTGGAACTCTAAGAAACATGTGACTCTCCTCCTTTTGCCAAGACCGAGAAGAAAAGGACTTGTAGGCTCAAGTCACTTTCACCTTGGGATCTCCACATGTCCCTTTCACCCTCGAAGACCACCAAGGGCTGCGGCAGAAGAATAAGACCGTTACTCACCTTTTGTTTCTCTTTAAATAGGTTGTAAGACAACATATGTAACTTAACCATTTTTAAAAATGAAAATTATGGATTAACTCTCTCTCTCTCTTATTCTCGGTCCCTCACTCTCTTCTTCATACTTCCGCAAGTTACTCTTCAAATTCTAACATGTTTGACATGAGAAAGTGTGCTCATCCGACTTCGGGTGGTGTAATAGGTTGCAACACGGTCATTCGTCCCATAATCTAGAAGTTATTCCGATTGGTGAACCCGTAAAGAGCTACATTCGTTGAGTTATAAAGCCGAGCTTGATCATTGGAGCTATCCATGTTCATATCATATTTCTACGCATGTGATCTCTTTTATCTTAGTTCAATGCAACGTTTAGTTTGACATGAGAAAGTGTGCTAATCCGACTTCGGGTGGTGTAATAGGTAGCAACACGGTCACTTTTCTCTTAATCTAGAAGCTATTCCGATTGGTGAACCCGCAATGAGCTACATTCGTTGAGTTATAAAGCCGAGCTTGATCGTTGGAGCTATCCATGTTCATATCATACTTCTACGCATGTGATCTCTTTTAGCTTAGTTCAATGCAATGTTTAGTTTGACATGAGAAAGTGGTGTAATCCGACTTCGGGTAGTGTTATAGGTTGCAACACGGTCATTCTCCCCTTAATCTAGAAGCTATTCCGATTGGTGAACCCGTCCTGAGCTACATTCGTTGAGTTATAAAGCCGAGCTTGATCATTGGAGCTATCCATGTTTATATCACATTTCTACGCATGTGATTTCTTTTAGCTTAGTTCAATGCAATGTTTAGTTTGACATGAGAGAGTGTGCTAATCCAACATCGGATGGTGTAATAGGTAGCAACACGGTCATTCTTCCCTTAACCTAGAAGCCATTCAGATTGGTGAACCCGCAATGAGCTACATTCGTTGAGTTATAAAGCCGAGCTTGATCATTGGAGCTATCCATGTTCATATCATACTTCTACGCAGATGATCTCTTTTAGCTTAGTTCAATGCAATGTTTAGTTTGACATGAGAAAGTGTGTTCATCCAACTTCGGGTGGTGTAATAGGTTGCAACACGGTCATTCTTCCCTTAATCTAGAAGTTATTCCGATTGGTGAACCCGTAAAGAGCTACATTCGTTGAGTCATAAAGCCGAGCTTGATCATTGGAGCTATCCATGTTCATATCATACTTCTACGCATGTGATCTCTTTTAGCTTAGTTCAATGAAACGTTTAGTTTGACATGAGAAAGTGTGCTAATCCGACTTCGGGTGGTGTAATAGGTAGCAACACGGTCACTCTTCTCTTAATCTAGAAGCTATTCCGATTGGTGAACCCGCAATGAGCTACATTCGTTGAGTTATAAAGCCGAGCTTGATCATTGGAGCTATCCATGTTCATATCATATTTCTAAGCATGTGATCTCTTTTAGCTTAGTTCAATGCAATGTTTAGTTTGACATGAGAAAGTGTGCTAATCCAACTTCGGGTGGTGTAATAGGTAGCAACACGGTCATTCTTCCCTTAATCTAGAAGCTATTCCGATTGGTGAACCCGCAATGAGCTACATTCATGGAGTTATAAAGCCGAGCTTGATCATTGGAGCTATCCATGTTCATATCATACTTCTACGCAGATGATCTCTTTTAGCTTAGTTCAATGCAATGTTTAGTTTGACATGAGAAAGTGTGTTCATCCAACTTCGGGTGGTGTAATACGTTGCAACACGGTCATTCTTCCCTTAATCTAGAAGTTATTCCGATTGGTGAACCCGTAAAGAGCTACATTCGTTGAGTCATAAAGCCGAGCTTGATCATTGGAGCTATCCATGTTCATATCATACTTCTACGCATGTGATCTCTTTTAGCTTAGTTCAATGAAACGTTTAGTTTGACATGAGAAAGTGTGCTAATCCGACTTCGGGTGGTGTAATAGGTAGCAACACGGTCACTCTTCTCTTAATCTAGAAGCTATTCCGATTGGTGAACCCGCAATGAGCTACATTCGTTGAGTTATAAAGCCGAGCTTGATCGTTGGAGCTATCCATGTTCATATCATACTTCTACGCATGTGATCTCTTTTAGCTTAGTTCAATGAAACGTTTAGTTTGACATGAGAAAGTGTGCTAATCCGACTTTGGGTGGTGTAATAGGTAGCAACACGGTCATTCTTCCCTTAACCTAGAAGCTATTCCGATTGGTGAACCCGCAATGAGCTACATTCATTGAGTTATAAAGCCGACCTTGATCATTGGAGCTATCCATGTTCATATCATACTTCAACGCATGTGATCTCTTTTAGCTTAGTTCAATGCAGTGTTTAGTTTGACATGAGAAATTGTGGTAATCCGACTTCGGGTAGTGTTATAGGTTGCAACACGGTCATTCTTCCCTTAATCTAGAAGCTATTCCGATTGGTGAACCCGTCCTGAGCTACATTCGTTGAGTTATAAAGCCGAGCTTGATCATTGGAGCTATCCATGTTCATATCATACTTTTACACATGTGATCTCTTTTAGCTTACTTCAATGCATTGTAAGGTTAGTTTGACATGAGAAAGTGTACTAATCCGACTTCGTGTGGTGTAATATGTTGCAACACGGTCATTCTTCCCTTAATCCAGAAGCTATTCTGATTGGTGAACCCGCAATGAGCTACATTCGTTGAGTTATAAAGCCGAGTTTGATCATTGGAGCTATCCATGTTCATATCATACTTCTACGCATGTGATCTCTTTTAGCTTAGTTCAATGCAATGTTTAGTTTGACATGAGAAAGTGTGCTAATCCGACTTCAGGTGGTGTAATAGGTAGCAACACAGTCATTCTTCCTTTAATCTAGAAGCTATTCCGATTGGTGAACCTGCAATGAGCTACATTCATTGAGTGATAAAGCCAAGCTTGATCATTGGAGCTATCCATGTTCATATCATATTTCTACGCATATGATCTCTTTTAGCTTAGTTCAATGCAATGTTTTGTTTGACATGAGAAAGTGTGCTCATCCGACTTCGGGTGGTGTAATAGGTTGCAACACGGTCATTCGTCCCATAATCTAGAAGTTTTTCCGATTGGTGAACCCGTAAAGAGCTACATTCGTTGAGTTATAAAGCCGAGCTTGATCATTGGAGCTATCCATGTTCATATCATATTTCTACGCATGTGATCTCTTTTAGCTTAGTTCAATGCAACGTTTAGTTTGACATGAGAAAGTGTGCTAATCCGACTTCGGGTGGTGTAATAGGTAGCAACACGGTCACTTTTCTCTTAATCTAGAAGCTATTCCGATTGGTGAACCCGCAATGAGCTACATTCGTTGAGTTATAAAGCCGAGCTTGATCGTTGGAGCTATCCATGTTCATATCATACTTCTACGCATGTGATCTCTTTTAGCTTAGTTCAATGCAATGTTTAGTTTGACATGAGAAAGTGGTGTAATCCGACTTCGGGTAGTGTTATAGGTTGCAACACGGTCATTCTCCCCTTAATCTAGAAGCTATTCCGATTGGTGTACCCGTCCTGAGCTACATTCGTTGAGTTATAAAGCCGAGCTTGATCATTGGAGCTATCCATGTTTATATCACATTTCTACGCATGTGATTTCTTTTAGCTTAGTTCAATGCAATGTTTAGTTTGACATGAGAAAGTGTGCTAATCCAACATCGGATGGTGTAATAGGTAGCAACACGGTCATTCTTCCCTTAACCTAGAAGCCATTCAGATTGGTGAACCCGCAATGAGCTACATTCGTTGAGTTATAAAGCCGAGCTTGATCGTTGGAGCTATCCATGTTCATATCATACTTCTACGCATGTGATCTCTTTTAGCTTAGTTCAATGCAATGTTTAATTTGACATGAGAAAGTGTGGTAATCCGACTTCGGGTAGTGTTATAGGTTGCAACACGGTCATTCTTCCCTTAATCTAGAAGCTATTCCGATTGGTGAACCCGCAATGAGCTACATTCATTGAGTTATAAAGCCAAGCTTGATCATTGGAGCAATCCATGTTCATATCATACTTCTACGCATGTTATCTCTTTTAACTTAGTTCAATGCAATGTTTAGTTTAACATGAGAAAGTGGGGTAATTCGACCTCGGGTGGTGTAATAGGTAGCAACACGATATTAGAGAGAATGAAGCCAAGACAGAGAATAAGAGATGAGTTTTAGAACAGAGAATGGACTTGGAACAGAGAATAAGGAATTAGAGTTGGAGAATATAGGTGAAGAATGCTTAGAAATGACAGAGAATAGGAGAGATTAGGATCTTAGAATGCTCTGATACCATGTAAGAATGGAAGAATTAATGGAAGAAAGCTCATAGAGAGAGAGAATGGGGGTGAGAATGAAGAAGAAGAAGAGTGAATACACACTCTTCTTCTTCTTCATTCTCACCCCCATTCTCTCTCTCTATGAGCTTTCTTCCATTAATTCTTAAATTCTTACACACGGTCATTCTTCCCTTAACCTAGAAGCTATTCTGATTGGTGAACCCGCAATGAGCTACATTCATGGAATTATAAAGCCGAGCTTGATCATTGGAGCTATCCATGTTCATATCATACTTCTACGCATATGATCTCTTTTAGCTTAGTTCAATGCAATGTTTAGTTTGACATGAGAAAGTGTGTTCATCCAACTTTGGGTGGTGTAATAGGTTGCAACACGGTCATTCTTCCCTTAATCTAGAAGTTATTCCGATTGGTGAACCCGTCCTGAGCTATATTCGTTGAGTTATAAAAGCCGAGCTTGATCATTGGAGCTATCCATGTTTATATCACATTTCTACGCATGTGATTTCTTTTAGCTTAGTTCAATGCAATGTTTAGTTTGACATGAGAAAGTGTGGTAATTCGACTTCGAGTAATGTTATAGGTTGCAACACGGTCATTCTTCCCTTAATCTAGAAGCTATTCTGATTGGTGAACCCGCAATGAGCTACATTCGTTGAGTTATAAAGCCGAGCTTGATCATTGGAGCTATCCATGTTCATATCATACTTCTACGCATGTGATCTCTTTTAGCTTAGTTCAATGCAATGTTTAGTTTGACATGAGAAAGTGTGCTAATCTGACTTCGTGTGGTTTAATAGGTTGCAACACGGTCATTCTTCCCTTAATCTAGAAGCTATTCCGATTGGTGAACCCGCAATGAGCTACATTCGTTGAGTTATAAAGCCAAGCTTGATCGTTGGAGCTATCCATGTTCATATCATACTTCTACGCATGTGATCTCTTTTAGCTTAGTTCAATGCAATGTTTAGTTTGACATGAGAAAGTAAGGTAATGTGACTTCGGGTAGTGTTATAGGTTGCAACACGGTCATTCTTTCCTTAATCTAGAAGTTATTCCTATTGGTGAACCCGTAATGAGCTACATTCGTTGAGGTGTAAAGCCGAGCTTGATCATTGGAGCTATCCATGTTCATATCATACTTCTACGTATGTGATCTCTTATACCTTAGTTCAATGCAATGTTTAGTATGACATGAGAATGTGTGGTAATCCGACTTCGGGTAGTGTTATAGGTTGTAACACGGTCATTCTTCCCTTAATCTAGAAGCTATTTCGATTGCTGAACCCGTCCTGAGCTACATTCGTTGAGTTATAAAGCCGAGCTTGATCATTGGAGCTATCGATGTTCATTTCATATTTCTACGCATGTGATCTCTTTACAATACAATGCTTAGTTTGACATGAGAAAGTATGCTAATTCGACTTCGGGTGGTGTAATAGGTAGCAACACGGTCACTTTTCTCTTAATCTAGAAGCTATCCGATTGGTGAACCCGCAATGAGCTACATTCGTTGAGTTATAAAGCCGAGCTTGATCATTGGAGCTATCCATGTTCATATCATATTTCTAAGCATGTGATCTCTTTTAGCTTAGTTCAATGCAATGTTTAGTTTGACATGAGAAAGTGTGCTAATCCAACTTCGGGTGGTGTAATAGGTAGCAACACGGTCATTCTTCCCTTAATCTAGAAGCTATTCCGATTGGTGAACCCGCAATGAGCTACATTCATGGAGTTATAAAGCCGAGCTTGATCATTGGAGCTATCCATGTTCATATCATACTTCTACGCAGATGATCTCTTTTAGCTTAGTTCAATGCAATGTTTAGTTTGACATGAGAAAGTGTGTTCATCCAACTTCGGGTGGTGTAATAGGTTGCAACACGGTCATTCTTCCCTTAATCTAGAAGTTATTCTGATTGGTGAACCCGTAAAGAGCTACATTCGTTGAGTCATAAAGCCGAGCTTGATCATTGGAGCTATCCATGTTCATATCATACTTCTACGCATGTGATCTCTTTTAGCTTAGTTCAATGAAACGTTTAGTTTGACATGAGAAAGTGTGCTAATCCGACTTCGGGTGGTGTAATAGGTAGCAACACGGTCACTCTTCTCTTAATCTAGAAGCTATTCCGATTGGTGAACCCGCAATGAGCTACATTCGTTGAGTTATAAAGCCGAGCTTGATCGTTGGAGCTATCCATGTTCATATCATACTTCTACGCATGTGATCTCTTTTAGCTTAGTTCAATGAAACGTTTAGTTTGACATGAGAAAGTGTGCTAATCCGACTTTGGGTGGTGTAATAGGTAGCAACACGGTCATTCTTCCCTTAACCTAGAAGCTATTCCGATTGGTGAACCCGCAATGAGCTACATTCATTGAGTTATAAAGCCGACCTTGATCATTGGAGCTATCCATGTTCATATCATACTTCAACGCATGTGATCTCTTTTAGCTTAGTTCAATGCAATGTTTAGTTTGACATGAGAAATTGTGGTAATCCGACTTCGGGTAGTGTTATAGGTTGCAACACGGTCATTCTTCCCTTAATCTAGAAGATATTCCGATTGGTGAACCCGTCCTGAGCTACATTCGTTGAGTTATAAAGCCGAGCTTGATCATTGGAGCTATCCATGTTCATATCATACTTTTACACATGTGATCTCTTTTAGCTTACTTCAATGCATTGTAAGGTTAGTTTGACATGAGAAAGTGTACTAATCCGACTTCGTGTGGTGTAATATGTTGCAACACGGTCATTCTTCCCTTAATCCAGAAGCTATTCTGATTGGTGAACCCGCAATGAGCTACATTCGTTGAGTTATAAAGCCGAGTTTGATCATTGGAGCTATCCATGTTCATATCATACTTCTACGCATGTGATCTCTTTTAGCTTAGTTCAATGCAATAATTAGTTTGACATGAGAAAGTGTGCTAATCCGACTTCAGGTGGTGTAATAGGTAGCAACACGGTCATTCTTCCCTTAACCTAGAAGCTATTCCGATTGGTGAACCCGCAATGAGCTACATTCATTGAGTTATAAAGCCGACCTTGATCATTGGAGCTATCCATGTTCATATCATATTTCTACGCATATGATCTCTTTTAGCTTAGTTCAATGCAATGTTTTGTTTGACATGAGAAAGTGTGCTCATCCGACTTCGGGTGGTGTAATAGGTTGCAACACGGTCATTCGTCCCATAATCTAGAAGTTATTCCGATTGGTGAACCCGTAAAGAGCTACATTCGTTGAGTTATAAAGCCGAGCTTGATCATTGGAGCTATCCATGTTCATATCATATTTCTACGCATGTGATCTCTTTTAGCTTAGTTCAATGCAACGTTTAGTTTGACATGAGAAAGTGTGCTAATCCGACTTCGGGTGGTGTAATAGGTAGCAACACGGTCACTTTTCTCTTAATCTAGAAGCTATTTCGATTGGTGAACCCGCAATGAGCTACATTCGTTGAGTTATAAAGCCGAGCTTGATCGTTGGAGCTATCCATGTTCATATCATACTTCTACGCATGTGATCTCTTTTAGCTTAGTTCAATGCAATGTTTAGTTTGACATGAGAAAGTGGTGTAATCCGACTTCGGGTAGTGTTATAGGTTGCAACACGGTCATTCTCCCCTTAATCTAGAAGCTATTCCGATTGGTGAACCCGTCCTGAGCTACATTCGTTGAGTTATAAAGCCGAGCTTGATCATTGGAGCTATCCATGTTTATATCACATTTCTACGCATGTGATTTCTTTTAGCTTAGTTCAATGCAATGTTTAGTTTGACATGAGAAAGTGTGCTAATCCAACATCGGATGGTGTAATAGGTAGCAACACGGTCATTCTTCCCTTAACCTAGAAGCCATTCAGATTGGTGAACCCGCAATGAGCTACATTCGTTGAGTTATAAAGCCGAGCTTGATCGTTGGAGCTATCCATGTTCATATCATACTTCTACGCATGTGATCTCTTTTAGCTTAGTTCAATGCAATGTTTAATTTGACATGAGAAAGTGTGGTAATCCGACTTCGGGTAGTGTTATAGGTTGCAACACGGTCATTCTTCCCTTAATCTAGAAGCTATTCCGATTGGTGAACCCGCAATGAGCTACATTCATTGAGTTATAAAGCCAAGCTTGATCATTGGAGCAATCCATGTTCATATCATACTTCTACGCATGTTATCTCTTTTAACTTAGTTCAATGCAATGTTTAGTTTAACATGAGAAAGTGGGGTAATTCGACCTCGGGTGGTGTAATAGGTAGCAACACGGTATTAGAGAGAATGAAGCCAAGACAGAGAATAAGAGATGAGTTTTAGAACAGAGAATGGACTTGGAACAGAGAATAAGGAATTAGAGTTGGAGAATATAGGTGAAGAATGCTTAGAAATGACAGAGAATAGGAGAGATTAGGATCTTAGAATGCTCTGATACCATGTAAGAATGGAAGAATTAATGGAAGAAAGCTCATAGAGAGAGAGAATGGGGGTGAGAATGAAGAAGAAGAAGAGTGAATACACACTCTTCTTCTTCTTCATTCTCACCCCCATTCTCTCTCTCTATGAGCTTTCTTCCATTAATTCTTAAATTCTTACACACGGTCATTCTTCCCTTAACCTAGAAGCTATTCTGATTGGTGAACCCGCAATGAGCTACATTCATGGAATTATAAAGCCGAGCTTGATCATTGGAGCTATCCATGTTCATATCATACTTCTACGCATATGATCTCTTTTAGCTTAGTTCAATGCAATGTTTAGTTTGACATGAGAAAGTGTGTTCATCCAACTTCGGGTGGTGTAATAGGTTGCAACACGGTCATTCTTCCCTTAATCTAGAAGTTATTCCGATTGGTGAACCCGTCCTGAGCTATATTCGTTGAGTTATAAAAGCCGAGCTTGATCATTGGAGCTATCCATGTTTATATCACATTTCTACGCATGTGATTTCTTTTAGCTTAGTTCAATGCAATGTTTAGTTTGACATGAGAAAGTGTGGTAATTCGACTTCGAGTAATGTTATAGGTTGCAACACGGTCATTCTTCCCTTAATCTAGAAGCTATTCTGATTGGTGAACCCGCAATGAGCTACATTCGTTGAGTTATAAAGCCGAGCTTGATCATTGGAGCTATCCATGTTCATATCATACTTCTACGCATGTGATCTCTTTTAGCTTAGTTCAATGCAATGTTTAGTTTGACATGAGAAAGTGTGCTAATCTGACTTCGTGTGGTTTAATAGGTTGCAACACGGTCATTCTTCCCTTAATCTAGAAGCTATTCCGATTGGTGAACCCGCAATGAGCTACATTCGTTGAGTTATAAAGCCAAGCTTGATCGTTGGAGCTATCCATGTTCATATCATACTTCTACGCATTTGATCTCTTTTAGCTTAGTTCAATGCAATGTTTAGTTTGACATGAGAAAGTAAGGTAATGTGACTTCGGGTAGTGTTATAGGTTGCAACACGGTCATTCTTTCCTTAATCTAGAAGTTATTCCTATTGGTGAACCCGTAATGAGCTACATTCGTTGAGGTGTAAAGCCGAGCTTGATCATTGGAGCTATCCATGTTCATATCATACTTCTACGTATGTGATCTCTTATACCTTAGTTCAATGCAATGTTTAGTATGACATGAGAATGTGTGGTAATCCGACTTCGGGTAGTGTTATAGGTTGTAACACGGTCATTCTTCCCTTAATCTAGAAGCTATTTCGATTGCTGAACCCGTCCTGAGCTACATTCGTTGAGTTATAAAGCCGAGCTTGATCATTGGAGCTATCGATGTTCATTTCATATTTCTACGCATGTGATCTCTTTACAATACAATGCTTAGTTTGACATGAGAAAGTGTGCTAATTCGACTTCGGGTGGTGTAATAGGTAGAAACACGGTCACTCTTCTCTTAATCTAGAAGCTATCCGATTGGTGAACCCGCAATGAGCTACATTCGTTGAGTTATAAAGCCGAGCTTGATCGTTGGAGCTATCCATGTTCATATCATACTTCTACGCATGTGATCTCTTTTAGCTTAGTTCAATGCAATGTTTAGTTTGACATGAGAAAGTGGGCTAATTCGACTTTGGGTGGTGTAATAGGTAGAAACACGGTCACTCTTCTCTTAATCTAGAAGCTATTCCGATTGGTGAACCCGCAATGAGCTACATTCGTTGAGTTATAAAGCCGAGCTTGATCGTTGGAGCTATCCATGTTCATATCATACTTCTACGCATGTGATCTCTTTTAGCTTAGTTCAATGCAATGTTTAGTTTGACATGAGAAATTGTGGTAATCCGACTTCGGGTAGTGTTATAGGTTGCAACACGGTCATTCTTCCCTTAATCTAGAAGCTATTTCGATTGGTGAACCCGTCCTGAGCTACATTCGTTGAGTTATAAAGCCGAGCTTGATCATTGGAGCTATCCATGTTCATATCATACTTTTACACATGTGATCTCTTTTAGCTTACTTCAATGCATTGTAAGGTTAGTTTGACATGAGAAAGTGTACTAATCCGACTTCGTGTGGTGTAATATGTTGCAACACGGTCATTCTTCCCTTAATCCAGAAGCTATTCCGATTTGTGAACCCGCAATGAGCTACATTCGTTGAGTTATAAAGCCGAGCTTGATCATTGGAGCTATCCATGTTCATATCATACTTCTATGCATGTGATCTCTTTTAGCTTAGTTTAATGCAATGTTTAGTTTGACATGAGAAAGTGTGCTAATCCGACTTCAGGTGGTGTAATAGGTAGCAACACAGTCATTCTTCCCTTAATCTAGAAGCTATTCCGATTGGTGAACCCGCAATGAGCTACATTCGTTGAGTTATAAAGCCGAGCTTGATCGTTGGAGCTATCCATGTTCATATCATACTTCTACGCATGTGATCTCTTTTAGCTTAGTTGAATGCAATGTTTAGTTTGACATGAGAAAGTGGTGTAATCCGACTTCGGGTAGTGTTATAGGTTGCAGCACGGTCATTCTTCCCTTAATCTATAAGCTATTCCGATTGGTGAACCCGTAAAGAGCTACATTCGTTGAGTTATAAAGCCGAGCTTGATCATTGGAGCTATCCATGTTCATATCATATTTCTACGCATGTGATCTCTTTTAGCTTAGTTCAATGCAACGTTTAGTTTGACATGAGAAAGTGTGCTAATCCGATTTCGGGTGGTGTAATAGGTAGCAACACGGTCATTCGTCCCTTAATCTAGAAGTTATTTTGATTGGTGAACCCGTAAAGAGCTACATTCGTTGAGTTATAAAGCCGAGCTTGATCATTGGAGCTATCCATGTTCATATCATATTTCTACGCATGTGATCTCTTTTAGCTTAGTTCAATGCAACGTTTAGTTTGACATGAGAAAGTGTGCTAATCCGACTTCGGGTGCTGTAATAGGTAGCAACACGGTCACTCTTCTCTTAATCTAGAAGCTATTCCGATTGGTGAACCCGCAATGAGCTACATTCGTTGAGTTATAAAGCCGAGCTTGATCGTTGGAGCTATCCATGTTCATATCATACTTCTACGCATGTGATCTCTTTTAGCTTAGTTCAATGCAATGTTTAGTTTGACATGAGAAAGTGGTGTAATCCGACTTCGGGTAGTGTTATTGGTTGCAACACGGTCATTCTTCCCTTAATCTAGAATCTATTCCGATTGGTGAACCCGTCCTGAGCTACATTCGTTGAGTTATAAAGCCGAGGTTGATCATTGGAGCTATCCATGTTTATATCACATTTCTACGCATGTGATTTCTTTTAGCTTAGTTCAATGCAATGTTTAGTTTGACATGAGAAAGTGTGCTAATCCAACATCGGATGGTGTAATAGGTAGCAACACGGTCATTCTTCCCTTAACCTAGAAGCTATTCCGATTGGTGAACCCGCAATGAGCTACATTCGTTGAGTTATAAAGCCGAGCTTGATCGTTGGAGCTATCCATGTTCATATCATACTTCTACGCATGTGATCTCTTTTAGCTTAGTTCAATGCAATGTTTAGTTTGACATGAGAAAGTGGTGTAATCCGACTTCGGGTAGTGTTATTGGTTGCAACACGGTCATTCTTCCCTTAATCTAGAATCTATTCCGATTGGTGAACCCGTCCTAAGCTACATTCGTTGAGTTATAAAGCCGAGCTTGATCATTGGAGCTATCCATGTTTATATCACATTTCTACGCATGTGATTTCTTTTAGCTTAGTTCAATGCAATGTTTAGTTTGACATGAGAAAGTGTGCTAATCCAACATCGGATGGTGTAATAGGTAGCAACACGGTCATTCTTCCCTTAACCTAGAAGCTATTCCGATTGGTGAACCCGCAATGAGCTACATTCGTTGAGTTATAAAGCCGAGCTTGATCGTTGGAGCTATCCATGTTCATATCATACTTCTACGCATGTGATCTCTTTTAGCTTAGTTCAATGCAATGTTTAGTTTGACATGAGAAAGTGGGGTAATCCGACTTCGGGTGGTGTAATAGGTAGCAACACGGTCATTCTTCCCTTAATCTAGAAGCTATTCCGATTGGTGAACCCGCAATGAGCTACATTCATTGAGTTATAAAGCCAAGCTTGATCATTGGAGCAATCCATGTTCATATCATACTTCTACGCATGTGATCTCTTTTAACTTAGTTCAATGCAATGTTTAGTTTAACATGAGAAAGTGAGGTAATTCGACTTCGGGTGGTGTAATAGGTAGCAACACGGTCATTCTTCCCTTAACCTAGAAGCTATTCCGATTGGTGAACCCGCAATGAGCTACATTCATGGAATTATAAAGCCGAACTTGATCATTGGAGCTATCCATGTTCATATCATACTTTTACGCATATGATCTCTTTTAGCTTAGTTCAATGCAATGTTTAGTTTGACATGAGAAAGTGTGTTCATCCAACTTCGGGTGGTGTAATAGGTTGCAACACGGTCATTCTTCCCTTAATCTAGAAGTTATTCCGATTGGTGAACCCGTAATGAGCTACATTCGTTGAGTTATAAAAGCCGAGCTTGATCATTGGAGCTATCCATGTTTATATCACATTTCTACGCATGTGATTTCTTTTAGCTTAGTTCAATGCAATGTTTAGTTTGACATGAGAAAGTGTGCTAATCCGACATCGGATGGTGTAATAGGTTGCAACACGGTCATTCTTCACTTAATCTAAAAGCTATTCCGATTGGTGAACCCGCAATGAGCTACATTCATTGAGTTATAAAGCCAAGCTTGATCATTGGAGCTATCCATGTTCATATCATACTTTTACGCATGTTATCTCTTTTAGCTTAGTTCAATGCAATGTTTAGTTTGACATGAGAAAGTGTGCTAATCCGACTTCGGGTGGTGTAATAGGTAGCAACACGGTCATTCTTTCCTTAATCTAGAAGTTATTCCTATTGGTGAACCCGTAATGAGCTACATTCGTTGAGGTGTAAAGCCGAGCTTGATCGTTGGAGCTATCCATGTTCATATCATACTTCTACGCATGTGATCTCTTTTAGCTTAGTTCAATGCAATGTTTAGTTTGACATGAGAAAGTGGGCTAATTCGACTTCGGGTGGTGTAATAGGTAGAAACGCGGTCACTCTTCTCTTAATCTAGAAGCTATTCCGATTGGTGAACCCGCAATGAGCTACATTCGTTGAGTTATAAAGCCGAGCTTGATCGTTGGAGCTATCCATGTTCATATCATACTTCTACGCATGTGATCTCTTTTAGCTTAGTTCAATGCAATGTTTAGTTTGACATGAGAAAGTGGGGTAATCCGACTTCGGGTGGTGTAATAGGTAGCAACACGGTCATTCTTCCCTTAATCTAGAAGCTATTCCAATTAGTGAACCCGCAATGAGCTACATTCATTGAGTTATAAAGCCAAGCTTGATCATTGGAGCAATCCATGTTCATATCATACTTCTACGCATGTGATCTCTTTTAACTTAGTTCAATGCAATGTTTAGTTTAACATGAGAAAGTGGGGTAATTCGACTTCGGGTGGTGTAATAGGTAGCAACACGGTCATTCTTCCCTTAACCTAGAAGCTATTCCGATTGGTGAACCCGCAATGAGCTACATTCATGGAATTATAAAGCCGAGCTTGATCATTGGAGCTATCCATGTTCATATCATACTTCTACGCATATGATCTCTTTTAGCTTAGTTCAATGCAATGTTTAGTTTGACATGAGAAAGTGTGTTCATCCAACTTCGGGTGGTGTAATAGGTTGCAACACGGTCATTCTTCCCTTAATCTAGAAGTTATTCCGATTGGTGAACCCGTAATGAGCTACATTCGTTGAGTTATAAAAGCCGAGCTTGATCATTGGAGCTATCCATGTTTATATCACATTTCTACGCATGTGATTTCTTTTAGCTTAGTTCAATGCAATGTTTAGTTTGACATGAGAAAGTGTGCTAATCCGACATCGGATGGTGTAATAGGTTGCAACACGGTCATTCTTCACTTAATCTAAAAGCTATTCCGATTGGTGAACCCGCAATGAGCTACATTCATTGAGTTATAAAGCCAAGCTTGATCATTGGAGCTATCCATGTTCGTATCATACTTTTACGCATGTGATCTCTTTTAGCTTAGTTCAATGCAATGTTTAGTTTGACATGAGAAAGTGTGCTAATCCGACTTCAGGTGGTGTAATAGGTAGCAACACAGTCACTCTTCTCTTAATCTAGAAGCTATCCGATTGGTGAACCCGCAATGAGCTACATTCGTTGAGTTATAAAGCCAAGCTTGATCGTTGGAGCTATCCATGTTCATATCATACTTCTACGCATGTGATCTCTTTTAGCTTAGTTCAATGCAATGTTTAGTTTGACATGAGAAAGTAAGGTAATCTGACTTCGGGTAGTGTTATAGGTTGCAACACGGTCATTCTTTCCTTAATCTAGAAGTTATTCCTATTGGTGAACCCGTAATGAGCTACATTCGTTGAGGTGTAAAGCCGAGCTTGATCATTGGAGCTATCCATGTTCATATCATACTTCTACGTATGTGATCTCTTATACCTTAGTTCAATGCAATGTTTAGTTTGACATCAGAATGTGTGGTAATCCGACTTCGGGTAGTGTTATAGGTTGCAACACGGTCATTCTTCCCTTAATCTAGAAGCTATTTCGATTGCTGAACCCGTCCTGAGCTACATTCGTTGAGTTATAAAGCCGAGCTTGATCATTGGAGCTATCGATGTTCATATCATATTTCTACGCATGTGATCTCTTTACAATACAATGCTTAGTTTGACATGAGAAAGTGTGCTAATTCGACTTCGGGTGGTGTAATAGGTAGAAACACGGTCACTCTTCTCTTAATCTAGAAGCTATCCGATTGGTGAACCCGCAATGAGCTACATTCGTTGAGTTATAAAGCCGAGCTTGATCGTTGGAGCTATCCATGTTCATATCATACTTCAACGCATGTGATCTCTTTTAGCTTAGTTCAATGCAATGTTTAGTTTGACATGAGAAAGTGGGCTAATTCGACTTCGGGTGGTGTAATAGGTAGAAACACGGTCACTCTTCTCTTAATCTAGAAGCTATTCCGATTGGTGAACCCGCAATGAGCTACATTCGTTGAGTTATAAAGCCGAGCTTGATCGTTGGAGCTATCCATGTTCATATCATACTTCTACACATGTGATCTCTTTTAGCTTAGTTCAATGCAATGTTTAGTTTGACATGAGAAATTGTGGTAATCCGACTTCGGGTAGTGTTATAGGTTGCAACACGGTCATTCTTCCCTTAATCTAGAAGCTATTTCGATTGGTGAACCCGTCCTGAGCTACATTCGTTGAGTTATAAAGCCGAGCTTGATCATTGGAGCTATCCATGTTCATATCATACTTTTACACATGTGATCTCTTTTAGCTTACTTCAATGCATTGTAAGGTTAGTTTGACATGAGAAAGTGTACTAATCCGACTTCATGTGGTGTAATATGTTGCAACACGGTCATTCTTCCCTTAATCCAGAAGCTATTCCGATTGGTGAACCCGCAATGAGCTACATTCGTTGAGTTATAAAGCCGAGCTTGATCATTGGAGCTATCCATGTTCATATCATACTTCTACGCATGTGATCTCTTTTAGCTTAGTTCAATGCAAGGTTTAGTTTGACATGAGAAAGTGTGCTAATCTGACTTCAGGTGGTGTAATAGGTAGCAACACAGTCATTCTTCCCTTAATCTAGAAGCTATTCCGATTGGTGAACCCGCAATGAGCTACATTCGTTGAGTTATAAAGCCGAGCTTGATCGTTGGAGCTATCCATGTTCATATCATACTTCTACGCATGTGATCTCTTTTAGCTTAGTTCAATGCAATGTTTAGTTTGACATGAGAAAGTGGTGTAATCCGACTTCGGGTAGTGTTATAGGTTGCAACACGGTCATTCTTCCCTTAATCTAGAAGCTATTCCGATTGGTGAACCCGTAAAGAGCTACATTCGTTGAGTTATAAAGCCGAGCTTGATCATTGGAGCTATCCGTGTTCATATCATATTTCTACGCATGTGATCTCTTTTAGCTTAGTTCAATGCAATGTTTAGTTTGACATGAGAAAGTGTGGTAATCCGACTTCGGGTAGTGTTATAGGTTGCAACACGGTCATTCTTCCCTTAATCTAGAAGCTATTTCGATTGCTGAACCCGTCCTGAGCTACATTCGTTGAGTTATAAAGCCGAGCTTGATCATTGGAGCTATCGATGTTCATATCATATTTCTACGCATGTGATCTCTTTACAATACAATGCTTAGTTTGACATGAGAAAGTGTGCTAATTCGACTTCGGGTGGTGTAATAGGTAGAAACACGGTCACTCTTCACTTAATCTAGAAGCTATCCGATTGGTGAACCCGCAATGAACTACATTCGTTGAGTTATAAAGCCGAGCTTGATCGTTGGAGCTATCCATGTTCATATCATACTTCTACGCATGTGATCTCTTTTAGCTTAGTTCAATGCAATGTTTAGTTTGACATGAGAAAGTGGGCTAATTCGACTTCGGGTGGTGTAATAGGTAGAAACACGGTCACTCTTCTCTTAATCTAGAAGCTATTCCGATTGGTGAACCCGCAATGAGCTACATTCGTTGAGTTATAAAGCCGAGCTTGATCGTTGGAGCTATCCATGTTCATATCATACTTCTACGCATGTGATCTCTTTTAGCTTAGTTCAATGCAATGTTTAGTTTGACATGAGAAATTGTGGTAATCCGACTTCGGATAGTGTTGTAGGTTGCAACACGGTCATTCTTCCCTTAATCTAGAAGCTATTTCAATTGGTGAACCCGTCCTGAGCTACATTCGTTGAGTTATAAAGCCGAGCTTGATCATTGGAGCTATCCATGTTCATATCATACTTTTACACATGTGATCTCTTTTAGCTTACTTCAATGCATTGTAAGGTTAGTTTGACATGAGAAAGTGTACTAATCCGACTTCGTGTGGTGTAATATGTTGCAACACGGTCATTCTTCCCTTAATCCAGAAGCTATTCCGATTGGTGAACCCGCAATGAGCTACATTCGTTGAGTTATAAAGCCGAGCTTGATCATTGGAGCTATCCATGTTCATATCATACTTTTACGCATGTGATCTCTTTTAGCTTAGTTCAATGCAATGTTTAGTTTGACATGAGAAAGTGTGCTAATCCGACTTCAGGTGGTGTAATAGGTAGCAACTTAGTCATTCTTCCCTTAATCTAGAAGCTATTCCGATTGGTGAACCCGCAATGAGCTACATTCGTTGAGTTATAAAGCCGAGCTTGATCGTTGGAGCTATCCATATTCATATCATACTTCTACGCATGTGATCTCTTTTAGCTTAGTTCAATGCAATGTTTAGTTTGACATGAGAAAGTGGTGTAATCCGATTTCGGGTAGTGTTATAGGTTACAACACGGTCATTCTTCCCTTAATCTAGAAGCTATTCCGATTGGTGAACCCGCAATGAGCTACATTCATGGAGTTATAAAGCCGAGCTTGATCATTGTAGCTATCCATGTTCATATCATACTTCTACGTATGTGATCTCTTTTAGCTTAGTTCAATGCAATGTTTAGTTTGACATGAGAAAGTGGGCTAATTCGACTTCGGGTGGTGTAATAGGTAGAAACACGGTCACTCTTCTCTTAATCTAGAAGCTATTCCTATTGGTGAACCCGCAATGAGCTACATTCGTTGAGTTATAAAGCCGAGCTTGATCGTTGGAGCTATCCATGTTCATATCATATTTCTACGCATGTGATCTCTTTTAGCTTAGTTCAATGCAACGTTTAGTTTGACATGAGAAAGTGTGCTAATCCGACTTCGGGTGGTGTAATAGGTAGCAACACGGTCATTCGTCCCTTAATCTATAAGTTATTCTGATTGGTGAACCCGTAAAGAGCTACATTCGTTGAGTTATAAAGCCGAGCTTGATCATTGGAGCTATCCATGTTCATATCATATTTCTACGCATGTGATCTCTTTTAGCTTAGTTCAATGCAACGTTTAGTTTGACATGAGAAAGTGTGCTAATCCGACTTCGAGTGCTGTAATAGGTAGCAACACGGTCACTCTTCTCTTAATCTAGAAGCTATTCCGATTGGTGAACCCGCAATGAGCTACATTCGTTGACTTATAAAGCCGAGCTTGATCGTTGGAGCTGTCCATGTTCATATCATACTTCTACGCATGTGATCTCTTTTAGCTTAGTTCAATGCAATGTTTAGTTTGACATGAGAAAGTGGTGTAATCCGACTTCGGGTAGTGTTATTGGTTGCAACACGGTCATTCTTCCCTTAATCTAGAATCTATTCCGATTGGTGAACCCGTCCTGAGCTACATTCGTTGAGTTATAAAGCCGAGCTTGATCATTGGAGCTATCCATGTTTATATCACATTTCTACGCATGTGATTTCTTTTAGCTTAGTTCAATGCAATGTTTAGTTTGACATGAGAAAGTGTGCTAATCCAACATCGGATGGTGTAATAGGTAGCAACACGGTCATTCTTCCCTTAACCTAGAAGCTATTCCGATTGGTGAACCCGCAATGAGCTACATTCGTTGAGTTATAAAGCCGAGCTTGATCGTTGGAGCTATCCATGTTCATATCATACTTCTACGCATGTGATCTCTTTTAGCTTAGTTCAATGCAATGTTTAGTTTGACATGAGAAAGTGGGGTAATCCGACTTCGGGTGGTGTAATAGGTAGCAACACGGTCATTCTTCCCTTAATCTAGAAGCTATTCCGATTGGTGAACCCGCAATGAGCTACATTCATTGAGTTATAAAGCCAAGCTTGATCATTGGAGCAATCCATGTTCATATCATACTTCTACGCATGTGATCTCTTTTAACTTAGTTCAATGCAATGTTTAGTTTAACATGAGAAAGTGGGGTAATTCGACTTCGGGTGGTGTAATAGGTAGCAACACGGTCATTCTTCCCTTAACCTAGAAGCTATTCCGATTGGTGAACCCGCAATGAGCTACATTCATGGAATTATAAAGCCGAGCTTGATCATTGGAGCTATCCATGTTCATATCATACTTCTACGCATATGATCTCTTTTAGCTTAGTTCAATGCAATGTTTAGTTTGACATGAGAAAGTGTGGTAATCCGACTTCGGGTAGTGTTATAGGTTGCAACACGGTCATTCTTCCCTTAATCTAGAAGCTATTTCGATTGCTGAACCCGTCCTGAGCTACATTCGTTGAGTTATAAAGCCGAGCTTGATCATTGGAGCTATCGATGTTCATATCATATTTCTACGCATGTGATCTCTTTACAATACAATGCTTAGTTTGACATGAAAAAGTGTGCTAATTCGACTTCGGGTGGTGTAATAGGTAGAAACACGGTCACTCTTCACTTAATCTAGAAGCTATCCGATTGGTGAACCCGCAATGAGCTACATTCGTTGAGTTATAAAGCCGAGCTTGATCGTTGGAGCTATCCATGTTCATATCATACTTCTACGCATGTGATCTCTTTTAGCTTAGTTCAATGCAATGTTTAGTTTGACATGAGAAAGTTGGCTAATTCGACTTCGGGTGGTGTAATAGGTAGAAACACGGTCACTCTTCTCTTAATCTAGAAGCTATTCCGATTGGTGAACCCGCAATGAGCTACATTCGTTGAGTTATAAAGCCGAGCTTGATCGTTGGAGCTATCCATGTTCATATCATACTTCTACGCATGTGATCTCTTTTAGCTTAGTTCAATGCAATGTTTAGTTTGACATGAGAAAGTGTGGTAATCCGACTTCGGATAGTGTTATAGGTTGCAACACGGTCATTCTTCCCTTAATCTAGAAGCTATTTCGATTGGTGAACCCGTCCTGAGCTACATTCGTTGAGTTATAAAGCCGAGCTTGACCATTGGAGCTATCCATGTTCATATCATACTTTTACACATGTGATCTCTTTTAGCTTACTTCAATGCATTGTAAGGTTAGTTTGACATGAGAAAGTGTACTAATCCGACTTCGTGTGGTGTAATATGTTGCAACACGGTCATTCTTCCCTTAATCCAGAAGCTATTCCGATTGGTGAACCCGCAATGAGCTACATTCGTTGAGTTATAAAGCCGAGCTTGATCATTGGAGCTATCCATCTTCATATCATACTTCTACGCATGTGATCTCTTTTAGCTTAGTTCAATGCAATGTTTAGTTTGACATGAGAAAGTGTGCTAATCCGACTTCAGGTGGTGTAATAGGTAGCAACACGGTCATTCTTCCCTTAATCTAGAAGCTATTCCGATTGGTGAACCCGCAATGAGCTATATTCGTTGAGTTATAAAGCCGAGCTTGATCGTTGGAGCTATCCATGTTCATATCATACTTCTACGCATGTGATCTCTTTTAGCTTAGTTCAATGCAATGTTTAGTTTGACATGAGAAAGTGGTGTAATCCGACTTCGGGTAGTGTTATAGGTTGCAACACGGTCATTCTTCCCTTAATCTAGAAGCTATTCCGATTGGTGAACCCGTAAAGAGCTACATTCGTTGAGTTATAAAGCCGAGCTTGATCATTGGAGCTATCCATGTTCATATCATATTTCTACGCATGTGATCTCTTTTAGCTTAGTTCAATGCAATGTTTAGTTTGACATGAGAAAGTGGTGTAATCCGACTTCGGGTAGTGTTATTGGTTGCAACACGGTCATTCTTCCCTTAATCTAGAATCTATTCCGATTGGTGAACCCGTCCTGAGCTACATTCGTTGAGTTATAAAGCCGAGCTTGATCATTGGAGCTATCCATGTTTATATCACATTTCTACGCATGTGATTTCTTTTAGCTTAGTTCAATGCAATGTTTAGTTTGACATGAGAAAGTGTGCTAATCCAACATCGGATGGTGTAATAGGTAGCAACACGGTCATTCTTCCCTTAACCTAGAAGCTATTCCGATTGGTGAACCCGCAATGAGCTACATTCGTTGAGTTATAAAGCCGAGCTTGATCGTTGGAGCTATCTATGTTCATATCATACTTCTACGCATGTGATCTCTTTTAGCTTAGTTCAATGCAATGTTTAGTTTGACATGAGAAAGTGGGGTAATCCGACTTCGGGTGGTGTAATAGGTAGCAACACGGTCATTCTTCCCTTAATCTAGAAGCTATTCCGATTGGTGAACCCGCAATGAGCTACATTCATTGAGTTATAAAGCCAAGCTTGATCATTGGAGCAATCCTCGTTCATATCATACTTCTACGCATGTGATCTCTTTTAACTTAGTTCAATGCAATGTTTAGTTTAACATGAGAAAGTGGGGTAATTCGACTTCGGGTGGTGTAATAGGTAGCAACACGGTCATTCTTCCCTTAACCTAGAAGCTATTCCGATTGGTGAACCCGCAATGAGCTACATTCATGGAATTATAAAGCCGAGCTTGATCATTGGAGCTATCCATGTTCATATCATACTTCTACGCATATGATCTCTTTTAGCTTAGTTCAATGCAATGTTTAGTTTGACATGAGAAAGTGTGTTCATCCAACTTCGGGTGGTGTAATAGGTTGCAACACGGTCATTCTTCCCTTAATCTAGAAGTTATTCCGATTGGTGAACCCGTAATGAGCTACATTCGTTGAGTTATAAAGTCGAGCTTGATCTTTGGAGCTATCCATGTTCATATCATACTTCTACGCATGTGATCTCTTTTAGCTTAAATCAATGCAATGTTTAGTTTGACATGAGAAAGTGTGGTAATCCGACTTCGGGTAGTGTTAGAGGTTGCAACACGGTCATTCTTCCCTTAATCTAGAAGCTATTCCGATTGGTGAACCCGCAATGAGCTATATTCATTGAGTTATAAAGCCAAGCTTGATCATTGGAGCTATCCATGTTCATATCATACCTTTACGCATGTGATTTCTTTTAGCTTAGTTCAATGCAATGTTTAGTTTGACATGAGAAAGTGTGCTAATCCGACTTCACGTGGTGTAATAGGTAGCAACACGGTCACTCTTCTCTTAATCTAGAAGCTATCCGATTGGTGCACCCGCAATGAGCTACATTCGTTGAGTTATAAAGCCGAGCTTGATCGTTGGAGCTATCCATGTTCATATCATACTTCTACGCATGTGATCTCTTTTAGCTTAGTTCAATGCAATGTTTAGTTTGACATGAGAAAGTGGGGTAATCTGACTTTGGGTAGTGTTATAGGTTGCAACACGGTCATTCTTTCCTTAATCTAGAAGCTATTCCGATTAGTGAACCCGTCCTGAGCTACATTCGTTGAGTTATAAAGCCGAGATTGATCATTGGAGCTATCCATGTTCATATCATACTTCTACGTATGTGATCTCTTTTACCTTAGTTCAATGCAATGTTTAGTTTGACATGAGAATGTGTGGTAATCCGACTTCGGGTAGTGTTATAGGTTGCAACACGGTCATTCTTCCCTTAATCTAGAAGCTATTTCGATTGGTGAACCCGTCCTGAGCTACATTCGTTGAGTTATAAAGCCGAGCTTGATCATTGGAGCTATCCATGTTCATATCATATTTCTACGCATGTGATCTCTTTTAGCTTAGTTCAATGCAATGTTTAGTTTGACATGAGAAAGTGTGCTAATCCAACTTCGGGTGGTGTAATAGGTAGCAACACGGTCATTCTTCCCTTAACCTAGAGGCTATTCCGATTGGTGAACCCGCAATGAGCTATATTCGTTGAGTTATAAAGCCGAGCTTGATCGTTGGAGCTATCCATGTTCATATCATACTTCTACGCATGTGATCTCTTTTAGCTTAGTTCAATGCAATGTTTAGTTTGACATGAGAAAATGTGCTAATCCGACTTCAGGTGGTGTAATAGGTAGCAACACGGTCATTCTTCCCTTAATCTAGAAGCTATTCCGATTGGTGAACCCGCAATGAGCTATATTCGTTGAGTTATAAAGCCGAGCTTGATCGTTGGAGCTATCCATGTTCATATCATACTTCTACGCATGTGATCTCTTTTAGCTTAGTTCAATGCAATGTTTAGTTTGACATGAGAAAGTGGTGTAATCCGACTTCGGGTAGTGTTATAGGTTGCAACACGGTCATTCTTCCCTTAATCTAGAAGCTATTCCGATTGGTGAACCCGTAAAGAGCTACATTCGTTGAGTTATAAAGCCGAGCTTGATCATTGGAGCTATCCATGTTCATATCATATTTCTACGCATGTGATCTCTTTTAGCTTAGTTCAATGCAATGTTTAGTTTGATATGAGAAAGTGGTGTAATCCGACTTCGGGTAGTGTTATTGGTTGCAACACGGTCATTCTTCCCTTAATCTAGAATCTATTCCGATTGGTGAACCCGTCCTGAGCTACATTCGTTGAGTTATAAAGCCGAGCTTGATCATTGGAGCTATCCATGTTTATATCACATTTCTACGCATGTGATTTCTTTTAGCTTAGTTCAATGCAATGTTTAGTTTGACATGAGAAAGTGTGCTAATCCAACATCGGATGGTGTAATAGGTAGCAACACGGTCATTCTTCCCTTAACCTAGAAGCTATTCCGATTGGTGAACCCGCAATGAGCTACATTCGTTGAGTTATAAAGCCGAGCTTGATCGTTGGAGCTATCTATGTTCATATCATACTTCTACGCATGTGATCTCTTTTAGCTTAGTTCAATGCAATGTTTAGTTTGACATGAGAAAGTGGGGTAATCCGACTTCGGGTGGTGTAATAGGTAGCAACACGGTCATTCTTCCCTTAATCTAGAAGCTATTCCGATTGGTGAACCCGCAATGAGCTACATTCATTGAGTTATAAAGCCAAGCTTGATCATTGGAGCAATCCTCGTTCATATCATACTTCTACGCATGTGATCTCTTTTAACTTAGTTCAATGCAATGTTTAGTTTAACATGAGAAAGTGGGGTAATTCGACTTCGGGTGGTGTAATAGGTAGCAACACGGTCATTCTTCCCTTAACCTAGAAGCTATTCCGATTGGTGAACCCGCAAT
This sequence comes from Lepidium didymum, assembly GCA_963920545.1. Classification (NCBI taxonomy): domain Eukaryota; kingdom Viridiplantae; phylum Streptophyta; class Magnoliopsida; order Brassicales; family Brassicaceae; genus Lepidium; species Lepidium didymum. The sequence continues at coordinate 10,606,859 of OY986993.1, read as the reverse complement.
GAGCTACATTCATGGAATTATAAAGCCGAGCTTGATCATTGGAGCTATCCATGTTCATATCATACTTCTACGCATATGATCTCTTTTAGCTTAGTTCAATGCAATGTTTAGTTTGACATGAGAAAGTGTGTTCATCCAACTTCGGGTGGTGTAATAGGTTGCAACACGGTCATTCTTCCCTTAATCTAGAAGTTATTCCGATTGGTGAACCCGTAATGAGCTACATTCGTTGAGTTATAAAGTCGAGCTTGATCTTTGGAGCTATCCATGTTCATATCATACTTCTACGCATGTGATCTCTTTTAGCTTAAATCAATGCAATGTTTAGTTTGACATGAGAAAGTGTGGTAATCCGACTTCGGGTAGTGTTAGAGGTTGCAACACGGTCATTCTTCCCTTAATCTAGAAGCTATTCCGATTGGTGAACCCGCAATGAGCTATATTCATTGAGTTATAAAGCCAAGCTTGATCATTGGAGCTATCCATGTTCATATCATACCTTTACGCATGTGATTTCTTTTAGCTTAGTTCAATGCAATGTTTAGTTTGACATGAGAAAGTGTGCTAATCCGACTTCACGTGGTGTAATAGGTAGCAACACGGTCACTCTTCTCTTAATCTAGAAGCTATCCGATTGGTGCACCCGCAATGAGCTACATTCGTTGAGTTATAAAGCCGAGCTTGATCGTTGGAGCTATCCATGTTCATATCATACTTCTACGCATGTGATCTCTTTTAGCTTAGTTCAATGCAATGTTTAGTTTGACATGAGAAAGTGGGGTAATCTGACTTTGGGTAGTGTTATAGGTTGCAACACGGTCATTCTTTCCTTAATCTAGAAGCTATTCCGATTAGTGAACCCGTCCTGAGCTACATTCGTTGAGTTATAAAGCCGAGCTTGATCGTTGGAGCTATCCATGTTCATATCATACTTCTACGCATGTGATCTCTTTTAGCTTAGTTCAATGCAATGTTTAGTTTGACATGAGAAATTGTGGTAATCCGACTTCGGGTAGTGTTATAGGTTGCAACACAGTCATTCTTCCCTTAATCTAGAAGCTATTCCGATTGGTGAACCCGTCCTGAGCAATATTCGTTGAGTTATAAAGCCGAGCTTGATCGTTGGAGCTATCCATGTTCATATCATATTTTTACACATGTGATCTCTTTTAGCTTACTTCAATGCATTGTAAGGTTAGTTTGACATGAGAAAGTGTACTAATCCGACTTCGTGTGGTGTAAGATATTGCAACACGATCATTCTTCCCTTAATCCAGAAGCTATTCCGATTGGTGAACCCACAATGAGCTACATTCGTTGAGTTATAAAGCCGAGCTTGATCATTGGAGCTATCCATGTTCATATCATACTTCTACGCATGTGATCTCTTTTAGCTTAGTTCAATGCAATGTTTAGTTTGACATGAGAAAGTGTGCTAATCCAACATCGGGTGGTGTAATAGGTAGCAACACGGTCATTCTTCCCTTAACCTAGAAGCTATTCCGATTGGTGAACCCGCAATGAGCTACATTCATGGAGTTATAAAGCCGAGCTTGATCATTGGAGCTATCCATGTTCATATCATACTTCTACGCATATGATCTCTTTTAGCTTAGTTCAATGCAATGTTTAGTTTGACATGAGAAAGTGTGTTCATCCAACTTCGGGTGGTGTAATAGGTTGCAACACGGTCATTCTTCCCTTAATCTAGAAGTTATTCCGATTGGTGAACCCGTAATGAGCTACATTCGTTGAGTTATAAAGTCGAGCTTGATTATTGGAGCTATCCATGTTCATATCATACTTCTATGCATGTGATCTCTTTTAGCTTAGTTCAATGCAATGTTTAGTTTGACATGAGAAAGTGTGGTAATCCGACTTCGGGTAGTGTTATAGGTTGCAACACGGTCATTCTTCCCTTAATCTAGAAGCTATTCCGATTGGTGAACCCGTCATGAGCTACATTCGTTGAGTTATAAAGCCGAGCTTGATCATTGGAGCTATCCATGTTCATATCATATTTCTACGCATGTGATCTCTTTTAGCTTAGTTCAATGCATTGAAAGGTTAGTTTCACATGAGAAAGTGTACTAATCCGACTTCGTGTGGTGTAATATGTTGCAACACGGTCATTCTTCCCTTAATCTAGAAGTTATTCCGATTGGTTAACCCGCAATGAGCTACATTCGTTGAGTTATAAAGCCGAGCTTGATCATTGGAGCTATCCATGTTCATATCATACTTTTACGCATGTGATCTCTTTTAGCTTAGTTCAATGCAATGTTTAGTTTGACATGAGAAAGTGTGTTAATCCGACTTCAGGTGGTGTAATAGGTAGCAACACGGTCATTCTTCCTTTAATCTAGAAGCTATTCCTATTGGTGAACCCACAATGAGCTACATTCATTGAGTTATAAAGCCAAGCTTGATCATTGGAGCTATCCATGTTCATATCATACTTCTACTTATGTGATCTCTTTTAGCTTAGTTCAATGCAATGTTTAGTTTGACATGAGAATGTTTGGTAATTCGACTTCGGGTAGTGTTATAAGTTGCAACACGGTCATTCTTCCCTTAATCTAGAAGCTATTTCGATTGGTGAACCCGTCCTGAGCTACATTCGTTGAGTTATAAAGCCGAGCTTGATCATTGGAGCTATCCATGTTCATATCATATTTCTACGCATGTGATCTCTTTTAGCTTAGTTCAATGCAATGTTTAGTTTGACATGAGAAAGTGTGCTAATCCAACATCGGGTGGTGTAATAGGTAGCAACACGGTCATTCTTCCCTTAACCTAGAAGCTATTCCGATTGGTGAACCCGCAATGAGCTACATTCATGGAGTTATAAAGCCGAGCTTGATCATTGGAGCTATCCATGTTCATATCATACTTCTACGCATATGATCTCTTTTAGCTTAGTTCAATGCAATGTTTAGTTTGACATGAGAAAGTGTGTTCATCCAACTTCGGGTGGTGTAATAGGTTGCAACACGGTCATTCTTCCCTTAATCTAGAAGTTATTCTGATTGGTGAACCCGTAATGAGCTACATTCGTTGAGTTATAAAGTCGAGCTTGATTATTGGAGCTATCCATGTTCATATCATACTTCTACGCATGTGATCTCTTTTAGCTTAGTTCAATGCAATCTTTGTTTGACATGAGAAAGTGTGGTAATCCGACTTCGGGTAGTGTTATAGGTTGCAACACGGTCATTCTTCCCTTAATCTAGAAACTATTCCGATTGGTGAACCCGTCATGAGCTACATTCGTTGAGTTATAAAGCCGAGCTTGATCATTGGAGCTATCCATGTTCATATCATATTTCTACGCATGTGATCTCTTTTAGCTTAGTTCAATGCATTGTAAGGTTAGTTTCACATGAGAAAGTGTACTAATCCGACTTCGTGTGGTGTAATATGTTGCAACACGGTCATTCTTCCCTTAATCTAGAAGTTATTCCGATTGGTTAACCCGCAATGAGCTACAATCGTTGAGTTATAAAGCCGAGCTTGATCATTGGAGCTATCCATGTTCATATCATACTTCTATGCATGTGATCTCTTTTAGCTTAGTTCAATGCAATGTTTAGTTTGACATGAGAAAGTGTGCTAATCCGACTTCAGGTGGTGTAATAGGTAGCAACACGGTCATTTTTCCCTTAATCTAGAAGCTATTCCTATTGGTGAACCCGCAATGAGCTACATTCATTGAGTTATAAAGCCAAGCTTGATCATTGGAGCTATCCATGTTCATATCATACTTCTACGTATGTGATCTCTTTTAGCTTAGTTCAATGCAATGTTAAGTTTGACATGAGAAAGTGTGGTAATCCGACTTCGGGTAGTGTTATAGGTTGTAACACGGTCATTCTTCCCTTAATCTAGAAGCTATTCCGATTGGTGAACCCGTCCTCAGCTACATTCGTTGAGTTATAAAGCCGAGCTTGATCATTGGAGCTATCCATGTTCATATCATACTTTTACGCATGTGATCTCTTTTAGCTTACTTCAATGCATTGTAAGGTTAGTTTCACATGAGAAAGTGTACTAATCCAACTTCGTGTGGTGTAATATGTTGCAACACGGTCATTCTTCCCTTAATCTAGAAGTTATTCCGATTGGTTAACCCGCAATGAGCTACATTCGTTGAGTTATAAAGCCGAGCTTGATAATTGGAGCTATCCATGTTCATATCATACTTCTACGCATGTGATCTCTTTTAGCTTAGTTCAATGTAATGTTTAGTTTGACATGAGAAAGTGTGCTAATCCGACTTCAGGTGGTGTAATAGGTAGCAACACGGTCTATCTTCCCTTAATCTAGAAGCTATTCCTATTGGTGAACCTGCAATGAGCTATATTCATTGAGTTATAAAGCTAAGCTTGATCATTCGAGCTATCCATGTTCATATAATATTTCTACGCATATGATCTCTTTTAGCTTAGTTCAATGCAATGTTTAGTTTGACATGAGAAAGTGTGCTAATCCGACTTCAGGTGGTGTAATAGGTAGCAACACGGTCATTCTTCCCTTAATCTAGAAGCTATTCCTATTGGTGAACCCGCAATGAGCTACATTCATTGAGTTATAAAGCCAAGCTTGATCATTGGAGCTATCCATGTTCATATCATATTTCTACGCATGTGATCTCTTTTAGCTTAGTTCAAACCAATGTTTAGTTTAACATGAGAAAGTGTGCTAATTCGACTTCGGGTGGTGTAATATGTAGAAACACGGTCACTCTTCTCTTAATCTAGAAGCTATCCGATTGGTGAACCCGCAATGAGCTACATTCGTTGAGTTATAAAGCCGAGCTTGATCGTTGGAGCTATCCATGTTCATATCATACTTCTACGCATGAGATCTCTTTTAGCTTAGTTCAATGCAATGTTTAGTTTGACATGAGAAAGTGGGGTAATCCGACTTCGGGTAGTGTTATAGGTTGCAACAAGGTCATTCTTTCCTTAATCTAGAAGCTATTCCGAATGGTGAACCCGTCCTGAGCTACATTCGTTGAGTTATAAAGCCGAGCTTGATCATTGGAGCTATCCATGTTCATATCATACTTCTACGTATGTGATCTCTTTTAGCTTAGTTCAATGCAATGTTAAGTTTGACATGAGAATGTGTGGTAATCCGACTTCGGGTAGTGTTATAGGTCGCAACACGGTCATTTTTCCCTTAATCTAGAAGCTATTCCGATTGGTGAACCCGTCCTCAGCTACATTCGTTGAGTTATAAAGCCAAGCTTGATCATTGGAGCTATCCATGTTCATATCATACTTCTACGCATATGATCTCTTTTAGCTTAGTTCAATGCAATGTTTAGTTTGACATGAGAAAGTGTGTTCATCCAACTTCGGGTGGTGTAATAGGTTGCAACACGGTCATTCTTCCCTTAATCTAGAAGTTATTCTGATTGGTGAATCCGTAATGAGCTACATTCGTTGAGTTATAAAGTCAAGCTTGATCATTGGAGCTATCCATGTTCATATCATACTTCTACGCATGTGATCTCTTTTAGATTAGTTCAATGCAATGTTTAGTTTGACATGAGAAAGTGTGGTAATCCGACTTCGGGTAGTGTTATAGGTTGCAACACGGTCATTCTTCCCTTAATCTAGAAGCTATTCCGATTGGTGAACCCGTCATGAGCTACATTCGTTGAGTTATAAAGCCGAGCTTGATCATTGGAGCTATCCATGTTCATATCATACTTTTACGCATGTGATCTCTTTTAGCTTACTTCAATGCATTGTAAGGTTAGTTTCACATGAGAAAATGTACTAATCCGACTTCGTGTGGTGTAATATGTTGCAACACGGTCATTCTTCCCTTAATCTAGAAGTTATTCCGATTGGTTAACCCGCAATGAGCTACATTCGTTGAGTTATAAAGCCGAGCTTGATAATTGGAGCTATCCATGTTCATATCATACTTCTACGCATGTGATCTCTTTTAGCTTAGTTCAATGCAATGTTTAGTTTGACATGAGAAAGTGTGCTAATCCGACTTCAGGTGGTGTAATAGGTAGCAACACGGTCATTCTTCCCTTAACCTAGAAGCTATTCCGATTGGTGAACCCGCAATGAGCTACATTCATGGAGTTATAAAGCCGAGCTTGATCATTGGAGCTATCCATGTTCATATCATACTTCTACGCATATGATCTCTTTTAGCTTAGTTCAATGCAATGTTTAGTTTGACATGAGAAAGTGTGTTCATCCAACTTCGGGTGGTGTAATAGGTTGCAACACGGTCATTCTTCCCTTAATCTAGAAGTTATTCCGATTGGTGAACCCGTAATGAGCTACATTCGTTGAGTTATAAAGTCGAGCTTGATTATTGGAGCTATCCATGTTCATATCATACTTCTATGCATGTGATCTCTTTTAGCTTAGTTCAATGCAATGTTTAGTTTGACATGAGAAAGTGTGGTAATCCGACTTCGGGTAGTGTTATAGGTTGCAACACGGTCATTCTTCCCTTAATCTAGAAACTATTCCGATTGGTGAACCCGTCATGAGCTACATTCGTTGAGTTATAAAGCCGAGCTTGATCATTGGAGCTATCCATGTTCATATCATACTTCTACGCATGTGATCTCTTTTAGCTTAGTTCAATGCATTGTAAGGTTAGTTTCACATGAGAAAGTGTACTAATCCGACTTCGTCTGGTGTAATATGTTGCAACACGGTCATTCTTCCCTTAATCTAGAAGTTATTCCGATTGGTTAACCCGCAATGAGTTACAATCGTTGAGTTATAAAGCCGAGCTTGATCATTGGAGCTATATATGTTCATATCATACTTCTACGCATGTGATCTCTTTTAGCTTAGTTCAATGCAATGTTTAGTTTGACATGAGAAAGTGTGCTAATCCGACTTCAGGTGGTGTAATAGGTAGCAACACGGTCATTTTTCCCTTAATCTAGAAGCTATTCCTATTGGTGAACCCGCAATGAGCTACATTCATTGAGTTATAAAGCCAAGCTTGATCATTGGAGCTATCCATGTTCATATAATATTTCTACGCATATGATCTCTTTTAGCTTAGTTCAATGCAATGTTTAGTTTGACATGAGAAAGTGTGCTAATCCGACTTCAGGTGGTGTAATAGGTAGCAACACGGTCATTCTTCCCTTAATCTAGAAGCTATTCCTATTGGTGAACCCGCAATGAGCTACATTCATTGAGTTATAAAGCCAAGCTTGATCATTGGAGCTATCCATGTTCATATCATACTTCTACGCATGTGATCTCTTTTAGCTTAGTTCAGTACAATGTTTAGTTTGACATGAGAAAGTGTGCTAATTTGACTTCGGGTGGTGTAATAGGTAGAAACACGGTCCCTCTTCTCTTAATCTAGAAGCTATCCGATTGGTGAACCCGCAATGAGCTACATTCGTTGAGTTATAAAGCCGAGCTTGATCGTTGGAGCTATCCATGTTCATATCATACTTCTACGCATGAGATCTCTTTTAGCTTAGTTCAATGCAATGTTTAGTTTGACATGAGAAAGTGGGGTAATCTGACTTCGGGTAGTGTTATAGGTTGCAACAAGGTCATTCTTTCCTTAATCTAGAAGCTATTCCGATTGGTGAACCCATCCTGAGCTACATTCGTTGAGTTATAAAGCCGAGCTTGATCATTGGAGCTATCCATGTTCATATCATCATTCTACGTATGTGATCTCTTTTAGCTTAGTTCAATGCAATGTTTAGTTTGACATGAGAATGTGTGGTAATCCGACTTCGGGTAGTGTTATAGGTTGCAACACGGTCATTCTTCCCTTAATCTAGAAGCTATTTTGATCGGTGAACCCGTCCTGAGCTACATTCGTTGAGTTATAAAGCCGAGCATGATCATTGGAGCTATCCATGTTCATATCATATTTCTACGCATGTGATCTCTTTTAGCTTAGTTCAATACAATGTTTAGTTTGACATGAGAAAGTGTCCTAATTCGACTTCGGGTGGTGTAATAGGTAGAAACACGGTAAACCTTTCTCTTAATCTAGAAGCTATCCGATTGGTGAACCCGCAATGAGCTACATTCGTTGAGTTATAAAGCCGAGCTTGATCGTTGGAGCTATCCATGTTCATATCATACTTCTATGTATGTGATCTCTTTTAGCTTAGTTCAATGCAATGTTTAGTTTGACATGAGAATGTGTGGTAATCCGACTTCGGGTAGTGTTATAGGTTGCAACACGGTCATTCTTCCCTTAATCTAGAAGTTATTCCGATTGGTGAACCCGTCCTGAGCTACATTCGTTGAGTTATAAAGCCGAGCTTGATCATTGGAGCTATCCATGTTCATATCATATTTCTACGCATGTGATCTCTTTTAGCTTAGTTCAATGCAATGTTTAGTTTGACATGAGAATGTGTGGTAATCCGACTTCGGGTAGTGTTATAGGTTGCAAAACGGTCATTCTTCCCTTAATCTAGAAGCTATTTTGATCGGTGAACCCGTCCTGAGCTACATTCGTTGAGTTATAAAGCCGAGCATGATCATTGGAGCTATCCATGTTCATATCATATTTCTACGCATGTGATCTCTTTTAGCTTAGTTCAATACAATGTTTAGTTTGACATGAGAAAGTGTCCTAATTCGACTTCGGGTGGTGTAATAGGTAGAAACACGGTAAACCTTTCTCTTAATCTAGAAGCTATCCGATTAGTGAACCCGCAATGAGCTACATTCGTTGAGTTATAAAGCCGAGCTTGATCATTGGAGCTATCCATGTTCATATCATACTTCTACGCATGTGATCTCTTTTAGCTTAGTTCAATGCAATGTTTAGTTTGACATGAGAAAGTGTGCTAATCTGACTTCAGGTGGTGTAATAAGTAGCAACACGGTCATTCTTCCCTTAATCTAGAAGCTATTCCTATTGGTGAACCCGCAATGAGCTACATTCATTGAGTTATAAAGCCAAGCTTGATCATTGGAGCTATCCATGTTCATATCATATTTCTACGCATATGATCTCTTTTAGCTTAGTTGAATGCAATGTTTTGTTTGACATGAGAAAGTGTGTTCATCCGACTTCGGGTGGTGTAATAGGTTTCAACACAGTCATTCGTCCCTTAATCTAGAAGTTATTCCAATTGGTGAACCCGTAATGAGCTACATTCGTTGAGTTATAAAGCCGAGCTTGATCATTGGAGCTATCCATGTTCATATCATATTTCTACGCATGTGATCTCTTTTAGCTTAGTTCAATGCAATGTTTAGTTTGACATGAGAATGTGTGGTAATCCGACTTCGGGTAGTGTTATAGGTTGCAACACGGTCATTCTTCCCTTAATCTAGAAGCTATTTTGATCGGTGAACCCGTCCTGAGCTACATTCGTTGAGTTATAAAGCCGAGCATGATCATTGGAGCTATCCATGTTCATATCATATTTCTACGCATGTGATCTCTTTTAGCTTAGTTCAATACAATGTTTAGTTTGACATGAGAAAGTGTCCTAATTCGACTTCGGGTGGTGTAATAGGTAGAAACACGGTAAACCTTTCTCTTAATCTAGAAGCTATCCGATTAGTGAACCCGCAATGAGCTACATTCGTTGAGTTATAAAGCCGAGCTTGATCATTGGAGCTATCCATGTTCATATCATACTTCTACGCATGTGATCTCTTTTAGCTTAGTTCAATGCAATGTTTAGTTTGACATGAGAAAGTGTGCTAATCTGACTTCAGGTGGTGTAATAAGTAGCAACACAGTCATTCTTCCCTTAATCTAGAAGCTATTCCTATTGGTGAACCCGCAATGAGCTACATTCATTGAGTTATAAAGCCAAGCTTGATCATTGGAGCTATCCATGTTCATATCATATTTCTACGCATATGATCTCTTTTAGCTTAGTTGAATGCAATGTTTTGTTTGACATGAGAAAGTGTGTTCATCCGACTTCGGGTGGTGTAATACGTTTCAACACAGTCATTCGTCCCTTAATCTAGAAGTTATTCCAATTGGTGAACCCGTAATGAGCTACATTCGTTGAGTTATAAAGCCGAGCTTGATCATTGGAGCTATCCATGTTCATATCATACTTCTACGCATGTGATCTCTTTTAGCTTAGTTCAATGCAATGTTTAGTTTGACATGAGAAAGTGGTGTAATCCGACTTCGGGTAGTGTTATAGGTTGCAACACGGTCATTCTTCCCTTAATCTAGAAGCTATTCCGATTGGTGAACCCGTCCTGAGTTACATTCGTTGAGTTATAAAGCCGAGCTTGATCATTGGAGCTATCCATGTTCATATCATACTTTTACGCATGTGATCTCTTTTAGCTTAGTTCAATGCAAAGTTTAGTTTGACATGAGAAAGTGTGCTAATCCAACATCGGATGGTGTAATAGGTAGCAACACGGTCATTCTTCCCTTAACCTAGAAGCTATTCCGATTGGTGAACCCGCAATGAGCTACATTCATTGAGTTCTAAAGCCAAGCTTGATCATTGGAGCTATCCATGTTCATATCATATTTCTACGCATATGATCTCTTTTAGCTTAGTTCAATGCAATGTTTAGTTTGACATGAGAAAGTGTGCTCATCCGACTTCGGGTGGTGTAATAGGTTGCAAGACGGTCATTCGTCCCTTAATCTAGAAGTTATTCCAATTGGTGAACCCGTAATGAGCTACATTCGTTGAGTTATAAAGCCGAGCTTGATCATTGGAGCTATCCATGTTCATATCATACTTCTACGCATGTGATCTCTTTTAGCTTAGTTCAATACAATGTTTAGTTTGACATGAGAAAGTGTGCTAATTCGAATTCGGGTAGTGTTATAAGTTGCAACACGGTCATTCTTCCCTTAATCTAGAAGCTATTCCGATTGGTGAACCCGTCCTGAGCTACATTCGTTGAGTTATAAAGCCGAGCTTGATCATTGGAGCTATCCATGTTCATATCATATTTCTACGCATGTGATCTCTTTTAGCTTAGTTCAATGCAATGTTTAGTTTGACATGAGAAAGTGTGCTAATCCAACATCGGGTGGTGTAATAGGTAGCAACACGGTCATTCTTCCCTTAACCTAGAAGCTATTCCGATTGGTGAACCCGCAATGAGCTACATTCATGGAGTTATAAAGCCGAGCTTGATCATTGTAGCTATCCATGTTCGTATCATACTTCTACGCATATGATCTCTTTTAGCTTAGTTCAATGCAATGTTTAGTTTGACATGAGAAAGTGTGTTCATCCAACTTCGGGTAGTGTAATAGGTTGCAACACGGTCATTCTTCCCTTAATCTAGAAGTTATTCTGATTGGTGAACCCGTAATGAGCTACATTCGTTGAGTTATAAAGTCGAGCTTGATAATTGGAGTTATCCATGTTCATATCATACTTCTACGCATGTGATCTCTTTTATCTTAGTTCAATGCAATGTTTAGTTTGACATGAGAAAGTGTGGTAATCCGACTTCGGGTAGTGTTATAGGTTGCAACACGGTCATTTTTCCCTTAATCTAGAAGCTATTCTGATTGGTGAACCCGTCATGAGCTACATTCGTTGAGTTCTAAAGCCGAGCTTGATCGTTGGAGCTATTCATGTTCATATCATACTTTTACGCATGTGATGTCTTTTAGCTTACTTCAATGCATTGTAAGGTTAGTTTCACATGAGAAAGTGTACTAATCGGACTTCGTGTGGTGTAATATGTTGCAACACGGTCATTCTTCCCTTAATCTAGAAGTTATTCCGATTGGTTAACCCGAAATGAGCTACATTCGTTGAGTTATAAAGCCGAGCTTGATCATTGGAGCTATCCATGTTCATATTAAACTTCTACGCATGTGATCTCTTTTAGCTTAGTTCAATGCAATGTTTAGTTTGACATGAGAAAGTGTGCTAATCCGACTTCAGGTGGTGTAATAGGTAGCAACACGGTCATTCTTCCCTTAATCTAGAAGCTATTCCTATTGGTGAACCAGCAATGAGCTACATTCATGGAGTTATAAAGCCGAGCTTGATCATTGGAGCTATCCATGTTCATATCATACTTCTACGCATATGATCTCTTTTAGCTTAGTTCAATGCAATGTTTAGTTTCACATGAGAAAGTGTGTTCATCCAACTTCGGGTGGTGTAATAGGTTGCAACACGGTCATTCTTCCCTTAATCTAGAAGTTATTCCGATTGGTGAACCCGTAATGAGCTACATTCGTTGAGTTATAAAGTCGAGCTTGATAATTGGAGCTATCCATGGTCATATCATACTTCGACGCATGTGACCTCTTTTATCTTAGTTCAATGCAATGTTTAGTTTGACATGAGAAAGTGTGGTAATCCGACTTCGGGTAGTGTTATAGGTTGCAACACGGTCATTCTTCTCTTAATCTAGAAGTTATTCCGATTGGTTAACCCGCAATGAGCTACATTCGTTGAGTTATAAAGCCGAGCTTGATCATTGGAGCTATCCATGTTCATATCATACTTCTAGGTATGTGATCTCTTTTAGCTTAGTTCAATGCAATGTTTAGTTTGACATGAGAAAGTGTGCTAATCCAACATCGGGTGGTGTAATAGGTAGCAACATGGTCATTCTTCCCTTAACCTAGAAGCTATTCTGATTGGTGAACCCGCAATGAGCTACATTCATGGAGTTATAAAGCCGAGCTTGATCATTGGAGCTATCCATGTTCATATCATACTTCTACGCATGTGATCTCTTTTATCTTAGTTCAATGCAATGTTTAGCTTGACATGAGAAAGTGTGGTAATCCGACTTCGGGTAGTGTTATAGGTTGCAACACGGTCATTTTTCCCTTAATCTAGAAGCTATTCCGATTGGTGAACCCGTCATGAGCTACATTCGTTGAGTTCTAAAGCCGAGCTTGATCATTGGAGCTATCCATGTTCATATCATACTTTTACTCATGTGATCTCTTTTAGCTTACTTCAATGCATTGTAAGGTTAGTTTCACATGAGAAAGTGTACTAATCGGACTTCGTGTAGTGTAATAGGTTGCAACACGGTCATTCTTCCCTTAATCTAGAAGTTATTCCGATTGGTTAACCCGCAATGAGCTACATTCGTTGAGTTATAAAGCCGAGCTTGATCATTGGAGCTATCCATGTTCATATCATACTTCTACGCATGTGATCTCTTTTATCTTAGTTCAATGCAATGTTTAGTTTGACATGAGAAAGTGTGCTAATCCGACTTCGGGTAGTGTTATAGGTTGCAACACGGTCATTTTTCCCTTAATCTAGAAGCTATTCCTATTGGTGAACCCGTCATGAGCTACATTCGTTGAGTTCTAAAGCCGAGCTTGATCATTGGAGCTATCCATGTTCATATCATACTTTTACGCATGTGATCTCTTTTAGCTTACTTCAATGCATTGTAAGGTTAGTTTCACATGAGAAAGTGTACTAATCGGACTTCGTGTAGTGTAATATGTTGCAACACGGTCATTCTTCTCTTAATCTAGAAGTTATTCCGATTGGTTAACCCGCAATGAGCTACATTCGTTGAGTTATAAAGCCGAGCTTGATCATTGGAGCTATCCATGTTCATATCATACTTCTAGGTATGTGATCTCTTTTAGCTTAGTTCAATGCAATGTTTAGTTTGACATGAGAAAGTGTGCTAATCCAACATCGGGTGGTGTAATAGGTAGCAACATGGTCATTCTTCCCTTAACCTAGAAGCTATTCTGATTGGTGAACCCGCAATGAGCTACATTCATGGAGTTATAAAGCCGAGCTTGATCATTGGAGCTATCCATGTTCATATCATACTTCTACGCATGTGATCTCTTTTATCTTAGTTCAATGCAATGTTTAGTTTGACATGAGAAAGTGTGGTAATCCGACTTCGGGTAGTGTTATAGGTTGCAACACGGTCATTTTTCCCTTAATCTAGAAGCTATTCCGATTGGTGAACCCGTCATGAGCTACATTCGTTGAGTTCTAAAGCCGAGCTTGATCATTGGAGCTATCCATGTTCATATCATACTTTTACGCATGTGATCTCTTTTAGCTTACTTCAATGCATTGTAAGGTTAGTTTCACATGAGAAAGTGTACTAATCGGACTTCGTGTAGTGTAATATGTTGCAACACGGTCATTCTTCCCTTAATCTAGAAGTTATTCCGATTGGTTAACCCGCAATGAGCTACATTCGTTGAGTTATAAAGCCGAGCTTGATCATTGGAGCTATCCATGTTCATATCATACTTCTAGGTATGTGATCTCTTTTAGCTTACTTCAATGCAATGTTTAGTTTGACATGGGAAAGTGTGTTCATCCAACTTCGGGTGGTGTAATAGGTTGCAACACGGTCATTCTTCCCTTAATCTAGAAGTTATTCCGATTGGTGAACCCATAATGAGCTACATTCGTTGAGTTATAAAGTCGAGCTTGATAATTGGAGCTATCCATGTTCATATCATACTTCTACGCATGTGATCTCTTTTATCTTAGTTCAATGCAATGTTTAGTTTGACATGAGAAAGTTTTGGTAATCCGACTTCGGGTAGTGTTATAGGTTGCAACACGGTCATTTTTCCCTTAATCTAGAAGCTATTCCGATTGGTGAACCCGTCATGAGCTACATTCGTTGAGTTCTAAAGCCGAGCTTGATCATTGGAGCTATCCATGTTCATATCATACTTTTACGCATGTGATCTCTTTTAGCTTACTTCAATGCATTGTAAGGTTAGTTTCACATGAGAAAGTGTACTAATCGGACTTCGTGTAGTGTAATATGTTGCAACACGGTCATTCTTCCCTTAATCTAGAAGTTATTCCGATTGGTTAACCCGCAATGAGCTACATTCGTTGAGTTATAAAGCCGAGCTTGATCATTGGAGCTATCCATGTTCATATCATACTTCTACGCATGTGATCTCTTTTAGCTTAGTTCAATGCAATGTTTAGTTTGACATGAGAAAGTGTGCTAATCCGACTTCAGGTGGTGTAATAGGTAGCAACACGGTCATTCTTCCCTTAATCTAGAAGCTATTCCTATTGGTGAACCCGTAATGAGCTACATTCGTTGAGTTATAAAGTCGAGCTTGATAATTGGAGCTATCCATGTTCATATCATACTTCTACGCATGTGATCTCTTTTATCTTAGTTCAATGCAATGTTTAGTTTGACATAAGAAAGTGTGGTAATCCGACTTCGGGTAGTGTTATAGGTTGCAACACGGTCATTCTTCTCTTAATCTAGAAGTTATTCCGATTGGTTAACCCGCAATGAGCTACATTCGTTAAGTTATAAAGCCCAGCTTGATCATTGGAGCTATCCATGTTCATATCATACTTCTTTGTATGTGATATCTTTTAGCTTAGTTCAATGCAATGTTTAGTTTGACATGAGAATGTTTGGTAATTCGACTTCGGGTAGTGTTATAAGTTGCAACACGGTCATTCTTCCCTTAATCTAGAAGCTATTCCGATTGGTGAACCCGTCCTGAGCTACATTCGTTGAGTTATAAAGCCGAGCTTGATCATTGGAGCTATCCATGTTCATATCATACTTCTAGGTATGTGATCTCTTTTAGCTTACTTCAATGCAATGTTTAGTTTGACATGGGAAAGTGTGTTCATCCAACTTCGGGTGGTGTAATAGGTTGCAACACGGTCATTCTTCCCTTAATCTAGAAGTTATTCCGATTGGTGAACCCATAATGAGCTACATTCGTTGAGTTATAAAGTCGAGCTTGATAATTGGAGCTATCCATGTTCATATCATACTTCTACGCATGTGATCTCTTTTATCTTAGTTCAATGCAATGTTTAGTTTGACATGAGAAAGTTTTGGTAATCCGACTTCGGGTAGTGTTATAGGTTGCAACACGGTCATTTTTCCCTTAATCTAGAAGCTATTCCGATTGGTGAACCCGTCATGAGCTACATTCGTTGAGTTCTAAAGCCGAGCTTGATCATTGGAGCTATCCATGTTCATATCATACTTTTACGCATGTGATCTCTTTTAGCTTACTTCAATGCATTGTAAGGTTAGTTTCACATGAGAAAGTGTACTAATCGGACTTCGTGTAGTGTAATATGTTGCAACACGGTCATTCTTCCCTTAATCTAGAAGTTATTCCGATTGGTTAACCCGCAATGAGCTACATTCGTTGAGTTATAAAGCCGAGCTTGATCATTGGAGCTATCCATGTTCATATCATACTTCTACGCATGTGATCTCTTTTAGCTTAGTTCAATACAATGTTTAGTTTGACATGAGAAAGTGTGCTAATTCGAATTCGGGTAGTGTTATAAGTTGCAACACGGTCATTCTTCCCTTAATCTAGAAGCTATTCCGATTGGTGAACCCGTCCTGAGCTACATTCGTTGAGTTATAAAGCCGAGCTTGATCATTGGAGCTATCCATGTTCATATTAAACTTCTACGCATGTGATCTCTTTTAGCTTAGTTCAATGCAATGTTTAGTTTGACATGAGAAAGTGTGCTAATCCGACTTCAGGTGGTGTAATAGGTAGCAACACGGTCATTCTTCCCTTAATCTAGAAGCTATTCCTATTGGTGAACCAGCAATGAGCTACATTCATGGAGTTATAAAGCCGAGCTTGATCATTGGAGCTATCCATGTTCATATCATACTTCTACGCATATGATCTCTTTTAGCTTAGTTCAATGCAATGTTTAGTTTCACATGAGAAAGTGTGTTCATCCAACTTCGGGTGGTGTAATAGGTTGCAACACGGTCATTCTTCCCTTAATCTAGAAGTTATTCTGATTGGTGAACCCGTAATGAGCTACATTCGTTGAGTTATAAAGTCGAGCTTGATAATTGGAGTTATCCATGTTCATATCATACTTCTACGCATGTGATCTCTTTTATCTTAGTTCAATGCAATGTTTAGTTTGACATGAGAAAGTGTGGTAATCCGACTTCGGGTAGTGTTATAGGTTGCAACACGGTCATTTTTCCCTTAATCTAGAAGCTATTCTGATTGGTGAACCCGTCATGAGCTACATTCGTTGAGTTCTAAAGCCGAGCTTGATCGTTGGAGCTATTCATGTTCATATCATACTTTTACGCATGTGATGTCTTTTAGCTTACTTCAATGCATTGTAAGGTTAGTTTCACATGAGAAAGTGTACTAATCGGACTTCGTGTGGTGTAATATGTTGCAACACGGTCATTCTTCCCTTAATCTAGAAGTTATTCCGATTGGTTAACCCGAAATGAGCTACATTCGTTGAGTTATAAAGCCGAGCTTGATCATTGGAGCTATCCATGTTCATATTAAACTTCTACGCATGTGATCTCTTTTAGCTTAGTTCAATGCAATGTTTAGTTTGACATGAGAAAGTGTGCTAATCCGACTTCAGGTGGTGTAATAGGTAGCAACACGGTCATTCTTCCCTTAATCTAGAAGCTATTCCTATTGGTGAACCAGCAATGAGCTACATTCATGGAGTTATAAAGCCGAGCTTGATCATTGGAGCTATCCATGTTCATATCATACTTCTACGCATATGATCTCTTTTAGCTTAGTTCAATGCAATGTTTAGTTTCACATGAGAAAGTGTGTTCATCCAACTTCGGGTGGTGTAATAGGTTGCAACACGGTCATTCTTCCCTTAATCTAGAAGTTATTCCGATTGGTGAACCCGTAATGAGCTACATTCGTTGAGTTATAAAGTCGAGCTTGATAATTGGAGCTATCCATGGTCATATCATACTTCTACGCATGTGACCTCTTTTATCTTAGTTCAATGCAATGTTTAGTTTGACATGAGAAAGTGTGGTAATCCGACTTCGGGTAGTGTTATAGGTTGCAACACGGTCATTCTTCTCTTAATCTAGAAGTTATTCCGATTGGTTAACCCGCAATGAGCTACATTCGTTGAGTTATAAAGCCGAGCTTGATCATTGGAGCTATCCATGTTCATATCATACTTCTAGGTATGTGATCTCTTTTAGCTTAGTTCAATGCAATGTTTAGTTTGACATGAGAAAGTGTGCTAATCCAACATCGGGTGGTGTAATAGGTAGCAACATGGTCATTCTTCCCTTAACCTAGAAGCTATTCTGATTGGTGAACCCGCAATGAGCTACATTCATGGAGTTATAAAGCCGAGCTTGATCATTGGAGCTATCCATGTTCATATCATACTTCTACGCATGTGATCTCTTTTATCTTAGTTCAATGCAATGTTTAGCTTGACATGAGAAAGTGTGGTAATCCGACTTCGGGTAGTGTTATAGGTTGCAACACGGTCATTTTTCCCTTAATCTAGAAGCTATTCCGATTGGTGAACCCGTCATGAGCTACATTCGTTGAGTTCTAAAGCCGAGCTTGATCATTGGAGCTATCCATGTTCATATCATACTTTTACTCATGTGATCTCTTTTAGCTTACTTCAATGCATTGTAAGGTTAGTTTCACATGAGAAAGTGTACTAATCGGACTTCGTGTAGTGTAATAGGTTGCAACACGGTCATTCTTCCCTTAATCTAGAAGTTATTCCGATTGGTTAACCCGCAATGAGCTACATTCGTTGAGTTATAAAGCCGAGCTTGATCATTGGAGCTATCCATGTTCATATCATACTTCTACGCATGTGATCTCTTTTATCTTAGTTCAATGCAATGTTTAGTTTGACATGAGAAAGTGTGCTAATCCGACTTCGGGTAGTGTTATAGGTTGCAACACGGTCATTTTTCCCTTAATCTAGAAGCTATTCCTATTGGTGAACCCGTCATGAGCTACATTCGTTGAGTTCTAAAGCCGAGCTTGATCATTGGAGCTATCCATGTTCATATCATACTTTTACGCATGTGATCTCTTTTAGCTTACTTCAATGCATTGTAAGGTTAGTTTCACATGAGAAAGTGTACTAATCGGACTTCGTGTAGTGTAATATGTTGCAACACGGTCATTCTTCTCTTAATCTAGAAGTTATTCCGATTGGTTAACCCGCAATGAGCTACATTCGTTGAGTTATAAAGCCGAGCTTGATCATTGGAGCTATCCATGTTCATATCATACTTCTAGGTATGTGATCTCTTTTAGCTTAGTTCAATGCAATGTTTAGTTTGACATGAGAAAGTGTGCTAATCCAACATCGGGTGGTGTAATAGGTAGCAACATGGTCATTCTTCCCTTAACCTAGAAGCTATTCTGATTGGTGAACCCGCAATGAGCTACATTCATGGAGTTATAAAGCCGAGCTTGATCATTGGAGCTATCCATGTTCATATCATACTTCTACGCATGTGATCTCTTTTATCTTAGTTCAATGCAATGTTTAGTTTGACATGAGAAAGTGTGGTAATCCGACTTCGGGTAGTGTTATAGGTTGCAACACGGTCATTTTTCCCTTAATCTAGAAGCTATTCCGATTGGTGAACCCGTCATGAGCTACATTCGTTGAGTTCTAAAGCCGAGCTTGATCATTGGAGCTATCCATGTTCATATCATACTTTTACGCATGTGATCTCTTTTAGCTTACTTCAATGCATTGTAAGGTTAGTTTCACATGAGAAAGTGTACTAATCGGACTTCGTGTAGTGTAATATGTTGCAACACGGTCATTCTTCCCTTAATCTAGAAGTTATTCCGATTGGTTAACCCGCAATGAGCTACATTCGTTGAGTTATAAAGCCGAGCTTGATCATTGGAGCTATCCATGTTCATATCATACTTCTAGGTATGTGATCTCTTTTAGCTTACTTCAATGCAATGTTTAGTTTGACATGGGAAAGTGTGTTCATCCAACTTCGGGTGGTGTAATAGGTTGCAACACGGTCATTCTTCCCTTAATCTAGAAGTTATTCCGATTGGTGAACCCATAATGAGCTACATTCGTTGAGTTATAAAGTCGAGCTTGATAATTGGAGCTATCCATGTTCATATCATACTTCTACGCATGTGATCTCTTTTATCTTAGTTCAATGCAATGTTTAGTTTGACATGAGAAAGTTTTGGTAATCCGACTTCGGGTAGTGTTATAGGTTGCAACACGGTCATTTTTCCCTTAATCTAGAAGCTATTCCGATTGGTGAACCCGTCATGAGCTACATTCGTTGAGTTCTAAAGCCGAGCTTGATCATTGGAGCTATCCATGTTCATATCATACTTTTACGCATGTGATCTCTTTTAGCTTACTTCAATGCATTGTAAGGTTAGTTTCACATGAGAAAGTGTACTAATCGGACTTCGTGTAGTGTAATATGTTGCAACACGGTCATTCTTCCCTTAATCTAGAAGTTATTCCGATTGGTTAACCCGCAATGAGCTACATTCGTTGAGTTATAAAGCCGAGCTTGATCATTGGAGCTATCCATGTTCATATCATACTTCTACGCATGTGATCTCTTTTAGCTTAGTTCAATGCAATGTTTAGTTTGACATGAGAAAGTGTGCTAATCCGACTTCAGGTGGTGTAATAGGTAGCAACACGGTCATTCTTCCCTTAATCTAGAAGCTATTCCTATTGGTGAACCCGTAATGAGCTACATTCGTTGAGTTATAAAGTCGAGCTTGATAATTGGAGCTATCCATGTTCATATCATACTTCTACGCATGTGATCTCTTTTATCTTAGTTCAATGCAATGTTTAGTTTGACATAAGAAAGTGTGGTAATCCGACTTCGGGTAGTGTTATAGGTTGCAACACGGTCATTCTTCTCTTAATCTAGAAGTTATTCCGATTGGTTAACCCGCAATGAGCTACATTCGTTAAGTTATAAAGCCCAGCTTGATCATTGGAGCTATCCATGTTCATATCATACTTCTTTGTATGTGATATCTTTTAGCTTAGTTCAATGCAATGTTTAGTTTGACATGAGAATGTTTGGTAATTCGACTTCGGGTAGTGTTATAAGTTGCAACACGGTCATTCTTCCCTTAATCTAGAAGCTATTCCGATTGGTGAACCCGTCCTGAGCTACATTCGTTGAGTTATAAAGCCGAGCTTGATCATTGGAGCTATCCATGTTCATATCATACTTCTAGGTATGTGATCTCTTTTAGCTTACTTCAATGCAATGTTTAGTTTGACATGGGAAAGTGTGTTCATCCAACTTCGGGTGGTGTAATAGGTTGCAACACGGTCATTCTTCCCTTAATCTAGAAGTTATTCCGATTGGTGAACCCATAATGAGCTACATTCGTTGAGTTATAAAGTCGAGCTTGATAATTGGAGCTATCCATGTTCATATCATACTTCTACGCATGTGATCTCTTTTAGCTTAGTTCAATGCAATGTTTAGTTTGACATGAGAAAGTGTGTTCATCCAACTTCGGGTGGTGTAATAGGTTGCAACACGGTCATTCTTCCCTTAATCTAGAAGTTATTCCGATTGGTGAACCCGTAATGAGCTACATTCGTTGAGTTATAAAGTCGAGCTTGATAATTGGAGCTATCCATGTTCATATTATACTTCTACGCATGTGATCTCTTTTATCTTAGTTCAATGCAATGTTTAGTTTGACATGAGAAAGTGTGGTAATCCGACTTCGGGTAGTGTTATAGGTTGCAACACGGTCATTTTTCCCTTAATCTAGAAGCTATTCCGATTGGTGAACCCGTCATGAGCTACATTCGTTGAGTTATAAAGCCGAGCATGATCATTGGAGCTATCCATGTTCATATCATACTTTTACGCATGTGATCTCTTTTAGCTTACTTCAATGCAATGTTTAGTTTGACATGAGAAAGTGTGCTAATCTGACTTCAGGTGGTGTAATAAGTAGCAACACGGTCATTCTTCCCTTAATCTAGAAGCTATTCCTATTGGTGAACCCGCAATGAGCTACATTCATTGAGTTATAAAGCCAAGCTTGATCATTGGAGCTATCCATGTTCATATCATATTTCTACGCATATGATCTCTTTTAGCTTAGTTGAATGCAATGTTTCGTTTGACATGAGAAAGTGTGTTCATCCGACTTCGGGTGGTGTAATAGGTTGCAACACAGTCATTCGTCCCTTAATCTAGAAGTTATTCCAATTGGTGAACCCGTAATGAGCTACATTCGTTGAGTTATAAAGCCGAGCTTGATCATTGGAGCTATCCATGTTCATATCATACTTCTACGCATGTGATCTCTTTTAGCTTAGTTCAATACAATGTTTAGTTTGACATGAGAAAGTGTGCTAATTTGACTTCGGGTGGTGTAATAGGTAGAAACACGGTCACTCTTCTCTTAATCTAGAAGCTATCCGATTGGTGAACCTGCAATGAGCTACATTCGTTGAGTTATAAAGCCGAGCTTGATCGTTGGAGCTATCCATATTCATATCATACTTCTACGCATGAGATCTCTTTTAGCTAAGTTCAATGCAATGTTTAGTTTGACATGAGAAAGTGGGGTAATCCGACTTCGGGTAGTGTTATAGGTTGCAACAATGTCATTCTTATTAGTCAAGTCCTCACTCAGCCACATTAACCCATAATCCAAGAGGCTGAGTGACTTATCCAACAAACAAGAAGAATAAGCTCAGCTGAGCCCAATTAGGAGTGAAGAAAGAGCCATTGGAATAAGAGGAGTTAGGAAGCTTTTGAAGGCTGAAAGAAGACGTGGTCCAAGCTTTCAAAGTGGTCCACACCTGCTCAGCTGAGCGTTGGCCGTGTGCTGCAGCATGTGGTCCCCCCTCTTTACTTATTTGCCAAAACATAGTTGTGGTCCTCTCCTTTCTATGTGTTGACTCTTTCCTCTTTATGTAAAACCCTAGATAGGTGCTGTGGCTATTTAAAGGAGACTCCCATGTAAACAATTTGAAGACAATGCAATCAGTTCTTCTTCATTCTCTTCCAGATTCTCCACACTCTTCATTCTTTGTCATAATGCTCACATTCTAACATGGTATCAGAGCATTTCTGATCCATTCTTCTTTCTATTCTTCTGGTTCATATTCTCCATTCTATTCTCTTTAAAACTCTTCCTAATCCCACCTCATTCTCTCTGTTCCGCTGCAGCTGGTTCCACCATTGTTGTACGGACCATAGCTTCCATTTTTCTGTTTTTTTGTGTCTCAGAAAGTTTCAATCTTTCATCCTAAACCTTCAAAGGCCTTCCTCTCTGTGTTGTGAAGGAAAGTCTCGGTTTTTCAAGTGCAAGTTTCGAATCTGTACCTTCAAATCGTCATTCAAGGTCCAATGGAGACCAACAAGCATGTTTAGGTGCCGGTGGTTCTCAAGGGTGTGAACTACCTTCTATGGGCAAGGACTGTCAAGACTACTCTCTGCAGCCACAAAGGGCTTTGGAGCCACGTGGTGAAAAGTAGGCCAGTAAAATTTGACCTCTCCGATGGTGAAGATGACGGAGAATAAGTCCTTGATGAGGAGGACGAGTGGTTCCAAAAGGATCAGGCTGTGCTGTCCATCATTCGCAACTCCTTAGAGCCTTCAATCCTTGAAGGTTATTCCTACTGTGAAACTGCCAAGGAGCTGTGGGAGACACTCAAGAATGTCTATGGCAATGTCTCCAGCCTTACAAGGGTGTTTGAAGTAAAGAAAGCTCTAAACAACCTATCTCAAGATGATATGAACTTCACAGAATTTTTCGGAAAGTTTCGGTCTTTATGGGCTGAACTTGACATGCTAAGGCCAGCCACTAAGGATCCAAAGGAGATTCAAGAAAGAAATGAGCAAGATAAGGTCTTCAGCCTTCTCCTCAACCTCAATCCTGGATTCAATGATCTTATCAAGCATATTCTTAGAGCCAACAAGCTTCCAAGCTTAGATGATGTATGCGCTCAGATTCAAAAGGAACAAGGGTCTATGGAGCTGTTTGGAGGAAAAGGGAGCGTTGGGCTTCTTATGGCCAACAAAGGAAGGTTTGAGAACAATAGGACTGAGGAAAGGAAGAGGCTCATGTGCGATCACTGCAAGAAGAAAGGGCATACAAAGGACAAGTGTTGGCTTCTTCACCCTCATCTCAAACCAGCTAAGTTCAAGGATGCAAAGGGAAACATAGCTCAAGAAGCGGCAGAGGATGGCTCAGCTATAACTCCATCTCAACTCGCAACTCCAAAGTCTCCCGAGAACATATCAGCTGCGTCATCATCATTCCAGAGTGAGACCATCAAAAGGGCTGACCTTGAAGCTCTCATTCACACCCTAACTTCCCTCAGGGACTCTGGTATTGCCAATTACTCTTATAATGTCCATAAGCCGTTTATTGTTGATTCAGGGGCTTCTCACCACATGATTAGCGACCCAACCCTTATCAATGATGTGAAACCGGCCAGTGGTAGTGTGATCATAGCAAATGGCAGTAGGGTATCGGTTAGAGGTGTAGGGAATGTAGACTTATTCAATAGGCAATCTAAGGCTTTCTACTTACCAGAATTTACCTCTAACCTCTTGTCGGTTATTAAGGCTGCTAATGATCTCAAATGCTATGTGAAATTTGGGCCTAATGATGTTGAATTTTAGGATATTGAAACCGGAGGCGTATTGGTAAAAGGGATTGTCAAAGACGGACTCTATGTTCTTGAAGATCCTAAGCTTTTATCTCTTATTAGTGGCTGTGTTTCCGGTGTTTCTAATTCGGCTGTTGGTAGCCTGAGCAATGTAGTTTGGCATGCTAGACTAGGCCATCCTCATTCTCGTGCATTAGGATTAATGTTACCAAATGTTTTGTTTAACAATATTAATTGTGAGGCTTGTGTTCTTGGTAA
The DNA here is from genome assembly GCA_963920545.1 of Lepidium didymum. Classification (NCBI taxonomy): domain Eukaryota; kingdom Viridiplantae; phylum Streptophyta; class Magnoliopsida; order Brassicales; family Brassicaceae; genus Lepidium; species Lepidium didymum. The sequence continues at coordinate 10,582,216 of OY986993.1, read as the reverse complement.
ACATTGCAAAACAGTTTATTCAAATTCTTCCACCACCTATGATAATTGTTTTGATTTGGTTCATTCGGATGTTTGGACATCTCCTTGTCTATCTAGAGATAGTCATAAGTATTTTGTCACATTTATTGATGAAAAATCTAAGTATACTTGGATAACATTGATGCCATCTAAGGATAGAGTCTTTGATGCATTCAAGAATTTCGAAAGTTACATAACTAATCAATTTAATGTGAAACTGAAGGTACTTAGAACCGACAATGGTGGAGAATATATGGGCAAACCTTTCCAAGAATACTTAGCCAAACAAGGCATCATACATCAAACAAGCTGTCCTTATAACCCCGAGCAAAACGGTGTGGCTGAGAGAAAGAACCGCCACTTGATGGAGGTTACAAGGTCACTCATGTTCCACATGCAAGTCCCAAAGCGGTTTTGGGGAGATGCGGTTATGACAGCCTGTTACCTAATCAATCGGACACCTACAAAAGTCCTTAAGGACAAGTCTCCATATAAGGTATTGAACAAAACCAAACCTCCATTAGATCACTTACGGATTTTTGGCTGTGTTTGTTATGTGTTAGTACCCGGAGAGCTTCGGAACAAGCTTGAAGCTAGAAGCAAGAAGTGTATGTTCATTGGCTACTCGTCTACTCAAAAGGGCTATAAGTGTTATGACCCGGAAACAAGAAGAGTCCATGTGTCCCGCGATGTCAAATTTATGGAGGAACGTGGATTCTACGGAGAAAGGAATTGGGAGGAGCTTCAGGATCTGTCCGAACCATCCATGGATAGAGCGGCCAGCTTACACTTTCTCCTCAATCATCTCGGGGTTACTAATAATGACTCTACGGCTGCGGCTCCTACTCAACCTGCGGTTTCACAACAGGGTAGAGAGCAGTCCAATCCATCTCCTCAATCACCAGGGCTAAGTTATGAGTCTGAGCATTCACACCCGGAGCAAGGTACTCAAGTTGATCAGTTATCACCAAGCAAGGACTCAACAGTACCAGACTCGACAGTACCAGACTCAACAGCACCAGCCCAATCCGATCCGCCTGATGATCTAGAGTCAGCTGATCTGCATGATGCCCTTGAGTTAGCCGCACCCGCTCCAACTGCTACACAACCTCTTAGACGAAGTACACGGATTAGGAAGGATCCCTCTAATTGGAAGAACACTCGGGTTTACTACAATGCCCAGGCAGTGGCTCACGCTGAACAAGCTCTACTTTCGGCTGACCTCATACCATCTCACTTTCAAGCATTTTTGGGCAAGATAGAGATGGATTATATTCCCCAGAGCTATGATGAGGCGAAACAAATCAAAGAGTGGGTAATGGCTGTGGATGCTGAAACCAAGGCTATGGAGAAGAATCAAACTTGGGAGGAATCTGAGTTACCACCCGGAAAAAAAGCTGTCACTTCCAAGTGGGTGTTCACCATCAAGTATAAGAGTAATGGGGAGATTGTGTTGGTTTTTATGAGACTAAGCTCAAAATAAACCGTGGAGACTTCACTTGGTGAATGAAACCACTTAACCCACAAAATGGACTCGATCTCAAGACTTGTTGAATCCGAGTTTACTATGGAGTAAATCGGTTCTAGCAAGGAGAAAACTAATCTAGGTTGGATCTAATCCAAGTAAAGCATCACAACACTTGGAGTTTGTGTGCTAAAGAGATCTTGGATTCTAGAACCATTCATCTAGATTTACATAAATATAAATAAAGCATAAGAAGAGTTTGGTGGAGATCTAGAAGTGTTTGGGTAGAGGTCTGCCATTGGGCAGCCTCTACACGAGCCAAATAGCCTAAAATCTACATTGAAACTACTTGCTTAAACATAAAGAGAAAAGAGAATTTTAGCAACACTTCTTTGTATATATATTTTCGGATTATTTTACAAAAGGAATACAAGCTCTATTTATAGAGTTTACAAGGTGATGGTTCAGCTTAAAATAAAGCCTAGATGCTCAGCAATATGACCGTTGGAGAGGAGAGAGGAAGTGTTGTTCCCAAAGCTTGAAAGTGACATGTCCTTAGTCTTGAACTTAGCATAAAGTAGAGTCACATGTCTTCTTAAGCTTCCAACGGTCTTCTTGGCTGTAGTTAGACTCCATTTAGGTCCTAACAGCCTTACATAACATCCCATTTGATTAGAATCAACATTTGGAAGATTTCTCAAAACGTTGACTTTTTGCCTCGGCCGTTGACCTTACCCGCGGTACACAGAAACCTTACCCGCGGTACATGAATTCCTTACCCGCGGTACATGAATTCCTTACCCGCGGTACATGAATTCCTCGACCCGCGGTACGTGAATTCCTCGACCCGCGGTACGTGAATTTCCTTCCCGCGGTACGTCCATGTCTCGACCCGCGGTACACGCCTCTCGACCTAATCTGCTACCCGCGGTATACCACCGACCGTTGACTTTCTCGCTTGTCCGTTGACCCGTCCTGCGTCTGCCCGCAGTACACGAAAACCTTCCCGCGGTACGTGCCTCTCGACCCGATGGCCTACCCGCGGTCCATGACCACCTACCGTTGACTTTCTGGTCCAAAACGTTGACTTTTCCAGAACTCCTTCTTTTGGCCATTTCTTGATCTTTTGATGATTTGATGACCTTTATGGGTCCTTGGTGGCTAATTTCCTCCTTCTTGGAGGTCCTTGAGGTGGTCTTCAGCCTTGTCTTGATGACTTCGGCCTTAACTCTCCTCCATTTCATCTTATTGACCTTAAAGGTCTTCGGCCTCTTCGGCCTCATCCTCCTCATCTCTTTGATATAGACTAATACCTTCCCCCAAGCTTGGTCGTCGAGACGCTCAAGGCCAAAGGCCTAAGGACCAAAGGCCAAGCTTGCCAACCGACAAGACTACCTCATTAAAAACCCTAGAGAGAAAACCACGTGGGACAAAACTCTACTAGGGGAAAAAGAGTATAGCTCATCGGTGGTTTGATGATGCTTGACCCTGGTTTTTAAATGACTTTGCAACCGGCTCCTTCTTCTTCCAAGTGATTCCTTGCATTAGTCCTTCTTGACTTTGTTTCCCTTCTTATGATCCTCTTGTTTCATCTAGTGCTCCTTGTGAGAATATCCACACATTCCTCCTTCTCTTTTGAACCTTCATCATGAGATTCAAAGAGAAATTTTAAAGTATATGTTGTGGGGGTTTAAGAAACACTTAAATGAAATTAAAGAAAGACCAAATGAGAGGATTTAAAGCCTAAGAATGGATTGAATATTTTAAAAAAAAAAAAATTGGAAAGGTTTAGAGTTTAGCCTTTTTGGAGATCTTTGAGGATTTTTGACATTTTTCAAGGCACTTCCAATCGCTTTGGTTTTGATTCATAGCCTTCCACCAGCTAGCATCTCCACTTTGACCTTCCACCTTAGACACCTACGGATCCACTCTCTTTAGGTCAGCCTTTTTGGTCCGCCTCTTCAAGTCCTTCCGTGTTGAGCTAGGTGAGATATTTGGAGTCCAAAGCTTGGTGGCCCTCTTGATCACGTACCAAGCTTTGTTGTGCTTTTTCTAGCTTCTTTTGAAGCCTTTTGAGAGTTTGAATGCAGCCACCAACTGACCTCCAGTCCGCATGACTTGATTCACAACTCTTCAACAACTTGCCACTTCTCCTTTGAGATAGCAAACGAGCTTTCTCACCATTTTTAATTCCGGATCTGTTTTTAGAGTTAAACATACACTCAAAACAACAAGAGATGGTGAGAGATTAGAGTATAAGTAACAAGAGAATTAGTGAGAATAAGTAACCAAGAGAATATTGAGAATAAGTAACTGAGAGAATATTAAGAATAAGAGAGAATGAGCGGAAGCAATGGAGAATAGAGAATAAGAGATTTTTGCTCAAGAGTTCATGTGGACAGAGTTTTGTTCTCTGTTTTCTTGAGTTTTGTGGAAGCATTAGCTGCCAAATACCAAGCCAAGAGCACCTTAGAACAACAAGAACTCGGTGCTTTAATGGCTGGTCTAAATTATGAACCAATGGACAATTGATCTATCCATGGTGACAAGAATGAACTCACGAAATAACTCATGAGTTTTGAGGGAGCATTGGCTCAAAAATCCAGCCAAAAATACCTTAGAACAACAAGAACTAGGTGCTTTAATGGCTGAGACAAGTTATGGACCGATGGACAATTAATTTATCCACCGGTTAAAGATTTGAAGCTCACGAAATAACACATATCCAAAAGGTTTTCGTGAGCTTTAGACATCAAGAGCCACAAAATAACACAAATATTAGTGTTTCTCATGGTTGACAAAAGCAATTCCAACAATCTCACAAAATAATCCATTTTTAAGAATTTTTCATGAGCCTTTTGAAATTTGAAATTTGAAAAACGAAAATTAAACTAGTCTAGGACCTTCCCCATTTGAGATAAGCTAATATCCATTGATAAAGCTAAGAGGTAAAGTCTCTAAACCCTAGAAAAATGAGAACTTCATTCATGTCCTCTTCTTTTGATTCATTGGACAAGATGAAGAACATAAAAACCGAAAAACAAGAGAATCGAGTTTAATGGGAACCAAGCTCTTGTGGCTCTGATACCATGTTGGTTTTTATGAGACTAAGCTCAAAATAAACCGTGGAGACTTCACTTGGTGAATGAAACCACTTAACCCACAAAATGGACTCGATCTCAAGACTTGTTGAATCCGAGTTTACTATGGAGTAAATCGGTTCTAGCAAGGAGAAAACTAATCTAGGTTGGATCTAATCCAAGTAAAGCATCACAACACTTGGAGTTTGTGTGCTAAAGAGATCTTGGATTCTAGAACCATTCATCTAGATTTACATAAATATAAATAAAGCATAAGAAGAGTTTGGTGGAGATCTAGAAGTGTTTGGGTAGAGGTCTGCCATTGGGCAGCCTCTACACGAGCCAACTAACCTAGAATCTACATTGAAACTACTTGCTTAAACATAAAGAGAAGAGAGAATTTTAGCAACACTTCTTTGTATATATATTTTCGGATTATTTTACAAAGGGAATACAAGCTCTATTTATAGAGTTTACAAGGTGATGGTTCAGCTTAAAATGAAGCCTAGATGCTCAGCAATATGACCGTTGGAGAGGAGAGAGGAAGTGTTGTTCCCAAAGCTTGAAAGTGACATGTCCTTAGTCTTGAACTTAGCATAAAGTAGAGTCACATGTCTTCTTAAGCTTCCAACGGTCTTCTTGGCTGTAGTTAGACTCCATTTAGGTCCTAACAGCCGTACATAACATCCCATTTGATTAGAATCAACATTTGGAAGATTTCTCAAAACGTTGACTTTTTGCCTCGGCCGTTGACCTTACCCGCGGTACACAGAAACCTTACCCGCGGTACATGAATTCCTTACCCGCGGTACATGAATTCCTTACCCGCGGTACATGAATTCCTCGACCCGCGGTACATGAATTCCTCGACCCGCGGTACGTGAATTTCCTTCCCGCGGTACGTCCATGTCTCGACCCGCGGTACACGCCTCTCGACCTAATCTGCTACCCGCGGTATACCACCGACCGTTGACTTTCTCGCTTGTCCGTTGACCCGTCCTGCGTCTGCCCGCAGTACATGAAAACCTTCCCGCGGTATGTGCCTCTCGACCCGATGGCCTACCTGCGGTACATGACCACCGACCGTTGACTTTCTCGCTTGTCCGTTGACCCGTCCTGCGTCTGCCCGCAGTACACGAAAACCTTCCCGCGGTACGTGCCTCTCGACCCGATGGCCTACCCGCGGTCCATGACCACCTACCGTTGACTTTCTGGTCCAAAACGTTGACTTTTCCAGAACTCCTTCTTTTGGCCATTTCTTGATCTTTTGATGATTTGATGACCTTTATGGGTCCTTGGTGGCTAATTTCCTCCTTCTTGGAGGTCCTTGGGGTGGTCTTCGGCCTTGTCTTGATGACTTCGGCCTTAACTCTCCTCCATTTCATCTTATTGACCTTAAAGGTCTTCGGCCTCTTCGGCCTCATCCTCCTCATCTCTTTGATATAGACTAATAGATTGAGCGGTTCAAAGCAAGACTGGTTTCCCGAGGCTTTACTCAGACCTATGGAGTGGATTACACCGATACATTTGCTCCAGTTGCCAAGCTTCACACGGTAAGAGTGGTCCTTTCATTAGCTACTAACTTATCTTGGGATTTATGGCAGATGGATGTCAAAAATGCATTCCTCCAAGGAGAACTTGACGAGGAGGTTTACATGACACCACCACCAGGCTTAGAATCCAAAGTTAGTCCCGGCAAAGTTCTTAGACTAAGAAAGGCCATCTATGGCTTAAAGCAATCACCTAGGGCGTGGTATCACAAGTTAAGCCATACACTCCGGGACCGCGGCTTCCGTAAATCTGAAGCTGACCACACATTGTTCACTTCTACAAGTCACCAAGGTATTGTGGTTGTCCTCATATATGTCGATGATCTTATCATCTCGGGTGATGATAAGGAAGGCATTGAGGCTACCAAATCTTATCTCCACTCTGTGTTTGATATTAAAGATTTGGGTGAGCTTAAATATTTTCTAGGGATTGAAATATGTCGCTCTTCGGAGGGCCTCTTTCTTTCTCAACGAAAATATACTCTTGATTTGCTTCGTGAGACAGGGATGGACACAAGTAAACCGGCCAAAACGCCTTTGGAGGATGGTTACAAGGTCAACCGAAAGGGGGAGAAAGATGATGGGATGTTCGAAGACATTACCACATATCGACGATTGGTTGGTAAGCTCATTTATTTAACAATTTCTAGACTAGACCTTTGCTTTGCAGTGAACCAGGTGAGCCAGCACATGCAAGCTCCAACGAAGCATCATTGGGCTATGGTGGAAAGGATTCTGCGGTATCTCAAAGGGAGTTCAAACCAAGGAGTATGGATGGGAAAGAATGAGAGCTCAACCATTGCTGGATATTGTGATGCGGATTGGGCTGGAGATAGGAGTGATAGGAAATCCACCACAGGCTATTGCACATTTATTGGAGGGAATTTAGTAACTTGGAAGACTAAGAAGCAAAAGGTAGTAGCATGCTCAAGTGCAGAGGCTGAGTATAGAGCCATGAGGAGGCTCACAGATGAGTTGGTATGGCTGAAGGCACTTCTCCATGATGTAGGCCAAGATACAAAGGATCCGATCATTATGCATTGTGACAACCAAGCGGCAATTCACATAGCATCCAATCCGGTCTTTCATGAAAGAACCAAGCACGTTGAAGTGGACTGCCACAAAGTCAGAGAACGCATAGAGGAAGGAGTGGTTCTCCCATGCTACACACCAAGTGGTGACCAATTGGCGGACATCTTTACCAAGGCTGCAAGTTCCAAAGTTTGTGATCACATCTATAGCAAACTTGGACTTGTGAGCTTGGACCGCCCTTGATTTCATGTTCCCTAATCTGGAGAAAGCACACTCTTTTTCCCTCTATAAGTTTTTTCCCAAGTGGTTTTCCTTATAGAGGTTTTTAATGAGGTGTGGACTTCGGATTTCCAAGTTAAGCCTTCATTCCTTGCAGCTTAACTTGAGAGGGAGTATTAGTCAAGTCCTCACTCAGCCACATTAACCCATAATCCAAGAGGCTGAGTGACTTATCCAACAAACAAGAAGAATAAGCCCAGCTGAGCCCAATTAGGAGTGAAGAAAGAGCCATTGGAATAAGAGGAGTAAGGAAGCTTTTGAAGGCTGAAAGAAGACGTGGTCCAAGCTTTCAAAGTGGTCCACACCTGCTCAGCTGAGCGTTGGCAGTGTGCTGCAGCAAGTGGTCCCCCCTCTTTACTTATTTGCCAAAACATAGTTGTGGTCCTCTCCTTTCTATGTGTTGACTATTTCCTCTTTATGTAAAACCCTAGATAGGTGTTGTGGCTATTTAAAGGAGACTCCCATGTAAACAATTTGAAGACAATGCAATCAGTTCTTCTTCATTCTCTTCTAGATTCTCCACACTCTTCATTCTTTGTCATAATGCTCACATTCTAATAATTCTTTCCTGAATCTAGAAGCTATTCCGATTGGTGAACCCGTCCTGAGCTACATTCGTTGAGTTATAAAGCCGAGCTTGATCATTGGAGCTATCCATGTTCATATCATACTTCTATGCATGTGATCTCTTTTAGCTTAGTTCAATGCAATGTTTAGTTTGACATGAGAAAGTGGGGTAATCCGACTTCGGGTAGTGTTATAGGTTGCAACACGGTCATTCTTTCCTTAATCTAGAAGCTATTCCGATTGGTGAACCCGTCCTGAGCTACATTCGTTGAGTTATAAACCCGAGCTTAATCATTGGAGTTATCCATGTTCATATCATATTTCTACGCATGTGATCTCTTTTAGCTTAGTTCAATGCAATGTTTAGTTTGACATGAGAAAGTGTGCTAATGAGCTAGAAGTTATTCGTCCCTTAATCTAGAAGTTATTCCGATTGGTTAACCCGCAATGAGCTACATTCGTTGAGTTATAAAGCCAAGCTTGATCATTGGAGCTATCCATGTTCATATCATATTTCTACGCATATGATCTCTTTTAGCTTAGTTGAATGCAATGTTTTGTTTGACATGAGAAAGTGTGTTCATCCGACTTCGGGTGGTGTAATAGGTTGCAACACAGTCATTCGTCCCTTAATCTAGAAGTTATTCCAATTGGTGAACCCGTAATGAGCTACATTCGTTGAGTTATAAAGCCGAGCTTGATCATTGGAGCTATCCATGTTCATATCATACTTCTACGCATGTGATCTCTTTTATCTTAGTTCAATGCAATGTTTAGTTTGACATGAGAAAGTGTGGTAATCCGACTTCGGGTAGTGTTATAGGTTGCAACACGGTCATTCTTCTCTTAATCTAGAAGTTATTCCGATTGGTTAACCCGCAATGAGCTACATTCGTTAAGTTATAAAGCCCAGCTTGATCATTGGAGCTATCCATGTTCATATCATACTTCTACGTATGTGATATCTTTTAGCTTAGTTCAATGCAATGTTTAGTTTGACATGAGAATGTTTGGTAATTCGACTTCGGGTAGTGTTATAAGTTGCAACACGGTCATTCTTCCCTTAATCTAGAAGCTATTCCGATTGGTGAACCCGTCCTGAGCTACATTCGTTGAGTTATAAAGCCGAGCTTGATCATTGGAGCTATCCATGTTCATATCATATTTCTACGCATGTGATCTCTTTTAGCTTAGTTCAATGCAGTGTTTAGTTTGACATGAGAAAGTGTGCTAATCCAACATCGGGTGGTGTAATAGGTAGCAGCACGGTCATTCTTCCCTTAACCTAGAAGCTATTCCGATTGGTGAACCCGCAATGAGCTACATTCATGGAGTTATAAAGCCGAGCTTGATCATTGGAGCTATCCATGTTCATATCATACTTCTACGCATATGATCTCTTTTAGCTTAGTTCAATGCAATGTTTAGTTTGACATGAGAAAGTGTGTTCATCCAACTTCGGGTGGTGTAATAGGTTGCAACACGGTCATTCTTCCCTTAATCTAGAAGTTATTCCGATTGGTGAACCCGTAATGAGCTACATTCGTTGAGTTATAAAGTTGAGCTTGATAATTGGAGCTATCCATGTTCATATTATACTTCTACGCATGTGATCTCTTTTATCTTAGTTCAATGCAATGTTTAGTTTGACATGAGAAAGTGTGGTAATCCGACTTCGGGTAGTGTTATAGGTTGCAACACGGTCATTTTTCCCTTAATCAAGAAGCTATTCCGATTGGTGAACCCGTCATGAGCTACATTCGTTGAGTTATAAAGCCGAGCATGATCATTGGAGCTATCCATGTTCATATTATACTTTTACGCATGTGATCTCTTTTAGCTTACTTCAATGCATTGTAAGGTTAGTTTCACATGAGAAAGTGTACTAATCGGACTTCGTGTAGTGTAATATGTTGCAACACGGTCATTCTTCCCTTAATCTAGAAGTTATTCCGATTGGTTAACCCGCAATGAGCTACATTCGTTGAGTTATAAAGCCGAGCTTGATCATTGGAGCTATCCATGTTCATATCATACTTCTACGCATGTGATCTCTTTTAGCTTAGTTCAATGCAATGTTTAGTTTGACATGAGAAAGTGTGCTAATCTGACTTCAGGTGGTGTAATAAGTAGCAACACGGTCATTCTTCCCTTAATCTAGAAGCTATTCCTATTGGTGAACCCGCAATGAGCTACATTCATTGAGTTATAAAGCCAAGCTTGATCATTGGAGCTATCCATGTTCATATCATATTTCTACGCATATGATCTCTTTTAGCTTAGTTGAATGCAATGTTTTGTTTGACATGAGAAAGTGTGTTCATCCGACTTCGGGTGGTGTAATAGGTTGCAACACAGTCATTCGTCCCTTAATCTAGAAGTTATTCCAATTGGTGAACCCGTAATGAGCTACATTCGTTGAGTTATAAAGCCGAGCTTGATCATTGGAGCTATCCATGTTCATATCATACTTCTACGCATGTGATCTCTTTTAGCTTAGTTCAATACAATGTTTAGTTTGACATGAGAAAGTGTGCTAATTTGACTTCGGGTGGTGTAATAGGTAGAAACACGGTCACTCTTCTCTTAATCTAGAAGCTATCCGATTGGTGAACCTGCAATGAGCTACATTCGTTGAGTTATAAAGCCGAGCTTGATCGTTGGAGCTATCCATGTTCATATCATACTTCTACGCATGAGATCTCTTTTAGCTAAGTTCAATGCAATGTTTAGTTTGACATGAGAAAGTGGGGTAATCCGACTTCGGGTAGTGTTATAGGTTGCAACAATGTCATTCTTATTAGTCAAGTCCTCACTCAGCCACATTAACCCATAATCCAAGAGGCTGAGTGACTTATCCAACAAACAAGAAGAATAAGCTCAGCTGAGCCCAATTAGGAGTGAAGAAAGAGCCATTGGAATAAGAGGAGTTAGGAAGCTTTTGAAGGCTGAAAGAAGACGTGGTCCAAGCTTTCAAAGTGGTCCACACCTGCTCAGCTGAGCGTTGGCAGTGTGCTGCAGCATGTGGTCCCCCCTCTTTACTTATTTGCCAAAACATAGTTGTGGTCCTCTCCTTTCTATGTGTTGACTCTTTCCTCTTTATGTAAAACCCTAGATAGGTGCTGTGGCTATTTAAAGGAGACTCCCATGTAAACAATTTGAAGACAATGCAATCAGTTCTTCTTCATTCTCTTCCAGATTCTCCACACTCTTCATTCTTTGTCATAATGCTCACATTCTAACATGGTATCAGAGCATTTCTGATCCATTCTTCTTTCTATTCTTCTGGTTCATATTCTCCATTCTATTCTCTTTAAAACTCTTCCTAATCCCACCTCATTCTCTCTGTTCCGCTGCAGCTGGTTCCACCATTGTTGTACGGACCATAGCTTCTATTTTTCTGTTTTTTTGTGTCTCAGAAAGTTTCAATCTTTCATCCTAAACCTTCAAAGGCCTTCCTCTCTGTGTTGTGAAGGAAAGTCTCGGTTTTTCAAGTGCAAGTTTCGAATCTGTACCTTCAAATCGTCATTCAAGGTCCAATGGAGACCAACAAGCATGTTTAGGTGCCGGTGGTTCTCAAGGGTGTGAACTACCTTCTATGGGCAAGGACTGTCAAGACTACTCTCTGCAGCCACAAAGGGCTTTGGAGCCACGTGGTGAAAAGTAGGCCAGTAAAATTTGACCTCTCCGATGGTGAAGATGACGGAGAAGAAGTCCTTGATGAGGAGGACGAGTGGTTCCAAAAGGATCAGGCTGTGCTGTCCATCATTCGCAACTCCTTAGAGCCTTCAATCCTTGAAGGTTATTCCTACTGTGAAACTGCCAAGGAGCTGTGGGAGACACTCAAGAATGTCTATGGCAATGTCTCCAGCCTTACAAGGGTGTTTGAAGTAAAGAAAGCTCTAAACAACCTATCTCAAGATGATATGAACTTCACAGAATTTTTCGGAAAGTTTCGGTCTTTATGGGCTGAACTTGACATGCTAAGGCCAGCCACTAAGGATCCAAAGGAGATTCAAGAAAGAAATGAGCAAGATAAGGTCTTCAGCCTTCTCCTCAACCTCAATCCTGGATTCAATGATCTTATCAAGCATATTCTTAGAGCCAACAAGCTTCCAAGCTTAGATGATGTATGCGCTCAGATTCAAAAGGAACAAGGGTCTATGGAGCTGTTTGGAGGAAAAGGGAGCGTTGGGCTTCTTATGGCCAACAAAGGAAGGTTTGAGAACAATAGGACTGAGGAAAGGAAGAGGCTCATGTGCGATCACTGCAAGAAGAAAGGGCATACAAAGGACAAGTGTTGGCTTCTTCACCCTCATCTCAAACCAGCTAAGTTCAAGGATGCAAAGGGAAACATAGCTCAAGAAGCGGCAGAGGATGGCTCAGCTATAACTCCATCTCAACTCGCAACTCCAAAGTCTCCCGAGAACATATCAGCTGCGTCATCATCATTCCAGAGTGAGACCATCAAAAGGGCTGACCTTGAAGCTCTCATTCACACCCTAACTTCCCTCAGGGACTCTGGTATTGCCAATTACTCTTATAATGTCCATAAGCCGTTTATTGTTGATTCAGGGGCTTCTCACCACATGATTAGCGACCCAACCCTTATCAATGATGTGAAACCGGCCAGTGGTAGTGTGATCATAGCAAATGGCAGTAGGGTATCGGTTAGAGGTGTAGGGAATGTAGACTTATTCAATAGGCAATCTAAGGCTTTCTACTTACCAGAATTTACCTCTAACCTCTTGTCGGTTATTAAGGCTGCTAATGATCTCAAATGCTATGTGAAATTTGGGCCTAATGATGTTGAATTTTAGGATATTGAAACCGGAGGCGTATTGGTAAAAGGGATTGTCAAAGACGGACTCTATGTTCTTGAAGATCCTAAGCTTTTATCTCTTATTAGTGGCTGTGTTTCCGGTGTTTCTAATTCGGCTGTTGGTAGCCTGAGCAATGTAGTTTGGCATGCTAGACTAGGCCATCCTCATTCTCGTGCATTAGGATTAATGTTACCAAATGTTTTGTTTAACAATATTAATTGTGAGGCTTGTGTTCTTGGTAAACATTGCAAAACAGTTTATTCAAATTCTTCCACCACCTATGATAATTGTTTTGATTTGGTTCATTCGGATGTTTGGACATCTCCTTGTCTATCTAGAGATAGTCATAAGTATTTTGTCACATTTATTGATGAAAAATCTAAGTATACTTGGATAACATTGATGCCATCTAAGGATAGAGTCTTTGATGCATTCAAGAATTTCGAAAGTTACATAACTAATCAATTTAATGTGAAACTGAAGGTACTTAGAACCGACAATGGTGGAGAATATATGGGCAAACCTTTCCAAGAATACTTAGCCAAACAAGGCATCATACATCAAACAAGCTGTCCTTATAACCCCGAGCAAAACGGTGTGGCTGAGAGAAAGAACCGCCACTTGATGGAGGTTACAAGGTCACTCATGTTCCACATGCAAGTCCCAAAGCGGTTTTGGGGAGATGCGGTTATGACAGCCTGTTACCTAATCAATCGGACACCTACAAAAGTCCTTAAGGACAAGTCTCCATATAAGGTATTGAACAAAACCAAACCTCCATTAGATCACTTACGGGTTTTTGGCTGTGTTTGTTATGTGTTAGTACCCGGAGAGCTTCGGAACAAGCTTGAAGCTAGAAGCAAGAAGTGTATGTTCATTGGCTACTCGTCTACTCAAAAGGGCTATAAGTGTTATGACCCGGAAACAAGAAGAGTCCATGTGTCCCGCGATGTCAAATTTATGGAGGAACGTGGATTCTACGGAGAAAGGAATTGGGAGGAGCTTCAGGATCTGTCCGAACCATCCATGGATAGAGCGGCCAGCTTACACTTTCTCCTCAATCGTCTCGGGGTTACTAATAATGACTCTACGGCTGCGGCTCCTACTCAACCTGCGGTTTCACAACAGGGTAGAGAGCAGTCCAATCCATCTCCTCAATCACCAGGGCTAAGTTATGAGTCTGAGCATTCACACCCGGAGCAAGGTACTCAAGTTGATCAGTTATCACCAAGCAAGGACTCAACAGTACCAGACTCGACAGTACCAGACTCAACAGCACCAGCCCAATCCGATCCGCCTGATGATCTAGAGTCAGCTGATCTGCATGATGCCCTTGAGTTAGCCGCACCCGCTCCAACTGCTACACAACCTCTTAGACGAAGTACACGGATTAGGAAGGATCCCTCTAATTGGAAGAACACTCGGGTTTACTACAATGCCCAGGCAGTGGCTCACGCTGAACAAGCTCTACTTTCGGCTGACCTCATACCATCTCACTTTCAAGCATTTTTGGGCAAGATAGAGATGGATTATATTCCCCAGAGCTATGATGAGGCGAAACAAATCAAAGAGTGGGTAATGGCTGTGGATGCTGAAACCAAGGCTATGGAGAAGAATCAAACTTGGGAGGAATCTGAGTTACCACCCGGAAAAAAAGCTGTCACTTCCAAGTGGGTGTTCACCATCAAGTATAAGAGTAATGGGGAGATTGTGTTGGTTTTTATGAGACTAAGCTCAAAATAAACCGTGGAGACTTCACTTGGTGAATGAAACCACTTAACCCACAAAATGGACTCGATCTCAAGACTTGTTGAATCCGAGTTTACTATGGAGTAAATCGGTTCTAGCAAGGAGAAAACTAATCTAGGTTGGATCTAATCCAAGTAAAGCATCACAACACTTGGAGTTTGTGTGCTAAAGAGATCTTGGATTCTAGAACCATTCATCTAGATTTACATAAATATAAATAAAGCATAAGAAGAGTTTGGTGGAGATCTAGAAGTGTTTGGGTAGAGGTCTGCCATTGGGCAGCCTCTACACGAGCCAACTAGCCTAAAATCTACATTGAAACTACTTGCTTAAACATAAAGAGAAAAGAGAATTTTAGCAACACTTCTTTGTATATATATTTTCGGATTATTTTACAAAGGGAATACAAGCTCTATTTATAGAGTTTACAAGGTGATGGTTCAGCTTAAAATGAAGCCTAGATGCTCAGCAATATGACCGTTGGAGAGGAGAGAGGAAGTGTTGTTCCCAAAGCTTGAAAGTGACATGTCCTTAGTCTTGAACTTAGCATAAAGTAGAGTCACATGTCTTCTTAAGCTTCCAACGGTCTTCTTGGCTGTAGTTAGACTCCATTTAGGTCCTAACAGCCTTACATAACATCCCATTTGATTAGAATCAACATTTGGAAGATTTCTCAAAACGTTGACTTTTTGCCTCGGCCGTTGACCTTACCCGCGGTACACAGAAACCTTACCCGCGGTACATGAATTCCTTACCCGCGGTACATGAATTCCTTACCCGCGGTACATGAATTCCTCGACCCGCGGTACGTGAATTCCTCGACCCGCGGTACGTGAATTTCCTTCCCGCGGTACGTCCATGTCTCGACCCGCGGTACACGCCTCTCGACCTAATCTGCTACCCGCGGTATACCACCGACCGTTGACTTTCTCGCTTGTCCGTTGACCCGTCCTGCGTCTGCCCGCAGTACACGAAAACCTTCCCGCGGTACGTGCCTCTCGACCCGATGGCCTACCCGCGGTCCATGACCACCTACCGTTGACTTTCTGGTCCAAAACGTTGACTTTTCCAGAACTCCTTCTTTTGGCCATTTCTTGATCTTTTGATGATTTGATGACCTTTATGGGTCCTTGGTGGCTAATTTCCTCCTTCTTGGAGGTCCTTGAGGTGGTCTTCAGCCTTGTCTTGATGACTTCGGCCTTAACTCTCCTCCATTTCATCTTATTGACCTTAAAGGTCTTCGGCCTCTTCGGCCTCATCCTCCTCATCTCTTTGATATAGACTAATACCTTCCCCCAAGCTTGGTCGTCGAGACGCTCAAGGCCAAAGGCCTAAGGACCAAAGGCCAAGCTTGCCAACCGACAAGACTACCTCATTAAAAACCCTAGAGAGAAAACCACGTGGGACAAAACTCTACTAGGGGAAAAAGAGTATAGCTCATCGGTGGTTTGATGATGCTTGACCCCGGTTTTTAAATGACTTTGCAACCGGCGCCTTCTTCTTCCAAGTGATTCCTTGCATTAGTCATTCTTGACTTTGTTTCCCTTCTTATGATCCTCTTGTTTCATCTAGTGCTCCTTGTGAGAATATCCACACATTCCTCCTTCTCTTTTGAACCTTCATCATGAGATTCAAAGAGAAATTTTAAAGTATATGTTGTGGGGGTTTAAGAAACACTTAAATGAAATTAAAGAAAGACCAAATGAGAGGATTTAAAGCCTAAGAATGGATTGAATATTTAAAAAAAAAAAAAATTGGAAAGGTTTAGAGTTTAGCCTTTTTGGAGATCTTTGAGGATTTTTGACATTTTTCAAGGCACTTCCAATCGCTTTGGTTTTGATTCATAGCCTTCCACCAGCTAGCATCTCCACTTTGACCTTCCACCTTAGACACCTACGGATCCACTCTCTTTAGGTCAGCCTTTTTGGTCCGCCTCTTCAAGTCCTTCCGTGTTGAGCTAGGTGAGATATTTGGAGTCCAAAGCTTGGTGGCCCTCTTGATCACGTACCAAGCTTTGTTGTGCTTTTTCTAGCTTCTTTTGAAGCCTTTTGAGAGTTTGAATGCAGCCACCAACTGACCTCCAGTCCGCATGACTTGATTCACAACTCTTCAACAACTTGCCACTTCTCCTTTGAGATAGCAAACGAGCTTTCTCACCATTTTTAATTCCGGATCTGTTTTTAGAGTTAAACATACACTCAAAACAACAAGAGATGGTGAGAGATTAGAGTATAAGTAACAAGAGAATTAGTGAGAATAAGTAACCAAGAGAATATTGAGAATAAGTAACTGAGAGAATATTAAGAATAAGAGAGAATGAGCGGAAGCAATGGAGAATAGAGAATAAGAGATTTTTGCTCAAGAGTTCATGTGGACAGAGTTTTGTTCTCTGTTTTCTTGAGTTTTGTGGAAGCATTAGCTGCCAAATACCAAGCCAAGAGCACCTTAGAACAACAAGAACTCGGTGCTTTAATGGCTGGTCTAAATTATGAACCAATGGACAATTGATCTATCCATGGTGACAAGAATGAACTCACGAAATAACTCATGAGTTTTGAGGGAGCATTGGCTCAAAAATCCAGCCAAAAATACCTTAGAACAACAAGAACTAGGTGCTTTAATGGCTGAGACAAGTTATGGACCGATGGACAATTAATTTATCCACCGGTTAAAGATTTGAAGCTCACGAAATAACACATATCCAAAAGGTTTTCGTGAGCTTTAGACATCAAGAGCCACAAAATAACACAAATATTAGTGTTTCTCATGGTTGACAAAAGCAATTCCAACAATCTCACAAAATAATCCATTTTTAAGAATTTTTCATGAGCCTTTTGAAATTTGAAATTTGAAAAACGAAAATTAAACTAGTCTAGGACCTTCCCCATTTGAGATAAGCTAATATCCATTGATAAAGCTAAGAGGTAAAGTCTCTAAACCCTAGAAAAATGAGAACTTCATTCATGTCCTCTTCTTTTGATTCATTGGACAAGATGAAGAACATAAAAACCGAAAAACAAGAGAATCGAGTTTAATGGGAACCAAGCTCTTGTGGCTCTGATACCATGTTGGTTTTTATGAGACTAAGCTCAAAATAAACCGTGGAGACTTCACTTGGTGAATGAAACCACTTAACCCACAAAATGGACTCGATCTCAAGACTTGTTGAATCCGAGTTTACTATGGAGTAAATCGGTTCTAGCAAGGAGAAAACTAATCTAGGTTGGATCTAATCCAAGTAAAGCATCACAACACTTGGAGTTTGTGTGCTAAAGAGATCTTGGATTCTAGAACCATTCATCTAGATTTACATAAATATAAATAAAGCATAAGAAGAGTTTGGTGGAGATCTAGAAGTGTTTGGGTAGAGGTCTGCCATTGGGCAGCCTCTACACGAGCCAACTAGCCTAGAATCTACATTGAAACTACTTGCTTAAACATAAAGAGAAGAGAGAATTTTAGCAACACTTCTTTGTATATATATTTTCGGATTATTTTACAAAGGGAATACAAGCTCTATTTATAGAGTTTACAAGGTGATGGTTCAGCTTAAAATGAAGCCTAGATGCTCAGCAATATGACCGTTGGAGAGGAGAGAGGAAGTGTTGTTCCCAAAGCTTGAAAGTGACATGTCCTTAGTCTTGAACTTAGCATAAAGTAGAGTCACATGTCTTCTTAAGCTTCCAACGGTCTTCTTGGCTGTAGTTAGACTCCATTTAGGTCCTAACAGCCGTACATAACATCCCATTTGATTAGAATCAACATTTGGAAGATTTCTCAAAACGTTGACTTTTTGCCTCGGCCGTTGACCTTACCCGCGGTACACAGAAACCTTACCCGCGGTACATGAATTCCTTACCCGCGGTACATGAATTCCTTACCCGCGGTACATGAATTCCTCGACCCGCGGTACATGAATTCCTCGACCCGCGGTACGTGAATTTCCTTCCCGCGGTACATCCATGTCTCGACCCGCGGTACACGCCTCTCGACCTAATCTGCTACCCGCGGTATACCACCGACCGTTGACTTTCTCGCTTGTCCGTTGACCCGTCCTGCGTCTGCCCGCAGTACATGAAAACCTTCCCGCGGTATGTGCCTCTCGACCCGATGGCCTACCCGCGGTACATGACCACCGACCGTTGACTTTCTCGCTTGTCCGTTGACCCGTCCTGCGTCTGCCCGCAGTACACGAAAACCTTCCCGCGGTACGTGCCTCTCGACCCGATGGCCTACCCGCGGTCCATGACCACCTACCGTTGACTTTCTGGTCCAAAACGTTGACTTTTCCAGAACTCCTTCTTTTGGCCATTTCTTGATCTTTTGATGATTTGATGACCTTTATGGGTCCTTGGTGGCTAATTTCCTCCTTCTTGGAGGTCCTTGGGGTGGTCTTCGGCCTTGTCTTGATGACTTCGGCCTTAACTCTCCTCCATTTCATCTTATTGACCTTAAAGGTCTTCGGCCTCTTCGGCCTCATCCTCCTCATCTCTTTGATATAGACTAATAGATTGAGCGGTTCAAAGCAAGACTGGTTGCCCGAGGCTTTACTCAGACCTATGGAGTGGATTACACCGATACATTTGCTCCAGTTGCCAAGCTTCACACGGTAAGAGTGGTCCTTTCATTAGCTACTAACTTATCTTGGGATTTATGGCAGATGGATGTCAAAAATGCATTCCTCCAAGGAGAACTTGACGAGGAGGTTTACATGACACCACCACCAGGCTTAGAATCCAAAGTTAGTCCCGGCAAAGTTCTTAGACTAAGAAAGGCCATCTATGGCTTAAAGCAATCACCTAGGGCGTGGTATCACAAGTTAAGCCATACACTCCGGGACCGCGGCTTCCGTAAATCTGAAGCTGACCACACATTGTTCACTTCTACAAGTCACCAAGGTATTGTGGTTGTCCTCATATATGTCGATGATCTTATCATCTCGGGTGATGATAAGGAAGGCATTGAGGCTACCAAATCTTATCTCCACTCTGTGTTTGATATTAAAGATTTGGGTGAGCTTAAATATTTTCTAGGGATTGAAATATGTCGCTCTTCGGAGGGCCTCTTTCTTTCTCAACGAAAATATACTCTTGATTTGCTTCGTGAGACAGGGATGGACACAAGTAAACCGGCCAAAACGCCTTTGGAGGATGGTTACAAGGTCAACCGAAAGGGGGAGAAAGATGATGGGATGTTCGAAGACATTACCACATATCGACGATTGGTTGGTAAGCTCATTTATTTAACAATTTCTAGACTAGACCTTTGCTTTGCAGTGAACCAGGTGAGCCAGCACATGCAAGCTCCAACGAAGCATCATTGGGCTATGGTGGAAAGGATTCTGCGGTATCTCAAAGGGAGTTCAAACCAAGGAGTATGGATGGGAAAGAATGAGAGCTCAACCATTGCTGGATATTGTGATGCGGATTGGGCTGGAGATAGGAGTGATAGGAAATCCACCACAGGCTATTGCACATTTATTGGAGGGAATTTAGTAACTTGGAAGACTAAGAAGCAAAAGGTAGTAGCATGCTCAAGTGCAGAGGCTGAGTATAGAGCCATGAGGAGGCTCACAGATGAGTTGGTATGGCTGAAGGCACTTCTCCATGATCTAGGCCAAGATACAAAGGATCCGATCATTATGCATTGTGACAACCAAGCGGCAATTCACATAGCATCCAATCCGGTCTTTCATGAAAGAACCAAGCACGTTGAAGTGGACTGCCACAAAGTCAGAGAACGCATAGAGGAAGGAGTGGTTCTCCCATGCTACACACCAAGTGGTGACCAATTGGCGGACATCTTTACCAAGGCTGCAAGTTCCAAAGTTTGTGATCACATCTATAGCAAACTTGGACTTGTGAGCTTGGACCGCCCTTGATTTCATGTTCCCTAATCTGGAGAAAGCACACTCTTTTTCCCTCTATAAGTTTTTTCCCAAGTGGTTTTCCTTATAGAGGTTTTTAATGAGGTGTGGACTTCGGATTTCCAAGTTAAGCCTTCATTCCTTGCAGCTTAACTTGAGGGGGAGTATTAGTCAAGTCCTCACTCAGCCACATTAACCCATAATCCAAGAGGCTGAGTGACTTATCCAACAAACAAGAAGAATAAGCCCAGCTGAGCCCAATTAGGAGTGAAGAAAGAGCCATTGGAATAAGAGGAGTAAGGAAGCTTTTGAAGGCTGAAAGAAGACGTGGTCCAAGCTTTCAAAGTGGTCCACACCTGCTCAGCTGAGCGTTGGCAGTGTGCTGCAGCAAGTGGTCCCCCCTCTTTACTTATTTGCCAAAACATAGTTGTGGTCCTCTCCTTTCTATGTGTTGACTCTTTCCTCTTTATGTAAAACCCTAGATAGGTGTTGTGGCTATTTAAAGGAGACTCCCATGTAAACAATTTGAAGACAATGCAATCAGTTCTTCTTCATTCTCTTCCAGATTCTCCACACTCTTCATTCTTTGTCATAATGCTCACATTCTAACAATATGAACATGGATAGCTCCAATGATCAAGCTCGGCTTTATAACTCAACGAATGTTGCTCATTACGGGTTCACCAATTGGAATGTAGCTCGGCTTTAAGCCATAGATGGCCTTTCTTAGTCTAAGAACTTTGCCGGGACTAACTTTGGATTCTAAGCCTGGTGGTGGTGTCATGTAAACCTCCTCGTCAAGTTCTCCTTGGAGGAATGCATTTTTGACATCCATCTGCCATAAATCCCAAGATAAGTTAGTAGCTAATGAAAGGACCACTCTTACCGTGTGAAGCTTGGCAACTGGAGCAAATGTATCGGTGTAATCCACTCCATAGGTCTGAGTAAAGCCTCGGGCAACCAGTCTTGCTTTGAACCGCTCAATCTCCCCATTACTCTTATACTTGATGGTGAACACCCACTTGGAAGTGACAGCTTTTTTTCCGGGTGGTAACTCAGATTCCTCCCAAGTTTGATTCTTCTCCATAGCCTTGGTTTCAGCATCCACAGCCATTACCCACTCTTTGATTTGTTTCGCCTCATCATAGCTCTGGGGAATATAATCCATCTCTATCTTGCCCAAAAATGCTTGAAAGTGAGATGGTATGAGGTCAGCCGAAAATAGAGCTTGTTCAGCGTGAGCCACTGCCTGGGCATTGTAGTAAACCCGAGTGTTCTTCCAATTAGAGGGATCCTTCCTAATCCGTGTACTTCGTCTAAGAGGTTGTGTAGCAGTTGCAGCGGGTGCGGCTAACTCAAGGGCATCATGCAGATCAGCTGACTCTAGATCATCAGGCGGATCGGATTGGGCTGGTGTTGTTGAGTCTGGTACTGTCGAGTCTGGTACTGTTGAGGCCTTGCTTGGTGATAACTGATCAACTTGAGTACCTTGCTCCGGGTGTGAATGCTCAGACTCATAACTTAGCCCTGGTGATTGAGGAGATGGATTGGACTGCTCTCTACCCTGTTGTGAAACCGCAGGTTGAGTAGGAGCCGCAGCCGTAGAGTCATTATTAGTAACCCCGAGACGATTGAGGAGAAAGTGTAAGCTGGCCGCTCTATCCATGGATGGTTCGGACAGATCCTGAAGCTCCTCCCAATTCCTTTCTCCGTAGAATCCACGTTCCTCCATAAATTTGACATCGCGGGACACATGGACTCTTCTTGTTTCCGGGTCATAACACTTATAGCCCTTTTGAGTAGACGAGTAGCCAATGAACATACACTTCTTGCTTCTAGCTTCAAGCTTGTTCCTAAGCTCTCCGGGTACTAACACATAACAAACACAGCCAAAAACCCGTAAGTGATCTAATGGAGGTTTGGTTTTGTTCAATACCTTATATGGAGACTTGTCCTTAAGGACTTTTGTAGGTGTCTGATTGATTAAGTAACAGGCTGTCATAACCGCATCTCCCCAAAACCGCTTTGGGACTTGCATGTGGAACATGAGTGACCTTGTAACCTCCATCAAGTGGCGGTTCTTTCTCTCAGCCACACCGTTTTGCTCGGGGTTATAAGGACAGCTTGTTTGATGTATGATGCCTTGTTTGGCTAAGTATTCTTGGAAAGGTTTGCCCATATATTCTCCACCATTGTCGGTTCTAAGTACCTTCAGTTTCACATTAAATTGATTAGTTATGTAACTTTCAAAATTCTTGAATGCATCAAAGACTCTATCCTTAGATGGCATCAATGTTATCCAAGTATACTTAGATTTTTCATCAATAAATGTGACAAAATACTTATGACTATCTCTAGATAGACAAGGAGATGTCCAAACATCCGAATGAACCAAATCAAAACAATTATCATAGGTGGTGGAAGAATTTGAATAAACTGTTTTGCAATGTTTACCAAGAACACAAGCCTCACAATCAATATTGTTAAACAAAACATTTGGTAACATTAATCCTAATGCACGAGAATGAGGATGGCCTAGTCTAGCATGCCAAACTACATTGCTCAGGCTACCAACAGCCTATTGATCAAGATGAATAAATAATAAAGTCCAAATAAAGTCAACGGAAGGTTGAAAGTCGATGGTCGGGTTCTACGTACCGCGGGAAGGCATCGGGTCGAGAGGCACTAACCACGGGTCGAGAAAACATAAGACAAGGGTCGGGTCAACGGCAACAAGGAAAGTCAACATATCGGGTCACGGATCGTGGTAAGGCTGATGGTCGAGGATCGTGTACTGGGGTCGAGGAATTCGTACCAAGGGTCGGAAGGACGCGTACCGCGGGTAGGGTCAACGGCAGCAGCAAAGTCAACATATCGGGCTATGTACCGCGGGAAGGCCGAGGGTCGAGAGACATGGACTGTGGGTCGAGAGAAGGCTTACCGCGGGTAGGAGGATCGTGCACTGGCGGACGGGTCAACGGTAACAGCAGAAGTCAACAGTCGGGTGGTACACAACGGGAAGGCTAATGACCGAGGATCATGTACCGCAGGTCGAGGATCACTTACCCCGGGTCGGACCATGTACTGCGGGATGGAGAAGGACCGAGGTCCATGTACCGCGGGTCGAGGATCTCTTACCCCAGGACCGAGGAACCATGTCCCGCGGTACGGTCAACGGCCGACCAAGAAAAGTCAACGTTTTGAATAATGAAGACTTGGCTTCCTTATGGGCTAGAGATCAGTTACGAAGGTTTGGTTGAGTCCTAAGGAGAGGCACATGACCGTTGGAACTCTAAGAAACATGTGACTCTCCTCCTTTTGCCAAGACCGAGAAGAAAAGGACTTGTAGGCTCAAGTCACTTTCACCTTGGGATCTCCACATGTCCCTTTCACCCTCGAAGACCACCAAGGGCTGCGGCAGAAGAATAAGACCGTTACTCACCTTTTGTTTCTCTTTAAATAGGTTGTAAGACAACATATGTAACTTAACCATTTTTAAAAATGAAAATTATGGATTAACTCTCTCTCTCTCTTATTCTCGGTCCCTCACTCTCTTCTTCATACTTCCGCAAGTTACTCTTCAAATTCTAACATGGTATCAGAGCACAAGATCATATTTCACTCCATTTCTCTTCTAATCTAGCTCAATCTTCGCATTCTCAATCACTTCAACCGAACAAATCTCTTTCTTTCTCTCAAAATCACTTTTATCCAGCGGTCTATAGCGTGTTCGGTGTGTAAACATGGAAAGCTTCAAATCTCTCGGTGTTCATGTTACCCTAAAAGGGCCAAACTACCTCTTATGGTCAAGGAATGCCAAGACCATCCTATGTGGTCGTGGCCTATGGGAACATGTTGAGCTCGGGGCCGCACCAAACCAAGTCACAAATGTGGATGGGGAACAAGTGGTGGTCTCCGGAGACAACAACAAATGGTTTCAAGAAGATCAGGTGGTGATGGCCATCATTCAAAGTTCACTTGATCCGCCGATTCATGAATCCTACTCATATTGCGAGACGGCCAAGGAACTTTGGGAGACTCTCAAAAAGGTATTCGATAATATATCAAACTTTACCCGAGTCTTTGAAGTACAAAAAGCTATCAATGTCCTAAGTCAAGACGACATTGAGTTCACGTCACACTATGGGAAGTGGCGTGCACTTTGGGCCGAGCTTGAGATGCTTCGCCCAATCACAACCGATCCGGAAGTTCTCAACAAAAGACGTGAAGAAGATCGGGTCTTTAGTCTTCTCCTTACATTAAGTCCGAAGTATAACAACCTCATCGTTCACATACTACGGGATGACAAACTTCCAGACCTTGATGAGGTATGTGCTCGGATCCAAAAGGAAAAAGGAAGCCTTGGACTCTTTGGAGGTCTAGGAGAACTTGCCGTGGCAAACAAGGGTGTATACAAGCCAACGGATAGGAAGAACTTGATGTGTGACCATTGCAAGAAGAAAGGACACCACAAGGATAAATGTTGGATCCTCCACCCACACCTCAAGCCAAATAAATTCAAAGATCATCCTCGGGCCAACAATGTCAAGCCATCGGATGAATCAAACAATTCCGAACCAAGCAACGGACCCTCGCCAATGGACGTGGACTCTGGCCTTGCCCACACCGCGACTATACAAGAGGCGGAGAGGCGTCTCAACTTGGATTCTCTCATCAAGTCTCTCACCCAACTTAAGGAATCCGGTAACGCTTTACTTACAATAAAAACTCCAAAACCCTTAGTTGTGGACTCGGGTGCATCTCATCATATGATTTGCGATCCGAGTCTAATTCACAACATCAAACCGGCTATGGGCAACGTGATTGTTGCAAATGGCCACAAGGTTCCCTTAGAGGGTATTGGAGACTTAAAAGTATTTAAAAAGAATAGCAAAGCCTTTTATCTTCCGAAATTTACATCCAATATTCTCTCGGTTCATAAGACGACTAATGATTTAAAGTGTAATGCTATCTTTAGTCCTAATGATGTAAAATTTCAGGATATTGAGACCGGATCCATACTTGGAAGTGGAGTGACTCAAGGAGGACTTTATGTGCTTGGAGACACAAAGAATTCTCCTACCTTATCTAATGCTTTAAATTCCGTAGTTGCTAGTAGTTTTAATGTCATTTGGCATGCTAGATTAGGCCATCCTCATAGTAGGGCCTTTGAATTAATGTTACCAAGTAGTACATTTAACAATCTTGAATGTGAGGCATGTATCCGTGGTAAACATTGTAAGACCGTTTTTCCCAAATCGAATTCTAGTTATGAAAAATGCTTTGAATTAGTTCATTCGGATGTTTGGTCTTCACCTTGTTTATCTAGAGACAATCAAAAATACTTTGTGACATTCATAGATGAAAAATCAAAGTACACTTGGCTAACTCTCTTACCATCAAAAGATCGTGTCTATGATGCATTTGTGAATTTTCACACATATGTCACTAATCACTATAATTCTAATGTGAAAAGCTTGAGATCGGACAATGGTGGAGAGTACACAAGTCAAAGGTTCAAACAATACCTAGCAAAGAACGGAATAGAGCACCAAACAAGCTGTCCATACACTCCTCAACAAAATGGAGTTGCGGAAAGGAAAAATCGCCACTTAATGGAAGTGACGAGATCCATGATGTTTCATACAAGCGTTCCAAAAAGATTTTGGAGTGATGCCGTGATGACCGCGTGTTACCTAATCAATCGGACACCAACAAAAATACTCCAAGACAAGTCGCCATTTGAGGTACTAAACAAGACAAAACCATCACTTAATCACTTACGAGTTTTTGGGTGTGTTTGCTATGTGTTAGTACCAAGAGAATTTAGGGACAAGTTGGATGAGAAAAGCACAAGATGCATGTTCCTTGGCTACTCAACAACTCAAAAAGGATACAAATGTTACAACCCGGTAACAAGGAGAATCATGGTCTCAAGGGATGTGAAATTCATCGAGGACAAAGGCTACCATGATATGGAGAATTGGGATGAACTCAAAGACCTTGCCAATCACGCATCGGATAGGGCGGAAATCCTTAAAAATGTTCTAGAGGGTCTTCAAGGAGGCGGCTCGGTGAGTGAGAAAAAGAATGAATCCAATCCGGGAGTACCTCAAGAACCATCCGAGGAATTGGAACGCAGTCGGATGGAGCGGTCCGGAGATACAGCCGGATCACCCGGACACATGAATGAGCATCCTCACGATCGACATGAACGACCCGGGCCACATGGAAATGAACCATCGGAGGAACACAATGCCTCCGAACATGATCAAACGGAAGACCTACCAACACCATCACCGCCTCCGTTAAGAAGAAGCACTAGACTCCGGAAAGACCCCTCAAATTGGGTCAATACCCGGGTCTACTACAACAATAAGGCCGTGGCTCATCCGATCCAAACGGTTTGTTCTCTTGACCTTGTGCCATATGAACATCGATCTTTCCTTGGTAAACTTGATCTTGAGCAGATACCTAAGACATATGAAGAGGCCAAGGAACACAAGGTGTGGCGAGACGCGGTTGGTGCCGAAAGAGGAGCCATGGAACGGAACCATACATGGGTTGAAACGGACTTGCCCCCAGGGAAGAAGGCAGTCACGTCACGGTGGATATTCACCATCAAGTACAAAAGCAATGGTGACATAGAACGCCACAAGGCCCGCCTTGTTGCCCGCGGTTTCACCCAAACATACGGCGAGGATTACACCGATACGTTTGCACCCGTAGCCAAACTCCACACGGTACGAGTTGTACTATCCGTGGCCACCAACCTTGAGTGGGAGCTATGGCAAATGGACGTCAAGAACGCCTTCCTCCAAGGTGAGCTCGAAGATGAAGTTTACATGTATCCACCTCCCGGACTTGAGGATACGGTCCAACCCGGAAGAGTGTTACGTCTTAAGAAGGCTATCTATGGACTCAAGCAATCACCAAGAGCTTGGTATCACAAGCTTAGTGCCACACTAAAGGAAAGAGGGTTCACCAAGTCCGAAGCCGACCACACACTATTCACGTCACACGGCCCGAAGGGTACAATTGTGGTTCTCATCTATGTGGATGACTTGATCATTACGGGCAATGATAAGGACGGTATCTCCTCCACCAAAACCTATCTTAAATCCGTGTTTGATATTAAAGACCTTGGTGAACTAAAATACTTTCTAGGAATTGAAGTGTGTCGTTCTAAGGATGGCCTCTTCCTTTCTCAAAGAAAGTATACTCTTGATCTTTTGCGTGAAACAGGGAAGATAGGGTCTAAACCAGCCAAGACACCACTTGAGGATGGCTACAAGGTCAGTCGAAAGGGGGAGAAAGACGATGAGCCATATGACAATCCACCTCAATACCGAAGACTTGTGGGGAAACTTATCTACTTGACGATCACAAGACCGGACATATGCTATGCCGTGAATCAAGTGAGTCAACACATGCAAGTCCCCACGGCATACCATTGGAACATGGTGGAACGGATCTTGAGATATCTCAAAGGAGGCCCGGGCCGTGGTATATGGATGGGGAAGAACAACAACACCGAGATCGTGGGGTATTGTGATGCGGATTGGGCCGGCGATCGGAATGATAGGAAGTCCACAACCGGGTATTGTACATTCATTGGAGGGAACTTGGTAACTTGGAAGACCAAGAAGCAAAAGGTTGTCTCTTGCTCAAGTGCCGAGGCCGAATACCGAGCAATGAGAAAGCTAACAAATGAAGTAACATGGCTAAAGGCTCTCCTCAAAGATCTTGGTATGGAATCCAACAAGCCAATCACCATTCATTGTGACAATCAAGCCGCAATACACATTGCATCAAACTCTGTGTTCCATGAACGGACCAAGCACATTGAGATAGATTGCCATAAGGTCCGGGAGAAGATTGAGGAAGGAGTAACTCTTCCGTGCTACACAAGGAGTGAAGATCAATTGGCGGACATCTTCACCAAAGCCGCGAGTCTCAAAGTTTGTGATCACATCTACAACAAGCTTGGACTCGTGGACCTCACAAGACCTTGATCAAAGGTTCCCTTTCCCGGGAAATGCACACTCTTTTTCCCTTGGATGAGTTTTGTCCCATGTGGTTTTCTCTCCAAGGTTTTTAATGAGGTGTAGATCTCGGGTCTTCCAATCTTAACCAACATGTCCATTTATGGTTAAGCTTGAGGGGGAGTATTGATCAAGATGAATAAATAATAAAGTCCAAATAAAGTCAACGGAAGGTTGAAAGTCGATGGTCGGGTTCTACGTACCGCGGGAAGGCATCGGGTCGAGAGGCACTAACCACGGGTCGAGAAAACATAAGACAAGGGTCGGGTCAACGGCAACAAGGAAAGTCAACATATCGGGTCACGGATCGTGGTAAGGCTGATGGTCGAGGATCGTGTACCGGGGTCGAGGAATTCGTACCAAGGGTCGGAAGGACGCGTACCGCGGGTAGGGTCAACGGCAGCAGCAAAGTCAACATATCGGGCTATGTACCGCGGGAAGGCCGAGGGTCGAGAGACATGGACTGTGGGTCGAGAGAAGGCTTACCGCGGGTAGGAGGATCGTGCACTGGCGGACGGGTCAACGGTAACAGCAGAAGTCAACAGTCGGGTGGTACACAACGGGAAGGCTAATGACCGAGGATCATGTACCGCAGGTCGAGGATCACTTACCCCGGGTCGGACCATGTACTGCGGGATGGAGAAGGACCGAGGTCCATGTACCGCGGGTCGAGGATCTCTTACCCCAGGACCGAGGAACCATGTCCCGCGGTACGGTCAACGGCCGACCAAGAAAAGTCAACGTTTTGAATAATGAAGACTTGGCTTCCTTATGGGCTAGAGATCAGTTACGAAGGTTTGGTTGAGTCCTAAGGAGAGGCACATGACCGTTGGAACTCTAAGAAACATGTGACTCTCCTCCTTTTGCCAAGACCGAGAAGAAAAGGACTTGGAGGCTCAAGTCACTTTCACCTTGGGATCTCCACATGTCCCTTTCACCCTCGAAGACCACCAAGGGCTGCGGCAGAAGAATAAGATCGTTACTTACCTTTTGTTTCTCTTTAAATAGGTTGTAAGACAACATATGTAACTTAACCATTTTTAAAAATGAAAATTATGGATTAACTCTCTCTCTCTCTTATTCTCGGTCCCTCACTCTCTTCTTCATACTTCCGCAAGTTACTCTTCAAATTCTAACACAGCCGAATTAGAAACACCGGAAACACAGCCACTAATAAGAGATAAAAGCTTAGGATCTTCAAGAACATAGAGTCCGTCTTTGACAATCCCTTTTCCCAATACGCCTCCGGTTTCAATATCCTGAAATTCAACATCATTAGGCCCAAATTTCACATAGCATTTGAGATAATTAGCAGCCTTAATAACCGACAAGAGGTTAGAGGTAAATTCTGGTAAGTAGAAAGCCTTAAATTGCCTACTGAATAAGTCTACATTCCCTACACCTCTAACCGATACCCTACTGCCATTTGCTATGATCACACTACCACTGGCCGGTTTCACATCATTGATAAGGGTTGGGTCGCTAATCATGTGGTGAGAAGCCCCTGAATCAACAATAAACGGCTTATGGACATTATAAGAGTAATTGGCAATACCAGAGTCCCTGAGGGAAGTTAGGGTGTGAATGAGAGCTTCAAGGTCAGCCCTTTTGATGGTCTCACTCTGGAATGATGATGACGCAGCTGATATGTTCTCGGGAGACTTTGGAGTTGCGAGTTGAGATGGAGTTATAGCTGAGCCATCCTCTGCCGCTTCTTGAGCTATGTTTCCCTTTGCATCCTTGAACTTAGCTGGTTTAAGATGAGGGTGAAGAAGCCAACACTTGTCCTCTATATGCCCTTTCTTCTTGCAGTGATCGCACATGAGCCTCTTCCTTTCCTCAGTCCTATTGTTCTCAAACCTTCCTTTGTTGGCCATAAGAAGCCCAACGCTCCCTTTTCCTCCAAACAGCTCCATAGACCCTTGTTCCTTTTGAATCTGAGCGCATACATCATCTAAGCTTGGAAGCTTGTTGGCTCTAAGAATATGCTTGATAAGATCATTGAATCCAGGATTGAGGTTGAGGAGAAGGCTGAAGACCTTATCTTGCTCATTTCTTTCTTGAATCTCCTTTGGATCCTTAGTGGCTGGCCTTAGCATGTCAAGTTCAGCCCATAAAGACCGAAACTTTTCGAAAAATTCTGTGAAGTTCATATCATCTTGAGATAGGTTGTTTAGAGCTTTCTTTACTTCAAACACCCTTGTAAGGCTGGAGACATTGCCATAGACATTCTTGAGTGTCTCCCACAGCTCCTTGGCAGTTTCACAGTAGGAATAACCTTCAAGGATTGAAGGCTCTAAGGAGTTGCGAATGATGGACAGCACAGCCTGATCCTTTTGGAACCACTCGTCCTCCTCATCAAGGACTTCTTCTCCGTCATCTTCACCATCGGAGAGGTCAAATTTTACTGGCCTACTTTTCACCATGTGGCTCCAAAGCCCTTTGTGGCTGCAGAGAGTAGTCTTGACAGTCCTTGCCCATAGAAGGTAGTTCACACCCTTGAGAACCACCGGCACCTGAACATGCTTGTTGGTCTCCATTGGACCTTGAATGACGATTTGAAGGTGCAGATTCGAAACTTGCACTTGAAAAACCGAGACTTTCCTTCACAACACAGAGAGGAAGGCCTTTGAAGGTTTAGGATGAAAGATTGAAACTTTCTGAGACACAAAAAACAGAAAAATAGAAGCTATGGTCCGTACAACAATGGTGGAACCAGCTGCAGCGGAACAGAGAGAATGAGGTGGGATTAGGAAGAGTTTTAAAGAGAATAGAATGGAGAATATGAACCAGAAGAATAGAAAGAAGAATGGATCAGAAATGCTCTGATACCATGTTAGAATGTGAGCATTATGACAAAGAATGAAGAGTGTGGAGAATCTGGAAGAGAATGAAGAAGAACTGATTGCATTGTCTTCAAATTGTTTACATGGGAGTCTCCTTTAAATAGCCACAGCACCTATCTAGGGTTTTACATAAAGAGGAAAGAGTCAACACATAGAAAGGAGAGGACCACAACTATGTTTTGGCAAATAAGTAAAGAGGGGGGACCACTTGCTGCAGCACACTACCAACGCTCAGCTGAGCAGGTGTGGACCACTTTGAAAGCTTGGACCACATCTTCTTTCAGCCTTCAAAAGCTTCCTTACTCCTCTTATTCCAATGGCTCTTTCTTCACTCCTAATTGGGCTCAGCTGGGCTTATTCTTCTTGTTTGTTGGATAAGTCACTCAGCCTCTTGGATTATGGATTATGGGTTAATGTGGCTGAGTGAGGACTTCACTAATACATATCATACTTCTACGCATGTGATCTCTTTTAGCTTAGTTCAATACAATGTTTAGTTTGACATGAGAAAGTGTGCTAATTCGACTTCGGGTGGTGTAATAGGTAGAAACACGGTCACTCTTCTCTTAATCTAGAAGCTATCGGATTGGTGAACCCGCAATGAGCTACATTCGTTGAGTTATAAAGCCGAGCTTGATCGTTGGAGCTATCCATGTTCATATTATACTTCTACGCATGTGATCTCTTTTAGCTTAGTTCAATGCAATGTTTAGTTTGACATGAAAAAGTGGGGTAATCCGACTTCGGGTAGTGTTATAGGTTGCAACACGGTCATTCTTTCCTTAATCTAGAAGCTATTCCGATTGGTGAACCCGTCCTAAGCTACATTCGTTGAGTTATAAAGCCGAGCTTGATCATTGGAGCTATCCATGTTCATATCATACTTCTACGTATGTGATCTCTTTTAGCTTAGTTCAATGCAATGTTTAGTTTGACATGAGAATGTTTGGTAATTCGACTTCGGGTAGTGTTATAAGTTGCAACACGGTCATTCTTCCCTTAATCTAGAAGCTATTCCGATTGGTGAACCCGTCCTGAGCTACATTCGTTGAGTTATAAAGCCGAGCTTGATCATTGGAGCTATCCATGTTCATATCATATTTCTACGCATGTGATCTCTTTTAGCTTAGTTCAATGCAATGTTTAGTTTTATTGATCAAGCTATTATCAAGCTTGAAGTTAGTTTGGGCCAGAAACTGAATAAGGAAGCCAAATGGATCAGATGTGTGTTAACACTTTGGAGGAAGTTGGGCTAAGGTTATAAAGGCCCATGAAGGTCTTCTAGAAAGAAAGAAGACACTAAGTGGCTCAATATAGCCGTTGGAGACAGCTTGAAGCTAAGGCAACATGTGACTTGCTTTCAGCAAGTTCGAGGTCTATTAAGGGAAAGGGGACACACCTCCTTTGGCTGGTGCAGATTGTGTGTGTACCATTTTAGGAAACTCTTGTCTTTAGCTACTTGTATTCTAACTAAGGAAGCATCATGTCTCCTCTATATATATGTTGTAACCAAATGTTAGAAAGATAAGTGAGTGAATACACACTCTTCTTCTTCTCTATTCTCACCTCCATACTCTCTATCTCTTCAGCTTAGTTCTGAGCTTTCTTCTATTCTCTCTCATTAATTCTTCCATTCTTACAAGTTTGACATGAGAAAGTGTGCTAATCCAACATCGGGTGGTGTAATAGGTAGCAACACGGTCATTCTTCCCTTAACCTAGAAGCTATTCCGATTGGTGAACCCGCAATGAGCTACATTCATGGAGTTATAAAGCCGAGCTTGATCATTGGAGCTATCCATGTTCATATCATACTTCTACACATATGATCTCTTTTAGCTTAGTTCAATGCAATGTTTAGTTTGACATGAGAAAGTGTGTTCATCCAACTTCGGGTGGTGTAATAGGTTGCAACACGGTCATTCTTCCCTTAATCTAGAAGTTATTCCGATTGGTGAACCCGTAATGAGCTACATTCGTTGAGTTATAAAGTCGAGCTTGATAATTGGAGCTATCCATGTTCATATCATACTTCTACGCATGTGATCTCTTTTATCTTAGTTCAATGCAATGTTTAGTTTGACATGAGAAAGTGTGGTAATCTGACTTCGGGTAGTGTTATAGGTTGCAACACGGTCAATTTTTTCCCTTAATCTAGAAACTATTCCGATTGGTGAACCCGTCATAAGCTGTTAGAATTTGAAGAGTAACTTGCGGAAGTATGAAGAAGAGAGTGAGGGACCGAGAATAAGAGAGAGAGAGAGTTAATCCATAATTTTCATTTTTAAAAATGGTTAAGTTACATATGTTGTCTTACAACCTATTTAAAGAGAAACAAAAGGTGAGTAACGGTCTTATTCTTCTGCCGCAGCCCTTGGTGGTCTTCGAGGGTGAAAGGGACATGTGGAGATCCCAAGGTGAAAGTGACTTGAGCCTACAAGTCCTTTTCTTCTCGGTCTTGGCAAAAGGAGGAGAGTCACATGTTTCTTAGAGTTCCAACGGTCATGTGCCTCTCCTTAGGACTCAACCAAACCTTCGTAACTGATCTCTAGCCCATAAGGAAGCCAAGTCTTCATTATTCAAAACGTTGACTTTTCTTGGTCGGCCGTTGACCGTACCGCGGGACATGGTTCCTCGGTCCTGGGGTAAGAGATCCTCGACCCGCGGTACATGGACCTCGGTCCTTCTCCATCCCGCAGTACATGGTCCGACCCGGGGTAAGTGATCCTCGACCTGCGGTACATGATCCTCGGTCATTAGCCTTCCCGTTGTGTACCACCCGACTGTTGACTTCTGCTGTTACCGTTGACCCGTCCGCCAGTGCACGATCCTCCTACCCGCGGTAAGCCTTCTCTCGACCCACAGTCCATGTCTCTCGACCCTCGGCCTTCCCGCGGTACATAGCCCGATATGTTGACTTTGCTGCTGCCGTTGACCCTACCCGCGGTACGCGTCCTTCCGACCCTTGGTACGAATTCCTCGACCCCGGTACACGATCCTCGACCATCAGCCTTACCACGATCCGTGACCCGATATGTTGACTTTCCTTGTTGCCGTTGACCCGACCCTTGTCTTATGTTTTCTCGACCCGTGGTTAGTGCCTCTCGACCCGATGCCTTCCCGCGGTACGTAGAACCCGACCATCGACTTTCAACCTTCCGTTGACTTTATTTGGACTTTATTATTTATTCATCTTGATCAATACTCCCCCTCAAGCTTAACCATAAATGGACATGTTGGTTAAGATTGGAAGACCCGAGATCTACACCTCATTAAAAACCTTGGAGAGAAAACCACATGGGACAAAACTCATCCAAGGGAAAAAGAGTGTGCATTTCCCGGGAAAGGGAACCTTTGATCAAGGTCTTGTGAGGTCCACGAGTCCAAGCTTGTTGTAGATGTGATCACAAACTTTGAGACTCGCGGCTTTGGTGAAGATGTCCGCCAATTGATCTTCACTCCTTGTGTAGCACGGAAGAGTTACTCCTTCCTCAATCTTCTCCCGGACCTTATGGCAATCTATCTCAATGTGCTTGGTCCGTTCATGGAACACAGAGTTTGATGCAATGTGTATTGCGGCTTGATTGTCACAATGAATGGTGATTGGCTTGTTGGATTCCATACCAAGATCTTTGAGGAGAGCCTTTAGCCATGTTACTTCATTTGTTAGCTTTCTCATTGCTCGGTATTCGGCCTCGGCACTTGAGCAAGAGACAACCTTTTGCTTCTTGGTCTTCCAAGTTACCAAGTTCCCTCCAATGAATGTACAATACCCGGTTGTGGACTTCCTATCATTCCGATCGCCGGCCCAATCCGCATCACAATACCCCACGATCTCGGTGTTGTTGTTCTTCCCCATCCATATACCACGGCCCGGGCCTCCTTTGAGATATCTCAAGATCCGTTCCACCATGTTCCAATGGTATGCCGTGGGGACTTGCATGTGTTGACTCACTTGATTCACGGCATAGCATATGTCCGGTCTTGTGATCGTCAAGTAGATAAGTTTCCCCACAAGTCTTCGGTATTGAGGTGGATTGTCATATGGCTCATCGTCTTTCTCCCCCTTTCGACTGACCTTGTAGCCATCCTCAAGTGGTGTCTTGGCTGGTTTAGACCCTATCTTCCATGTTTCACGCAAAAGATCAAGAGTATACTTTCTTTGAGAAAGGAAGAGGCCATCCTTAGAACGGCACACTTCAATTCCTAGAAAGTATTTTAGTTCACCAAGGTCTTTAATATCAAACACGGATTTAAGATAGGTTTTGGTGGAGGAGATACCGTCCTTATCATTGCCCGTAATGATCAAGTCATCCACATAGATGAGAACCACAATTGTACCCTTCGGGCCGTGTGACGTGAATAGTGTGTGGTCGGCTTCGGACTTGGTGAACCCTCTTTCCTTTAGTGTGGCACTAAGCTTGTGATACCAAGCTCTTGGTGATTGCTTGAGTCCATAGATAGCCTTCTTAAGACGTAACACTCTTCCGGGTTGGACCGTATCCTCAAGTCCGGGAGGTGGATACATGTAAACTTCATCTTCGAGCTCACCTTGGAGGAAGGCGTTCTTGACGTCCATTTGCCATAGCTCCCACTCAAGGTTGGTGGCCACGGATAGTACAACTCGTACCGTGTGGAGTTTGGCTACGGGTGCAAATGTATCGGTGTAATCCTCGCCGTATGTTTGGGTGAAACCGCGGGCAACAAGGCGGGCCTTGTGGCGTTCTATGTCACCATTGCTTTTGTACTTGATGGTGAATATCCACCGTGACGTGACTGCCTTCTTCCCTGGAGGCAAGTCCGTTTCAACCCATGTATGGTTCCGTTCCATGGCTCCTCTTTCGGCACCAACCGCGTCTCGCCACACCTTGTGTTCCTTGGCCTCTTCATATGTCTTAGGTATCTGCTCAAGATCAAGTTTACCAAGGAAAGATCGATGTTCATATGGCACAAGGTCAAGAGAACAAACCGTTTGGATCGGATGAGCCACGGCCTTATTGTTGTAGTAGACCCGGGTATTGACCCAATTTGAGGGGTCTTTCCGGAGTCTAGTGCTTCTTCTTAACGGAGGCGGTGATGGTGTTGGTAGGTCTTCCGTTTGATCATGTTCGGAGGCATTGTGTCCTCCGATGGTTCATTTCCATGTGGCCCGGGTCGTTCATGTCGATCGTGAGGATGCTCATTCATGTGTCCGGGTGATCCGGCTGTATCTCCGGACCGCTCCATCCGACTGCGTTCCAATTCCTCGGATGGTTCTTGAGGTACTCCCGGATTGGATTCATTCTTTTTCTCACTCACCGAGCCGCCTCCTTGAAGACCCTCTAGAACATTTTTAAGGATTTCCGCCCTATCCGATGCGTGATTGGCAAGGTCTTTGAGTTCATCCCAATTCTCCATATCATGGTAGCCTTTGTCCTCGATGAATTTCACATCCCTTGAGACCATGATTCTCCTTGTTACCGGGTTGTAACATTTGTATCCTTTTTGAGTTGTTGAGTAGCCAAGGAACATGCATCTTGTGCTTTTCTCATCCAACTTGTCCCTAAATTCTCTTGGTACTAACACATAGCAAACACACCCAAAAACTCGTAAGTGATTAAGTGATGGTTTTGTCTTGTTTAGTACCTCAAATGGCGACTTGTCTTGGAGTATTTTTGTTGGTGTCCGATTGATTAGGTAACACGCGGTCATCACGGCATCACTCCAAAATCTTTTTGGAACGCTTGTATGAAACATCATGGATCTCGTCACTTCCATTAAGTGGCGATTTTTCCTTTCCGCAACTCCATTTTGTTGAGGAGTGTATGGACAGCTTGTTTGGTGCTCTATTCCGTTCTTTGCTAGGTATTGTTTGAACCTTTGACTTGTGTACTCTCCACCATTGTCCGATCTCAAGCTTTTCACATTAGAATTATAGTGATTAGTGACATATGTGTGAAAATTCACAAATGCATCATAGACACGATCTTTTGATGGTAAGAGAGTTAGCCAAGTGTACTTTGATTTTTCATCTATGAATGTCACAAAGTATTTTTGATTGTCTCTAGATAAACAAGGTGAAGACCAAACATCCGAATGAACTAATTCAAAGCATTTTTCATAACTAGAATTCGATTTGGGAAAAACGGTCTTACAATGTTTACCACGGATACATGCCTCACATTCAAGATTGTTAAATGTACTACTTGGTAACATTAATTCAAAGGCCCTACTATGAGGATGGCCTAATCTAGCATGCCAAATGACATTAAAACTACTAGCAACTACGGAATTTAAAGCATTAGATAAGGTAGGAGAATTCTTTGTGTCTCCAAGCACATAAAGTCCTCCTTGAGTCACTCCACTTCCAAGTATGGATCCGGTCTCAATATCCTGAAATTTTACATCATTAGGACTAAAGATAGCATTACACTTTAAATCATTAGTCGTCTTATGAACCGAGAGAAGATTGGATGTAAATTTCGGAAGATAAAAGGCTTTGCTATTCTTTTTAAATACTTTTAAGTCTCCAATACCCTCTAAGGGAACCTTGTGGCCATTTGCAACAATCACGTTGCCTATAGCCGGTTTGATGTTGTGAATTAGACTCGGATCGCAAATCATATGATGAGATGCACCTGAGTCCACAACTAAGGGTTTTGGAGTTTTTATTGTAAGTAAAGCGTTACCGGATTCCTTAAGTTGGGTGAGAGACTTGATGAGAGAATCCAAGTTGAGACGCCTCTCCGCCTCTTGTATAGTCGCGGTTTGGGCAAGGCCAGAGTCCACGTCCATTGGCGAGGGTCCGTTGCTTGGTTCGGAATTGTTTGATTCATCCGATGGCTTGACATTGTTGGCCCGAGGATGATCTTTGAATTTATTTGGCTTGAGGTGTGGGTGGAGGATCCAACATTTATCCTTGTGGTGTCCTTTCTTCTTGCAATGGTCACACATCAAGTTCTTCCTATCCGTTGGCTTGTATACACCCTTGTTTGCCACGGCAAGTTCTCCTAGACCTCCAAAGAGTCCAAGGCTTCCTTTTTCCTTTTGGATCCGAGCACATACCTCATCAAGGTCTGGAAGTTTGTCATCCCGTAGTATGTGAACGATGAGGTTGTTATACTTCGGACTTAATGTAAGGAGAAGACTAAAGACCCGATCTTCTTCACGTCTTTTGTTGAGAACTTCCGGATCGGTTGTGATTGGGCGAAGCATCTCAAGCTCGGCCCAAAGTGCACGCCACTTCCCATAGTGTGACGTGAACTCAATGTCGTCTTGACTTAGGACATTGATAGCTTTTTGTACTTCAAAGACTCGGGTAAAGTTTGATATATTACCGAATACCTTTTTGAGAGTCTCCCAAAGTTCCTTGGCCGTCTCGCAATATGAGTAGGATTCATGAATCGGCGGATCAAGTGAACTTTGAATGATGGCCATCACCACCTGATCTTCTTGAAACCATTTGTTGTTGTCTCCGGAGACCACCACTTGTTCCCCATCCACATTCGTGACTTGGTTTGGTGCGGCCCCGAGCTCAACATGTTCCCATAGGCCACGACCACATAGGATGGTCTTGGCATTCCTTGACCATAAGAGGTAGTTTGGCCCTTTTAGGGTAACATGAACACCGAGAGATTTGAAGCTTTCCATGTTTACACACCGAACACGCTATAGACCGCTGGATAAAAGTGATTTTGAGAGAAAGAAAGAGATTTGTTCGGTTGAAGTGATTGAGAATGCGAAGATTGAGCTAGATTAGAAGAGAAATGGAGTGAAATATGATCTTGTGCTCTGATACCATGTTAGAATTTGAAGAGTAACTTGCGGAAGTATGAAGAAGAGAGTGAGGGACCGAGAATAAGAGAGAGAGAGAGTTAATCCATAATTTTCATTTTTAAAAATGGTTAAGTTACATATGTTGTCTTACAACCTATTTAAAGAGAAACAAAAGGTGAGTAACGGTCTTATTCTTCTGCCGCAGCCCTTGGTGGTCTTCGAGGGTGAAAGGGACATGTGGAGATCCCAAGGTGAAAGTGACTTGAGCCTACAAGTCCTTTTCTTCTCGGTCTTGGCAAAAGGAGGAGAGTCACATGTTTCTTAGAGTTCCAACGGTCATGTGCCTCTCCTTAGGACTCAACCAAACCTTCGTAACTGATCTTTAGCCCATAAGGAAGCCAAGTCTTCATTATTCAAAACGTTGACTTTTCTTGGTCGGCCGTTGACCGTACCGCGGGACATGGTTCCTCGGTCTTGGGGTAAGAGATCCTCGACCCGCGGTACATGGACCTCGGTCCTTCTCCATCCCGCAGTACATGGTCCGACCCGGGGTAAGTGATCCTCGACCTGCGGTACATGATCCTCGGTCATTAGCCTTCCCGTTGTGTACCACCCGACTGTTGACTTCTGCTGTTACCGTTGACCCGTCCGCCAGTGCACGATCCTCCTA
Source organism: Lepidium didymum (assembly GCA_963920545.1). Lineage (NCBI taxonomy): Eukaryota > Viridiplantae > Streptophyta > Magnoliopsida > Brassicales > Brassicaceae > Lepidium > Lepidium didymum. Next base: position 10,542,472 of record OY986993.1, on the reverse strand, counting down.
CCCGCGGTAAGCCTTCTCTCGACCCACAGTCCATGTCTCTCGACCCTCGGCCTTCCCGCGGTACATAGCCCGATATGTTGACTTTGCTGCTGCCGTTGACCCTACCCGCGGTACGCGTCCTTCCGACCCTTGGTACGAATTCCTCGACCCCGGTACACGATCCTCGACCATCAGCCTTACCACGATCCGTGACCCGATATGTTGACTTTCCTTGTTGCCGTTGACCCGACCCTTGTCTTATGTTTTCTCGACCCGTGGTTAGTGCCTCTCGACCCGATGCCTTCCCGCGGTACGTAGAACCCGACCATCGACTTTCAACCTTCCGTTGACTTTATTTGGACTTTATTATTTATTCATCTTGATCAATATAAGCTACATTCATTGAGTTATAAAGCCGAGCTTGATCATTGGAGCTATCCATGTTCATATCATACTTTTACGCATGTGATCTCTTTTAGCTTACTTCAATGCATTGTAAGGTTAGTTTCACATGAGAAAGTGTACTAATCCGACTTCGTGTGGTGTAATATGTTGCAACACGGTCATTCTTCCCTTAATCTAGAAGTTATTCCGATTGGTTAACCCGCAATGAGCTACATTCGTTGAGTTATAAAGCCGAGCTTGATCATTGGAGCTATCCATGTTCATATCATACTTCTACGCATGTGATCTCTTTTAGCTTAGTTCAATGCAATGTTTAGTTTGACATGAGAAAGTCTGCTAATCCGACTTCAGGTGGTGTAATAGGTAGCAACACGGTCATTCTTCCCTTAATCTAGAAGCTATTCCTATTGGTGAACCCGCAATGAGCTACATTCATTGAGTTATAAAGCCAAGCTTGATCATTGGAGCTATCCATGTTCATATCATATTTCTACGCATATGATCTCTTTTAGCTTAGTTGAATGCAATGTTTTGTTTGACATGAGAAAGTGTGTTCATCCGACTTCGGGTGGTGTAATAGGTTGCAACACGGTCATTCGTCCCTTAATCTAGAAGTTATTCCAATTGGTGAACCCGTAATGAGCTACATTCGTTGAGTTATAAAGCCGAGCTTGATCATTGGAGCTATCCATGTTCATATCATACTTCTATGCATGTGATCTCTTTTAGCTTAGTTCAATACAATGTTTAGTTTGACATGAGAAAGTGTGCTAATTTGACTTCGGGTGGTGTAATAGGTAGAAACACGGTCACTCTTCTCTTAATCTAGAAGCTATCCGATTGGTGAACCCGCAATGAGCTACATTCGTTGAGTTATAAAGCCGAACTTGATCGTTGGAGCTATCCATGTTCATATCATACTTCTACGCATGAGATCTCTTTTAGCTTAGTTCAATGCAATGTTTAGTTTGACATGAGAAAGTGGGGTAATCCGACTTCGGGTAGTGTTATAGGTTGCAACAAGGTCATTCTTTCCTGAATCTAGAAGCTATTCCGATTGGTGAACCCGTCCTGAGCTACATTCGTTGAGTTATAAAACCGAGCTTGATCATTGGAGTTATCCATGTTCATATCATACTTCTACGCATGTGATCTCTTTTAGCTTAGTTCAATGCAATGTTTAGTTTGACATGAGAAAGTGGGGTAATCCGACTTCGGGTAGTGTTATAGGTTGCAACACGGTCATTCTTTCCTTAATCTAGAAGCTATTCCGATTGGTGAACCCGTCCTGAGCTACATTCGTTGAGTTATAAACCCGAGCTTAATCATTGGAGTTATCCATGTTCATATCATATTTCTACGCATGTGATCTCTTTTAGCTTAGTTCAATGCAATGTTTAGTTTGACATGAGAAAGTGTGCTAATGAGCTAGAAGTTATTCGTCCCTTAATCTAGAAGTTATTCCAATTGGTGAACCCGTAATGAGCTACATTCGTTGAGTTATAAAGCCGAGCTTGATCATTGGAGCTATCCATGTTCATATCATACTTCTACGCATGTGATCTCTTTTAGCTTAGTTCAATACAATGTTTAGTTTGACATGAGAAAGTGTGCTAATTCGACTTCGGGTGGTGTAATAGGTAGAAACACGGTCACTCTTCTCTTAATCTAGAAGCTATCTGATTAGTTTAGTTCAATGCAATGTTTAGTTTGACATGAGAAAGTGTGTTCATCCAACTTCGGGTGGTGTAATAGGTTGCAACACGGTCATTCTTCCCTTAATCTAGAAGTTATTCCGATTAGTGAACCAGTAATGAGCTACATTCGTTGAGTTATAAAGCCGAGCTTGATCATTGGAGCTATCCATGTTCATATCATACTTCTACGCATGTGATCTCTTTTAGCTTAGTTCAATGCAATGTTTAGTTTGACATGAGAAAGTGTGGTAATCCGACTTCGGGTAGTGTTATAGGTTGCAACACGGTCATTCTTCCCTTAATCTAGAAGCTATTTCGATTGGTGAACCTGTCCTGAGCTACATTCGTTGAGTTATAAAGCCGAGCTTGATCATTGGAGCTATCCATGTTCATATCATATTTCTACGCATGTGATTTCTTTTAGCTTAGTTCAATGCAATGTTTAGTTTGACATGAGAAATTGTGCTAATCCAACATCGGATAGTGTAATAGGTAGCAACACGGTCATTCTTCCCTTAATCTAGAAGCTATTCTGATTGGTGAACCTGAAATGAGCTACATTCGTTGAGTTATAAAGCCGAGCTTGATCATTGGAGCTATCCATGTTCATATCATATTTCTACGCATGTGATCTCTTTTAGCTTAGTTCAATGCAATGTTTAGTTTGACATGAGAAAGTGTGGTAATCCGACTTCGGGTAGTGTTATAGGTTGCAACACGGTCATTCTTCCCTTAATCTAGAAGCTATTCCGATTGGTGAACCCGCAATGAGCTACATTCGTTGAGTTATAAAGCCGAGCTTGATCATTGGAGCTATCCATGTTCATATCATACTTCTACGCATGAGATCTCTTTTAGCTTAGTTCAATGCAATGTTTAGTTTGACATGGGAAAGTGGGGTAATCCGACTTCGGGTAGTGTTATAGGTTGCAACAAGGTCATTCTTTCCTGAATCTAGAAGCTATTCCGATTGGTGAACCCGTCCTGAGCTACATTCGTTGAGTTATAAAGCCGAGCTTGATCATTGGAGCTATCCATGTTCATATCATACTTCTACGCATGTGATCTCTTTTAGCTTAGTTCAATGCAATGTTTAGTTTGACATGAGAAACTGTGGTAATCCGACTTCGGGTAGTGTTATAGGTTGCAACACGGTCATTCTTTCCTTAATCTAGAAGCTATTCCGATTGGTGAACCCGTCCTGAGCTACATTCGTTGAGTTATAAACCCGAGCTTAATCATTGGAGTTATCCATGTTCATATCATATTTCTACGCATGTGATCTCTTTTAGCTTAGTTTAATGCAATGTTTAGTTTGACATGAGAAAGTGTGCTAATGAGCTAGAAGTTATTCGTCCCTTAATCTAGAAGTTATTCCAATTGGTGAACCCGTAATGAGCTACATTCGTTGAGTTATAAAGCCGAGCTTGATCATTGGAGCTATCCATGTTCATATCATACTTCTACGCATGTGATCTCTTTTAGCTTAGTTCAATACAATGTTTAGTTTGACATGAGAAAGTGTGCTAATTCGACTTCGGGTGGTGTAATAGGTAGAAACACGGTCACTCTTCTCTTAATCTAGAAGCTATCTGATTAGCTTAGTTCAATGCAATGTTTAGTTTGACATGAGAAAGTGTGTTCATCCAACTTCGGGTGGTGTAATAGGTTGCAACACGGTCATTCTTCCCTTAATCTAGAAGCTATTCCGATTGGTGAACCCGCAATGAGCTACATTCGTTGAGTTATAAAGCCGAGCTTGATCATTGGAGCTATCCATGTTCATATCATACTTCTACGCATGAGATCTCTTTTAGCTTAGTTCAATGCAATGTTTAGTTTGACATGAGAAAGTGGGGTAATCCGACTTCGGGTAGTGTTATAGGTTGCAAAAAGGTCATTCTTTCCTGAATCTAGAAGCTATTCCGATTGGTGAACCCGTCCTGAGCTACATTCGTTGAGTTATAAAGCCGAGCTTGATCATTGGAGCTATCCATGTTCATATCATACTTCTACGCATGTGATCTCTTTTAGCTTAGTTCAATGCAATGTTTAGTTTGACATGAGAAAGTGTGGTAATCCGACTTCGGGTAGTGTTATAGGTTGCAACACGGTCATTCTTTCCTTAATCTAGAAGCTATTCCGATTGGTGAACCCGTCCTGAGCTACATTCGTTGAGTTATAAACCCGAGCTTAATCATTGGAGTTATCCATGTTCATATCATATTTCTACGCATGTGATCTCTTTTAGCTTAGTTCAATGCAATGTTTAGTTTGACATGAGAAAGTGTGCTAATGAGCTAGAAGTTATTCGTCCCTTAATCTAGAAGTTATTCCAATTGGTGAACCCGTAATGAGCTACATTCGTTGAGTTATAAAGCCGAGCTTGATCATTGGAGCTATCCATGTTCATATCATACTTCTACGCATGTGATCTCTTTTAGCTTAGTTCAATACAATGTTTAGTTTGACATGAGAAAGTGTGCTAATTCGACTTCGGGTGGTGTAATAGGTAGAAACACGGTCACTCTTCTCTTAATCTAGAAGCTATCTGATTAGCTTAGTTCAATGCAATGTTTAGTTTGACATGAGAAAGTGTGTTCATCCAACTTCGGGTGGTGTAATAGGTTGCAACACGGTCATTCTTCCCTTAATCTAGAAGTTATTCCGATTAGTGAACCAGTAATGAGCTACATTCGTTGAGTTATAAAGCCGAGCTTGATCATTGGAGCTATCCATGTTCATATCATACTTCTACGCATGTGATCTCTTTTAGCTTAGTTCAATGCAATGTTTAGTTTGACATGAGAAAGTGTGGTAATCCGACTTCGGGTAGTGTTATAGGTTGCAACACGGTCATTCTTCCCTTAATCTAGAAGCTATTTCGATTGGTGAACCTGTCCTGAGCTACATTCGTTGAGTTATAAAGCCGAGCTTGATCATTGGAGCTATCCATGTTCATATCATATTTCTACGCATGTGATTTCTTTTAGCTTAGTTCAATGCAATGTTTAGTTTGACATGAGAAATTGTGCTAATCCAACATCGGATAGTGTAATAGGTAGCAACACGGTCATTCTTCCCTTAATCTAGAAGCTATTCTGATTGGTGAACCTGAAATGAGCTACATTCGTTGAGTTATAAAGCCGAGCTTGATCATTGGAGCTATCCATGTTCATATCATATTTCTACGCATGTGATCTCTTTTAGCTTAGTTCAATGCAATGTTTAGTTTGACATGAGAAAGTGTGGTAATCCGACTTCGGGTAGTGTTATAGGTTGCAACACGGTCATTCTTCCCTTAATCTAGAAGCTATTCCGATTGGTGAACCCGCAATGAGCTACATTCGTTGAGTTATAAAGCCGAGCTTGATCATTGGAGCTATCCATGTTCATATCATACTTCTACGCATGAGATCTCTTTTAGCTTAGTTCAATGCAATGTTTAGTTTGACATGGGAAAGTGGGGTAATCCGACTTCGGGTAGTGTTATAGGTTGCAACAAGGTCATTCTTTCCTGAATCTAGAAGCTATTCCGATTGGTGAACCCGTCCTGAGCTACATTCGTTGAGTTATAAAGCCGAGCTTGATCATTGGAGCTATCCATGTTCATATCATACTTCTACGCATGTGATCTCTTTTAGCTTAGTTCAATGCAATGTTTAGTTTGACATGAGAAACTGTGGTAATCCGACTTCGGGTAGTGTTATAGGTTGCAACACGGTCATTCTTTCCTTAATCTAGAAGCTATTCCGATTGGTGAACCCGTCCTGAGCTACATTCGTTGAGTTATAAACCCGAGCTTAATCATTGGAGTTATCCATGTTCATATCATATTTCTACGCATGTGATCTCTTTTAGCTTAGTTTAATGCAATGTTTAGTTTGACATGAGAAAGTGTGCTAATGAGCTAGAAGTTATTCGTCCCTTAATCTAGAAGTTATTCCAATTGGTGAACCCGTAATGAGCTACATTCGTTGAGTTATAAAGCCGAGCTTGATCATTGGAGCTATCCATGTTCATATCATACTTCTACGCATGTGATCTCTTTTAGCTTAGTTCAATACAATGTTTAGTTTGACATGAGAAAGTGTGCTAATTCGACTTCGGGTGGTGTAATAGGTAGAAACACGGTCACTCTTCTCTTAATCTAGAAGCTATCTGATTAGCTTAGTTCAATGCAATGTTTAGTTTGACATGAGAAAGTGTGTTCATCCAACTTCGGGTGGTGTAATAGGTTGCAACACGGTCATTCTTCCCTTAATCTAGAAGCTATTCCGATTGGTGAACCCGCAATGAGCTACATTCGTTGAGTTATAAAGCCGAGCTTGATCATTGGAGCTATCCATGTTCATATCATACTTCTACGCATGAGATCTCTTTTAGCTTAGTTCAATGCAATGTTTAGTTTGACATGAGAAAGTGGGGTAATCCGACTTCGGGTAGTGTTATAGGTTGCAAAAAGGTCATTCTTTCCTGAATCTAGAAGCTATTCCGATTGGTGAACCCGTCCTGAGCTACATTCGTTGAGTTATAAAGCCGAGCTTGATCATTGGAGCTATCCATGTTCATATCATACTTCTACGCATGTGATCTCTTTTAGCTTAGTTCAATGCAATGTTTAGTTTGACATGAGAAAGTGTGGTAATCCGACTTCGGGTAGTGTTATAGGTTGCAACACGGTCATTCTTTCCTTAATCTAGAAGCTATTCCGATTGGTGAACCCGTCCTGAGCTACATTCGTTGAGTTATAAACCCGAGCTTAATCATTGGAGTTATCCATGTTCATATCATATTTCTACGCATGTGATCTCTTTTAGCTTAGTTCAATGCAATGTTTAGTTTGACATGAGAAAGTGTGCTAATGAGCTAGAAGTTATTCGTCCCTTAATCTAGAAGTTATTCCAATTGGTGAACCCGTAATGAGCTACATTCGTTGAGTTATAAAGCCGAGCTTGATCATTGGAGCTATCCATGTTCATATCATACTTCTACGCATGTGATCTCTTTTAGCTTAGTTCAATACAATGTTTAGTTTGACATGAGAAAGTGTGCTAATTCGACTTCGGGTGGTGTAATAGGTAGAAACACGGTCACTCTTCTCTTAATCTAGAAGCTATCTGATTAGCTTAGTTCAATGCAATGTTTAGTTTGACATGAGAAAGTGTGTTCATCCAACTTCGGGTGGTGTAATAGGTTGCAACACGGTCATTCTTCCCTTAATCTAGAAGTTATTCCGATTAGTGAACCAGTAATGAGCTACATTCGTTGAGTTATAAAGCCGAGCTTGATCATTGGAGCTATCCATGTTCATATCATACTTCTACGCATGTGATCTCTTTTAGCTTAGTTCAATGCAATGTTTAGTTTGACATGAGAAAGTGTGTTAATCCGACTTCGGGTAGTGTTATAGGTTGCAACACGGTCATTCTTCCCTTAATCTAGAAGCTATTTCGATTGGTGAACCTGTCCTGAGCTACATTCGTTGAGTTATAAAGCCGAGCTTGATCATTGGAGCTATCCATGTTCATATCATATTTCTACGCATGTGATTTCTTTTAGCTTAGTTCAATGCAATGTTTAGTTTGACATGAGAAATTGTGCTAATCCAACATCGGATAGTGTAATAGGTAGCAACACGGTCATTCTTCCCTTAATCTAGAAGCTATTCTGATTGGTGAACCTGAAATGAGCTACATTCGTTGAGTTATAAAACCGAGCTTGATCATTGGAGCTATCCATGTTCATATCATATTTCTACGCATGTGATCTCTTTTAGCTTAGTTCAATGCAATGTTTAGTTTGACATGAGAAAGTGTGGTAATCCGACTTCGGGTAGTGTTATAGGTTGCAACACGGTCATTCTTCCCTTAATCTAGAAGCTATTCCGATTGGTGAACCCGCAATGAGCTACATTCGTTGAGTTATAAAGCCGAGCTTGATCATTGGAGCTATCCATGTTCATATCATACTTCTACGCATGAGATCTCTTTTAGCTTAGTTCAATGCAATGTTTAGTTTGACATGGGAAAGTGGGGTAATCCGACTTCGGGTAGTGTTATAGGTTGCAACAAGGTCATTCTTTCCTGAATCTAGAAGCTATTCCGATTGGTGAACCCGTCCTGAGCTACATTCGTTGAGTTATAAAGCCGAGCTTGATCATTGGAGCTATCCATGTTCATATCATACTTCTACGCATGTGATCTCTTTTAGCTTAGTTCAATGCAATGTTTAGTTTGACATGAGAAAGTGTGGTAATCCGACTTCGGGTAGTGTTATAGGTTGCAACACGGTCATTCTTTCCTTAATCTAGAAGCTATTCCGATTGGTGAACCCGTCCTGAGCTACATTCGTTGAGTTATAAACCCGAGCTTAATCATTGGAGTTATCCATGTTCATATCATATTTCTACGCATGTGATCTCTTTTAGCTTAGTTCAATGCAATGTTTAGTTTGACATGAGAAAGTGTGGTAATCCGACTTCGGGTAGTGTTATAGGTTGCAACACGGTCATTCTTCCCTTAATCTAGAAGCTATTCCGATTGGTGAACCCGCAATGAGCTACATTCGTTGAGTTATAAAGCCGAGCTTGATCATTGGAGCTATCCATGTTCATATCATACTTCTACGCATGAGATCTCTTTTAGCTTAGTTCAATGCAATGTTTAGTTTGACATGGGAAAGTGGGGTAATCCGACTTCGGGTAGTGTTATAGGTTGCAACAAGGTCATTCTTTCCTGAATCTAGAAGCTATTCCGATTGGTGAACCCGTCCTGAGCTACATTCGTTGAGTTATAAAGCCGAGCTTGATCATTGGAGCTATCCATGTTCATATCATACTTCTACGCATGTGATCTCTTTTAGCTTAGTTCAATGCAATGTTTAGTTTGACATGAGAAAGTGTGGTAATCCGACTTCGGGTAGTGTTATAGGTTGCAACACGGTCATTCTTCCCTTAATCTAGAAGCTATTCCGATTGCTGAACCCGCAATGAGCTACATTCGTTGAGTTATAAAGCCGAGCTTGATCATTGGAGCTATCCATGTTCTTATCATACTTCTACGCATGTGATCTCTTTTAGCTTAGTTCAATGCAATGTTTAGTTTGACATGAGAAAGTGTGGTAATCCGACTTCGGGTAGTGTTATAGGTTGCAACACGGTCATTCTTTCCTTAATCTAGAAGCTATTCCGATTGGTGAACCCGTCCTGAGCTACATTCGTTGAGTTATAAACCCGAGCTTAATCATTGGAGTTATCCATGTTCATATCATATTTCTACGCATGTGATCTCTTTTAGCTTAGTTCAATGCAATGTTTAGTTTGACATGAGAAAGTGTGCTAATGAGCTAGAAGTTATTCGTCCCTTAATCTAGAAGTTATTCCAATTGGTGAACCCGTAATGAGCTACATTCGTTGAGTTATAAAGCCGAGCTTGATCATTGGAGCTATCCATGTTCATATCATACTTCTACGCATGTGATCTCTTTTAGCTTAGTTCAATACAATGTTTAGTTTGACATGAGAAAGTGTGCTAATTCGACTTCGGGTGGTGTAATAGGTAGAAACACGGTCACTCTTCTCTTAATCTAGAAGCTATCTGATTAGCTTAGTTCAATGCAATGTTTAGTTTGACATGAGAAAGTGTGTTCATCCAACTTCGGGTGGTGTAATAGGTTGCAACACGGTCATTCTTCCCTTAATCTAGAAGTTATTCCGATTAGTGAACCAGTAATGAGCTACATTCGTTGAGTTATAAAGCCGAGCTTGATCATTGGAGCTATCCATGTTCATATCATACTTCTACGCATGTGATCTCTTTTAGCTTAGTTCAATGCAATGTTTAGTTTGACATGAGAAAGTGTGGTAATCCGACTTCGGGTAGTGTTATAGGTTGCAACACGGTCATTTTTCCCTTAATCTAGAAGCTATTTCGATTGGTGAACCTGTCCTGAGCTACATTCGTTGAGTTATAAAGCCGAGCTTGATCATTGGAGCTATCCATGTTTATATCATATTTCTACGCATGTGATTTCTTTTAGCTTAGTTCAATGCAATGTTTAGTTTGACATGAGAAAGTGTGCTAATCCAACATCGGATAGTGTAATAGGTAGCAACACGGTCATTCTTCCCTTAATCTAGAACCTATTCTGATTGGTGAACCTGAAATGAGCTACATTCGTTGAGTTATAAAGCCGAGCTCTATCATTGGAGCTATCCATGTTCATATCATATTTCTACGCATGTGATCTCTTTTAGCTTAGTTCAATGCAATGTTTAGTTTGACATGAGAAAGTGTGGTAATCCGACTTCGGGTAGTGTTATAGGTTGCAACACGGTCATTCTTCCCTTAATCTAGAAGCTATTCCGATTGGTGAACCCGCAATGAGCTACATTCGTTGAGTTATAAAGCCGAGCTTGATCATTGGAGCTATCCATGTTCATATCATACTTCTACGCATGTGATCTCTTTTAGTTTAGTTCAATGCAATGTTTAGTTTGACATGAGAAAGTGTGGTAATCCGACTTCGGGTAGTGTTATAGGTTGCAACACGGTCATTCTTCCCTTAATCTAGAAGCTATTCCGATTGCTGAACCCGCAATGAGCTACATTCGTTGAGTTATAAAGCCGAGCTTGAGCATTGGAGCTATCCATGTTCTTATCATACTTCTACGCATGTGATCTCTTTTAGCTTAGTTCAATGCAATGTTTAGTTTGACATGAGAAAGTGTGGTAATCCGACTTCGGGTAGTGTTATAGGTTGCAACACGGTCATTCTTCCCTTAATCTAGAAGCTATTCCGATTGGTGAACCCGTCCTGAGCTACATTCGTTGAGTTATAAAGCCGAGCTTGATCATTGGAGTTATCCATGTTCATATCATACTTCTACGCATGTGATCTCTTTTAGCTTAGTTCAATGCAATGTTTAGTTTGACATGAGAAAGTGTGCTAATCCGACTTCAGGTGGTGTAATAGGTAGCAACACGGTCCTTCTTCCCTTAATCTAGAAGCTATTCCGATTTGTGAACCCGCAATGAGCTACAATTATTGAGTTATAAAGCCAAGCTTGATTATTGGAGCTATCCATGTTCATATCATATTTCTACGCATGTGATCTCTTTTAGCTTAGTTCAATGCAATATTTAGTTTGACATGAGAAAGTGTGCTAATCCGACTTCGGGTGGTGTAATAGGTAGCAACATGGTCACTCTTCTCTTAATCTAGAAGCTATTCCGATTGGTGAACCCGTAATGAGCTACATTCATTGAGTTTTAAAGCCGAGCTTGATCGTTGGAGCTATCCATGATCATATCATACTTCTACGCATGTGATCTCTTTTAGCTTAGTTCAATGCAATGTTTAGTTTGACATGAGAAAGTGGGGTAATCCGACTTCGGGTAGTGTTATAGGTTGCAACACGGTCATTTTTCCCTTAATCTAGAAGCTATTTCGATTGGTGAACCCGTCCTGAGCTACATTCGTTGAGTTATAAAGCCGAGCTTGATCATTGGAGTTATCCATGTTCATATCATACTTCTACGTATGTGATCTCTTTTAGCTTAGTTCAATGCATTGTAAGGTTAGTTTCACATGAGAAAGTGTACTAATCCGACTTCGTGTGGTGTAATAGGTTGCAACACGGTCATTCTTCCCTTAATCCAAAAGCTATTCCGATTGGTTAACCCGCAATGAGCTACAATCGTTGAGTTATAAAGCCGAGCTTGATCATTGGAGCTATCCATGTTCATATCATACTTCTACGCATGTGATCTCTTTTAGCTTAGTTCAATGCAATGTTTAGTTTGACATGAGAAAGTGTGGTAATCCGACTTCGGGTAGTGTTATAGGTTGCAACACGGTCATTCTTCCCTTAATCTAGAAGCTATTCCGATTGGTGAACCCGTCCTAAGCTACATTCGTTGAGTTATAAAGCCGAGCTTGATCATTGGAGTTATCCATGTTCATATCATACTTCTACGTATGTGATCTCTTTTAGCTTAGTTCAATGCATTGTAAGGTTAGTTTCACATGAGAAAGTGTACTAATCCGACTTCGTGTGGTGTAATAGGTTGCAACACGGTCATTCTTCCCTTAATCCAAAAGCTATTCCGATTGGTTAACCCGCAATGAGCTACATTCGTTGAGTTATAAAGCCGAGCTTGATCGTTGGAGCTATCCATGATCATATCATACTTCTACGCATGTGATCTCTTTTAGCTTAGTTCAATGCAATGTTTAGTTTGACATGAGAAAGTGGGGTAATCCGACTTCGGGTAGTGTTATAGGTTGCAACACGGTCATTCTTCCCTTAATCTAGAAGCTATTCCGATTGGTGAACCCGTAATGAGCTACATTCGTTGAGTTATAAAGCCGAGCTTGATCATTGGAGCTATCCATGTTCATATCATATTTCTACGCATGTGATCTCTTTTAGCTTAGTTCAATGTAATGTTTAGTTTGACATGAGAAAGTGTGCTAATCCGAATTCGGGTGGTGTAATAGGTAGCAACACGGTCACTCTTCTCTTAATATAGAAGTTATTCCGATTGGTGAACCCGCAATGAGCTACATTCGTTGAATTATAAAGCCGAGCTTGATCGTTGGAGCTATCCATGTTCATATCATAGTTCTACGCATTTGATCTCTTTTAGCTTAGTTCAATGCAATGTTTAGTTTGACATGAGAAAGTGGGGTAATCCGACTTCGGGTAGTGTTATAGGTTGCAACACGGTCATTCTTCCCTTAATCTAGAAGCTATTCCGATTGGTGAACCCTTCCTGAGCTACATTCGTTGAGTTATAAAGCCGAGCTTGATCATTGGAGCTATCCATGTTCATATCATACTTCTACGCATGTGATCTCTTTTAGCTTAGTTCAATGCATTGTAAGGTTAGTTTGACATGAGAAAGTGTACTAATCTGACTTCGTGTGGTTTAATAGGTTGCAACACGGTCATTCTTCCCTTAATCCAGAAGCTATTCCGATTGGTTAACCCGCAATGAGCTACATTCGTTGAGTTATAAAGCCGAGCTTGATCATTGGAGCTATCCATGTTCATATCATACTTCTACGCATGTGATCTCTTTTAGCTTAGTTCAATGCAATGTGTAGTTTGACATGAGAAAGTGTGGTAATCCGACTTCGGGTAGTGTTATAGGTTGCAACACGGTCATTCTTCCCTTAATCTAGAAGCTATTCCGATTGGTGAACCCGTCCTGAGCAACATTCGTTGAGTTATAAATTCGAGCTTGATCATTGGACCTCTCCATGTTCATATCATACTTTTACGCATGTGATCTCTTTTAGATTACTTCAATGCATTGTAAGGTTAGTTTCACATGAGAAAGTGTACTAATCCAACTTCGTGTGGTGTAATATGTTGCAACACGGTCATTTTTCCCTTAATCCAGAAGCTATTCCGATTGGTTAACCCGCAATGAGTTACATTCGTTGAGTTATAAAGCCGAGCTTGATCATTGAAGCTATCCATGTTCATATCATACTTCGACGCATGTGATCTCTTTTAGCTTAGTTCAATGCAATGTTTAGTTTGACATGAGAAAGTGTGCTAATCCGACTTTAGGTGGTGTAATAGGTAGCAACACGGTCCTTCTTCCCTTAATCTAGAAGCTATTCCGATTGGTGAACCCGCAATGAGCTACATTCATTGAGTTATAAAGCCAAGCTTGATCATTGGAGCTATCCATGTTCATATCATATTTCTACGCATATGATCTCTTTTAGCTTAGTTCAATGCAATGTTTAGTTTGACATGAGAAAGTGTGCTAATCCGACTTCGGGTGGTGTAATAGGTAGTAACACGGTCACTTTTCTCTTAATCTAGAAGCTATTCCGATTGGTGAACCCGCAATGAGCTACATTCGTTGAGTTTTAAAGCCGAGCTTGATCGCTGGAGCTATCCATGTTCATATCATACTTCTACGCATGTGATCTCTTTTAGCTTAGTTCAATGCAATGTTTAGTTTGACATGAGAAAGTTGGGTAATCCGACTTCGGGTAGTGTTATAGATTACAACACGATCATTCTTCCCTTAATCTAGAAGCTATTTCAATTGGTGAACCCGTCCTGAACTACATTCGTTGAGTTATAAAGCCGAGCTTGATCATTGGAGCTATCCATGTTCATATCATACTTCTACGTATGTGATCTCTTTTAGCTCAGTTCAATGCAATGTTTAGTTTGATATGAGAATGTGTGGTAATCCGACTTCGGGTAGTGTTATAGGTTGCAACACGGTCATTCTACCCTTAATCTAGAAGCTATTCCGATTGGTGAACCTGTCCTGAGCTACATTCTTTGAGTTATAAAGCCGAGCTTGATCATTGGAGCAATCCATGTTCATATCTTACTTCTACGCATGTGATTTCTTTTAGCTTAGTTCAATGCATTGTAAGGTTAGTTTGACATGAGAAAGTGTACTAATCTGACTTCGTGTGGTTTAATAGGTTGCAACACGGTCATTCTTCCTTTAATCCATAAGCTATTGCGATTGGTTAACCCGCAATGAGGTACATTCGTTGAGTTATAAAGCCGAGCTTGATCATTGGAGCTATCCATGTTCATATCATATTTCTACGCATGTGATCTCTTTTAGCTTAGTTCAATACAATGTTTAGTTTGACATGAGAATGTGTGGTAATCCGACTTCAGGTAGTGTTATAGGTTGCAACACGGTCATTCTTCCCTCAATCTAGAAGCTATTCCGATTGGTGAACCCGTCCTGAGCTACATTCGTTGGGTTATAAAGCCGAGCTTGATCATTGGAGCTATCCATGTTCATATCATACTTCAACGCATGTGATCTCTTTTAGCTTAGTTCAATGCAATGTTTAGTTTGACATGAGAAAGTTGGGTAATCCGACTTCGGGTAGTGTTATAGATTGCAACACGATCATTCTTCCCTTATTCTAGAAGCTATTTCAATTGGTGAACCCGTCCTGAGCTATGTTGCATTGTAAGGTTAGTTTCACATGAGAAAGTGTACTAATCCGACTTCGTGTGGTGTAATATGTTGCAACACGGTCATTCTTCCCTTAATCCAGAAGCTATTGCGATTGGTTAACCAGCAATGAGCTACATTCGTTGAGTTATAAAGCCGAGCTTGATCATTGGAGCTATCCATGTTAATATCATACTTCTACGCATGTGATCTCTTTTAGCTTAGTTCAATGCATTGTAATGTTAGTTTGACATGAGATAGTGTACTAATCTGACTTCGTGTTGTGTAATAGGTTGCAACACGGTCATTCTTCCCTTAATCTAGAAGCTATTGCGATTGGTTAACCCGCAATGAGCTACATTCGTTGAGTTATAAAGCCGAGCTTGATCATTGGAGCTATATATGTTCATATCATACTTCTACGCAGATGATCTCTTTTAGCTTAGTTCAATGCATTGTAAGCTTAGTTTGACATGAGAAAGTGTACTAATCTGACTTCGTGTGGTTTAATAGGTTGCAACACGGTCATTCTTCCTTTAATCCATAAGCTATTGCGATTGGTTAACCCGCAATGAGGTACATTCGTTGAGTTATAAAGCCGAGCTTGATCATTGGAGCTATCCATGTTCATATCATATTTCTACGCATGTGATCTGTTTTAGCTTAGTTCAATGCAATGTTTTGTTTGACATGAGAAAGTGTGCTCATCCGACTTCGGGTGGTATTATAGGTTGCAACACGGTCATTCGTCCCTTAATCTAGAAGTTATTCCGATTGGTGAACCCGTAATGAGCTACATTCGTTGAGTTATAAAGCCGAGCTTGATCATTGGAGCTATCCATGTTCATATCATACTTCTACGCATGTGATCTCTTTTAGCTTAGTTCAATGCAATGTTTAGTTTGACATGAGAAAGTGTGGTAATCCTATTGATCAAGATGAATAAATAATAAAGTCCAAATAAAGTCAACGGAAGGTTGAAAGTCGATGGTCGGGTTCTACGTACCGCGGGAAGGCATCGGGTCGAGAGGCACTAACCACGGGTCGAGAAAACATAAGACAAGGGTCGGGTCAACGGCAACAAGGAAAGTCAACATATCGGGTCACGGATCGTGGTAAGGCTGATGGTCGAGGATCGTGTACCGGGGTCGAGGAATTCGTACCAAGGGTCGGAAGGACGCGTACCGCGGGTAGGGTCAACGGCAGCAGCAAAGTCAACATATCGGGCTATGTACCGCGGGAAGGCCGAGGGTCGAGAGACATGGACTGTGGGTCGAGAGAAGGCTTACCGCGGGTAGGAGGATCGTGCACTGGCGGACGGGTCAACGGTAACAGCAGAAGTCAACAGTCGGGTGGTACACAACGGGAAGGCTAATGACCGAGGATCATGTACCGCAGGTCGAGGATCACTTACCCCGGGTCGGACCATGTACTGCGGGATGGAGAAGGACCGAGGTCCATGTACCGCGGGTCGAGGATCTCTTACCCCAGGACCGAGGAACCATGTCCCGCGGTATGGTCAACGGCCGACCAAGAAAAGTCAACGTTTTGAATAATGAAGACTTGGCTTCCTTATGGGCTAGAGATCAGTTACGAAGGTTTGGTTGAGTCCTAAGGAGAGGCACATGACCGTTGGAACTCTAAGAAACATGTGACTCTCCTCCTTTTGCCAAGACCGAGAAGAAAAGGACTTGTAGGCTCAAGTCACTTTCACCTTGGGATCTCCACATGTCCCTTTCACCCTCGAAGACCACCAAGGGCTGCGGCAGAAGAATAAGACCGTTACTCACCTTTTGTTTCTCTTTAAATAGGTTGTAAGACAACATATGTAACTTAACCATTTTTAAAAATGAAAATTATGGATTAACTCTCTCTCTCTCTTATTCTCGGTCCCTCACTCTCTTCTTCATACTTCCGCAAGTTACTCTTCAAATTCTAACATGGTATCAGAGCACAAGATCATATTTCACTCCATTTCTCTTCTAATCTAGCTCAATCTTCGCATTCTCAATCACTTCAACCGAACAAATCTCTTTCTTTCTCTCAAAATCACTTTTATCCAGCGGTCTATAGCGTGTTCGGTGTGTAAACATGGAAAGCTTCAAATCTCTCGGTGTTCATGTTACCCTAAAAGGGCCAAACTACCTCTTATGGTCAAGGAATGCCAAGACCATCCTATGTGGTCGTGGCCTATGGGAACATGTTGAGCTCGGGGCCGCACCAAACCAAGTCACGAATGTGGATGGGGAACAAGTGGTGGTCTCCGGAGACAACAACAAATGGTTTCAAGAAGATCAGGTGGTGATGGCCATCATTCAAAGTTCACTTGATCCGCCGATTCATGAATCCTACTCATATTGCGAGACGGCCAAGGAACTTTGGGAGACTCTCAAAAAGGTATTCGGTAATATATCAAACTTTACCCGAGTCTTTGAAGTACAAAAAGCTATCAATGTCCTAAGTCAAGACGACATTGAGTTCACGTCACACTATGGGAAGTGGCGTGCACTTTGGGCCGAGCTTGAGATGCTTCGCCCAATCACAACCGATCCGGAAGTTCTCAACAAAAGACGTGAAGAAGATCGGGTCTTTAGCCTTCTCCTTACATTAAGTCCGAAGTATAACAACCTCATCGTTCACATACTACGGGATGACAAACTTCCAGACCTTGATGAGGTATGTGCTCGGATCCAAAAGGAAAAAGGAAGCCTTGGACTCTTTGGAGGTCTAGGAGAACTTGCCGTGGCAAACAAGGGTGTATACAAGCCAACGGATAGGAAGAACTTGATGTGTGACCATTGCAAGAAGAAAGGACACCACAAGGATAAATGTTGGATCCTCCACCCACACCTCAAGCCAAATAAATTCAAAGATCATCCTCGGGCCAACAATGTCAAGCCATCGGATGAATCAAACAATTCCGAACCAAGCAACGGACCCTCGCCAATGGACGTGGACTCTGGCCTTGCCCACACCGCGACTATACAAGAGGCGGAGAGGCGTCTCAACTTGGATTCTCTCATCAAGTCTCTCACCCAACTTAAGGAATCCGGTAACGCTTTACTTACAATAAAAACTCCAAAACCCTTAGTTGTGGACTCGGGTGCATCTCATCATATGATTTGCGATCCGAGTCTAATTCACAACATCAAACCGGCTATGGGCAACGTGATTGTTGCAAATGGCCACAAGGTTCCCTTAGAGGGTATTGGAGACTTAAAAGTATTTAAAAAGAATAGCAAAGCCTTTTATCTTCCGAAATTTACATCCAATCTTCTCTCGGTTCATAAGACGACTAATGATTTAAAGTGTAATGCTATCTTTAGTCCTAATGATGTAAAATTTCAGGATATTGAGACCGGATCCATACTTGGAAGTGGAGTGACTCAAGGAGGACTTTATGTGCTTGGAGACACAAAGAATTCTCCTACCTTATCTAATGCTTTAAATTCCGTAGTTGCTAGTAGTTTTAATGTCATTTGGCATGCTAGATTAGGCCATCCTCATAGTAGGGCCTTTGAATTAATGTTACCAAGTAGTACATTTAACAATCTTGAATGTGAGGCATGTATCCGTGGTAAACATTGTAAGACCGTTTTTCCCAAATCGAATTCTAGTTATGAAAAATGCTTTGAATTAGTTCATTCGGATGTTTGGTCTTCACCTTGTTTATCTAGAGACAATCAAAAATACTTTGTGACATTCATAGATGAAAAATCAAAGTACACTTGGCTAACTCTCTTACCATCAAAAGATCGTGTCTATGATGCATTTGTGAATTTTCACACATATGTCACTAATCACTATAATTCTAATGTGAAAAGCTTGAGATCGGACAATGGTGGAGAGTACACAAGTCAAAGGTTCAAACAATACCTAGCAAAGAACGGAATAGAGCACCAAACAAGCTGTCCATACACTCCTCAACAAAATGGAGTTGCGGAAAGGAAAAATCGCCACTTAATGGAAGTGACGAGATCCATGATGTTTCATACAAGCGTTCCAAAAAGATTTTGGAGTGATGCCGTGATGACCGCGTGTTACCTAATCAATCGGACACCAACAAAAATACTCCAAGACAAGTCGCCATTTGAGGTACTAAACAAGACAAAACCATCACTTAATCACTTACGAGTTTTTGGGTGTGTTTGCTATGTGTTAGTACCAAGAGAATTTAGGGACAAGTTGGATGAGAAAAGCACAAGATGCATGTTCCTTGGCTACTCAACAACTCAAAAAGGATACAAATGTTACGACCCGGTAACAAGGAGAATCATGGTCTCAAGGGATGTGAAATTCATCGAGGACAAAGGCTACCATGATATGGAGAATTGGGATGAACTCAAAGACCTTGCCAATCACGCATCGGATAGGGCGGAAATCCTTAAAAATGTTCTAGAGGGTCTTCAAGGAGGCGGCTCGGTGAGTGAGAAAAAGAATGAATCCAATCCGGGAGTACCTCAAGAACCATCCGAGGAATTGGAACGCAGTCGGATGGAGCGGTCCGGAGATACAGCCGGATCACCCGGACACATGAATGAGCATCCTCACGATCGACATGAACGACCCGGGCCACATGGAAATGAACCATCGGAGGAACACAATGCCTCCGAACATGATCAAACGGAAGACCTACCAACACCATCACCGCCTCCGTTAAGAAGAAGCACTAGACTCCGGAAAGACCCCTCAAATTGGGTCAATACCCGGGTCTACTACAACAATAAGGCCGTGGCTCATCCGATCCAAACGGTTTGTTCTCTTGACCTTGTGCCATATGAACATCGATCTTTCCTTGGTAAACTTGATCTTGAGCAGATACCTAAGACATATGAAGAGGCCAAGGAACACAAGGTGTGGCGAGACGCGGTTGGTGCCGAAAGAGGAGCCATGGAACGGAACCATACATGGGTTGAAACGGACTTGCCCCCAGGGAAGAAGGCAGTCACGTCACGGTGGATATTCACCATCAAGTACAAAAGCAATGGTGACATAGAACGCCACAAGGCCCGCCTTGTTGCCCGCGGTTTCACCCAAACATACGGTGAGGATTACACCGATACGTTTGCACCCGTAGCCAAACTCCACACGGTACGAGTTGTACTATCCGTGGCCACCAACCTTGAGTGGGAGCTATGGCAAATGGACGTCAAGAACGCCTTCCTCCAAGGTGAGCTCGAAGATGAAGTTTACATGTATCCACCTCCCGGACTTGAGGATACGGTCCAACCCGGAAGAGTGTTACGTATTAAGAAGGCTATCTATGGACTCAAGCAATCACCAAGAGCTTGGTATCACAAGCTTAGTGCCACACTAAAGGAAAGAGGGTTCACCAAGTCCGAAGCCGACCACACACTATTCACGTCACACGGCCCGAAGGGTACAATTGTGGTTCTCATCTATGTGGATGACTTGATCATTACGGGCAATGATAAGGACGGTATCTCCTCCACCAAAACCTATCTTAAATCCGTGTTTGATATTAAAGACCTTGGTGAACTAAAATACTTTCTAGGAATTGAAGTGTGCCGTTCTAAGGATGGCCTCTTCCTTTCTCAAAGAAAGTATACTCTTGATCTTTTGCGTGAAACAGGGAAGATAGGGTCTAAACCAGCCAAGACACCACTTGAGGATGGCTACAAGGTCAGTCGAAAGGGGGAGAAAGACGATGAGCCATATGACAATCCACCTCAATACCGAAGACTTGTGGGGAAACTTATCTACTTGACGATCACAAGACCGGACATATGCTATGCCGTGAATCAAGTGAGTCAACACATGCAAGTCCCCACGGCATACCATTGGAACATGGTGGAACGGATCTTGAGATATCTCAAAGGAGGCCCGGGCCGTGGTATATGGATGGGGAAGAACAACAACACCGAGATCGTGGGGTATTGTGATGCGGATTGGGCCGGCGATCGGAATGATAGGAAGTCCACAACCGGGTATTGTACATTCATTGGAGGGAACTTGGTAACTTGGAAGACCAAGAAGCAAAAGGTTGTCTCTTGCTCAAGTGCCGAGGCCGAATACCGAGCAATGAGAAAGCTAACAAATGAAGTAACATGGCTAAAGGCTCTCCTCAAAGATCTTGGTATGGAATCCAACAAGCCAATCACCATTCATTGTGACAATCAAGCCGCAATACACATTGCATCAAACTCCGTGTTCCATGAACGGACCAAGCACATTGAGATAGATTGCCATAAGGTCCGGGAGAAGATTGAGGAAGGAGTAACTCTTCCGTGCTACACAAGGAGTGAAGATCAATTGGCGGACATCTTCACCAAAGCCGCGAGTCTCAAAGTTTGTGATCACATCTACAACAAGCTTGGACTCGTGGACCTCACAAGACCTTGATCAAAGGTTCCCTTTCCCGGGAAATGCACACTCTTTTTCCCTTGGATGAGTTTTGTCCCATGTGGTTTTCTCTCCAAGGTTTTTAATGAGGTGTAGATCTCGGGTCTTCCAATCTTAACCAACATGTCCATTTATGGTTAAGCTTGAGGGGGAGTATTGATCAAGATGAATAAATAATAAAGTCCAAATAAAGTCAACGGAAGGTTGAAAGTCGATGGTCGGGTTCTACGTACCGCGGGAAGGCATCGGGTCGAGAGGCACTAACCACGGGTCGAGAAAACATAAGACAAGGGTCGGGTCAACGGCAACAAGGAAAGTCAACATATCGGGTCACGGATCGTGGTAAGGCTGATGGTCGAGGATCGTGTACCGGGGTCGAGGAATTCGTACCAAGGGTCGGAAGGACGCGTACCGCGGGTAGGGTCAACGGCAGCAGCAAAGTCAACATATCGGGCTATGTACCGCGGGAAGGCCGAGGGTCGAGAGACATGGACTGTGGGTCGAGAGAAGGCTTACCGCGGGTAGGAGGATCGTGCACTGGCGGACGGGTCAACGGTAACAGCAGAAGTCAACAGTCGGGTGGTACACAACGGGAAGGCTAATGACCGAGGATCATGTACCGCAGGTCGAGGATCACTTACCCCGGGTCGGACCATGTACTGCGGGATGGAGAAGGACCGAGGTCCATGTACCGCGGGTCGAGGATCTCTTACCCCAGGACCGAGGAACCATGTCCCGCGGTACGGTCAACGGCCGACCAAGAAAAGTCAACGTTTTGAATAATGAAGACTTGGCTTCCTTATGGGCTAGAGATCAGTTACGAAGGTTTGGTTGAGTCCTAAGGAGAGGCACATGACCGTTGGAACTCTAAGAAACATGTGACTCTCCTCCTTTTGCCAAGACCGAGAAGAAAAGGACTTGTAGGCTCAAGTCACTTTCACCTTGGGATCTCCACATGTCCCTTTCACCCTCGAAGACCACCAAGGGCTGCGGCAGAAGAATAAGACCGTTACTCACCTTTTGTTTCTCTTTAAATAGGTTGTAAGACAACATATGTAACTTAACCATTTTTAAAAAATGAAAATTATGGACTAACTCTCTCTCTCTCTTATTCTCGGTCCCTCACTCTCTTCTTCATACTTCCGCAAGTTACTCTTCAAATTCTAACAAATCCGACTTCCGGTAGTGTTATAGGTTGCAACACGGTCATTCTTCCCTTAATCTAGAAGCTATTCCGATTGGTGAACCCGTCCTGAGCTACATTCGTTGAGTTATAAATCCGAGCTTGATCATTGGACCTCTCCATGTTCATATCATACTTTTACGCATGTGATCTCTTTTAGCTTACTTCAATGCATTGTAAGGTTAGTTTGACATGAGAAAGTGTACTAATCTGACTTCGGGTGGTGTAATAGGTAGCAACACGGTCACTCTTCTCTTAATCTAGAAGTTATTCCGATTGGTGAACCCGCAATGAGCTACATTCGTTGAATTATAAAGCCGAGCTTGATCGTTGGAGCTATCCATGTTCATATCATAGTTCTACGCATTTGATCTCTTTTAGCTTAGTTCAATGCAATGTTTAGTTTGACATGAGAAAGTGGGGTAATCCGACTTCGGGTAGTGTTATAGGTTGCAACACGGTCATTCTTCCCTTAATCTAGAAGCTATTCCGATTGGTGAACCCTTCCTGAGCTACATTCGTTGAGTTATAAAGCCGAGCTTGATCATTGGAGCTATCCATGTTCATATCATACTTCTACGCATGTGATCTCTTTTAGCTTAGTTCAATGCATTGTAAGGTTAGTTTGACATGAGAAAGTGTACTAATCTGACTTCGTGTGGTTTAATAGGTTGCAACACGGTCATTCTTCCCTTAATCCAGAAGCTATTCCGATTGGTTAACCCGCAATGAGCTACATTCGTTGAGTTATAAAGCCGAGCTTGATCATTGGAGCTATCCATGTTCATATCATACTTCTACGCATGTGATCTCTTTTAGCTTAGTTCAATGCAATGTGTAGTTTGACATGAGAAAGTGTGGTAATCCGACTTCGGGTAGTGTTATAGGTTGCAACACGGTCATTCTTCCCTTAATCTAGAAGCTATTTCGATTGGTGAACCCGTCCTGAGCAACATTCGTTGAGTTATAAATCCGAGCTTGATCATTGGACCTCTCCATGTTCATATCATACTTTTACGCATGTGATCTCTTTTAGATTACTTCAATGCATTGTAAGGTTAGTTTCACATGAGAAAGTGTACTAATCCAACTTCGTGTGGTGTAATATGTTGCAACACGGTCATTTTTCCCTTAATCCAGAAGCTATTCCGATTGGTAAACCCGCAATGAGTTACATTCGTTGAGTTATAAAGCCGAGCTTGATCATTGAAGCTATCCATGTTCATATCATACTTCGACGCATGTGATCTCTTTTAGCTTAGTTCAATGCAATGTTTAGTTTGACATGAGAAAGTGTGCTAATCCGACTTTAGGTGGTGTAATAGGTAGCAACACGGTCCTTCTTCCCTTAATCTAGAAGCTATTCCGATTGGTGAACCCGCAATGAGTTACATTCATTGCGTTATAAAGCCAAGCTTGATCATTGGAGCTATCCATGTTCATATCATATTTCTACGCATATGATCTCTTTTAGCTTAGTTCAATGCAATGTTTAGTTTGACATGAGAAAGTGTGCTAATCCGACTTCGGGTGGTGTAATAGGTAGTAACACGGTCACTTTTCTCTTAATCTAGAAGCTATTCCGATTGGTGAACCCGCAATGAGCTACATTCGTTGAGTTTTAAAGCCGAGCTTGATCGCTGGAGCTATCCATGTTCATATCATACTTCTACGCATGTGATCTCTTTTAGCTTAGTTCAATGCAATGTTTAGTTTGACATGAGAAAGTTGGGTAATCCGACTTCGGGTAGTGTTATAGATTGCAACACGATCATTCTTCCCTTAATCTAGAAGCTATTTCAATTGGTGAACCCGTCCTGAACTACATTCGTTGAGTTATAAAGCCGAGCTTGATCATTGGAGCTATCCATGTTCATATCATACTTCTACGTATGTGATCTCTTTTAGCTTAGTTCAATGCAATGTTTAGTTTGATATGAGAATGTGTGGTAATCCGACTTCGGGTAGTGTTATAGGTTGCAACACGGTCATTCTACCCTTAATCTAGAAGCTATTCCGATTGGTGAACCTGTCCTGAGCTACATTCTTTGAGTTATAAAGCCGAGCTTGATCATTGGAGCTATCCATGTTCATATCTTAGTTCTACGCATGTGATTTCTTTTAGCTTAGTTCAATGCATTGTAAGGTTAGTTTGACATGAGAAAGTGTACTAATCTGACTTCGTGTGGTTTAATAGGTTGCAACACGGTCATTCTTCCTTTAATCCATAAGCTATTGCGATTGGTTAACCCGCAATGAGGTACATTCGTTGAGTTATAAAGCCGAGCTTGATCATTGGAGCTATCCATGTTCATATCATATTTCTACGCATGTGATCTCTTTTAGCTTAGTTCAATACAATGTTTAGTTTGACATGAGAATGTGTGGTAATCCGACTTCAGGTAGTGTTATAGGTTGCAACACGGTCATTCTTCCCTCAATCTAGAAGCTATTCCGATTGGTGAACCCGTCCTGAGCTACATTCGTTGGGTTATAAAGCCGAGCTTGATCATTGGAGCTATCCATGTTCATATCATACTTCAACGCATGTGATCTCTTTTAGCTTAGTTCAATGCAATGTTTAGTTTGACATGAGAAAGTTGGGTAATCCGACTTCGGGTAGTGTTATAGATTGCAACACGATCATTCTTCCCTTAATCTAGAAGTTATTTCAATTGGTGAACCCGTCCTGAGCTATGTTGCATTGTAAGGTTAGTTTCACATGAGAAAGTGTACTAATCCGACTTCGTGTGGTGTAATATGTTGCAACACGGTCATTCTTCCCTTAATCCAGAAGCTATTGCGATTGGTTAACCAGCAATGAGCTACATTCGTTGAGTTATAAAGCCGAGCTTGATCATTGGAGCTATCCATGTTAATATCATACTTCTACGCATGTGATCTCTTTTAGCTTAGTTCAATGCATTGTAATGTTAGTTTGACATGAGATAGTGTACTAATCTGACTTCGTGTTGTGTAATAGGTTGCAACACGGTCATTCTTCCCTTAATCTAGAAGCTATTGCGATTGGTTAACCCGCAATGAGCTACATTCGTTGAGTTATAAAGCCGAGCTTGATCATTGGAGCTATATATGTTCATATCATACTTCTACGCAGATGATCTCTTTTAGCTTAGTTCAATGCATTGTAAGCTTAGTTTGACATGAGAAAGTGTACTAATCTGACTTCGTGTGGTTTAATAGGTTGCAACACGGTCATTCTTCCTTTAATCCATAAGCTATTGCGATTGGTTAACCCGCAATGAGGTACATTCGTTGAGTTATAAAGCCGAGCTTGATCATTGGAGCTATCCATGTTCATATCATATTTCTACGCATGTGATCTGTTTTAGCTTAGTTCAATGCAATGTTTTGTTTGACATGAGAAAGTGTGCTCATCCGACTTCGGGTGGTATTATAGGTTGCAACACGGTCATTCGTCCCTTAATCTAGAAGTTATTCCGATTGGTGAACCCGTAATGAGCTACATTCGTTGAGTTATAAAGCCGAGCTTGATCATTGGAGCTATCCATGTTCATATCATATTTCTACGCATGTGATCTCTTTTAGCTTAGTTCAATGCAATATTTAGTTTGACATGAGAAAGTGTGCTAATCCGACTTCGGGTGGTGTAATAGGTAGCAACACGGTCACTCTTCTCTGAATCTAGAAGCTATTCTGATTGGTGAACCCGCAATGAGCTACATTCGTTGAGTTTTAAAGCCGAGCTTGATCGTTGGAGCTATCCATGTTCATATCATACTTCTACGAATGTGATCTCTTTTAGCTTACTTCAATGCAATGTTTAGTTTGACATGAGAATGTGTGGTAATCCGACTTCGGGTAGTGTTATAGGTTTCAACACGGTCATTCTTCCCTTAATCTAGAAGCTATTTCGATTGGTGAACCCGTCCTGAGCTACATTCGTTGAGTTATAAAGCCGAGCTTGATCATTGGAGCTATCCATGTTCATATCATACTTCTACGTATGTGATCTCTTTTACCTTAGTTCAATGCAATGTTTAGTTTGACATGAGAATGTGTGGTAATCCGACTTCGGGTAGTGTTATAGGTTGCAACACGGTCATTCTACCCTTAATCTAGAAGCTATTCCGATTGGTGAACCCGTCCTGAGCTACATTCGTTGAGTTATAAATCCGAACTTGATCATTGGAGCTCTCCATGTTCATATCATACTTTTACGCATGTGATCTCTTTTAGCTTACTTCAATGCATTGTAAGGTTAGTTTCACATTAGAAAGTGTACTAATCCGACTTCGTGTGGTGTAATATGTTGCAACACGGTCATTCTTCCCTTAATCCAGAAGCTATTCCGATTGGTTAACCCGCAATGAGCTACATTCGTTGAGCTATAAAGCCGAGCTTGATCATTGAAGCTATCCATGTTCGTATCATACATCTACGCATGTGATCTCTTTTAGCTTAGTTCAATGCAATGTTTAGTTTGACATGAGAAAGTGTGCTAATCCGACTTCAGGTGGTGTAATAGGTAGCAACACGGTCCTTCTTCCCTTAATCTAGAAGCTATTCCGATTGGTGAACAGGCAATGAGCTACATTCATTGAGTTATAAAGCCAAGCTTGATCATTGGAGCTATCCATGTTCATATAATATTTCTACGCATATGATCTCTTTTAGCTTAGTTCAATGCAATGTTTTGTTTGACATGAGAAAGTGTGCTCATTCGACTTCGGGTGGTGTAATAGGTTGCAACAAGGTCATTCTTCCCGTAATCTAGAAGTTATTCCGATTGGTGAACCCGTAATGTGCTACATTCGTTGAGTTATAAAGCCGAGCTTGATCATTGGAGCTATCCATGTTCATATCATATTTCTACGCATGTGATCTCTTTTAGCTTAGTTCAATGCAATATTTAGTTTGACATGAGAAAGTGTGCTAATCCGACTTCGGGTGGTGTAATAGGTAGCAACACGGTCACTCTTCTCTGAATCTAGAAGCTATTCTGATTGGTGAACCCGCAATGAGCTACATTCGTTGAGTTTTAAAGCCGAGCTTGATCGTTGGAGCTATCCATGTTCATATCATACTTCTACGAATGTGATCTCTTTTAGCTTACTTCAATGCAATGTTTAGTTTGACATGAGAAAATGGGGTAATCCAACTTCGGGTAGTGTTATAGGTTGCAACATGGTCATTCTTCCCTTAATCTAGAAGCTATTTCGATTGGTGAACCCGTCCTGAGCTACATTCGTTGAGTTATAAAGCCGAGCTTGATCATTGGAGCTATCCATTTTCATATCATACTTCTACGTATGTGATCTCTTTTACCTTAGTTCAATGCAATGTTTAGTTTGACATGAGAATGTGTGGTAATCCGACTTCGGGTAGTGTTATAGGTTGCAACACGGTCATTCTACCCTTAATCTAGAAGCTATTCCGATTGGTGAACCCGTCCTGAGCTACATTCGTTGAGTTATAAAGCCGAGCTTGATCATTGGAGCTATCCATGTTCATATCTTACTTCTACGCATGTGATTTCTTTTAGCTTAGTTCAATGCATTGTAAGGTTAGTTTGACATGAGAAAGTGTACTAATCTGACTTCGTGTGGTTTAATAGGTTGCAACACGGTCATTCTTCCTTTAATCCATAAGCTATTGAGATTGGTTAACCCGCAATGAGCTACATTCGTTGAGTTATAAAGCCGAGCTTGATCATTGGAGCTATCCATGTTCATATCATATTTCTACGCATGTGATCTGTTTTAGCTTAGTTCAATGCAATGTTTTGTTTGACATGAGAATGTATGCTCATCCGACTTCGGGTGGTATTATAGGTTGCAACACGGTCATTCGTCCCTTAATCTAGAAGTTATTCCGATTGGTGAACCCGTAATGAGCTACATTCGTTGAGTTATAAAGCCGAGCTTGATCATTGGAGCTATCCATGTTCATATCATACTTCTATGCATGTGATCTCTTTTAGCTTACTTCAATGCAATGTTTAGTTTGACATGGGAAAGTGTGGTAATCCGACTTCGGGTAGTGTTATAGGTTACAACACGGTCATTCTTCCCTTAATCAAGAAGCTATTCCGATTGTTGAACCCGTCCTGAGCTACATTCGTTGAGTTATAAAGCCGAGCTTGATCATTGGAGCTATCCATGTTCATATCATACTTCTACGCATGTGATCTCTTTTAGCTTACTTCAATGCATTGTAAGGTTAGTTTCGCATGAGAAAGTGTACTAATCCGACTTCGTGTGGTGTAATATGTTGCAACACGGTCATTCTTCCCTTAATCCAGAAGCTATTCCGATTGGTTAACCCGCAATGAGCTACATTCGTTGAGTTATAAAGCCAAGCTTGATCATTGGAGCTATCCATGTTCATATCTTACTTCTACGCATGTGATTTCTTTTAGCTTAGTTCAATGCATTGTAAGGTTAGTTTGACATGAGAAAGTGTACTAATCTGACTTCGTGTGGTTTAATAGGTTGCAACACGATCATTCTTCCTTTAATCCATAAGCTATTGCGATTGGTTAACCCGCAATGAGCTACATTCGTTGAGTTATAAAGCCGAGCTTGATCATTGGAGCTATCCATGTTCATATAATATTTCTACGCATGTGATCTATTTTAGCTTAGTTCAATGCAATGTTTTGTTTGACATGAGAAAGTGTGGTAATCCGACTTCCGGTAGTGTTATAGGTTGAGACACGGTCATTCTTCCCTTAATCTAGAAGCTATTCCAATTGTTGAACCCGTAATGAGCTACATTCTTTGAGTTATAAAGCCGAGATTGATCATTGGAGTTATCCATGTTCATATCATACTTCTACGCATGTGATCTCTTTTAGCTTAGTTCAATGCAATGTTTAGTTTGACATGAGAGAGTGTGGTAATCCGAGTTTGGGTAGTGTTATAGGTTGCAACACGGTCATTCTTCCCTTAATCTAGAAGCTATTCCGATTGTTGAACCCGTCCTGAGCTACATTCGTTGAGTTATAAAGCCGAGCTTGATCATTGGAGCTATCCATGTTCATATCATACTTCTACGCATGTGATCTCTTTTAGCTTACTTCAATGCATTGTAAGGTTAGTTTCACATGAGAAAGTGTACTAATCTGACTTCCTGTGGTGTAATATGTTGCAACACGGTCATTCTTCCCTTAATCCGGAAGCTATTCCGATTGGTTAACCCGCAATGAGCTACATTCGTTGAGTTATAAAGCCGAGCTTGATCATTGGAGCTATCCATGTTCATATCATACTTCTACGCATGTGATCTCTTTTAGCTTACTTCAATGCAATGTTTAGTTTGACATGAGAAAGTGTCCTCATCCGACTTCGGGTGTTGTAATAGGTTGCAACACGGTCATTCGTCCCTTAATCTAGAAGTTATTCTGATTGGTGAACCCGTAATGTGCTACATTCGTTGAGTTATAAAGCCGAGCTTGATCATTGGAGCTATCCATGTTCATATCATACTTCTACGCATGTGATCTCTTTTAGCTTAGTTCAATGCAATGTTTAGTTTGACATGGGAAAGTGTGTTAATCCGACTTCGGGTAGTGTTATAGGTTACAACACGGTCATTCTTCCCTTAATCTAGAAGCTATTCCGATTGTTGAACCCGTCCTGAGCTACATTCGTTGAGTTATAAAGCCGAGCTTGATCATTGGAGCTATCCATGTTCATATCATACTTCTACGCATGTGATCTCTTTTAGCTTACTTCAATGCATTGTAAGGTTAGTTTCGCATGAGAAAGTGTACTAATCCGACTTCGTGTGGTGTAATATGTTGCAACACGGTCATTCTTCCCTTAATCCAGAAGCTATTCCGATTGGTTAACCCGCAATGAGCTACATTCGTTGAGTTATAAAGCCGAGCTTGATCATTGGAGCTATCCATGTTCATATCATACTTCTACGCATGTGATCTCTTTTAGCTTACTTCAATGCATTGTAAGGTTAGTTTCACATGAGAAAGTGTACTAATCTGACTTCCTGTGGTGTAATATGTTGCAACACGGTCATTCTTCCCTTAATCTGGAAGCTATTCCGATTGGTTAACCCGCAATGAGTTACATTCGTTGAGTTATAAAGCCGAGCTTGATCATTGGAGCTATCCATGTTCATATCATACTTCTACGCATGTGATCTCTTTTAGCTTAGTTCAATGCAATGTTTAGTTTGACATGAGAAAGTGTGCTCATCCGACTTCGGGTGGTGTAATAGGTTGCAACACGGTCATTCGTCCCTTAATCTAGAAGTTATTCTGATTGGTGAACCCGTAATGAGCTACATTCGTTGAGTTATAAAGTCGAGCTTGATCATTGGAGCTATCCACGTTCATATCATATTTCTACGCATGTGATCTCTTTTAGCTTAGTTCAATGCAATGTTTAGTTTGACATGGGAAAGTGTGCTAATCCGACTTCGGGTGGTGTAATAGGTAGTAACACGGTCATTCTTCCCTTAATCTAGAAGCTATTCCGATTGGTGAACCCGCAATGAGCTACATTCATTGAGTTATAAAGCCAAGCTTGATCATTAGAGCTATCCATGTTCATATCATATTTCTACGCATATGATCTCTTTTAGCTGAGTTCAATGCAATGTTTAGTTTGACATGAGAAAGTGTGCTCATCCGACTTCGGGTGGTGTAATAGGTTGCAACACGGTCATTCGTCCCTTAATCTAGAAGTTATTCTGATTGGTGAACCCGTAATGTGCTACATTCGTTGAGTTATAAAGCCGAGCTTGATCATTGGAGCTATCCATGTTCATATCATACTTCTACGCATGTGATCTCTTTTAGCTTAGTTCAATGCAATGTTTAGTTTGACATAAGAAAGTGTGGTAATCCGACTTCGGGTAGTGTTATAGGTTACAACA
Organism: Lepidium didymum; assembly: GCA_963920545.1. Taxonomy (NCBI): domain Eukaryota; kingdom Viridiplantae; phylum Streptophyta; class Magnoliopsida; order Brassicales; family Brassicaceae; genus Lepidium; species Lepidium didymum. The sequence goes on along the minus strand of OY986993.1, from coordinate 10,511,000 downwards.
CGGTCATTCTTCCCTTAATCTAGAAGCTATTCCGATTGTTGAACCCGTCCTGAGCTACATTCGTTGAGTTATAAAGCCGAGCTTGATCATTGGAGCTATCCATGTTCATATCATACTTCTACGCATGTGATCTCTTTTAGCTTACTTCAATGCATTGTAAGGTTAGTTTCGCATGAGAAAGTGTACTAATCCGACTTCGTGTGGTGTAATATGTTGCAACACGGTCATTCTTCCCTTAATCTAGAAGCTATTCCGATTGGTTAACCCGCAATGAGCTACATTCGTTGAGTTATAAAGCCGAGCTTGATCATTGGAGCTATCCATGTTCATATCATACTTCTACGCATGTGATCTCTTTTAGCTTACTTCAATGCATTGTAAGGTTAGTTTCACATGAGAAAGTGTACTAATCTGACTTCCTGGGGTGTAATATGTTGCAACACAGTCATTCTTCCCTTAATCCGGAAGCTATTCCGATTGGTTAACCTGCAATGAGCTACATTCGTTGAGTTATAAAGCCGAGCTTGATCATTGGAGCTATCCATGTTCATATCATACTTCTACGCATGTGATCTCTTTTAGCTTAGTTCAATGCAATGTTTAGTTTGACATAAGAAAGTGTGGTAATCCGACTTCGGGTAGTGTTATAGGTTACAACACGGTCATTCTTCCCTTAATCTAGAAGCTATTCCGATTGTTGAACCCGTCCTGAGCTACATTCGTTGAGTTATAAAGCCGAGCTTGATCATTGGAGCTATCCATGTTCATATCATACTTCTACGCATGTGATCTCTTTTAGCTTACTTCAATGCATTGTAAGGTTAGTTTCGCATGAGAAAGTGTACTAATCCGACTTCGTGTGGTGTAATATGTTGCAACACGGTCATTCTTCCCTTAATCTAGAAGCTATTCCGATTGATTAACCCGCAATGAGCTACATTCGTTGAGTTATAAAGCCGAGCTTGATCATTGGAGCTATCCATGTTCATATCATACTTCTACGCATGTGATCTCTTTTAGCTTACTTCAATGCATTGTAAGGTTAGTTTCACATGAGAAAGTGTACTAATCTGACTTCCTGGGGTGTAATATGTTGCAACACGGTCATTCTTCCCTTAATCCGGAAGCTATTCCGATTGGTTAACCTGCAATGAGCTACATTCGTTGAGTTATAAAGCCGAGCTTGATCATTGGAGCTATCCATGTTCATATCATACTTCTACGCATGTGATCTCTTTTAGCTTAGTTCAATGCAATGTTTAGTTTGACATAAGAAAGTGTGGTAATCCGACTTCGGGTAGTGTTATAGGTTACAACACGGTCATTCTTCCCTTAATCTAGAAGCTATTCCGATTGTTGAACCCGTCCTGAGCTACATTCGTTGAGTTATAAAGCCGAGCTTGATCATTGGAGCTATCCATGTTCATATCATACTTCTACGCATGTGATCTCTTTTAGCTTACTTCAATGCATTGTAAGGTTAGTTTCGCATGAGAAAGTGTACTAATCCGACTTCGTGTGGTGTAATATGTTGCAACACGGTCATTCTTCCCTTAATCTAGAAGCTATTCCGATTGGTTAACCCGCAATGAGCTACATTCGTTGAGTTATAAAGCCGAGCTTGATCATTGGAGCTATCCATGTTCATATCATACTTCTACGCATGTGATCTCTTTTAGCTTACTTCAATGCATTGTAAGGTTAGTTTCACATGAGAAAGTGTACTAATCTGACTTCCTGGGGTGTAATATGTTGCAACACAGTCATTCTTCCCTTAATCCGGAAGCTATTCCGATTGGTTAACCTGCAATGAGCTACATTCGTTGAGTTATAAAGCCGAGCTTGATCATTGGAGCTATCCATGTTCATATCATACTTCTACGCATGTGATCTCTTTTAGCTTAGTTCAATGCAATGTTTAGTTTGACATAAGAAAGTGTGGTAATCCGACTTCGGGTAGTGTTATAGGTTACAACACGGTCATTCTTCCCTTAATCTAGAAGCTATTCCGATTGTTGAACCCGTCCTGAGCTACATTCGTTGAGTTATAAAGCCGAGCTTGATCATTGGAGCTATCCATGTTCATATCATACTTCTACGCATGTGATCTCTTTTAGCTTACTTCAATGCATTGTAAGGTTAGTTTCGCATGAGAAAGTGTACTAATCCGACTTCGTGTGGTGTAATATGTTGCAACACGGTCATTCTTCCCTTAATCTAGAAGCTATTCCGATTGATTAACCCGCAATGAGCTACATTCGTTGAGTTATAAAGCCGAGCTTGATCATTGGAGCTATCCATGTTCATATCATACTTCTACGCATGTGATCTCTTTTAGCTTACTTCAATGCATTGTAAGGTTAGTTTCACATGAGAAAGTGTACTAATCTGACTTCCTGGGGTGTAATATGTTGCAACACGGTCATTCTTCCCTTAATCCGGAAGCTATTCCGATTGGTTAACCTGCAATGAGCTACATTCGTTGAGTTATAAAGCCGAGCTTGATCATTGGAGCTATCCATGTTCATATCATACTTCTACGCATGTGATCTCTTTTAGCTTAGTTCAATGCAATGTTTAGTTTGACATAAGAAAGTGTGGTAATCCGACTTCGGGTAGTGTTATAGGTTACAACACGGTCATTCTTCCCTTAATCTAGAAGCTATTCCGATTGTTGAACCCGTCCTGAGCTACATTCGTTGAGTTATAAAGCCGAGCTTGATCATTGGAGCTATCCATGTTCATATCATACTTCTACGCATGTGATCTCTTTTAGCTTACTTCAATGCATTGTAAGGTTAGTTTCGCATGAGAAAGTGTACTAATCCGACTTCGTGTGGTGTAATATGTTGCAACACGGTCATTCTTCCCTTAATCTAGAAGCTATTCCGATTGGTTAACCCGCAATGAGCTACATTCGTTGAGTTATAAAGCCGAGCTTGATCATTGGAGCTATCCATGTTCATATCATACTTCTACGCATGTGATCTCTTTTAGCTTACTTCAATGCATTGTAAGGTTAGTTTCACATGAGAAAGTGTACTAATCTGACTTCCTGGGGTGTAATATGTTGCAACACAGTCATTCTTCCCTTAATCCGGAAGCTATTCCGATTGGTTAACCTGCAATGAGCTACATTCGTTGAGTTATAAAGCCGAGCTTGATCATTGGAGCTATCCATGTTCATATCATACTTCTACGCATGTGATCTCTTTTAGCTTAGTTCAATGCAATGTTTAGTTTGACATAAGAAAGTGTGGTAATCCGACTTCGGGTAGTGTTATAGGTTACAACACGGTCATTCTTCCCTTAATCTAGAAGCTATTCCGATTGTTGAACCCGTCCTGAGCTACATTCGTTGAGTTATAAAGCCGAGCTTGATCATTGGAGCTATCCATGTTCATATCATACTTCTACGCATGTGATCTCTTTTAGCTTACTTCAATGCATTGTAAGGTTAGTTTCGCATGAGAAAGTGTACTAATCCGACTTCGTGTGGTGTAATATGTTGCAACACGGTCATTCTTCCCTTAATCTAGAAGCTATTCCGATTGATTAACCCGCAATGAGCTACATTCGTTGAGTTATAAAGCCGAGCTTGATCATTGGAGCTATCCATGTTCATATCATACTTCTACGCATGTGATCTCTTTTAGCTTACTTCAATGCATTGTAAGGTTAGTTTCACATGAGAAAGTGTACTAATCTGACTTCCTGGGGTGTAATATGTTGCAACACGGTCATTCTTCCCTTAATCCGGAAGCTATTCCGATTGGTTAACCTGCAATGAGCTACATTCGTTGAGTTATAAAGCCGAGCTTGATCATTGGAGCTATCCATGTTCATATCATACTTCTACGCATGTGATCTCTTTTAGCTTAGTTCAATGCAATGTTTAGTTTGACATGAGAAAGTGTGCTCATCCGACTTCGGGTGGTGTAATAGGTTGCAACACGGTCATTCGTCCCTTAATCTAGAAGTTATTCTGATTGGTGAACCCGTAATGAGCTACATTCGTTGAGTTATAAAGTCGAGCTTGATCATTGGAGCTATCCACGTTCATATCATATTTCTACGCATGTGATCTCTTTTAGCTTAGTTCAATGCAATGTTTAGTTTGACATGGGAAAGTGTGCTAATCCGACTTCGGGTGGTGTAATAGGTATTAACACGGTCATTCTTCCCTTAATCTAGAAGCTATTCCGATTGGTGAACCCGCAATGAGCTACATTCATTGAGTTATAAAGCCAAGATTGATCATTAGAGCTATCCATGTTCATATCATATTTCTACGCATATGATCTCTTTTAGCTTAGTTCAACGCAATGTTTAGTTTGACATGAGAAAGTGTGTTCATCCGACTTCGGGTGGTGTAATAGGTTGCAACACGGTCATTCTTCCCTTAATCTAGAAGTTATTCAGATTGGTGAACCCGTAATGATCTACATTCGTTGAGTTATAAAGCCGAGCTTGATCATTGGAGCTATCCATGTTCATATCATACTTCTACGCATGTGATCTCTTTTAGCTTAGTTCAATGCAATGTTTAATTTGACATGAGAAAGTGTGGTAATCCGACTTTGGGTAGTGTTATAGGTTGCAACACGGTCCTTCTTCCCTTAATCTAGAAGCTATTTCGATTGGTGAACCCGTCCTGAGCTACATTCGTTGAGTTATAAAGCCGAGCTTGATCATTGGAGCTATCCATGTTCATATCATACTTCTACGCATGTGATCTCTTTTAGCTTAGTTCAATGCAATGTTTAGTTTGACATGGGAAAGTGTGGTAATCCGACTTCGGGTAGTGTTATAGGTTACAACACGGTCATTCTTCCCTTAATCAAGAAGCTATTCCGATTGTTGAACCCGTCCTGAGCTACATTCGTTGAGTTATAAAGCCGAGCTTGATCATTGGAGCTATCCATGTTCATATCATACTTCTACGCATGTGATCTCTTTTAGCTTACTTCAATGCATTGTAAGGTTAGTTTCGCATGAGAAAGTGTACTAATCCGACTTCGTGTGGTGTAATATGTTGCAACACGGTCATTCTTCCCTTAATCCAGAAGCTATTCCGATTGGTTAACCCGCAATGAGCTACATTCGTTGAGTTATAAAGCCGAGCTTGATCATTGGAGCTATCCATGTTCATATCATACTTCTACGCATGTGATCTCTTTTAGCTTACTTCAATGCATTGTAAGGTTAGTTTCACATGAGAAAGTGTACTAATCTGACTTCCTGTGGTGTAATATGTTGCAACACGGTCATTCTTCCCTTAATCTGGAAGCTATTCCGATTGGTTAACCCGCAATGAGTTACATTCGTTGAGTTATAAAGCCGAGCTTGATCATTGGAGCTATCCATGTTCATATCATACTTCTACGCATGTGATCTCTTTTAGCTTAGTTCAATGCAATGTTTAGTTTGACATGAGAAAGTGTGCTCATCCGACTTCGGGTGGTGTAATAGGTTGCAACACGGTCATTCGTCCCTTAATCTAGAAGTTATTCTGATTGGTGAACCCGTAATGAGCTACATTCGTTGAGTTATAAAGTCGAGCTTGATCATTGGAGCTATCCACGTTCATATCATATTTCTACGCATGTGATCTCTTTTAGCTTAGTTCAATGCAATGTTTAGTTTGACATGGGAAAGTGTGCTAATCCGACTTCGGGTGGTGTAATAGGTAGTAACACGGTCATTCTTCCCTTAATCTAGAAGCTATTCCGATTGGTGAACCCGCAATGAGCTACATTCATTGAGTTATAAAGCCAAGCTTGATCATTAGAGCTATCCATGTTCATATCATATTTCTACGCATATGATCTCTTTTAGCTAAGTTCAATGCAATGTTTAGTTTGACATGAGAAAGTGTGCTCATCCGACTTCGGGTGGTGTAATAGGTTGCAACACGGTCATTCGTCCCTTAATCTAGAAGTTATTCTGATTGGTGAACCCGTAATGTGCTACATTCGTTGAGTTATAAAGCCGAGCTTGATCATTGGAGCTATCCATGTTCATATCATACTTCTACGCATGTGATCTCTTTTAGCTTAGTTCAATGCAATGTTTAGTTTGACATAAGAAAGTGTGGTAATCCGATTTCGGGTAGTGTTATAGGTTACAACACGGTCATTCTTCCCTTAATCTAGAAGCTATTCCGATTGTTGAACCCGTCCTGAGCTACATTCGTTGAGTTATAAAGCCGAGCTTGATCATTGGAGCTATCCATGTTCATATCATACTTCTACGCATGTGATCTCTTTTAGCTTACTTCAATGCATTGTAAGGTTAGTTTCGCATGAGAAAGTGTACTAATCCGACTTCGTGTGGTGTAATATGTTGCAACACGGTCATTCTTCCCTTAATCTAGATGCTATTCCGATTGGTTAACCCGCAATGAGCTACATTCGTTGAGTTATAAAGCCGAGCTTGATCATTGGAGCTATCCATGTTCATATCATACTTCTACGCATGTGATCTCTTTTAGCTTACTTCAATGCATTGTAAGGTTAGTTTCACATGAGAAAGTGTACTAATCTGACTTCCTGGGGTGTAATATGTTGCAACACGGTCATTCTTCCCTTAATCCAGAAGCTATTCCGATTGGTTAACCTGCAATGAGCTACATTCGTTGAGTTATAAAGCCGAGCTTGATCATTGGAGCTATCCATGTTCATATCATACTTCTACGCATGTGATCTCTTTTAGCTTAGTTCAATGCAATGTTTAGTTTGACATGAGAAAGTGTGCTCATCCGACTTTGGGTGGTGTAATAGGTTGCAACACGGTCATTCGTCCCTTAATCTAGAAGTTATTCTGATTGGTGAACCCGTAATGAGCTACATTCGTTGAGTTATAAAGTCGAGCTTGATCATTGGAGCTATCCACGTTCATATCATATTTCTACGCATGTGATCTCTTTTAGCTTAGTTCAATGCAATGTTTAGTTTGACATGGGAAAGTGTGCTAATCCGACTTCGGGTGGTGTAATAGGTAGTAACACGGTCATTCTTCCCTTAATCTAGAAGCTATTCCGATTGGTGAACCCGCAATGAGCTACATTCATTGAGTTATAAAGCCAAGCTTGATCATTAGAGCTATCCATGTTCATATCATATTTCTACGCATATGATCTCTTTTAGCTTAGTTCAACGCAATGTTTAGTTTGACATGAGAAAGTGTGTTCATCCGACTTCGGGTGGTGTAATAGGTTGCAACACGGTCATTCTTCCCTTAATCTAGAAGTTATTCAGATTGGTGAACCCGTAATGATCTACATTCGTTGAGTTATAAAGCCGAGCTTGATCATTGGAGCTATCCATGTTCATATCATACTTCTACGCATGTGATCTCTTTTAGCTTAGTTCAATGCAATGTTTAGTTTGACATGAGAAAGTGTGGTAATCCGACTTTGGGTAGTGTTATAGGTTGCAACACGGTCCTTCTTCCCTTAATCTAGAAGCTATTTCGATTGGTGAACCCGTCCTGAGCTACATTCGTTGAGTTATAAAGCCGAGCTTGATCATTAGAGCTATCCATGTTCATATCATACTTCTACGCATGTGATCTCTTTTAGCTTACTTCAATGCATTGTAAGGTTAGTTTCACATGAGAAAGTGTACTAATCCGACTTCCTGTGGTGTAATATGTTGCAACACGGTCATTCTTCCCTTAATCCGGAAGCTATTCCGATTGGTTAACCCGCAATGAGCTACATTCGTTGAGTTATAAAGCCGAGCTTGATCATTGGAGCTATCCATGTTCATATCATACTTCTACGCATGTGATCTCTTTTAGCTTAGTTCAATGCAATGTTTAGTTTGACATGAGAAAGTGTGCTCATCCGACTTCGGGTGGTGTAATAGGTTGCAACACGGTCATTCGTCCCTTAATCTAGAAGTTATTCTGATTGGTGAACCCGTAATGTGCTACATTCGTTGAGTTATAAAGCCGAGCTTGATCATTGGAGCTATCCATGTTCATATCATACTTCTACGCATGTGATCTCTTTTAGGTTAGTTCAATGCAATGTTTAGTTTGACATAAGAAAGTGTGGTAATCCGATTTCGGGTAGTGTTATAGGTTACAACACGGTCATTCTTCCCTTAATCTAGAAGCTATTCCGATTGTTGAACCCGTTCTGAGCTACATTCGTTGAGTTATAAAGCCGAGCTTGATCATTGGAGCTATCCATGTTCATATCATACTTCTACGCATGTGATCTCTTTTAGCTTACTTCAATGCATTGTAAGGTTAGTTTCGCATGAGAAAGTGTACTAATCCGACTTCGTGTGGTGTAATATGTTGCAACACGGTCATTCTTCCCTTAATCTAGAAGCTATTCCGATTGGTTAACCCGCAATGAGCTACATTCGTTGAGTTATAAAGCCAAGCTTGATCATTTGAGCTATCCATGTTCATATCTTACTTCTACGCATGTGATTTCTTTTAGCTTAGTTCAATGCATTGTAAGGTTAGTTTGACATGAGAAAGTGTACTAATCTGACTTCGTGTGGTTTAATAGGTTGCAACACGGTCATTCTTCCTTTAATCCATAAGCTATTGCGATTGGTTAACCCGCAATGAGCTACATTCGTTGAGTTATAAAGCCGAGCTTGATCATTGGAGCTATCCATGTTCATATCATATTTCTACGCATGTGATCTGTTTTAGCTTACTTCAATGCAATGTTTTGTTTGACATGAGAATGTGTGCTCATCCGACTTCGGGTGGTATTATAGGTTGCAACACGGTCATTCGTCCCTTAATCTAGAAGTTATTCCGATTGGTGAACCCGTAATGAGCTACATTCGTTGAGTTATAATGCCGAGCTTGATCATTGGAGCTATCCATGTTCATATCATACTTCTACGCATGTGATCTCTTTTAGCTTAGTTCAATGCAATGTTTAGTTTGACATGAGAAAGTGTGGTAATCCGACTTCCGGTAGTGTTATAGGTTGCAACACGGTCATTCTTCCCTTAATCTAGAAGCTATTCCGATTGTTGAACCCGTCCTGAGCTACATTCGTTGAGTTATAAAGCCAGCTTGATCATTGGAGCTATCCATGTTCATATCATACTTCTACGCATGTGATCTCTTTTAGCTTACTTCAATGCATTGTAAGGTTAGTTTCACATGAGAAAGTGTACTAATCCGACTTCGTGTGGTGTAATATGTTGCAACACGGTCATTCTTCCCTTAATCCAGAAGCTATTCCGATTAGTTAACCCGCAATGAGCTACATTCGTTGAGTTATAAAGTCGAGCTTGATCATTGGAGCTATCCATGTTCATATCATACTTCTACGCATGTGATCTCTTTTAGCTTAGTTCAATGCAATGTTTAGTTTGACATAAGAAAATGTGGTAATCCGACTTCGGGTAGTGTTATAGGTTGCAACACGGTCATTCTTCCCTTAATCTAGAACCTATTCCGATTGGTGAACCCAAAATGAGCTACATTCATTGAGTTATAAAGCCAAGCTTGATCATTGGAGCCATCCATGTTCATATCATATTTCTACGCATATGATCTCTTTTAGCTTTGTTCAATGCAATGTTTAGTTTGACATGAGAAAGTGTGTTCATCCGGCTTCGGGTGGTGTAATAGATTGCAACACGGTCATTCTTCCCTTAATCTAGAAGTTATTCCGATTGGTGAACCCGTAATGAGCTACATTCGTTGGGTTATAAAGCCGAACTTGATCATTGGAGCTATCCATGTTCATATCATACTTCTACGTATGTGATCTCTTTTAGCATAATTCAATGCAATGTTTAGTTTGACATGAGAATGTGTGGTAATCCGACTTCGGGTAGTGTTATAGGTTGCAACACGATCCTTCTTCCCTTAATCTAGAAGCTATTCCGATTGGTTAACCCGTCCTGAGCTACATTCGTTGAGTTATAAAGCCAAGCTTGATCATTGGAGCTATCCATGTTCATATCTTACTTCTACGCATGTGATTTCTTTTAGCTTAGTTCAATGCATTGTAAGGTTAGTTTGACATGAGAAAGTGTACTAATCCGACTTCGTGTGGTTTAATAGGTTGCAACACGGTCATTCTTCCTTTAATCCATAAGCTATTGCGATTGGTTAACCCGCAATGAGCTACATTCGTTGAGTTATAAAGCCGAGCTTGATCATTGGAGCTATCCATGTTCATATCATATTTCTACGCATGTGATCTGTTTTTGCTTAGTTCAATGCAATGTTTTGTTTGACATGAGAATGTGTGCTCATCCGACTTCGGGTGGTATTATAGGTTGCAACACGGTCATTCGTCCCTTAATCTAGAAGTTATTCCGATTGGTGAACCCGTAATGAGCTACATTCGTTGAGTTATAAAGCCGAGCTTGATCATTGGAGCTATCCATGTTCATATCATACTTCTACGCATGTGATCTCTTTTAGCTTAGTTCAATGCAATGTTTAGTTTGACATAAGAAAGTGTGGTAATCCGACTTCGGGTAGTGTTATAGGTTACAACACGGTCATTCTTCCCTTAATCTAGAAGCTATTCCGATTGTTGAACCCGTCCTGAGCTACATTCGTTGAGTTATAAAGCCGAGCTTGATCATTGGAGCTATCCATGTTCATATCATACTTCTACGCATGTGATCTCTTTTAGCTTACTTCAATGCATTGTATGGTTAGTTTCGCATGAGAAAGGGTACTAATCCGACTTCGTGTGGTGTAATATGTTGCAACACGGTCATTCTTCCCTTAATCTAGAAGCTATTCCGATTGGTTAACCCGCAATGAGCTACATTCGTTGAGTTATAAAGCCAAGCTTGATCATTGGAGCTATCCATGTTCATATCTTACTTCTACGCATGTGATTTCTTTTAGCTTAGTTCAATGCATTGTAAGGTTAGTTTGACATGAGAAAGTGTACTAATCTGACTTCGTGTGGTTTAATAGGTTGCAACACGGTCATTCTTCCTTTAATCCATAAGCTATTGCGATTGGTTAACCCGCAATGAGCTACATTCGTTGAGTTATAAAGCCGAGCTTGATCATTGGAGCTATCCATGTTCATATCATATTTCTACGCATGTGATCTGTTTTAGCTTACTTCAATGCAATGTTTTGTTTGACATGAGAATGTGTGCTCATCCGACTTCGGGTGGTATTATAGGTTGCAACACGGTCATTCGTCCCTTAATCTAGAAGTTATTCCGATTGGTGAACCCGTAATGAGCTACATTCGTTGAGTTATAAAGCCGAGCTTGATCATTGGAGCTATCCATGTTCATATCATACTTCTACGCATGTGATCTCTTTTATCTTAGTTCAATGCAATGTTTAGTTTGACATGAGAAAGTGTGGTAATCCGACTTCCGGTAGTGTTATAGGTTGCAACACGGTCATTCTTCCCTTAATCTAAAAGCTATTCCGATTGTTGAACCCGTCCTGAGCTACATTCGTTGAGTTATAAAGCCAGCTTGATCATTGGAGCTATCCATGTTCATATCATACTTCTACGCATGTGATCTCTTTTAGCTTACTTCAATGCATTGTAAGGTTAGTTTCACATGAGAAAGTGTACTAATCCGACTTCGTGTGGTGTAATATGTTGCAACACGGTCATTCTTCCCTTAATCCAGAAGCTATTCCGATTAGTTAACCCGCAATGAGCTACATTCGTTGAGTTATAAAGCCGAGCTTGATCATTGGAGCTATCCATGTTCATATCATACTTCTACGCATGTGATCTCTTTTAGCTTAGTTCAATGCAATGTTTAGTTTAACATAAGAAAGTGTGGTAATCCGACTTCGGGTAGTGTTATAGGTTGCAACACGGTCATTCTTCCCTTAATCTAGAACCTATTCCGATTGGTGAACCCGAAATGAGCTACATTCATTGAGTTATAAAGCCGAGCTTGATCATTGGAGCCATCCATGTTCATATCATATTTCTACGCATATGATCTCTTTTAGCTTTGTTCAATGCAATGTTTAGTTTGACATGAGAAAGTGTGTTCATCCGGCTTCGGGTGGTGTAATAGATTGCAACACGGTCATTCTTCCCTTAATCTAGAAGTTATTCCGATTGGTGAACCCGTAATGAGCTACATTCGTTGGGTTATAAAGCCGAGCTTGTTCATTGGAGCTATCCATGTTCATATCATACTTCTACATATGTGATCTCTTTTAGCATAATTCAATGCAATGTTTAGTTTGACATGAGAATGTGTGGTAATCCGACTTCGGGTAGTGTTATAGGTTGCAACACGGTCCTTCTTCCCTTAATCTAGAAGCTATTCCGATTGGTTAACCCGTCCTGAGCTACATTCGTTGAGTTATAAAGCCAAGCTTGATCATTGGAGCTATCCATGTTCATATCTTACTTCTACGCATGTGATCTCTTTTAGCTTACTTCAATGCATTGTAAGGTTAGTTTCGCATGAGAAAGTGTACTAATCCGACTTCGTGTGGTGTAATATGTTGCAACACGGTCATTCTTCCTTTAATCCATAAGCTATTGCGATTGGTTAACCCGCAATGAGCTACATTCGTTGAGTTATAAAGCCGAGCTTGATCATTGGAGCTATCCATGTTCATATCATATTTCTACGCATGTGATCTGTTTTTGCTTAGTTCAATGCAATGTTTTGTTTGACATGAGAATGTGTGCTCATCCGACTTCGGGTGGTATTATAGGTTGCAACACGGTCATTCGTCCCTTAATCTAGAAGTTATTCCGATTGGTGAACCCGTAATGAGCTACATTCGATGAGTTATAAAGCCGAGCTTGATCATTGGAGCTATCCATGTTCATATCATACTTCTACGCATGTGATCTCTTTTAGCTTAGTTCAATGCAATGTTTAGTTTGACATAAGAAAGTGTGGTAATCCGACTTCGGGTAGTGTTATAGGTTACAACACGGTCATTCTTCCCTTAATCTAGAAGCTATTCCGATTGTTGAACCCGTCCTGAGCTACATTCGTTGAGTTATAAAGCCGAGCTTGATCATTGGAGCTATCCATGTTCATATCATACTTCTACGCATGTGATCTCTTATAGCTTACTTCAATGCAATGTTTAGTTTGACATGAGAATGTGTGGTAATCCGACTTCGGGTAGTGTTATAGGTTGCAACACGGTCCTTCTTCCCTTAATCTAGAAGCTATTCCGATTGGTTAACCCGAAATGAGCTACATTCGTTGAGTTATAAAGCCAAGCTTGATCATTGGAGCTATCCATGTTCATATCTTACTTCTACGCATGTGATTTCTTTTAGCTTAGTTCAATGCATTGTAAGGTTAGTTTGACATGAGAAAGTGTACTAATCTGACTTCGTGTGGTTTAATAGGTTGCAACACGGTCATTCTTCCTTTAATCCATAAGCTATTGCGATTGGTTAACCCGCAATGAGCTACATTCGTTGAGTTATAAAGCCGAGCTTGATCATTGGAGCTATCCATGTTCATATCATATTTCTACGCATGTGATCTGTTTTAGCTTAGTTCAATGCAATGTTTAGTTTGACATGAGAAAGTGTGGTAATCCGACTTCCGGTAGTGTTATAGGTTGCAACACGGTCATTCTTCCCTTAATCTAAAAGCTATTCCGATTGTTGAACCCGTCCTGAGCTACATTCGTTGAGTTATAAAGCCGAGCTTGATCATTGGAGCTATCCATGTTCATATCATACTTCTACGCATGTGATCTTTTTTAGCTTACTTCAATGCATTGTAAGGTTAGTTTCAAATGAGAAAGTGTACTAATCCGACTTCCTGTGGTGTAATATGTTGCAACACGGTCATTCTTCCCTTAATCCGGAAGCTATTCCGATTGGTTAACCCGCAATGAGCTACATTCGTTGAGTTATAAAGCCGAGCTTGATCATTGGAGCTATCCATGTTCATATCATACTTCTACGCATGTGATCTCTTTTAGCTTACTTCAATGCAATGTTTAGTTTGACATGAGAAAGTGTGCTCATCCGACTTCAGGTGGTGTAATAGGTTGCAACACGGTCATTCGTCCCTTAATCTAGAAGTTATTCTGATTGGTGAACCCGTAATGTGCTACATTCGTTGACTTATAAAGCCGAGCTTGATCATTGGAGCTATCCATGTTCATATCATACTTCTACGCATGTGATCTCTTTTAGCTTAGTTCAATGCAATGTTTAGTTTGACATAAGAAAGTGTGGTAATCCGAATTCGGGTAGTGTTATAGGTTACAACACGGTCATTCTTCCCTTAATCTAGAAGCTATTCCGATTGTTGAACCCGTCCTGAGCTACATTCGTTGAGTTATAAAGCCGAGCTTGATCATTGGAGCTATCCATGTTCATATCATACTTCTACGCATGTGATCTCTTTTAGCTTACTTCAATGCATTGTAAGGTTAGTTTCGCATGAGAAAGTGTACTAATCCGACTTCGTGTGGTGTAATATGTTGCAACACGGTCATTCTTCCCTTAATCCAGAAGCTATTCCGATTGGTTAACCCGCAATGAGCTACATTCGTTGAGTTATAAAGCCGAGCTTGATCATTGGAGCTATCCATGTTCATATCATATTTCTACGCATGTGATCTGTTTTAGCTTAGTTCAATGCAATGTTTTGTTTGACATGAGAATGTGTGCTCATCCGACTTCGGGTGGTATTATAGGTTGCAACACGGTCATTCGTCCCTTAATCTAGAAGTTATTCCGATTGGTGAACCCGTAATGACCTACATTCGTTGAGTTATAAAGCCGAGCTTGATCATTGGAGCTATCCATGTTCATATCATACTTCTACGCATGTGATCTCTTTTAGCTTAGTTCAATGCAATGTTTAGTTTGACATGAGAAAGTGTGGTAATCCGACTTCCGGTAGTGTTATAGGTTGCAACACGGTCATTCTTCCCGTAATCTAGAAGCTATTCCGATTGTTGAACCCGTCCTGAGCTACATTCGTTGAGTTATAAAGCCGAGCTTGATCATTGGAGCTATCCATGTTCATATCATACTTCTACGCATGTGATCTCTTTTAGCTTACTTCAATGCATTGTAAGGTTAGTTTCACATGAGAAAGTGTACTAATCCGACTTCGTGTGGTGTAATATGTTGCAACACGGTCATTCTTCCCTTAATCCAGAAGCTATTCCGATTAGTTAACCCGCAATGAGCTACATTCGTTGAGTTATAAAGCCGAGCTTGATCATTGGAGCTATCCATGTTCATATCATACTTCTACGCATGTGATCTCTTTTAGCTTAGTTCAATGCAATGTTTAGTTTGACATAAGAAAGTGTGGTAATCCGACTTCGGGTAGTGTTATAGGTTGCAACACGGTCATTCTTCCCTTAATCTAGAACCTATTCCGATTGGTGAACCCGAAATGAGCTACATTCATTGAGTTATAAAGCCAAGCTTGATCATTGGAGCCATCCATGTTCATATCATATTTCTACGCATATGATCTCTTTTAGCTTAGTTCAATGCAATGTTTAGTTTGACATGAGAAAGTGTGTTCATCCGGCTTCGGGTGGTGTAATAGATTGCAACACGGTCATTCTTCCCTTAATCAAGAAGTTATTCCGATTGGTGAACCCGTAATGAGCTACATTCGTTGAGTTATAAAGCCGAGCTTGATCATTGGAGCTATCCATGTTCATATCATACTTCTACGTATGTGATCTCTTTTAGCTTAATTCAATGCAATGTTTAGTTTGACATGAGAATGTGTGGTAATCCGACTTCGGGTAGTGTTATAGGTTGCAACACGGTCTTTCTTCCCTTAATCTAGAAGCTATTCCGATTGGTGAACCCGTCCTGAGCTATATTCGTTGAGTTATAAAGCCAAGCTTGATCATTGGAGCTATCCATGTTCATATCTTACTTCTACGCATGTGATTTCTTTTAGCTTAGTTCAATGCATTGTAAGGTTAGTTTGACATGAGAAAGTGTACTAATCTGACTTCGTGTGGTTTAATAGGTTGCAACACGGTCATTCTTCCTTTAATCCATAAGCTATTGCGATTGGTTAACCCGCAATGAGCTACATTCGTTGAGTTATAAAGCCGAGCTTGATCATTGGAGCTATCCATGTTCATATCATATTTCTACGCATGTGATCTGTTTTAGCTTAGTTCAATGCAATGTTTTGTTTGACATGAGAATGTGTGCTCATCCGACTTCGGGTGGTATTATAGGTTGCAACACGGTCATTCGTCCCTTAATCTAGAAGTTATTCCGATTGGTGAACCCGTAATGAGCTACATTCGTTGAGTTATAAAGCCGAGCTTGATCATTGGAGCTATCCATGTTCATATCATACTTCTACGCATGTGATCTCTTTTAGCTTAGTTCAATGCAATGTTTAGTTTGACATAAGAAAGTGTGGTAATCCGACTTCGGGTAGTGTTATAGGTTACAACACGGTCATTCTTCCCTTAATCTAGAAGCTATTCCGATTGTTGAACCCGTCCTGAGCTACATTCGTTGAGTTATAAAGCCGAGCTTGATCATTGGAGCTATCCATGTTCATATCATACTTCTACGCATGTGATCTCTTTTAGCTTACTTCAATGCATTGTAAGGTTAGTTTCGCATGAGAAAGTGTACTAATCCGACTTCGTGTGGTGTAATATGTTGCAACACGGTCATTCTTCCCTTAATCCAGAAGCTATTCCGATTGGTTAACCCGCAATGAGCTACATTCGTTGAGTTATAAAGCCAAGCTTGATCATTGGAGCTATCCATGTTCATATCTTACTTCTACGCATGTGATTTCTTTTAGCTTAGTTCAATGCATTGTAAGGTTAGTTTGACATGAGAAAGTGTACTAATCTGACTTCGTGTGGTTTAATAGGTTGCAACACGGTCATTCTTCCTTTAATCCAGAAGCTATAGCGATTGGCTAACCCGCAATGAGCGACATTCGTTAAGTTATAAACCCGAGCTTGATCATTTGAGCTATCCATGTTCATATCATATTTCTACGCATGTGATCTCTTTTAGCTTAGTTCAATGCAATGTTTAGTTTGACATGAGAAAGTGTGCTAATCCAACTTCGGGTGGTGTAATAGGTAGCAACACGGTCATTCTTCCCTTAACCTAGAAGCTATTCCGATTGGTGAACCCGCAATGAGCTACATTCATTGAGTTATAAAGCCGACCTTGATCATTGGAGCTATCCATGTTCATATCACACTTCTACGCATGTGATCTCTTTTAGCTTAGTTCAAGCAATGTTTAGTTTGACATGAGAAAGTGTGCTAATCCAACTTCGGGTGGTGTAATAGGTTGCAACACGGTCATTCTTCCCTTAACCTATAAGCTATTCCGATTGGTGAACCCGCAATGAGCTACATTCGTTGAGTTTTAAAGCCGAGCTTGATCGTTGGAGCTATCCATGTTAATATCATACTTCTACGCATGTGATCTCTTTTAGCTTAATTCAATGCAATGTTTAGTTTGACATGAGAAAGTGGGGTAATCCGACTTCGGGTAGTGTTATATGTTGCAACATGGTCATTCTTCCCTTAATCTAGAAGCTATTTCGATTGGTGAACCCGTCCTGAGCTACATTCGTTGAGTTATAAAGCCGATCTTGATCATTGGAGCTATCCATGTTCATATCATACTTCTACGTATGTGATCTCTTTAAGCTTAGTTCAATGCAATGTTTAGTTTGACATGAGAATGTGTGGTAATCCGACTTCGGGTAGTGTTATAGGTTGCAACACGGTCCTTCTTCCCTTAATCTAGAAGCTATTCCGATTGGTGAACCCGTCCTGAGCTACATTCGTTGAGTTATAAAGCCGAGCTTGATCATTGGAGCTATCCATGTTCATATCATACTTCTACGCATACGATCTCTTTTAGCTTAGTTCCATGCAATGTTTAGTTTGACATGGGAAAGTGTGCTAATCCGACTTCGGGTGGTGTAATAGTTAGCAACACGGTCATTCTTCCCTTAATCTAGAAGCTATTCCGATTGGTGAACCCGCAATGAGCTACATTCGTTGAGTTATAAAGCCGAGCTTGATCATTGGAGCTATCCATGTTCATATCATACTTCTACGCATGTGATCTCTTTTAGCTTAGTTCAATGCAATTTTTAGTATGACATAAGAAAGTGTGGTAATCCGACTTCGGGTGGTGTAATAGGTTGCAACACGGTCATTCTTCCCTTAATCTAGAAGCTATTCCGATTGGTGAACCCGCAATGAGCTACATTCGTTGAGTTATAAAGCCGAGCTTGATCATTGGAGCTATCCATGTTCATATCATACTTCTACGCATGTGATCTCTTTTAGCTTAGTTCAATGCAATGTTTAGTATGACATAAGAAAGTGTGGTAATCCGACTTCGGGTGGTGTAATTATTGATCAAGATGAATAAATAATAAAGTCCAAATAAAGTCAACGGAAGGTTGAAAGTCGATGGTCGGGTTCTACGTACCGCGGGAAGGCATCGGGTCGAGAGGCACTAACCACGGGTCGAGAAAACATAAGACAAGGGTCGGGTCAACGGCAACAAGGAAAGTCAACATATCGGGTCACGGATCGTGGTAAGGCTGATGGTCGAGGATCGTGTACCGGGGTCGAGGAATTCGTACCAAGGGTCGGAAGGACGCGTACCGCGGGTAGGGTCAACGGCAGCAGCAAAGTCAACATATCGGGCTATGTACCGCGGGAAGGCCGAGGGTCGAGAGACATGGACTGTGGGTCGAGAGAAGGCTTACCGCGGGTAGGAGGATCGTGCACTGGCGGACGGGTCAACGGTAACAGCAGAAGTCAACAGTCGGGTGGTACACAACGGGAAGGCTAATGACCGAGGATCATGTACCGCAGGTCGAGGATCACTTACCCCGGGTCAGACCATGTACTGCGGGATGGAGAAGGACCGAGGTCCATGTACCGCGGGTCGAGGATCTCTTACCCCAGGACCGAGGAACCATGTCCCGCGGTACGGTCAACGGCCGACCAAGAAAAGTCAACGTTTTGAATAATGAAGACTTGGCTTCCTTATGGGCTAGAGATCAGTTACGAAGGTTTGGTTGAGTCCTAAGGAGAGGCACATGACCGTTGGAACTCTAAGAAACATGTGACTCTCCTCCTTTTGCCAAGACCGAGAAGAAAAGGACTTGTAGGCTCAAGTCACTTTCACCTTGGGATCTCCACATGTCCCTTTCACCCTCGAAGACCACCAAGGGCTGCGGCAGAAGAATAAGACCGTTACTCACCTTTTGTTTCTCTTTAAATAGGTTGTAAGACAACATATGTAACTTAACCATTTTTTAAAAATGAAAATTATGGATTAACTCTCTCTCTCTCTTATTCTCGGTCCCTCACTCTCTTCTTCATACTTCCGCAAGTTACTCTTCAAATTCTAACATGGTATCAGAGCACAAGATCATATTTCACTCCATTTCTCTTCTAATCTAGCTCAATCTTCGCATTCTCAATCACTTCAACCGAACAAATCTCTTTCTTTCTCTCAAAATCACTTTTATCCAGCGGTCTATAGCGTGTTCGGTGTGTAAACATGGAAAGCTTCAAATCTCTCGGTGTTCATGTTACCCTAAAAGGGCCAAACTACCTCTTATGGTCAAGGAATGCCAAGACCATCCTATGTGGTCGTGGCCTATGGGAACATGTTGAGCTCGGGGCCGCACCAAACCAAGTCACGAATGTGGATGGGGAACAAGTGGTGGTCTCCGGAGACAACAACAAATGGTTTCAAGAAGATCAGGTGGTGATGGCCATCATTCAAAGTTCACTTGATCCGCCGATTCATGAATCCTACTCATATTGCGAGACGGCCAAGGAACTTTGGGAGACTCTCAAAAAGGTATTCGGTAATATATCAAACTTTACCCGAGTCTTTGAAGTACAAAAAGCTATCAATGTCCTAAGTCAAGACGACATTGAGTTCACGTCACACTATGGGAAGTGGCGTGCACTTTGGGCCGAGCTTGAGATGCTTCGCCCAATCACAACCGATCCGGAAGTTCTCAACAAAAGACGTGAAGAAGATCGGGTCTTTAGTCTTCTCCTTACATTAAGTCCGAAGTATAACAACCTCATCGTTCACATACTACGGGATGACAAACTTTGAGACTCGCGGCTTTGGTGAAGATGTCCGCCAATTGATCTTCACTCCTTGTGTAGCACGGAAGAGTTACTCCTTCCTCAATCTTCTCCCGGACCTTATGGCAATCTATCTCAATGTGCTTGGTCCGTTCATGGAACACGGAGTTTGATGCAATGTGTATTGCGGCTTGATTGTCACAATGAATGGTGATTGGCTTGTTGGATTCCATACCAAGATCTTTGAGGAGAGCCTTTAGCCATGTTACTTCATTTGTTAGCTTTCTCATTGCTCGGTATTCGGCCTCGGCACTTGAGCAAGAGACAACCTTTTGCTTCTTGGTCTTCCAAGTTACCAAGTTCCCTCCAATGAATGTACAATACCCGGTTGTGGACTTCCTATCATTCCGATCGCCGGCCCAATCCGCATCACAATACCCCACGATCTCGGTGTTGTTGTTCTTCCCCATCCATATACCACGGCCCGGGCCTCCTTTGAGATATCTCAAGATCCGTTCCACCATGTTCCAATGGTATGCCGTGGGGACTTGCATGTGTTGACTCACTTGATTCACGGCATAGCATATGTCCGGTCTTGTGATCGTCAAGTAGATAAGTTTCCCCACAAGTCTTCGGTATTGAGGTGGATTGTCATATGGCTCATCGTCTTTCTCCCCCTTTCGACTGACCTTGTAGCCATCCTCAAGTGGTGTCTTGGCTGGTTTAGACCCTATCTTCCCTGTTTCACGCAAAAGATCAAGAGTATACTTTCTTTGAGAAAGGAAGAGGCCATCCTTAGAACGGCACACTTCAATTCCTAGAAAGTATTTTAGTTCACCAAGGTCTTTAATATCAAACACGGATTTAAGATAGGTTTTGGTGGAGGAGATACCGTCCTTATCATTGCCCGTAATGATCAAGTCATCCACATAGATGAGAACCACAATTGTACCCTTCGGGCCGTGTGACGTGAATAGTGTGTGGTCGGCTTCGGACTTGGTGAACCCTCTTTCCTTTAGTGTGGCACTAAGCTTGTGATACCAAGCTCTTGGTGATTGCTTGAGTCCATAGATAGCCTTCTTAAGACGTAACACTCTTCCGGGTTGGACCGTATCCTCAAGTCCGGGAGGTGGATACATGTAAACTTCATCTTCGAGCTCACCTTGGAGGAAGGCGTTCTTGACGTCCATTTGCCATAGCTCCCACTCAAGGTTGGTGGCCACGGATAGTACAACTCGTACCGTGTGGAGTTTGGCTACGGGTGCAAACGTATCGGTGTAATCCTCGCCGTATGTTTGGGTGAAACCGCGGGCAACAAGGCGGGCCTTGTGGCGTTCTATGTCACCATTGCTTTTGTACTTGATGGTGAATATCCACCGTGACGTGACTGCCTTCTTCCCTGGGGGCAAGTCCGTTTCAACCCATGTATGGTTCCGTTCCATGGCTCCTCTTTCGGCACCAACCGCGTCTCGCCACACCTTGTGTTCCTTGGCCTCTTCATATGTCTTAGGTATCTGCTCAAGATCAAGTTTACCAAGGAAAGATCGATGTTCATATGGCACAAGGTCAAGAGAACAAACCGTTTGGATCGGATGAGCCACGGCCTTATTGTTGTAGTAGACCCGGGTATTGACCCAATTTGAGGGGTCTTTCCGGAGTCTAGTGCTTCTTCTTAACGGAGGCGGTGATGGTGTTGGTAGGTCTTCCGTTTGATCATGTTCGGAGGCATTGTGTTCCTCCGATGGTTCATTTCCATGTGGCCCGGGTCGTTCATGTCGATCGTGAGGATGCTCATTCATGTGTCCGGGTGATCCGGCTGTATCTCCGGACCGCTCCATCCGACTGCGTTCCAATTCCTCGGATGGTTCTTGAGGTACTCCCGGATTGGATTCATTCTTTTTCTCACTCACCGAGCCGCCTCCTTGAAGACCCTCTAGAACATTTTTAAGGATTTCCGCCCTATCCGATGCGTGATTGGCAAGGTCTTTGAGTTCATCCCAATTCTCCATATCATGGTAGCCTTTGTCCTCGATGAATTTCACATCCCTTGAGACCATGATTCTCCTTGTTACCGGGTTGTAACATTTGTATCCTTTTTGAGTTGTTGAGTAGCCAAGGAACATGCATCTTGTGCTTTTCTCATCCAACTTGTCCCTAAATTCTCTTGGTACTAACACATAGCAAACACACCCAAAAACTCGTAAGTGATTAAGTGATGGTTTTGTCTTGTTTAGTACCTCAAATGGCGACTTGTCTTGGAGTATTTTTGTTGGTGTCCGATTGATTAGGTAACACGCGGTCATCACGGCATCACTCCAAAATCTTTTTGGAACGCTTGTATGAAACATCATGGATCTCGTCACTTCATTAAGTGGCGATTTTTCCTTTCTGCAACTCCATTTTGTTGAGGAGTGTATGGACAGCTTGTTTGGTGCTCTATTCCGTTCTTTGCTAGGTATTGTTTGAACCTTTGACTTGTGTACTCTCCACCATTGTCCGATCTCAAGCTTTTCACATTAGAATTATAGTGATTAGTGACATATGTGTGAAAATTCACAAATGCATCATAGACACGATCTTTTGATGGTAAGAGAGTTAGCCAAGTGTACTTTGATTTTTCATCTATGAATGTCACAAAGTATTTTTGATTGTCTCTAGATAAACAAGGTGAAGACCAAACATCCGAATGAACTAATTCAAAGCATTTTTCATAACTAGAATTCGATTTGGGAAAAACGGTCTTACAATGTTTACCACGGATACATGCCTCACATTCAAGATTGTTAAATGTACTACTTGGTAACATTAATTCAAAGGCCCTACTATGAGGATGGCCTAATCTAGCATGCCAAATGACATTAAAACTACTAGCAACTACGGAATTTAAAGCATTAGATAAGGTAGGAGAATTCTTTGTGTCTCCAAGCACATAAAGTCCTCCTTGAGTCACTCCACTTCCAAGTATGGATCCGGTCTCAATATCCTGAAATTTTACATCATTAGGACTAAAGATAGCATTACACTTTAAATCATTAGTCGTCTTATGAACCGAGAGAAGATTGGATGTAAATTTCGGAAGATAAAAGGCTTTGCTATTCTTTTTAAATACTTTTAAGTCTCCAATACCCTCTAAGGGAACCTTGTGGCCATTTGCAACAATCACGTTGCCCATAGCCGGTTTGATGTTGTGAATTAGACTCGGATCGCAAATCATATGATGAGATGCACCCGAGTCCACAACTAAGGGTTTTGGAGTTTTTATTGTAAGTAAAGCGTTACCGGATTCCTTAAGTTGGGTGAGAGACTTGATGAGAGAATCCAAGTTGAGACGCCTCTCCGCCTCTTGTATAGTCGCGGTGTGGGCAAGGCCAGAGTCCACGTCCATTGGCGAGGGTCCGTTGCTTGGTTCGGAATTGTTTGATTCATCCGATGGCTTGACATTGTTGGCCCGAGGATGATCTTTGAATTTATTTGGCTTGAGGTGTGGGTGGAGGATCCAACATTTATCCTTGTGGTGTCCTTTCTTCTTGCAATGGTCACACATCAAGTTCTTCCTATCCGTTGGCTTGTATACACCCTTGTTTGCCACGGCAAGTTCTCCTAGACCTCCAAAGAGTCCAAGGCTTCCTTTTTCCTTTTGGATCCGAGCACATACCACATAAGGTCCGGATGTGATCTCTTTTAGCTTAGTTCAATGCAATGTTTAGTTTGACATGAGAAAGTGTGCTAATCCGATTTCGGGTGGTGTAATAGGTAGCAACACGGTCCTTCTTCCCTTAATATAGAAGCTATTCCGATTGGTGAACCCGCAATGAGCTACATTCGTTGAGTTTTAAAGCCGAGCTTGATCGTTGGAGCTATCCATGTTAATATCATACTTCTACGCATGTGATCTCTTTTAGCTTAGTTCAATGCAATGTTTAGTTTGACATGAGAAAGTGGGGTAATCCGACTTCGGGTAGTGTTATATGTTGCAACATGGTCATTCTTCCCTTAATCTAGAAGCTATTTCGATTGGTGAACCCGTCCTGAGCTACATTTGTTGAGTTATAAAGCCGATCTTGATCATTGGAGCTATCCATGTTCATATCATACTTCTACGTATGTGATCTCTTTTAGCTTAGTTCAATGCAATGTTTAGTTTGACATGAGAATGTGTGGTAATCAGACTTCGGGTAGTGTTATAGGTTGCAACACGGTCATTCTACCCTTAATCTAGAAGCTATTTCGATTGGTGAACCCGTCCTGAGCTACATTCGTTGAGTTATAAAGCCGAGCTTGATCATTAGAGCTATCCATGTTCATATCATGCTTCTACGCATGTGATCTCTTTTAGCTTACTTCAATGCATTGAAAGGTTAGTTTCACATGAGAAAGTGTACTAATCCGACTTCGTGTGGTGTAATATGTTGCAACACGGTCATTCGTCCCTTAATCTAGAAGTTATTCCGATTGGTGAACCCGTAATGAGGTACATTCGTTGAGTTATAAAGCCGAGCTTGATCATTGGAGCTATCCATGTTCATATCATACTTCTACACATGTGATCTCTTTTAGCTTAATTCAATGCAATGTTTAGTTTGACATGGGAAAGTGTGCTAATCCGACTTCGGGTGGTGTAATAGTTAGCAACACGGTCATTCTTCCCTTAATCTAGAAGCTATTCCGATTGGTGAACCCGCAATGAGCTACATTCGTTGAGTTATAAAGCCGAGCTTGATCATTGGAGCTATCCATGTTCATATCATACTTCTACGCATGTGATCTCTTTTAGCTTAGTTCAATGCAATGTTTAGTATGACATAAGAAAGTGTGGTAATCCGACTTCGGGTGGTGTAATAGGTTGCAACACGGTCATTCTTCCCTTAATCTAGAAGTTATTCCGATTGGTGAACCCGTAATGAGCTACATTCGTTAAGTTATAAAGCCGAGCTTGATCATTGGAGCTATCCATGTTCATATCATACTTCTACGTATGTGATCTCTTTTAGCTTAATTCAATGCAATGTTTAGTTTGACATGAGAATGTGTGGTAATCCGACTTCGAGTAGTGTTATAGGTTGCAACACTGTCCTTCTTCCCTTAATCTAGAAGCTATTCCGATTGGTGAACCCGTCCTGAGCTACATTCGTTGAGTTATAAAGCCGAGCTTGATCATTGGAGCTATCCATGTTCATATCATACTTCTACGTATGTGATCTCTTTTAGCTTAATTCAATGCAATGTTTAGTTTGACATGAGAATGTGTGGTAATCCGACTTCGGGTAGTGTTATAGGTTGCAACACGGTCCTTCTTCCCTTAATCTAGAAGCTATTCGGATTGGTGAACCCGTCCTGAGCTACATTCGTTGAGTTATAAAGCCGAGCTTGATCATTAGAGCTATCCATGTTCATATCATGCTTCTACGCATGTGATCTCTTTTAGCTTACTTCAATGCATTGAAAGGTTAGTTTCACATGAGAAAGTGTACTAATCCGACTTCGTGTGGTGTAATATGTTGCAACACGGTCATTCGTCCCTTAATTTAGAAGTTATTCCGATTGGTGAACCCGTAATGAGGTACATTCGTTGAGTTATAAAGCCGAGCTTGTTCATTGGAGCTATCCATGTTCATATCATACTTCTACACATGTGATCTCTTTTAGCTTAATTCAATGCAATGTTTAGTTTGACATGAGAATGTGTGGTAATCCGACTTCGGGTAGTGTTATAGGTTGCAACACGGTCCTTCTTCCCTTAATCTAGAAGCTATTCCGATTGGTGAACCCGTCCTGAGCTACATTCGTTGAGTTATAAAGCCGAGCTTGATCATTGGAGCTATCCATGTTCATATCATACTTCTACGCATGTGATCTCTTTTAGCTTAGTTCAATGCATTGTAAGGTTAGTTTGACATGAGATAGTGTACTAATCTGACTTCGTGTGGTGTAATAGGTTGCAACACGGTCATTCTTCCCTTAATCCAGAAGCTATTGCGATTGGTTAACCCGCAATGAGCTACATTCGTTGAGTTTTAAAGCCGAGCTTGATCATTGGAGCTATATATGTTCATATCATACTTCTACGCATATGATCTCTTTTAGCTTAGTTCAATGCAATGTAAGGTTAGTTTGACATGAGAAAGTGTACTAATCCGACTTCGGGTGGTGTTATATGTTGCAACACGGTCATTCTTCTCTTAATGTAGAAGCTATTCCGATTGGTGAACCCGCAATGAGCTACATTCGTTGAGTTATAAAGCCGAGCTTGATCATTGGAGCTATCCATGTTCATATCATACTTCTACGCATGTGATCTCTTTTAGCTTAGTTCAATGCAATGTTTAGTTTGACATGAGAAAGTGTGGTAATCCGACTTTGGGTAGTGTTATAGGTTGCAACACGGTCATTCTTCCCTTAATCTAGAAGCTATTCCGATTGTTGAACCCGTCCTGAGCTACATTCGTTGAGTTATAAAGCCGAGCTTGATCATTGGAGCTATCCATGTTCATATCATACTTCTACGCATGTGATCTCTTTTAGCTTACTTCAATGCATTGTAAGGTTAGTTTCACATGAGAAAGTGTACTAATCCGACTTCGTGTGGTGTAATATGTTGCAACACGGTCATTCTTCCCTTAATCTATAAGCTATTTCGATTGGTGAACCCGTCCTGAGCTACATTCGTTGAGTTATAAAGCCGAGCTTGATCATTGGAGCTATCCATGTTCATATCATACTTCTACGTATGTGATCTCTTTTAGCTTAGTTCAATGCAATGTTTAGTTTGACATGAGAATGTGTGGTAATCAGACTTCGGGTAGTGTTATAGGTTGCAACACGGTCATTCTACCCTTAATCTAGAAGCTATTCCGATTGGTGAACCCGCAATGAGCTACATTCATTGAGTTATAAAGCCAAGCTTGATCATTGGAGCTATCCATGTTCATATCATATTTCTACGTATGTGATCTCTTTTAGCTTAGTTCAATGCAATGTTTAGTTTGACAGGAGAAAGTGTGTTGATCCAACTTCGGGTAGTGTTATAGGTTGCAACACGGTCCTTCTTCCCTTAATCTAGAAGCTATTCCGATTGGTGAACCCGTCCTGAGCTACATTCGTTGAGTTATAAAGCCGAGCTTGATCATTGGAGCTATCCATGTTCATATCATACTTCTACGCATGTGATCTCTTTTAGCTTAGTTCAATGCATTGTAAGGTTAGTTTGACATGAGATAGTGTACTAATCTGACTTCGTGTGGTGTAAAAGGTTGCAACACGGTCATTCTTCCCTTAATCTAGAAGTTATTCCGATTGGTGAACCCGTAATGTGCTACATTCGTTGAGTTATAAAGCCGAGCTTGATCATTGGAGCTATCCATGTTCATATCATATTTCTACGCATGTGATCTCTTTTAGCTTAGTTCAATGCAATGTTTAGTTTGACATGAGAAAGTGTGCTAATCCGATTTCGGGTGGTGTAATAGGTAGCAACACGGTCCTTCTTCCCTTAATATAGAAGCTATTCCGATTGGTGAACCCGCAATGAGCTACATTCGTTGAGTTTTAAAGCCGAGCTTGATCATTGGAGCTATCCATGTTAATATCATACTTCTACGCATGTGATCTCTTTTAGCTTAGTTCAATGCAATGTTTAGTTTGACATGAGAAAGTGTGCTAATCCGACTTCGGGTGGTGTAATAGGTAGCAACACGGTCATTCTTCTCTTAATCTAGAAGCTATTCCGATTGGTGAACCCGTCCTGAGCTACATTCGTTGAGTTATAAAGCCGAGCTTGATCATTGGAGCTATCCATGTTCATATCATATTTCTACGTATGTGATCTCTTTTAGCTTAGTTCAATGCAATGTTTAGTTTGACAGGAGAAAGTGTGTTGATCCAACTTCGGGTAGTGTTATAGGTTGCAACACGGTCCTTCTTCCCTTAATCTAGAAGCTATTCCGATTCGTGAACCCGTCCTGAGCTACATTCGTTGAGTTATAAAGCCGAGCTTGATCATTAGAGCTATCCATGTTCATATCATACTTCTACGCATGTGATCTCTTTTAGCTTACTTCAATGCATTGTAAGGTTAGTTTGACATGAGAATGTGTGGTAATCCGACTTCGTGTGGTGTAATATGTTGCAACACGGTCATTCGTCCCTTAATCTAGAAGTTATTCCGATTGGTGAACCCGTAATGTGCTACATTCGTTGAGTTATAAAGCCGAGCTTGATCATTGGAGCTATCCATGTTCATATCATATTTCTACGCATGTGATCTCTTTTAGCTTAGTTCAATGCAATGTTTAGTTTGACATGAGAAAGTGTGCTAATCCGATTTCGGGTGGTGTAATAGGTAGCAACACGGTCCTTCTTCCCTTAATATAGAAGCTATTCCGATTGGTGAACCCGCAATGAGCTACATTCGTTGAGTTTTAAAGCCGAGCTTGATCATTGGAGCTATCCATGTTCATATCATACTTCTACGCATGTGATCTCTTTTAGCTTAGTTCAATGCAATGTTTAGTTTGACATGAGAAAGTGTGCTAATCCAACTTCGGGTGGTGTAATAGGTAGCAACACGGTCATTCTTCTCTTAATCTAGAAGCTATTCCGATTGGTGAACCCGTCCTGAGCTACATTCGTTGAGTTATAAAGCCGAGCTTGATCATTGGAGCTATCCATGTTCATATCATATTTCTACGTATGTGATCTCTTTTAGCTTAGTTCAATGCAATGTTTAGTTTGACAGGAGAAAGTGTGTTGATCCAACTTCGGGTAGTGTTATAGGTTGCAACACGGTCCTTCTTCCCTTAATCTAGAAGCTATTCCGATTCGTGAACCCGTCCTGAGCTACATTCGTTGAGTTATAAAGCCGAGCTTGATCATTAGAGCTATCCATGTTCATATCATACTTCTACGCATGTGATCTCTTTTAGCTTACTTCAATGAATTGTAAGGTTAGTTTGACATGAGAATGTGTGGTAATCCGACTTCGTGTGGTGTAATATGTTGCAACACGGTCATTCGTCCCTTAATCTAGAAGTTATTCCGATTGGTGAACCCGTAATGTGCTACATTCGTTGAGTTATAAAGCCGAGCTTGATCATTGGAGCTATCCATGTTCATATCATATTTCTACGCATGTGATCTCTTTTAGCTTAGTTCAATGCAATGTTTAGTTTGACATGAGAAAGTGTGCTAATCCGATTTCGGGTGGTGTAATAGGTAGCAACACGGTCCTTCTTCCCTTAATATAGAAGCTATTCCGATTGGTGAACCCGCAATGAGCTACATTCGTTGAGTTTTAAAGCCGAGCTTGATCGTTGGAGCTATCCATGTTAATATCATACTTCTACGCATGTGATCTCTTTTAGCTTAGTTCAATGCAATGTTTAGTTTGACATGAGAAAATGGGGTAATCCGACTTCGGGTAGTGTTATATGTTGCAACATGGTCATTCTTCCCTTAATCTAGAAGCTATTTCGATTGGTGAACCCGTCCTGAGCTACATTTGTTGAGTTATAAAGCCGATCTTGATCATTGGAGCTATCCATGTTCATATCATACTTCTACGTATGTGATCTCTTTTAGCTTAGTTCAATGCAATGTTTAGTTTGACATGAGAATGTGTGGTAATCAGACTTCGGGTAGTGTTATAGGTTGCAACACGGTCATTCTACCCTTAATCTAGAAGCTATTTCGATTGGTGAACCCGTCCTGAGCTACATTCGTTGAGTTATAAAGCCGAGCTTGATCATTAGAGCTATCCATGTTCATATCATGCTTCTACGCATGTGATCTCTTTTAGCTTACTTCAATGCATTGAAAGGTTAGTTTCACATGAGAAAGTGTACTAATCCGACTTCGTGTGGTGTAATATGTTGCAACACGGTCATTCGTCCTTTAATCTAGAAGTTATTCCGATTGGTGAACCCGTAATGAGGTACATTCGTTGAGTTATAAAGCCGAGCTTGATCATTGGAGCTATCCATGTTCATATCATACTTCTACACATGTGATCTCTTTTAGCTTAATTCAATGCAATGTTTAGTTTGACATGAGAATGTGTGGTAATCCGACTTCGGGTAGTGTTATAGGTTGCAACACGGTCCTTCTTCCCTTAATCTAGAAGCTATTCCGATTGGTGAACCCGTCCTGAGCTACATTCGTTGAGTTATAAAGCCGAGCTTGATCATTGGAGCTATCCATGTTCATATCATACTTCTACGCATGTGATCTCTTTTAGCTTAGTTCAATGCATTGTAAGGTTAGTTTGACATGAGATAGTGTACTAATCTGACTTCGTGTGGTGTAATAGGTTGCAACACGGTCATTCTTCCCTTAATCTAGAAGCTATTGCGATTGGTTAACCCGCAATGAGCTACATTCGTTGAGTTTTAAAGCCGAGCTTGATCATTGGAGCTATATATGTTCATATCATACTTCTACGCATATGATCTCTTTTAGCTTTGTTCAATGCAATGTAAGGTTAGTTTGACATGAGAAAGTGTACTAATCCGACTTCGGGTGGTGTTATATGTTGCAACACGGTCATTCTTCTCTTAATGTAGAAGCTATTCCGATTGGTGAACCCGCAATGAGCTACATTCGTTGAGTTATAAAGCCGAGTTTGATCATTGGAGCTATCCATGTTCATATCATACTTCTACGCATGTGATCTCTTTTAGCTTAGTTCAATGCAATGTTTAGTTTGACATGAGAAAGTGTGGTAATCCGACTTTGGGTAGTGTTATAGGTTGCAACACGGTCATTCTTCCCTTAATCTAGAAGCTATTCCGATTGTTGAACCCGTCCTGAGCTACATTCGTTGAGTTATAAAGCCGAGCTTGATCATTGGAGCTATCCATGTTCATATCATACTTCTACGCATGTGATCTCTTTTAGCTTACTTCAATGCATTGTAAGGTTAGTTTCACATGAGAAAGTGTACTAATCCGACTTCGTGTGGTGTAATATGTTGCAACACGGTCATTCTTCCCTTAATCTAGAAGCTATTCCGATTGGTGAACCCGTCCTGAGCTACATTCGTTGAGTTATAAAGCCGATCTTGATCATTGGAGCTATCCATGTTCATATCATACTTCTACGTATGTGATCTCTTTTAGCTTAGTTCAATGCAATGTTTAGTTTGACATGAGAATGTGTGGTAATCAGACTTCGGGTAGTGTTATAGGTTGCAACACGGTCATTCTACCCTTAATCTAGAAGCTATTCCGATTGGTGAACCCGTCCTGAGCTACATTCGTTGAGTTATAAAGCCAAGCTTGATCATTGGAGCTATCCATGTTCATATCATACTTCTACGCATGTGATCTCTTTTAGCTTAGTTCAATGCAATGTTTAGTTTGACATGAGAAAGTGTGCTAATCCGACTTCGGGTGGTGTAATAGGTAGCAACACGGTCATTCTTCCCTTAATCTAGAAGCTATTCCGATTGGTGAACCCGCAATGAGCTACATTCGTTGAGTTATAAAGCCGAGCTTGATCATTGGAGCTATCCATGTTCATATCATATTTCTACGTATGTGATCTCTTTTAGCTTAGTTCAATGCAATGTTTAGTTTGACATGAGAAAGTGTGTTGATCCGACTTCGGGTAGTGTTATAGGTTGCAACACGGTCCTTCTTCCCTTAATCTAGAAGCTATTCCGATTCGTGAACCCGTAATGTGCTACATTCGTTGAGTTATAAAGCCGAGCTTGATCATTGGAGCTATCCATGTTCATATCATATTTCTACGCATGTGATCTCTTTTAACTTAGTTCAATGCAATGTTTAGTTTGACATGAGAAAGTGTGCTAATCCGATTTCGGGTGGTGTAATAGGTAGCAACACGGTCCTTCTTCCCTTAATATAGAAGCTATTCCGATTGGTGAACCCGCAATGAGCTACATTCGTTGAGTTTTAAAGCCGAGCTTGATCGTTGGAGCTATCCATGTTCATATCATATTTCTACGCATGTGATCTCTTTTAACTTAGTTCAATGCAATGTTTAGTTTGACATGAGAAAGTGTGCTAATCCGATTTCGGGTGGTGTAATAGGTAGCAACACGGTCCTTCTTCCCTTAATATAGAAGCTATTCCGATTGGTGAACCCGCAATGAGCTACATTCGTTGAGTTTTAAAGCCGAGCTTGATCGTTGGAGCTATCCGTGTTAATATCATACTTCTACGCATGTGATCTCTTTTAGCTTAGTTCAATGCAATGTTTAGTTTGACATGAGAAAGTGGGGTAATCCGACTTCGGGTAGTGTTATATGTTGCAACATGGTCATTCTTCCCTTAATCTAGAAGCTATTTCGATTGGTGAACCCGTCCTGAGCTACATTCGTTGAGTTATAAAGCCGATCTTGATCATTGGAGCTATCCATGTTCATATCATACTTCTACGTATGTGATCTCTTTTAGCTTAGCTCAATGCAATGTTTAGTTTGACATGAGAATGTGTGGTAATCAGACTTCGGGTAGTGTTATAGGTTGCAACACGGTCATTCTACCCTTAATCTAGAAGCTATTCCGATTGGTGAACCCGTCTTGAGCTACATTCGTTGAGTTATAAAGCCGAGCTTAATTATTGGAGCTATCCATGTTCATATCATACTTCTACGCATGTGATCTCTTTTAGCTTAGTTCAATGCAATGTTTAGTTTGACATGGGAAAGTGTGCTAATCCGACTTCGGGTGGTGTAATAGGTAGCAACACGGTCATTCTTCCCTTAATCTAGAAGCTATTCCGATTGGTGAACCCGCAATGAGCTACATTCATTGAGTTATAAAGCCAAGCTTGATCATTGGAGCTATCCATGTTCATATCATATTTCTACGCATATGATCTCTTTTGGCTTAGTTCAATGCAATGTTTAGTTTGACATGAGAAAGTGTGTTGATCCGACTTCGGGTGGTGTAATAGGTTGCAACACGGTCATTCTTCCCTTAATCTAGAAGCTATTCCGATTGGTGAACCTGTCCTGAGCTACATTCGTTGAGTTATAAAGTCGAGCTTGATCTTTGGAGCTATCCGTGTTCATATCATACTTCTACGCATGTGATCTCTTTTAGCTTAGTTCAATGCAATGTTTAGTTTGACATGAGAAAGTGGGGTAATCCGACTTCGGGTAGTGTTATAGGTTGTAACACGGTCCTTCTTCCCTTAATCTAGAAGCTATTCCGATTGGTGAACCCGTCCTGAGCTACATTCGTTGAGTTATAAAGCCGAGCTTGATCATTGGAGCTATCCATGTTCATATCATACTTTTACGCATGTGATCTCTTTTAGCTTACTTCAATGCATTGTAAGGTTAGTTTCACATGAGAAAGTGTACTAATCCAACTTCGTGTGGTGTAATATGTTGCAACACGGTTCTTCTTCCCTTAATCTAGAAGCTATTCCGATTGGTTAACCCGGAAGGAGCTACATTCGTTGCGTTATAAAGCCGAGCTTGATCATTGGAGCTATCCATGTTCATACCATATTTCTACGCATGTGATCTCTTTTAGCTTAGTTCAATGCAATGTTTAGTTTGACATGAGAAAGTGTGCTAATCCGACTTCGGGTGGTGTAATAGGTAGCAACACGGTCACACTTCTCTTAATCTAGAAGCTATTCCGATTGGTGAACCCGCAATGAGCTACATTCGTTGAGTTTTAAAGTCGAGCTTGATCGTTGGAGCTATCCATGTTCATATCATACTTCTACGCATGTGATCTCTTTTAGCTTAGTTCAATGCAATGTTTAGTTTGACATGAGAAAGTGGGGTAATCCGACTACGGGTAGTGTTATAGGTTGCAACATGGTCATTCTTCCCTTAATCTAGAAGCTATTCCGATTGGTGAACCCGCAATGAGCTACATTCATTGAGTTATAAAGCCAAGCTTGATCATTGGAGCTATCCATGTTCATATCTTATTTCTACGCATATGATCTCTTTTAGCTTAGTTCAATGCAATGTTTAGTTTGACATGAGAAAGTGTGTTCATCCGACTTCGGGTGGTGTAATAGGTTGCAACACGGTCATTCTTCCCTTAATCTAGAAGTTATTCCGATTGATGAACCCGTAATGACCTACATTCGTTGAGTTATAAAGCCGAGCTTGATCATTGGAGCTATCCATGTTCATATCATACTTCTACGTATGTGATCTCTTTTAGCTTAATTCAATGCAATGTTTAGTTTGACATGAGAATGTGTGGTAATCCGACTTCGGGTAGTGTTATAGGTTGTAACACGGTCCTTCTTCCCTTAATCTAGAAGCTATTCCGATTGGTGAACCCGTCCTGAGCTACATTCGTTGAGTTATAAAGCCGAGCTTGATCATTGGAGCTATCCATGTTCATATCATACTTCTACGCATGTTATCTCTTTTAGCTTAGTTTAATGCATTGTAAAGTTAGTTTGACATGAGATAGTGTACTAATCTGACTTCGTGTGGTGTAATAGGTTGCAACACGGTCATTCTTCCCTTAATCCAGAAGCTATTGCGATTGGTTAACCCGCAATGAGCTACATTCGTTGAGTTATAAAGCCGAGCTTGATCATTGGAGCTATATATGTTCATATCATACTTCTACGCATATGATCTCTTTTAGCTTAGTTCAATGCAATGTAAGGTTAGTTTGACATGAGAAAGTGTACTAATCCGACTTCGGGTGGTGTTATATGTTGCAACACGGTCATTCTTCTCTTAATGTAGAAGCTATTCCGATTGGTGAATCCGCAATGAGCTACATTTTTTAAGTTATAAAGCCGTGCTTGATCATTGGAGCTATCCATGTTCATATCATACTTCTACGCATGTGATCTCTTTTAGCTTAGTTCAATGCAATGTTTAGTTTGACATGAGAAAGTGTGGTAATCCGACTTTGGGTAGTGTTATAGGTTGCAACACGGTCATTCTTCCCTTAATCTAGAAGCTATTCCGATTGGTGAACCCGTCCTGAGCTATATTCGTTGAGTTATAAAGCCGAGCTTGATCATTGGAGCTATCCATGTTCATATCATACTTCTACGCATGTGATCTCTTTTAGCTTACTTCAATGCATTGTAAGGTTAGTTTCACATGAGAAAGTGTACTAATCCGACTTCGTGTGGTGTAATATGTTGCAACACGGTCATTCTTCCCTTAATCCATAAGCTATTCCGATTGGTTAACCCGCAATGAGCTACATTCGTTGAATTATAAAGCCGAGCTTGATCATTGGAGCTATCCATGTTCATATCATACTTCTACGAATGTGATCTCTTTTAGCTTAGTTCAATGCAATGTTTAGTTTGACATGAGAATGTGTGGTAATCCGACTTCGGGTAGTGTTATAGGTTGTAACACGGTCCTTCTTCCCTTAATCTAGAAGCTATTCCGATTGGTGAACCCGTCCTGAGCTACATTCGTTGAGTTATAAAGCCGAGCTTGATCATTGGAGCTATCCATGTTCATATCATACTTCTACGCATGTGATCTCTTTTAGCTTAGTTCAATGCATTGTAAAGTTAGTTTGACATGAGATAGTGTACTAATCTGACTTCGTGTGGTGTAATAGGTTGCAACACGGTCATTCTTCCCTTAATCCAGAAGCTATTGCGATTAGTTAACCCGCAATGAGCTACATTCGTTGAGTTATAAAGCCGAGCTTGATCATTGGAGCTATATATGTTCATATCATACTTCTACGCATATGATCTCTTTTAGCTTAGTTCAATGCAATGTAAGGTTAGTTTGACATGAGAAAGTGTACTAATCCGACTTCGGGTGGTGTTATATGTTGCAACACGGTCATTCTTCTCTTAATGTAGAAGCTATTTCGATTGGTGAATCCGCAATGAGCTACATTTGTTGAGTTATAAAGCCGTGCTTGATCATTGGAGCTATCCATGTTCATATCATACTTCTACGCATGTGATCTCTTTTAGCTTAGTTCAATGCAATGTTTAGTTTGACATGAGAAAGTGTGGTAATCCGACTTTGGGTAGTGTTATAGGTTGCAACACGGTCATTCTTCCCTTAATCTAGAAGCTATTCCGATTGGTGAACCCGTCCTGAGCTATATTCGTTGAGTTATAAAGCCGAGCTTGATCATTGGAGCTATCCATGTTCATATCATACTTCTACGCATGTGATCTCTTTTAGCTTACTTCAATGCATTGTAAGGTTAGTTTCACATGAGAAAGTGTACTAATCCGACTTCGTGTGGTGTAATATGTTGCAACACGGTCATTCTTCCCTTAATCCATAAGCTATTCCGATTGGTTAACCCGCAATGAGCTACATTCGTTGAATTTTAAAGCCGCGCTTGATCATTGGAGCAATCCATGTTCATATCATACTTCTACGAATGTGATCTCTTTTAGCTTAGTTCAATGCAATGTTTAGTTTGACATGAGAAAGTGTGCTAATCCGACTTCAGGTGGTGTAATAGGTAGCAACACGGTCCTTCTTTCCTTAATCTAGAAGCTATTCCGATTGGTGAACCCGCAATGAGCTACATTCATTGAGTTATAAAGCCAAGCTTGATCATTGGAGCTAACCATGTTCATATCATATTTCTACGCATATGATCTCTTTTAGCTTAGTTCAATGCAATGTTTTGTTTGACATGAGAAAGTGTGCTCATCCGACTTCGATTGGTGTAATAGGTTGCAACACGGTCACTCGTCCCTTAATCTAGAAGTTATTCCGATTGGTGAACCCGTAATGTGCTACATTCGTTGAGTTATAAAGCCGAGCTTGATCATTGGAGCTATCCATGTTCATATCTTACTTCTACGCATGTGATTTCTTTTAGCTTAGTTCAATGCATTGTAAGGTTAGTTTGACATGAGAAAGTGTACCAATCTGACTTCGTGTGGTTTAATAGGTTGCAACACGGTCATTCTTCCTTTAATCCATAAGCTATTGCGATTGTTTAACCCGCAATGAGGTACATTCGTTGAGTTATAAAGCCGAGCTTGATCATTGGAGCCATCCATGTTCATATCATACTTCTACGCATGTGATCTCTTTTAGCTTAGTTCAATGCAATGTTTTGTTTGACATGAGAAAGTGTGTTCATCCGGCTTCGGGTGGTGTAATAGATTGCAACACGGTCATTCTTCCCTTAATCTAGAAGTTATTCCGATTGGTGAACCCGTAATGAGCTACATTCGTTGAGTTATAAAGCCGAGCTTGATCATTCGAGCTATCCATGTTCATTTCATACTTCTACGCATGTGATCTCTTTTAGCTTAGTTCAATGCAATGTTTAGTTTGACATGAGAAAGTGGGGTAATCCGACTTCGGGTAGTGTTATAGATTGCAACACGGTCATTCTTCCCTTAATCTATAAGCTATTTCGATTGGTGAACCCATCCTGAGCTACATTCGTTGAGTTATAAAGCCGAGCTTGATCATTGGAGCTATCCATGTTCATATCATACTTCTACGTATGTGATCTCTTTTAGCTTAATTCAATGCAATGTTTAGTTTGACATGAGAATGTGTGGTAATCCGACTTCGGGTAGTGTTATAGGTTGTAACACGGTCATTCTTCCCTTAATCTAGAAGCTATTCCGATTGGTGAACCCGTCCTGAGCTACATTTGTTGAGTTATAAAGCCGAGCTTGATCATTGGAGCTATCCATGTTCATATTTTACTTCTACGCATGTGATTTCTTTTAGCTTAGTTCAATGCATTGTAAGGTTAGTTTGACATGAGAAAGTGTACTAATCTGACTTCGTGTGGTTTAATAGGTTGCAACACGGTTATTCTTCCTTTAATCCATAAGCTATTGCGATTGGTTAACCCGCAATGAGCTACATTCGTTGAGTTATAAAGCCAAACTTGATCATTGGAGCTATCCATGTTCATATCATACTTCTACGCATGTGATCTCTTTTAGCTTAGTTCAATGCAATGTTTAGTTTGACATGAGAAAGTGTGGTAATCCGACTTTGGGTAGTGTTATAGGTTGTAACACGGTCATTCTTCCCTTAATCTAGAAGCTATTCCGATTGGTGAACCCGTCCTGAGCTACATTCGTTGAGTTATAAAGCCGAGCTTGATCATTGGAGCTATCCATGTTCATATCATACTTCTACGCATGTGATCTCTTTTAGCTTACTTCAATGCATTGTAAGGTTAGTTTCACATGAGAAAGTGTACTAATCCGACTTCGTGTGGTGTAATATGTTCCAACACGGTCATTCTTCTCTTAATGTAGAAGCTATTCCGATTGGTTAACCCGCAATGAGCTACATTCGTTGAGTTATAAAGCCGAGCTTGATCATTGGAGCTATCCATGTTCATATCATACTTCTACGCATGTGATCTCTTTTAGCTTACTTCAATGCATTGTAAGGTTAGTTTCACATGAGAAAGTGTATTAATCCGACTTCGTGTGGTGTAATATGTTGCAACACGATCATTCTTCTCTTAATGTAGAAGCTATTCCGATTGGTTAACCCGCAATGAGCTACATTCGTTGAGTTATAAAGCCGAGCTTGATCATTGGAGCTATCCATGTTCATATCATACTTCTACGCATGTGATCTCTTTTAGCTTAGTTCAATGCAATGTTTAGTTTGACATAAGAAAGTGTGGTAATCCGACTTCGGGTAGTGTTATAGGTTGCAACACGGTCATTCTTCCCTTAATCTAGAAGCTATTCCGATTGGTGAACCCGTCCTGAGCTACATTCTTTGAGTTATAAAGCCGAGCTTGATCATTGGAGCCATCCATGTTCATATCATATTTCTACGCATATGATCTCTTTTAGCTTAGTTCAATGCAATGTTTAGTTTGACATGAGAAAGTGTGTTCATCC
Source organism: Lepidium didymum (assembly GCA_963920545.1). Taxonomy (NCBI): domain Eukaryota; kingdom Viridiplantae; phylum Streptophyta; class Magnoliopsida; order Brassicales; family Brassicaceae; genus Lepidium; species Lepidium didymum. The sequence goes on along the minus strand of OY986993.1, from coordinate 10,472,150 downwards.
GGCTTCGGGTGGTGTAATAGATTGCAACACGGTCATTCTTCCCTTAATCTAGAAGTTATTTCGATTGGTGAACTCGTAATGAGCTACATTCGTTGAGTTATAAAGCCGAGCTTGATCATTCGAGCTATCCATGTTCATTTCATACTTCTACGCATGGGATCTCTTTTAGCTTAGTTCAATGCAATGTTTAGTTTGACATGAGAAAGTGGGGTAATCCGACTTCGGGTAGTGTTATAGATTGCAACACGGTCATTCTTCCCTTAATCTATAAGCTATTTCGATTGGTGAACCCGTCCTGAGCTACATTCGTTGAGTTATAAAGCCGAGCTTGATCATTGGAGCTATCCATTTTCATATCATACTTCTACGCATGTGATCTCTTTTATCTTACTTCAATGCAATGTTTAGTTTGACATGAGAATATGTGGTAATCCGACTTCGGGTAGTGTTATAGGTTGCAACACGGTCATTCTACCCTTAATCTAGAAGCTATTCCGATTGGTGAACCCGTCCTGAGCTACATTTGTTGAGTTATAAAGCCGAGCTTGATCATTGGAGCTATCCATGTTCATATTTTACTTCTACGCATGTGATTTCTTTTAGCTTAGTTCAATGCATTGTAATGTTAGTTTGACATGAGAAAGTGTACTAATCTGACTTCGTGTGGTTCAATAGGTTGCAACACGGTTATTCTTCCTTTAATCCATAAGCTATTGCGATTGGTTAACCCGCAATGAGCTACATTCGTTGAGTTATAAAGCCGAACTTGATCATTGGAGCTATCCATGTTCATATCATACTTCTACGCATGTGATCTCTTTTAGCTTAGTTCAATGCAATGTTTAGTTTGACATGAGAAAGTGTGTTGATCCGACTTCGGGTGGTGTTATAGGTTGTAACACGGTCATTCTTCCCTTAATCTAGAAGCTATTCCGATTGGTGAACCCGTCCTGAGCTACATTCGTTGAGTTATAAAGCCGAGCTTGATCATTGGAGCTATCCATGTTCATATCATACTTCTACGCATGTGATCTCTTTTAGCTTACTTCAATGCATTGTAAGGTTAGTTTCACATGAGAAAGTGTACTAATCCGACTTCGTGTGGTGTAATATGTTCCAACACGGTCATTCTTCTCTTAATGTAGAAGCTATTCCGATTGGTTAACCCGCAATGAGCTACATTCGTTGAGTTATAAAGCCGAGCTTGATCATTGGAGCTATCCATGTTCATATCATACTTCTACGCATGTGATCTCTTTTAGCTTAGTTCAATGCAATGTTTAGTTTGACATGGGAAAGTGTGCTAATCCGACTTCGGGTGGTGTAATAGATAGCAACACGGTCATTCTTCCCTTAATCTAGAAGCTATTCCGATTGGTGAACCCGCAATGAGCTACATTCATTGAGTTATAAAGCCAAGCTTGATCATTGGAGCTATCCATGTTCATATCATATTTCTACGCATATGATCTCTTTTAGCTTAATTCAATGCAATGTTTAGTTTGACATGAGAATGTGTGGTAATCCGACTTCGGGTAGTGTTATAGGTTGCAACACGGTCCTTCTTCCCTTAATTTAGAAGCTATTCCGATTGGTGAACCCGTCCTGAGCTACATTCGTTGAGTTATAAAGCCGAGCTTGATCATTGGAGCTATCCATGTTCATATCATACTTCTACGCATGTGATCTCTTTTAGCTTAGTTCAATGCAATGTTTAGTTTGACATGAGAGAGTGTGCTAATCCGACTTCAGGTGGTGTAATAGGTAGCAACACGGTCCTTCTTCCCTTAACCTAGAAGCTATTCCGATTGGTGAACCCCAAATGAGCTACATTCATTGAGTTATTAAGCGAAGCTTGATCATTGGAGCTATCCATGTTCATATAATATTTCTACGCAAATGATCTCTTTTAGCTTAGTTCAATGCAATGTTTTGTTTGACATGAGAAAGTGTGGTCATCCGACTTCGGGTGGTGTAATAGGTTGCAACACGGTGATTCGTCCCTTAATCTAGAAGTTATTCCGATTGGTGAACCCGTAATGAGCTACATTCGTTGAGTTATAAAGCCGAGCTTGATCATTGGAGCTATCCATGTTCATATCATACTTCTACGCATGTGATCTCTTTTAGCTTAGTTCAATGCAATGTTTAGTTTGACATGAGAAAGTGTGGTAATCCGACTTCCGGTAGTGTTATAGGTTGCAACACGGTCATTCTTCCGTTAATCTAGAAGCTATTCGGATTGGTGAACCCGTCCTGAGCTACATTCGTTGAGTTATAAAGCCGAACTTGATCATTGGAGCTATCCATGTTCATATCATACTTCTACGCATGTGATCTCTTTTAGCTTAGTTCAATGCAATGTTTAGTTTGACATGAGAAAGTGTGTTGATCCGACTTCGGGTGGTGTTATAGGTTGTAACACGGTCATTCTTCCCTTAATCTAGAAGCTATTCCGATTGGTGAACCCGTCCTGAGCTACATTCGTTGAGTTATAAAGCCGAGCTTGATCATTGGAGCTATCCATGTTCATATCATACTTCTACGCATGTGATCTCTTTTAGCTTACTTCAATGCATTGTAAGGTTAGTTTCACATGAGAAAGTGTACTAATCCGACTTCGTGTGGTGTAATATGTTCCAACACGGTCATTCTTCTCTTAATGTAGAAGCTATTCCGATTGGTTAACCCGCAATGAGCTACATTCGTTGAGTTATAAAGCCGAGCTTGATCATTGGAGCTATCCATGTTCATATCATACTTCTACGCATGTGATCTCTTTTAGCTTACTTCAATGCATTGTAAGGTTAGTTTCACATGAGAAAGTGTACTAATCCGACTTCGTGTGGTGTAATATGTTGCAACACGATCATTCTTCTCTTAATGTAGAAGCTATTCCGATTGGTTAACCCGCAATGAGCTACATTCGTTGAGTTATAAAGCCGAACTTGATCATTGGAGCTATCCATGTTCATATCATACTTCTACGCATGTGATCTCTTTTAGCTTAGTTCAATGCAATGTTTAGTTTGACATGAGAAAGTGTGTTGATCCGACTTCGGGTGGTGTTATAGGTTGTAACACGGTCATTCTTCCCTTAATCTAGAAGCTATTCCGATTGGTGAACCCGTCCTGAGCTACATTCGTTGAGTTATAAAGCCGAGCTTGATCATTGGAGCTATCCATGTTCATATCATACTTCTACGCATGTGATCTCTTTTAGCTTACTTCAATGCATTGTAAGGTTAGTTTCACATGAGAAAGTGTACTAATCCGACTTCGTGTGGTGTAATATGTTCCAACACGGTCATTCTTCTCTTAATGTAGAAGCTATTCCGATTGGTTAACCCGCAATGAGCTACATTCGTTGAGTTATAAAGCCGAGCTTGATCATTGGAGCTATCCATGTTCATATCATACTTCTACGCATGTGATCTCTTTTAGCTTAGTTCAATGCAATGTTTAGTTTGACATGGGAAAGTGTGCTAATCCGACTTTGGGTGGTGTAATAGATAGCAACACGGTCATTCTTCCCTTAATCTAGAAGCTATTCCGATTGGTGAACCCGCAATGAGCTACATTCATTGAGTTATAAAGCCAAGCTTGATCATTGGAGCTATCCATGTTCATATCATATTTCTACGCATATGATCTCTTTTAGCTTAATTCAATGCAATGTTTAGTTTGACATGAGAATGTGTGGTAATCCGACTTCGGGTAGTGTTATAGGTTGCAACACGGTCCTTCTTCCCTTAATTTAGAAGCTATTCCGATTGGTGAACCCGTCCTGAGCTACATTCGTTGAGTTATAAAGCCGAGCTTGATCATTGGAGCTATCCATGTTCATATCATACTTCTACGCATGTGATCTCTTTTAGCTTAGTTCAATGCAATGTTTAGTTTGACATGAGAGAGTGTGCTAATCCGACTTCAGGTGGTGTAATAGGTAGCAACACGGTCCTTCTTCCCTTAACCTAGAAGCTATTCCGATTGGTGAACCCCAAATGAGCTACATTCATTGAGTTATTAAGCGAAGCTTGATCATTGGAGCTATCCATGTTCATATAATATTTCTACGCAAATGATCTCTTTTAGCTTAGTTCAATGCAATGTTTTGTTTGACATGAGAAAGTGTGGTCATCCGACTTCGGGTGGTGTAATAGGTTGCAACACGGTGATTCGTCCCTTAATCTAGAAGTTATTCCGATTGGTGAACCCGTAATGAGCTACATTCGTTGAGTTATAAAGCCGAGCTTGATCATTGGAGCTATCCATGTTCATATCATACTTCTACGCATGTGATCTCTTTTAGCTTAGTTCAATGCAATGTTTAGTTTGACATGAGAAAGTGTGGTAATCCGACTTCCGGTAGTGTTATAGGTTGCAACACGGTCATTCTTCCGTTAATCTAGAAGCTATTCGGATTGGTGAACCCGTCCTGAGCTACATTCGTTGAGTTATAAAGCCGAACTTGATCATTGGAGCTATCCATGTTCATATCATACTTCTACGCATGTGATCTCTTTTAGCTTAGTTCAATGCAATGTTTAGTTTGACATGAGAAAGTGTGTTGATCCGACTTCGGGTGGTGTTATAGGTTGTAACACGGTCATTCTTCCCTTAATCTAGAAGCTATTCCGATTGGTGAACCCGTCCTGAGCTACATTCGTTGAGTTATAAAGCCGAGCTTGATCATTGGAGCTATCCATGTTCATATCATACTTCTACGCATGTGATCTCTTTTAGCTTACTTCAATGCATTGTAAGGTTAGTTTCACATGAGAAAGTGTACTAATCCGACTTCGTGTGGTGTAATATGTTCCAACACGGTCATTCTTCTCTTAATGTAGAAGCTATTCCGATTGGTTAACCCGCAATGAGCTACATTCGTTGAGTTATAAAGCCGAGCTTGATCATTGGAGCTATCCATGTTCATATCATACTTCTACGCATGTGATCTCTTTTAGCTTACTTCAATGCATTGTAAGGTTAGTTTCACATGAGAAAGTGTACTAATCCGACTTCGTGTGGTGTAATATGTTGCAACACGATCATTCTTCTCTTAATGTAGAAGCTATTCCGATTGGTTAACCCGCAATGAGCTACATTCGTTGAGTTATAAAGCCGAGCTTGATCATTGGAGCTATCCATGTTCATATCATACTTCTACGCATGTGATCTCTTTTAGCTTAGTTCAATGCAATGTTTAGTTTGACATAAGAAAGTGTGGTAATCCGACTTCGGGTAGTGTTATAGGTTGCAACACGGTCATTCTTCCCTTAATCTAGAAGCTATTCCGATTGGTGAACCCGTCCTGAGCTACATTCGTTGAGTTATAAAGCCGAGCTTGATCATTGGAGCTATCCATTTTCATATCATACTTCTACGCATGTGATCTCTTTTATCTTACTTCAATGCAATGTTTAGTTTGACATGAGAATATGTGGTAATCCGACTTCGGGTAGTGTTATAGGTTGCAACACGGTCATTCTACCCTTAATCTAGAAGCTATTCCGATTGGTGAACCCGTCCTGAGCTACATTTGTTGAGTTATAAAGCCGAGCTTGATCATTGGAGCTATCCATGTTCATATTTTACTTCTACGCATGTGATTTCTTTTAGCTTAGTTCAATGCATTGTAATGTTAGTTTGACATGAGAAAGTGTACTAATCTGACTTCGTGTGGTTCAATAGGTTGCAACACGGTTATTCTTCCTTTAATCCATAAGCTATTGCGATTGGTTAACCCGCAATGAGCTACATTCGTTGAGTTATAAAGCCGAACTTGATCATTGGAGCTATCCATGTTCATATCATACTTCTACGCATGTGATCTCTTTTAGCTTAGTTCAATGCAATGTTTAGTTTGACATGAGAAAGTGTGTTGATCCGACTTCGGGTGGTGTTATAGGTTGTAACACGGTCATTCTTCCCTTAATCTAGAAGCTATTCCGATTGGTGAACCCGTCCTGAGCTACATTCGTTGAGTTATAAAGCCGAGCTTGATCATTGGAGCTATCCATGTTCATATCATACTTCTACGCATGTGATCTCTTTTAGCTTACTTCAATGCATTGTAAGGTTAGTTTCACATGAGAAAGTGTACTAATCCGACTTCGTGTGGTGTAATATGTTCCAACACGGTCATTCTTCTCTTAATGTAGAAGCTATTCCGATTGGTTAACCCGCAATGAGCTACATTCGTTGAGTTATAAAGCCGAGCTTGATCATTGGAGCTATCCATGTTCATATCATACTTCTACGCATGTGATCTCTTTTAGCTTAGTTCAATGCAATGTTTAGTTTGACATGGGAAAGTGTGCTAATCCGACTTCGGGTGGTGTAATAGATAGCAACACGGTCATTCTTCCCTTAATCTAGAAGCTATTCCGATTGGTGAACCCGCAATGAGCTACATTCATTGAGTTATAAAGCCAAGCTTGATCATTGGAGCTATCCATGTTCATATCATATTTCTACGCATATGATCTCTTTTAGCTTAATTCAATGCAATGTTTAGTTTGACATGAGAATGTGTGGTAATCCGACTTCGGGTAGTGTTATAGGTTGCAACACGGTCCTTCTTCCCTTAATTTAGAAGCTATTCCGATTGGTGAACCCGTCCTGAGCTACATTCGTTGAGTTATAAAGCCGAGCTTGATCATTGGAGCTATCCATGTTCATATCATACTTCTACGCATGTGATCTCTTTTAGCTTAGTTCAATGCAATGTTTAGTTTGACATGAGAGAGTGTGCTAATCCGACTTCAGGTGGTGTAATAGGTAGCAACACGGTCCTTCTTCCCTTAACCTAGAAGCTATTCCGATTGGTGAACCCCAAATGAGCTACATTCATTGAGTTATTAAGCGAAGCTTGATCATTGGAGCTATCCATGTTCATATAATATTTCTACGCAAATGATCTCTTTTAGCTTAGTTCAATGCAATGTTTTGTTTGACATGAGAAAGTGTGGTCATCCGACTTCGGGTGGTGTAATAGGTTGCAACACGGTGATTCGTCCCTTAATCTAGAAGTTATTCCGATTGGTGAACCCGTAATGAGCTACATTCGTTGAGTTATAAAGCCGAGCTTGATCATTGGAGCTATCCATGTTCATATCATACTTCTACGCATGTGATCTCTTTTAGCTTAGTTCAATGCAATGTTTAGTTTGACATGAGAAAGTGTGGTAATCCGACTTCCGGTAGTGTTATAGGTTGCAACACGGTCATTCTTCCGTTAATCTAGAAGCTATTCGGATTGGTGAACCCGTCCTGAGCTACATTCGTTGAGTTATAAAGCCGAACTTGATCATTGGAGCTATCCATGTTCATATCATACTTCTACGCATGTGATCTCTTTTAGCTTAGTTCAATGCAATGTTTAGTTTGACATGAGAAAGTGTGTTGATCCGACTTCGGGTGGTGTTATAGGTTGTAACACGGTCATTCTTCCCTTAATCTAGAAGCTATTCCGATTGGTGAACCCGTCCTGAGCTACATTCGTTGAGTTATAAAGCCGAGCTTGATCATTGGAGCTATCCATGTTCATATCATACTTCTACGCATGTGATCTCTTTTAGCTTACTTCAATGCATTGTAAGGTTAGTTTCACATGAGAAAGTGTACTAATCCGACTTCGTGTGGTGTAATATGTTCCAACACGGTCATTCTTCTCTTAATGTAGAAGCTATTCCGATTGGTTAACCCGCAATGAGCTACATTCGTTGAGTTATAAAGCCGAGCTTGATCATTGGAGCTATCCATGTTCATATCATACTTCTACGCATGTGATCTCTTTTAGCTTACTTCAATGCATTGTAAGGTTAGTTTCACATGAGAAAGTGTACTAATCCGACTTCGTGTGGTGTAATATGTTGCAACACGATCATTCTTCTCTTAATGTAGAAGCTATTCCGATTGGTTAACCCGCAATGAGCTACATTCGTTGAGTTATAAAGCCGAGCTTGATCATTGGAGCTATCCATGTTCATATCATACTTCTACGCATGTGATCTCTTTTAGCTTAGTTCAATGCAATGTTTAGTTTGACATAAGAAAGTGTGGTAATCCGACTTCGGGTAGTGTTATAGGTTGCAACACGGTCATTCTTCCCTTAATCTAGAAGCTATTCCGATTGGTGAACCCGTCCTGAGCTACATTCGTTGAGTTATAAAGCCGAGCTTGATCATTGGAGCTATCCATTTTCATATCATACTTCTACGCATGTGATCTCTTTTATCTTACTTCAATGCAATGTTTAGTTTGACATGAGAATATGTGGTAATCCGACTTCGGGTAGTGTTATAGGTTGCAACACGGTCATTCTACCCTTAATCTAGAAGCTATTCCGATTGGTGAACCCGTCCTGAGCTACATTTGTTGAGTTATAAAGCCGAGCTTGATCATTGGAGCTATCCATGTTCATATTTTACTTCTACGCATGTGATTTCTTTTAGCTTAGTTCAATGCATTGTAATGTTAGTTTGACATGAGAAAGTGTACTAATCTGACTTCGTGTGGTTCAATAGGTTGCAACACGGTTATTCTTCCTTTAATCCATAAGCTATTGCGATTGGTTAACCCGCAATGAGCTACATTCGTTGAGTTATAAAGCCGAACTTGATCATTGGAGCTATCCATGTTCATATCATACTTCTACGCATGTGATCTCTTTTAGCTTAGTTCAATGCAATGTTTAGTTTGACATGAGAAAGTGTGTTGATCCGACTTCGGGTGGTGTTATAGGTTGTAACACGGTCATTCTTCCCTTAATCTAGAAGCTATTCCGATTGGTGAACCCGTCCTGAGCTACATTCGTTGAGTTATAAAGCCGAGCTTGATCATTGGAGCTATCCATGTTCATATCATACTTCTACGCATGTGATCTCTTTTAGCTTACTTCAATGCATTGTAAGGTTAGTTTCACATGAGAAAGTGTACTAATCCGACTTCGTGTGGTGTAATATGTTCCAACACGGTCATTCTTCTCTTAATGTAGAAGCTATTCCGATTGGTTAACCCGCAATGAGCTACATTCGTTGAGTTATAAAGCCGAGCTTGATCATTGGAGCTATCCATGTTCATATCATACTTCTACGCATGTGATCTCTTTTAGCTTAGTTCAATGCAATGTTTAGTTTGACATGGGAAAGTGTGCTAATCCGACTTCGGGTGGTGTAATAGATAGCAACACGGTCATTCTTCCCTTAATCTAGAAGCTATTCCGATTGGTGAACCCGCAATGAGCTACATTCATTGAGTTATAAAGCCAAGCTTGATCATTGGAGCTATCCATGTTCATATCATATTTCTACGCATATGATCTCTTTTAGCTTAATTCAATGCAATGTTTAGTTTGACATGAGAATGTGTGGTAATCCGACTTCGGGTAGTGTTATAGGTTGCAACACGGTCCTTCTTCCCTTAATTTAGAAGCTATTCCGATTGGTGAACCCGTCCTGAGCTACATTCGTTGAGTTATAAAGCCGAGCTTGATCATTGGAGCTATCCATGTTCATATCATACTTCTACGCATGTGATCTCTTTTAGCTTAGTTCAATGCAATGTTTAGTTTGACATGAGAGAGTGTGCTAATCCGACTTCAGGTGGTGTAATAGGTAGCAACACGGTCCTTCTTCCCTTAACCTAGAAGCTATTCCGATTGGTGAACCCCAAATGAGCTACATTCATTGAGTTATTAAGCGAAGCTTGATCATTGGAGCTATCCATGTTCATATAATATTTCTACGCAAATGATCTCTTTTAGCTTAGTTCAATGCAATGTTTTGTTTGACATGAGAAAGTGTGGTCATCCGACTTCGGGTGGTGTAATAGGTTGCAACACGGTGATTCGTCCCTTAATCTAGAAGTTATTCCGATTGGTGAACCCGTAATGAGCTACATTCGTTGAGTTATAAAGCCGAGCTTGATCATTGGAGCTATCCATGTTCATATCATACTTCTACGCATGTGATCTCTTTTAGCTTAGTTCAATGCAATGTTTAGTTTGACATGAGAAAGTGTGGTAATCCGACTTCCGGTAGTGTTATAGGTTGCAACACGGTCATTCTTCCGTTAATCTAGAAGCTATTCGGATTGGTGAACCCGTCCTGAGCTACATTCGTTGAGTTATAAATCCGAACTTGATAATTGGAGCTCTCCATGTTCATATCATACTTTTACGCATGTGATCTCTTTTAGCTTACTTCAATGCATTGTAAGGTTAGTTTCAAATGAGAAAGTGTACTAATCCGACTTCGTGTGGTGTAATAGGTTGCAACACGGTCATTCTTCCCTTAATCTAGAAGCTATTCCGATTGGTGAACCCATCGTGAGCTACATTCGTTGAGTTATAAAGCCAAGCTTGATCATTGGAGCTATCCATGTTCATATCATACTTCTACGCATGTGATCTCTTTTAGCTTAGTTCAATGCAATGTTTAGTTTGACATGAGAAAGTGGGGTAATCCGACTTCGGATAGTGTTATAGATTGCAACACGGTCATTCTTCCCTTAATCTAGAAGTTATTCCGATTGGTGAACCCGTAATGAGCTACATTCGTTGAGTTATAAAGTCGAGCTTGATCATTGGAGCTATCCATGTTCATATCATACTTCTACGTATGTGATTTCTTTTATCTTAGTTCAATGCAATGTTTAGTTTGACATGAGAATGTGTGGTAATCCGACTTCGGGTAGTGTTATAGGTTGCAACACGGTCATTCTACCCTTAATCTAGAAGCTATTCCGATTGGTGAACCCGTCCAGAGCTACATTCGTTGAGTTATAAAGCCGAGCTTGATCATTGGAGCTATCCATGTTCATATCATACTTTTACGCATGTGATCTCTTTTAGCTTACTTCAATGCATTGTAAGGTTAGTTTCACATGAGAAAGTGTACTAATCCGACTTCGTGTGGTGTAATATGTTGCAACACGGTCATTCTTCCCTTAATCCAGAAGCTATTCCGATTGGTTAACCCGCAATGAGATACATTCGTTGAGTTATAAAGCCGAGCTTGATCATTGGAGCTATCTATGTTCATATCATACTTCTACGCATGTGATCTCTTTTAGCTTAGTTCAATGCAATGTTTAGTTTGACATGGGAAAGTGTGCTAATCCGACTTCAGGTGGTGTAATAGGTAGCAACACGGTCCTTCTTCCCTTAATCTAGAAGCTATTCCGATTGGTGAACCCGTCCTGAGCTACATTCGTTGAGTTATAAAGCCGAGCTTGATCATTGGAGCTATCCATGTTCATATCATACTTCTACGCATGTGATCTCTTTTAGCTTAGTTCAATGCAATGTTTAGTTTGACATGAGAAAGTGTGCTAATCCGACTTCAGGTGATGTAATAGGTAGCAACACGGTCCTTCTTCCCTTAACCTAGAAGCTATTCCGATTGGTGAACCCCAAATGAGCTACATTCATTGAGTTATAAAGCGAAGCTTGATCATTGGAGCTATCCATGTTCATATAATATTTCTACGCAAATGATCTCTTTTAGCTTAGTTCAATGCAATGTTTTGTTTGACATGAGAAAGTGTGGTCATCCGACTTCGGGTGGTGTAATAGGTTGCAACACGGTGATTCGTCCCTTAATCTAGAAGTTATTCCGATTGGTGAACCCGTAATGAGCTACATTCGTTGAGTTATAAAGCCGAGCTTGATCATTGGAGCTATCCATGTTCATATCATACTTCTACGCATGTGATCTCTTTTAGCTTAGTTCAATGCAATGTTTAGTTTGACATGAGAAAGTGTGGTAATCCGACTTCCGGTAGTGTTATAGGTTGCAACACGGTCATTCTTCCCTTAATCTAGAAGCTATTCGGATTGGTGAACCAGTCCTGAGCTACATTCGTTGAGTTATAAATCCGAACTTGATAATTGGAGCTCTCCATGTTCATATCATACTTTTACGCATGTGATCTCTTTTAGCTTACTTCAATGCATTGTAAGGTTAGTTTCAAATGAGAAAGTGTACTAATCCGACTTCGTGTGGTGTAATAGGTTGCAACACAGTCATTCTTCCCTTAATCTAGAAGCTATTCCGATTGGTGAACCCATCGTGAGCTACATTCATTGAGTTATAAAGCCAAGCTTGATCATTGGAGCTATCCATGTTCATATCATACTTCTACGCATGTGATCTCTTTTAGCTTAGTTCAATGCAATGTTTAGTTTGACATGAGAAAGTGGGGTAATCCGACTTCGGATAGTGTTATAGATTGCAACACGGTCATTCTTCCCTTAATCTAGAAGCTATTTCGATTAGTGAACCCGTCCTGAACTACATTCGTTGAGTTATAAAGCCGAGCTTGATCTTTGGGGCTATCCATGTTCATATCATACTTCTACGTATGTGATTTCTTTTAGCTTAGTTCAATGCAATGTTTAGTTTGACATGAGAATGTGTGGTAATCCGACTTCGGGTAGTGTTATAGGTTGCAACACGGTCATTCTACCCTTAATCTAGAAGCTATTCCGATTGGTGAACCCGTCCAGAGCTACATTCGTTGAGTTATAAAGCCGAGCTTGATCATTGGAGCTATCCATGTTCATATCATACTTCTACGCATGTGATCTCTTTTAGCTTACTTCAATGCATTGTAAGGTTAGTTTCACATGAGAAAGTGTACTAATCCGACTACGTGTGGTGTTATAGGTTGCAACATGGTCATTCTTCCCTTAATCTAGAAGCTATTCCGATTGGTGAACCCGTCCTGAGCTACATTCGTTGAGTTATAAATCCGAACTTGATAATTGGAGCTCTCCATGTTCATATCATACTTTTACGCATGTGATCTCTTTTAGCTTACTTCAATGCATTGTAAGGTTAGTTTCAAATGAGAAAGTGTACTAATCCGACTTCGTGTGGTGTAATAGGTTGCAACACGGTCATTCTTCCCTTAATCTAGAAGCTATTCCGATTGGTGAACCCGTCCTGAGCTACATTCGTTGAGTTATAAATCCGAACTTGATAATTGGAGCTCTCCATGTTCATATCATACTTTTACGCATGTGATCTCTTTTAGCTTACTTCAATGCATTGTAAGGTTAGTTTCAAATGAGAAAGTGTGCTAATCCGACTTCAGGTGGTGTAATAGGTAGCAACACGGTCCTTCTTCCCTTAACCTAGAAGCTATTCCGATTGGTGAACCCGCAATGAGCTACATTCATTGAGTTATAAAGCGAAGCTTGATCATTGGAGCTATCCATGTTCATATAATATTTCTACGCAAATGATCTCTTTTAGCTTAGTTCAATGCAATGTTTTGTTTGACATGAGAAAGTGTGCTCATCCGACTTCGGGTGGTGTAATAGGTTGCAACACGGTGATTCGTCCCTTAATCTAGAAGTTATTCCGATTGGTGAACCCGTAATAAGCTACATTCGTTGAGTTATAAAGCCGAGCTTGATCATTGGAGCTATCCATGTTCATATCATACTTCTACGCATGTGATCTCTTTTAGCTTAGTTCAATGCAATGTTTAGTTTGACATGAGAAAGTGGGGTAATCCGACTTCGGGTAGTGTTATAGATTGCAACACGGTCATTCTTCCCTTAATCTAGAAGCTATTTCGATTGGTGAACCCGTCCTGAACTACATTCGTTGAGTTATAAAGCCGAGCTTGATCTTTGGAGCTATCCATGTTCATATCATACTTCTACGTATGTGATCTCTTTTAGCTTAGATCAATGCAATGTTTAGTTTGACATGAGAATGTGTGGTAATCCGACTTCGGGTAGTGTTATAGGTTGCAACACGGTCATTCTACCCATAATCTAGAAGCTATTCCGATTGGTGAACCCGTCCAGAGCTATATTCGTTGAGTTATAAAGCCGAGCTTGATCATTGGAGCTATCCATGTTCATATCATACTTCTACGCATGTGATCTCTTTTAGCTTAGTTCAATGCAATGTTTAGTTTGACATGAGAAAGTGTGCTAATCCGACTTCAGGTGATTTAATAGGTAGCAACACGGTCCTTCTTCCCTTAACCTAGAAGCTATTCCGATTGGTGAACCCCAAATGAGCTACATTCATTGAGTTATAAAGCGAGGCTTGATCATTGGAGCTATCCATGTTCATATAATATTTCTACGCAAATGATCTCTTTTAGCTTAGTTCAATGCAATGTTTTGTTTGACATGAGAAAGTGTGCTCATCCGACTTCGGGTGGTGTAATAGGTTGCAACACGGTGATTCGTCCCTTAATCTAGAAGTTATTCCGATTGGTGAACCCGTAATGAGCTACATTCGTTGAGTTATAAAGCCGAGCTTGATCATTGGAGCTATCCATGTTCATATCATACTTCTACGCATGTGATCTCTTTTAGCTTAGTTCAATGCAATGTTTAGTTTGACATGAGAATGTGTGGTAATCCGACTTCGGGTAGTGTTATAGGTTGCAACACGGTCATTCTACCCATAATCTAGAAGCTATTCCGATTGGTGAACCCGTCCAGAGCTATATTCGTTGAGTTATAAAGCCGAGCTTGATCATTGGAGCTATCCATGTTCATATCATACTTCTACGCATGTGATCTCTTTTAGCTTAGTTCAATGCAATGTTTAGTTTGACATGAGAAAGTGTGCTAATCCGACTTCAGGTGATTTAATAGGTAGCAACACGGTCCTTCTACCCTTAACCTAGAAGCTATTCCGATTGGTGAACCCCAAATGAGCTACATTCATTGAGTTATAAAGCGAGGCTTGATCATTGGAGCTATCCATGTTCATATAATATTTCTACGCAAATGATCTCTTTTAGCTTAGTTCAATGCAATGTTTTGTTTGACATGAGAAAGTGTGCTCATCCGACTTCGGGTGGTGTAATAGGTTGCAACACGGTGATTCGTCCCTTAATCTAGAAGTTATTCCGATTGGTGAACCCGTAATGAGCTACATTCGTTGAGTTATAAAGCCGAGCTTGATCATTGGAGCTATCCATGTTCATATCATACTTCTACGCATGTGATCTCTTTTAGCTTAGTTCAATGCAATGTTTAGTTTGACATGAGAAAGTGGGGTAATCTGACTTCGGGTAGTGTTATAGATTGCAACACGGTCATTCTTCCCTTAATCCAGAAGCTATTTCGATTGGTGAACCCGTCCTGAACTACATTCGTTGAGTTATAAAGCCGAGCTTGATCTTTGGAGCTATCCATGTTCATATCATACTTCTACGTATGTGATCTCTTTTAGCTTAGATCAATGCAATGTTTAGTTTGACATGAGAATGTGTGGTAATCCGACTTCGGGTAGTGTTATAGGTTGCAACACGGTCATTCTACCCATAATCTAGAAGCTATTCCGATTGGTGAACCCGTCCAGAGCTATATTCGTTGAGTTATAAAGCCGAGCTTGATCATTGGAGCTATCCATGTTAATATCATACTTCTACGCATGTGATCTCTTTTAGCTTAGTTCAATGCAATGTTTTGTTTGACATGAGAAAGTGTGCTCATCCGACTTCGGGTGGTGTAATAGGTTGCAACACGGTCATTCTTCCCTTAATCTAGAAGTTATTCCGATTGGTGAACCCGTAATGAGCTACATTCGTTGAGTTATAAAGCCGAACTTGATAATTGGAGCTCTCCATGTTCATATCATACTTTTACGCATGTGATCTCTTTTAGCTTACTTCAATGCATTGTAAGGTTAGTTTCAAATGAGAAAGTGTACTAATCCGACTTCGTGTGGTGTAATAGGTTGCAACACGGTCATTCTTCCCTTAATCTAGAAGCTATTCCGATTGGTGAACCCGTCCTGAGCTACATTCGTTGAGTTATAAATCCGAACTTGATAATTGGAGCTCTCCATGTTCATATCATACTTTTACGCATGTGATCTCTTTTAGCTTACTTCAATGCATTGTAAGGTTAGTTTCAAATGAGAAAGTGTGCTAATCCGACTTCAGGTGGTGTAATAGGTAGCAACACGGTCCTTCTTCCCTTAACCTAGAAGCTATTCCGATTGGTGAACCCGCAATGAGCTACATTCATTGAGTTATAAAGCGAAGCTTGATCATTGGAGCTATCCATGTTCATATAATATTTCTACGCAAATGATCTCTTTTAGCTTAGTTCAATGCAATGTTTTGTTTGACATGAGAAAGTGTGCTCATCCGACTTCGGGTGGTGTAATAGGTTGCAACACGGTGATTCGTCCCTTAATCTAGAAGTTATTCCGATTGGTGAACCCGTAATAAGCTACATTCGTTGAGTTATAAAGCCGAGCTTGATCATTGGAGCTATCCATGTTCATATCATACTTCTACGCATGTGATCTCTTTTAGCTTAGTTCAATGCAATGTTTAGTTTGACATGAGAAAGTGGGGTAATCCGACTTCGGGTAGTGTTATAGATTGCAACACGGTCATTCTTCCCTTAATCTAGAAGCTATTTCGATTGGTGAACCCGTCCTGAACTACATTCGTTGAGTTATAAAGCCGAGCTTGATCTTTGGAGCTATCCATGTTCATATCATACTTCTACGTATGTGATCTCTTTTAGCTTAGATCAATGCAATGTTTAGTTTGACATGAGAATGTGTGGTAATCCGACTTCGGGTAGTGTTATAGGTTGCAACACGGTCATTCTACCCATAATCTAGAAGCTATTCCGATTGGTGAACCCGTCCAGAGCTATATTCGTTGAGTTATAAAGCCGAGCTTGATCATTGGAGCTATCCATGTTCATATCATACTTCTACGCATGTGATCTCTTTTAGCTTAGTTCAATGCAATGTTTAGTTTGACATGAGAAAGTGTGCTAATCCGACTTCAGGTGATTTAATAGGTAGCAACACGGTCCTTCTTCCCTTAACCTAGAAGCTATTCCGATTGGTGAACCCCAAATGAGCTACATTCATTGAGTTATAAAGCGAGGCTTGATCATTGGAGCTATCCATGTTCATATAATATTTCTACGCAAATGATCTCTTTTAGCTTAGTTCAATGCAATGTTTTGTTTGACATGAGAAAGTGTGCTCATCCGACTTCGGGTGGTGTAATAGGTTGCAACACGGTGATTCGTCCCTTAATCTAGAAGTTATTCCGATTGGTGAACCCGTAATGAGCTACATTCGTTGAGTTATAAAGCCGAGCTTGATCATTGGAGCTATCCATGTTCATATCATACTTCTACGCATGTGATCTCTTTTAGCTTAGTTCAATGCAATGTTTAGTTTGACATGAGAATGTGTGGTAATCCGACTTCGGGTAGTGTTATAGGTTGCAACACGGTCATTCTACCCATAATCTAGAAGCTATTCCGATTGGTGAACCCGTCCAGAGCTATATTCGTTGAGTTATAAAGCCGAGCTTGATCATTGGAGCTATCCATGTTCATATCATACTTCTACGCATGTGATCTCTTTTAGCTTAGTTCAATGCAATGTTTAGTTTGACATGAGAAAGTGTGCTAATCCGACTTCAGGTGATTTAATAGGTAGCAACACGGTCCTTCTACCCTTAACCTAGAAGCTATTCCGATTGGTGAACCCCAAATGAGCTACATTCATTGAGTTATAAAGCGAGGCTTGATCATTGGAGCTATCCATGTTCATATAATATTTCTACGCAAATGATCTCTTTTAGCTTAGTTCAATGCAATGTTTTGTTTGACATGAGAAAGTGTGCTCATCCGACTTCGGGTGGTGTAATAGGTTGCAACACGGTGATTCGTCCCTTAATCTAGAAGTTATTCCGATTGGTGAACCCGTAATGAGCTACATTCGTTGAGTTATAAAGCCGAGCTTGATCATTGGAGCTATCCATGTTCATATCATACTTCTACGCATGTGATCTCTTTTAGCTTAGTTCAATGCAATGTTTAGTTTGACATGAGAAAGTGGGGTAATCTGACTTCGGGTAGTGTTATAGATTGCAACACGGTCATTCTTCCCTTAATCCAGAAGCTATTTCGATTGGTGAACCCGTCCTGAACTACATTCGTTGAGTTATAAAGCCGAGCTTGATCTTTGGAGCTATCCATGTTCATATCATACTTCTACGTATGTGATCTCTTTTAGCTTAGATCAATGCAATGTTTAGTTTGACATGAGAATGTGTGGTAATCCGACTTCGGGTAGTGTTATAGGTTGCAACACGGTCATTCTACCCATAATCTAGAAGCTATTCCGATTGGTGAACCCGTCCAGAGCTATATTCGTTGAGTTATAAAGCCGAGCTTGATCATTGGAGCTATCCATGTTAATATCATACTTCTACGCATGTGATCTCTTTTAGCTTAGTTCAATGCAATGTTTTGTTTGACATGAGAAAGTGTGCTCATCCGACTTCGGGTGGTGTAATAGGTTGCAACACGGTGATTCGTCCCTTAATCTAGAAGTTATTCCGATTGGTGAACCCGTAATGAGCTACATTCGTTGAGTTATAAAGCCGAGCTTGATCATTGGAGCTATCCATGTTCATATCATACTTCTACGCATGTGATCTCTTTTAGCTTAGTTCAATGCAATGTTTAGTTTGACATGAGAAAGTGGGGTAATCTGACTTCGGGTAGTGTTATAGATTGCAACACGGTCATTCTTCCCTTAATCCAGAAGCTATTTCGATTGGTGAACCCGTCCTGAACTACATTCGTTGAGTTATAAAGCCGAGCTTGATCTTTGGAGCTATCCATGTTCATATCATACTTCTACGTATGTGATCTCTTTTAGCTTAGATCAATGCAATGTTTAGTTTGACATGAGAATGTGTGGTAATCCGACTTCGGGTAGTGTTATAGGTTGCAACACGGTCATTCTACCCATAATCTAGAAGCTATTCCGATTGGTGAACCCGTCCAGAGCTATATTCGTTGAGTTATAAAGCCGAGCTTGATCATTGGAGCTATCCATGTTCATATCATACTTCTACGCATGTGATCTCTTTTAGCTTACTTCAATGCATTGTAAGGTTAGTTTCACATGAGAAAGTGTACTAATCCGACTACGTGTGGTGTAATATGTTGCAACACGGTCATTCTTCCCTTAATCCAGAAGCTATTCCGATTGGTTAACCGGCAATGAGATACATTCGTTGAGTTATAAAACCGAGCTTGATCATTGGAGCTATCTATGTTCATATCATACTTCTACGCATGTGATCTCTTTTAGCTTAGTTCAATGCAATGTTTAGTTTGACATGGGAAAGTGTGCTAATCCGACTTCAGGTGGTGTAATAGGTAGCAAGACGGTCCTTCTTCCCTTAATCTAGAAGCTATGCCGATTGGTGAACCCGCAATGAGCTACATTCATTGAGTTATAAAGCCAAGCTTGATCATTGGAGCTATCCATGTTCATATCATACTTCTACGCATGTGATCTCTTTTAGCTTAGTTCAATGCAATGTTTAGTTTGACATGAGAATGTGTGGTAATCCGACTTCGGGTAGTGTTATAGGTTGCAACACGGTCATTCTACCCATAATCTAGAAGCTATTCCGATTGGTGAACCCGTCCAGAGCTATATTCGTTGAGTTATAAAGCCGAGCTTGATCATTAGAGCTATCCATGTTCATATCATACTTCTACGCATGTGATCTCTTTTAGCTTACTTCAATGCATTGTAAGGTTAGTTTCACATGAGAAAGTGTACTAATCCGACTACGTGTGGTGTAATATGTTGCAACACGGTCATTCTTCCCTTAATCCAGAAGCTATTCCGATTGGTTAACCCGCAATGAGATACATTCGTTGAGTTATAAAGCCGATCTTGATCATTGGAGCTATCTATGTTCATATCATACTTCTACGCATGTGATCTCTTTTAGCTTAGTTCAATGCAATGTTTAGTTTGACATGGGAAAGTGTGCTAATCCGACTTCAGGTGGTGTTATAGGTAGCAACACGGTCCTTCTTCCCTTAATCTAGAAGCTATTCCGATTGGTGAACCCGCAGTGAGCTACATTCATTGAGTTATAAAGCCAAGCTTGATCATTGGAGCTATCCATGTTCATATAATATTTCTACGCATATGATCTCTTTTAGCTTAGTTCAATGCAATGTTTTGTTTGACATGAGAAAGTGTGCTCATCCGACTTCGGGTGGTGTAATAGGTTGCAACACGGTCATTCGTCCCTTAATCTAGAAGTTATTCCGATTGGTGAACCCGTAATGACCTACATTCATTGAGTTATAAAGTCGAGCTTGATCATTGGAGCTATCCATGTTCATATCATATTTCAACGCATGTGATCTCTTTTAGCTTAGTTCAATGCAATGTTTAGTTTGACATGGGAAAGTGTGCTAATCCGACTTCAGGTGGTGTAATAGGTAGCAACACGGTCCTTCTTCCCTTCATCGAGAAGCTATTCCGATTGGTGAACCCGCAATGAGCTACATTCATTGAGTTATAAAGCCAAGCTTGATCATTGGAGCTATCCATGTTCATATAATATTTCTACGCATATGATCTCTTTTAGCTTAGTTCAATGCAATGTTTTGTTTGACATGAGAAAGTGTGCTCATCCGACTTCGGGTGGTGTAATAGGTTGCAACACGGTCATTCGTCCCTTAATCTAGAAGTTATTCCGATTGGTGAACCCGTAATGAGCTACATTCGTTGAGTTATAAAGTCGAGCTTGATCATTGGAGCTATCCATGTTCATATCATATTTCAACGCATGTGACCTCTTTTAGCTTAGTTCAATGCAATGTTTAGTTTGACATGGGAAAGTGTGCTAATCCGACTTCGGGTAGTGTAATAGGTAGCAACACGGTCATTCTTCAATTAATCTAGAAGCTATTCCGATTGGTGAACCTGTCCTAAGCTACATTCGTTGAGTTATAAATCCGAACTTGATCATTGGAGCTCTCCATGTTCATATCATACTTTTACGCATGTGATATCTTTTAGCTTACTTCAATGCATTGTAAGGTTAGTTTCACATGAGAAAGTGTACTAATCCGACTTCGTGTGGTGTAATATGTTGTAACACGGTCATTCTTCCCTTAATCCAGAAGCTATTCCGATTCGTTAACCCGCAATGAGCTACATTCGTTGAGTTATAAAGCTGAGCTTGATCATTGGAGCTATCTATGTTCATATCATACTTCTACGCATGTGATCTCTTTTAGCTTAGTTCAATGCAATGTTTAGTTTGACATGGGAAAGTGTGCTAATCCGACTTCAGGTGGTGTAATAGGTAGCAACACGGTCCTCCTTCCCTTAATCTAGAAGCTATTCCGATTGGTGAACCCGCAATGAGCTACATTCATTGAGTTATAAAGCCAAGCTTGATCATTGGAGCTATCCATGTTCATATAATATTTCTACGCATATGATCTCTTTTAGCTTAGTTCAATGAAATGTTTTGTTTGACATGAGAAAGTGTACTCATCCGACTTCGGGTGGTGTAATAGGTTGCAACACGGTCATTCGTCCCTTAATCTAGAAGTTATTCCGATTGGTGAACCCGTAATGAGCTACATTCGTTGAGTTATAAAGTCGAGCTTGATCATTGGAGCAATCCATGTTCATATCATATTTCAACGCATGTGACCTCTTTTAGCTTAGTTCAATGCAATGTTTAGTTTGACATGGGAAAGTGTGCTAATCCGACTTCGGGTAGTGTAATAGGTAGCAACACGGTCATTCTTCCCTTAATCTAGAAGCTATTCCGATTGGTGAACCTGTCCTGAGCTACATTCGTTGAGTTATAAATCCGAACTTGATCATTGGAGCTCTCCATGTTCATATCATACTTTTACGCATGTGATATCTTTTAGCTTACTTCAATGCATTGTAAGGTTAGTTTCACATGAGAAAGTGTACTAATCCGACTTCGTGTGGTGTAATATGTTGTAACACGGTCATTCTTCCCTTAATCCAGAAGCTATTCCGATTGGTTAACCCGCAATGAGCTACATTCGTTGAGTTATAAAGCTGAGCTTGATCATTGGAGCTATCTATGTTCATATCATACTTCTACGCATGTGATCTCTTTTAGCTTAGTTCAATGCAATGTTTAGTTTGACATGGGAAAGTGTGCTAATCCGACTTAAGGTGGTGTAATAGGTAGCAACACGGTCCTTCTTCCCTTAATCGAGAAGCTATTCCGATTGGTGAACCCGCAATGAGCTACATTCATTGAGTTATAAAGCCAAGCTTGATCATTGGAGCTATCCATGTTCATATAATATTTCTACGCATATGATCTCTTTTAGCTTAGTTCAATGCAATGTTTTGTTTGACATGAGAAAGTGTGCTCATCCGACTTCGGGTGGTGTAATAGGTTGCAACACGGTCATTCGTCCCTTAATCTAGAAGTTATTCCGATTGGTGAACCCGTAATGAGCTACATTCGTTGAGTTATAAAGTCGAGCTTGATCATTGGAGCTATCCATGTTCATATCATATTTCTACGCATGTGACCTCTTTTAGCTTAGTTCAATGTAATGTTTAGTTTGACATGGGAAAGTGTGCTAATCCGACTTCGGGTAGTGTAATAGGTAGCAACACGGTCATTCTTCCCTTAATCTAGAAGCTATTCCGATTGGTGAACCTGTCCTGAGCTACATTCGTTGAGTTATAAATCCGAACTTGATCATTGGAGCTCTCCATGTTCATATCATACTTTTACGCATGTGATCTCTTTTAGCTTACTTCAATGCATTGTAAGGTTAGTTTCACATGAGAAAGTGTACTAATCCGACTTCGTGTGGTGTAATATGTTGCAACACGGTCATTCTTCCCTTAATCCAGAAGCTATTCCGATTGGTTAACCCGCAATGAGCTACATTCGTTGAGTTATAAAGCCGAGCTTGATCATTGGAGCTATCCATGTTCATATCATACTTCTACGCATGTGATCTCTTTTAGCTTAGTTCAATGCAATGTTTAGTTTGACATGAGAAAGTGTGCTAATCCGACTTCAGGTGGTGTAATAGGTAGCAACACGGTCCTTCTTCCCTTAAACGAGAAGCTATTCCGATTGGTGAACCCGCAATGAGCTACATTCATTGAGTTATAAAGCCAAGCTTGATCATTGGAGCTATCCATGTTCATATAATATTTCTACGCATATGATCTCTTTTAGCTTAGTTCAATGCAATGTTTTGTTTGACATGAGAAAGTGTGCTCATCCGACTTCGGGTGGTGTAATAGGTTGCAACACGGTCATTCGTCCCTTAATCTAGAAGTTATTCCGATTGGTGAACCCGTAATGAGCTACATTCGTTGAGTTATAAAGTCGAGCTTGATCATTGGAGCTATCCATGTTCATATCATATTTCAACGTATGTGACCTCTTTTAGCTTAGTTCAATGCAATGTTTAGTTTGACATGGGAAAGTGTGCTAATCCGACTTCGGGTAGTGTAATAGGTAGCAACACGGTCATTCTTCCCTTAATCTAGAAGCTATTCCGATTGGTGAACCTGTCCTGAGCTACATTCGTTGAGTTATAAATCCGAACTTGATCATTGGAGCTCTCCATGTTCATATCATACTTTTACGCATGTGATCTCTTTTAGCTTACTTCAATGCATTGTAAGGTTAGTTTCACATGAGAAAGTGTACTAATCCGACTTCGTGTGGTGTAATATGTTGCAACACGGTCATTCTTCCCTTAATCCAGAAGCTATTCCGATTGGTTAACCCGCAATGAGCTACATTCGTTGAGTTATAAAGCTGAGCTTGATCATTGGAGCTATCTATGTTCATATCATACTTCTACGCATGTGATCTCTTTTAGCTTAGTTTAATGCAATGTTTAGTTTGACATGGGAAAGTGTGCTAATCCGACTTCAGGTGGTGTAATAGGTAGCAACACGGTCCTTCTTCCCTTAATCTAGAAGCTATTCCGATTGGTAAACCCGCAATAAGCTACATTCATTGAGTTATAAAGCCAAGCTTGATCATTGGAGCTATCCATGTTCATATAATATTTCTACGCATATGATCTCTTTTAGCTTAGTTCAATGCAATGTTTTGTTTGACATGAGAAAGTGTGCTCATCCGACTTCGGGTGGTGTAATAGGTTGCAACACGGTCATTCGTCCCTTAATCTAGAAGTTATTCCGATTGGTGAACCCGTAATGAGCTACATTCGTTGAGTTATAAAGTCGAGCTTGATCATTGGAGCTATCCATGTTCATATCATATTTCTACGCATGTGACCTCTTTTAGCTTAGTTCAATGTAATGTTTAGTTTGACATGGGAAAGTGTGCTAATCCGACTTCGGGTAGTGTAATAGGTAGCAACACGGTCATTCTTCCCTTAATCTAGAAGCTATTCCGATTGGTGAACCTGTCCTGAGCTACATTCGTTGAGTTATAAATCCGAACTTGATCATTGGAGCTCTCCATGTTCATATCATACTTTTACGCATGTGATCTCTTTTAGCTTACTTCAATGCATTGTAAGGTTAGTTTCACATGAGAAAGTGTACTAATCCGACTTCGTGTGGTGTAATATGTTGCAACACGGTCATTCTTCCCTTAATCTAGAAGCTATTCCGATTGGTGAACCCGCAATGAGCTACATTCGTTGAGTTATAAAGCCGAGCTTGATCATTGGAGCTATCCATGTTCATATCATACTTCAATGCATGTGATCTCTTTTAGCTTACTTCAATGCAATGTTTAGTTTGACAAGAGAAAGTGTGCTAATCCGACTTCAGGTGGTGTAATAGGTAGCAACACGGTCCTTCTTCCCTTAATCTAGAAGCTATTCCGATTGGTGAACCCGCAATGAGCTACATTCATTGAGTTATAAAGCCAAGCTTGATCATTGGAGCTATCCATGTTCATATCATATTTCTACGCATATGATCTCTTTTAGCTTAGTTCAATGCAATGTTTTGTTTGACATGAGAAAGTGTGCTCATCCGACTTCGGGTGGTGTAATAGGTTGCAACACGGTCATTCGTCCCTTAATCTAGAAGTTATTCCGATTGGTGAACCCGTAATGAGCTACATTCGTTGAGTTATAAAGTCGAGCTTGATCATTGGAGCTATCCATGTTCATATCATATTTCTACGCATGTGACCTCTTTTAGCTTAGTTCAATGCAATGTTTAGTTTGACATGGGAAAGTGTGCTAATCCGACTTCGGGTAGTGTAATAGGTAGCAACACGGTCATTCTTCCCTTAATCTAGAAGCTATTCCGATTGGTGAACCTGTCCTGAGCTACATTCGTTGAGTTATAAATCCGAACTTGATCATTGGAGCTCTCCATGTTCATATCATACTTTTACGCATGTGATCTCTTTTAGCTTACTTCAATGCATTGTAAGGTTAGTTTCACATGAGAAAGTGTACTAATCCGACTTCGTGTGGTGTAATATGTTGCAACACGGTCATTCTTCCCTTAATCCATAAGCTATTCCGATTGGTTAACCCGCAATGAGCTACATTCGTTGAGTTATAAAGCCGAGCTTGATCATTGGAGCTATCCATGTTCATATCATACTTCTACGCATGTGATCTCTTTTAGCTTAGTTCAATGCAATGTTTAGTTTGACATGAGAAAGTGTGCTAATCCGACTTCAGGTGGTGTAATAGGTAGCAACACGGTCCTTCTTCCCTTAATCTAGAAGCTATTCCGATTGGTGAACCCGCAATGAGCTACATTCATTTAGTTATAAAGCCAAGCTTGATCATTGGAGCTATCCATGTTCATATAATATTTCTACGCATATGATCTCTTTTAGCTTAGTTCAATGCAATGTTTAGTTTGATATGAGAAAGTGTGTTCATCCGACTTCGGGTGGTGTAATAGGTTGCAACACGGTCATTCGTCCCTTAATCTAGAAGTTATTCCGATTGGTGAACCCGTAATGAGCTACATTCGTTGAGTTATAAAGTCGAGCTTGATCATTGGAGCTATCCATGTTCATATCATATTTCTACGCATGTGACCTCTTTTAGCTTAGTTCAATGTAATGTTTAGTTTGACATGGGAAAGTGTGCTAATCCGACTTCGGGTAGTGTAATAGGTAGCAACACGGTCATTCTTCCCTTAATCTAGAAGCTATTCCGATTGGTGAACCTGTCCTGAGCTACATTCGTTGAGTTATAAATCCGAACTTGATCATTGGAGCTCTCCATGTTCATATCATACTTTTACGCATGTGATCTCTTTTAGCTTACTTCAATGCATTGTAAGGTTAGTTTCACATGAGAAAGTGTACTAATCCGACTTCGTGTGGTGTAATATGTTGCAACACGGTCATTCTTCCCTTAATCTAGAAGCTATTCCGATTGGTGAACCCGCAATGAGCTACATTCGTTGAGTTATAAAGCCGAGCTTGATCATTGGAGCTATCCATGTTCATATCATACTTCAATGCATGTGATCTCTTTTAGCTTACTTCAATGCAATGTTTAGTTTGACAAGAGAAAGTGTGCTAATCCGACTTCAGGTGGTGTAATAGGTAGCAACACGGTCCTTCTTCCCTTAATCTAGAAGCTATTCCGATTGGTGAACCCGCAATGAGCTACATTCATTGAGTTATAAAGCCAAGCTTGATCATTGGAGCTATCCATGTTCATATCATATTTCTACGCATATGATCTCTTTTAGCTTAGTTCAATGCAATGTTTTGTTTGACATGAGAAAGTGTGCTCATCCGACTTCGGGTGGTGTAATAGGTTGCAACACGGTCATTCGTCCCTTAATCTAGAAGTTATTCCGATTGGTGAACCCGTAATGAGCTACATTCGTTGAGTTATAAAGTCGAGCTTGATCATTGGAGCTATCCATGTTCATATCATATTTCTACGCATGTGACCTCTTTTAGCTTAGTTCAATGCAATGTTTAGTTTGACATGGGAAAGTGTGCTAATCCGACTTCGGGTAGTGTAATAGGTAGCAACACGGTCATTCTTCCCTTAATCTAGAAGCTATTCCGATTGGTGAACCTGTCCTGAGCTACATTCGTTGAGTTATAAATCCGAACTTGATCATTGGAGCTCTCCATGTTCATATCATACTTTTACGCATGTGATCTCTTTTAGCTTACTTCAATGCATTGTAAGGTTAGTTTCACATGAGAAAGTGTACTAATCCGACTTCGTGTGGTGTAATATGTTGCAACACGGTCATTCTTCCCTTAATCCATAAGCTATTCCGATTGGTTAACCCGCAATGAGCTACATTCGTTGAGTTATAAAGCCGAGCTTGATCATTGGAGCTATCCATGTTCATATCATACTTCTACGCATGTGATCTCTTTTAGCTTAGTTCAATGCAATGTTTAGTTTGACATGAGAAAGTGTGCTAATCCGACTTCAGGTGGTGTAATAGGTAGCAACACGGTCCTTCTTCCCTTAATCTAGAAGCTATTCCGATTGGTGAACCCGCAATGAGCTACATTCATTTAGTTATAAAGCCAAGCTTGATCATTGGAGCTATCCATGTTCATATAATATTTCTACGCATATGATCTCTTTTAGCTTAGTTCAATGCAATGTTTAGTTTGATATGAGAAAGTGTGTTCATCCGACTTCGGGTGGTGTAATAGGTTGCAACACGGTCATTCGTCCCTTAATCTAGAAGTTATTCCGATTGGTGAACCCGTAATGAGCTACATTCGTTGAGTTATAAAGTCGAGCTTGATCATTGGAGCTATCCATGTTCATATCATATTTCTACGCATGTGACCTCTTTTAGCTTATTTCAATGTAATGTTTAGTTTGACATGGGAAAGTGTGCTAATCCGACTTCGGGTAGTGTAATAGGTAGCAACATGGTCATTCTTCCCTTAATCTAGAAGCTATTCCGATTGGTGAACCTGTCCTCAGCTACATTCGTTGAGTTATAAATCCGAACTTGATCATTGGAGCTCTCCATGTTCATATCATACTTTTACGCATGTGATCTCTTTTAGCTTACTTCAATGCATTGTAAGGTTAGTTTCACATGAGAAAGTGTACTAATCCGACTTCGTGTGGTGTAATATGTTGCAACACGGTCATTCTTCCCTTAATCCAGAAGCTA
The DNA here is from genome assembly GCA_963920545.1 of Lepidium didymum. Taxonomy (NCBI): domain Eukaryota; kingdom Viridiplantae; phylum Streptophyta; class Magnoliopsida; order Brassicales; family Brassicaceae; genus Lepidium; species Lepidium didymum. The sequence goes on along the minus strand of OY986993.1, from coordinate 10,444,188 downwards.
TTCCGATTGGTTAACCCGCAATGAGCTACATTCGTTGAGTTATAAAGCCGAGCTTGATCATTGGAGCTATCCATGTTCATATCATACTTCTACGCATGTGATCTCTTTTAGCTTAGTTCAATGCAATGTTTAGTTTGACATGAGAAAGTGTGCTAATCCGACTTCAGGTGGTGTAATAGGTAGCAACACGGTCCTTCTTCCCTTAATCTAGAAGCTATTCCGATTGGTGAACCCGCAATGAGCTACATTCATTGAGTTATAAAGCCAAGCTTGATCATTGGAGCTATCCATGTTCATATCATATTTCTACGCATATGATCTCTTTTAGCTTAGTTCAATGCAATGTTTTGTTTGACATGAGAAAGTGTGCTCATCCGACTTCGGGTGGTGTAATAGGTTGCAACACGGTCATTCGTCCCTTAATCTAGAAGTTATTCTGATTGGTAAACCCGTAATGTGCTACATTCGTTGAGTTATAAAGTCGAGCTTGATCATTGGAGCTATCCATGTTCATATCATATTTCTACGCATGTGATCTCTTTTAGCTTAGTTCAATGCAATGTTTAGTTTGACATGAGAAAGTTTGCTAATCTGACTTCGGGTGGTGTAATAGGTAGCAACACGGTCACTCTTCTCTTAATCTAGAAGCTATTCCGATTGGTGAACCCGCAATGAACTACATTCATTGAGTTATAAAGCCGAGCTTGATCGTTAGAGCTATCCATGTTCATATCATACTTCTACGCATGTAATCTCTTTTAGCTTAGTTCAATGTAATGTTTAGTTTGACATGAGAAAGTGGGGTAATCCGACTTCGGGTAGTGTTATAGGTTGCAACACGGTCATTCTTCCCTTAATCTAGAAGTTATTCCGATTGGTGAACCCGTAATGAGCTACATTCCTTGAGTTATAAAGTCGAGCTTGATCATTGGAGCAATCCATGTTCATATCATATTTCTACGCATGTGATCTCTTTTAGCTTAGTTCAATGCAATATTTAGTTTGACATGAGAAAGTGTTGTAATCCGACTTCGGGTAGTGTTATAGGTTGCAACACGGTCATTCTACCCTTAATCTAGAAGCTATTCCGATTGGTGAACCCGTCCTGAGCTACATTCGTTGAGTTATAAAGCCGAGCTTGATCATTGGAGCTATCCATGTTCATATCTTACTTCTACGCATGTGATTTCTTTTAGCTTAGTTCAATGCATTGTAAGGTTAGTTTGACATGAGAAAATGTACTAATCTGACTTCGTGTGGTTTAATAGGTTGCAACACGGTCTTTCTTCCTTTAATCCATAAGCTATTGCGATAGGTTAACCCGCAATGAGCTACATTCGTTGAGTTATAAAGCCGAGCTTGATCATTGGAGCTATCCATGTTCATATCATATTTCTACGCATGTGATCTGTTTTAGCTTAGTTCAATGCAATGTTTAGTTTGACATGAGAAAGTGTGCTCGTCCGACTTCGGGTGGTATTATAGGTTGCAACACGGTCATTCGTCCCTTAATCTATAAGTTATTCCGATTGGTGAACCCGTAATGAGCTACATTCCTTGAGTTATAAAGTCGAGCTTGATCATTGGAGCAATCCATGTTCATATCATATTTCTACGCATGTGATCTCTTTTAGCTTAGTTCAATGCAATATTTAGTTTGACATGAGAAAGTGTGCTAATCCGACTTCGGGTGGTGTAATAGGTAGCAACACGGTCATTCTTCCCTTAATATAGAAGCTATTCCGATTGGTGAACCCGCAATGAGCTACATTCATTGAGTTATAAAGCCAAGCTTGATCATTGGAGCTATCCATGTTCATATCATATTTCTACGCATATGATCTCTTTTAGCTTAGTTCAATGCAATGTTTAGTTTGATATGAGAAAGTGTGTTCATCCGACTTCTGGTGGTGTAATAGGTTGCAACACGGTCATTCTTCCCTTAATCTAGAAGTTATTCCGATTGGTGAACCCGTAATGAGCTACATTCGTTGAGTTATAAAGTCGAGCTTGATCATTGGAGCTATCCATGTTCATATCATATTTCTACGCATGTGACCTCTTTTAGCTTAGTTCAATGCAATGTTTAGTTTGACATGGGAAAGTGTGCTAATCCGACTTCGGGTAGTGTAATAGGTAGGAACACGGTCATTCTTCCCTTAATCTAGAAGCTATTCCAATTGGTGAACCTGTCCTGAGCTACATTCGTTGAGTTATAAATCCGAACTTGATCATTGGAGCTCTCCATGTTCATATCATACTTTTACGCATGTGATCTCTTTTAGCTTACTTCAATGCATTGTAAGGTTAGTTTCACATGAGAAAGTGTACTAATCCGACTTCGTGTGGTGTAATATGTTGCAACACGGTCATTCTTCCCTTAATCCAGAAGCTATTCCGATTGGTTAACCCGCAATGAGCTACATTCGTTGAGTTATAAAGCCGAGCTTGATCATTGGAGCTATCCATGTTCATATCATACTTCTACGCATGTGATCTCTTTTAGCTTAGTTCAATGCAATGTTTAGTTTGACATGGGAAAGTGTGCTAATCCGACTTCAGGTGGTGTAATAGGTAGCAACACGGTCATTCTACCCTTAATCTAGAAGCTATTCCGATTGGTGAACCCGTCCTGAGCTACATTCGTTGAGTTATAAAGCCGAGCTTGATCATTGGAGCTATCCATGTTCATTTCTTACTTCTACGCATGTGATTTCTTTTAGCTTAGTTCAATGCATTGTAAGGTTAGTTTGACATGAGAAAGTGTACTAATCTGACTTCGTGTGGTTTAATAGATTGCAACACTGTCTTTCTTCCTTTAATCCATAAGCTATTGCGATAGGTTAACCCGCAATGAGCTACATTCGTTGAGTTATAAAGCCGAGCTTGATCATTGGAGCTATCCATGTTCATATCATATTTCTACGCATGTGATCTGTTTTAGCTTAGTTCAATGCAATGTTTAGTTTGACATGAGAAAGTGTGCTCGTCCGACTTCGGGTGGTATTATAGGTTGCAACACGGTCATTCGTCCCTTAATCTATAAGTTATTTCGATTGGTGAACCCGTAATGAGCTACATTCGATGAGTTATAAAGTCGAGCTTGATCATTGGAGCAATCCATGTTCATATCATATTTCTACGCATGTGATCTCTTTTAGCTTAGTTCAATGCAATATTTAGTTTGACATGAGAAAGTGTGCTAATCCGACTTCGGGTGGTGTAATAGGTAGCAACACGGTCATTCTTCCCTTAATCTAGAAGCTATTCCGATTGGTGAACCCGCAATGAGCTACATTCATTGAGTTATAAAGCCAAGCTTGATCATTGGAGCTATCCATGTTCATATCATATTTCTACGCATATGATCTCTTTTAGCTTAGTTCAATGCAATGTTTAGTTTGATATGAGAAAGTGTGTTCATCCGACTTCTGGTGGTGTAATAGGTTGCAACACGGTCATTCTTCCCTTAATCTAGAAGTTATTCCGATTGGTGAACCCGTAATGAGCTACATTCGTTGAGTTATAAAGTCGAGCTTGATCATTGGAGCTATCCATGTTCATATCATATTTCTACGCATGTGACCTCTTTTAGCTTAGTTCAATGCAATGTTTAGTTTGACATGGGAAAGTGTGCTAATCCGACTTCATGTAGTGTAATAGGTAGGAACACGGTCATTCTTCCCTTAATCTAGAAGCTATTCCGATTGGTGAACCTGTCCTGAGCTACATTCGTTGAGTTATAAATCCGAACTTGATCATTGGAGCTCTCCATGTTCATATCATACTTTTACGCATGTGATCTCTTTTAGCTTACTTCAATGCATTGTAAGGTTAGTTTCACATGAGAAAGTGTACTAATCCGACTTCGTGTGGTGTAATATGTTGCAACACGGTCATTCTTCCCTTAATCCAGAAGCTATTCCGATTGGTTAACCCGCAATGAGCTACATTCGTTGAGTTATAAAGCCGAGCTTGATCATTGGAGCTATCCATGTTCATATCATACTTCTACGCATGTGATCTCTTTTAGCTTAGTTCAATGCAATGTTTAGTTTGACATGGGAAAGTGTGCTAATCCGACTTCAGGTGGTGTAATAGGTAGCAACACGGTCATTCTACCCTTAATCTAGAAGCTATTCCGATTGGTGAACCCGTCCTGAGCTACATTCGTTGAGTTATAAAGCCGAGCTTGATCATTGGAGCTATCCATGTTCATATCTTACTTCTACGCATGTGATTTCTTTTAGCTTAGTTCAATGCAATGTTTAGTTTGACATGGGAAAGTGTGCTAATCCGACTTCGGGTAGTGTAATATGTAGCAACACGGTCATTCTTCCCTTAATCCAGAAGCTATTCCGATTGGTTAACCCGCAATGAGCTACATTCGTTGAGTTATAAAGCCGAGCTTGATCATTGGAGCTATCCATGTTCATATCATATTTCTACGCATGTGATCTGTTTTAGCTTAGTTCAATGCAATGTTTAGTTTGACATGAAAAAGTGTGCTAATCCGACTTCAGGTGGTGTAATAGGTAGCAACACGGTCCTTCTTCCCGTAATCTAGAAGCTATTCCGATTGGTGAACCCGCAATGAGCTATATTCATTGAGTTATAAAGCCAAGCTTGATCATTGGAGCTATCCATGTTCATATCATATTTCTACGCATATGATCTCTTTTAGCTTAGTTCAATGCAATGTTTTGTTTGACATGAGAAAGTGTGCTCATCCGACTTCGGGTGGTGTAATAGGTTGCAATACGGTCATTCGTCCCTTAATCTAGAAGTTATTCTGATTGGTGAACCCGTAATGTGCTACATTCGTTGAGTTATAAAGCCGAGCTTGATCATTGGAGCTATCCATGTTCATATCATATTTCTACGCATGTGATCTCTTTTAGCTTAGTTCAATGCAATGTTTAGTTTGACATGAGAAAGTTTGCTAATCTGACTTCGGGTGGTGTAATATGTAGCAACACGGTCACTCTTCTCTTAATCTAGAACCTATTCTGATTGGTGAACCCGCAATGAGCTACATTCATTGAGTTTTAAAGGCGAGTTTGATCGTTGGAGCTATCCATGTTCATATCATACTTCTACGCATGTGATTTCTTTTAGCTTAGTTCAATGCATTGTAAGGTTAGTTTGACATGAGAAAGTGTACTAATCTGACTTCGTGTGGTTTAATAGGTTGCAACACGGTCTTTCTTCCTTTAATCCATAAGCTATTGCGATAGGTTAACCCGCAATGAGCTACATTCGTTGAGTTATAAAGCCGAGCTTGATCATTGGAGCTATCCATGTTCATATCATACTTCTACGCATGTGATCTCTTTTAGCTTACTTCAATGCATTGTAAGGTTAGTTTCACATGAGAAAGTGTACTAATCCGACTTCGTGTGGTGTAATATGTTGCAACACGGTCATTCTTCCCTTAATCCAGAAGCTATTCCGATTGGTTAACCCGCAATGAGCTACATTCGTTGAGTTATAAAGCCGAGCTTGATCATTGGAGCTATCCATGTTCATATCATACTTCTACGCATGTGATCTCTTTTAGCTTAGTTCAATGCAATGTTTAGTTTGACATGGGAAAGTGTGCTAATCCGACTTCAGGTGGTGTAATAGGTAGCAACACGGTCATTCTACCCTTAATCTAGAAGCTATTCCGATTGGTGAACCCGTCCTGAGCTACATTCGTTGAGTTATAAAGCCGAGCTTGATCATTGGAGCTATCCATGTTCATATCATATTTCTACGCATGTGATCTGTTTTAGCTTAGTTCAATGCAATGTTTAGTTTGACATGAGAAAGTGTGCTCGTCCGACTTCGGGTGGTATTATAGGTTGCAACACGGTCATTCGTCCCTTAATCTATAAGTTATTTCGATTGGTGAACCCGTAATGAGCTACATTCGTTGAGTTATAAAGTCGAGCTTGATCATTGGAGCAATCCATGTTCATATCATATTTCTACGCATGTGATCTCTTTTAGCTTAGTTCAATGCAATATTTAGTTTGACATGAGAAAGTGTGCTAATCCGACTTCGGGTGGTGTAATAGGTAGCAACACGGTCATTCTTCCCTTAATCTAGAAGCTATTCCGATTGGTGAACCCGCAATGAGCTACATTCATTGAGTTATAAAGCCAAGCTTGATCATTGGAGCTATCCATGTTCATATCATATTTCTACGCATATGATCTCTTTTAGCTTAGTTCAATGCAATGTTTAGTTTGATATGAGAAAGTGTGTTCATCCGACTTCTGGTGGTGTAATAGGTTGCAACACGGTCATTCTTCCCTTAATCTAGAAGTTATTCCGATTGGTGAACCCGTAATGAGCTACATTCGTTGAGTTATAAAGTCGAGCTTCATCATTGGAGCTATCCATGTTCATATCATATTTCTACGCATGTGACCACTTTTAGCTTAGTTCAATGCAATGTTTAGTTTGACATGGGAAAGTGTGCTAATCCGACTTCGGGTAGTGTAATAGGTAGCAACACGGTCATTCTTCCCTTAATCTAGAAGCTATTCCGATTGGTGAACCTGTCCTGAGCTACATTCGTTGAGTTATAAATCCGAACTTGATCATTGGAGCTCTCCATGTTCATATCATACTTTTACGCATGTGATCTCTTTTAGCTTACTTCAATGCATTGTAAGGTTAGTTTCACATGAGAAAGTGTACTAATCCGACTTCGTGTGGTGTAATATGTTGCAACACGGTCATTCTTCCCTTAATCCAGAAGCTATTCTGATTGGTTAACCCGCAATGAGCTACATTCGTTGAGTTATAAAGCCGAGCTTGATCATTGGAGCTATCCATGTTCATATCATACTTCTACGCATGTGATCTCTTTTAGCTTAGTTCAATGCAATGTTTAGTTTGACATGGGAAAGTGTGCTAATCCGACTTCAGGTGGTGTAATAGGTAGCAACACGGTCCTTTTCCCTTAATCTAGAAGCTATTCCGATTGGTGAACCCGCAATGAGCTATATTCATTGAGTTATAAAGCCAAGCTTGATCATTGGAGCTATCCATGTTCATATCATACTTCTACGCATGTGATCTCTTTTAGCTTAGTTCAATGCAATGTTTAGTTTGACATGAGAAAGTGGGGTAATCCGACTTCGGGTAGTGTTATAGGTTGCAACACGGTCATTCTTCCCTTAATCTAGAAGCTATTTCCATTGGTGAACCCGTCCTGAGCTACATTCGTTGAGTTATAAAGTCGAGCTTGATCATTGGAGCTATCCATGTTCATATCATATTTCTACGCATGTGACCTCTTTTAGCTTAGTTCAATGCAATGTTTAGTTTGACATGGGAAAGTGTGCTAATCCGACTTCGGGTAGTGTAATATGTAGCAACACGGTCATTCTTCCCTTAATCCAGAAGCTATTCCGATTGGTTAACCCGCAATGAGCTACATTCGTTGAGTTATAAAGCCGAGCTTGATCATTGGAGCTATCCATGTTCATATCATATTTCTACGCATGTGATCTGTTTTAGCTTAGTTCAATGCAATGTTTAGTTTGACATGAAAAAGTGTGCTAATCCGACTTCAGGTGGTGTAATAGGTAGCAACACGGTCCTTCTTCCCGTAATCTAGAAGCTATTCCGATTGGTGAACCCGCAATGAGCTATATTCATTGAGTTATAAAGCCAAGCTTGATCATTGGAGCTATCCATGTTCATATCATATTTCTACGCATATGATCTCTTTTAGCTTAGTTCAATGCAATGTTTTGTTTGACATGAGAAAGTGTGCTCATCCGACTTCGGGTGGTGTAATAGGTTGCAATACGGTCATTCGTCCCTTAATCTAGAAGTTATTCTGATTGGTGAACCCGTAATGTGCTACATTCGTTGAGTTATAAAGCCGAGCTTGATCATTGGAGCTATCCATGTTCATATCATATTTCTACGCATGTGATCTCTTTTAGCTTAGTTCAATGCAATGTTTAGTTTGACATGAGAAAGTTTGCTAATCTGACTTCGGGTGGTGTAATATGTAGCAACACGGTCACTCTTCTCTTAATCTAGAACCTATTCTGATTGGTGAACCTGCAATGAGCTACATTCGTTGAGTTTTAAAGGCGAGTTTGATCGTTGGAGCTATCCATGTTCATATCATACTTCTACGCATGTGATTTCTTTTAGCTTAGTTCAATGCATTGTAAGGTTAGTTTGACATGAGAAAGTGTACTAATCTGACTTCGTGTGGTTTAATAGGTTGCAACACGGTCTTTCTTCCTTTAATCCATAAGCTATTGCGATAGGTTAACCCGCAATGAGCTACATTCGTTGAGTTATAAAGCCGAGCTTGATCATTGGAGCTATCCATGTTCATATCATATTTCTACGCATGTGATCTGTTTTAGCTTAGTTCAATGCAATGTTTAGTTTGACATGAGAAAGTGTGCTCGTCCGACTTCGGGTGGTATTATAGGTTGCAACACGGTCATTCGTCCCTTAATCTATAAGTTATTCCGATTGGTGAACCCGTAATGAGCTACATTCGTTGAGTTATAAAGTCGAGCTTGATCATTGGAGCTATCCATGTTCATATCATATTTCTACGCATGTGATCTCTTTTAGCTTAGTTCAATGCAATATTTAGTTTGACATGAGAAAGTGTGCTAATCCGACTTCGGGTGGTGTAATAGGTAGCAACACGGTCATTCTTCCCTTAATCTAGAAGCTATTCCGATTGGGGAACCCGCAATGAGCTACATTCATTGAGTTATAAAGCCAAGCTTGATCATTGGAGCTATCCATGTTCATATCATATTTCTACGCATATGATCTCTTTTAGCTTAGTTCAATGCAATGTTTAGTTTGATATGAGAAAGTGTGTTCATCCGACTTCTGGTGGTGTAATAGGTTGCAACACGGTCATTCTTCCCTTAATCTAGAAGTTATTTCGATTGGTGAACCCGTAATGAGCTACATTCGTTGAGTTATAAAGTCGAGCTTGATCATTGGAGCTATCCATGTTCATATCATATTTCTACGCATGTGACCTCTTTTAGCTTAGTTCAATGCAATGTTTAGTTTGACATGGGAAAGTGTGCTAATCCGACTTCGGGTAGTGTAATAGGTAGCAACACGGTCATTCTTCCCTTAATCTAGAAGCTATTCCGATTGGTGAACCTGTCCTGAGCTACATTCGTTGAGTTATAAATCCGAACTTGATCATTGGAGCTCTCCATGTTCATATCATACTTTTACGCATGTGATCTCTTTTAGCTTACTTCAATGCATTGTAAGGTTAGTTTCACATGAGAAAGTGTACTAATCCGACTTCGTGTGGTGTAATATATTGCAACACGGTCATTCTTCCCTTAATCCAGAAGCTATTCCGATTGGTTAACCCGCAATGAGCTACATTCGTTGAGTTATAAAGCCGAGCTTGATCATTGGAGCTATCCATGTTCATATCATACTTCTACGCATGTGATCTCTTTTAGCTTAGTTCAATGCAATGTTTAGTTTGACATGGGAAAGTGTGCTAATCCGACTTCAGGTGGTGTAATAGGTAGCAACACGGTCCTTCTTCCCTTAATCTAGAAGCTATTCCGATTGGTGAACCCGCAATGAGCTACATTCATTGAGTTATAAAGCCAAGCTTGATCATTGGAGCTATCCATGTTCATATAATATTTCTACGCATATGATCTCTTTTAGCTTAGTTCAATGCAATGTTTTGTTTGACATGGGAAAGTGTGCTCATCCGACTTCGGGTGGTGTAATAGGTTGCAACACGGTCATTCGTCCCTTAATCTAGAAGTTATTCTGATTGGTGAACCCGTAATGAGCTACATTCGTTGAGTTATAAAGTCGAGCTTGATCATTGGAGCTATCCATGTTCATATCATATTTCTACGCATGTGACCTCTTTTAGCTTAGTTCAATGCAATGTTTAGTTTGACATGGGAAAGTGTGCTAATCCGACTTCGGGTAGTGTAATATGTAGCAACACGGTCATTCTTCCCTTAATCCAGAAGCTATTCCGATTGGTTAACCCGCAATGAGCTACATTCGTTGAGTTATAAAGCCGAGCTTGATCATTGGAGCTATCCATGTTCATATCATACTTCTACGCATGTGATCTCTTTTAGCTTAGTTCAATGCATTGTAAGGTTAGTTTGACATGAGAAAGTGTACTAATCCGACTTCGTGTGGTGTAATATGTTGCAACACGATCATTCTTCCCTTAATCCAGAAGCTATTCCGATAGGTTAACCCGCAATGAGCTACATTCGTTGAGTTATAAAGCCGAGCTTGATCATTGGAGCTATCCATGTTCATATCATATTTCTACGCATGTGATCTGTTTTAGCTTAGTTCAATGCAATGTTTAGTTTTACATGAGAAAGTGTGCTCGTCCGACTTCGGGTGGTATTATAGGTTGCAACACGGTCATTCGTCCCTTAATCTATAAGTTATTCCGATTGGTGAACCCGTAATGAGCTACATTCGTTGAGTTATAAAGTCGAGCTTGATCATTGGAGCTATCCATGTTCATATCATATTTCTACGCATGTGATCTCTTTTAGCTTAGTTCAATGCAATATTTAGTTTGACATGAGAAAGTGTGCTAATCCGACTTCGGGTGGTGTAATAGGTAGCAACACGGTCATTCTTCCCTTAATCTAGAAGCTATTCCGATTGGGGAACCCGCAATGAGCTACATTCATTGAGTTATAAAGCCAAGCTTGATCATTGGAGCTATCCATGTTCATATCATATTTCTACGCATATGATCTCTTTTAGCTTAGTTCAATGCAATGTTTAGTTTGATATGAGAAAGTGTGTTCATCCGACTTCTGGTGGTGTAATAGGTTGCAACACGGTCATTCTTCCCTTAATCTAGAAGTTATTTCGATTGGTGAACCCGTAATGAGCTACATTCGTTGAGTTATAAAGTCGAGCTTGATCATTGGAGCTATCCATGTTCATATCATATTTCTACGCATGTGACCTCTTTTAGCTTAGTTCAATGCAATGTTTAGTTTGACATGGGAAAGTGTGCTAATCCGACTTCGGGTAGTGTAATAGGTAGCAACACGGTCATTCTTCCCTTAATCTAGAAGCTATTCCGATTGGTGAACCTGTCCTGAGCTACATTCGTTGAGTTATAAATCCGAACTTGATCATTGGAGCTCTCCATGTTCATATCATACTTTTACGCATGTGATCTCTTTTAGCTTACTTCAATGCATTGTAAGGTTAGTTTCACATGAGAAAGTGTACTAATCCGACTTCGTGTGGTGTAATATATTGCAACACGGTCATTCTTCCCTTAATCCAGAAGCTATTCCGATTGGTTAACCCGCAATGAGCTACATTCGTTGAGTTATAAAGCCGAGCTTGATCATTGGAGCTATCCATGTTCATATCATACTTCTACGCATGTGATCTCTTTTAGCTTAGTTCAATGCAATGTTTAGTTTGACATGGGAAAGTGTGCTAATCCGACTTCAGGTGGTGTAATAGGTAGCAACACGGTCCTTCTTCCCTTAATCTAGAAGCTATTCCGATTGGTGAACCCGCAATGAGCTACATTCATTGAGTTATAAAGCCAAGCTTGATCATTGGAGCTATCCATGTTCATATAATATTTCTACGCATATGATCTCTTTTAGCTTAGTTCAATGCAATGTTTTGTTTGACATGGGAAAGTGTGCTCATCCGACTTCGGGTGGTGTAATAGGTTGCAACACGGTCATTCGTCCCTTAATCTAGAAGTTATTCTGATTGGTGAACCCGTAATGAGCTACATTCGTTGAGTTATAAAGTCGAGCTTGATCATTGGAGCTATCCATGTTCATATCATATTTCTACGCATGTGACCTCTTTTAGCTTAGTTCAATGCAATGTTTAGTTTGACATGGGAAAGTGTGCTAATCCGACTTCGGGTAGTGTAATATGTAGCAACACGGTCATTCTTCCCTTAATCCAGAAGCTATTCCGATTGGTTAACCCGCAATGAGCTACATTCGTTGAGTTATAAAGCCGAGCTTGATCATTGGAGCTATCCATGTTCATATCATACTTCTACGCATGTGATCTCTTTTAGCTTAGTTCAATGCATTGTAAGGTTAGTTTGACATGAGAAAGTGTACTAATCCGACTTCGTGTGGTGTAATATGTTGCAACACGATCATTCTTCCCTTAATCCAGAAGCTATTCCGATAGGTTAACCCGCAATGAGCTACATTCGTTGAGTTATAAAGCCGAGCTTGATCATTGGAGCTATCCATGTTCATATCATATTTCTACGCATGTGATCTGTTTTAGCTTAGTTCAATGCAATGTTTAGTTTGACATGAGAAAGTGTGCTCGTCCGACTTCGGGTGGTATTATAGGTTGCAACACGGTCATTCGTCCCTTAATCTATAAGTTATTCCGATTGGTGAACCCGTAATGAGCTACATTCGTTGAGTTATAAAGTCGAGCTTGATCATTGGAGCTATCCATATTCATATCATATTTCTACGCATGTGATCTGTTTTAGCTTAGTTCAATGCAATATTTAGTTTGACATGAGAAAGTGTGCTAATCCGACTTCGGGTGGTGTAATAGGTAGCAACACGGTCATTCTTCCCTTAATCTAGAAGCTATTCCGATTGGTGAACCCGCAATGAGCTACATTCATTGAGTTATAAAGCCAAGCTTGATCATTGGAGCTATCCATGTTCATATCATATTTCTACGCATATGATCTCTTTTAGCTTAGTTCAATGCAATGTTTAGTTTGATATGAGAAAGTGTGTTCATCCGACTTCTGGTGGTGTAATAGGTTGCAACACGGTCATTCTTCCCTTAATCTAGAAGTTATTCCGATTGGTGAACCCGTAATGAGCTACATTCGTTGAGTTATAAAGTCGAGCTTGATCATTGGAGCTATCCATGTTCATATCATATTTCTACGCATGTGACCTCTTTTAGCTTAGTTCAATGCAATGTTTAGTTTGACATGGGAAAGTGTGCTAATCCGACTTCGGGTAGTGTAATAGGTAGCAACACGGTCATTCTTCCCTTAATCTAGAAGCTATTCCGATTGGTGAACCTGTCCTGAGCTACATTCGTTGAGTTATAAATCCGAACTTGATCATTGGAGCTCTCCATGTTCATATCATACTTTTACGCATGTGATCTCTTTTAGCTTACTTCAATGCATTGTAAGGTTAGTTTCACATGAGAAAGTGTACTAATCCGACTTCGTGTGGTGTAATATGTTGCAACACGGTCATTCTTCCCTTAATCCAGAAGCTATTCCGATTGGTTAACCCGCAATGAGCTACATTCGTTGAGTTATAAAGCCGAGCTTGATCATTGGAGCTATCCATGTTCATATCATACTTCTACGCATGTGATCTCTTTTAGCTTAGTTCAATGCATTGTAAGGTTAGTTTCACATGAGAAAGTGTACTAATCCGACTTCGTGTGGTGTAATATGTTGCAACACGGTCATTCTTCCCTTAATCCAGAAGCTATTCCGATAGGTTAACCCGCAATGAGCTACATTCGTTGAGTTATAAAGCCGAGCTTGATCATTGGAGCTATCCATGTTCATATCATATTTCTACGCATGTGATCTGTTTTAGCTTAGTTCAATGCAATGTTTAGTTTGACATGAGAAAGTGTGCTCGTCCGACTTCGGGTGGTATTATAGGTTGCAACACAGTCATTCGTCCCTTAATCTATAAGTTATTCCGATTGGTGAACCCGTAATGAGCTACATTCGTTGAGTTATAAAGTCGAGCTTGATCATTGGAGCTATCCATGTTCATATCATATTTCTACGCATGTGATCTCTTTTAGCTTAGTTCAATGCAATATTTAGTTTGACATGAGAAAGTGTGCTAATCCGACTTCGGGTGGTGTAATAGGTAGCAACACGGTCATTCTTCCCTTAATCTAGAAGCTATTCCGATTGGTGAACCCGCAATGAGCTACATTCATTGAGTTATAAAGCCAAGCTTGATCATTGGAGCTATCCATGTTCATATCATATTTCTACGCATATGATCTCTTTTAGCTTAGTTCAATGCAATGTTTAGTTTGATATGAGAAAGTGTGTTCATCCGACTTCTGGTGGTGTAATAGGTTGCAACACGGTCATTCTTCCCTTAATCTAGAAGTTATTCCGATTGGTGAACCCGTAATGAGCTACATTCGTTGAGTTATAAAGTCGAGCTTGATCATTGGAGCTATCCATGTTCATATCATATTTCTACGCATGTGACCTCTTTTAGCTTAGTTCAATGCAATGTTTAGTTTGACATGGGAAAGTGTGCTAATCCGACTTCGGGTAGTGTAATAGGTAGCAACACGGTCATTCTTCCCTTAATCTAGAAGCTATTCCGATTGGTGAACCTGTCCTGAGCTACATTCGTTGAGTTATAAATCCGAACTTGATCATTGGAGCTCTCCATGTTCATATCATACTTTTACGCATGTGATCTCTTTTAGCTTACTTCAATGCATTGTAAGGTTAGTTTCACATGAGAAAGTGTACTAATCCGACTTCGTGTGGTGTAATATGTTGCAACACGGTCATTCTTCCCTTAATCCAGAAGCTATTTCGATTGGTTAACCCGCAATGAGCTACATTCGTTGAGTTATAAAGCCGAGCTTGATCATTGGAGCTATCCATGTTCATATCATACTTCTACGCATGTGATCTCTTTTAGCTTAGTTCAATGCAATGTTTAGTTTGACATGGGAAAGTGTGCTAATCCGACCTCAGGTGGTGTAATAGGTAGCAACACGGTCCTTCTTCCCTTAATCTAGAAGCTATTCCGATTGGTGAACCCGCAATGAGCTACATTCATTGAGTTATAAAGCCAAGCTTGATCATTGGAGCTATCCATGTTCATATAATATTTCTACGCATATGATCTCTTTTAGCTTAGTTCAATGCAATGTTTTGTTTGACATGAGAAAGTGTGCTCATCCGACTTCGGGTGGTGTAATAGGTTGCAACACGGTCATTCGTCCCTTAATCTAGAAGTTATTCTGATTGGTGAACCCGTAATGAGCTACATTCGTTGAGTTATAAAGTCGAGCTTGATCATTGGAGCTATCCATGTTCATATCATATTTCTACGCATGTGACCTCTTTTAGCTTAGTTCAATGCAATGTTTAGTTTGACATGGGAAAGTGTGCTAATCCGACTTCGGGTAGTGTAATAGGTAGCAACACGGTCATTCTTCCCTTAATCTAGAAGCTATTCCGATTGGTGAACCTGTCCTGAGCTACATTCGTTGAGTTATAAATCCGAACTTGATCATTGGAGCTCTCCATGTTCATATCATACTTTTACGCATGTGATCTCTTTTAGCTTACTTCAATGCATTGTAAGGTTAGTTTCACATGAGAAAGTGTACTAATCCGACTTCGTGTGGTGTAATATGTTGCAACACGGTCATTCTTCCCTTAATCCAGAAGCTATTCCGATTGGTTAACCCGCAATGAGCTACATTCGTTGAGTTATAAAGCCGAGCTTGATCATTGGAGCTATCCATGTTCATATCATACTTCTACGCATGTGATCTCTTTTAGCTTAGTTCAATGCAATGTTTAGTTTGACATGGGAAAGTGTGCTAATCCGACTTCAGGTGGTGTAATAGGTAGCAACACGGTCCTTCTTCCCTTAATTTAGAAGCTATTCCGATTGGTGAACCCGCAATGAGCTATATTCATTGAGTTATAAAGCCAAGCTTGATCATTGGAGCTATCCATGTTCATATCATACTTCTACGCATGTGATCTCTTTTAGCTTAGTTCAATGCAATGTTTAGTTTGACATGAGAAAGTGGGGTAATCCGACTTCGGGTAGTGTTATAGGTTGCAACACGGTCATTCTTCCCTTAATCTAGAAGCTATTTCCATTGGTGAACCCGTCCTGAGCTACATTCGTTGAGTTATAAAGCCGAGCTTGATCATTGGAGCTATCCATGTTCATATCATACTTCTACGTATGTGATCTCTTTTAGCTTAATTCAATGCAATGTTTAGTTTAACATGAGAATGTGTGGTAATCCGACTTCGGGTAGTGTTATAGGTTGCAACACGGTCATTCTACCCTTAATCTAGAAGTTATTCCGATTGGTGATCCTGTCCTGAGCTACATTCGTTGAGTTATAAATCCGAACTTGATCATTGGAGCTCTCCATGTTCATATCATACTTTTACGCATGTGATCTCTTTTAGCTTACTTCAATGCATTGTAAGGTTAGTTTCACATGAGAAAGTGTACTAATCCGACTTCGTGTGGTGTAATATGTTGCAACACGGTCATTCTTCCCTTAATCCAGAAGCTATTCCGATTGGTTAACCCGCAATGAGCTACATTCGTTGAGTTATAAAGCCGAGCTTGATCATTGGAGCTATCCATGTTCATATCATACTTCTACGCATGTGATCTCTTTTAGCTTAGTTCAATGCAATGTTTAGTTTGACATGAGAAAGTGGGGTAATCCGACTTCGGGTAGTGTTATAGGTTGCAACACGGTCATTCGTCCCTTATTCTAGAAGTTATTTCCATTGGTGAACCCGTAATGAGCTACATTCGTTGAGTTATAAAGTCGAGCTTGATCATTGGAGCTATCCATGTTCATATCATATTTCTACGCATGTGACCTCTTTTAGCTTAGTTCAATGCAATGTTTAGTTTGACATGGGAAAGTGTGCTAATCCGACTTCGGGTAGTGTAATAGGTAGCAACACGGTCATTCTTCCCTTAATCTAGAAGCTATTCCGATTGGTGAACCTGTCCTGAGCTACATTCGTTGAGTTATAAATCCGAACTTGATCATTGGAGCTCTCCATGTTCATATCATACTTTTACGCATGTGATCTCTTTTAGCTTACTTCAATGCATTGTAAGGTTAGTTTCACATGAGAAAGTGTACTAATCCGACTTCGTGTGGTGTAATATGTTGCAACACGGTCATTCTTCCCTTAATCCAGAAGCTATTCCGATTGGTTAACCCGCAATGAGCTACATTCGTTGAGTTATAAAGCCGAGCTTGATCATTGGAGCTATCCATGTTCATATCATACTTCTACGCATGTGATCTCTTTTAGCTTAGTTCAATGCAATGTTTAGTTTGACATGGGAAAGTGTGCTAATCCGACTTCAGGTGGTGTAATAGGTAGCAACACGGTCCTTCTTCCCTTAATTTAGAAGCTATTCCGATTGGTGAACCCGCAATGAGCTATATTCATTGAGTTATAAAGCCAAGCTTGATCATTGGAGCTATCCATGTTCATATCATACTTCTACGCATGTGATCTCTTTTAGCTTAGTTCAATGCAATGTTTAGTTTGACATGAGAAAGTGGGGTAATCCGACTTCGGGTAGTGTTATAGGTTGCAACACGGTCATTCTTCCCTTAATCTAGAAGCTATTTCCATTGGTGAACCCGTCCTGAGCTACATTCGTTGAGTTATAAAGCCGAGCTTGATCATTGGAGCTATCCATGTTCATATCATACTTCTACGTATGTGATCTCTTTTAGCTTAATTCAATGCAATGTTTAGTTTAACATGAGAATGTGTGGTAATCCGACTTCGGGTAGTGTTATAGGTTGCAACACGGTCATTCTACCCTTAATCTAGAAGTTATTCCGATTGGTGATCCTGTCCTGAGCTACATTCGTTGAGTTATAAATCCGAACTTGATCATTGGAGCTCTCCATGTTCATATCATACTTTTACGCATGTGATCTCTTTTAGCTTACTTCAATGCATTGTAAGGTTAGTTTCACATGAGAAAGTGTACTAATCCGACTTCGTGTGGTGTAATATGTTGCAACACGGTCATTCTTCCCTTAATCCAGAAGCTATTCCGATTGGTTAACCCGCAATGAGCTACATTCGTTGAGTTATAAAGCCGAGCTTGATCATTGGAGCTATCCATGTTCATATCATACTTCTACGCATGTGATCTCTTTTAGCTTAGTTCAATGCAATGTTTAGTTTGACATGAGAAAGTGGGGTAATCCGACTTCGGGTAGTGTTATAGGTTGCAACACGGTCATTCTTCCCTTATTCTAGAAGCTATTTCCATTGGTGAACCCGTCCTGAGCTACATTCGTTGAGTTATAAAGTCGAGCTTGATCATTGGAGCTATCCATGTTCATATCATATTTCTACGCATGTGACCTCTTTTAGCTTAGTTCAATGCAATGTTTAGTTTGACATGGGAAAGTGTGCTAATCCGACTTCGGGTAGTGTAATAGTTAGCAACACGGTCATTCTTCCCTTAATCTAGAAGCTATTCCGATTGGTGAACCTGTCCTGAGCTACATTCGTTGAGTTATAAATCCGAACTTGATCATTGGAGCTCTCCATGTTCATATCATACTTTTACGCATGTGATCTCTTTTAGCTTACTTCAATGCATTGTAAGGTTAGTTTCACATGAGAAAGTGTACTTATCCGACTTCGTGTGGTGTAATATGTTGCAACACGGTCATTCTTCCCTTAATCCAGAAGCTATTCCGATTGGTTAACCCGCAATGAGCTACATTCGTTGAGTTATAAAGCCGAGCTTGATCATTGGAGCTATCCATGTTCATATCATACTTCTACGCATGTGATCTCTTTTAGCTTAGTTCAATGCAATGTTTAGTTTGACATGGGAAAGTGTGCTAATCCGACTTCAGGTGGTGTAATAGGTAGCAACACGGTCCTTCTTCCCTTAATCTAGAAGCTATTCCGATTGGTGAACCCGCAATGAGCTATATTCATTGAGTTATAAAGCCAAGCTTGATCATTGGAGCTATCCATGTTCATATCATACTTCTACGCATGTGATCTCTTTTAGCTTAGTTCAATGCAATGTTTAGTTTGACATGAGAAAGTGGGGTAATCCGACTTCGGGTAGTGTTATAGGTTGCAACACGGTCATTCTTCCCTTAATCTAGAAGCTATTTCCATTGGTGAACCCGTCCTGAGCTACATTCGTTGAGTTATAAAGTCGAGCTTGATCATTGGAGCTATCCATGTTCATATCATATTTCTACGCATGTGACCTCTTTTAGCTTAGTTCAATGCAATGTTTAGTTTGACATGGGAAAGTGTGCTAATCCGACTTCGGGTAGTGTAATAGGTAGCAACACGGTCATTCTTCCCTTAATCTAGAAGCTATTCCGATTGGTGAACCTGTCCTGAGCTACATTCGTTGAGTTATAAATCCGAACTTGATCATTGGAGCTCTCCATGTTCATATCATACTTTTACGCATGTGATCTCTTTTAGCTTACTTCAATGCATTGTAAGGTTAGTTTCACATGAGAAAGTGTACTAATCCGACTTCGTGTGGTGTAATATGTTGCAACACGGTCATTCTTCCCTTAATCCAGAAGCTATTCCGATTGGTTAACCCGCAATGAGCTACATTCGTTGAGTTATAAAGCCGAGCTTGATCATTGGAGCTATCCATGTTCATATCATACTTCTACGCATGTGATCTCTTTTAGCTTAGTTCAATGCAATGTTTAGTTTGACATGGGAAAGTGTGCTAATCCGACTTCAGGTGGTGTAATAGGTAGCAACACGGTCCTTCTTCCCTTAATCTAGAAGCTATTCCGATTGGTGAACCCGCAATGAGCTATATTCATTGAGTTATAAAGCCAAGCTTGATCATTGGAGCTATCCATGTTCATATCATACTTCTACGCATGTGATCTCTTTTAGCTTAGTTTAATGCAATGTTTAGTTTGACATGAGAAAGTGGGGTAATCCGACTTCGGGTAGTGTAATAGGTTGCAGCACGGTCATTCGTCCCTTAATCTAGAAGTTATTCTGATTGGTGAACCCGTAATGAGCTACATTCGTTGAGTTATAAAGTCGAGCTTGATCATTGGAGCTATCCATGTTCATATCATATTTCTACGCATGTGACCTCTTTTAGCTTAGTTCAATGCAATGTTTAGTTTGACATGGGAAAGTGTGCTAATCCGACTTCGGGTAGTGTAATAGGTAGCAACACGGTCATTCTTCCCTTAATCTAGAAGCTATTCCGATTGGTGAACCTGTCCTGAGCTACATTCGTTGAGTTATAAATCCGAACTTGATCATTGGAGCTCTCCATGTTCATATCATACTTTTACGCATGTGATCTCTTTTAGCTTACTTCAATGCATTGTAAGGTTAGTTTCACATGAGAAAGTGTACTAATCCGACTTCGTGTGGTGTAATATGTTGCAACACGGTCATTCTTCCCTTAATCCAGAAGCTATTCCGATTGGTTAACCCGCAATGAGCTACATTCGTTGAGTTATAAAGCCGAGCTTGATCATTGGAGCTATCCATGTTCATATCATACTTCTACGCATGTGATCTCTTTTAGCTTAGTTCAATGCAATGTTTAGTTTGACATGGGAAAGTGTGCTAATCCGACTTCAGGTGGTGTAATAGGTAGCAACACGGTCCTTCTTCCCTTAATCTAGAAGCTATTCCGATTGGTGAACCCGCAATGAGCTACATTCATTGAGTTATAAAGCCAAGCTTGATCATTGGAGCTATCCATGTTCATATAATATTTCTACGCATATGATCTCTTTTAGCTTAGTTCAATGCAATGTTTTGTTTGACATGAGAAAGTGTGCTCATCCGACTTCGGGTGGTGTAATAGGTTGCAACACGGTCATTCGTCCCTTAATCTAGAAGTTATTCTGATTGGTGAACCCGTAATGAGCTACATTCGTTGAGTTATAAAGTCGAGCTTGATCATTGGAGCTATCCATGTTCATATCATATTTCTACGCATGTGACCTCTTTTAGCTTAGTTCAATGCAATGTTTAGTTTGACATGGGAAAGTGTGCTAATCCGACTTCGGGTAGTGTAATAGGTAGCAACACGGTCATTCTTCCCTTAATCTAGAAGCTATTCCGATTGGTGAACCTGTCCTGAGCTACATTCGTTGAGTTATAAATCCGAACTTGATCATTGGAGCTCTCCATGTTCATATCATACTTTTACGCATGTGATCTCTTTTAGCTTACTTCAATGCATTGTAAGGTTAGTTTCACATGAGAAAGTGTACTAATCCGACTTCGTGTGGTGTAATATGTTGCAACACGGTCATTCTTATTAGTCTATATCAAAGAGATGAGGAGGATGAGGCCGAAGAGGCCGAAGACCTTTAAGGTCAATAAGATGAAATGGAAGAGAGTTAAGGCCGAAGTCATCAAGACAAGGCCGAAGACCACCCCAAGGACCTCCAAGAAGGAGGAAATTAGCCACCAAGTCTATATCAAAGAGATGAGGAGGATGAGGCCGAAGAGGCCGAAGACCTTTAAGGTCAATAAGATGAAATGGAGGATAGTTAAGGCCGAAGTCATCAAGACAAGGCCGAAGACCACCCCAAGGACCTCCAAGAAGGAGGAAATTAGCCACCAAGGACCCATAAAGGTCATCAAATCATCAAAAGATCAAGAAATGGCCAAAAGAAGGAGTTCTGGAAAAGTCAACGTTTTGGACCAGAAAGTCAACGGTAGGTGGTCATGGACCGCGGGTAGGCCATCGGGTCGAGAGGCACGTACCGCGGGAAGGTTTTCGTGTACTGCGGGCAGACGCAGGATGGGTCAACGGACGGGCGAGAAAGTCAACGGTCAGTGGTCATGGACCGCGGGTAGGCCATCGGGTCGAGAGGCACGTACCGCGGGAAGGTTTTCGTGTACTGCGGGCAGACGCAGGACGGGTCAACGGACGGGCGAGAAAGTCAACGGACGAGTCGTATACCGCGGGTAGCAGATCAGGTCGAGAGGCGTGTACCGCGGGTCGAGACATGGACGTACCGCGGGAAGGAAATTCACGTACCGCGGGTCGAGGAATTCACGTACCGCGGGTCGAGGAATTCATGTACCGCGGGTAAGGAATTCATGTACCGCGGGTAAGGTTTCTGTGTACCGCGGATAAGGTCAACGGCCGAGGCAAAAAGTCAACGTTTTGAGAAATCTTCCAAATGTTGATTCTAATCAAATGGGATGTTATGTAAGGCTGTTAGGACCTAAATGGAGTCTAACTACAGCCAAGAAGACCGTTGGAAGCTTAAGAAGACATGTGACTCTACTTTATGCTAAGTTCAAGACTAAGGACATGTCACTTTCAAGCTTTGGGAACAACACTTCCTCTCTCCTCTCCAACGGTCATATTGCTGAGCATCTAGGCTTCATTTTAAGCTTAACCATCACCTTGTAAACTCTATAAATAGAGCTTGTATTCCCTTTGTAAAAGAATCCGAAAATATATATACAAAGAAGTGTTGCTAAAGTTCTCTCTTCTCTTTATGTTTAAGCAAGTAGTTTCAATGTAGATTCTATGCTAGTTGGCTCGTGTAGAGGCTGCCCAATGGCAGACCTCTACCCAAACACTTCTAGATCTCCACCAAACTCTTCTTATGCTTTATTTATATTTATGTAAATCTAGATGAATGGTTCTAGAATCCAAGATCTCTTTAGCACACAAACTCCAAGTGTTGTGATGCTTTACTTGGATTAGATCCAACCTAGATTAGTTTTCTCCTTGCTAGAACCGATTTACTCCATAGTAAACTCGGATTCAACAAGTCTTGAGATCGAGTCCATTTTGTGGGTTAAGTGGTTTCATTCACCAAGTGAAGTCTCCACGGTTTATTTTGAGCTTAGTCTCATAAAAACCAACATGGTATCAGAGCCACAAGAGCTTGGTTCCCATTAAACTCGATTCTCTTGTTTTTCGGTTTTATGTTCTTCATCTTGTCCAATGAATCAAAAGAAGAGGACATGAATGAAGTTCTCGTTTTTCTAGGTTTTAGAGACTTTACCTCTTAGCTTTATCAATGGATATTAGCTTATCTCAAATGGGGAAGGTCCTAGACTAGTTTAATTTTCGTTTTTCAAATTTCAAATTTCAAAAGGCTCATGAAAATTCCTTAAAAATGGATTATTTTGTGAGATTGTTGGAATTGCTTTTGTAAACCATGAGAAACACTAATATTTGTGTTATTTTGTGGCTCTTAATGTCTAAAGCTCACGAAAACCTTTTGGATATGTGTTATTTCGTGAGCTTCAAATCTTTAACCGGTGGATAAATTAATTGTCCATCGGTCCATAACTTGTCTCAGCCATTAAAGCACCTAGTTCTTGTTGTTCTAAGGTATTTTTGGCTGGATTTTTGAGCCAATGCTCCCTCAAAACTCATGAGTTATTTCGTGAGTTCATTCTTGTCACCATGGATAGATCAATTGTCCATTGGTTCATAATTTATACCAGCCATTAAAGCACCGAGTTCTTGTTGTTCTAAGGTGCTCTTGGCTTGGTATTTGGCAGCTAATGCTTCCACAAAACTCAAGAAAACAGAGAACAAAACTCTGTCCACATGAACTCTTGAGCAAAAATCTCTTATTCTCTATTCTCCATTGCTTCCGCTCATTCTCTCTTATTCTTAATATTCTCTCAGTTACTTATTCTCAATATTCTCTTGGTTACTTATTCTCTCTAATTCTCTTGTTACTTATACTCTAATCTCTCACCATCTCT
Source organism: Lepidium didymum (assembly GCA_963920545.1). Classification (NCBI taxonomy): domain Eukaryota; kingdom Viridiplantae; phylum Streptophyta; class Magnoliopsida; order Brassicales; family Brassicaceae; genus Lepidium; species Lepidium didymum. Next base: position 10,420,636 of record OY986993.1, on the reverse strand, counting down.
TGTTGTTTTGAGTGTATGTTTAACTCTAAAAACAGATCCGGAATTAAAAATGGTGAGAAAGCTCGTTTGCTATCTCAAAGGAGAAGTGGCGAGTTGTTGAAGAGTTGTGAATCAAGTCATGTGGACTGGAGGTCAGTTGGTGGCTGCATTCAAACTCTCAAAAGGCTTCAAAAGAAGCTAGAAAAAGCACAACAAACCTTGGTACGTGATCAAGAGGGCCACCAAGCTTTGGACTCCAAATATCTCACCTAGCTCAACACGGAAGGACTTGAAGAGGCGGACCAAAAAGGCCGACCTAAAGAGAGTGGATCCGTAGGTGTGTAAGGTGGAAGGTCAATGTGGAGATGCTAGCTGGTGGAAGGCTATGAATCAAAACCAAAGCGATTGGAAGTGCCTTGAAAAATGTCAAAAATCCTCAAAAGATCTCCAAAAAGGCTAAACTCTAAACCTTTCCAAATTTTTTTAAATATTTAATCCATTCTTATGCTTTAAATCCTCTCATTTGGTCTTTCTTTAATTTCATTTAAGTGTTTCTTAAAACTCCACAACATATACTTTAAAATTTCTCTTTGAATCTCATGATGAAGGTTCAAAAGAGAAGGAGGAATGTGTGGATATTCTCACAAGGAGCACTAGATGAAACAAGAGGATCATAAGAAGGGAAACAAAGTCAAGAAGGACTAATGCAAGGAATCACTTGGAAGAAGAAGGCGCCGGTTGCAAAGTCATTTCCAAACCGGGGTCAAGCATCATCAAACCACCGATGAGCTATACTCTTTTTCCCCTAGTAGAGTTTTGTCCCACGTGGTTTTCTCTCTAGGGTTTTTAATGAGGTAGTTTGTCGGTTGGCAAGCTTGGCCTTTGGTCCTTAGGCCTTTGGCCTTGAGCGTCTCGACGACCAAGCTTGGGGGAAGGTATTAGTCTATATCAAAGAGATGAGGAGGATGAGGCCGAAGAGGCCGAAGACCTTTAAGGTCAATAAGATGAAATGGAGGAGAGTTAAGGCCGAAGTCATCAAGACAAGGCCGAAGACCACCCCAAGGACCTCCAAGAAGGAGGAAATAAGCCACCAAGGACCCATAAAGGTCATCAAATCATCAAAAGATCAAGAAATGGCCAAAAGAAGGAGTTCTGGAAAAGTCAACGTTTTGGACCAGAAAGTCAACGGTAGGTGGTCATGGACCGCGGGTAGGCCATCGGGTCGAGAGGCACGTACCGCGGGAAGGTTTTCGTGTACTGCGGGCAGACGCAGGATGGGTCAACGGACGGGCGAGAAAGTCAACGGTCAGTGGTCATGGACCGCGGGTAGGCCATCGGGTCGAGAGGCACGTACCGCGGGAAGGTTTTCGTGTACTGCGGGCAGACGCAGGACGGGTCAACGGACGGGCGAGAAAGTCAACGGACGAGTCGTATACCGCGGGTAGCAGATCAGGTCGAGAGGCGTGTACCGCGGGTCGAGACATGGACGTACCGCGGGAAGGAAATTCACGTACCGCGGGTCAAGGAATTCACGTACCGCGGGTCGAGGAATTCATGTACCGCGGGTAAGGAATTCATGTACCGCGGGTAAGGTTTCTGTGTACCGCGGATAAGGTCAACGGCCGAGGCAAAAAGTCAACGTTTTGAGAAATCTTCCAAATGTTGATTCTAATCAAATGGGATGTTATGTAAGGCTGTTAGGACCTAAATGGAGTCTAACTACAGCCAAGAAGACCGTTGGAAGCTTAAGAAGACATGTGACTCTACTTTATGCTAAGTTCAAGACTAAGGACATGTCACTTTCAAGCTTTGGGAACAACACTTCCTCTCTCCTCTCCAACGGTCATATTGCTGAGCATCTAGGCTTCATTTTAAGCTTAACCATCACCTTGTAAACTCTATAAATAGAGCTTGTATTCCCTTTGTAAAAGAATCCGAAAATATATATACAAAGAAGTGTTGCTAAAGTTCTCTCTTCTCTTTATGTTTAAGCAAGTAGTTTCAATGTAGATTCTAGGCTAGTTGGCTCGTGTAGAGGCTGCCCAATGGCAGACCTCTACCCAAACACTTCTAGATCTCCACCAAACTCTTCTTATGCTTTATTTATATTTATGTAAATCTAGATGAATGGTTCTAGAATCCAAGATCTCTTTAGCACACAAACTCCAAGTGTTGTGATGCTTTACTTGGATTAGATCCAACCTAGATTAGTTTTCTCCTTGCTAGAACCGATTTACTCCATAGTAAACTCGGATTCAACAAGTCTTGAGATCGAGTCCATTTTGTGGGTTAAGTGGTTTCATTCACCAAGTGAAGTCTCCACGGTTTATTTTGAGCTTAGTCTCATAAAAACCAACAATTCTTCCCTTAATCCAGAAGCTATTCCGATTGGTTAACCCGCAATGAGCTACATTCGTTGAGTTATAAAGCCGAGCTTGATCATTGGAGCTATCCATGTTCATATCATACTTCTACGCATGTGATCTCTTTTAGCTTAGTTCAATGCAATGTTTAGTTTGACATGGGAAAGTGTGCTAATCCGACTTCAGGTGGTGTAATAGGTAGCAACACGGTCCTTCTTCCCTTAATCTAGAAGCTATTCCGATTGGTGAACCCGCAATGAGCTATATTCATTGAGTTATAAAGCCAAGCTTGATCATTGGAGCTATCCATGTTCATATCATACTTCTACGCATGTGATCTCTTTTAGCTTAGTTCAATGCAATGTTTAGTTTGACATGAGAAAGTGGGGTAATCCGACTTCGGGTAGTGTTATAGGTTGCAACACGGTCATTCTTCCCTTAATCTAGAAGCTATTTCCATTGGTGAACCCGTCCTGAGCTACATTCGTTGAGTTATAAAGCCGAGCTTGATCATTGGAGCTATCCATGTTCATATCATACTTCTACGTATGTGATCTCTTTTAGCTTAATTCAATGCAATGTTTAGTTTAACATGAGAATGTGTTGTAATCCGACTTCGGGTAGTGTTATAGGTTGCAACACGGTCATTCTACCCTTAATCTAGAAGTTATTCCGATTGGTGAACCCGTCCTGAGCTACATTCGTTGAGTTATAAAGTCGAGCTTGATCATTGGAGCTATCCATGTTCATATCATATTTACGCATGTGACCTCTTTTAGCTTAGTTCAATGCAATGTTTAGTTTGACATGGGAAAGTGTGCTAATCCGACTTCGGGTAGTGTAATAGGTAGCAACACGGTCATTCTTCCCTTAATCTAGAAGCTATTCCGATTGGTGAACCTGTCCTGAGCTACATTCGTTGAGTTATAAATCCGAACTTGATCATTGGAGCTCTCCATGTTCATATCATACTTTTACGCATGTGATCTCTTTTAGCTTACTTCAATGCATTGTAAGGTTAGTTTCACATGAGAAAGTGTACTAATCCGACTTCGTGTGGTGTAATATGTTGTAACACGGTCATTCTTCCCTTAATCCAGAAGCTATTCCGATTGGTTAACCCGCAAAGAGCTACATTCGTTGAGTTATAAAGCCGAGCTTGATCATTGGAGCTATCCATGTTCATATCATACTTCTACGCATGTGATCTCTTTTAGCTTAGTTCAATGCAATGTTTAGTTTGACATGAGAAAGTGTGCTAATCCGACTTCAGGTGGTGTAATAGGTAGCAACACGGTCCTTCTTCCCTTAATCTAGAAGCTATTCCGATTGGTGAACCCGCAATGAGCTACATTCATTGAGTTATAAAGCCAAGCTTGATCATTGGAGCTATCCATGTTCATATCATATTTCTACGCATATGATCTCTTTTAGCTTAGTTCAATGCAATGTTTTGTTTGACATGAGAAAGTGTGCTCATCCGACTTCGGGTGGTGTAATAGGTTGCAACACGGTCATTCGTCCCTTAATCTAGAAGTTATTCTGATTGGTGAACCCGTAATGTGCTACATTCGTTGAGTTATAAAGCCGAGCTTGATCATTGGAGCTATCCATGTTCATATCATATTTCTACGCATGTGGTCAAAAACAGAACACAGGAACCGCCCAACGCTGCACCAAACAGCTCGCGGAACGCTCCCAGCAACCCGCGGCCTGCACCAAATCACACACTCCAGCCTACCCAGTCACGGACCAGAGATATAACATGTTTTAAATGCAGAGGACGTGGTCACATGTCACGAGAATGTCTGAACTAGCGTGTGATGATACTTACACCTTCAGGAGACTACGAGTCCGAGGAAGACAAAGAAGAGTGTGAGGTGCCTGTCGATGAGGAAGTAGAGTATCCAGACTCTGGAGAAATGCTTATGATGAGGAGAGTGCTTAGCACTTCGATCAACTTGGACGAAACAGAGCAACGGGAGAACATATTCCATACACGCTGCACCGTTATGGGCAAGGTATGCAATTTGATAATTGATGGAGGTTCTTGCACTAACGTTGCTAGTGTCTACATGGTTGATAAGCTAGGTTTGGAGAGGTATCAGCATGCACAGCCATATAAACTAAGATGGCTGAACAACAAAACGGAGTTGAGTGTGACGGAGCAAGTCAAGGTGCCATTCAGCGTGGGACGATACAACGACGTGGTTACTTGTGATGTGGTCCCTATGCAAGCTGGACATCTTCTACTGGGTCGTCCATGGCAGTTCGACAAGGAGGCTACTCACAATGGTAAAACTAACCATTACTCGTTTGTTCATGATAAGCGCATGATTAGCTTGGCACCACTCTCACCTCAACAAGTGAGGGAAATGCAAGTTAAAATGGCCAAAGAAAAGGACCAAAACAGCCACGGCAACAGGGAGACTTTGCTTATTAAACCAAGTTACATTCATAAGTTTATTTGCACTAACAAGACTAATGTGATCTTGATGTTGTTTAAAGAAGCTTTGAGTGCAGATTATACAGATATTAAACTACCGTCTGAAATCGCTGCACTACTCCAATCTTATGCTGATGTTTTCCCCGAGGAGCTGCCACCAGGGTTACCTCCAATCCGCGGAATTGAGCATCAGATTGACTTCGTGCCTGGTGCACAACTACCAAACAGAGCCGCCTATAGGGTCAATCCGGAAGAGGCTAAGGAGTTAGAAAAACAAGTTAGAGAGCTCATGGAGCAAGGCTATGTGCGAGAGAGCCTTAGTCCTTGTGCGGTTCCGGTTCTGCTTGTGCCAAAGAAAGACGGCAAGTGGAGGATGTGTGTGGACTGTAGGGCGATAAACAACATCACTATCAAGTATAGACATCCTATACCACGCCTAGATGATATGCTGGATGAGCTAAGTGGAGCAACGGTCTTCTCAAAGATCGACCTCAAATCTGGGTATCATCAAGTTAGACTTAGAGAGGGTGATGAATGGAAGACAGCATTCAAAACCAAACAAGGGCTATACGAATGGTTGGTAATGCCGTTTGGATTGTCGAATGCACCAAGTACATTTATGCGTCTAATGAACCATGTTCTTAGACCATACATCAGTAAGTTTGTTGTAGTGTATTTCGATGATATTCTTGTTTATAGTGCATCTTATTCTGATCATGTGACACATCTTGAGCAAGTAATTCAGACACTTCGTAAAGAAGGACTGTATGCGAACCTCAAGAAGTGCACATTCTGCACTAATGAAGTAGTCTTTTTAGGTTTTGTTGTAAGTTCACAGGGATTAAAGGTGGACGAAGACAAAATCAAGGCCATTAAGGAGTGGCCGGCGCCAACAAATGTGAGCCAAGTTCGGAGTTTTCATGGTCTGGCCAGCTTCTATAGACGTTTCGTAAAGGATTTTAGTAGCATTGCAAGCCCGTTAACTTCTATACTCAAGAAGAGTAACTCGTTTGAATGGGGAGAGGAGCAAGCTGCAGCCTTTCAACGCTTGAAGGATAGTCTCGTGGCTGCATCGGTTTTAACACTTCCAAACTTCAACAAAACCTTCGAGGTGGAATGTGATGCTTCTGGAGTTGGTATAGGAGCTGTGTTAACACAAGGAGGCAAACCGGTTGCATTTTTCAGTGAGAAATTGAGTGGAGCAGCGCTTAACTATCCGACTTATGATAAGGAGCTGTACGCATTAGTCCGAGCAATGGAAACGTGGCAGCACTACCTTCTGGCAAGAGAGTGTGTTATTCACACCGATCATCAAACATTGCAGCACCTAAAGGGTCAGACTAAGCTAAAAAGGAGGCATGCTAAATGGCTGGAGTTTATAGAAACCTTCCCATACGTCATCAAATATAAGAAAGGAAAAGAGAATGTGGTAGCAGATGCACTATCACGACGATACAGCCTCATCTCTATCATGCAATCCAAAGTCTTCGGTTTTGAGCTTATCAAAGAGCTATATGCAGATGATGAGGATTTCAAGGAACCATTCGCAGAACATGGTAAAGGTTTATATAGCAAATTCTATTTGTTTGATGGTTTTCTTTTCAGGGAAAAACGGTTGTGCATCCCCAAAGGATCCGTTCGAGAGCTGCTGGTTCGTGAGGCACATGGAGGCGGTCTCATGAGACATTTTGGGGTAGATAAGACGCTGAGCATGCTCAAGGAGCACTTCTACTGGCCGCACATGAAGAGAGACGTGGAGGCTCATTGTGCTCGTTGTTTAACATGCCGGAAGTCAAAATCCCGAGTTCATCCTCACGGGTTATATCTTCCTTTACCTATTCCTACTACTCCTTGGACTGACATATCTATGGACTTTGTGCTAGGGTTACCTAAGCAAAACCACAAAGATTCCATCTTCGTTGTTGTAGACAGGTTTTCCAAGATGGCACACTTTATACCTTGTGCAAAGACCAACGATGCTACACAAACCGCAGCTCTGTTCTTCAAAGAAGTTGTGCGTTTACATGGAATACCGAGAACGATCGTATCGGACCGTGACACCAAGTTCCTTAGTCACTTTTGGCATGTACTTTGGAGAAAACTAGGAACAAAGCTTGTGTTCTCAACATCTTGTCATCCGCAGACTGATGGGCAAACGGAAGTGGTTAACCGAACCTTGTCTACATTGCTGCGAGCTACGATTGGGAAGAACTTGAAGACATGGTTAGAGTGTTTGCCATTTGTGGAGTTTGCATACAACAGGGCGGTACATTCAGCTACCAAGCTCTCACCTTTTGAAGTGGTGTATGGATTCAACCCGATGTCGCCACTTGATCTCACACCACTACCACCTGCTGAGGCCGTGAGTCTAGAAGGAGATACCAAGGCCGAGTTCGTTAAGAAGCTTCACCTGAAAGTGAAGGAAAACATAGAGAAGAGGACAGCTGCTTATGAGAAGCAGCACAACAAGGGTCGCCAATCCGTAGTGTTCAAGAAGGGTGATTGGGTGTGGCTACACTTCAGACCAGAACGGTTTCCACACAAGAGAAGGAGCAAATTGGCGCCTAGAGGAGATGGTCCATTCAGGGTGCTGAAGAAAATAAATGACAATGCCTATCAGTTGGAGCTTCCAGTTGAGTTTAATGTATCTTCAACTTTCAATGTGGCTGATTTAGAACGTTTTGATGCAGGTAATGATCCTGTTTTGAGGACAAAACGCTTTCAAGAGGGTGGGAATGATGAGGACATCGGACCTACTCAGCCCTTAGAGACTATTCCGGAGGTACCAAGCGGACCAATGACTCGACAAAGGGCTAGAGCACTCAGTTACAAGTTCAGCAACCTCGTGGACTACATCATGGACTTGGAAGGTGGCAATTTGGAGTTTGAGAAGGAAGCAGCTTGTAGCAGTGGAACATCTAAGGACAATGGCGTTTTCTTATCCCCACGGATGCCTTGGTCTCTTCTCAAAGCATCTACAGCAGCTTCTAGTGTGTTCACTATCTACCAAGAGTGAATACACAAAAGACTTGTTTGGGAATTGTGCTCTTTTCCCTACTTTTGGTTTTATCCCATTGGGTTTCCCGAAAGAGGTTTTAGCGAGGCAATACCCCAAATGAGCAGTCTAGAACCAGCCTCACTAGTTAGGCAACAAATAAGGTCTAGAAACACTTAGAAGTTTGCTTTCTTATTTTCGAATTCTTTTGTTTAGACTTCATGTTGTTTTTTTTCTGTTATTTGAACTACTTGTTGTTTTGTCGTTTCTAAAACATCATGTAGTTCTCTTTTAGGGTTTTGGGAATCTATAAATACCCAAGACCAGAAGCTTAAGGAGGACACCTACTTTCTTTTACAAACAAAAACGTGCCTAGCATACTCAATTCACGACTTGACTAAGTTTTGAATTAAATTTTCGATTCTGCAAGCCTAGAGAACTTGTACTCGGCTTCTAGGATCCCTTTGGTGTATCACGAGTCCATTCATAGCTCGTGTGGTCCAACTCAATCCGCTGTGCTTCAACCAATTGAGTATCTCATTGGAAGATCACGAACACTCATCTTTGAGAGGTTTCATTCGGTTCGTGTTCTAGATTGCATCATCTGGTATCAGAGCCAGGTTCCTAACAAGGGAAGTGTATAAACCTACCTTTTTGCTTTTAATTTTCGTTTTTAACATTCTAGGGTTAGAAGTTTTCGATTTCCTTTCAATTTTGTGTCAAAGGGCTGTGTTGTATCAACCACCCTATTGTTTTAACGTGTTTTATTGAGTCTCATTGTTGCAGAAAATCCATAAGAAGAAGAAGAACAGAATCGTGGTGGAAAGAAGAAGAAGAACCGAAAACCCTAAGCCACATACTTTCCTTTTTCTTTTAGATTTTCAATTATTTCCATTTTTGAATTTTCCTTATCTCTTCCTAGGATTTAGGAAATAGTTATTATAGAAAAATCTGACAGCACTTTTGGTTTAAAAAGAATTTAAATTTCGAACTTGGTTTAGTTAAAATCGGTTAGGATAATTAATTTGGTTCGGTTTAGGTTGTTAGTAAATTTTTTAAATTAGAATTTCTAGTTTAATTTATTTCAACTCCAGAACCGAACAATATACTAACCGATCTTTCTTTGTTTGTTGTGCAAGGTACTCGGTACCATGTCCGAAAGTTCGGATCCTGCTGAGGCTCAAGCCGCGATGTTGCAAATGTTAGCCAACATTAGCAATCAGCTAGCTAGGATGAATGAACAAATGGAGCAGAATCGCTCTCGTTCACCTCAAAGACGAGCAGACAGACCCGAGCCCTCTCAAAGACCGCATGAACGTGGGCAAGATAGGTCACTTACACCACCTTCTGTCCAATTCGAGCAACCACCTAGACAGCCCATGGATGAGGAGTATCACCACCGTCCACCTCCTCCACCTTTTCAGCATCAACAACAACCCGACGTAAAGCTTACACCACCCACCTTTGCTGGACGAGTTGATCCAGAAGCATACTTGGATTGGGAGAGACGAATGGAGCATTTGTTTGAGTATTATCACTACTCGGATCCAAGGAGGGTTGCATTGGCTGCAGCTCAGTTCACGGGCCATGCACTCACATGGTGGGATCGTGAAGTAGCTGAAAGAAGACGTCATAGGTATGGGCAAGTGGCTGCATGGGAAGATCTCAAGCACATCATGCGCAGAAGATATGTGCCACCACATTTCACTCGTGAGCTGCAGAAAAGATTCAGACGTCTAACACAAGGCAGCAAGAGTGTAGAGGAGTATTTTGAAGAATTTGAGCATCTTCGAAACCGTTTGGAGCTTGAAGACTCTCCTGAAACGTTGATGGCTCAGTTTTTGGATGGTTTGCAAGAGAAGATAGCTCGGAAAGTGGAAAGACAACCTTACCATGACCTTGGAGAGCTGCTGCACTTAGCCACCCAAATTGAGCAACAAAATAAGCGTAAGGCCTCTATCACAACAAATAAGCTTAAAACTAACTGGAATTCTCAATCTAAGCAGGAAGATAGGCCTAGAGGAGTGCAAGCGGAATCACGGTTCAAAAACAGAACACAGGAACCGCCCAACGCTGCACCAAACAGCTCGCGGAACGCTCCCAGCAACCCGCGGCCTGCACCAAATCACACACTCCAGCCTACCCAGTCACGGACCAGAGATATAACATGTTTTAAATGCAGAGGACGTGGTCACATGTCACGAGAATGTCCGAACCAGCGTGTGATGATACTTACACCTTCAGGAGACTACGAGTCCGAGGAAGACAAAGAAGAGTGTGAGGTGCCTGTCGATGAGGAAGTAGAGTATCCAGACTCTGGAGAAATGCTTATGATGAGGAGAGTGCTTAGCACTTCGATCAACTTGGACGAAACAGAGCAACGGGAGAACATATTCCATACACGCTGCACTGTTATGGGCAAGGTATGCAATTTGATAATTGATGGAGGTTCTTGCACTAACGTTGCTAGTGTCTACATGGTTGATAAGCTAGGTTTGGAGAGGTATCAGCATGCACAGCCATATAAACTAAGATGGCTGAACAACAAAACGGAGTTGAGTGTGACGGAGCAAGTCAAGGTGCCATTCAGCGTGGGACGATTCAACGACGTGGTTACTTGTGATGTGGTCCCTATGCAATCTGGACATCTTCTATTGGGTCGTCCATGGCAGTTCGACAAGGAGGCTACTCACAATGGTAAAACTAACCATTACTCGTTTGTTCATGATAAGCGCATGATTAGCTTGGCACCACTCTCACCTCAACAAGTGAGGGAAATGCAAGTTAAAATGGCCAAAGAAAAGGACCAAAACAGCCACGGCAACAGGGAGACTTTGCTTATTAAACCAAGTTACATTCATAAGTTTATTTGCACTAACAAGACTAATGTGATCTTGATGTTGTTTAAAGAAGCTTTGAGTGCAGATTATACAGATATTAAACTACCGTCTGAAATCGCTGCACTACTCCAATCTTATGCTGATGTTTTCCCCGAGGAGCTGCCACCAGGGTTACCTCCAATCCGCGGAATTGAGCATCAGATTGACTTCGTGCCTGGTGCACAACTACCAAACAGAGCCGCCTATAGGGTCAATCCGGAAGAGGCTAAGGAGTTAGAAAAACAAGTTAGAGAGCTCATGGAGCAAGGCTATGTGCGAGAGAGCCTTAGTCCTTGTGCGGTTCCGGTTCTGCTTGTGCCAAAGAAAGACGGCAAGTGGAGGATGTGTGTGGACTGTAGGGCGATAAACAACATCACTATCAAGTATAGACATCCTATACCACGCCTAGATGATATGCTGGATGAGCTAAGTGGAGCAACGGTCTTCTCAAAGATCGACCTCAAATCTGGGTATCATCAAGTTAGACTTAGAGAGGGTGATGAATGGAAGACAGCATTCAAAACCAAACAAGGGCTATACGAATGGTTGGTAATGCCGTTTGGATTGTCGAATGCACCAAGTACATTTATGCGTCTAATGAACCATGTTCTTAGACCATACATCAGTAAGTTTGTTGTAGTGTATTTCGATGATATTCTTGTTTATAGTGCATCTTATTCTGATCATGTGACACATCTTGAGCAAGTAATTCAGACACTTCGTAAAGAAGGACTGTATGCGAACCTCAAGAAGTGCACATTCTGCACTAATGAAGTAGTCTTTTTAGGTTTTGTTGTAAGTTCACAGGGATTAAAGGTGGACGAAGACAAAATCAAGGCCATTAAGGAGTGGCCGGCGCCAACAAATGTGAGCCAAGTTCGGAGTTTTCATGGTCTGGCCAGCTTCTATAGACGTTTCGTAAAGGATTTTAGTAGCATTGCAAGCCCGTTAACTTCTATACTCAAGAAGAGTAACTCGTTTGAATGGGGAGAGGAGCAAGCTGCAGCCTTTCAACGCTTGAAGGATAGTCTCGTGGCTGCATCGGTTTTAACACTTCCAAACTTCAACAAAACCTTCGAGGTGGAATGTGATGCTTCTGGAGTTGGTATAGGAGCTGTGTTAACACAAGGAGGCAAACCGGTTGCATTTTTCAGTGAGAAATTGAGTGGAGCAGCGCTTAACTATCCGACTTATGATAAGGAGCTGTACGCATTAGTCCGAGCAATGGAAACGTGGCAGCACTACCTTCTGGCAAGAGAGTGTGTTATTCACACCGATCATCAAACATTGCAGCACCTAAAGGGTCAGACTAAGCTAAAAAGGAGGCATGCTAAATGGCTGGAGTTTATAGAAACCTTCCCATACGTCATCAAATATAAGAAAGGAAAAGAGAATGTGGTAGCAGATGCACTATCACGACGATACAGCCTCATCTCTATCATGCAATCCAAAGTCTTCGGTTTTGAGCTTATCAAAGAGCTATATGCAGATGATGAGGATTTCAAGGAACCATTCGCAGAACATGGTAAAGGTTTATATAGCAAATTCTATTTGTTTGATGGTTTTCTTTTCAGGGAAAAACGGCTGTGCATCCCCAAAGGATCCGTTCGAGAGCTGCTGGTTCGTGAGGCACATGGAGGCGGTCTCATGGGACATTTTGGGGTAGATAAGACGCTGAGCATGCTCAAGGAGCACTTCTACTGGCCGCACATGAAGAGAGACGTGGAGGCTCATTGTGCTCGTTGTTTAACATGCCGGAAGTCAAAATCCCGAGTTCATCCTCACGGGTTATATCTTCCTTTACCTATTCCTACTACTCCTTGGACTGACATATCTATGGACTTTGTGCTAGGGTTACCTAAGCAAAACCACAAAGATTCCATCTTCGTTGTTGTAGACAGGTTTTCCAAGATGGCACACTTTATACCTTGTGCAAAGACCAACGATGCTACACAAACCGCAGCTCTGTTCTTCAAAGAAGTTGTGCGTTTACATGGAATACCGAGAACGATCGTATCGGACCGTGACACCAAGTTCCTTAGTCACTTTTGGCATGTACTTTGGAGAAAACTAGGAACAAAGCTTGTGTTCTCAACATCTTGTCATCCGCAGACTGATGGGCAAACGGAAGTGGTTAACCGAACCTTGTCTACATTGCTGCGAGCTACGATTGGGAAGAACTTGAAGACATGGTTAGAGTGTTTGCCATTTGTGGAGTTTGCATACAACAGGGCGGTACATTCATCTACCAAGCTCTCACCTTTTGAAGTGGTGTATGGATTCAACCCGATGTCGCCACTTGATCTCACACCACTACCACCTGCTGAGGCCGTGAGTCTAGAAGGAGATACCAAGGCCGAGTTCGTTAAGAAGCTTCACCTGAAAGTGAAGGAAAACATAGAGAAGAGGACAACTGCTTATGAGAAGCAGCACAACAAGGGTCGCCAATCCGTAGTGTTCAAGAAGGGTGATTGGGTGTGGCTACACTTCAGACCAGAACGGTTTCCACACAAGAGAAGGAGCAAATTGGCGCCTAGAGGAGATGGTCCATTCAGGGTGCTGAAGAAAATAAATGACAATGCCTATCAGTTGGAGCTTCCAGGTGAGTTTAATGTATCTTCAACTTTCAATGTGGCTGATTTAGAACGTTTTGATGCAGGTAATGATCCTGTTTTGAGGACAAAACGCTTTCAAGAGGGTGGGAATGATGAGGACATCGGACCTACTCAGCCCTTAGAGACTATTCCGGAGGTACCAAGCGGACCAATGACTCGACAAAGGGCTAGAGCACTCAGTTACAAGTTCAGCAACCTCGTGGACTACATCATGGACTTGGAAGGTGGCGATTTGGAGTTTGAGAAGGAAGCAGCTTGTAGCAGTGGAACATCTAAGGACAATGGCGTTTCCTTATCCCCACGGATGCCTTGGTCTCTTCTCAAAGCATCTACAGCAGCTTCTAGTGTGTTCACTATCTACCAAGAGTGAATACACAAAAGACTTGTTTGGGAATTGTGCTCTTTTCCCTACTTTTGGTTTTATCCCATTGGGTTTCCCGAAAGAGGTTTTAGCGAGGCAATACCCCAAATGAGCAGCCTAGAACCAGCCTCACTAGTTAGGCAACAAATAAGGTCTAGAAACACTTAGAAGTTTGCTTTCTTATTTTCGAATTCTTTTGTTTAGACTTCATGTTGTTTTTTTTCTGTTATTTGAACTACTTGTTGTTTTGTCGTTTCTAAAACATCATGTAGTTCTCTTTTAGGGTTTTGGGAATCTATAAATACCCAAGACCAGAAGCTTAAGGAGGACACCTACTTTCTTTTACAAACAAAAACGTGCCTAGCATACTCAATTCACGACTTGACTAAGTTTTGAATTAAATTTTCGATTCTGCAAGCCTAGAGAACTTGTACTCGGCTTCTAGGATCCCTTTGGTGTATCACGAGTCCATTCATAGCTCGTGTGGTCCAACTCAATCCGCTGTGCTTCAACCAATTGAGTATCTCATTGGAAGATCACGAACACTCATCTTTGAGAGGTTTCATTCGGTTCGTGTTCTAGATTGCATCATCTGGTATCAGAGCCAGGTTCCTAACAAGGGAAGTGTATAAACCTACCTTTTTGCTTTTAATTTTCGTTTTTAACATTCTAGGGTTAGAAGTTTTCGATTTCCTTTCAATTTTGTGTCAAAGGGCTGTGTTGTATCAACCACCCTATTGTTTTAACGTGTTTTATTGAGTCTCATTGTTGCAGAAAATCCATAAGAAGAAGAAGAACAGAATCGTGGTGGAAAGAAGAAGAAGAACCGAAAACCCTAAGCCACATACTTTCCTTTTTCTTTTAGATTTTCAATTATTTCCATTTTTGAATTTTCCTTATCTCTTCCTAGGATTTAGGAAATAGTTATTATAGAAAAATCTGACAGCACTTTTGGTTTAAAAAGAATTTAAATTTCGAACTTGGTTTAGTTAAAATCGGTTAGGATAATTAATTTGGTTCGGTTTAGGTTGTTAGTAAATTTTTTAAATTAGAATTTCTAGTTTAATTTATTTCAACTCCAGAACCGAACAATATACTAACCGATCTTTCTTTGTTTGTTGTGCAAGGTACTCGGTACCATGTCCGAAAGTTCGGATCCTGCTGAGGCTCAAGCCGCGATGTTGCAAATGTTAGCCAACATTAGCAATCAGCTAGCTAGGATGAATGAACAAATGGAGCAGAATCGCTCTCGTTCACCTCAAAGACGAGCAGACAGACCCGAGCCCTCTCAAAGACCGCATGAACGTGGGCAAGATAGGTCACTTACACCACCTTCTGTCCAATTCGAGCAACCACCTAGACAGCCCATGGATGAGGAGTATCACCACCGTCCACCTCCTCCACCTTTTCAGCATCAACAACAACCCGACGTAAAGCTTACACCACCCACCTTTGCTGGACGAGTTGATCCAGAAGCATACTTGGATTGGGAGAGACGAATGGAGCATTTGTTTGAGTATTATCACTACTCGGATCCAAGGAGGGTTGCATTGGCTGCAGCTCAGTTCACGGGCCATGCACTCACATGGTGGGATCGTGAAGTAGCTGAAAGAAGACGTCATAGGTATGGGCAAGTGGCTGCATGGGAAGATCTCAAGCACATCATGCGTAGAAGATATGTGCCACCACATTTCACTCGTGAGCTGCAGAAAAGATTCAGACGTCTAACACAAGGCAGCAAGAGTGTAGAGGAGTATTTTGAAGAATTTGAGCATCTTCGAAACCGTTTGGAGCTTGAAGACTCTCCTGAAACGTTGATGGCTCAGTTTTTGGATGGTTTGCAAGAGAAGATAGCTCGGAAAGTGGAAAGACAACCTTACCATGACCTTGGAGAGCTGCTGCACTTAGCCACCCAAATTGAGCAACAAAATAAGCGTAAGGCCTCTATCACAACAAATAAGCTTAAAACTAACTGGAATTCTCAATCTAAGCAGGAAGATAGGCTCGTGAACCCGTCCTGAGCTACATTCGTTGAGTTATAAAGCCGAGCTTGATCATTGGAGCTATCCATGTTCATATCATATATCTACGTATGTGATCTCTTTTAGCTTAATTCAATGCAATGTTTAGTTTGACATGAGAATGTGTGGTAATCCGAATTCGGGTAGTGTTATAGGTTGCAACACGGTCATTCTTCCCTTAATCTATAAGCTATTCCGATTGGTGAACCCGCAATGAACTACATTCGTTGAGTTTTAAAGCTGAGTTTGATCGTTGGAGCTATCCATGTTCATATCATACTTCTACGCATGTGATCTCTTTTAGCTTAGTTCAATGCAATGTTTAGTTTGACATGAGAAAGTGGGGTAATCCGACTTCGGGTAGTGTTATAGGTTGCAACACGGTCATTCTTCCCTTAATCTAGAAGCTATTTCGATTGGTGAACCCGTCCTGAGCTACATTCGTTGAGTTATAAAGCCGAGCTTGATCATTGGAGCTATCCATGTTCATATCATACTTCTACGTATGTGATCTCTTTTAGCTTAGTTCAATACAATGTTTAGTTTGACATGAGAATGTGTGGTAATCCGACTTCGGGTAGTGTTATAGGTTGCAACACGGTCATTCTACCATTAATCTAGAAGCTATTCCGATTGGTGAACCCGTCCTAACCTACATTCATTGAGTTATAAAGCCGAGCTTGATCATTGGAGCTATCCATGTTCATATCTTACTTCTACGCATGTGAATTCTTTTAGCTTAGTTCAATGCATTGTAAGGTTAGTTTGACATGAGAAAGTGTACTAATCTGACTCTGTGTGGTTTAATAGGTTGCAACACGGTCATTCTTCCTTTAACCCATAAGCTATTGCGATTGGTTAACCCGCAATGAGCTACATTCGTTGAGTTATAAAGCCGAGCTTGATCATTGGAGCTATCCATGTTCATATCATATTTCTACGCATGTAATCTCTTTTAGCTTAGTTCAATGCAATGTTTTGTTTGACATGAGAAAGTGTGCTCATCCGACCTCGGGTGGTGTAATAGGTTGCAACACGGTCATTCGTCCCTTAATCTAGAAGTTATTCTGATTGGTGAACCCGTAATGTGCTACATTCGTTGAGTTATAAAGCCGAGCTTGATCATTGGAGCTATCCAAGTTCATATCATATTTCTACGCATGTGATCTCTTTTAGCTTAGTTCAATGCAATGTTTAGTTTGACATGAGAAAGTTTGCTAATCTGACTTCGGGTGGTGTAATAGGTAGCAACACCGTCACTCTTCTCTTAATCTAGAAGCTATTCCGATTGGTGAACCCGCAATGAACTACATTCGTTGAGTTTTAAAGCCGAGTTTGATCGTTGGAGCTATCCATGTTCATATCATACTTCTACGCATGTGATCTCTTTTAGCTTAGTTCAATGCAATGTTTAGTTTGACATGAGAAAGTGTGCTCGTCCGACTTCGGGTGGTATTATAGGTTGCAACACGGTCATTCGTCCCTTAATCTATAAGTTATTCCGATTGGTGAACCCGTAATGAGCTACATTCGTTGAGTTATAAAGTCGAGCTTGATCATTGGAGCTATCCATGTTCATATCATATTTCTACGCATGTGATCTCTTTTAGCTTAGTTCAATGCAATATTTAGTTTGACATGAGAAAGTGTGCTAATCTGACTTCGGGTGGTGTAATAGGTAGCAACACGGTCATTCTTCCCTTAATCTAGAACCTATTCCGATTGGTGAACCAGCAATGAGCTACATTCATTGAGTTATAAAGCCAAGCTTGATCATTGGAGCTATCCATGTTCATATCATATTTCTACGCATATGATCTCTTTTAGCTTAGTTCAATGCAATGTTTAGTTTGATATGAGAAAGTGTGTTCATCCGACTTCTGGTGGTGTAATAGGTTGCAACACGGTCATTCTTCCCTTAATCTAGAAGTTATTCCGATTGGTGAACCCGTAATGAGCTACATTCGTTGAGTTATAAAGTCGAGCTTGTTCATTGGAGCTATCCATGTTCATATCATATTTCTACGCATGTGACCTCTTTTAGCTTAGTTCAATGCAATGTTTAGTTTGACATGGGAAAGTGTGCTAATCCGACTTCGGGTAGTGTAATAGGTAGCAACACGGTCATTCTTCCCTTAATCTAGAAGATATTCCGATTGGTGAACCTGTCCTGAGCTACATTCGTTGAGTTATAAATCCGAACTTGATCATTGGAGCTCTCCATGTTCATATCATACTTTTACGCATGTGATCTCTTTTAGCTTACTTCAATGCATTGTAAGGTTAGTTTCACATGAGAAAGTGTACTAATCCGACTTCGTGTGGTGTAATATGTTGCAACACGGTCATTCTTCCCTTAATCCAGAAGCTATTCCGATTTGTTAACCCGCAATGAGCTACATTCGTTGAGTTATAAAGCCGAGCTTGATCATTGGAGCTATCCATGTTCATATCATATTTCTACGCATGTAATCTCTTTTAGCTTAGTTCAATGCAATGTTTTGTTTGACATGAGAAAGTGTGCTCATCCGACCTCGGGTGGTGTAATAGGTTGCAACACGGTCATTCGTCCCTTAATCTAGAAGTTATTCTGATTGGTGAACCCGTAATGTGCTACATTCGTTGAGTTATAAAGCCGAGCTTGATCATTGGAGCTATCCAAGTTCATATCATATTTCTACGCATGTGATCTCTTTTAGCTTAGTTCAATGCAATGTTTAGTTTGACATGAGAAAGTTTGCTAATCTGACTTCGGGTGGTGTAATAGGTAGCAACACCGTCACTCTTCTCTTAATCTAGAAGCTATTCCGATTGGTGAACCCGCAATGAACTACATTCGTTGAGTTTTAAAGCCGAGTTTGATCGTTGGAGCTATCCATGTTCATATCATACTTCTACGCATGTGATCTCTTTTAGCTTAGTTCAATGCAATGTTTAGTTTGACATGAGAAAGTGTGCTCGTCCGACTTCGGGTGGTATTATAGGTTGCAACACGGTCATTCGTCCCTTAATCTATAAGTTATTCCGATTGGTGAACCCGTAATGAGCTACATTCGTTGAGTTATAAAGTCGAGCTTGATCATTGGAGCTATCCATGTTCATATCATATTTCTACGCATGTGATCTCTTTTAGCTTAGTTCAATGCAATATTTAGTTTGACATGAGAAAGTGTGCTAATCTGACTTCGGGTGGTGTAATAGGTAGCAACACGGTCATTCTTCCCTTAATCTAGAACCTATTCCGATTGGTGAACCAGCAATGAGCTATATTCATTGAGTTATAAAGCCAAGCTTGATCATTGGAGCTATCCATGTTCATATCATATTTCTACGCATATGATCTCTTTTAGCTTAGTTCAATGCAATGTTTAGTTTGATATGAGAAAGTGTGTTCATCCGACTTCTGGTGGTGTAATAGGTTGCAACACGGTCATTCTTCCCTTAATCTAGAAGTTATTCCGATTGGTGAACCCGTAATGAGCTACATTCGTTGAGTTATAAAGTCGAGCTTGTTCATTGGAGCTATCCATGTTCATATCATATTTCTACGCATGTGACCTCTTTTAGCTTAGTTCAATGCAATGTTTAGTTTGACATGGGAAAGTGTGCTAATCCGACTTCGGGTAGTGTAATAGGTAGCAACACGGTCATTCTTCCCTTAATCTAGAAGATATTCCGATTGGTGAACCTGTCCTGAGCTACATTCGTTGAGTTATAAATCCGAACTTGATCATTGGAGCTCTCCATGTTCATATCATACTTTTACGCATGTGATCTCTTTTAGCTTACTTCAATGCATTGTAAGGTTAGTTTCACATGAGAAAGTGTACTAATCCGACTTCGTATGGTGTAATATGTTGCAACACGGTCATTCTTCCCTTAATCCAGAAGCTATTCCGATTTGTTAACCCGCAATGAGCTACATTCGTTGAGTTATAAAGCCGAGCTTGATCATTGGAGCTATCCATGATCATATCATACTTCTACGCATGTGATCTCTTTTAGCTTAGTTCAATGCAATGTTTAGTTTGACATGAGAAAGTGTGCTAATCCGACTTCAGGTGGTGTAATAGGTAGCAACACGGTCCTTCTTCCCTTAATCTAGAAGCTATTCCGATTGGTGAACCCGCAATGAGCTACATTCATTGAGTTATAAAACCAAGCTTGATCATTGGAGCTATCCATGTTCATATAATATTTCTATGCATATGATCTCTTTTAGCTTAGTTCAATGCAATGTTTTGTTTGACATGAGAAAGTGTGCTCATCCGACTTCGGGTGGTGTAATAGGTTGCAACACGGTCATTCTTCCCTTAATCTAGAAGCTATTCCGATTGGTGAACCCGCAATGAGCTACATTCATTGAGTTATAAAGCCAAGCTTGATCATTGGAGCTATCCATGTTCATATAATATTTCTACGCATATGATCTCTTTTAGCTTAGTTCAATGCAATGTTTTGTTTGACATGAGAAAGTGTGCTCATCCGACTTCGGGTGGTGTAATAGGTTGCAACACGGTCATTCGTCCCTTAATATAGAAGTTATTCCGATTGGTGAACCCGTAATGAGCTACATTCGTTGAGTTATAAAGTCGAGCTTGATCATTGGAGCTATCCATGTTCATATAATATTTCTACGCATGTGACCTCTTTTAGCTTAGTTCAATGCAATGTTTAGTTTGACATGGGAAAGTGTGCTAATCCGACTTTGGGTAGTGTAATATGTAGCAACACGGTCATTCTTCCCTTAATCTAGAAGCTATTCCGATTGGTGAACCTGTCCTGAGCTACATTCGTTGAGTTATAAATCCGAACTTGATCATTGGAGCTCTCCATGTTCATATCATATTTCTACACATGTGATCTCTTTTAACTTAGTTCAATGCAATGTTTAGTTTGACATGAGAAAGTGTGCTAATCCGACTTCAGTTGGTGTAATAGGTAGCAACACGGTCCTTCTTCCCTTAATCTAGAAGCTATTCCGATTGGTGAACCCGCAATGAGCTACATTCATTGAGTTATAAAGCCAAACTTGATCATTGGAGCTATCCATGTTCATATCATATTTCTACGCATATGATCTCTTTTAGCTTAGTTCAATGCAATGTTTTGTTTGACATGAGAAAGTGTGCTCATCCGACTTCGGGTGGTGTAATAGGTTGCAACACGGTCATTCGTCCCTTAATCTAGAAGTTATTCTAATTGGTGAACCCGTAATGTGCTACATTCGTTGAGTTATAAAGCCGAGCTTGATCATTGGAGCTATCCATGTTCATATCATATTTCTACGCATGTGATCTCTTTTAGCTTAGTTCAATGCAATGTTTAGTTTGACATGAGAAAGTTTGCTAATCTGACTTCGGGTGGTGTAATAGGTAGAAACACGGTCATTCTTCTCTTAATCTAGAAGCTATTCCGATTGGTGAACCCGCAATGAACTACATTCGTTGAGTTTTAAAGCCGAGTTTGATCGTTGGAGCTATCCATGTTCATATCATACTTTTACGCATGTGATCTCTTTTAGCTTAGTTGAATGCAATGTTTAGTTTGACATGAGAAAGTGGGGTAATCCGACTTCGGGTAGTGTTATAGGTTGCAACACGGTCATTCATCCCTTAATCTAGAAGCTATTTCGATTGGTGAACCCGTCCTGAGCTACATTCGTTGAGTTATAAAGCCGAGCTTGATCATTGGAGCTATCCATGTTCATATCATACTTCTACGTATGTGATCTCTTTTAGCTTAGTTCAATGCAATGTTTAGTTTGACATGAGAATGTGTGGTAATCCGACTTCGGGTAGTGTTATAGGTTGCAACACGGTCATTCTACCATTAATTTAGATGCTATTCCGATTGGTGAACCCGTAATGAGCTACATTCGTTGAGTTATAAAGCGGAGCTTGATCATTGGAGCTATCCATGTTCATATCTTACTTCTACGCATGTGATTTCTTTTAGCTTAGTTCAATGCATTGTAAGGTTAGTTTGACATGAGAAAGTGTACTAATCTGACTCTGTGTGGTTTAATAGGTTGCAACACGGTCATTCTTCCTTTAATCCATAAGCTATTGCGATTGGTTAACCCGCAATGAGCAACATTCGTTGAGTTATAAAGCCGAGCTTGATCATTGGAGCTATCCATGTTCATATCATATTTCTACGCATGTAATCTCTTTTAGCTTAGTTCAATGCAATGTTTTGTTTGACATGAGAAAGTGTGCTCATCCGACTTAGGGTGGTATTATAGGTTGCAACACGGTCATTCGTCCCTTAATCTAGAAGTTATTCCGATTGGTGAACCCGTAATGTGCTACATTCGTTGAGTTATAAAGCCAAGCTTGATCATTGGAGCTATCCATGTTCATATCATATTTCTACGCATGTGATCTCTTTTAGCTTAGTTCAATGCAATGTTTAGTTTGACATGAGAAAGTGTGCTAATACGACTTCGGGTGGTGTAATAGGTAGCAACACGGTCACTCTTCTCTTAATCTAGAAGCTATTCCGATTGGTGAACCCGCAATGAGCTACATTCGTTGAGTTTTAAAGCCGAGCTTGATCGTTGGAGCTATCCATGTTCATATCATACTTCTACGCATGTGATCTCTTTTAGCTTAGTTCAATGCAATGTTTAGTTTGACATGAGAAAGTGGAGTAATCCGACTTCGGGTAGTGTTATAGGTTGCAACACGGTCATTCTACCCTTAATCTAGAAGCTATTCCGATTGGTGAACCCGTCCTGAGCTACATTCGTTGAGTTATAAAGCCGAGCTTGATCATTGGAGCTATCCATGTTCATATCTTACTTCTACGCATGTGATTTCTTTTAGCTTAGTTCAATGCATTGTAAAGTTAGTTTGACATGAGAAAGTGTACTAATCTGACTTCGTGTGGTTTAATAGGTTGCAACACGGTCTTTCTTCCTTTAATCCATAAGCTATTGCGATAGGTTAACCCGCAATGAGCTACATTCGTTGAGTTATAAAGCCGAGCTTGATCATTGGAGCTATCCATGTTCATATCATATTTCTACGCATGTGATCTGTTTTAGCTTAGTTCAATGCAATGTTTTGTTTGAAATGAGAAAGTGTGCTCGTCCGACTTCGGGTGGTATTATAGGTTGCAACACGGTCATTCGTCCCTTAATCTATAAGTTATTCCGATTGGTGAACCCGTAATGAGCTACATTCGTTGAGTTATAAAGTCGAGCTTGATCATTGGAGCTATCCATGTTCATATCATATTTCTACGCATGTGATCTCTTTTAGCTTAGTTCAATGCAATATTTAGTTTGACATGAGAAAGTGTGCTAATCCGACTTCGGGTGGTGTAATAGGTAGCAACACGGTCATTCTTCCCTTAATCTAGAAGCTATTCCGATTGGTGAACCCGCAATGAGCTACATTCATTGAGTTATAAAGCCAAGCTTGATCATTGGAGCTATCCATGTTCATATCATATTTCTACGAATATGATCTCTTTTAGCTTAGTTCAATGCAATGTTTAGTTTGATATGAGAAAGTGTGTTCATCCGACTTCTGGTGGTGTAATAGGTTGCAACACGGTCATTCTTCCCTTAATCTAGAAGTTATTCCGATTGGTGAACCCGTAATGAGCTACATTCGTTGAGTTATAAAGTCGAGCTTGATCATTGGAGCTATCCATGTTCATATCATATTTCTACGCATGTGACCTCTTTTAGCTTAGTTCAATGCAATGTTTAGTTTGACATGGGAAAGTGTGCTAATCCGACTTCGGGTAGTGTAATAGGTAGCAACACGGTCATTCTTCCCTTAATCTAGAAGCTATTCCGATTGGTGAACCTGTCCTGAGCTACATTCGTTGAGTTATAAAGCCAAGCTTGATCATTGGAGCTATCCATGTTCATATCATATTTCTACGAATATGATCTCTTTTAGCTTAGTTCAATGCAATGTTTAGTTTGATATGAGAAAGTGTGTTCATCCGACTTCTGGTGGTGTAATAGGTTGCAACACGGTCATTCTTCCCTTAATCTAGAAGTTATTCCGATTGGTGAACCCGTAATGAGCTACATTCGTTGAGTTATAAAGTCGAGCTTGATCATTGGAGCTATTCATGTTCATATCATATTTCTACGCATGTGACCTCTTTTAGCTTACTTCAATGCATTGTAAGGGTAGTTTCACATGAGAAAGTGTACTAATCCGACTTCGTGTGGTGTAATATGTTGCAACACGGTCATTCTTCCCTTAATCCAGAAGCTATTCCGATTGGTTAACCCGCAATGAGCTACATTCGTTGAGTTATAAAGCCGAGCTTGATCATTGGAGCTATCCATGTTCATATCATACTTCTACGCATGTGATCTCTTTTAGCTTAGTTCAATGCAATGTTTAGTTTGACATGAGAAAGTGTGCTAATCCGACTTCAGGTGGTGTAATAGGTAGCAACACGGTCCTTCTTCCCTTAATCTAGAAGCTATTCCGATTGGTGAACCTGCAATGAGCTACATTCATTGAGTTATAAAGCCAAGCTTGATCATTGGAGCTATCCATGTTCATATAATATTTCTACGCATATGATCTCTTTTAGCTTAGTTCAATGCAATGTTTAGTTTGACATGAGAAAGTGTGCTCATCCGACTTCGGGTGGTGTAATAGGTTGCAACACGGTCATTCGTCCCTTAATCTAGAAGTTATTCCGATTGGTGAACCCGTAATGAGCTACATTCGTTGAGTTATAAAGTCGAGCTTGATCATTGGAGCTATTCATGTTCATATCATATTTCTACGCATGTGACCTCTTTTAGCTTAGTTCAATGCAATGTTTAGTTTGACATGGGAAAGTGTCCTAATCCGACTTCGGGTAGTGTAATATGTAGCAACACGGTCATTCTTCCCTTAATCTAGAAGCTATTCCAATTGGTGAACCTGTCCTGAGCTACATTCGTTGAGTTATAAATCTGAACTTGATCATTGGAGCTCTCCATGTTCATATCATACTTTTACGCATGTGATCTCTTTTAGCTTACTTCAATGCATTGTAAGGTTAGTTTCACATGAGAAAGTGTACTAATCCGACTTCGTGTGGTGTAATATGTTGCAACACGGTCATTCTTCCCTTAATCCAGAAGCTATTCCGATTGGTTAACCCGCAATGAGCTACATTCGTTGAGTTATAAAGCCGAGCTTGATCATTGGAGCTATCCATGTTCATATCATACTTCTACGCATGTGATCTCTTTTACCTTAGTTCAATGCAATGTTTAGTTTGACATGAGAAAGTGTGCTAATCCGACTTCAGGTGGTGTAATAGGTAGCAACACGGTCCTTCTTCCCTTAATCTAGAAGCTATTCCGATTGGTGAACCTGCAATGAGCTACATTCATTGAGTTATAAAGCCAAGCTTGATCATTGGAGCTATCCATGTTCATATAATATTTCTACGCATATGATCTCTTTTAGCTTAGTTCAATGCAATGTTTAGTTTGACATGAGAAAGTGTGCTCATCCGACTTCGGGTGGTGTAATAGGTTGCAACACGGTCATTCGTCCCTTAATCTAGAAGTTATTCCGATTGGTGAACCCGTAATGAGCTACATTCGTTGAGTTATAAAGTCGAGCTTGATCATTGGAGCTATCCATGTTCATATCATATTTCTACGCATGTGACCTCTTTTAGCTTAGTTCAATGCAATGTTTAGTTTGACATGGGAAAGTGTCCTAATCCGACTTCGGGTAGTGTAATATGTAGCAACACGGTCATTCTTCCCTTAATCTAGAAGCTATTCCGATTGGTGAACCTGTCCTGAGCTACATTCGTTGAGTTATAAATCCGAACTTGATCATTGGAGCTCTCCATGTTCATATCATACTTTT
This sequence comes from Lepidium didymum, assembly GCA_963920545.1. Taxonomy (NCBI): domain Eukaryota; kingdom Viridiplantae; phylum Streptophyta; class Magnoliopsida; order Brassicales; family Brassicaceae; genus Lepidium; species Lepidium didymum. Next base: position 10,395,117 of record OY986993.1, on the reverse strand, counting down.
ACGCATGTGATCTCTTTTAGCTTACTTCAATGCATTGTAAGGTTAGTTTCACATGAGAAAGTGTACTAATCCGACTTCGTGTGGTGTAATATGTTGCAACACGGTCATTCTTCCCTTAATCCAGAAGCTATTCCGATTGGTTAACCCGCAATGAGCTACATTCGTTGAGTTATAAAGCCGAGCTTGATCATTGGAGCTATCCATGTTCATATCATACTTCTACGCATGTGATCTCTTTTACCTTAGTTCAATGCAATGTTTAGTTTGACATGAGAAAGTGTGCTAATCCGACTTCAGGTGGTGTAATAGGTAGCAACACGGTCCTTCTTCCCTTAATCTAGAAGCTATTCCGATTGGTGAACCCGCAATGAGCTACATTCATTGAGTTATAAAGCCAAGCTTGATCATTGGAGCTATCCATGTTCATATCATATTTCTACGCATATGATCTCTTTTAGCTTAGTTCAATGCAATGTTTTGTTTGACATGAGAAAGTGTGCTCATCTGACTTCGGGTAGTGTAATAGGTTGCAACACGGTCATTCGTCCCTTAATCTAGAAGTTATTCTGATTGGTGAACCCGTAATGTGCTACATTCGTTGAGTTATAAACCTGAGCTTGATCATTGGAGCTATCCATGTTCATATCATATTTCTACGCATGTGATCTATTTTAGCTTAGTTCAATGCAATGTTTAGTTTGACATGAGAAAGTGGGGTAATCCGACTTCGGGTAGTGTTATAGGTTGCAACACGGTCATTCTTCCCTTAATCTAGAAGCTATTTCGATTGGTGAACCCGTCCTGAGCTACATTCGTTGAGTTATAAAGCCGAGCTTGATCATTGGAGCTATCCATGTTCATATCATACTTCTACGTATGTGATCTCTTTTAGCTTAGTTCTATGCAATGTTTAGTTTGACATGAGAATGTGTGGTAATCCGACTTCGGGTAGTGTTATAGGTTGCAACACGGTCATTCTACCCTTAATCTAGAAGCTATTCCGATTGGTGAACCCGTCCTGAGCTACATTCGTTGAGTTATAAAGCCGAGCTTGATCATTGGAGCTATCCATGTTCATATCTTACTTCTACGCATGTGATTTCTTTTAGCTTAGTTCAATGCATTGTAAGGTTAGTTTGACATGAGAAAGTGTACTAATCTTACTTCGTGTGGTTTAATAGGTTGCAACACGGTCTTTCTTCCTTTAATCCATAAGCTATTGCGATAGGTTAACCCGCAATGAGCTACATTCGTTGAGTTATAAAGCCGAGCTTGATCATTTGAGCTATCCATGTTCATATCATATTTCTACGCATGTGATCTGTTTTAGCTTAGTTCAATGCAATGTTTTGTTTGACATGAGAAAGTGTGCTCGTCCGACTTCGGGTGGTATTATAGGTTGCAACACGGTCATTCGTCCCTTAATCTATAAGTTATTCCGATTGGTGAACCCGTAATGAGCTACATTCGTTGAGTTATAAAGTCGAGCTTGATCATTGGAGCTATCCATGTTCATATCATATTTCTACGCATGTGATCTCTTTTAGCTTAGTTCAATGCAATATTTAGTTTGACATGAGAAAGTGTGCTAATCCGACTTCGGGTGGTGTAATAGGTAGCAACACGGTCATTCTTCCCTTAATCTAGAAGCTATTCCGATTGGTGAACCCGCAATGAGCTACATTCATTGAGTTATAAAGCCAAGCTTGATCATTGGAGCTATCCATGTTCATATCATATTTCTACGCATATGATCTCTTTTAGCTTAGTTCAATGCAATGTTTAGTTTGATATGAGAAAGTGTGTTCATCCGACTTTGGGTGGTGTAATAGGTTCCAACACGGTCATTCTTCCCTTAATCTAGAAGTTATTCCGATTGGTGAACCCGTAATGAGCTAAATTCGTTGAGTTATAAAGCCGAGCTTGATCATTGGAGCTATCCAAGTTCATATCATACTTCTACGCATGTGATCTCTTTTAGCTTAGTTCAATGCATTGTAAGGTTAGTTTGACATGAGATAGTGTACTAATCTGACTTCGTGTGGTGTAATAGGTTGCAACACGGTCATTCTTCCCTTAATCCAGAAGCTATTGCGATTGGTTAACCCGCAATGAGCTACATTCGTTGAATTATAAAGCCGAGCTTGATCATTGGAGCTATCCATGTTCATATCTTACTTCTACGCATGTGATTTCTTTTAACTTAGTTCAATGCATTGTAAGGTTAGTTTGACATGAGAAAGTGTACTAATCTTACTTCGTGTGGTTTAATAGGTTGCAACACGGTCTTTCTTCCTTTAATCCATAAGCTATTGCGATAGGTTAACCCGCAATGAGCTACATTCGTTGAGTTATAAAGCCGAGCTTGATCATTTGAGCTATCCATGTTCATATCATATTTCTACGCATGTGATCTGTTTTAGCTTAGTTCAATGCAATGTTTTGTTTGACATGAGAAAGTGTGCTCGTCCGACTTCGGGTGGTATTATAGGTTGCAACACGGTCATTCGTCCCTTAATCTATAAGTTATTCCGATTGGTGAACCCGTAATGAGCTACATTCGTTGAGTTATAAAGTCGAGCTTGATCATTGGAGCTATCCATGTTCATATCATATTTCTACGCATGTGATCTCTTTTAGCTTAGTTCAATGCAATATTTAGTTTGACATGAGAAAGTGTGCTAATCCGACTTCGGGTGGTGTAATAGGTAGCAACACGGTCATTCTTCCCTTAATCTAGAAGCTATTCCGATTGGTGAACCCGCAATGAGCTACATTCATTGAGTTATAAAGCCAAGCTTGATCATTGGAGCTATCCATGTTCATATCATATTTCTACGCATATGATCTCTTTTAGCTTAGTTCAATGCAATGTTTAGTTTGATATGAGAAAGTGTGTTCATCCGACTTTGGGTGGTGTAATAGGTTCCAACACGGTCATTCTTCCCTTAATCTAGAAGTTATTCCGATTGGTGAACCCGTAATGAGCTAAATTCGTTGAGTTATAAAGCCGAGCTTGATCATTGGAGCTATCCAAGTTCATATCATACTTCTACGCATGTGATCTCTTTTAGCTTAGTTCAATGCATTGTAAGGTTAGTTTGACATGAGATAGTGTACTAATCTGACTTCGTGTGGTGTAATAGGTTGCAACACGGTCATTCTTCCCTTAATCCAGAAGCTATTGCGATTGGTTAACCCGCAATGAGCTACATTCGTTGAATTATAAAGCCGAGCTTGATCATTGGAGCTATATATGTTCATATCATACTTCTACGCATATGATCTCTTTTAGCTTAGTTCAATGCAATGTAAGGTTAGGTTGACATGAGAAAGTGTACTAATCCGACTTCGGGTGGTGTTATATGTTGCAACACGGTCATTCTTCTCTTAATGTAGAAGCTATTCTGATTGGTGAACCCGCAATGAGCTACATTCGTTAAGTTATAAAGCCGAGCTTGATCATTGGAGCTATCCATGTTCATATCATACTTCTACGCATGTGATCTCTTTTAGCTTAGTTCAATGCAATGTTTAGTTTGACATGAGAAAGTGTGGTTATCCGACTTTGGGTAGTGTTATAGGTTGCAACACGGTCATTCTACCCTTAATCTAGAAGCTATTCCGATTGGTGAACCCGTCCTGAGCTACATTCGTTGAGTTATAAAGCCGAGCTTGATCATTGGAGCTATCCATGTTCATATCTTACTTCTACGCATGTGATTTCTTTTAGCTTAGTTCAATGCATTGTAAGGTTAGTTTGACATGAGAAAGTGTACTAATCTTACTTCGTGTGGTTTAATAGGTTGCAACACGGTCTTTCTTCCTTTAATCCATAAGCTATTGCGATAGGTTAACCCGCAATGAGCTACATTCGTTGAGTTATAAAGCCGAGCTTGATCATTTGAGCTATCCATGTTCATATCATATTTCTACGCATGTGATCTGTTTTAGCTTAGTTCAATGCAATGTTTTGTTTGACATGAGAAAGTGTGCTCGTCCGACTTCGGGTGGTATTATAGGTTGCAACACGGTCATTCGTCCCTTAATCTATAAGTTATTCCGATTGGTGAACCCGTAATGAGCTACATTCGTTGAGTTATAAAGTCGAGCTTGATCATTGGAGCTATCCATGTTCATATCATATTTCTACGCATGTGATCTCTTTTAGCTTAGTTCAATGCAATATTTAGTTTGACATGAGAAAGTGTGCTAATCCGACTTCGGGTGGTGTAATAGGTAGCAACACGGTCATTCTTCCCTTAATCTAGAAGCTATTCCGATTGGTGAACCCGCAATGAGCTACATTCATTGAGTTATAAAGCCAAGCTTGATCATTGGAGCTATCCATGTTCATATCATATTTCTACGCATATGATCTCTTTTAGCTTAGTTCAATGCAATGTTTAGTTTGATATGAGAAAGTGTGTTCATCCGACTTTGGGTGGTGTAATAGGTTCCAACACGGTCATTCTTCCCTTAATCTAGAAGTTATTCCGATTGGTGAACCCGTAATGAGCTAAATTCGTTGAGTTATAAAGCCGAGCTTGATCATTGGAGCTATCCAAGTTCATATCATACTTCTACGCATGTGATCTCTTTTAGCTTAGTTCAATGCATTGTAAGGTTAGTTTGACATGAGATAGTGTACTAATCTGACTTCGTGTGGTGTAATAGGTTGCAACACGGTCATTCTTCCCTTAATCCAGAAGCTATTGCGATTGGTTAACCCGCAATGAGCTACATTCGTTGAATTATAAAGCCGAGCTTGATCATTGGAGCTATATATGTTCATATCATACTTCTACGCATATGATCTCTTTTAGCTTAGTTCAATGCAATGTAAGGTTAGGTTGACATGAGAAAGTGTACTAATCCGACTTCGGGTGGTGTTATATGTTGCAACACGGTCATTCTTCTCTTAATGTAGAAGCTATTCTGATTGGTGAACCCGCAATGAGCTACATTCGTTAAGTTATAAAGCCGAGCTTGATCATTGGAGCTATCCATGTTCATATCATACTTCTACGCATGTGATCTCTTTTAGCTTAGTTCAATGCAATGTTTAGTTTGACATGAGAAAGTGTGGTTATCCGACTTTGGGTAGTGTTATAGGTTGCAACACGGTCATTCTACCCTTAATCTAGAAGCTATTCCGATTGGTGAACCCGTCCTGAGCTACATTCGTTGAGTTATAAAGCCGAGCTTGATCATTGGAGCTATCCATGTTCATATCTTACTTCTACGCATGTGATTTCTTTTAGCTTAGTTCAATGCATTGTAAGGTTAGTTTGACATGAGAAAGTGTACTAATCTTACTTCGTGTGGTTTAATAGGTTGCAACACGGTCTTTCTTCCTTTAATCCATAAGCTATTGCGATAGGTTAACCCGCAATGAGCTACATTCGTTGAGTTATAAAGCCGAGCTTGATCATTTGAGCTATCCATGTTCATATCATATTTCTACGCATGTGATCTGTTTTAGCTTAGTTCAATGCAATGTTTTGTTTGACATGAGAAAGTGTGCTCGTCCGACTTCGGGTGGTATTATAGGTTGCAACACGGTCATTCGTCCCTTAATCTATAAGTTATTCCGATTGGTGAACCCGTAATGAGCTACATTCGTTGAGTTATAAAGTCGAGCTTGATCATTGGAGCTATCCATGTTCATATCATATTTCTACGCATGTGATCTCTTTTAGCTTAGTTCAATGCAATATTTAGTTTGACATGAGAAAGTGTGCTAATCCGACTTCGGGTGGTGTAATAGGTAGCAACACGGTCATTCTTCCCTTAATCTAGAAGCTATTCCGATTGGTGAACCCGCAATGAGCTACATTCATTGAGTTATAAAGCCAAGCTTGATCATTGGAGCTATCCATGTTCATATCATATTTCTACGCATATGATCTCTTTTAGCTTAGTTCAATGCAATGTTTAGTTTGATATGAGAAAGTGTGTTCATCCGACTTTGGGTGGTGTAATAGGTTCCAACACGGTCATTCTTCCCTTAATCTAGAAGTTATTCCGATTGGTGAACCCGTAATGAGCTAAATTCGTTGAGTTATAAAGCCGAGCTTGATCATTGGAGCTATCCAAGTTCATATCATACTTCTACGCATGTGATCTCTTTTAGCTTAGTTCAATGCATTGTAAGGTTAGTTTGACATGAGATAGTGTACTAATCTGACTTCGTGTGGTGTAATAGGTTGCAACACGGTCATTCTTCCCTTAATCCAGAAGCTATTGCGATTGGTTAACCCGCAATGAGCTACATTCGTTGAATTATAAAGCCGAGCTTGATCATTGGAGCTATATATGTTCATATCATACTTCTACGCATATGATCTCTTTTAGCTTAGTTCAATGCAATGTAAGGTTAGGTTGACATGAGAAAGTGTACTAATCCGACTTCGGGTGGTGTTATATGTTGCAACACGGTCATTCTTCTCTTAATGTAGAAGCTATTCTGATTGGTGAACCCGCAATGAGCTACATTCGTTAAGTTATAAAGCCGAGCTTGATCATTGGAGCTATCCATGTTCATATCATACTTCTACGCATGTGATCTCTTTTAGCTTAGTTCAATGCAATGTTTAGTTTGACATGAGAAAGTGTGGTTATCCGACTTTGGGGAGTGTTATAGGTTTCAACACGATCATTCTTCCCTTAATCTAGAAGCTATTCCGATTGGTGAACCCGTTCTGAGCTACATTCGTTGAGTTATAAATCCGAGCTTGATCATTGGAGCTATCCATGTTCATATCATACTTCTACGCATGTGATTTCTTTTAGCTTAGTTCAATGCATTGTAAGGTTAGTTTGACATGAGAAAGTGTACTAATCCGACTTCGTGTGGTGTAATATGTTGCAACACGTTCATTCTTTCCTTAATCCAGAAGCTATTCCGATTGTTTAACCCGCAATGAGCTACATTCGTTGAGTTATAAAGCCGAGCTTGATCATTGGAGCTATCCATGTTCATATCATACTTCTACGCATGTGATCTCTTTTAGCTTAGTTCAATGCAATGTTTAGTTTGACATAAGAAAGTGTGGTAATCCGACTTCGGGTAGTGTTATAGGTTGCAACACGGTCATTCTTCCCTTAATCTAGAAGCTATTCCGATTGGTGAACCCGCAATGAGTTACATTCATTGAGTTAGAAAGCCAAGCTTGATCATTGGAGCTATCCATGTTCATATCATATTTCTACGCATATGATCTCTTTTAGCTTAGTTCAATGCAATGTTTTGTTTGACATGAGAAAGTGTGCTCATCCGACTTCGGGTGGTGTAATAGGTTGCAACACGGTCATTCGTCCCTTAATCTAGAAGTTATTCCGATTGGTGAACCCGTAATGTGCTACATTCGTTGAGTTATAAAGCCAAGCTTGATCATTGGAGCTATCCATGTTCATATCATATTTCTACGCATGTGATCTCTTTTAGCTTAGTTCAATGCAATGTTTAGTTTGACATGAGAAAGTATGCTAATCCGACTTCGGGTGGTGTAATAGGTAGCAACACGGTCACTCTTCTCTTAATCTAGAAGCTATTCCGATTGGTGAACCCGCAATGAGCTACATTCGTTGAGTGTTAAAGCCGAGCTTGATCGTTAGAGCTATCCATGTTCATATCATACTTCTACACATGTGATCTCTTTTAGCTTAGTTCAATGCAATGTTTAGTTTGACTAAATTGGGGTAATCCGACTTCGTGTAGTGTTATAGGTTGCAACACGGTCATTCTTCCCTTAATCTAGAAGCTATTTCGATTGGTGAACCCGTCCTGACCTACATTCGTTGAGTTATAAAGCCGAGCTTGATCATTGGAGCTATCCATGTTCATATCATACTTCTACGTATGTGATCTCTTTTAGCTTAGTTCAATGCAATATTTAGTTTGACATGAGAATGTGTGGTAATCCGACTTCGGGTAGTGTTATAGGTTGCAACACGGTCATTCTACCATTAATCTAGAAGCTATTCCGATTGGTGAACCCGTCCTGACCTACATTCGTTAAGTTATAAAGCCGAGCTTGATCATTGGAGCTATCCATGTTCATATCATACTTCTACGCATGTGATCTCTTTTAGCTTAGTTCAATGCATTGTAAGGTTAGTTTGACATGAGAAAGTGTACTAATCCGACTTCGTGTGGTGTAATAGGTTGCAACACGGTCATTCTTCCTTTAATCTAGAAGCTATTCTGATTGGTTAACCCGTCATGAGCTACATTCTTTGAGTTATAAAGCCGAGCTTGATCATTGGAGCTATCCATGTTCATATCATACTTCTACGCATGTTATCTCTTTTAGCTTAGTTCAATGCATTGTAAGGTTAGTTTGACATGAGAAAGTGTACTAATCCGACTTCGTGTGGTGTAATAGGTTGCAACACGGTCATTCTTCCCTTAATCTAGAATCTATTCCGATTGGTGAACCCGCAATGAGCTACATTCATTGAGTTATAAAGCCAAGTTTATCATTGGAGCTATCCATGTTCATATCATATTTCTACGCATATGATCTCTTTTAGCTTAGTTCAATGCAATGTTTAGTTTGATATGAGAAAGTGTGTTCATCCGACTTTGGGTGGTGTAATAGGTTCCAACACGGTCATTCTTCCCTTAATCTAGAAGTTATTCCGATTGGTGAACCCGTAATGAGCTAAATTCGTTGAGTTATAAAGCCGAGCTTGATCATTGGAGCTATCCAAGTTCATATCATACTTCTACGCATGTGATCTCTTTTAGCTTTGTTCAATGCATTGTAAGGTTAGTTTGACATGAGATAGTGTACTAATCTGACTTCGTGTGGTGTAATAGGTTGCAACACGGTCATTCTTCCCTTAATCCAGAAGCTATTGCGATTGGTTAACCCGCAATGAGCTACATTCGTTGAATTATAAAGCCGAGCTTGATCATTGGAGCTATCCATGTTCATATCTTACTTCTACGCATGTGATTTCTTTTAGCTTAGTTCAATGCATTGTAAGGTTAGTTTGACATGAGAAAGTGTACTAATCTTACTTCGTGTGGTTTAATAGGTTGCAACACGGTCTCTCTTCCTTTAATCCATAAGCTATTGCGATAGGTTAACCCGCAATGAGCTACATTCGTTGAGTTATAAAGCCGAGCTTGATCATTTGAGCTATCCATGTTCATATCATATTTCTACGCATGTGATCTGTTTTAGCTTAGTTCAATGCAATGTTTTGTTTGACATGAGAAAGTGTGCTCGTCCGACTTCGGGTGGTATTATAGGTTGCAACACGGTCCTTCGTCCCTTAATCTATAAGTTATTCCGATTGGTGAACCCGTAATGAGCTACATTCGTTGAGTTATAAAGTCGAGCTTGATCATTGGAGCTATCCATGTTCATATTATATTTCTACGCATGTGATCTCTTTTAGCTTAGTTCAATGCATTGTAAGGTTAGTTTGACATGAGATAGTGTACTAATCTGACTTCGTGTGGTGTAATAGGTTGCAACACGGTCATTCTTCCCTTAATCCAGAAGTTATTGCGATTGGTTAACCCGCAATGAGCTACATTCGTTGAATTATAAAGCCGAGCTTGATCATTGGAGTTATCCATGTTCATATCTTACGTCTACGCATGTGATTTCTTTTAGCTTAGTTCAATGCATTGTAAGGTTAGTTTGACATGAGAAAGTGTACTAATCTTACTTCGTGTGGTTTAATAGGTTGCAACACGGTCTTTCTTCCTTTAATCCATAAGCTATTGCGATAGGTTAACCCGCAATGAGCTACATTCGTTGAGTTATAAAGCCGAGCTTGATCATTTGAGCTATCCATGTTCATATCATATTTCTACGCATGTGATCTGTTTTAGCTTAGTTCAATGCAATGTTTTGTTTGACATGAGAAAGTGTGCTCGTCCGACTTCGGGTGGTATTATAGGTTGCAACACGGTCATTCGTCCCTTAATCTATAAGTTATTCCGATTGGTGAACCCGTAATGAGCTACATTCGTTGAGTTATAAAGTCGAGCTTGATCATTGGAGCTATCCATGTTCATATCATATTTCTACGCATGTGATCTCTTTTAGCTTAGTTCAATGCAATATTTAGTTTGACATGAGAAAGTGTGCTAATCCGACTTCGAGTAGTGTTATAGGTTGCAACACGGTCATTCTTCCCTTAATCTAGAAGCTATTCCGATTGGTGAACCCGCAATGAGCTACATTCATTGAGTTATAAAGCCAAGCTTGATCATTGGAGCTATCCATGTTCATATCATATTTCTACGCATATGATCTCTTTTAGCTTAGTTCAATGCAATGTTTAGTTTGATATGAGAAAGTGTGTTCATCCGACTTTGGGTGGTGTAATAGGTTCCAACACGGTCATTCTTCCCTTAATCTAGAAGTTATTCCGATTGGTGAACCCGTAATGAGCTAAATTCGTTGAGTTATAAAGCCGAGCTTGATCATTGGAGCTATCCAAGTTCATATCATACTTCTACGCATGTGATCTCTTTTAGCTTAGTTCAATGCATTGTAAGGTTAGTTTGACATGAGATAGTGTACTAATCTGACTTCGTGTGGTGTAATAGGTTGCAACACGGTCATTCTTCCCTTAATCCAGAAGCTATTGCGATTGGTTAACCCGCAATGAGCTACATTCGTTGAATTATAAAGCCGAGCTTGATCATTGGAGCTATATATGTTCATATCATACTTCTACGTATGTGATCTCTTTTAGCTTAGTTCAATGCAATGTTTAGTTTGACATAAGAAAGTGTGGTAATCCGACTTCGGGTAGTGTTATAGGTTGCAACACGGTCATTCTTCCCTTAATCTAGAAGCTATTCCGATTGGTGAACCCGCAATGAGTTACATTCATTGAGTTAGAAAGCCAAGCTTGATCATTGGAGCTATCCATGTTCATATCATATTTCTACGCATATGATCTCTTTTAGCTTAGTTCAATGCAATGTTTTGTTTGACATGAGAAAGTGTGCTCATCCGACTTCGGGTGGTGTAATAGGTTGCAACACGGTCATTCGTCCCTTAATCTAGAAGTTATTTCGATTGGTGAACCCGTAATGTGCTACATTCGTTGAGTTATAAAGCCAAGCTTGATCATTGGAGCTATCCATGTTCATATCATATTTCTACGCATGTGATCTCTTTTAGCTTAGTTCAATGCAATGTTTAGTTTGACATGAGAAAGTGTGCTAATCCGACTTCAGGTGGTGTAATAGGTAGCAACACGGTCCTTCTTCCCTTAATCTAGAAGCTATTCTGATTGGTGAACCCGCAATGAGCTACATTCATTGAGTTATAAAGCCAAGCTTGATCGTTAGAGCTATCCATGTTCATATCATACTTCTACGCATGTGATCTCTTTTAGCTTAGTTCAATGCAATGTTTAGTTTGACATGAGAAAGTGGGGTAATCTGACTTCGTGTAGTGTTATAGGTTGCAACACGGTCATTCTTCCCTTAATCTAGAAGCTATTTCGATTGGTGAACCCGTCCTGACCTACATTCGTTGAGTTATAAAGCCGAGCTTGATCATTGGAGCTATCCATGTTCATATCATACTTCTACGTATGTGATCTCTTTTAGCTTAGTTCAATGCAATATTTAGTTTGACATGAGAATGTGTGGTAATCCGACTTCGGGTAGTGTTATAGGTTGCAACACGGTCATTCTACCATTAATCTAGAAGCTATTCCGATTGGTGAACCCGTCCTGACCTACATTCGTTGAGTTATAAAGCCGAGCTTGATCATTGGAGCTATCCATGCTCATATCTTACTTCTACGCATGTGATTTCTTTTAGCTTAGTTCAATGCATTGTAAGGTTAGTTTGACATGAGAAAGTGTACTAATCTGACTCTGTGTGGTTTAATAGGTTGCAACACGGTCATTCTTCCTTTAATCCATAAGCTATTGCGATTGGTTAACCTGCAATGAGCTACATTCGTTGAGTTATAAACCCGAGCTTGATCATTGGAGCTATCCATGTTCATATCATATTTCTACGCATGTAATCTCTTTTAGCTTAGTTCAATGCAATGTTTTGTTTGACATGAGAAAGTGTGCTCATCCGACTTCGGGTGGTGTAATAGGTTGCAACACGGTCATTCGTCCCTTAATCTAGAAGTTATTTCGATTGGTGAACCCGTAATGTGCTACATTCGTTGAGTTATAAAGCCAAGCTTGATCATTGGAGCTATCCATGTTCATATCATATTTCTACGCATGTGATCTCTTTTAGCTTAGTTCAATGCAATGTTTAGTTTGACATGAGAAAGTGTGCTAATCCGACTTCAGGTGGTGTAATAGGTAGCAACACGGTCCTTCTTCCCTTAATCTAGAAGCTATTCTGATTGGTGAACCCGCAATGAGCTACATTCATTGAGTTATAAAGCCAAGCTTGATCGTTAGAGCTATCCATGTTCATATCATACTTCTACGCATGTGATCTCTTTTAGCTTAGTTCAATGCAATGTTTAGTTTGACATGAGAAAGTGGGGTAATCTGACTTCGTGTAGTGTTATAGGTTGCAACACGGTCATTCTTCCCTTAATCTAGAAGCTATTTCGATTGGTGAACCCGTACTGACCTACATTCGTTGAGTTATAAAGCCGAGCTTGATCATTGGAGCTATCCATGTTCATATCATACTTCTACGTATGTGATCTCTTTTAGCTTAGTTCAATGCAATATTTAGTTTGACATGAGAATGTGTGGTAATCCGACTTCGGGTAGTGTTATAGGTTGCAACACGGTCATTCTACCATTAATCTAGAAGCTATTCCGATTGGTGAACCCGTCCTGACCTACATTCGTTGAGTTATAAAGCCGAGCTTGATCATTGGAGCTATCCATGCTCATATCTTACTTCTACGCATGTGATTTCTTTTAGCTTAGTTCAATGCATTGTAAGGTTAGTTTGACATGAGAAAGTGTACTAATCTGACTCTGTGTGGTTTAATAGGTTGCAACACGGTCATTCTTCCTTTAATCCATAAGCTATTGCGATTGGTTAACCTGCAATGAGCTACATTCGTTGAGTTATAAACCCGAGCTTGATCATTGGAGCTATCCATGTTCATATCATATTTCTACGCATGTAATCTCTTTTAGCTTAGTTCAATGCAATGTTTTGTTTGACATGAGAAAGTGTGCTCATCCGACTTAGGGTGGTATTATAGGTTGCAACACGGTCATTCGTCCCTTAATCTAGAAGTTATTCCGATTGGTGAACCCGTAATGTGCTACATTCGTTGAGTTATAAAGCCAAGCTTGATCATTGGAGCTATCCATGTTCATATCATATTTCTACGCATGTGATCTCTTTTAGCTTAGTTCAATGCAATGTTTAGTTTGACATGAGAAAGTATGCTAATCCGACTTCGGGTGGTGTAATAGGTAGCAACACGGTCACTCTTCTCTTAATCTAGAAGCTATTCCGATTGGTGAACCCGCAATGAGCTACATTCGTTGAGTGTTAAAGCCGAGCTTGATCGTTAGAGCTATCCATGTTCATATCATACTTCTACACATGTGATCTCTTTTAGCTTAGTTCAATGCAATGTTTAGTTTGACTAAATTGGGGTAATCCGACTTCGTGTAGTGTTATAGGTTGCAACACGGTCATTCTTCCCTTAATCTAGAAGCTATTTCGATTGGTGAACCCGTCCTGACCTACATTCGTTGAGTTATAAAGCCGAGCTTGATCATTGGAGCTATCCATGTTCATATCATACTTCTACGTATGTGATCTCTTTTAGCTTAGTTCAATGCAATATTTAGTTTGACATGAGAATGTGTGGTAATCCGACTTCGGGTAGTGTTATAGGTTGCAACACGGTCATTCTACCATTAATCTAGAAGCTATTCCGATTGGTGAACCCGTCCTGACCTACATTCGTTAAGTTATAAAGCCGAGCTTGATCATTGGAGCTATCCATGTTCATATCATACTTCTACGCATGTGATCTCTTTTAGCTTAGTTCAATGCATTGTAAGGTTAGTTTGACATGAGAAAGTGTACTAATCCGACTTCGTGTGGTGTAATAGGTTGCAACACGGTCATTCTTCCTTTAATCTAGAAGCTATTCTGATTGGTTAACCCGTCATGAGCTACATTCTTTGAGTTATAAAGCCGAGCTTGATCATTGGAGCTATCCATGTTCATATCATACTTCTACGCATGTTATCTCTTTTAGCTTAGTTCAATGCATTGTAAGGTTAGTTTGACATGAGAAAGTGTACTAATCCGACTTCGTGTGGTGTAATAGGTTGCAACACGGTCATTCTTCCCTTAATCTAGAATCTATTCCGATTGGTGAACCCGCAATGAGCTACATTCATTGAGTTATAAAGCCAAGTTTATCATTGGAGCTATCCATGTTCATATCATATTTCTACGCATATGATCTCTTTTAGCTTAGTTCAATGCAATGTTTAGTTTGATATGAGAAAGTGTGTTCATCCGACTTTGGGTGGTGTAATAGGTTCCAACACGGTCATTCTTCCCTTAATCTAGAAGTTATTCCGATTGGTGAACCCGTAATGAGCTAAATTCGTTGAGTTATAAAGCCGAGCTTGATCATTGGAGCTATCCAAGTTCATATCATACTTCTACGCATGTGATCTCTTTTAGCTTTGTTCAATGCATTGTAAGGTTAGTTTGACATGAGATAGTGTACTAATCTGACTTCGTGTGGTGTAATAGGTTGCAACACGGTCATTCTTCCCTTAATCCAGAAGCTATTGCGATTGGTTAACCCGCAATGAGCTACATTCGTTGAATTATAAAGCCGAGCTTGATCATTGGAGCTATCCATGTTCATATCTTACTTCTACGCATGTGATTTCTTTTAGCTTAGTTCAATGCATTGTAAGGTTAGTTTGACATGAGAAAGTGTACTAATCTTACTTCGTGTGGTTTAATAGGTTGCAACACGGTCTCTCTTCCTTTAATCCATAAGCTATTGCGATAGGTTAACCCGCAATGAGCTACATTCGTTGAGTTATAAAGCCGAGCTTGATCATTTGAGCTATCCATGTTCATATCATATTTCTACGCATGTGATCTGTTTTAGCTTAGTTCAATGCAATGTTTTGTTTGACATGAGAAAGTGTGCTCGTCCGACTTCGGGTGGTATTATAGGTTGCAACACGGTCCTTCGTCCCTTAATCTATAAGTTATTCCGATTGGTGAACCCGTAATGAGCTACATTCGTTGAGTTATAAAGTCGAGCTTGATCATTGGAGCTATCCATGTTCATATTATATTTCTACGCATGTGATCTCTTTTAGCTTAGTTCAATGCATTGTAAGGTTAGTTTGACATGAGATAGTGTACTAATCTGACTTCGTGTGGTGTAATAGGTTGCAACACGGTCATTCTTCCCTTAATCCAGAAGTTATTGCGATTGGTTAACCCGCAATGAGCTACATTCGTTGAATTATAAAGCCGAGCTTGATCATTGGAGTTATCCATGTTCATATCTTACGTCTACGCATGTGATTTCTTTTAGCTTAGTTCAATGCATTGTAAGGTTAGTTTGACATGAGAAAGTGTACTAATCTTACTTCGTGTGGTTTAATAGGTTGCAACACGGTCTTTCTTCCTTTAATCCATAAGCTATTGCGATAGGTTAACCCGCAATGAGCTACATTCGTTGAGTTATAAAGCCGAGCTTGATCATTTGAGCTATCCATGTTCATATCATATTTCTACGCATGTGATCTGTTTTAGCTTAGTTCAATGCAATGTTTTGTTTGACATGAGAAAGTGTGCTCGTCCGACTTCGGGTGGTATTATAGGTTGCAACACGGTCATTCGTCCCTTAATCTATAAGTTATTCCGATTGGTGAACCCGTAATGAGCTACATTCGTTGAGTTATAAAGTCGAGCTTGATCATTGGAGCTATCCATGTTCATATCATATTTCTACGCATGTGATCTCTTTTAGCTTAGTTCAATGCAATATTTAGTTTGACATGAGAAAGTGTGCTAATCCGACTTCGAGTAGTGTTATAGGTTGCAACACGGTCATTCTTCCCTTAATCTAGAAGCTATTCCGATTGGTGAACCCGCAATGAGCTACATTCATTGAGTTATAAAGCCAAGCTTGATCATTGGAGCTATCCATGTTCATATCATATTTCTACGCATATGATCTCTTTTAGCTTAGTTCAATGCAATGTTTAGTTTGATATGAGAAAGTGTGTTCATCCGACTTTGGGTGGTGTAATAGGTTCCAACACGGTCATTCTTCCCTTAATCTAGAAGTTATTCCGATTGGTGAACCCGTAATGAGCTAAATTCGTTGAGTTATAAAGCCGAGCTTGATCATTGGAGCTATCCAAGTTCATATCATACTTCTACGCATGTGATCTCTTTTAGCTTAGTTCAATGCATTGTAAGGTTAGTTTGACATGAGATAGTGTACTAATCTGACTTCGTGTGGTGTAATAGGTTGCAACACGGTCATTCTTCCCTTAATCCAGAAGCTATTGCGATTGGTTAACCCGCAATGAGCTACATTCGTTGAATTATAAAGCCGAGCTTGATCATTGGAGCTATATATGTTCATATCATACTTCTACGTATGTGATCTCTTTTAGCTTAGTTCAATGCAATGTTTAGTTTGACATAAGAAAGTGTGGTAATCCGACTTCGGGTAGTGTTATAGGTTGCAACACGGTCATTCTTCCCTTAATCTAGAAGCTATTCCGATTGGTGAACCCGCAATGAGTTACATTCATTGAGTTAGAAAGCCAAGCTTGATCATTGGAGCTATCCATGTTCATATCATATTTCTACGCATATGATCTCTTTTAGCTTAGTTCAATGCAATGTTTTGTTTGACATGAGAAAGTGTGCTCATCCGACTTCGGGTGGTGTAATAGGTTGCAACACGGTCATTCGTCCCTTAATCTAGAAGTTATTTCGATTGGTGAACCCGTAATGTGCTACATTCGTTGAGTTATAAAGCCAAGCTTGATCATTGGAGCTATCCATGTTCATATCATATTTCTACGCATGTGATCTCTTTTAGCTTAGTTCAATGCAATGTTTAGTTTGACATGAGAAAGTGTGCTAATCCGACTTCAGGTGGTGTAATAGGTAGCAACACGGTCCTTCTTCCCTTAATCTAGAAGCTATTCTGATTGGTGAACCCGCAATGAGCTACATTCATTGAGTTATAAAGCCAAGCTTGATCGTTAGAGCTATCCATGTTCATATCATACTTCTACGCATGTGATCTCTTTTAGCTTAGTTCAATGCAATGTTTAGTTTGACATGAGAAAGTGGGGTAATCTGACTTCGTGTAGTGTTATAGGTTGCAACACGGTCATTCTTCCCTTAATCTAGAAGCTATTTCGATTGGTGAACCCGTCCTGACCTACATTCGTTGAGTTATAAAGCCGAGCTTGATCATTGGAGCTATCCATGTTCATATCATACTTCTACGTATGTGATCTCTTTTAGCTTAGTTCAATGCAATATTTAGTTTGACATGAGAATGTGTGGTAATCCGACTTCGGGTAGTGTTATAGGTTGCAACACGGTCATTCTACCATTAATCTAGAAGCTATTCCGATTGGTGAACCCGTCCTGACCTACATTCGTTGAGTTATAAAGCCGAGCTTGATCATTGGAGCTATCCATGCTCATATCTTACTTCTACGCATGTGATTTCTTTTAGCTTAGTTCAATGCATTGTAAGGTTAGTTTGACATGAGAAAGTGTACTAATCTGACTCTGTGTGGTTTAATAGGTTGCAACACGGTCATTCTTCCTTTAATCCATAAGCTATTGCGATTGGTTAACCTGCAATGAGCTACATTCGTTGAGTTATAAACCCGAGCTTGATCATTGGAGCTATCCATGTTCATATCATATTTCTACGCATGTAATCTCTTTTAGCTTAGTTCAATGCAATGTTTTGTTTGACATGAGAAAGTGTGCTCATCCGACTTCGGGTGGTGTAATAGGTTGCAACACGGTCATTCGTCCCTTAATCTAGAAGTTATTTCGATTGGTGAACCCGTAATGTGCTACATTCGTTGAGTTATAAAGCCAAGCTTGATCATTGGAGCTATCCATGTTCATATCATATTTCTACGCATGTGATCTCTTTTAGCTTAGTTCAATGCAATGTTTAGTTTGACATGAGAAAGTGTGCTAATCCGACTTCAGGTGGTGTAATAGGTAGCAACACGGTCCTTCTTCCCTTAATCTAGAAGCTATTCTGATTGGTGAACCCGCAATGAGCTACATTCATTGAGTTATAAAGCCAAGCTTGATCGTTAGAGCTATCCATGTTCATATCATACTTCTACGCATGTGATCTCTTTTAGCTTAGTTCAATGCAATGTTTAGTTTGACATGAGAAAGTGGGGTAATCTGACTTCGTGTAGTGTTATAGGTTGCAACACGGTCATTCTTCCCTTAATCTAGAAGCTATTTCGATTGGTGAACCCGTCCTGACCTACATTCGTTGAGTTATAAAGCCGAGCTTGATCATTGGAGCTATCCATGTTCATATCATACTTCTACGTATGTGATCTCTTTTAGCTTAGTTCAATGCAATATTTAGTTTGACATGAGAATGTGTGGTAATCCGACTTCGGGTAGTGTTATAGGTTGCAACACGGTCATTCTACCATTAATCTAGAAGCTATTCCGATTGGTGAACCCGTCCTGACCTACATTCGTTGAGTTATAAAGCCGAGCTTGATCATTGGAGCTATCCATGCTCATATCTTACTTCTACGCATGTGATTTCTTTTAGCTTAGTTCAATGCATTGTAAGGTTAGTTTGACATGAGAAAGTGTACTAATCTGACTCTGTGTGGTTTAATAGGTTGCAACACGGTCATTCTTCCTTTAATCCATAAGCTATTGCGATTGGTTAACCTGCAATGAGCTACATTCGTTGAGTTATAAACCCGAGCTTGATCATTGGAGCTATCCATGTTCATATCATATTTCTACGCATGTAATCTCTTTTAGCTTAGTTCAATGCAATGTTTTGTTTGACATGAGAAAGTGTGCTCATCCGACTTAGGGTGGTATTATAGGTTGCAACACGGTCATTCGTCCCTTAATCTAGAAGTTATTCCGATTGGTGAACCCGTAATGTGCTACATTCGTTGAGTTATAAAGCCAAGCTTGATCATTGGAGCTATCCATGTTCATATCATATTTCTACGCATGTGATCTCTTTTAGCTTAGTTCAATGCAATGTTTAGTTTGACATGAGAAAGTGTGCTAATCCGACTTCGGGTGGTGTAATAGGTAGCAACACGGTCACTCTTCTCTTAATCTAGAAGCTATTCCGATTGGTGAACCCGCAATGAGCTACATTCGTTGAGTTTTAAAGCCGAGCTTGATCGTTAGAGCTATCCATGTTCATATCATACTTCTACGCATGTGATCTCTTTTAGCTTAGTTCAATGCAATGTTTAGTTTGACATGAGAAAGTGGGGTAATCCGACTTCGGGTAGTGTTATAGGTTGCAACACGGTCATTCTTCCCTTAATCTAGAAGCTATTTCAATTCGTGAACCCGTCCTAAGCTACATTCGTTGAGTTATAAAGTCGAGCTTGATCATTGGAGCTATCCATGTTCATATCATACATCTACGTATGTGATCTCTTTTAGCTTAAATCAATGCAATGTTTAGTTTGATATGAGAATGTGTGGTAATCCGACTTCGGGTAGTGTTATAGGTTGCAACACGGTCATTCTACCCTTAATCTAGAAGCTATTCCGATTGGTGAACCCGTCCTGAGCTACATTCGTTGAGTTATAAAGCTGAGCTTGATCATTGGAGCTATCCATGTTCATATCTTACTTCTACGCATGTGATCTCTTTTAGCTTAGTTCAATGCATTGTAAGGTTAGTTTGACATGAGAAAGTGTACTAATCTGACTTCGTGTGGTTTAATAGGTTGCAACACGGTCTTTCTTCCTTTAATCCATAAGCTATTGCGATAGGTTAACCCGCAATGAGCTACATTCGTTGAGTTATAAAGCCGAGCTTGATCATTGGAGCTATATATGTTCATATCATATTTCTACGCATGTGATCTGTTTTAGCTTAGTTCAATGCAATGTAAGGTTAGTTTGACATGAGAAAGTGTACTAATCCGACTTCGGGTGGTGTTATATGTTGCAACACGGTCATTCTTTTCTTAATGTAGAAGGTATTCCGATTGGTGAACCCGCAATGAGCTACATTTGTTGAACTATAAAGCCGAGCTTGATCATTGTATTAGTCAAGTCCTCACTCAGCCACATTAACCCATAATCCAAGTGGCTGAGTGACTTATCCAACAAACAAGAAGAATAAGCCCAGCTGAGCCCAATTAGGAGTGAAGAAAGAGCCATTGGAATAAGAGGAGTAAGGAAGCTTTTGAAGGCTGAAAGAAGACGTGGTCCAAGCTTTCAAAGTGGTCCACACCTGCTCAGCTGAGCGTTGGCAGTGTGCTGCAGCAAGTGGTCCCCCCTCTTTACTTATTTGCCAAAACATAGTTGTGGTCCTCTCCTTTCTATGTGTTGACTCTTTCCTCTTTATGTAAAACCCTAGATAGGTGTTGTGGCTATTTAAAGGAGACTCCCATGTAAACAATTTGAAGACAATGCAATCAGTTCTTCTTCATTCTCTTCCAGATTCTCCACACTCTTAATTCTTTGTCATAATGCTCACATTCTAACATGGTATCAGAGCATTTCTGATCCATTCTTCTTTCTATTCTTCTGGTTCATATTCTCCATTCTATTCTCTTTAAAACTCTTCCTAATCCCACCTCATTCTCTCTGTTCCGCTGCAGCTGGTTCCACCATTGTTGTACGGACCATAGCTTCCATTTTTCTGTTTTTTGTGTCTCAGAAAGTTTCAATCTTTCATCCTAAACCTTCAAAGGCCTTCCTCTCTGTGTTGTGAAGGAAAGTCTCGGTTTTTCAAGTGCAAGTTTTGAATCTGCACCTTCAAATCGTCATTCAAGGTCCAATGGAGACCAACAAGCATGTTCAGGTGCCGGTGGTTCTCAAGGGTGTGAACTACCTTCTATGGGCAAGGACTGTCAAGACTACTCTCTGCAGCCACAAAGGGCTTTGGAGCCACGTGGTGAAAAGTAGGCCAGTAAAATTTGAACTCTCCGATGGTGAAGATGACGGAGAAGAAGTCCTTGATGAGGAGGACGAGTGGTTCCAAAAGGATCAGGCTGTGCTGTCCATCATTCGCAACTCCTTAGAGCCTTCAATCCTTGAAGGTTATTCCTACTGTGAAACTGCCAAGGAGCTGTGGGAGACACTCAAAAATGTCTATGGCAATGTCTCCAGCCTTACAAGGGTGTTTGAAGTAAAGAAAGCTCTAAACAACCTATCTCAAGATGATATGAACTTCACAGAATTTTTCGGAAAGTTTCGGTCTTTATGGGCTGAACTTGACATGCTAAGGCCAGCCACTAAGGATCCAAAGGAGATTCAAGAAAGAAATGAGCAAGATAAAGTCTTCAGCCTTCTCCTCAACCTCAATCATGGATTCAATGATCTTATCAAGCATATTCTTAGAGCCAACAAGCTTCCAAGCTTAGATGATGTATGCGCTCAGATTCAAAAGGAACAAGGGTCTATGGAGCTGTTTGGAGGAAAAGGGAGCGTTGGGCTTCTTATGGCCAACAAAGGAAGGTTTGAGAACAATAGGACTGAGGAAAGGAAGAGGCTCATGTGCGATCACTGCAAGAAGAAAGGGCATACAAAGGACAAGTGTTGGCTTCTTCACCCTCATCTCAAACCAGCTAAGTTCAAGGATGCAAAGGGAAACATAGCTCAAGAAGCGGCAGAGAATGGCTCAGCTATAACTCCATCTCAACTCGCAACTCCAAAGTCTCCCGAGAACATATCAGCTGCGTCATCATCATTCCAGAGTGAGACCATCAAAAGGGCTGACCTTGAAGCTCTCATTCACACCCTAACTTCCCTCAGGGACTCTGGTATTGCCAATTACTCTTATAATGTCCATAAGCCGTTTATTGTTGATTCAGGGGCTTCTCACCACATGATTAGCGACCCAACCCTTATCAATGATGTGAAACCGGCCAGTGGTAGTGTGATCATAGCAAATGGCAGTAGGGTATCGGTTAGAGGTGTAGGGAATGTAGACTTATTCAATAGGCAATCTAAGGCTTTCTACTTACCAGAATTTACCTCTAACCTCTTGTCGGTTATTAATGTTAGAATTTGCGGAATATAAATGAGAATGGATGAGATTTGAGAATGATAGAGAGTATAGTTGAGATTTGTGAGAATAATGAGATTTGGAGATTTGTTGGCCATGGTGGCTGAGAGAATGAGAGAGTATGTGAAGAAAGTGAGTGTATTCTTTCTTAGTTTACAAAGAATTACATGTGATCCTATTTATACACAAAGACTAGCTAGGGTTCTCTACAAATATACAAACACTATATGACAAAAAATTACCCAAAATGGGACACACATAAACTGAACCAGCCAAAGGAGGGTTGTCTCCTTACCACAAATGTTCCAACAGCTAGAATTAGTCACATGTGACTTTCAGCTGAGTCAAACCAACACATGTGACTTTGTTGCTTCTAGTTAAGCTTCTAGTTGGCTCATAAGCAAACTAGAGACTAATCACGTGGCCCACAAGTCCCAACAGCTCTATTTGATCTGCACATTAGTTTCTTGGTTGTGCCTTGCGTTCCACACAATCTGCAACCTTACTTGGTTCACAATGTTTAACACTCCCCCTCAAGCTTGAATCCGCAATGTGATTCATTAAGGTCAAGCTTGAAAGTTGTAACTCCCCACCTCATTAAAAACCTTAGTGGAAAACCCATTGGGATAAAACCAACTAAGGGAAAAAGAGTATGGATCATGGTTACGGCTTGGACATATCAAGTCCAAGTGGCTGAGACAAGCTTCACACATGGTTATTGCATTGTACCATGAAGTCCTTCGGCCTTGGCTTCATTCCCTCTAATACTCCCCCTCAAGCTTGGACTGCAAGGTACACCAAAGGCCAAGCTTGAAAGCGGCAACAACACTTGGAGAGGCTCCCCCTCTCGGTCAACACTCCTTAGGGAACCATCTTCAATGGTTTCATCTTCAACAAATCCATCTTTGACACTCCCTTAGTTTCAGCTCTTTAGGATGTCATTGATCATTATGTCCTAGCTAATACTCACAAGGAACACACAAAATGTTAGTTTATAAAACGTATTGAAAAGGTTAAGGTTTGTACCTTTTTAGTGTTCTTTATGAACACCACACATTTGACTTCTTTGAGCCTTGCATACTTGCGGCTTAGGGCAAAGAAGATCCTTCTTGCACACGCCACATCTCACACTTCCATCACACCTTAGACTTCTTTCACAAGCCTTAGTGTGAACCACTTCTCTCCACAACTTGTCTCTACAAGCTTTAGTGGAGATCACCAAGAGTTTGAAGTGAAATCCCTTGCTTCTCTAAGCCTTGATTTCACGGATTTTGGCACAATCCCAAGCTTCTCATTCCTTAACTACTTTGAATGCACTTAGCACCTATTCCTAGCTTAGGAAGACAAGAGGAAACCGGGCATCAATACCAAAGGAGATTTATTGTTTGAGTTCTCATACCTAGGCTACCAAACTTGTGGCACAAGCTTTTGGTAGAGACTCTTCATGAAGAATTAATTGGGTTCATTTGAACTGCACAACTATGGATCCGCTTCATCAACACCATCTTGAGAAGCCATTCCATCAATCCGCCAACACTATGGAGCTTCATTCAGTTTACTCTTCTTCCTCCTCCAAACGGTTGCAATGACTTGGTCCTTTCCATACCAAGACCATCACCATACTTGTCCTCCTTAACACTATTTCAATACCCAATAGCTTGCTCTTTTCCATCCATCTCCTCTTGGGAATACTCAAGCAAAGCTCCGAATTACACCTTCACACAAGGTATAAGAGATTTTAAAGCATTTGACATTGAGGGCTCCAAGACATGAAGCATGAATGAAACCAACTATATGAATATGAGTAACTAGGCTAGTAAAGACAAGCAAAAGATAGTGTAAGAGAATAAATAAGAGGAGGTTTTAGAGATAGCCTTTATTTGCTCCATAAGTGGCTCGGGTTTGCAAGAACAAGAGCACTTCTTTTCACCACACAAATATGGACACACTCCTTTGCTTGTGGGCTGATTCATCTGCTTGTGGGCTGATTCATCACCTTCCATCAGACTCTTCACCACAATGCAACGTTGGGTCCTTGAAGCTGAGGCCATTGGTTCTAACTCCACAAGTAAGTGATGCGCCAAACGAACACGTCTTTCCACCACATAAATGAGGACACACTCCTTTACTTATCGGCTGATTCAACACCTTCCATCAGACTCCACACGAGCTGAGGCCATTGGTTCTAATTCTCCAAGCAAAAGAGGTGCCAAACAAGACAAAACGAGTTGCGGTTTTGGTTTGCCTTCCCATCCATCACGGCTGGCTTCACTCCCTCATGGAGCTCACCTAGCTACAACACAGAGGTTAGAAACCAAAACTCACACAATTGTTAGAAACAAACACAATAATTTTGAACATTCTTCATAAGATACCAACCGAGAGATTTATGAAATACAACTCGGTCCAAGATTTTTCAATGTAAAACAGATGGATTCAACATGATTTTACACACTCTAATTCATAAGAATAAAGTGTATTTAACCATGGTTCACGATTTTAAAGCTTGGTTCAAACCGCA
Organism: Lepidium didymum; assembly: GCA_963920545.1. Taxonomy (NCBI): domain Eukaryota; kingdom Viridiplantae; phylum Streptophyta; class Magnoliopsida; order Brassicales; family Brassicaceae; genus Lepidium; species Lepidium didymum. The sequence continues at coordinate 10,370,351 of OY986993.1, read as the reverse complement.
AAACAAAGTCGAAAAATACAATGGATTTATGGCTCTACACTTCACAAGAAGGAAAACCAACCCAAGGTTTACACTCATACGGTTTGAACTCAAGAAATTGATGAAAAATAAGTCTTAAATGCTAGCTTGGTCTCACAAAGATTCAGCAAATAAGACAACACAACTTTCTTGAAAGAGACTATACTTTTGTCTAATGGACATAACAAAAACGTTTTTGAAATTCAAATTGAAAGTAAATCAATCAACAAAGCAAGGTGTGACTTAGAGGTAAAAATGATGCTTAAAGTAAGAGAAAATAGAGTGAATAAGCCTAGCAAACCGTGGTCAAAGTCACTCCAAAGGAGATCCCTCTATTGTCCAACGGATATAAGCATGTGACCATCTATTTCTTTCTCTCTCTTGTGGTTCTTCACCACATCAACCTTTCTTCCCTCTTCATGGTCACGAAACAGAGATTTTAATTTTGAAATCTTCAAGTAAATCAACAAGAAAAATGATTTAAAGAAGGCAAATGAGGAACAAAACATTTTTCCAAAACAGATTTTAAAATCGGTTTGAAAAATATCAAGAACACAAAGAAATTCTTTCCTTTTGAACCAGCTGAGACTTGGAGATGATATGATGCTCAAATAAAAGGTTTTTAACCTCAGCAATATTCATTCTCCTCATTGTCTCAAAAGAAATTGATTTTAGAAAAAAAACAACATTTTGCGAAAATCGGTTTGAAAACAATTTTGGAAAACGTTTTTCAAGCAACAAACAGCAAGAACACAAAGTCACCATGGATCTTGCTCTGATACCATGTTAGAATTTGCGGAATATAAATGAGAATGGATGAGATTTGAGAATGATAGAGAGTATAGTTGAGATTTGTGAGAATAATGAGATTTGGAGATTTGTTGGCCATGGTGGCTGAGAGAATGAGAGAGTATGTGAAGAAAGTGAGTGTATTCTTTCTTAGTTTACAAAGAATTACATGTGATCCTATTTATACACAAAGACTAGCTAGGGTTCTCTACAAACATACAAACACTATATGACAAAAAATTACCCAAAATGGGACACACACAAACTGAACCAGCCAAAGGAGGGTTGTCTCCTTACCACAAATGTTCCAACAGCTAGAATTAGTCACATGTGACTTTCAGCTGAGTCAAACCAACACATGTGACTTTGTTGCTTCTAGTTAAGCTTCTAGTTGGCTCATAAGCAAACTAGAGACTAATCACGTGGCCCACAAGTCCCAACAGCTCTATTTGATCTGCACATTAGTTTCTTGGTTGTGCCTTGCGTTCCACACAATCTGCAACCTTACTTGGTTCACAATGTTTAACAATTAAGGCTGCTAATGATCTCAAATGCTATGTGAAATTTGGGCCTAATGATGTTGAATTTCAGGATATTGAAACCGGAGGCGTATTGGGAAAAGGGATTGTCAAAGACGGACTCTATGTTCTTGAAGATCCTAAGCTTTTATCTCTTATTAGTGGCTGTGTTTCCGGTGTTTCTAATTCGGCTGTTGGTAGCCTGAGCAATGTAGTTTGGCATGCTAGACTAGGCCATCCTCATTCTCGTGCATTAGGATTAATGTTACCAAATGTTTTGTTTAACAATATTGATTGTGAGGCTTGTGTTCTTGGTAAACATTGCAAAACAGTTTATTCAAATTCTTCCACCACCTATGATAATTGTTTTGATTTGGTTCATTCGGATGTTTGGACATCTCCTTGTCTATCTAAAGATAGTCATAAGTATTTTGTCACATTTATTGATGAAAAATCTAAGTATACTTGGATAACATTGATGCCATCTAAGGATAGAGTCTTTGATGCATTCAAGAATTTCAAAAGTTACATAACTAATCAATTTAATGTGAAACTGAAGGTACTTAGAACCGACAATGATGGAGAATATATGGGCAAACCTTTCCAAGAATACTTAGCCAAACAAGGCATCATACATCAAACAAGCTGTCCTTATAACCCCGAGCAAAACGGTGTGGCTGAGAGAAAGAACCGCCACTTGATGGAGGTTACAAGGTCACTCATGTTCCACATGCAAGTCCCAAAGCGGTTTTGGGGAGATGCGGTTATGACAGCCTGTTACCTAATCAATCGGACACCTACAAAAGTCCTTAAGGACAAGTCTCCATATAAGGTATTGAACAAAACCAAACCTCCATTAGATCACTTCCGGGTTTTTGGCTGTGTTTGTTATGTGTTAGTACCCGGAGAGCTTAGGAACAAGCTTGAAGCTAGAAGCAAGAAGTGTATGTTCATTGGCTACTCGTCTACTCAAAAGGGCTATAAGTGTTATGACCCGGAAACAAGAAGAGTCCATGTGTCCCGCGATGTCAAATTTATGGAGGAACGTGGATTCTACGGAGAAAGGAATTGGGAGGAGCTTCAGGATCTGTCCGAACCATCCATGGATAGAGCGGCCAGCTTACACTTTCTCCTCAATCGTCTCGGGGTTACTAATAATGACTCTACGGTTGCGGCTCCTACTCAACCTGCGGTTTCACAACAGGGTAGAGAGCAGTCCAATCCATCTCCTCAATCACCAGGGCTAAGTTATGAGTCTGAGCATTCACACTCGGAGCAAGGTACTCAAGTTGATCAGTTATCACCAAGCAAGGACTCAACAGTACCAGACTCAACAGCACCAGCCCAATCCGATCCGCCTGATGATCTAGAGTCAGCTGATCTGCATGATGCCCTTGAGTTAGCCGCACCCGCTCCAACTGCTACACAACCTCTTAGACGAAGTACACGGATTAGGAAGGATCCCTCTAATTGGAAGAACACTCGGGTTTACTACAATGCCCAGGCAGTGGCTCACGCTGAACAAGCTCTATTTTCGGCTGACCTCATACCATCTCACTTTCAAGCATTTTTGGGCAAGATAGAGATGGATTATATTCCCCAGAGCTATGATGAGGCGAAACAAATCAAAGAGTGGGTAATGGCTGTGGATGCTGAAACCAAGGCTATGGAGAAGAATCAAACTTGGGAGGAATATGAGTTACCACCCGGAAAAAAAGCTGTCACTTCCAAGTGGGTGTTCACCATCAAGTATAAGAGTAATGGGGAGATTGAGCGGTTCAAAGCAAGACTGGTTGCCCGAGGCTTTACTCAGACCTATGGAGTGGATTACACCGATACATTTGCTCCAGTTGCCAAGCTTCACATGGTAAGAGTGGTCCTTTCATTAGCTACTAACTTATCTTGGGATTTATGGCAGATGGATGTCAAAAATGCATTCCTCCAAGAACTTGACGAGGAGGTTTACATGACACCACCACCAGGCTTAGAATCCAAAGTTAGTCCCGGCAAAGTTCTTAGACTAAGAAAGGCCATCTATGGCTTAAAGCAATCACCTAGGGCGTGGTATCACAAGTTAAGCCATACACTCCGGGACCGCGGCTTCCATAAATTTGAAGCTGACCACACATTGTTCACTTCTACAAGTCACCAAGGTATTGTGGTTGTCCTCATATATGTCGATGATCTTATCATCTCGGGTGATGATAAGGAAGGCATTGAGGCTACCAAATCTTATCTCCACTCTGTGTTTGATATTAAAGATTTGGGTGAGCTTAAATATTTTCTAGGGATTGAAATATGTCGCTCTTCGGAGGGCCTCTTTCTTTCTCAACGAAAATATACTCTTGATTTGCTTCGTGAGACAGGGATGGACACAAGTAAACCGGCCAAAACGCCTTTGGAGGATGGTTACAAGGTCAACCGAAAGGGGGAGAAAGATGATGGGATGTTCGAAGACATTACCACATATCGACGATTGGTTGGTAAGCTCATTTATTTAACAATTTCTAGACCAGACCTTTGCTTTGCAGTGAACCAGGTGAGCCAGCACATGCAAGCTCCAACGAAGCATCATTGGGCTATGGTGGAAAGGATTCTGCGGTATCTCAAAGGGAGTTCAAACCAAGGAGTATGGATGGGAAAGAATGAGAGCTCAACCATTGCTGGATATTGTGATGCGGATTGGGCTGGAGATAGGAGTGATAGGAAATCCACCACAGGCTATTGCACATTTATTGGAGGGAATTTAGTAACTTGGAAGACTAAGAAGCAAAAGGTAGTAGCATGCTCAAGTGCAGAGGCTGAGTATAGAGCCATGAGGAGGCTCACATATGAGTTTGTATGGCTGAAGGCACTTCTCCATGATCTAGGCCAAGATACAAAGGATCCGATCATTATGCATTGTGACAACCAAGCGGCAATTCACATAGCATCCAATCCGGTCTTTCATGAAAGAACCAAGCACGTTGAAGTGGACTGCCACAAAGTCATAGAACGCATAGAGGAAGGAGTGGTTCTCCCATGCTACACACCAAGTGGTGACCAATTGGCGGACATCTTTACCAAGGCTGCAAGTTCCAAAGTTTGTGATCACATCTATAGCAAACTTGGACTTGTGAGCTTGGACCGCCCTTGATTTCATGTTCCCTAATCTGGAGAAAGCACACTCTTTTTCCCTCTATAAGTTTTTTCCCAAGTGGTTTTCCTTATAGAGGTTTTTAATGAGGTGTGGACTTCGGATTTCCAAGTTAAGCCTTCATTCCTTGCAGCTTAACTTGAGGGGGAGTATTAGTCAAGTCCTCACTCAGCCACATTAACCCATAATCCAAGAGGCTGAGTGACTTATCCAACAAACAAGAAGAATAAGCCCAGCTGAGCCCAATTAGGAGTGAAGAAAGAGCCATTGGAATAAGAGGAGTAAGGAAGCTTTTGAAGGCTGAAAGAAGACGTGGTCCAAGCTTTCAAAGTGGTCCACACCTGCTCAGCTGAGCGTTGGCAGTGTGCTGCAGCAAGTGGTCCCCCCTCTTTACTTATTTGCCAAAACATAGTTGTGGTCCTCTCCTTTCTATGTGTTGACTCTTTCCTCTTTATGTAAACCCCTAGATAGGTGTTGTGGCTATTTAAAGGAGACTCCCATGTAAACAATTTGAAGACAATGCAATCAGTTCTTCTTCATTCTCTTCCAGATTCTCCACACTCTTCATTCTTTGTCATAATGCTAACATTCTAACACATTGGAGCTATCCATGTACATATCATACTTCTACGCATGTAATCTCTTTTAGCTTAGTTCAATGCAATGTTTACTTTGACATGAGAAAGTGTGCTCATCCAACTTAGCGTGGTATTATAGGTTGCAACACGGTCATTCGTCCCTTAATCTAGAAGTTATTCCGATTGGTGAACCCGTAATAAGCTACATTAGTTGAGTTATAAAGTCGAGCTTGATCATTGGAGCTATCCATGTTCATATCATATTTCTACGCATGTGATCTCTTTTAGCTTAGTTCAATGCAATGTTTAGTTTGACATAGGAAAGTGTGCTAATACGACTTCGGGTGGTGTAATAGGTAGCAACACGGTCACTCTTCTCTTAATCTAGAAGCTATTCCGATTGGTGAACCCGCAATGAGCTACATTCGTTGAGTTTTAAAGCCGAGCTTGATCGTTAGAGCTATCCATGTTCATATCATACTTCTACTCATGTGATCTCTTTTAGCTTAGTTCAATGCAATGTTTAGTTTGACATGAGAAAGTGGGGTAATCCGACTTCGGGTAGTGTTATAGGTTGCAACACGATCATTCTTCCCTTAATCTAGAAGCTATTTCGATTGGTGAACCCGTCCTGAGCTACATTCGTTGAGTTATAAAGCCGAGCTTGATCATTGGAGCTATCCATGTTCATATCATACATCTACGTATGTGATCTCTTTTAGCTTAATTCAATGCAATGTTTAGTTTGACATGAGAATGTGTGGTAATCCGACTTCGGGTAGTGTTATAGGTTGCAACACGGTCCTTCTTCCCTTAATCTAGAAGCTATTCCGATTGGTGAACCCGTTCTGAGCTACATTCGTTGAGTTATAAAGCCGAGCTTGATCATTGGAGCTATCCATGTTCATATCATACTTCTACGCATGTGATCTCTTTTAGCTTAGTTCAATGCATTGTAAGGTTAGATTGACATAAGATAGTGTACTAATCTGATTTCGTGTGGTGTAATAGGTTGCAACACGGTCATTCTTCCCTTAATCCAGCAGCTATTGCGATTGGTTAACCCGCAATGAGCTACATTCGTTGAGTTATAAAGCCAAGCTTGATCATTGGAGCTATATATGTTCATATCATATTTCTACGCATATGATCTCTTTTAGCTTAGTTCAATGCAATGTAAGGTTAGTTTGACATAAGAAAGTGTACTAATCCGACTTCGGGTGGTGTTATATGTTGCAACACGGTCATTCTTCTCTTAATGTAGAAGGTATTCCGATTGGTGAACCCGCAATGAGCTACATTTGTTGAGTTATAAAGCGAGCTTGATCATTGGAGCTATCCATGTACATATCATACTTCTACGCATGTAATCTCTTTTAGCTTAGTTCAATGCAATGTTTACTTTGACATGAGAAAGTGTGGTAATCCGACTTTGGGTAGTGTTATAGGTTGCAACACGGTCATTCTTCCCTTAATCTAGAAGCTATTCCGATTGGTGAACCCGTCCTGAGCTACATTCGTTGAGTTATAAAGCCGAGCTTGATCATTGGAGCTATCCATGTTCATATCATACTTCTACGTATGTGATCTATTTTAGCTTAGTTCAATGCATTGTAAGGTTAGTTTCACATGAGAAAGTGTACTAATCCGACTTCGTGTGGTGTAATATGTTGCAACACGGTCATTCTTCCCTTAATCCAGAAGCTATTCCGATTGTTTAACCCCCAATGAGCTACATTCGTTGAGTTATAAAGCCGAGCTTGATCATTGGAGCTATCCATGTTCATATCATACTTCTACGCATGTGATCTCTTTTAGCTTAGTTCAATGCAATGTTTAGTTTGACATAAGAAAGTGTGGTAATCCGACTTCGGGTAGTGTTATAAGTTGCAACATGGTCATTCTTCCCTTAATCTAGAAGCTATTCCGATTGGTGAACCCGTCCTGAGCTACATTCGTTGAGTTATAAAGCCGAGCTTGATCATTGGAGCTATCCATGTTCATATCTTACTTCTACGCATGTGATTTCTTTTAGCTTAGTTCAATGCATTGTAAGGTTAGTTTGACATGAGAAAGTGTACTAATCTGACTTCGTGTGGTTTAATAGGTTGCAACACGGTCATTCTTCCTTTAATCCATAAGCTATTGCGATTGGTTAACCCGCAATGAGCTACATTCATTGAGTTATAAAGCCGAGCTTGATCATTGGAGCTATCCATGTTCATATCATATTTCTACGCATGTGATCTATTTTAGCTTAGTTCAATGCAATGTTTTGTTTGACATGAGAAAGTGTGCTCATCCGACTTAAGGTGGTATTATAGGTTGCAACACGGTCATTCGTCCCTTAATCTAGAAGTTATTCCGATTGGTGAACCCGTAATGAGCTACATTCGTTGAGTTATAAAGTCGAGCTTGATCATTGTAGCCATCCATGTTCATATCATATTTCTACGCATGTGATCTCTTTTAGCTTAGTTCAATGCAATGTTTAGTTTGACATGGGAAAGTGTGCTAATCCGACTTCGGGTGATGTAATAGGTAGCAACACGGTCATTCTTCCCTTAATCTAGAAGCTATTCGGATTGGTGAACCCGTCCTGAGCTACATTCGTTGAGTTATAAAGCCGAGCTTGATCAATGGAGCTATCCATGTTCATATCGTATTTCTACGCATATGCTCTCTTTTAGCTTAGTTCAATGCAATGTTTAGTTTGACATGAGAAAGTGTGTTCATCCGACTTCGGGTGGTGTAATAGGTTGCAACACAGTCATTCTTCCCTTAATCTAGAAGTTATTCCGATTGGTGAACCCGTAATGAGCTATATTCGTTGAGTTATAAAGCTGAGCTTGATCATTGGAGCTATCCATGTTCATATCATACTTCTACGTATGTGATCTCTTTTAGCTTAATTCAATGCAATGTTTAGTTTGACATGGGAAAGTGTGCTAATCCGACTTCGGGTGGTGTAATAGGTTGCAACACGGTCATTCTTCCCTTAATCCAGCAGCTATTGCGATTGGTTAACCCGCAATGAGCTACATTCGTTGAGTTATAAAGCCAAGCTTGATCATTGGAGCTATATATGTTCATATCATATTTCTACGCATATGATCTCTTTTAGCTTAGTTCAATGCAATGTAAGGTTAGTTTGACATAAGAAAGTGTACTAATCCGACTTCGGGTGGTGTTATATGTTGCAACACGGTCATTCTTCTCTTAATGTAGAAGGTATTCCGATTGGTGAACCCGCAATGAGCTACATTTGTTGAGTTATAAAGCGAGCTTGATCATTGGAGCTATCCATGTACATATCATACTTCTACGCATGTAATCTCTTTTAGCTTAGTTCAATGCAATGTTTACTTTGACATGAGAAAGTGTGGTAATCCGACTTTGGGTAGTGTTATAGGTTGCAACACGGTCATTCTTCCCTTAATCTAGAAGCTATTCCGATTGGTGAACCCGTCCTGAGCTACATTCGTTGAGTTATAAAGCCGAGCTTGATCATTGGAGCTATCCATGTTCATATCATACTTCTACGTATGTGATCTATTTTAGCTTAGTTCAATGCATTGTAAGGTTAGTTTCACATGAGAAAGTGTACTAATCCGACTTCGTGTGGTGTAATATGTTGCAACACGGTCATTCTTCCCTTAATCCAGAAGCTATTCCGATTGTTTAACCCCCAATGAGCTACATTCGTTGAGTTATAAAGCCGAGCTTGATCATTGGAGCTATCCATGTTCATATCATACTTCTACGCATGTGATCTCTTTTAGCTTAGTTCAATGCAATGTTTAGTTTGACATAAGAAAGTGTGGTAATCCGACTTCGGGTAGTGTTATAAGTTGCAACATGGTCATTCTTCCCTTAATCTAGAAGCTATTCCGATTGGTGAACCCGTCCTGAGCTACATTCGTTGAGTTATAAAGCCGAGCTTGATCATTGGAGCTATCCATGTTCATATCTTACTTCTACGCATGTGATTTCTTTTAGCTTAGTTCAATGCATTGTAAGGTTAGTTTGACATGAGAAAGTGTACTAATCTGACTTTGTGTGGTTTAATAGGTTGCAACACGGTCATTCTTCCCTTAATCCAGAAGCTATTCCGATTGTTTAACCCCCAATGAGCTACATTCGTTGAGTTATAAAGCCGAGCTTGATCATTGGAGCTATCCATGTTCATATCATACTTCTACGCATGTGATCTCTTTTAGCTTAGTTCAATGCAATGTTTAGTTTGACATAAGAAAGTGTGGTAATCCGACTTCGGGTAGTGTTATAAGTTGCAACATGGTCATTCTTCCCTTAATCTAGAAGCTATTCCGATTGGTGAACCCGTCCTGAGCTACATTCGTTGAGTTATAAAGCCGAGCTTGATCATTGGAGCTATCCATGTTCATATCTTACTTCTACGCATGTGATTTCTTTTAGCTTAGTTCAATGCATTGTAAGGTTAGTTTGACATGAGAAAGTGTACTAATCTGACTTTGTGTGGTTTAATAGGTTGCAACACGGTCATTCTTCCTTTAATCCATAAGCTATTGCGATTGGTTAACCCGCAATGAGCTACATTCATTGAGTTATAAAGCCGAGCTTGATCATTGGAGCTATCCATGTTCATATCATATTTCTACGCATGTGATCTATTTTAGCTTAGTTCAATGCAATGTTTTGTTTGACATGAGAAAGTGTGCTCATCCGACTTAAGGTGGTATTATAGGTTGCAACACGGTCATTCGTCCCTTAATCTAGAAGTTATTCCGATTGGTGAACCCGTAATGAGCTACATTCGTTGAGTTATAAAGTCGAGCTTGATCATTGTAGCCATCCATGTTCATATCATATTTCTACGCATGTGATCTCTTTTAGCTTAGTTCAATGCAATGTTTAGTTTGACATGGGAAAGTGTGCTAATCCGACTTCGGGTGATGTAATAGGTAGCAACACGGTCATTCTTCCCTTAATCTAGAAGCTATTCGGATTGGTGAACCCGTCCTGAGCTACATTCGTTGAGTTATAAAGCCGAGCTTGATCAATGGAGCTATCCATGTTCATATCGTATTTCTACGCATATGCTCTCTTTTAGCTTAGTTCAATGCAATGTTTAGTTTGACATGAGAAAGTGTGTTCATCCGACTTCGGGTGGTGTAATAGGTTGCAACACAGTCATTCTTCCCTTAATCTAGAAGTTATTCCGATTGATGAACCCGTAATGAGCTATATTCGTTGAGTTATAAAGCTGAGCTTGATCATTGGAGCTATCTATGTTCATATCATACTTCTACGTATGTGATCTCTTTTAGCTTAATTCAATGCAATGTTTAGTTTGACATGGGAAAGTGTGCTAATCCGACTTCGGGTGGTGTAATAGGTTGCAACACGGTCATTCTTCCCTTAATCGAGCAGCTATTGCGATTGGTTAACCCGCAATGAGCTACATTCGTTGAGTTATAAAGCCAAGCTTGATCATTGGAGCTATATATGTTCATATCATATTTCTACGCATATGATCTCTTTTAGCTTAGTTCAATGCAATGTAAGGTTAGTTTGACATAAGAAAGTGTACTAATCCGACTTCGGGTGGTGTTATATGTTGCAACACGGTCATTCTTCTCTTAATGTAGAAGGTATTCCGATTGGTGAACCCGCAATGAGCTACATTTGTTGAGTTATAAAGCGAGCTTGATCATTGGAGCTATCCATGTACATATCATACTTCTACGCATGTAATCTCTTTTAGCTTAGTTTAATGCAATGTTTACTTTGACATGAGAAAGTGTGGTAATCCGACTTTGGGTAGTGTTATAGGTTGCAACACGGTCATTCTTCCCTTAATCTAGAAGCTATTCCGATTGGTGAACCCGTCCTGAGCTACATTCGTTGAGTTATAAAGCCGAGCTTGATCATTGGAGCTATCCATGTTCATATCATACTTCTACGTATGTGATCTATTTTAGCTTAGTTCAATGCATTGTAAGGTTAGTTTCACATGAGAAAGTGTACTAATCCGACTTCGTGTGGTGTAATATGTTGCAACACGGTCATTCTCCCCTTAATCCAGAAGCTATTCCTATTGTTTAACCCGCAATGAGCTACATTCGTTGAGTTATAAAGCCGAGCTTGATCATTGGAGCTATCCATGTTCATATCATACTTCTACGCATGTGATCTCTTTTAGCTTAGTTCAATGCAATGTTTAGTTTGACATAAGAAAGTGTGGTAATCCGACTTCGGGTAGTGTTATAAGTTGCAACACGGTCATTCTTCCCTTAATCTAGAAGCTATTCCGATTGGTGAACCCGTCCTGAGCTACATTCGTTGAGTTATAAAGCCGAGCTTGATCATTGGAGCTATCCATGTTCATATCTTACTTCTACGCATGTGATTTCTTTTAGCTTAGTTCAATGCATTGTAAGGTTAGTTTGACATGAGAAAGTGTACTAATCTGACTTCGTGTGGTTTAATAGGTTGCAACACGGTCATTCTTCCTTTAATCCATAAGCTATTGCGATTGGTTAACCCGCAATGAGCTACATTCATTGAGTTATAAAGCCGAGCTTGATCATTGGAGCTATCCATGTTCATATCATATTTCTACGCATGTGATCTATTTTAGCTTAGTTCAATGCAATGTTTTGTTTGACATGAGAAAGTGTGCTCATCCGACTTAAGGTGGTATTATAGGTTGCAACACGGTCATTCGTCCCTTAATCTAGAAGTTATTCCGATTGGTGAACCCGTAATGAGCTACATTCGTTGAGTTATAAAGTCGAGCTTGATCATTGTAGCCATCCATGTTCATATCATATTTCTACGCATGTGATCTCTTTTAGCTTAGTTCAATGCAATGTTTAGTTTGACATGGGAAAGTGTGCTAATCCGACTTCGGGTGATGTAATAGGTAGCAACACGGTCATTCTTCCCTTAATCTAGAAGCTATTCGGATTGGTGAACCCGTCCTGAGCTACATTCGTTGAGTTATAAAGCCGAGCTTGATTAATGGAGCTATCCATGTTCATATCGTATTTCTACGCATATGCTCTCTTTTAGCTTAGTTCAATGCAATGTTTAGTTTGACATGAGAAAGTGTGTTCATCCGACTTCGGGTGGTGTAATAGGTTGCACCACAGTCATTCTTCCCTTAATCTAGAAGTTATTCCGATTGGTGAACCCGTAATGAGCTACATTCGTTGAGTTATAAAGCCGAGCTTGATCATTGGAGCTATCCATGTTCATATCATACTTCTACGTATGTGATCTCTTTTAGCTTAATTCAATGCAATGTTTAGTTTGACATGGGAAAGTGTGCTAATCCGACTTCGGGTGGTGTAATAGGTAGCAACACGGTCATTCTTCTCTTAATTTAGAAGCTATTCCGATTGGTGAACCCGTACTGAGCTACATTTGTTGAGTTATAAAGCCAAGCTTGATCAATGGAGCTATCCATGTTCATATCGTATTTCTACGCATATGCTCTCTTTTAGCTTAGTTCAATGCAATGTTTAGTTTGACATGAGAAAGTGTGTTCATCCGACTTCGGGTAGTGTTATAGGTTGCAACACGGTCCTTCTTCCCTTAATCTAGAAGCTATTCCGATTGGTGAACCCGTCCTGAGCTACATTCGTTGAGTTATAAAGCCGAGCTTGATCATTGGAGCTATCCATGTTCATATCATACTTCTACGCATGTGATCTCTTTTAGCTTAGTTCAATGCATTGTAAGGTTAGTTTGACATGAGATAGTGTACTAATCCGACTTCGTGTGGTGGAATAGGTTGCAACACGAGCATTCTTCCCTTAATCCAGCAGCTATTCCGATTGGTTAACCCGCAATGAGCTACATTCGTTGAGTTATAAAGCCGAGCTTGATCATTGGAGCTATATATGTTCATATCATACTTCTACGCATATGATCTCTTTTAGCTTAGTTCAATGCAATGTAAGGTTAGTTTGACATGAGAAAGTGTGCTCATCCGACTTCGGGTGGTGTAATAGGTTGCAACACGGTCATTCGTCCCTTAATCTAGAAGTTATTCCGATTGGTGAACCCGTAATGAGCTACATTCGTTGAGTTATAAAGCCGAGCTTGATCATTGGAGCTATCCATGTTCATATCATACTTCTACACATGTGATCTCTTTTAGCTTAGTTCAATGCAATGTTTAGTTTGACATGAGAAAGTGTGGTAATCCGACTTCAGGTGGTGTTATAGGTTGCAACACGGTCATTCTTCCCTTAATCTAGAAGCTATTCCGATTGGTGAACCCGTCCTGAGCTACATTCGTTGAGTTATAAAGCTGAGCTTGATCATTGGAGCTATCCATGTTCATATCATACTTCTACCCATGTGATATCTTTTAGCTTGCTTCAATGCATTGTAAGGTTAGTTTCACATGAGAAAGTGTACTAATCCGACTTCGTGTGGTGTAATATGTTGCAACATGGTCATTCTTCCCTTAATCCAGAAGCTATTCCGATTGTTTAACCCGCAATGAGCTACATTCGTTGAGTTATAAAGTCGAGCTTGATCATTGGAGCTATCCATGTTCATATCATACTTCTACGCATGTGATCTCTTTTAGCTTAGTTCAATGCAATGTTTAGTTTGACATAAGAAAGTGTGGTAATCCGACTTCGGGTAGTGTTATAGGTTGCAACACGGTCATTCTTCCCTTAATCTAGAAGCTATTCCGATTGGTGAACCCGAAATGAGCTACATTCGTTGAGTTATAAAGCCGAGCTTGATCATTGGAGCTATCCTTGTTCATATCATATTTCTACGCATATGATCTCTTTTACCTTAGTTCAATGCAATGTTTAGTTTGACATGAGAAAGTGTGGTAATCCGACTTCGGGTAGTGTTATAGGTCGCAACACGGTCATTCTTCCCTTAATCTAGAAGCTCTTCCGATTGGTGAACCCGTCCTGAGTTACATTCATTGAGATATAAAGCCGAGCTTGATCATTGGAGCTATCCATGTTCATATCATATTTCTACGCATGTGATCTCTTTTAGCTTAGTTCAATGCAATGTTTAGTTTGACATGAGAAAGTGGGGTAATCCGACTTCGGGTAGTATTATATGTTGCAACACGGTCATTCTTCTCTTAATGTAGAAGCTATTCCGATTGGTGAACCCGCAATGAGCTACATTTGTTGAGTTATAAAGCCGAGCTTGATCAATGGAGCTATCCATGTTCATATCGTATTTCTACGCATATGCTCTCTTTTAGCTTAGTTCAATGCAATGTTTAGTTTGACATGAGAAAGTGTGTTCATTCGACTTCGGGTAGTGTTATAGGTTGCAACACGGTCCTTCTTCCCTTAATCTAGAAGCTATTCCGATTGGTGAACCCGTCCTGAGCTACATTCGTTGAGTTATAAAGCCGAGCTTGATCATTGGAGCTATCCATGTTCATATCATACTTCTACGCATGTGATCTCTTTTAGCTTGCTTCAATGCATTGTAACGTTAGTTTCACATGAGAAAGTGTAGTAATCCGACTTCGTGTGGTGTAATATGTTGCAACATGGTCATTCTTCCCTTAATCCAGAAGCTATTCCGATTGTTTAACCCGCAATGAGCTACATTCGTTGAGTTATAAAGCCGAGCTTGATCATTGGAGCTATCCATGTTCATATCATACTTCTACGCATGTGATCTCTTTTAGCTTAGTTCAATGCAATGTTTAGTTTGACATAAGAAAGTGTGGTAATCCGACTTCGGGTAGTGTTATAGGTTGCAACACGGTCATTCTTCCCTTAATCTAGAAGCTATTCCGATTGGTGAACCCGAAATGAGCTACATTCGTTGAGTTATAAAGCCGAGCTTGATCATTGGAGCCATCCATGTTCATATCATATTTATACGCATATGATCTCTTTTAGCTTAGTTCAATGCAATGTTTAGTTTCACATGAGAAAGTGTGGTAATCCGACTTCGGGTAGTGTTATAGGTCGCAACACGGTCATTCTTCCCTTAATCTAGAAGTTATTCCGATTGGTGAACCCGTAATGAGCTACATTCGTTGAGTTATAAAGCCGAACTTGATCATTGGAGCTATCCATGTTCATATCATACTTCTACGTATGTGAACTCTTTTACCTTAATTCAATGCAATGTTTAGTTTGACATGGGAAAGTGTGCTAATCCGACTTCGGGTGGTGTAATAGGTAGCAACACGGTCATTCTTCTCTTAATTTAGAAGCTATTCTGATTGGTGAACCCGTCCTTAGCTACATTTGTTGAGTTATAAAGCCAAGCTTGATCAATGGAGCTATCCATGTTCATATCGTATTTCTACGCATATGCTCTCTTTTAGCTTAGTTCAATGCAATGTTTAGTTTGACATGAGAAAGTGTGTTCATCCGACTTCGGGTAGTGTTATAGGTTGCAACACGGTCCTTCTTCCCTTAATCTAGAAGGTATTCCGATTGGTGAACCCGTCCTGAGCTACATTCGTTGAGTTATAAAGCCGAGCTTGATCATTGGAGCTATCCATGTTCATATCATACTTCTACGCATGTGATCTCTTTTAGCTTAGTTCAATGCATTGTAAGGTTAGTTTGACATGAGATAGTGTACTAATCCGACTTCGTGTGGTGTAATAGGTTGTAACACGAGCATTCTTCCCTTAATCCAACAGTTATTCCGATTGTTTAACCTGCAATGAGCTACATTCGTTGAGTTATAAAGTCGAGCTTGATCATTGGAGCTATCCATGTTCATATCATACTTCTACGCATGTGATCTCTTTTAGCTTAGTTCAATGCAATGTTTAGTTTGACATAAGAAAGTGTGGTAATCCGACTTCGGGTAGTGTTATAGGTTGCAACACGGTCATTCTTCCCCTAATCTAGAAGCTATTCCGATTGGTGAACCCGTCCTGAGCTACATTCGTTGAGTTATAAAGCCGAGCTTGATCATTGGAGCCATCCATGTTCATAACATATTTCTACGCATATGATATCTTTTAGCTTAGTTCAATGCACTGTTTAGTTTGACATGAGAAAGTGGGGTAATCCGACTTCGGGTAGTGTTATAGGTTGCAACACGGTCATTCTTCCCTTAATCTAGAAGCTATTCCGATTGGTGAACCCGTCCTGAGCTACATTCGTTGAGTTATAAAGCCGAGCTTGATCATTGGAGCTATCCATGTTCATATCATACTTCTACGTAGGTGATCTCTTTTAGCTTAGTTCAATGCATTGTAAGGTTAGTTTCACATGAGAAAGTGTACTAATCCGACTTCGTGTGGTGTAATATGTTGCAACACGGTCATTCTTCCCTTAATCCAGAAGCTATTCCGATTGTTTAACCCGCAATGAGCTACATTTGTTGAGTTATAAAGTCGAGCTTGATCATTGGAGCTATCCATGTTCATATCATACTTCTACGCATGTGATCTCTTTTAGCTTAGTTCAATGCAATGTTTAGTTTGACATAAGAAAGTGTGGTAATCCGACTTCGGGTAGTGTTATAGGTTGCAACACGGTCATTCTTCCCTTAATCTAGAAGCTATTCCGATTGGTGAACCCGTCCTGAGCTACATTCGTTGAGTTATAAAGCCGAGCTTGATCATTGGAGCCATCCATGTTCATAACATATTTCTACGCATATGATCTCTTTTAGCTTAGTTCAATGCAATGTTTAGTTTGACATGAGAAAGTGTGGTAATCCGACTTCGGGTAGTGTTATAGGTCGCAACACGGTCATTCTTCCCTTAATCTAGAAGCTATTCCGATTAGTGAACCCGTCCTGAGCTACATTCATTGAGATATAAAGCCGAGCTTGATTATTGGAGCTATCCTTGTTCATATCATACTTCTACGTATGTGATCTCTTTTAGCTTAGTTCAATGCAATG
Source organism: Lepidium didymum (assembly GCA_963920545.1). NCBI lineage: Eukaryota > Viridiplantae > Streptophyta > Magnoliopsida > Brassicales > Brassicaceae > Lepidium > Lepidium didymum. The sequence goes on along the minus strand of OY986993.1, from coordinate 10,353,441 downwards.
TTTAGTTTGACATGAGAAAGTGGGGTAATCCGACTTCGGGTAGTGTTATAGGTTGCAACACGGTCATTCTTCCCTTAATCTAGAAGCTATTCCGATTGGTGAACCCGTCCTGAGCTACATTCGTTGAGTTATAAAGCCGAGCTTGATCATTGGAGCTATCCATGTTCATATCATACTTCTACGTAGGTGATCTCTTTTAGCTTAGTTCAATGCATTGTAAGGTTAGTTTCACATGAGAAAGTGTACTAATCCGACTTCGTGTGGTGTAATATGTTGCAACACGGTCATTCTTCCCTTAATCTAGAAGCTATTCCGATTGGTGAACCCGTCCTGAGCTACATTCGTTGAGTTATAAAGCCGAGCTTGATCATTGGAGCTATCCATGTTCATATCATACTTCTACGTAGGTAATCTCTTTTAGCTTAGTTCAATGCATTGTAAGGTTAGTTTCACATGAGAAAGTGTACTAATCCGACTTCGTGTGGTGTAATATGTTGCAACACGGTCATTCTTCCCTTAATCCAGAAGCTATTCCGATTGTTTAACCCGCAATGAGCTACATTCGTTGAGTTATAAAGCCGAGCTTGATCATTGGAGCTATCCATGTTCATATTATACTTATACGCATGTGATCTCTTTTAGCTTAGTTCAATGCAATGTTTAGTTTGACATAAGAAAGTGTGGTAATCCGACTTCGGGTAGTGTTATAGGTTGCAACACGGTCATTCTTCCCTTAATCTAGAAGCTATTCAGATTGGTGAACCCGTCCTGAGCTACATTCGTTGAGTTATAAAGCCGAGCTTGATCATTGGAGCTATCCATGTTCATATCATACTTCTACGCATGTGATCTCTTTTAGCTTGCTTCAATGCAATGTTTAGTTTGACATGGGAAAGTGTGCTAATCCGACTTCGGGTGGTGTAATAGGTAGCAACACGGTCATTCTTCTCTTAATTTAGAAGCTATTCCGATTGGTGAACCCGTCCTTAGCTACATTTGTTGAGTTATAAAGCCAAGCTTGATCAATGGAGTTATCCATGTTCATATCGTATTTCTACGCATATGCTCTCTTTTAGCTTAGTTCAATGCAATGTTTAGTTTGACATGAGAAAGTGTGTTCATCCGACTTCGGGTAGTGTTATAGGTTGCAACACGGTCCTTCTTCCCTTAATCTAGAAGGTATTCCGATTGGTGAACCCGTCCTGAGCTACATTCGTTGAGTTATAAAGCCGAGCTTGATCATTGGAGCTATCCATGTTCATATCATACTTCTACGCATGTGATCTCTTTTAGCTTAGTTCAATGCATTGTAAGGTTAGTTTGACATGAGATAGTGTACTAATCCGACTTCGTGTGGTGTAATAGGTTGTAACACGAGCATTCTTCCCTTAATCCAACAGTTATTCCGATTGTTTAACCTGCAATGAGCTACATTCGTTGAGTTATAAAGTCGAGCTTGATCATTGGAGCTATCCATGTTCATATCATACTTCTACGCATGTGATCTCTTTTAGCTTAGTTCAATGCAATGTTTAGTTTGACATAAGAAAGTGTGGTAATCCGACTTCGGGTAGTGTTATAGGTTGCAACACGGTCATTCTTCCCCTAATCTAGAAGCTATTCCGATTGGTGAACCCGTCCTGAGCTACATTCGTTGAGTTATAAAGCCGAGCTTGATCATTGGAGCCATCCATGTTCATAACATATTTCTACGCATATGATATCTTTTAGCTTAGTTCAATGCACTGTTTAGTTTGACATGAGAAAGTGGGGTAATCCGACTTCGGGTAGTGTTATAGGTTGCAACACGGTCATTCTTCCCTTAATCTAGAAGCTATTCCGATTGGTGAACCCGTCCTGAGCTACATTCGTTGAGTTATAAAGCCGAGCTTGATCATTGGAGCTATCCATGTTCATATCATACTTCTACGTAGGTGATCTCTTTTAGCTTAGTTCAATGCATTGTAAGGTTAGTTTCACATGAGAAAGTGTACTAATCCGACTTCGTGTGGTGTAATATGTTGCAACACGGTCATTCTTCCCTTAATCCAGAAGCTATTCCGATTGTTTAACCCGCAATGAGCTACATTTGTTGAGTTATAAAGTCGAGCTTGATCATTGGAGCTATCCATGTTCATATCATACTTCTACGCATGTGATCTCTTTTAGCTTAGTTCAATGCAATGTTTAGTTTGACATAAGAAAGTGTGGTAATCCGACTTCGGGTAGTGTTATAGGTTGCAACACGGTCATTCTTCCCTTAATCCAGAAGCTATTCCGATTGTTTAACCCGCAATGAGCTACATTCGTTGAGTTATAAAGCCGAGCTTGATCATTGGAGCTATCCATGTTCATATTATACTTATACGCATGTGATCTCTTTTAGCTTAGTTCAATGCAATGTTTAGTTTGACATAAGAAAGTGTGGTAATCCGACTTCGGGTAGTGTTATAGGTTGCAACACGGTCATTCTTCCCTTAATCTAGAAGCTATTCCGATTGGTGAACCCGTCCTGAGCTACATTCGTTGAGTTATAAAGCCGAGCTTGATCATTGGAGCTATCCATGTTCATATCATACTTCTACGCATGTGATCTCTTTTAGCTTGCTTCAATGCAATGTTTAGTTTGACATGGGAAAGTGTGCTAATCCGACTTCGGGTGGTGTAATAGGTAGCAACACGGTCATTCTTCTCTTAATTTAGAAGCTATTCCGATTGGTGAACCCGTCCTTAGCTACATTTGTTGAGTTATAAAGCCAAGCTTGATCAATGGAGTTATCCATGTTCATATCGTATTTCTACGCATATGCTCTCTTTTAGCTTAGTTCAATGCAATGTTTAGTTTGACATGAGAAAGTGTGTTCATCCGACTTCGGGTAGTGTTATAGGTTGCAACACGGTCCTTTTTCCCTTAATCTAGAAGGTATTCCGATTGGTGAACCCGTCCTGAGCTACATTCGTTGAGTTATAAAGCCGAGCTTGATCATTGGAGCTATCCATGTTCATATCATACTTCTACGCATGTGATCTCTTTTAGCTTAGTTCAATGCATTGTAAGGTTAGTTTGACATGAGATAGTGTACTAATCCGACTTCGTGTGGTGTAATAGGTTGTAACACGAGCATTCTTCCCTTAATCCAACAGTTATTCCGATTGTTTAACCTGCAATGAGCTACATTCGTTGAGTTATAAAGTCGAGCTTGATCATTGGAGCTATCCATGTTCATATCATACTTCTACGCATGTGATCTCTTTTAGCTTAGTTCAATGCAATGTTTAGTTTGACATAAGAAAGTGTGGTAATCCGACTTCGGGTAGTGTTATAGGTTGCAACACGGTCATTCTTCCCCTAATCTAGAAGCTATTCCGATTGGTGAACCCGTCCTGAGCTACATTCGTTGAGTTATAAAGCCGAGCTTGATCATTGGAGCCATCCATGTTCATAACATATTTCTACGCATATGATATCTTTTAGCTTAGTTCAATGCACTGTTTAGTTTGACATGAGAAAGTGGGGTAATCCGACTTCGGGTAGTGTTATAGGTTGCAACACGGTCATTCTTCCCTTAATCTAGAAGCTATTCCGATTGGTGAACCCGTCCTGAGCTACATTCGTTGAGTTATAAAGCCGAGCTTGATCATTGGAGCTATCCATGTTCATATCATACTTCTACGTAGGTGATCTCTTTTAGCTTAGTTCAATGCATTGTAAGGTTAGTTTCACATGAGAAAGTGTACTAATCCGACTTCGTGTGGTGTAATATGTTGCAACACGGTCATTCTTCCCTTAATCCAGAAGCTATTCCGATTGTTTAACCCGCAATGAGCTACATTTGTTGAGTTATAAAGTCGAGCTTGATCATTGGAGCTATCCATGTTCATATCATACTTCTACGCATGTGATCTCTTTTAGCTTAGTTCAATGCAATGTTTAGTTTGACATAAGAAAGTGTGGTAATCCGACTTCGGGTAGTGTTATAGGTTGCAACACGGTCATTCTTCCCTTAATCTAGAAGCTATTCCGATTGGTGAACCCGTCCTGAGCTACATTCGTTGAGTTATAAAGCCGAGCTTGATCATTGGAGCCATCCATGTTCATAACATATTTCTACGCATATGATCTCTTTTAGCTTAGTTCAATGCAATGTTTAGTTTGACATGAGAAAGTGTGGTAATCCGACTTCGGGTAGTGTTATAGGTCGCAACACGGTCATTCTTCCCTTAATCTAGAAGCTATTCCGATTAGTGAACCCGTCCTGAGCTACATTCATTGAGATATAAAGCCGAGCTTGATTATTGGAGCTATCCTTGTTCATATCATACTTCTACGTATGTGATCTCTTTTAGCTTAGTTCAATGCAATGTTTAGTTTGACATGAGAAAGTGGGGTAATCCGACTTCGGGTAGTGTTATAGGTTGCAACACGGTCATTCTTCCCTTAATCTAGAAGCTATTCCGATTGGTGAACCCGTCCTGAGCTACATTCGTTGAGTTATAAAGCCGAGCTTGATCATTGGAGCTATCCATGTTCATATCATACTTCTACGTAGGTGATCTCTTTTAGCTTAGTTCAATGCATTGTAAGGTTAGTTTCACATGAGAAAGTGTACTAATCCGACTTCGTGTGGTGTAATATGTTGCAACATGGTCATTCTTCCCTTAATCTAGAAGCTATTCCGATTGGTGAACCCGTCCTGAGCTACATTCGTTGAGTTATAAAGCCGAGCTTGATCATTGGAGCTATCCATGTTCATATCATACTTCTACGTAGGTAATCTCTTTTAGCTTAGTTCAATGCATTGTAAGGTTAGTTTCACATGAGAAAGTGTACTAATCCGACTTCGTGTGGTGTAATATGTTGCAACACGGTCATTCTTCCCTTAATCCAGAAGCTATTCCGATTGTTTAACCCGCAATGAGCTACATTCGTTGAGTTATAAAGCCGAGCTTGATCATTGGAGCTATCCATGTTCATATTATACTTATACGCATGTGATCTATTTTAGCTTAGTTCAATGCAATGTTTAGTTTGACATAAGAAAGTGTGGTAATCCGACTTCGGGTAGTGTTATAGGTTGCAACACGGTCATTCTTCCCTTAATCTAGAAGCTATTCCGATTGGTGAACCCGTCCTGAGCTACATTCGTTGAGTTATAAAGCCGAGCTTGATCATTGGAGCTATCCATGTTCATATCATACTTCTACGCATGTGATCTCTTTTAGCTTGCTTCAATGCATTGTAACGTTAGTTTCACATGAGAAAGTGTACTAATCCGACTTCGTGTGGTGTAATATGTTGCAACATGGTCATTCTTCCCTTAATCCAGAAGCTATTCCGATTGTTTAACCCGCAATGAGCTACATTCGTTGAGTTATAAAGCCGAGCTTGATCATTGGAGCTATCCATGTTCATATCATACTTCTACGCATGTGATCTCTTTTAGCTTAGTTCAATGCAATGTTTAGTTTGACATAAGAAAGTGTGGTAATCCGACTTCGGGTAGTGTTATAGGTTGCAACACGGTCATTCTTCCCTTAATCTAGAAGCTATTCCAATTGGTGAACCCGAAATGAGCTACATTCGTTGAGTTATAAAGCCGAGCTTGATCATTGGAGCCATCCATGTTCATATCATATTTATACGCATATGATCTCTTTTAGCTTAGTTCAATGCAATGTTTAGTTTCACATGAGAAAGTGTGGTAATCCGACTTCGGGTAGTGTTATAGGTCGCAACACGGTCATTCTTCCCTTAATCTAGAAGTTATTCCGATTGGTGAACCCGTAATGAGCTACATTCGTTGAGTTATAAAGCCGAACTTGATCATTGGAGCTATCCATGTTCATATCATACTTCTACGTATGTGAACTCTTTTACCTTAATTCAATGCAATGTTTAGTTTGACATGGGAAAGTGTGCTAATCCGACTTCGGGTGGTGTAATAGGTAGCAACACGGTCATTCTTCTCTTAATTTAGAAGCTATTCCGATTGGTGAACCCGTCCTTAGCTACATTTGTTGAGTTATAAAGCCAAGCTTGATCAATGGAGCTATCCATGTTCATATCGTATTTCTACGCATATGCTCTCTTTTAGCTTAGTTCAATGCAATGTTTAGTTTGACATGAGAAAGTGTGTTCATCCGACTTCGGGTAGTGTTATAGGTTGCAACACGGTCCTTCTTCCCTTAATCTAGAAGGTATTCCGATTGGTGAACCCGTCCTGAGCTACATTCGTTGAGTTATAAAGCCGAGCTTGATCATTGGAGCTATCCATGTTCATATCATACTTCTACGCATGTGATCTCTTTTAGCTTAGTTCAATGCATTGTAAGGTTAGTTTGACATGAGATAGTGTACTAATCCGACTTCGTGTGGTGTAATAGGTTGTAACACGAGCATTCTTCCCTTAATCCAACAGTTATTCCGATTGTTTAACCTGCAATGAGCTACATTCGTTGAGTTATAAAGTCGAGCTTGATCATTGGAGCTATCCATGTTCATATCATACTTCTACGCATGTGATCTCTTTTAGCTTAGTTCAATGCAATGTTTAGTTTGACATAAGAAAGTGTGGTAATCCGACTTCGGGTAGTGTTATAGGTTGCAACACGGTCATTCTTCCCCTAATCTAGAAGCTATTCCGATTGGTGAACCCGTCCTGAGCTACATTCGTTGAGTTATAAAGCCGAGCTTGATCATTGGAGCCATCCATGTTCATAACATATTTCTACGCATATGATATCTTTTAGCTTAGTTCAATGCACTGTTTAGTTTGACATGAGAAAGTGGGGTAATCCGACTTCGGGTAGTGTTATAGGTTGCAACACGGTCATTCTTCCCTTAATCTAGAAGCTATTCCGATTGGTGAACCCGTCCTGAGCTACATTCGTTGAGTTATAAAGCCGAGCTTGATCATTGGAGCTATCCATGTTCATATCATACTTCTACGTAGGTGATCTCTTTTAGCTTAGTTCAATGCATTGTAAGGTTAGTTTCACATGAGAAAGTGTACTAATCCGACTTCGTGTGGTGTAATATGTTGCAACACGGTCATTCTTCCCTTAATCCAGAAGCTATTCCGATTGTTTAACCCGCAATGAGCTACATTTGTTGAGTTATAAAGTCGAGCTTGATCATTGGAGCTATCCATGTTCATATCATACTTCTACGCATGTGATCTCTTTTAGCTTAGTTCAATGCAATGTTTAGTTTGACATAAGAAAGTGTGGTAATCCGACTTCAGGTAGTGTTATAGGTTGCAACACGGTCATTCTTCCCTTAATCTAGAAGCTATTCCGATTGGTGAACCCGTCCTGAGCTACATTCGTTGAGTTATAAAGCCGAGCTTGATCATTGGAGCCATCCATGTTCATAACATATTTCTACGCATATGATCTCTTTTAGCTTAGTTCAATGCAATGTTTAGTTTGACATGAGAAAGTGTGGTAATCCGACTTCGGGTAGTGTTATAGGTCGCAACACGGTCATTCTTCCCTTAATCTAGAAGCTATTCCGATTAGTGAACCCGTCCTGAGCTACATTCATTGAGATATAAAGCCGAGCTTGATTATTGGAGCTATCCTTGTTCATATCATACTTCTACGTATGTGATCTCTTTTAGCTTAGTTCAATGCAATGTTTAGTTTGACATGAGAAAGTGGGGTAATCCGACTTCGGGTAGTGTTATAGGTTGCAACACGGTCATTCTTCCCTTAATCTAGAAGCTATTCCGATTGGTGAACCCGTCCTGAGCTACATTCGTTGAGTTATAAAGCCGAGCTTGATCATTGGAGCTATCCATGTTCATATCATACTTCTACGTAGGTGATCTCTTTTAGCTTAGTTCAATGCATTGTAAGGTTAGTTTCACATGAGAAAGTGTACTAATCCGACTTCGTGTGGTGTAATATGTTGCAACACGGTCATTCTTCCCTTAATCTAGAAGCTATTCCGATTGGTGAACCCGTCCTGAGCTACATTCGTTGAGATATAAAGCCGAGCTTGATCATTGGAGCTATCCATGTTCATATCTTACTTCTACACATGTGATTTCTTTTAGCTTAGTTCAATGCATTGTAAGGTTAGTTTGACATGAGAAAGTGTACTAATCTGACTTCGTGTGGTTTAATAGGTTGCAACACGGTCATTCTTCCTTTAATCCATAAGCTATTGCGATTGGTTAACCCGCAATGAGCTACATTCGTTGAGTTATAAAGCCGAGCTTGATCATTGGAGCTATCCATGTTCATATCATATTTCTACGCATGTGATCTGTTTTAGCTTAGTTCAATGCAATGTTTTGTTTGACATGAGAAAGTGTGCTTATCCGACTTAGGGTGGTATTATAGGTTGCAACACGGTCATTCGTCCCTTAATCTAGAAGTTATTCCGATTGGTGAACCCGTAATGAGCTACATTCGTTGAGTTATAAAGTCGAGCTTGATCATTGTAGCCATCCATGTTCATATCATATTTCTACGCATGTGATCTCTTTTAGCTTAGTTCAATGCAATGTTTAGTTTGACATGGGAAAGTGTGCTAATCCGACTTCGGGTGGTGTAATAGGTAGCAACACGGTCATTCTTCCCTTAATCTAGAAGCTATTCCGATTGGTGAACCCGTAATGAGCTACATTCATTGAGTTATAAAGCCAAGCTTGATTAATGGAGCTATCCATGTTCATATCGTATTTCTACGCATATGCTCTCTTTTAGCTTAGTTTAATGAAATGTTTAGTTTGACATGAGAAAGTGTGTTCATCCGACTTCGGGTGGTGTAATAGGTTGCAACACGGTCATTCTTCCCTTAATCTAGAAGTTATTCCGATTGGTGAACCCGTAATGAGCTACATTCGTTGAGTTATAAAGCCGAGCTTGATCATTGGAGCTATCCATGTTCATATCATACTTCTACGTATGTGATCTCTTTTAGCTTAATTCAATGCAATGTTTAGTTTGACATGAGAATGTGTGGTAATCCGACTTCGGGTAGTGTTATAGGTTGCAACACGGTCATGCTTCCCTTAATCTAGAAGCTATTCCGATTGGTGAACCCGTCCTGAGCTACATTCGTTGAGTTATAAAGCCGAGCTTGATCATTGGAGCTATCCATGTTCATATCATACTTCTACGCATGTGATCTCTTTTAGCTTAGTTCAATGCAATGTTTAGTTTGACATAAGAAAGTGTGGTAATCCGACTTCGGGTAGTGTTATAGGTTGCAACACGGTCATTCTTCCCTTAACCTAGAGGCTATTCCGATTGGTGAACCCGCAATGAGCTACATTCATTGAGTTATAAAGCCAAGCTTGATTAATGGAGCTATCCATGTTCATATCGTATTTCTACGCATATGCTCTCTTTTAGCTTAGTTCAATGAAATGTTTAGTTTGACATGAGAAAGTGTGTTCATCCGACTTCGGGTAGTGTTATAGGTTGCAACACGGTCATTCTTCCCTTAATCTAGAAGCTATTCCGATTGGTGAACCCGCAATGAGCTACATTCATTGAGTTATAAAGCCAAGCTTGATTAATGGAGCTATCCATGTTCATATCGTATTTCTACGCATATGCTCTCTTTTAGCTTAGTTCAATGAAATGTTTAGTTTGACATGAGAAAGTGTGTTCATCCGACTTCGGGTGGTGTAATAGGTTGCAACACGGTCATTCTTCCCTTAATCTAGAAGTTATTCCGATTGGTGAACCCGTAATGAGCTACATTCATTGAGTTATAAAGCCAAGCTTGATTAATGGAGCTATCCATGTTCATATCGTATTTCTACGCATATGCTCTCTTTTAGCTTAGTTCAATGAAATGTTTAGTTTGACATGAGAAAGTGTGTTCATCCGACTTCGGGTGGTGTAATAGGTTGCAACACGGTCATTCTTCCCTTAATCTAGAAGTTATTCCGATTGGTGAACCCGTAATGAGCTACATTCGTTGAGTTATAAAGCCGAGCTTGATCATTGGAGCTATCCATGTTCATATCATACTTCTACGTATGTGATCTCTTTTAGCTTAATTCAATGCAATGTTTAGTTTGACATGAGAATGTGTGGTAATCCGACTTCGGGTAGTGTTATAGGTTGCAACACGGTCATGCTTCCCTTAATCTAGAAGCTATTCCGATTGGTGAACCCGTCCTGAGCTACATTCGTTGAGTTATAAAGCCGAGCTTGATCATTGGAGCTATCCATGTTCATATCATACTTCTACGCATGTGATCTCTTTTAGCTTAGTTCAATGCAATGTTTAGTTTGACATGAGAAAGTGGGGTAATCCGACTTCGGGTAGTGTTATAAGTTGCAACACGGTCATTCTTCCCTTAATCTAGAAGCTATTCCGATTGGTGAATCCATCCTGAGCTACATTCGTTGAGTTATAAAGCCGAGCTTGATCATTGGAGCTATCCATGTTCATATCTTACTTCTACGCATGTGATTTCTTTTAACTTAGTTCAATGCATTGTAAGTTTAGTTTGACATGAGAAAGTGTACTAATCTGACTTCCTGTGGTTTAATAGGTTGCAACACGGTCATTCTTCCTTTAATCCATAAGCTATTGCGATTAGTTAACCCGCAATGAGCTACATTCGTTGAGTTATAAAGCCGAGCTTGATCATTGGAGCTATCCATGTTCATATCATATTTCTACGCATGTGATCTGTTTTAGCTTAGTTCAATGCAATGTTTTGTTTGACATGAGAAAGTGTGCTCATCCGACTTAGGGTGGTATTATAGGTTGCAACACGGTCATTCGTCCCTTAATCTAGAAGTTATTCCGATTGGTGAACCCGTAATGAGCTACATTCGTTGAGTTATAAAGTCGAGCTTGATCATTGTAGCCATCCATGTTCATATCATATTTCTACGCATGTGATCTCTTTTAGCTTAGTTCAATGCAATGTTTAGTTTGACATGGGAAAGTGTGCTAATCCGACTTCGTGTGGTGTAATAGGTTGCAACACGGTCATTCTTCCCTTAATCCAGCAGCTATTGCGATTGGTTAACCCGCAATGAGCTACATTCGTTGAGTTATAAAGCCGAGCTTGATCATTGGAGCTATGCATGTTCATATCATACTTCTACGCATGTGATCTCTTTTAGCTTAGTTCAATGCATTGTAAGGTTAGTTTGACATGAGATAGTGTACTAATCTGACTTCGTGTGGTGTAATAGGTTGCAAGACGGTCATTCTTCCCTTAATCCAGCAGCTATTGCGATTGGTTAACCCGTAATGAGCTACATTCGTTGAGTTATAAAGCCGAGCTTGATCATTGGAGCTATATATGTTCATATCATACTTCTACGCATATGATCTCTTTTAGCTTAGTTCAATGCAATGTTTAGTTTGACATAAGAAAGTGTGGTAATCCGACTTTGGGTAGTGTTATAGGTTGCAACACGGTCATTCTTCCCTTAATCTAGAAGCTATTCCGATTGGTGAACCCGAAATGAGCTACATTCGTTGAGTTATAAAGCCGAGCTTGATCATTGGAGCCAGCCATGTTCATATCATATTTCTACGCATATGATCTCTTTTAGCTTAGTTCAATGCAATGTTTAGTTTGACATAAGAAGGTGTGGTAATCCGACTTCGGGTGGTGTAATAGGTTGCAACACGGTCTTTCTTCCCTTAATCTAGAAGTTCTTCCGATTGGTGAACCCGTAATGAGCTACATTCGTTGAGTTATAAAGCCGAGCTTGATCATTAGAGCTATCCATGTTCATATCATACTTCTACGTATGTGATCTCTTTTAGCTTAGTTCAATGCAATGTTTAGTTTGACATGAGAATGTGTGGTAATCCGACTTCGGGTAGTGTTATATGTTGCAACACGGTCATTCTTCCCTTAATCTAGAAGCTATTCCGATTGGTGAACCCGTCCTGAGCTACATTCATTGAGTTATAAAGCCGAGCTTGATCATTGGAGCTATCCATGTTCATATCATATTTCTACGCATGTGATCTCTTTTAGCTTAGTTCAATGCAATGTTTAGTTTGACATGAGAAAGTGGGGTAATCCGACTTCGGGTAGTGTTATAGGTTGCAACACGGTCATTTTTCCCTGAATCTAGAAGTTATTCCGATTGGTGAACCCGTAATGAGCTACATTCGTTGAGTTATAAAGCCGAGCTTGATCATTGGAGTTATCCATGTTCATATCATACTTCTACGTATGTGATCTCTTTTAGCTTAGTTAAATGCAATGTTTAGTTTGACATTAGAATGTGTGGTAATCCGACTTCGGGTAGTGTTATAGGTTTCAACACGGTCATTCTTCCCTTAATCTAGAAGCTATTCCGATTGGTGAACCCGTCCTGAGCTACATTCGTTGAGTTATAAAGCCGAGCTTGATCATTGGAGCTATCCATGTTCATATCATACTTCTACGCATGTGATCTCTTTTAGCTTAGTTCAATGCATTGTAAGGTTAGTTTGACATGAGATAGTGTACTAATCTGACTTCGTGTGGTGTAATAGGTTGCAACACGGTCATTCTTCCCTTAATCCAGAAGCTATTGCGATTGGTTAACCCGCAATGAGCTACGTTCGTTGAGTTATAAAGATGAGCTTGATCATTGGAGCTATCTATGTTCATATCATACTTCTACGCATATGATCTCTTTTAGATTAGTTCAATGCAATGTAAGGTTAGTTTGACATGAGAAAGTGTACTAATCCGACTTCGGGTGGTGTTATATGTTGCAACACGGTCATTCTTCCCTTAATCTAGAAGCTATTCCGATTGGTGAACCCGCAATGACCTACATTCAATGAGTTATAAAGCCAAGCTTGATCATTGGAGCTATCCATGTTCATATCATATTTCTACGCATATGATCTCTTTTAGCTTAGTTCAATGCAATGTTTAGTTTGACATGAGAAAGTGTGTTCATCCGACTTCGGGTGCTGTAATAGGTAGCAACACAGTCATTCTTCCCTTAATCTAGAAGCTATTGCGATTGGTTAACCCGCAATGAGCTACGTTCGTTGAGTTATAAAGCCGAGCTTGATCATTGGAGCTATCTATGTTCATATCATACTTCTACGCATATGATCTCTTTTAGATTAGTTCAATGCAATGTAAGGTTAGTTTGACATGAGAAAGTGTACTAATCCGACTTCGGGTGGTGTTATATGTTGCAACACGGTCATTCTTCCCTTAATCTAGAAGCTATTCCGATTGGTGAACCCGCAATGACCTACATTCAATGAGTTATAAAGCCAAGCTTGATCATTGGAGCTATCCATGTTCATATCATATTTCTACGCATATGATCTCTTTTAGCTTAGTTCAATGCAATGTTTAGTTTGACATGAGAAAGTGTGTTCATCCGACTTCGGGTGGTGTAATAGGTAGCAACACACGCATTTTTCTCTTAATCTAGAAGCTATTCCGATTTGTGAACCCGCAATAAGCTACATTCATTGAGTTATAAAGCCAAGCTTGATCATTGGAGCTATCCATGTTCATATCATATTTCTACGCATATGATCTCTTTTAGCTTAGTTCAAAGCAATTTTTAGTTTGACATGAGAAAGTGTGTTCATCCGACTTCGGGTGGTGTAATAGGTTGCAACACGGTCATTCTTCCCTTAATCTAGAAGTTCTTCCGATTGGTGAACCCGTAATGAGCTACATTCGTTGAGTTATAAAGCCGAGCTTGATCATTGGAGCTATCCATGTTCATATCATACTTCTACGCATATGATCTCTTTTAGCTTAGTTCAATGCATTGTAAGGTAAGTTTGACATGAGATAGTGTACTAATCTGACTTCGTGTGGTGTAATAGGATGCAACACGGTCATTCTTCCCTTAATCCAGAAGCTATTGCGATTGGTTAACCCGCAATGAGCTACATTCGTTAAGTTATAAAGCCGAGCCTTATCATTGGAGCTATCCATGTTCATATCATACTTCTACGCTTGTGATCTGTTTTAGCTTAGTTCAATGAAATGTTTAGTTTGACATGAGAAAGTGTGCTAATCCGACTTCGTGTCGTGTAATAGGTAGCAACACGGTCATTCTTCCCTTAATCCAGAAGCTATTCCGATTGGTTAACCCGCAATGAGCTACATTCGTTGAGTTATAAAGCCGAGCTTGATCATTGGAGCTATCCATGTTCATATCATACTTCTACGCATATGATCTCTTTTACCTTAATTCAATGCAATGTTTAGTTTGACATGAGAAAGTCTGCTCATCCGAATTCGGGTGGTGTAATAGGTTGCAACACGGTCATTCTTACCTTAATCTAGAAGTTATTCCGATTGGTGAACCCGTAATGAGCTACATTCGTTGAGTTATAAAGCCGAGCTTGATCATTGGAGCCATCCATGTTCATATCATACTTCTACGCATATGATCTCTTTTACCTTAATTCAATGCAATGTTTAGTTTGACATGAGAAAGTCTGCTCATCCGAATTCGGGTGGTGTAATAGGTTGCAACACGGTCATTCTTACCTTAATCTAGAAGTTATTCCGATTGGTGAACCCGTAATGAGCTACGTTCGTTGAGTTATAAAGCCGAGCTTGATCATTGGAGCTATCTATGTTCATATCATACTTCTACGCATATGATCTCTTTTAGCTTAGTTCAATGCAATGTAAGGTTAGATTGACATGAGAAAGTGTATTAATCCGACTTCGGGTGGTGTTATATGTTGCAACACGGTCATTCTTCCCTTAATCTATAAGCTATTCCGATTGGTGAACCCGTGACCTACATTCATTGAGTTATAAAGCCAAGCTTGATCATTGGAGCTATCCATGTTCATATCATATTTCTACGCATATGATCTCTTTTAGCTTTGTTCAATGCAATGTTTAGTTTGACATGAGAAAGTGTGTTCATCCGACTTCGGGTGGTGTAATAGGTAGCAACACAGTCATTCTTCCCTTAATCTAGAAGCTATTCCGATTTGTGAACCCGCAATGAGCTACATTCATTGAGTTATAAAGCCAAGCTTGATCATTGGAGCTATCCATGTTCATATCATATTTCTACGCATATGATCTCTTTTAGCTTAGTTCAATGCAATTTTTAGTTTGACATGAGAAAGTGTGTTCATCCGACTTCGGGTGGTGTAATAGGTTGCAACACGGTCATTCTTCCCTTAATCTAGAAGTTCTTCCGATTGGTGAACCCGTAATGAGCTACATTCGTTGAGTTATAAAGCCAAGCTTGATCATTAGAGCTATCCATGTTCATATCATACTTCTACGTATGTGATCTCTTTTAGCTTAGTTCAATGCAATGTTTAGTTTGACATGAGAATGTGTGGTAATCCGACTTCGGGTAGTGTTATATGTTGCAACACGGTCATTCTTCCCTTAATCTAGAAGCTATTCCGATTGGTGAACCCGTCCTGAGCTACATTCATTGAGTTATAAAGCCGAGCTTGATCATTGGAGCTATCCATGTTCATATCATATTTCTACGCATGTGATCTCTTTTAGCTTAGTTCAATGCAATGTTTAGTTTGACATGAGAAAGTGGGGTAATCCGACTTCGGGTAGTGTTATAGGTTGCAACACGGTCATTTTTCCCTGAATCTAGAAGTTATTCCGATTGGTGAACCCGTAATGAGCTACATTCGTTGAGTTATAAAGCCGAGCTTGATCATTGGAGTTATCCATGTTCATATCATACTTCTACGTATGTGATCTCTTTTAGCTTAGTTAAATGCAATGTTTAGTTTGACATGAGAATGTGTGGTAATCCGACTTCGGGTAGTGTTATAGGTTTCAACACGGTCATTCTTCCCTTAATCTAGAAGTTATTCCGATTGGTGAACCCGTCCTAAGCTACATTCGTTGAGTTATAAAGCCGAGCTTGATCATTGGAGCTATCCATGTTCATATCATATTTCTACGCATGTGATCTCTTTTAGCTTAGTTCAATGCATTGTAAGGTTAGTTTGACATGAGATAGTGTACTAATCTGACTTCGTGTGGTGTAATAGGTTGCAACACGGTCATTCTTCCCTTAATCCAGAAGCTATTGCGATTGGTTAACCCGCAATGAGCTACGTTCGTTGAGTTATAAAGCCGAGCTTGATCATTGGAGCTATCTATGTTCATATCATACTTCTACGCATATGATCTCTTTTAGATTAGTTCAATGCAATGTAAGGTTAGTTTGACATGAGAAAGTGTACTAATCCGACTTCGGGTGGTGTTATATGTTGCAACACGGTCATTCTTCCCTTAATCTAGAAGCTATTCCGATTGGTGAACCCGCAATGACCTACATTCAATGAGTTATAAAGCCAAGCTTGATCATTGGAGCTATCCATGTTCATATCATATTTCTACGCATATGATCTCTTTTAGCTTAGTTCAATGCAATGTTTAGTTTGACATGAGAAAGTGTGTTCATCCGACTTCGGGTGCTGTAATAGGTAGCAACACAGTCATTCTTCCCTTAATCTAGAAGCTATTGCGATTGGTTAACCCGCAATGAGCTACGTTCGTTGAGTTATAAAGCCGAGCTTGATCATTGGAGCTATCTATGTTCATATCATACTTCTACGCATATGATCTCTTTTAGATTAGTTCAATGCAATGTAAGGTTAGTTTGACATGAGAAAGTGTACTAATCCGACTTCGGGTGGTGTTATATGTTGCAACACGGTCATTCTTCCCTTAATCTAGAAGCTATTCCGATTGGTGAACCCGCAATGACCTACATTCAATGAGTTATAAAGCCAAGCTTGATCATTGGAGCTATCCATGTTCATATCATATTTCTACGCATATGATCTCTTTTAGCTTAGTTCAATGCAATGTTTAGTTTGACATGAGAAAGTGTGTTCATCCGACTTCGGGTGGTGTAATAGGTAGCAACACACACATTTTTCTCTTAATCTAGAAGCTATTCCGATTTGTGAACCCGCAATAAGCTACATTCATTGAGTTATAAAGCCAAGCTTGATCATTGGGGCTATCCATGTTCATATCATATTTCTACGCATATGATCTCTTTTAGCTTAGTTCAATGCAATTTTTAGTTTGACATGAGAAAGTGTGTTCATCCGACTTCGGGTGGTGTAATAGGTTGCAACACGGTCATTCTTCCCTTAATCTAGAAGTTCTTCCGATTGGTGAACCCGTAATGAGCTACATTCGTTGAGTTATAAAGCCGAGCTTGATCATTGGAGCTATCCATGTTCATATCATACTTCTACGCATATGATCTCTTTAAGCTTAGTTCAATGCATTGTAAGGTAAGTTTGACATGAGATAGTGTACTAATCTGACTTCGTGTGGTGTAATAGGTTGCAACACGGTCATTCTTCCCTTAATCCAGAAGCTATTGCGATTGGTTAACCCGCAATGAGCTACATTCGTTAAGTTATAAAGCCGAGCCTTATCATTGGAGCTATCCATGTTCATATCATACTTCTACGCTTGTGATCTGTTTTAGCTTAGTTCAATGAAATGTTTAGTTTGACATGAGAAAGTGTGCTAATCCGACTTCGTGTCGTGTAATAGGTAGCAACACGGTCATTCTTCCCTTAATCCAGAAGCTATTCCGATTGGTTAACCCGCAATGAGCTACATTCGTTGAGTTATAAAGCCGAGCTTGATCATTGGAGCTATCCATGTTCATATCATACTTCTACGCATATGATCTCTTTTACCTTAATTCAATGCAATGTTTAGTTTGACATGAGAAAGTC
This sequence comes from Lepidium didymum, assembly GCA_963920545.1. NCBI lineage: Eukaryota > Viridiplantae > Streptophyta > Magnoliopsida > Brassicales > Brassicaceae > Lepidium > Lepidium didymum. The sequence goes on along the minus strand of OY986993.1, from coordinate 10,335,749 downwards.
TGCTCATCCGAATTCGGGTGGTGTAATAGGTTGCAACACGGTCATTCTTACCTTAATCTAGAAGTTATTCCGATTGGTGAACTCGTAATGATCTACATTCGTTGAGTTATAAAGCCGAGCTTGATCATTGGAGCCATCCATGTTCATATCATACTTCTACGCATATGATCTCTTTTACCTTAATTCAATGCAATGTTTAGTTTGACATGAGAAAGTCTGCTCATCCGAATTCGGGTGGTGTAATAGGTTGCAACACGGTCATTCTTACCTTAATCTAGAAGTTATTCCGATTGGTGAACCCGTAATGAGCTACGTTCGTTGAGTTATAAAGCCGAGCTTGATCATTGGAGCTATCTATGTTCATATCATACTTCTACGCATATGATCTCTTTTAGCTTAGTTCAATGCAATGTAAGGTTAGATTGACATGAGAAAGTGTATTAATCCGACTTCGGGTGGTGTTATATGTTGCAACACGGTCATTCTTCCCTTAATCTAGAAGCTATTCCGATTGGTGAACCCGCAATGACCTACATTCATTGAGTTATAAAGCCAAGCTTGATCATTGGAGCTATCCATGTTCATATCATATTTCTACGCATATGATCTCTTTTAGCTTTGTTCAATGCAATGTTTAGTTTGACATGAGAAAGTGTGTTCATCCGACTTCGGGTGGTGTAATAGGTAGCAACACAGTCATTCTTCCCTTAATCTAGAAGCTATTCCGATTTGTGAACCTGCAATGAGCTACATTCATTGAGTTATAAAGCCAAGCTTGATCATTGGAGCTATCCATGTTCATATCATATTTCTACGCATATGATCTCTTTTAGCTTAGTTCAATGCAATTTTTAGTTTGACATGAGAAAGTGTGTTCATCCGACTTCGGGTGGTGTAATAGGTTGCAACACGGTCATTCTTCCCTTAATCTAGAAGTTCTTCCGATTGGTGAACCCGTAATGAGCTACATTCGTTGAGTTATAAAGCCGAGCTTGATCATTAGAGCTATCCATGTTCATATCATACTTCTACGTATGTGATCTCTTTTAGCTTAGTTCAATGCAATGTTTAGTTTGACATGAGAATGTGTGGTAATCCGACTTCGGGTAGTGTTATATGTTGCAACACGGTCATTCTTCCCTTAATCTAGAAGCTATTCCGATTGGTGAACCCTTCCTGAGCTACATTCATTAAGTTATAAAGCCGAGCTTGATCATTGGAGCTATCCATGTTCATATCATATTTCTACGCATGTGATCTCTTTTAGCTTAGTTCAATGCAATGTTTAGTTTGACATGAGAAAGTGGGGTAATCCGACTTCGGGTAGTGTTATAGGTTGCAACACGGTCATTTTTCCCTTAATCTAGAAGTTATTCCGATTGGTGAACCCGTAATGAGCTACATTCGTTGAGTTATAAAGCCGAGCTTGATCATTGGAGCTATCCATGTTCATATCATACTTCTACGTATGTGATCTCTTTTAGCTTAGTTCAATGCAATGTTTAGTTTGACATGAGAATGTGTGGTAATCCGACTTCGGGTAGTGTTATAGGTTTCAACACGGTCATTCTTCCCTTAATCTAGAAGCTATTCCGATTGGTGAACCCGTCCTGAGCTACATTCGTTGAGTTATAAAGCCGAGCTTGATCATTGGAGCTATCCATGTTCATATCATACTTCTACGCATGTGATCTCTTTTAGCTTAGTTCAATGCATTGTAAGGTTAGTTTGACATGAGATAGTGTACTAATCTGACTTCGTGTGGTGTAATAGGTTGCAACACGGTCATTCTTCCCTTAATCCAGAAGCTATTGCGATTGGTTAACCCGCAATGAGCTACGTTCGTTGAGTTATAAAGCCGAGCTTGATCATTGGAGCTATCTATGTTCATATCATACTTCTACGCATATGATCTCTTTTAGATTAGTTCAATGCAATGTAAGGTTAGTTTGACATGAGAAAGTGTACTAATCCGACTTCGGGTGGTGTTATATGTTGCAACACGGTCATTCTTCCCTTAATCTAGAAGCTATTCCGATTGGTGAACCCGCAATGACCTACATTCAATGAGTTATAAACCCAAGCTTGATCATTGGAGCTATCCATGTTCATATCATATTTCTACGCATATGATCTCTTTTAGCTTAGTTCAATGCAATGTTTAGTTTGACATGAGAAAGTGTGTTCATCCGACTTCGGGTGCTGTAATAAGTAGCAACACAGTCATTCTTCCCTTAATCTAGAAGCTATTGCGATTGGTTAACCCGCAATGAGCTACGTTCGTTGAGTTATAAAGCCGAGCTTGATCATTGGAGCTATCTATGTTCATATCATACTTCTACGCATATGATCTCTTTTAGATTAGTTCAATGCAATGTAAGGTTAGTTTGACATGAGAAAGTGTACTAATCCGACTTAGGGTGGTGTTATATGTTGCAACACGGTCATTCTTCCCTTAATCTAGAAGCTATTCCGATTGGTGAACCCGCAATGACCTAAATTCAATGAGTTATAAAGCCAAGCTTGATCATTGGAGCTATCCATGTTCATATCATATTTCTACGCATATGATCTCTTTTAGCTTAGTTCAATGCAATGTTTAGTTTGACATGAGAAAGTATGTTCATCCGACTTCGGGTGGTGTAATAGGTAGCAACACAGTCATTTTTCCCTTAATCTAGAAGCTATTCCGATTTGTGAACCCGCAATAAGCTACATTCATTGAGTTATAAAGCCAAGCTTGATCATTGGAGCTATCCATGTTCATATCATATTTCTACGCATATGATCTCTTTTAGCTTAGTTCAATGCAATTTTTAGTTTGACATGAGAAAGTGTGTTCATCCGACTTCGGGTGGTGTAATAGGTTGCAACACGGTCATTCTTCCCTTAATCTAGAAGTTCTTCCGATTGGTGAACCCGTAATGAGCTACATTCGTTGAGTTATAAAGCCGAGCTTGATCATTGGAGCTATCCATGTTCATATCATACTTCTACGCATATGATCTCTTTTAGCTTAGTTCAATGCATTGTAAGGTAAGTTTAACATGAGATAGTGTACTAATCTGACTTCGTGTGGTGTAATAGGTTGCAACACGGTCATTCTTCCCTTAATCCAGAAGCTATTGCGATTGGTTAACCCGCAATGAGCTACATTCGTTAAGTTATAAAGCCGAGCCTTATCATTGGAGCTATCCATGTTCATATCATACTTCTACGTTTGTGATCTCTTTTAGCTTAGTTCAATGCAATGTTTAGTTTGACATGAGAATGTGTGGTAATCCGACTTCAGGTATTGTTATAGGTTGCAACACGGTCATTCTTCCCTTAATCTAGAAGCTATTCCGATTGGTGAACCCGTCCTGAGCTACTTTCATTGAGTTATAAAGCCAAGCTTGACCATTGGAGCTATCCATGTTCATATCATACTTCTACGCATGTGATCTCTTTTAGCTTAGTTCAATGCAATGGTTAGTTTGACATGAGAAAGTGTGCTCATCCGACTTCGGGTGCTGTTATAGGTTGCAGCACGGTCATTTTTCCCTTAATCTAGAAGCTATTTCGATTGGTGAACCCGCAATGAGCTACATTCGTTGAGTTATGAAGCCGAGCTTGATCATTGGAGCTATCCATGTTCATATCATACTTCTACGCATGTGATCTCTTTTAGCTTAGTTCAATGCAATGGTTAGTTTGACATGAGAAAGTGTGCTCATCCGACTTCGGGTGCTGTTATAGGTTGCAGCACGGTCATTTTTCCCTTAATCTAGAAGCTATTTCGATTGGTGAACCCGTCATGAGCTACATTCGTTGAGTTATAAAGCTGAGGTTTATCATTGGAGCTATCCATGTTCATATCATACTTCTACGCATGTGATCTCTTAAAGCTTAGTTCAATGCAATGTAAAGTTTGACATGAGAAAGTGTGCTAATCCGACTTCAGGTGGTGTTATAGGTTGCAACACAGTCATTCGTTGGGTTATAAAGCCGAGCTTGATCATTGGAGCTATCCATGTTTATATCATACTTCTACGCATATGATCTCTTTTGGCTTAGTTCAATGCAATGTAAAGTTTGACATGAGAAAGTGTGCTAATCCGACTTCAGGTGGTGTTATAGGTTGCAACACAGTCATTCGTTGGGTTATAAAGCCGAGCTTGATCATTGGAGCTATCCATGTTTATATCATACTTCTACGCATATGATCTCTTTTGGCTTAGTTCAATGCAATGTTTAGTTTGACATGAGAAAGTGTGCTCATCCGACTTCGGGTGCTATTATAGGCTGCAGCACGGTCATTCTTCCCTTAATCTAGAAGCTATTTTGATTGGTGAAACAGTCATGAGCTACATTCGTTGAGTTATAAAGCCGAGCTTGATCATTGGAGCTATCCATGTTCATATCATACTTCTACGCATGTGATCTCTTAAAGCTTAGTTCAATGCAATGTAAAGTTTGACATGAGAAAGTGTGCTAATCCGACTTCAGGTGGTGTTATAGATAGCAACACAGTCATTCGTTGAGTTATAAAGCCAAGCTTGATCATTGAAGCTATCCATGTTCATATCATACTTCTACGCATGTGATCTCTTTTAGCTTAGTTCAGTGCCATGTTTAGTTTGGCATGAGAAAGTGTGCTAATCCGACTTCGGGTGGTGTAATATGTTGCAACACGGTCATTCTTCCCTTAATTTAGAAGCTATTCCGATTGGTGAACCCGCAATGAGCTACATTCGTTGAGTTATAAAGCCGAGCTTGATCATTGGAGCTATCCATGTTCATATCATACTTCTACGCATGTGATCTCTTTTAGCTTAGTTCAATGCAATGTTTAGTTTGACATGAGAAAGTGTGCTCATCCGACTTCGGGTGCTGTTATAGGTTGTAGCACGGTCATTCTTCCCTTAATCTAGAAGCTATTTCGATTGGTGAACCCGTGATGAGCTACATTCGTTGAGTTATAAAGCCGAGCTTGATCATTGGAGCTATCCATGTTCATATCATATTTCTACGATCTCTTTTAGCTTAGTTCAATGCAATGTTTAGTTTAACATGAGAAAGTGTGCTAATCCGACTTCGGGTGGTGTAATAGGTAGCAACACGGTCATTCTTCCCTTAATCTAGGAGCTATTCCGATTGGTGAACCCGCAATGAGCTACATTCATTGAGTTATAAAGCCGAGCTTGATCATTGGAGCTATCCATGTTCATATCATACTTCTACGCATATGATCTCTTTTACCTTAATTCAATGCAATGTTTAGTTTGACATGAGAAAGTCTGCTCATCCGAATTCGGGTGGTGTAATAGGTTGCAACACGGTCATTCTTACCTTAATCTAGAAGTTATTCCGATTGGTGAACCCGTAATGAGCTACATTCGTTGAGTTATAAAGCCGAGCTTGATCATTGGAGCCATCCATGTTCATATCATACTTCTACGCATATGATCTCTTTTACCTTAATTCAATGCAATGTTTAGTTTGACATGAGAAAGTCTGCTCATCCGAATTCGGGTGGTGTAATAGGTTGCAACACGGTCATTCTTACCTTAATCTAGAAGTTCTTCCGATTGGTGAACCCGTAATGAGCTACATTCGTTGAGTTATAAAGCCGAGCTTGATCATTGGAGCCATCCATGTTCATATCATACTTCTACGCATGTGATCTCTTTTAGCTAAGTTCAATGCAATGTTTAGTTTAACATGAGAAAGTGTGTTAATCCGACTTTGGGTGGTGTAATAGGTAGCAACACGGTCATTCTTAGAAGCTATTCCGATTGGTGAACCCGCAATGAGCTACATTCATTAAGTTATTAAGCCGATCTTGATCATTGGAGCAATCTATGTTCATATCATACTTCTACGCATATGATCTCTTATAGCTTAGTTCAATGCAATGTTTAGTTTGACATGAGAAAGTGTGCTCATCCGACTTTGGGTGCTGTTATAGGCTGCAGCACGGTCATTCTTCCCTTAATCTAGAAGCTATTTTGATTGGTGAAACAGTCATGAGCTACATTCGTTGAGTTATAAAGTCGAGCTTGATCATTGGAGCTATCCATGTTTATATCATACTTCTATGCATGTGATCTCTTAAAGCTTAGTTCAATGCAATGTAAAGTTTGACATGAGAAACTGTGCTAATCCGACTTCAGGTGGTGTTATAGGTTGCAACACAGTCATTCGTTGAGTTATAAAGCCAAGCTTGATCATTGAAGCTATCCATGTTCATATCATACTTCTACGCATGTGATCTCTTTTAGCTTAGTTCAGTGCCATGTTTAGTTTGGCATGAGAAAGTGTGTTCATCCGACTTCGGGTGGTGTAATAGGTAGCAACACAGTCATTCTTCCCTTAATCTAGAAGCTATTCCGATTTGTGAACCCGCAATGAGCTACATTCATTGAGTTATAAAGCCAAGCTTGATCATTGGAGCTATCCATGTTCATATCATATTTCTACGCATATGATCTCTTTTAGCTTAGTTCAATGCAATTTTTAGTTTGACATGAGAAAGTGTGTTCATCCGACTTCGGGTGGTGTTATAGGTTGCAGCACGGTCATTCTTCCCTTAATCTAGAAGCTATTTCGATTGGTGAACCCGTCCTGAGCTACATTCGTTGAATTATAAGGCCGAGCTTGATCATTGGAGCTATCCATGTTCATATCATACTTCTACGCATGTGATCTCTTTTAGTTAAGTTCAATGCAATGTTTAGTTTGACATGAGAAAGTGTGCTAATCCGACTTTGTGTCGTGTAATAGGTAGCAACACGGTCATTCTTCCCTTAATCCAGAAGTTATTCCGATTGGTTAACACGCAATGAGCTACATTCGTTGAGTTATAAAGCCGAGCTTGATCATTGGAGCTATCCATGTTCATATCATACTTCTACGCATGTGATCTCTTTTAGCTTAGTTCAATGCAATGTTTAGTTTGACATGAGAACGTGCACTCATCCGACTTCGGGTGGTGTAATAGGTTGCAACACGGTCATTCTTCCCTTAATCTAGAAGTTATTCCGATTGGTGAACCCGTAATGAGCTACATTCGTTGAGTTATAAAGCCGAGCTTGATCATTGGAGCTATCCATGTTCATATCATACTTCTACGCATGTGATCTCTTTTAGTTAAGTTCAATGCAATGTTTAGTTTGACATGAGAAAGTGTGCTAATCCGACTTCGTGTCGTGTAATAGGTAGCAACACGGTCATTCTTCCCTTAATCCAGAAGTTATTCCGATTGGTTAACCCGCAATGAGCTACATTCGTTGAGTTATAAAGCCGAGCTTGATCATTGGAGCTATCCATGTTCATATCATACTTCTACGCATGTGATCTCTTTTAGCTTAGTTCAATGCAATGTTAAGTTTGACATGAGAACGTGTACTCATCTGACTTCGGGTGGTGTAATAGGTTGCAACACGGTCATTCTTCCCTTAATCTAGAAATTATTCCGATTGGTGAACCCGTAATGAGCTACATTCGTTGAGTTCTAAAGCCAAGCTTGATCATTGGAGTTATCCATGTTCATATCATACTTCTACGCATGTGATCTCTTTTAGCTTAGTTCAATGCAATGTTTAGTTTGACATGAGAAAGTGTGCTAATTCGACTTCGGGGGGTGTAATAGGTTGCAACACGGTCATTCTTCCCTAAATCTAGAAGTAATTCCGATTGGTGAACCCGCACTGAGCTACATTCATTGAGTTATAAAGCCGAGCTTGATCATTGGAGCTATCCATGTTCATGTCATACTTCTACGCATGTGATCTCTTTTAGCTTAGTTCAATGCAATGTTTAGTTTGACATGAGAAAGTGTGCTAATTCGACTTCGGGTGGTGTTAGAGGTTGGAGCACAATCATTCTTCCCTTAATCTAAAAGTTATTCCTATTGGTGAACCCGCAATGAGCTACATTCGTTGATTTATAAAGCCGAGCTTGATCATTGGAGCTATCCATGTTCATATCATACTTCTACGCATATGATCTCTTTTAGCTTAGTTCAATGCAATATTTAGTTGGACATGAGAAAGTGTGCTCATCCGACTTCGGGTGGTGTTATAGGTTGGAGCACAATCATTCTTCCCTTAATCTAGAAGCTATTTCGACTGGTGAACCCATCCTGAGCTACATTCGTTGAGTTATACAGCCGAGCTTGATCATTGGAGTTATCCATGTTCATATCATACTTCTACCCTTGTATCTGTTTTAGCTTAGTTCAATGCAATGTTTAGTTTGACATGAGAAAGTGTGCTAATCCGACTTCGTGTCGTGTAATAGGTAGCAACACGGTCATTCTTCCCTTAATCCAGAAGCTATTCCGATTGGTTAACCCGCAATGAGCTACATTCGTTGAGTTATGAAGCCGAGCTTGATCATTGGGGCTATCCATGTTCATATCATACTTCTACGCATGTGATCTCTTTTAGCTTAGTTCAATGCAATGGTTAGTTTGACATGAGAAAGTGTGCTCATCCGACTTCGGGTGCTGTTATAGGTTGCAGCACGGTCATTTTTCCCTTAATCTAGAAGCTATTTCGATTGGTGAACCCGCAATGAGCTACATTCGTTGAGTTATGAAGCCGAGCTTGATCATTGGAGCTATCCATGTTCATATCATACTTCTACGCATGTGATCTCTTTTAGCTTAGTTCAATGCAATGGTTAGTTTGACATGAGAAAGTGTGCTCATCCGACTTCGGGTGCTGTTATAGGTTGCAGCACGGTCATTTTTCCCTTAATCTAGAAGCTATTTCGATTGGTGAACCCGTCATGAGCTACATTCGTTGAGTTATAAAGCCGAGCTTTATCATTGGAGCTATCCATGTTCATATCATACTTCTACGCATGTGATCTCTTAAAGCTTAGTTCAATGCAATGTAAAGTTTGACATGAGAAAGTGTGCTAATCTGACTTCAGGTGGTGTTATAGGTTGCAACACAGTCATTCGTTGGGTTATAAAGCCGAGCTTGATCATTGGAGCTATCCATGTTTATATCATACTTCTACGCATATGATCTCTTTTGGCTTAGTTCAATGCAATGTTTAGTTTGACATGAGAAAGTGTGCTCATCCGACTTCGGGTGCTGTTATAGGCTGCAGCACGGTCATTCTTCCCTTAATCTAGAAGCTATTTTGATTGGTGAAACCGTCATGAGCTACATTCGTTGAGTTATAAAGCCGAGCTTGATCATTGGAGCTATCCATGTTCATATCATACTTCTACGCATGTGATCTCTTAAAGCTTAGTTCAATGCAATGTAAAGTTTGATATGAGAAAGTGTGCTAATCCGACTTCAGGTGGTGTTATAGGTTGCAACACAGTCATTCGTTGAGTTATAAAGCCAAGCTTGATCATTGGAGCTATCCATGTTCATATCATACTTCTACGCATGTGATCTCTTTTAGCTTAGTTCAGTGCCATGTTTAGTTTGGCATGAGAAAGTGTGCTAATCCGACTTCGGGTGGTGTAATAGGTTGCAACACGGTCATTCTTCCCTTAATTTAGAAGCTATTCCGATTGGTGAACCCGCAATGAGCTACATTCGTTGAGTTATAAAGCGGAGCTTGATCATTGGAGCTATCCATGTTCATATCATACTTCTACGCATGTGATCTCTTTTAGCTTAGTTCAATGCAATGGTTAGTTTGACATGAGAAAGTGTGCTCATCCGACTTCGGGTGCTGTTATAGGTTGCAGCACGGTCATTCTTCCCTTAATCTAGAAGCTATTTCGATTGGTGAACCCGTCATGAGCTACATTCGTTAAGTTATAAAGCCGAGCTTGATCATTGGAGCTATCCATGTTCATATCATACTTCTACGCATGTGATCTCTTAAAGCTTAGTTCAATGCAATGTAAAGTTTGACATGAGAAAGTGTGCTCATCCGACTGCGGGTGCTGTTATAGGTTGTAGCACGGTCATTCTTCCCATAATCTAGAAGCTATTTCGATTGGTGAACCCGTCATAAGCTACATTCGTTGAGTTATAAAGTCGAGCTTTATCATTGGAGCTATCCATGTTCATATCATACTTCTACGCATGTGATCTCTTAAAGCTTAGTTCAATGCAATGTAAAGTTTGACATGAGAAAGTGTGCTAATCCGACTTCAGGTGGTGTTATAGGTTGCAACACGGTCATTCTTCCCTTAATTTAGAAGCTATTCCGATTGGTGAACCCGCAATGAGCTACATTCGTTGAGTTATAAAGCCGAGCTTGATCATTGGAGCTATCCATGTTCATATCATACTTCTACGCATGTGATCTCTTTTAGCTTAGTTCAATGCAATGGTTAGTTTGACATGAGAAAGTGTGCTCATCCGACTTCGTGTGCTGTTATAGGTTGCAGCACGGTCATTCTTCCCTTAATCTAGAACCTATTTCGATTGGTGAACCCGTCATGAGCTACATTCGTTGAGTTATAAAGCCGAGCTTGATCATTGGAGCTATCCATGTTCATATCATACTTCTACGCATATGATCTCTTTTACCTTAATTCAATGCAATGTTTAGTTTGACATGAGAAAGTCTGCTCATCCGAATTCCGGTGGTGTAATAGGTTGCAACACGGTCATTCTTACCTTAATCTAGAAGTTATTCTGATTGGTGAACCCGTAATGAGCTACATTCGTTGAGTTATAAAGCCGAGCTTGATCATTGGAGCCATCCATGTTCATATCATACTTCTACGCATATGATCTCTTTTACCTTAATTCAATGCAATGTTTAGTTTGACATGAGAAAGTCTGCTCATCCGAATTCGGGTGGTGTAATAGGTTGCAACACGGTCATTCTTACCTTAATCTAGAAGTTATTCCGATTGGTGAACCCGTAATGAGCTACATTCGTTGAGTTATAAAGCCGAGCTTGATCATTGGAGCCATCCATGTTCATATCATACTTCTACGCATGTGATCTCTTTTAGCTAAGTTCAATGCAATGTTTAGTTTAACATGAGAAAGTGTGCTAATCCGACTTTGGGTGGTGTAATAGGTAGCAACACGGTCATTCTTAGAAGCTATTCCGATTGGTGAACCCGCAATGAGCTACATTCATTAAGTTATTAAGCCGATCTTGATCATTGGAGCAATCTATGTTCATATCATACTTCTACGCATATGATCTCTTATAGCTTAATTCAATGCAATGTTTAGTTTGACATGAGAAAGTGTGCTCATCCGACTTCGGGTGGTGTTATAGGTTGCAGCACGGTCATTCTTTCCTTAATCTAGAAGCTATTTCGATTGGTGAACCCGTCCTGAGCTACATTCGTTGAATTATAAGGCCGAGCTTGATCATTGGAGCTATCCATGTTCATATCATACTTCTACGCATGTGATCTCTTTTAGTTAAGTTCAATGCAATGTTTAGTTTGACATGAGAAAGTGTGCTAATCCGACTTCGTGTCGTGTAATAGGTAGCAACACGGTCATTCTTCCCTTAATCCAGAAGTTATTCCGATTGGTTAACACGCAATGAGCTACATTCGTTGAGTTATAAAGCCGAGCTTGATCATTGGAGCTATCCATGTTCATATCATACTTCTACGCATGTGATCTCTTTTAGCTTAGTTCAATGCAATGTTTAGTTTGACATGAGAACGTGTACTCATCCGACTTCGGGTGGTGTAATAGGTTGCAACACGGTCATTCTTCCCTTAATCTAGAAATTATTCCGATTGGTGAACCCGTAATGAGCTACATTCGTTGAGTTATAAAGCCGAGCTTGATCATTGGAGCTATCCATGTTCATATCATACTTCTACGCATGTGATCTCTTTTAGTTAAGTTCAATGCAATGTTTAGTTTGACATGAGAAAGTGTGCTAATCCGACTTTGTGTCGTGTAATAGGTAGCAACACGGTCATTCTTCCCTTAATCCAGAAGTTATTCCGATTGGTTAACCCGCAATGAGCTACATTCGTTGAGTTATAAAGCCGAGCTTGATCATTGGAGCTATCCGTGTTCATATCATACTTCTACGCATGTGATCTCTTTTAGCTTAGTTCAATGCAATGTTTAGTTTGACATGAGAACGTGTACTCATCCGACTTCGGGTGGTGTAATAGGTTGCAACACGGTCATTCTTCCCTTAATCTAGAAGTTATTCCGATTGGTGAACCCGTAATGAGCTACATTCGTTGAGTTCTAAAGCCGAGTTTGATCATTGGAGCTATCCATGTTCATATCATACTTCTACGCATGTGATCTCTTTTACCTTAGTTCAATGCAATGTTTAGTTTGACATGAGAAAGTGTGCTAATTCGACTTCGGGGGGTGTAATAGGTTGCAACACGGTCATTCTTCCCTAAATCTAGAAGTTATTCCGATTGGTGAACCCGCACTGAGCTACATTCATTGAGTTATAAAGCCGAGCTTGATCATTGGAGCTATCCATGTTCATGTCATACTTCTACGCATGTGATCTCTTTTAGCTTAGTTCAATGCAATGTTTAGTTTGACATGAGAAAGTGTGCTAATTCGAGTTCGGGTGGTGTTCGAGGTTCGAGCACAATCATTCTTCCCTTAATCTAGAAGTTATTCCTATTGGTGAACCCGCAATGAGCTACATTCGTTGAGTTATAAAGCCGAGCTTGATCATTGGAGCTATCCATGTTCATATCATACTTCTACGCATATGATCTCTTTTAGCTTAGTTCAATGCAATATTTAGTTTGACATGAGAAAGTGTGCTCATCCGACTTCGGGTGGTGTTATAGGTTGGAGCACAATCATTCTTCCCTTAATCTAGAAGCTATTTCGACTGGTGAACCCATCCTGAGCTACATTCGTTGAGTTATACAGCCGAGCTTGATCATTGGAGTTATCCATGTTCATATCATACTTCTACCCTTGTATTTGTTTTAGCTTAGTTCAATGCAATGTTTAGTTTGACATGAGAAAGTGTGCTAATCCGACTTCGTGTCGTGTAATAGGTAGCAACACGGTCATTCTTCCCTTAATCCAGAAGCTATTCCGATTGGTTAACCCGCAATGAGCTACATTCGTTGAGTTATGAAGCCGAGCTTGATCATTGGGGCTATCCATGTTCATATCATACTTCTACGCATGTGATCTCTTTTAGCTTAGTTCAATGCAATGGTTAGTTTGACATGAGAAAGTGTGCTCATCCGACTTCGGGTGCTGTTATAGGTTGCAGCACGGTCATTTTTCCCTTAATCTAGAAGCTATTTCGATTGGTGAACCCGCAATGAGCTACATTCGTTGAGTTATGAAGCCGAGCTTGATCATTGGAGCTATCCATGTTCATATCATACTTCTACGCATGTGATCTCTTTTAGCTTAGTTCAATGCAATGGTTAGTTTGACATGAGAAAGTGTGCTCATCCGATTTCGGGTGCTGTTATAGGTTGCAGCACGGTCATTTTTCCCTTAATCTAGAAGCTATTTCGATTGGTGAACCCGTCATGAGCTACATTCGTTGAGTTATAAAGCCGAGCTTTATCATTGGAGCTATCCATGTTCATATCATACTTCTACGCATGTGATCTCTTAAAGCTTAGTTCAATGCAATGTAAAGTTTGACATGAGAAAGTGTGCTAATCCGACTTCAGGTGGTGTTATAGGTTGCAACACAGTCATTCGTTGGGTTATAAAGCCGAGCTTGATCATTGGAGCTATCCATGTTTATATCATACTTCTACGCATATGATCTGTTTTGGCTTAGTTCAATGCAATGTTTAGTTTGACATGAGAAAGTGTGCTCATCCGACTTCGGGTGCTGTTATAGGCTGCAGCACGGTCATTCTTCCCTTAATTTAGAAGCTATTCCGATTGGTGAACCCGCAATGAGCTACATTCGTTTAGTTATAAAGCCGAGCTTGATCATTGGAGCTATCCATGTTCATATCATACTTCTACGCATGTGATCTCTTTTAGCTTAGTTCAATGCAATGGTTAGTTTGACATGAGAAAGTGTGCTCATCCGACTTCGGGTGCTGTTATAGGTTGCAGCACGGTCATTCTTCCCTTAATCTAGAAGCTATTTCGATTGGTGAACCCGTCATGAGCTACATTCGTTGAGTTATAAAGCCGAGCTTGATCATTGGAGCTATCCATGTTCATATCATATTTCTACGCATGTGATCTCTTTTAGCTTAGTTCAATGCAATGTTTAGTTTGACATGAGAAAGTGTGCTAATCCGACTTCGGGTGGTATAATAGGTAGCAACACGGTCATTCTTCCCTTAATCTAGGAGCTATTCCGATTGGTGAACCTGCAATGAGCTACATTCATTGAGTTATAAAGCCGAGCTTGATCATTGGAGCTATCCATGTTCATATCATACTTCTACGCATATGATCTCTTTTACCTTAATTCAATGCAATGTTTATTTTGACATGAGAAAGTCTGCTCATCCGAATTCGGGTGGTGTAATAGGTTGCAACACGGTCATTCTTACCTTAATCTAGAAGTTATTCCGATTGGTGAACCCGTAATGAGCTACATTCATTGAGTTATAAAGCCGAGCTTGATCATTGGAGCCATCCATGTTCATATCATACTTCTACGCATATGATCTCTTTTACCTTAATTCAATGCAATGTTTAGTTTGACATGAGAAAGTCTGATCATCCGAATTCGGGTGGTGTAATAGGTTGCAACACGGTCATTCTTACCTTAATCTAGAAGTTATTCCGATTGGTGAACCCGTAATGAGCTACATTCGTTGATTTATAAAGCCGAGCTTGATCATTGGAGCCATCCATGTTCATATCATACTTCTACGCATGTGATCTCTTTTAGCTAAGTTCAATGCAATGTTTAGTTTAACATGAGAAACTGTGCTATTCCGACTTTGGGTGGTGTAATAGGTAGCAACACGGTCATTCTTAGAAGCTATTCCGATTGGTGAACCCGCAATGAGCTACATTCATTAAGTTATTAAGCCGATCTTGATCATTGGAGCAATCTATGTTCATATCATACTTCTACGCATATGATCTCTTATAGCTTAATTCAATGCAATGTTTAGTTTGACATGAGAAAGTGTGCTCATCCGACTTCGGGTGGTGTTATAGGTTGCAGCACGGTCATTCTTTCCTTAATCTAGAAGCTATTTCGATTGGTGAACCCGTCCTGAGCTACATTCGTTGAATTATAAGGCCGAGCTTGATCATTGGAGCTATCCATGTTCATATCATACTTCTACGCATGTGATCTCTTTTAGTTAAGTTCAATGCAATGTTTAGTTTGACATGAGAAAGTGTGCTAATCCGACTTCGTGTCGTGTAATAGGTAGCAACACGGTCATTCTTCCCTTAATCCAGAAGTTATTCCGATTGGTTAACACGCAATGAGCTACATTCGTTGAGTTATAAAGCTGAGCTTGATCATTGGAGCTATCCATGTTCATATCATACTTCTACGCATGTGATCTCTTTTAGCTTAGTTCAATGCAATGTTTAGTTTGACATGAGAACGTGTACTCATCCGACTTCGGGTGGTGTAATAGGTTGCAACACGGTCATTCTTCCCTTAATCTAGAAGTTATTCCGATTGGTGAACCCGTAATGAGCTACATTCGTTGAGTTATAAAGCCGAGCTTGATCATTGGAGCTATCCATGTTCATATCATACTTCTACGCATGTGATCTCTTTTAGTTAAGTTCAATGCAATGTTTAGTTTGACATGAGAAAGTGTGCTAATCCATCTTCGTGTCGTGTAATAGGTAGCAACACGGTCATTCTTCCCTTAATCCAGAAGTTATTCCGATTGGTTAACCCGCAATGAGCTACATTCGTTGAGTTATAAAGGCGAGCTTGATCATTGGAGCTATCCATGTTCATATCATACTTCTACGCATGTGATCTCTTTTAGCTTAGTTCAATGCAATGTTTAGTTTGACATGAGAACGTGTACTCATCCGACTTCGGGTGGTGTAATAGGTTGCAACACGGTCATTCTTCCCTTAATCTAGAAGTTATTCTGATTGGTGAACCCGTAATGAGCTACATTCGTTGAGTTCTAAAGCCGAGCTTGATCATTGGAGCTATCCATGTTCATATCATACTTCTACGCATGTGATCTCTTTTACCTTAGTTCAATGCAATGTTTAGTTTGACATGAGAAAGTGTGCTAATTCGACTTCGGGGGGTGTAATAGGTTGCAACACGGTCATTCTTCCTTAAATCTAGAAGTTATTCCGATTGGTGAACCCGCACTGAGCTACATTCATTGAGTTATAAAGCCGAGCTTGATCATTGGAGCTATCCATGTTCATGTCATACTTCTACGCATGTGATCTCTTTTAGCTTAGTTCAATGCAATGTTTAGTTTGACATGAGAAAGTGTGCTAATTCGAGTTCGGGTGGTGTTCGAGGTTGGAGCACAATCATTCTTCCCTTAATCTAGAAGTTATTCCTATTGGTGAACCCGCAATGAGCTACATTCGTTGAGTTATAAAGCCGAGCTTGATCATTGGAGCTATCCATGTTCATATCATACTTCTACGCATATGATCTCTTTTAGCTTAGTTCAATGCAATATTTAGTTTGACATGAGAAAGTGTGCTCATCCGACTTCGGGTGGTGTTATAGGTTGGAGCACAATCATTCTTCCCTTAATCTAGAAGCTATTTCGACTGGTGAACCCATCCTGAGCTACATTCGTTGAGTTATAAAGCCGAGCTTGATCATTGGAGTTATCCATGTTCATATCATACTTCTACCCTTGTGATCTGTTTTAGCTTAGTTCAATGCAATGTTTAGTTTGACATGAGAAAGTGTGCTAATCCGACTTCGTGTCGTGTAATAGGTAGCAACACGGTCATTCTTCCCTTAATCCAGAAGCTATTCCGATTGGTTAACCCGCAATGAGCTACATTCGTTGAGTTATGAAGCCGAGCTTGATCATTGGGGCTATCCATGTTCATATCATACTTCTACGCATGTGATCTCTTTTAGCTTAGTTCAATGCAATGGTTAGTTTG
The DNA here is from genome assembly GCA_963920545.1 of Lepidium didymum. Classification (NCBI taxonomy): domain Eukaryota; kingdom Viridiplantae; phylum Streptophyta; class Magnoliopsida; order Brassicales; family Brassicaceae; genus Lepidium; species Lepidium didymum. Next base: position 10,318,791 of record OY986993.1, on the reverse strand, counting down.
ACATGAGAAAGTGTGCTCATCCGACTTCGGTGCTGTTATAGGTTGCAGCACGGTCATTTTTCCCTTAATCTAGAAGCTATTTCGATTGGTGAACCCGCAATGAGCTACATTCGTTGAGTTATGAAGCCGAGCTTGATCATTGGAGCTATCCATGTTCATATCATACTTCTACGCATGTGATCTCTTTTAGCTTAGTTCAATGCAATGGTTAGTTTGACATGAGAAAGTGTGCTCATCCGACTTCGGGTGCTGTTATAGGTTGCAACACGGTCATTTTTCCCTTAATCTAGAAGCTATTTCGATTGGTGAACCCGTCATGAGCTACATTCGTTGAGTTATAAAGCCGATCTTTATCATTGGAGCTATCCATGTTCATATCATACTTCTACGCATGTGATCTCTTAAAGCTTAGTTCAATGCAATGTAAAGTTTGACATGAGAAATTGTGCTAATCCGACTTCAGGTGGTGTTATAGGTTGAAAAACAGTCATTCGTTGGGTTATAAAGCCGAGCTTGATCATTGGAGCTATCCATGTTTATATCATACTTCTACGCATATGATCTCTTTTGGCTTAGTTCAATGCAATGTTTAGTTTGACATGAGAAAGTGTGCTCATCCGACTTCGGGTGCTGTTATAGGCTGCAGCACGGTCATTCTTCCCTTAATCTAGAAGCTATTTTGATTGGTGAAACCGTCATGAGCTACATTCGTTGAGTTATAAAGCCGAGCTTGATCATTGGAGCTATCCATGTTCATATCATACTTCTACGCATGTGATCTCTTAAAGCTTAGTTCAATGCAATGTAAAGTTTGATATGAGAAAGTGTGCTAATCCGACTTCAGGTGGTGTTATAGGTTGCAACACAGTCATTCGTTGAGTTATAAAGCCAAGCTTGATCATTGGAGCTATCCATGTTCATATCATACTTCTACGCATGTGATCTCTTTTAGCTTAGTTCAGTGCCATGTTTAGTTTGGCATGAGAAAGTGTGCTAATCCGACTTCGGGTGGTGTAATAGGTTGCAACACGGTCATTCTTCCCTTAATTTAGAAGCTATTCCGATTGGTGAACCCGCAATGAGCTACATTCGTTGAGTTATAAAGCGGAGCTTGATCATTGGAGCTATCCATGTTCATATCATACTTCTACGCATGTGATCTCTTTTAGCTTAGTTCAATGCAATGGTTAGTTTGACATGAGAAAGTGTGCTCATCCGACTTCGGGTGCTGTTATAGGTTGCAGCACGGTCATTCTTCCCTTAATCTAGAAGCTATTTCGATTGGTGAACCCGTCATGAGCTACATTCGTTAAGTTATAAAGCCGAGCTTGATCATTGGAGCTATCCATGTTCATATCATACTTCTACGCATGTGATCTCTTAAAGCTTAGTTCAATGCAATGTAAAGTTTGACATGAGAAAGTGTGCTCATCCGACTGCGGGTGCTGTTATAGGTTGTAGCACGGTCATTCTTCCCATAATCTAGAAGCTATTTCGATTGGTGAACCCGTCATGAGCTACATTCGTTGAGTTATAAAGCCGAGCTTTATCATTGGAGCTATCCATGTTCATATCATACTTCTACGCATGTGATCTCTTAAAGCTTAGTTCAATGCAATGTAAAGTTTGACATGAGAAAGTGTGCTAATCCGACTTCAGGTGGTGTTATAGGTTGCAACACAGTCATTCGTTGGGTTATAAAGCCGAGCTTGATCATTGGAGCTATCCATGTTTATATCATACTTCTACGCATATGATCTCTTTTGGCTTAGTTCAATGCAATGTTTAGTTTGACATGAGAAAGTGTGCTCATCCGACTTCGGGTGCTGTTATAGGCTGCAGCACGGTCATTCTTCCCTTAATCTAGAAGGTATTTTGATTGGTGAAACCGTCATGAGCTACATTCGTTGAGTTATAAAGCCGAGCTTGATCATTGGAGCTATCCATGTTCATATCATACTTCTACGCATGTGATCTCTTAAAACTTAGTTCAATGCAATGTAAAGTTTGACATGAGAAAGTGTGCTAATCCGACTTCAGGTGGTGTTATAGGTTGCAACACAGTCATTCGTTGAGTTATAAAGCCATGCTTGATCATTGGAGCTATCCATGTTCATATCATACTTTTACGCATGTGATCTCTTTTAGCTTAGTTCAATGCAATGTTTAGTTTCACATGAAAAAGTGTAGTAATTTGACTTCGGGTAGTGTTATAGGTTGCAACACGGTCATTCTTCCCTTAATCTAGAAGCTATTCCGATTGGTGAACCCGTCCTGAGCTACATTCGTTGAGTTATAAAGCCGAGCTTGATCATTGGAGCTATCCATGTTCATATCATACTTCTACGCATGTGATCTCTTTTAGCTTAGTTCAATGCAATGGTTAGTTTGACATGAGAAAGTGTGCTCATCCGACTTCGGGTGCTGTTATAGGTTGCAGCACGGTCATTCTTCCCTTAATCTAGAAGCTATTTCGATTGGTGAACCCGTCATGAGCTACATTCGTTAAGTTATAAAGCCGAGCTTGATCATTGGAGCTATCCATGTTCATATCATACTTCTACGCATGTGATCTCTTAAAGCTTAGTTCAATGCAATGTAAAGTTTGACATGAGAAAGTGTGCTCATCCGACTGCGGGTGCTGTTATAGGTTGTAGCACGGTCATTCTTCCCATAATCTAGAATCTATTTCGATTGGTGAACCCGTCATGAGCTACATTCGTTGAGTTATAAAGCCGAGCTTTATCATTGGAGCTATCCATGTTCATATCATACTTCTACGCATGTGATCTCTTAAAGCTTAGTTCAATGCAATGTAAAGTTTGACATGAGAAAGTGTGCTAATCCGACTTCAGGTGGTGTTATAGGTTGCAACAAAGTCATTCGTTGGGTTATAAAGCCGAGCTTGATCATTGGAGCTATCCATGTTTATATCATACTTCTACGCATATGATCTCTTTTGGCTTAGTTCAATGCAATGTTTAGTTTGACATGAGAAAGTGTGCTCATCCGACTTCGGGTGCTGTTATAGGCTGCAGCACGGTCATTCTTCCCTTAATCTAGAAGGTATTTTGATTGGTGAAACCGTCATGAGCTACATTCGTTGAGTTATAAAGCCGAGCTTGATCATTGGAGCTATCCATGTTCATATCATACTTCTACGCATGTGATCTCTTAAAACTTAGTTCAATGCAATGTAAAGTTTGACATGAGAAAGTGTGCTAATCCGACTTCAGGTGGTGTTATAGGTTGCAACACAGTCATTCGTTGAGTTATAAAGCCATGCTTGATCATTGGAGCTATCCATGTTCATATCATACTTTTACGCATGTGATCTCTTTTAGCTTAGTTCAATGCAATGTTTAGTTTCACATGAAAAAGTGTAGTAATTTGACTTCGGGTAGTGTTATAGGTTGCAACACGGTCATTCTTCCCTTAATCTAGAAGCTATTCCGATTGGTGAACCCGCAATGAGCTACATTCGTTGAATTATAAAGCCGAGCTTGATCATTGGAGCTATCCATGTTCATATCATACTTCTACGCATGTGATCTCTTTTGGCTTAGTTCAATGCAATGGTTAGTTTGACATGAGAAAGTGTGCTCATCCGACTTCGGGTGCTGTTATAGGTTGCAGCACAGTCATTCTTCCCTTAATCTAGAAGCTATTTCGATTGGTGAACCCGTCATGAGCTACATTCGTTGAGTTATAAAGCCGAGCTTGATCATTGGAGCTATCCATGTTCATATCATACTTCTACGCATGTGATCTCTTAAAGCTTAGTTCAATGCAATGTAAAGTTTGGCATGAGAAAGTGTGCTCATCCGACTTCGGGTGCTGTTATAGGTTGCAGCACGGTCATTCTTCCCTTAATCTAGAAGCTATTTCGATTGGTGAACCCGTCATGAGCTACATTCGTTGAGTTATAAAGCCGAGCTTTATCATTGGAGCTATCCATGTTCATATCATACTTCTACGAATGTGATCTCTTAAAGCTTACTTAAATGCAATGTAAAGTTTGACATGAGAAAGTGTGCTAATCCGACTTCAGGTGGTGTTATAGGTTGCAACACAGTCATTCGTTGAGTTATAAAGCTGAGCTCGATCATTGGAGCTATCCATGTTTATATCATACTTCTACGCATATGATCTCTTTTGGCTTAGTTGAATGCAATGTTTAGTTTGACATGAGAAAGTGTGCTCATCCGACTTCGGGTGCTGTTATAGGCTGCAGCACGGTCATTCTTCCCTTAATCTAGAAGCTATTTTGATTGGTGAAACCGTCATGAGCTACATTCGTTGAGTTATAAAGCCGAGCTTGATCATTGGAGCTATCCATGTTCATATCATACTTCTACGCATGTGATCTCTTAAAGCTTAGTTCAATGCAATGTAAAGTTTGACATGAGAAAGTGTGCTAATCCGACTTCAGGTGGTGTTATAGGTTGCAACACAGTCATTCGTTGAGTTATAAAGCCATGCTTGATCATTGGAGCTATCCATGTTCATATCATACTTTTACGCATGTGATCTCTTTTAGCTTAGTTCAATGCAATGTTTAGTTTGACATGAAAAAGTGTGGTAATTTGACTTCGGGTAGTGTTATAGGTTGCAACACGGTCATTCTTCCCTTAATCTAGAAGCTATTCCGATTGGTGAACCCGTCCTGAGCTACATTCGTTGAGTTATAAAGTCGAGCTTGATCATTGGAGCTATCCATGTTCATATCATACTTCTACGCATGTGATCTCTTTTAGCTTAGTTCAATGCAATGTTTAGTTTGACATGAGAAAGTGTGCTAATTCGACTTCGGGTAGTGTTATAGGTTGGAACACAGTCATTCGTTGAGTTATAAAGCCAAGCTTGATCATTGGAGCTATCCATGTTCATATCATACTTCTACGCATATGATCTCTTTTAGCTTAGTTCAGTGCCATGTTTAGTTTGGCATGAGAAAGTGTGCTAATCCGACTTCGGGTGGTGTAATAGGTTGCAACACGGTCATTCTTCCCTTAATTTAGAAGCTATTCCGATTGGTGAACCCGCAATGAGCTACATTCGTTGAGTTATAAAGCCGAGCTTGATCATTGGAGCTATCCATGTTCATATCATCCTTCTACGCATGTGATCTCTTTTAGCTTAGTTCAATGCAATGTTTAGTTTGACATGAGAAAGTGTGCTAATCCGACTTCAGGTGGTGTTATAGGTTGCAACACAGTCATTCGTTGAGTTATAAAGCCAAACTTGATCATTGGAGCTATCCATGTTCATATCGTACTTCTACGCATGTGATCTATTTTAGCTTAGTTCAGTGCCATGTTTAGTTTGGCATGAGAAAGTGTGCTAATCCGACTTCGAGTGGTGTAATAGGTTACAAAACGGTCATTCTTCCCTTAATTTAGAAGCTATTCCGATTGGTGAACCCGCAATGAGCTACATTCGTTGAGTTATAAAGCCGATCTCGATCATTGGAGCTATCCATGTTTATATCATACTTCTACGCATGTGATCTCTTTTAGCTTAGTTCAATGCAATGTTTAGTTTGACATGAGAAAGTGTGCTCATCCGACTTCGGGTGCTGTTATAGGTTGCAGCACGGTCATTCTTCCCTTAATCTAGAAGCTATTTCGATTGGTGAACCCGTCATGAGCTACATTCGTTAAGTTATAAAGCCGAGCTTGATCATTGGAGCTATCCATGTTCATATCATACTTCTACGCATGTGATCTCTTAAAGCTTAGTTCAATGCAATGTAAAGTTTGACATGAGAAAGTGTGCTCATCCGACTGCGGGTGCTGTTATAGGTTGTAGCACGGTCATTCTTCCCTTAATTTAGAAGCTATTCCGATTGGTGAACCCGCAATGAGCTACATTCGTTGAGTTATAAAGCCGAGCTTGATCATTGGAGCTATCCATGTTCATATCATACTTCTACGCATGTGATCTCTTTTAGCTTAGTTCAATGCAATGTTTAGTTTGACATGAGAAAGTGTGCTAATTCGACTTCGGGTGGTGTTATAGGTTGGAACACAGTCATTCGTTGAGTTATAAAGCCATGCTTGATCATTGGAGCTATCCATGTTTATATCATACTTTTACGCATGTGATCTCTTTTAGCTTAGTTCAATGCAATGTTTAGTTTGGCATGAGAAAGTGTGCTAATCCGACTTCGGGTAGTGTTATAGGTTGCAACACGGTCATTCTTCCCTTAATCTAGAAGCTATTCCGATTGGTGAACCCGTCCTAAGCTACATTCGTTGAGTTATAAAGCCGAGCTTGATCATTGGAGCTATCCATGTTCATATCATACTTCTACGCATGTGATCTCTTTTAGCTTAGTTCAATGCAATGTTTAGTTTGACATGAGAAAGTGTGCTAATTCGACTTCGGGTGGTGTTATAGGTTGGAACACAGTCATTCGTTGAGTTATAAAGCCAAGCTTGATCATTGGAGCTATCCATGTTCATATCATACTTCTACGCATATGATCTCTTTTAGCTTAGTTCAGTGCCATGTTTAGTTTGGCATGAGAAAGTGTGCTAATCCGACTTCGGGTGGTGTAATAGGTTGCAACACGGTCATTCTTCCCTTAATTTAGAAGCTATTCCGATTGGTGAACCCGCAGTGAGCTACATTCGTTGAGTTATAAAGCCGAGCTTGATCATTGGAGCTATCCATGTTCATATCATCCTTCTACGCATGTGATCTCTTTTAGCTTAGTTCAATGCAATGTTTAGTTTGACATGAGAAAGTGTGCTAATCCGACTTCAGGTGGTGTTATAGGTTGCAACACAGTCATTCGTTGAGTTATAAAGCCAAACTTGATCATTAGAGCTATCCATGTTCATATCGTACTTCTACGCATGTGATCTATTTTAGCTTAGTTCAGTGCCATGTTTAGTTTGGCATGAGAAAGTGTGCTAATCCGACTTCGAGTGGTGTAATAGGTTACAAAACGGTCATTCTTCCCTTAATTTAGAAGCTATTCCGATTGGTGAACCCGCAATGAGCTACATTCGTTGAGTTATAAAGCCGATCTTGATCATTGGAGCTATCCATGTTCATATCATACTTCTACGCATGTGATCTCTTTTAGCTTAGTTCAATGCAATGGTTAGTTTGACATGAGAAAGTGTGCTCATCCGACTTTGGGTGCTGTTATAGGTTGCAGCACGGTCATTCTTCCCTTAATCTAGAAGCTATTTCGATTGGTGAACCCGTCATGAGCTACATTCGTTGAGTTATAAAGCCGAGCTTGATCATTGGAGCTATCCATGTTCATATCATACTTCTACGCATGTGATCTCTTTTAGCTTAGTTCAATGCATTGTAAGGTTAGTTTAACATGAGAAAGTGTGCTCATCCGACTTCGGGTGGTGTAATAGGTAGCAACACGGTCATTCTTCCCTTAATCCAGAAGCTATTCCGATTGGTTAACCCGTCCTGAGCTACATTCGTTGAGTTATAAAGCCGAGCTTGATCATTGGAGCTATCCATGTTCATATCATACTTCTACGCATGTGATCTCTTTTAGCTTAGTTCAATGCATTGTAAGGTTAGTTTAACATGAGAAAGTGTGCTCATCCGACTGCGGGTGCTGTTATAGGTTGTAGCACGGTCATTCTTCCCATAATCTAGAAGCTATTTCGATTGGTGAACCCGTCATGAGCTACATTCGTTGAGTTATAAAGCCGAGCTTTATCATTGGAGCTATCCATGTTCATATCATACTTCTACGCATGTGATCTCTTTTGGCTTAGTTCAATGCAATGTTTAGTTTGACATGAGAAAGTGTGCTCATCCGAATTCGGGTGCTGTTATAGGCTGCAGCACGGTCATTCTTCCCTTAATCTAGAAGCTATTTTGATTGGTGAACCCGTCATGAGCTACATTCGTTGAGTTATAAAGCCGAGCTTGATCATTGGAGCTATCCATGTTCATATCATACTTCTACGCATGTGATCTCTTAAAGCTTAGTTCAATGCAATGTAAAGTGTGACATGAGAAAGTGTGCTAATCCGACTTCAGGTGGTGTTATAGGTTGCAACACAGTCATTCGTTTAGTTATAAAGCCATGCTTGATCATTGGAGCTATCCATGTTCATATCATACTTCTACGCATGTGATCTCTTTTAGCTTAGTTCAGTGCCATGTTTAGTTTGGCATGAGAAAATGTGCTAATCCGACTTCGGGTGGTGTAATAGGTTGCAACACGGTCATTCTTCCCTTAATTTAGAAGCTATTCCGATTGGTGAACCCGCAATGAGCTACATTCGTTGAATTATAAAGCCGAGCTTGATCATTGGAGCTATCCATGTTCATATCATACTTCTACGCATGTGATCTCTTTTGGCTTAGTTCAATGCAATGGTTAGTTTGACATGAGAAAGTGTGCTCATCCGACTTCGGGTGCTGTTATAGGTTGCAGCACAGTCATTCTTCCCTTAATCTAGAAGCTATTTCGATTGGTGAACCCGTCATGAGCTACATTCGTTGAGTTATAAAGCCGAGCTTGATCATTGGAGCTATCCATGTTCATATCATACTTCTACGCATGTGATCTCTTAAAGCTTAGTTCAATGCAATGTAAAGTTTGGCATGAGAAAGTGTGCTCATCCGACTTCGGGTGCTGTTATAGGTTGCAGCACGGTCATTCTTCCCTTAATCTAGAAGCTATTTCGATTGGTGAACCCGTCATGAGCTACATTCGTTGAGTTATAAAGCCGAGCTTTATCATTGGAGCTATCCATGTTCATATCATACTTCTACGAATGTGATCTCTTAAAGCTTACTTAAATGCAATGTAAAGTTTGACATGAGAAAGTGTGCTAATCCGACTTCAGGTGGTGTTATAGGTTGCAACACAGTCATTCGTTGAGTTATAAAGCTGAGCTCGATCATTGGAGCTATCCATGTTTATATCATACTTCTACGCATATGATCTCTTTTGGCTTAGTTGAATGCAATGTTTAGTTTGACATGAGAAAGTGTGCTCATCCGACTTCGGGTGCTGTTATAGGCTGCAGCACGGTCATTCTTCCCTTAATCTAGAAGCTATTTCGATTGGTGAACCCATCATGAGCTACATTCGTTGAGTTATAAAGCCGAGCTTGATCATTGGAGCTATCCATGTTCATATCATACTTCTACGCATGTGATCTCTTAAAGCTTAGTTCAATGCAATGTAAAGTTTGCCATGATAAAGTGTGCTAATCCGACTTCAGGTGGTGTTATAGGTTGCAACACAGTCATTCCTTGAGTTATAAAGCCAAGCTTGATCATTGGAGCTATCCATGTTCATATCATACTTCTACGCATGTGATCTCTTTTAGCTTAGTTCAATGCAATGTTTAGTTTGACATGAAAAAGTGTGGTAATTTGACTTCGGGTAGTGTTATAGGTTGCAACACGGTCATTCTTCCCTTAATCTAGAAGCTATTCCGATTGGTGAACCCGTCCTGAGCTACATTCGTTGAGTTATAAAGCCGAGCTTGATCATTGGAGCTATCCATGTTCATATCATACTTCTACGCATGTGATCTCTTTTAGCTTAGTTCAATGCAATGTTTAGTTTGACATGAGAAAGTGTGCTAATTCGACTTCGGGTGGTGTTATAGGTTGGAACACAGTCATTCGTTAAGTTATAAAGCCAAGCTTGATCATTGGAGTTATCCATGTTCATATCATACTTCTACGCATATGATCTCTTTTAGCTTAGTTCAGTGCCATGTTTAGTTTGGCATGAGAAAGTGTGCTAATCCGACTTCGGGTGGTGTAATAGGTTGCAACACGGTCATTCTTCCCTTAATTTAGAAGCTATTCCGATTGGTGAACCCGCAATGAGCTACATTCGTTGAGTTATAAAGCCGAGCTTGATCATTGGAGCTATCCATGTTCATATCATCCTTCTACGCATGTGATCTCTTTTAGCTTAGTTCAATGCAATGTTTAGTTTGACATGAGAAAGTGTGCTAATCCGACTTCAGGTGGTGTTATAGGTTGCAACACAGTCATTCGTTGAGTTATAAAGCCAAACTTGATCATTGGAGCTATCCATGTTCATATCGTACTTCTACGCATGTGATCTATTTTAGCTTAGTTCAGTGCCATGTTTAGTTTGGCATGAGAAAGTGTGCTAATCCGACTTCGAGTGGTGTAATAGGTTACAAAACGGTCATTCTTCCCTTAATTTAGAAGCTATTCCGATTGGTGAACCCGCAATGAGCTACATTCGTTGAGTTAAAAAGCCGAGTTTGATCATTGGAGCTATCCATGTTCATATCATACTTCTACGCATGTGATCTCTTTTAGCTTAGTTCAATGCAATGGTTAGTTTGACATGAGAAAGTGTGCTCATCCGACTTCGGGTGCTGTTATAGGTTGCAGCACGGTCATTCTTCCCTTAATCTAGAAGCTATTTCGATTGGTGAACCCGTCATGAGCTACATTCGTTGAGTTATAAAGCCGAGCTTGATCATTGGAGCTATCCATTTTCATATCATACTTCTACACATGTGATCTCTTAAAGCTTAGTTCAATGCAATGTAAAGTTTGACATGAGAAAGTGTGCTCATCCGACTTCGGGTGCTGTTATAGGTTGCAGCACGGTCATTCTTCCCTTAATCTAGAAGCTATTTCGATTGGTGAACCCGTCATGAGCTACATTCGTTGAGTTATAAAGCCGAGCTTTATCATTGGAGCTATCCATGTTCATATCATACTTCTACGCATGTGATCTCTTAAAGCTTAGTTCAATGCAATGTAAAGTTTGACATGAGAAAGTGTGCTAATCCGACTTCAGGTGGTGTTATAGGTTGCAACACAGTCATTAGTTGAGTTATAAAGCTGAGCTCGATCATTGGAGCTATCCATGTTTATATCATACTTCTACGCATATGATCTCTTTTGGCTTAGTTCAACGCAATGTTTAGTTTGACATGAGAAAGTGTGCTCATCCGACTTCGGGTGCTGTTATAGGCTGCAGCACGGTCATTCTTCCCTTAATCTAGAAGCTATTTCGATTGGTGAACCCGCAATGAGCTACATTCGTTGAGTTATAAAGCCGAGCTTGATCATTGGAGCTATCCATGTTCATATCATACTTCTACGCATGTGATCTCTTAAAGCTTAGTTCGATGCAATGTAAAGTTTGACATGAGAAAGTGTGCTCATCCGACTTCGGGTGCTGTTATAGGTTGCAGCACGGTCATTCTTCCCTTAATCTAGCAGCTATTTCGATTGGTGAACACGTCAAGAGCTACATTCGTTGAGTTATAAAGCCGAGCTTTATCATTGGAGCTATCCATGTTCATATCATACTTCTACGCATGTGATCTCTTAAAGCTTAGTTCAATGCAATGTAAAGTTTGACATGAGAAAGTGTGCTAATCCGACTTCAGGTGGTGTTATAGGTTGCAACACAGTCATTAGTTGAGTTATAAAGCTGAGCTCGATCATTGGAGCTATCCATGTTTATATCATACTTCTACGCATATCATCTCTTTTGGCTTAGTTCAATGCAATGTTTAGTTTGACATGAGAAAGTGTGCTAATCCGACTTCAGGTGGTGTTATAGGTTGGAACGCAGTCATTCGTTGAGTTATAAAGCCAAGCTTGATCATTGGAGCTATCCATATTCATATCATACTTCTACGCATGTGATCTCTTTTAGCTTAGTTCAGTGCCATGTTTAGTTTGGCATGAGAAAGTGTGCTAATCCGACTTCGGGTGGTGTAATAGGTTGCAACACGGTCACTCTTCCCTTAATTTAGAAGCTATTCCGATTGGTGAACCCGCAATGAGCTACATTCGTTGAGTTATAAAGCCGAGCTTGATCATTGGAGCTATCCATGTTCATATCATACTTCTACGCATGTGATCTCTTTTAGCTTAGTTCAATGCAATGTTTAGTTTGACATGAGAATGTGTGCTAATCCGACTTCAGGTGGTGTTATAGGTTACAACACAGTCATTCGTTGAGTTATAAAGCCAAGCTTGATCATTGGAGCTATCCATGTTCATATCATATTTCTACGCATGTGATCTCTTTTAGCTTAGTTCAGTGCCATGTTTAGTTTGGCATGAGAAAGTGTGCTAATCCGACTTCGGGTGGTGTAATAGGTTGCAACACGGTCATTCTTCCCTTAATTTAGAAGCTATTCCGATTGGTGAACCCGCAATGAGCTACATTCGTTGAATTATAAAGCCGAGCTTGATCATTGGAGCTATCCATGTTCATATCATACTTCTACGCATGTGATCTCTTTTAGCTTAGTTCAATGCAATGGTTAGTTTGACATGAGAAAGTGTGCTCATCCGACTTCGGGTGCTGTTATAGGTTGCAGCACGGTCATTCTTCCCTTAATCTAGAAGCTATTTCGATTGGTGAACCCGTCATGAGCTACATTCGTTGAGTTATAAAGCCGAGCTTGATCATTGGAGCTATCCATGTTCATATCATACTTCTACGCATGTGATCTCTTAAAGCTTAGTTCAATGCAATGTAAAGTTTGACATGAGAAAGTGTGCTCATCCGACTTCGGGTGCTGTTATAGGTTGCAGCACGGTCATTCTTCCCTTAATCTAGCAGCTATTTCGATTGGTGAACCCGTCATGAGCTACATTCGTTGAGTTATAAAGCCGAGCTTTATCATTGGAGCTATCCATGTTCATATCATACTTCTACGCATGTGATCTCTTAAAGCTTAGTTCAATGCAATGTAAAGTTTGACATGAGAAAGTGTGCTAATCCGGCTTCAGGTGGTGTTATAGGTTGCAACACAGTCATTAGTTGAGTTATAAAGCTGAGCTCGATCATTGGAGCTATCCATGTTTATATCATACTTCTACGCATATGATCTCTTTTGGCTTAGTTCAATGCAATGTTTAGTTTGACATGAGAAAGTGTGCTCATCCGACTTCCGGTGCTGTTATAGGCTGCAGCACGGTCATTCTTCCCTTAATCTAGAAGCTATTTCGATTGGTGAACCCGTCATGAGCTACATTCGTTGAGTTATAAAGCCGAGCTTGATCATTGGAGCTATCCATGTTCATATCATACTTCTACGCATGTGATCTCTTTTAGCTTAGTTCAATGCAATGGTTAGTTTGACATGAGAAAGTGTGCTCATCCGACTTCGGGTGCTGTTATAGGTTGCAGCACGGTCATTCTTCCCTTAATCTAGAAGCTATTTCGATTGGTGAACCCGTCATGAGCTACATTCGTTGAGTTATAAAGCCGAGCTTGATCATTGGAGCTATCCATGTTCATATCATACTTCTACGCATGTGATCTCTTAAAGCTTAGTTCAATGCAATGTAAAGTTTGACATGAGAAAGTGTGCTCATCCGACTTCGGGTGCTGTTATAGGTTGCAGCACGGTCATTCTTCTCTTAATCTAGCAGCTATTTCGATTGGTGAACCCGTCATGAGCTACATTCGTTGAGTTATAAAGCCGAGCTTGATCATTGGAGCTATCCATTTTCATATCATACTTCTACACATGTGATCTCTTAAAGCTTAGTTCAATGCAATGTAAAGTTTGACATGAGAAAGTGTGCTCATCCGACTTCGGGTGCTGTTATAGGTTGCAGCACGGTCATTCTTCCCTTAATCTAGAAGCTATTTCGATTGGTGAACCCGTCATGATCTACATTCGTTGAGTTATAAAGCCGAGCTTTATCATTGGAGCTATCCATGTTCATATCATACTTCTACGCATGTGATCTCTTAAAGCTTAGTTCAATGCAATGTAAAGTTTGACATGAGAAAGTGTGCTAATCCGACTTCAGGTGGTGTTATAGGTTGCAACACAGTCATTAGTTGAGTTATAAAGCTGAGCTCGATCATTGGAGCTATCCATGTTTATATCATACTTCTACGCATATGATCTCTTTTGGCTTAGTTCAACGCAATGTTTAGTTTGACATGAGAAAGTGTGCTCATCCGACTTCGGGTGCTGTTATAGGCTGCAGCACGGTCATTCTTCCCTTAATCTAGAAGCTATTTCGATTGGTGAACCCGCAATGAGCTACATTCGTTGAGTTATAAAGCCGAGCTTGATCATTGGAGCTATCCATGTTCATATCATACTTCTACGCATGTGATCTCTTAAAGCTTAGTTCGATGCAATGTAAAGTTTGACATGAGAAAGTGTGCTCATCCGACTTCGGGTGCTGTTATAGGTTGCAGCACGGTCATTCTTCCCTTAATCTAGCAGCTATTTCGATTGGTGAACCCGTCAAGAGCTACATTCGTTGAGTTATAAAGCCGAGCTTTATCATTGGAGCTATCCATGTTCATATCATACTTCTACGCATGTGATCTCTTAAAGCTTAGTTCAATGCAATGTAAAGTTTGACATGAGAAAGTGTGCTAATCCGACTTCAGGTGGTGTTATAGGTTGCAACACAGTCATTAGTTGAGTTATAAAGCTGAGCTCGATCATTGGAGCTATCCATGTTTATATCATACTTCTACGCATATGATCTCTTTTGGCTTAGTTCAATGCAATGTTTAGTTTGACATGAGAAAGTGTGCTAATCCGACTTCAGGTGGTGTTATAGGTTGGAACGCAGTCATTCGTTGAGTTATAAAGCCAAGCTTGATCATTGGAGCTATCCATATTCATATCATACTTCTACGCATGTGATCTCTTTTAGCTTAGTTCAGTGCCATGTTTAGTTTGGCATGAGAAAGTGTGCTAATCCGACTTCGGGTGGTGTAATAGGTTGCAACACGGTCACTCTTCCCTTAATTTAGAAGCTATTCCGATTGGTGAACCTGCAATGAGCTACATTCGTTGAGTTATAAAGCCGAGCTTGATCATTGGAGCTATCCATGTTCATATCATACTTCTACGCATGTGATCTCTTTTAGCTTAGTTCAATGCAATGTTTAGTTTGACATGAGAATGTGTGCTAATCCGACTTCAGGTGGTGTTATAGGTTACAACACAGTCATTCGTTGAGTTATAAAGCCAAGCTTGATCATTGGAGCTATCCATGTTCATATCATATTTCTACGCATGTGATCTCTTTTAGCTTAGTTCAGTGCCATGTTTAGTTTGGCATGAGAAAGTGTGCTAATCCGACTTCGGGTGGTGTAATAGGTTGCAACACGGTCATTCTTCCCTTAATTTAGAAGCTATTCCGATTGGTGAACCCGCAATGAGCTACATTCGTTGAATTATAAAGCCGAGCTTGATCATTGGAGCTATCCATGTTCATATCATACTTCTACGCATGTGATCTCTTTTAGCTTAGTTCAATGCAATGGTTAGTTTGACATGAGAAAGTGTGCTCATCCGACTTCGGGTGCTGTTATAGGTTGCAGCACGGTCATTCTTCCCTTAATCTAGAAGCTATTTCGATTGGTGAACCCGTCATGAGCTACATTCGTTGAGTTATAAAGCCGAGCTTGATCATTGGAGCTATCCATGTTCATATCATACTTCTACGCATGTGATCTCTTAAAGCTTAGTTCAATGCAATGTAAAGTTTGACATGAGAAAGTGTGCTCATCCGACTTCGGGTGCTGTTATAGGTTGCAGCACGGTCATTCTTCCCTTAATCTAGCAGCTATTTCGATTGGTGAACCCGTCATGAGCTACATTCGTTGAGTTATAAAGCCGAGCTTTATCATTGGAGCTATCCATGTTCATATCATACTTCTACGCATGTGATCTCTTAAAGCTTAGTTCAATGCAATGTAAAGTTTGACATGAGAAAGTGTGCTAATCCGGCTTCAGGTGGTGTTATAGGTTGCAACACAGTCATTAGTTGAGTTATAAAGCTGAGCTCGATCATTGGAGCTATCCATGTTTATATCATACTTCTACGCATATGATCTCTTTTGGCTTAGTTCAATGCAATGTTTAGTTTGACATGAGAAAGTGTGCTCATCCGACTTCCGGTGCTGTTATAGGCTGCAGCACGGTCATTCTTCCCTTAATCTAGAAGCTATTTCGATTGGTGAACCCGTCATGAGCTACATTCGTTGAGTTATAAAGCCGAGCTTGATCATTGGAGCTATCCATGTTCATATCATACTTCTACGCATGTGATCTCTTAAAGCTTAGTTCAATGCAATGTAAAGTTTGCCATGAGAAAGTGTACTAATCCGACTTCAGGTGGTGTTATAGGTTGCAACACAGTCATTCCTTGAGTTATAAAGCCAAGCTTGATCATTGGAGCTATCCATGTTCATATCATATTTCTACGCATGTGATCTCTTTTAGCTTAGTTCAGTGCCATGTTTAGTTTGACATGAGAAAGTGTGCTAATCCGACTTCAGCTGGTGTTATAGGTTGCAACACAGTCATTCGTTGAGTTATAAAGCCAAACTTGATCATTGGAGCTATCCATGTTCATATCATACTTCTACGCATGTGATCCATTTTAGCTTAGTTCAGTGCCATGTTTAGTTTGGCATGAGAAAGTGTGCTAATCCGACTTCGGGTGGTGTAATAGGTTACAAAACGGTCATTCTTCCCTTAATTTGGAAGCTATTCCAATTGGTGAACCCGCAATGAGCTACATTCGTTGAGTTATAAAGCCGAGCTTGATCATTGGAGCTATCCATGTTCATATCATACTTCTACGCATGTGATCTCTTTTAGCTTAGTTCAATGCAATGTTTAGTTTGACATGAAAAAGTGTGGTAATTTGACTTCGGGTAGTGTTATAGGTTGCAACACGGTCATTCTTCCCTTAATCTAGAAGCTATTCCGATTGGTGAACCCGTCCTGAGCTACATTCGTTGAGATATAAAGCCGAGCTTGATCATTGGAGCTATCCATGTTCATATCATACTTCTACGCATGTGATCTCTTTTAGCTTAGTTCAGTGCCATGTTTCGTTTGGCATGAGAAAATGTGCTAATCCGACTTCGGGTGGTGTAATAGGTTGCAACACGGTCATTCTTCCCTTAATTTAGAAGCTATTCTGATTGGTTAACCCGTCATGAGCTTCATTCGTTGAGTTATAAAGCCATGCTTGATCATTGGAGCTATCCATGTTCATATCATACTTCTACGCATGTGATCTCTTTTAGCTTAGTTCAGTGCCATGTTTCGTTTGGCATGAGAAAATGTGCTAATCCGACTTCGGGTGGTGTAATAGGTTGCAACACGGTCATTCTTCCCTTAATTTAGAAGCTATTCCGATTGGTGAACCCGCAATGAGCTATATTCGTTGAGTTATAAAGTCGAGCTTGATCATTGGAGCTATCCATGTTCATATCATACTTCTACGCATGTGATCTCTTTTAGCTTAGTTCAATGCAATGTTTAGTTTGACATGAGAAAGTGTGCTAATCCGACTTCAGCTGGTGTTATAGGTTGCAACACAGTCATTCGTTGAGTTATAAAGCCAAACTTGATCATTGGAGCTATCCATGTTCATATCATACTTCTACGCATGTGATCCATTTTAGCTTAGTTCAGTGCCATGTTTAGTTTGGCATGAGAAAGTGTGCTAATCCGACTTCGGGTGGTGTAATAGGTTACAAAACGGTCATTCTTCCCTTAATTTGGAAGCTATTCCAATTGGTGAACCCGCAATGAGCTACATTCGTTGAGTTATAAAGCCGAGCTTGATCATTGGAGCTATCCATGTTCATATCATACTTCTACGCATGTGATCTCTTTTAGCTTAGTTCAATGCAATGTTTAGTTTGACATGAAAAAGTGTGGTAATTTGACTTCGGGTAGTGTTATAGGTTGCAACACGGTCATTCTTCCCTTAATCTAGAAGCTATTCCGATTGGTGAACCCGTCCTGAGCTACATTCGTTGAGATATAAAGCCGAGCTTGATCATTGGAGCTATCCATGTTCATATCATACTTCTACGCATGTGATCTCTTTTAGCTTAGTTCAATGCAATGTTTAGTTTGACATGAGAAAGTGTGCTAATCCGACTTCAGGTGGTGTTATAGGTTGCAACACAGTCATTAGTTGAGTTATAAAGCTGAGCTCGATCATTGGAGCTATCCATGTTTATATCATACTTCTACGCATATGATCTCTTTTGGCTTAGTTCAATGCAATGTTTAGTTTGACATGAGAAAGTGTGCTCATCCGACTTCGGGTGCTGTTATAGGCTGCAGCACGGTCATTCTTCCCTTAATCTAGAAGCTATTTCGATTGGTGAACCCGTCATGAGCTACATTCGTTGAGTTATAAAGCCGAGCTTGATCATTGGAGCTATCCATGTTCATATCATACTTCTACGCATGTGATCTCTTAAAGCTTAGTTCAATGCAATGTAAAGTTTGCCATGAGAAAGTGTGCTAATCCGACTTCAGGTGGTGTTATAGGTTGCAACACAGTCATTCCTTGAGTTATAAAGCCAAGCTTAATCATTGGAGCTATCCATGTTCATATCATACTTCTACGCATGTGATCTCTTTTAGCTTAGTTCAGTGCCATGTTTCGTTTGGCATGAGAAAATGTGCTAATCCGACTTCGGGTGGTGTAATAGGTTGCAACACGGTCATTCTTCCCTTAATTTAGAAGCTATTCCGATTGGTGAACCCGCAATGAGCTACATTCGTTGAGTTATAAAGCCGAGCTTGATCATTGGAGCTATCCATGTTCATATCATACTTCTACGCATGTGATCTCTTTTAGCTTAGTTCAATGCAATGTTTAGTTTGACATGAGAATGTGTGCTAATCCGACTTCAGGTGGTGTTATAGGTTACAACACAGTCATTCGTTGAGTTATAAAGCCGAGCTTGATCATTGGAGCTATCCATGTTCATATCATACTTCTACGCATGTGATCTCTTAAAGCTTAGTTCGATGCAATGTAAAGTTTGACATGAGAAAGTGTGCTCATCCGACTTCGGGTGCTGTTATAGGTTGCAGCACGGTCATTCTTCCCTTAATCTAGCAGCTATTTCGATTGGTGAACCCGTCAAGAGCTACATTCGTTGAGTTATAAAGCCGAGCTTTATCATTGGAGCTATCCATGTTCATATCATACTTCTACGCATGTGATCTCTTAAAGCTTAGTTCAATGCAATGTAAAGTTTGACATGAGAAAGTGTGCTAATCCGACTTCAGGTGGTGTTATAGGTTGCAACACAGTCATTAGTTGAGTTATAAAGCTGAGCTCGATCATTGGAGCTATCCATGTTTATATCATACTTCTACGCATATGATCTCTTTTGGCTTAGTTCAATGCAATGTTTAGTTTGACATGAGAAAGTGTGCTCATCCGACTTCGGGTGCTGTTATAGGCTGCAGCACGGTCATTCTTCCCTTAATCTAGAAGCTATTTCGATTGGTGAACCCGTCATGAGCTACATTCGTTGAGTTATAAAGCCGAGCTTGATCATTGGAGCTATCCATGTTCATATCATACTTCTACGCATGTGATCTCTTAAAGCTTAGTTCAATGCAATGTAAAGTTTGCCATGAGAAAGTGTGCTAATCCGACTTCAGGTGGTGTTATAGGTTGCAACACAGTCATTCCTTGAGTTATAAAGCCAAGCTTGATCATTGGAGCTATCCATGTTCATATCATATTTCTACGCATGTGATCTCTTTTAGCTTAGTTCAGTGCCATGTTTCGTTTGGCATGAGAAAATGTGCTAATCCGACTTCGGGTGGTGTAATAGGTTGCAACACGGTCATTCTTCCCTTAATTTAGAAGCTATTCCGATTGGTGAACCCGCAATGAGCTATATTCGTTGAGTTATAAAGTCGAGCTTGATCATTGGAGCTATCCATGTTCATATCATACTTCTACGCATGTGATCTCTTTTAGCTTAGTTCAATGCAATGTTTAGTTTGACATGAGAAAGTGTGCTAATCCGACTTCAGCTGGTGTTATAGGTTGCAACACAGTCATTCGTTGAGTTATAAAGCCAAACTTGATCATTGGAGCTATCCATGTTCATATCATACTTCTACGCATGTGATCCATTTTAGCTTAGTTCAGTGCCATGTTTAGTTTGGCATGAGAAAGTGTGCTAATCCGACTTCGGGTGGTGTAATAGGTTACAAAACGGTCATTCTTCCCTTAATTTGGAAGCTATTCCAATTGGTGAACCCGCAATGAGCTACATTCGTTGAGTTATAAAGCCGAGCTTGATCATTGGAGCTATCCATGTTCATATCATACTTCTACGCATGTGGTCTCTTAAAGCTTAGTTCGATGCAATGTAAAGTTTGACATGAGAAAGTGTGCTCATCCGACTTCGGGTGCTGTTATAGGTTGCAGCACGGTCATTCTTCCCTTAATCTAGCAGCTATTTCGATTGGTGAACCCGTCAAGAGCTACATTCGTTGAGTTATAAAGCCGAGCTTTATCATTGGAGCTATCCATGTTCATATCATACTTCTACGCATGTGATCTCTTAAAGCTTAGTTCAATGCAATGTAAAGTTTGACATGAGAAAGTGTGCTAATCCGACTTCAGGTGGTGTTATAGGTTGCAACACAGTCATTAGTTGAGTTATAAAGCTGAGCTCGATCATTGGAGCTATCCATGTTTATATCATACTTCTACGCATATGATCTCTTTTGGCTTAGTTCAATGCAATGTTTAGTTTGACATGAGAAAGTGTGCTCATCCGACTTCGGGTGCTGTTATAGGCTGCAGCACGGTCATTCTTCCCTTAATCTAGAAGCTATTTCGATTGGTGAACCCGTCATGAGCTACATTCGTTGAGTTATAAAGCCGAGCTTGATCATTGGAGCTATCCATGTTCATATCATACTTCTACGCATGTGATCTCTTAAAGCTTAGTTCAATGCAATGTAAAGTTTGCCATGAGAAAGTGTGCTAATCCGACTTCAGGTGGTGTTATAGGTTGCAACACAGTCATTAGTTGAGTTATAAAGCTGAGCTCGATCATTGGAGCTATCCATGTTTATATCATACTTCTACGCATATGATCTCTTTTGGCTTAGTTCAATGCAATGTTTAGTTTGACATGAGAAAGTGTGCTCATCCGACTTCGGGTGCTGTTATAGGCTGCAGCACGGTCATTCTTCCCTTAATCTAGAAGCTATTTCGATTGGTGAACCCGTCATGAGCTACATTCGTTGAGTTATAAAGCCGAGCTTGATCATTGGAGCTATCCATGTTCATATCATACTTCTACGCATGTGATCTCTTAAAGCTTAGTTCAATGCAATGTAAAGTTTGCCATGAGAAAGTGTGCTAATCCGACTTCAGGTGGTGTTATAGGTTGCAACACAGTCATTCCTTGAGTTATAAAGCCAAGCTTGATCATTGGAGCTATCCATGTTCATATCATACTTCTACGCATGTGATCTCTTTTAGCTTAGTTCAGTGCCATGTTTCGTTTGGCATGAGAAAATGTGCTAATCCGACTTCGGGTGGTGTAATAGGTTGCAACACGGTCATTCTTCCCTTAATTTAGAAGCTATTCCGATTGGTGAACCCGCAATGAGCTACATTCGTTGAGTTATAAAGCCGAGCTTGATCATTGGAGCTATCCATGTTCATATCATACTTCTACGCATGTGATCTCTTTTAGCTTAGTTCAATGCAATGTTTAGTTTGACATGAGAATGTGTGCTAATCCGACTTCAGGTGGTGTTATAGGTTACAACACAGTCATTCGTTGAGTTATAAAGCCGAGCTTGATCATTGGAGCTATCCATGTTCATATCATACTTCTACGCATGTGATCTCTTAAAGCTTAGTTCGATGCAATGTAAAGTTTGACATGAGAAAGTGTGCTCATCCGACTTCGGGTGCTGTTATAGGTTGCAGCACGGTCATTCTTCCCTTAATCTAGCAGCTATTTCGATTGGTGAACCCGTCAAGAGCTACATTCGTTGAGTTATAAAGCCGAGCTTTATCATTGGAGCTATCCATGTTCATATCATACTTCTACGCATGTGATCTCTTAAAGCTTAGTTCAATGCAATGTAAAGTTTGACATGAGAAAGTGTGCTAATCCGACTTCAGGTGGTGTTATAGGTTGCAACACAGTCATTAGTTGAGTTATAAAGCTGAGCTCGATCATTGGAGCTATCCATGTTTATATCATACTTCTACGCATATGATCTCTTTTGGCTTAGTTCAATGCAATGTTTAGTTTGACATGAGAAAGTGTGCTCATCCGACTTCGGGTGCTGTTATAGGCTGCAGCACGGTCATTCTTCCCTTAATCTAGAAGCTATTTCGATTGGTAAACCCGTCATGAGCTACATTCGTTGAGTTATAAAGCCGAGCTTGATCATTGGAGCTATCCATGTTCATATCATACTTCTACGCATGTGATCTCTTAAAGCTTAGTTCAATGCAATGTAAAGTTTGCCATGAGAAAGTGTGCTAATCCGACTTCAGGTGGTGTTATAGGTTGCAACACAGTCATTCCTTGAGTTATAAAGCCAAGCTTGATCATTGGAGCTATCCATGTTCATATCATATTTCTACGCATGTGATCTCTTTTAGCTTAGTTCAGTGCCATGTTTCGTTTGGCATGAGAAAATGTGCTAATCCGACTTCGGGTGGTGTAATAGGTTGCAACACGGTCATTCTTCCCTTAATTTAGAAGCTATTCCGATTGGTGAACCCGCAATGAGCTATATTCGTTGAGTTATAAAGTCGAGCTTGATCATTGGAGCTATCCATGTTCATATCATACTTCTACGCATGTGATCTCTTTTAGCTTAGTTCAATGCAATGTTTAGTTTGACATGAGAAAGTGTGCTAATCCGACTTCAGCTGGTGTTATAGGTTGCAACACAGTCATTCGTTGAGTTATAAAGCCAAACTTGATCATTGGAGCTATCCATGTTCATATCATACTTCTACGCATGTGATCCATTTTAGCTTAGTTCAGTGCCATGTTTAGTTTGGCATGAGAAAGTGTGCTAATCCGACTTCGGGTGGTGTAATAGGTTACAAAACGGTCATTCTTCCCTTAATTTGGAAGCTATTCCAATTGGTGAACCCGCAATGAGCTACATTCGTTGAGTTATAAAGCCGAGCTTGATCATTGGAGCTATCCATGTTCATATCATACTTCTACGCATGTGATCTCTTTTAGCTTAGTTCAATGCAATGTTTAGTTTGACATGAAAAAGTGTGGTAATTTGACTTCGGGTAGTGTTATAGGTTGCAACACGGTCATTCTTCCCTTAATCTAGAAGCTATTCCGATTGGTGAACCCGTCCTGAGCTACATTCGTTGAGATATAAAGCCGAGCTTGATCATTGGAGCTATCCATGTTCATATCATACTTCTACGCATGTGATCTCTTTTAGCTTAGTTCAATGCAATGTTTAGTTTGACATGAGAAAGTGTGCTAATCCGACTTCAGGTGGTGTTATAGGTTGCAACACAGTCATTAGTTGAGTTATAAAGCTGAGCTCGATCATTGGAGCTATCCATGTTTATATCATACTTCTACGCATATGATCTCTTTTGGCTTAGTTCAATGCAATGTTTAGTTTGACAAGAGAAAGTGTGCTCATCCGACTTTGGGTGCTGTTATAGGCTGCAGCACGGTCATTCTTCCTTTAATCTAGAAGCTATTTCGATTGGTGAACCCGTCATGAGCTACATTCGTTGAGTTATAAAGCCGAGCTTGATCATTGGAGCTATCCATGTTCATATCATACTTCTACGCATGTGATCTCTTAAAGCTTAGTTCAATGCAATGTAAAGTTTGCCATGAGAAAGTGTGCTAATCCGACTTCAGGTGGTGTTATAGGTTGCAACACAGTCATTCCTTGAGTTATAAAGCCAAGCTTGATCATTGGAGCTATCCATGTTCATATCATATTTCTACGCATGTGATCTCTTTTAGCTTAGTTCAGTGCCATGTTTCGTTTGGCATGAGAAAATGTGCTAATCCGACTTCGGGTGGTGTAATAGGTTGCAACACGGTCATTCTTCCCTTAATTTAGAAGCTATTCCGATTGGTGAACCCGCAATGAGCTATATTCGTTGAGTTATAAAGTCGAGCTTGATCATTGGAGCTATCCATGTTCATATCATACTTCTACGCATGTGATCTCTTTTAGCTTAGTTCAATGCAATGTTTAGTTTGACATGAGAAAGTGTGCTAATCCGACTTCAGCTGGTGTTATAGGTTGCAACACAGTCATTCGTTGAGTTATAAAGCCAAACTTGATCATTGGAGCTATCCATGTTCATATCATACTTCTACGCATGTGATCCATTTTAGCTTAGTTCAGTGCCATGTTTAGTTTGGCATGAGAAAGTGTGCTAATCCGACTTCGGGTGGTGTAATAGGTTACAAAACGGTCATTCTTCCCTTAATTTGGAAGCTATTCCAATTGGTGAACCCGCAATGAGCTACATTCGTTGAGTTATAAAGCCGAGCTTGATCATTGGAGCTATCCATGTTCATATCATACTTCTACGCATGTGATCTCTTTTAGCTTAGTTCAATGCAATGTTTAGTTTGACATGAAAAAGTGTGGTAATTTGACTTCGGGTAGTGTTATAGGTTGCAACACGGTCATTCTTCCCTTAATCTAGAAGCTATTCCGATTGGTGAACCCGTCCTGAGCTACATTCGTTGAGATATAAAGCCGAGCTTGATCATTGGAGGTATCCATGTTCATATCATACTTCTACGCATGTGATCTCTTTTAGCTTAGTTCAATGCAATGTTTAGTTTGACATGAGAAAGTGTGCTAATCCGACTTCAGGTGGTGTTATAGGTTGCAACACAGTCATTAGTTGAGTTATAAAGCTGAGCTCGATCATTGGAGCTATCCATGTTTATATCATACTTCTACGCATATGATCTCTTTTGGCTTAGTTCAATGCAATGTTTAGTTTGACATGAGAAAGTGTGCTCATCCGACTTCGGGTGCTGTTATAGGCTACAGCACGGTCATTCTTCCCTTAATCTAGAAGCTATTTCGATTGGTGAACCCGTCATGAGCTACATTCGTTGAGTTATAAAGCCGAGCTTGATCATTGGAGCTATCCATGTTCATATCATACTTCTACGCATGTGATCTCTTAAAGCTTAGTTCAATGCAATGTAAAGTTTGCCATGAGAAAGTGTGCTAATCCGACTTCAGGTGGTGTTATAGGTTGCAACACAGTCATTCCTTGAGTTATAAAGCCAAGCTTGATCATTGGAGCTATCCATGTTCATATCATATTTCTACGCATGTGATCTCTTTTAGCTTAGTTCAGTGCCATGTTTCGTTTGGCATGAGAAAATGTGCTAATCCGACTTCGGGTGGTGTAATAGGTTGCAACACGGTCATTCTTCCCTTAATTTAGAAGCTATTCCGATTGGTGAACCCGCAATGAGCTATATTCGTTGAGTTATAAAGTCGAGCTTGATCATTGGAGCTATCCATGTTCATATCATACTTCTACGCATGTGATCTCTTTTAGCTTAGTTCAATGCAATGTTTAGTTTGACATGAGAAAGTGTGCTAATCCGACTTCAGCTGGTGTTATAGGTTGCAACACAGTCATTCGTTGAGTTATAAAGCCAAACTTGATCATTGGAGCTATCCATGTTCATATCATACTTCTACGCATGTGATCCATTTTAGCTTAGTTCAGTGCCATGTTTAGTTTGGCATGAGAAAGTGTGCTAATCCGACTTCGGGTGGTGTAATAGGTTACAAAACGGTCATTCTTCCCTTAATTTGGAAGCTATTCCAATTGGTGAACCCGCAATGAGCTACATTCGTTGAGTTATAAAGCCGAGCTTGATCATTGGAGCTATCCATGTTCATATCATACTTCTACGCATGTGATCTCTTTTAGCTTAGTTCAATGCAATGTTTAGTTTGACATGAAAAAGTGTGGTAATTTGACTTCGGGTAGTGTTATAGGTTGCAACACGGTCATTCTTCCCTTAATCTAGAAGCTATTCCGATTGGTGAACCCGTCCTGAGCTACATTCGTTGAGATATAAAGCCGAGCTTGATCATTGGAGCTATCCATGTTCATATCATACTTCTACGCATGTGATCTCTTTTAGCTTAGTTCAATGCAATGTTTAGTTTGACATGAGAAAGTGTGCTAATTCGACTTCGGGTGGTGTTATAGGTTGGAACACAGTCATTCGTTGAGTTATAAAGCCAAGCTTGATCATTGGAGCTATCCATGTTCATATCATACTTCTACGCATGTGATCTCTTTTAGCTTAGTTCAGTGCCATGTTTAGTTTGGCATGAGAAAGTGTGCTAATCCGACTTCGGGTGGTGTAATAGGTTGCAACACGGTCATTCTTCCCTTAATTTAGAAGCTATTCCGATTGGTGAACCCGCAATGAGCTACATTCATTGAGTTATAAAGCCGAGCTTGATCATTGGAGCTATCCATGTTCATATCATACTTCTACGCATGTGATCTCTTAAAGCTTAGTTCAATGCAATGTAAAGTTTGCCATGAGAAAGTGTGCTAATCCGACTTCAGGTGGTGTTATAGGTTGCAACACAGTCATTCCTTGAGTTATAAAGCCAAGCTTGATCATTGGAGCTATCCATGTTCATATCATATTTCTACGCATGTGATCTCTTTTAGCTTAGTTCAGTGCCATGTTTCGTTTGGCATGAGAAAATGTGCTAATCCGACTTCGGGTGGTGTAATAGGTTGCAACACGGTCATTCTTCCCTTAATTTAGAAGCTATTCCGATTGGTGAACCCGCAATGAGCTACATTCGTTGAGTTATAAAGCCGAGCTTGATCATTGGAGCTATCCATGTTCATATCATACTTCTACGCATGTGATCTCTTTTGGCTTAGTTCAATGCAATGTTTAGTTTGACATGAGAAAGTGTGCTCATCCGACTTCGGGTGCTGTTATAGGCTGCAGCACGGTCATTCTTCCCTTAATCTAGAAGCTATTTTGATTGGTGAACCCGTCATGAGCTACATTCGTTGAGTTATAAAGCCGAGCTTGATCATTGGAGCTATCCATGTTCATATCATACTTCTACGCATGTGATATCTTAAAGCTTAGTTCAATGCAATGTAAAGTTTGACATGAGAAAGTGTGCTAATCCGACTTCAGGTGGTGTTATAGGTTGCAACACAGTCATTCGTTGAGTTATAAAGCCAAACTTGATCATTGGAGCTATCCATGTTCATATCATACTTCTACGCATGTGATCTCTTTTAGCTTAGTTCAGTGCCATGTTTAGTTTGGCATGAGAAAGTGTGCTAATCCGACTTCAGGTGGTGTTATAGGTTGCAGCACGGTCATTCTTCCCTTAATCTAGAAGCCATTTCGATTGGTGAACCCGTCATGAGCTACATTCGTTGAGTTATAAAGCCGAGCTTGATCATTGGAGCTATCCATGTTCATATCATACTTCTACGCATGTGATCTCTTAAAGCTTAGTTCAATGCAATGTAAAGTTTGACATGAGAATGTGTGCTCATCCGACTTCGGGTGCTGTTATAGGTTGCAGCACGGTCACTCTTCCCTTAATCTAGAAGCTATTTCGATTGGTGAACCCGTCATGAGCTACATTCGTTGAGTTATAAAGCCGAGCTTGATCATTGGAGCTATCCATGTTCATATCATACTTCTACGCATGTGATCTCTTAAAGCTTAGTTCAATGCAATGTAAAGTTTGACATGAGAAAGTGTGCTAATCCGACTTCAGGTGGTGTTACAGGTTGCAACACAGTCATTCGTTGAGTTATAAAGCTGAGCTTGATCATTGGAGCTATCCATGTTTATATCATACTTCTACGCATATGATCTCTTTTGGCTTAGTTCAATGCAATGTTTAGTTTGACATGAGAAAGTGTGCTCATCCGACTTTGGGTGCTGTTATAGGCTGCAGCACGGTCATTCTTCCCTTAATCTAGAAGCTATTTCGATTGGTGAACCCGTCATGAGCTACATTCGTTGAGTTATAAAGCCGAGCTTGATCATTGGAGCTATCCATGTATATATCATACTTCTACGCATGTGATCTCTTAAAGCTTAGTTCAATGCAATGTAAAGTTTGACATGAGAAAGTGTGCTAATACGACTTCAGGTGGTGTTATAGGTTGCAACACAGTCATTCGTTGAGTTATAAAGCCAAGCTTGATCATTGGAGCTATCCATGTTCATATCATACTTCTACGCATGTGATCTCTTTTAGCTTAGTTCAGTGCCATGTTTAGTTTGGCATGAGAAAGTGTGCTAATCCGACTTCGGGTGGTGTAAGAGGTTGCAACACGGTCATTCTTCCCTTAATTTAGAAGCTATTCCGATTGGTGAACCCGCAATGAGCTACATTCGTTGAGTTATAAAGCCGAGCTTGATCATTGGAGCTATCCATGTTCATATCATACTTCTACGCATGTGATCTCTTTTAGCTTAGTTCAATGCAATGTTTAGTTTGACATGAGAAAGTGTGCTAATCCGACTTCAGGTGGTGTTATAGGTTGCAACACAGTCATTCGTTGAGTTATAAAGCTGAGCTTGATCATTGGAGCTATCCATGTTTATATCATACTTCTACGCATATGATCTCTTTTGGCTTAGTTCAATGCAATGTTTAGTTTGACATGAGAAACTGTGCTCATCCGACTTTGGGTGCTGTTATAGGCTGCAGCACGGTCATTCTTCCCTTAATCTAGAAGCTATTTCGATTGGTGAACCCGTCATGAGCTACATTCGTTGAGTTATAAAGCCGAGCTTGATCATTGGAGCTATCCATGTACATATCATACTTCTACGCATGTGATCTCTTAAAGCTTAGTTCAATGCACTGTAAAGTTTGACATGAGAAAGTGTGCTAATACGACTTCAGGTGGTGTTATAGGTTGCAACACAGTCATTCGTTGAGTTATAAAGCCAAGCTTGATCATTGGAGCTATCCATGTTCATATCATACTTCTACGCATGTGATCTCTTTTAGCTTAGTTCAGTGCCATGTTTAGTTTGGCATGAGAAAGTGTGCTAATCCGACTTCGGGTGGTGTAATAGGTTGCAACACGGTCATTCTTCCCTTAATTTAGAAGCTATTCCGATTGGTGAATCCGCAATGAGCTACATTCGTTGAGTTATAAAGCCGAGCTTGATCATTGGAGCTATCCATGTTCATATCATACTTCTACGCATGTGATCTCTTAAAGCTTAGTTCAATGCAATGTAAAGTTTGACATGAGAAAGTGTGCTAATCCGACTTCAGGTGGTGTTATAGGTTGCAGCACGGTCATTCTTCCCTTAATCTAGAAGCTATTTCGATTGGTGAACCCGTCATGAGCTACATTCGTTGAGTTATAAAGCCGAGCTTGATCATTGGAGCTATCCATGTTCATATCATACTTCTACGCATGTGATCTCTTTTAGCTTAGTTTAGTGCCATGTTTTGTTTGGCATGAGAAAGTGTGCTAATCCGACTTCGGGTGGTGTAATAGGTTGCAACACGGTCATTCTTCCCTTAATTTAGAAGCTATTCCGATTGGTGAACCCGCAATGAGCTACATTCGTTGAGTTATAAAGCCGAGCTTGATCATTGGAGCTATCCATGTTCATATCATACTTCTACGCATGTGATCTCTTTTAGCTTAGTTCAATGCAATGTTTAGTTTGACATGAGAAAGTGTGCTAATCCGACTTCAGGTGGTGTTATAGGTTGCAACACAGTCATTCGTTGAGTTATAAAGCCGAGCTTGATCATTGGAGCTATCCATGTTCATATCATACTTCTACGCATGTGATCTCTTTTGGCTTAGTTCAATGCAATGTTTAGTTTGACATGAGAAAGTGTGCTCATCCGACCTCGGGTGCTGTTATAGGCTGCAGCACGGTCATTCTTCCCTTAATCTAGAAGCTATTTCGATTGGTGAACCCGTCATGAGCTACATTCGTTGAGTTATAAAGCCGAGCTTGATCATTGGAGCTATCCATGTACATATCATACTTCTACGCATGTTATCTCTTAAAGCTTAGTTCAATGCACTATAAAGTTTGACATGAGAAAGTGTGCTAATACGACTTCAGGTCGTGTTATAGGTTGCAACACAGTCATTCGTTGAGTTATAAAGCCAAGCTTGATCATTGGAGCTATCCATGTTCATATCATACTTCTACGCATGTGATCTCTTTTAGCTTAGTTTAGTGCCATGTTTTGTTTGGCATGAGAAAGTGTGCTAATCCGACTTCGGGTGGTGTAATAGGTTGCAACACGGTCATTCTTCCCTTAATTTAGAAGCTATTCCGATTGGTGAACCCGCAATGAGCTACATTCGTTGAGTTATAAAGCCGAGCTTGATCATTGGAGCTATCCATGTTCATATCATACTTCTACGCATGTGATCTCTTTTAGCTTAGTTCAATGCAATGTTTAGTTTGACATGAGAAAGTGTGCTAATCCGACTTCAGGTGGTGTTATAGGTTGCAACACAGTCATTCGTTGAGTTATAAAGCCGAGCTTGATCATTGGAGCTATCCATGTTCATATCATACTTCTACGCATGTGATCTCTTTTGGCTTAGTTCAATGCAATGTTTAGTTTGACATGAGAAAGTGTGCTCATCCGACTTCGGGTGCTGTTATAGGCTGCAGCACGGTCATTCTTCCCTTAATCTAGAAGCTATTTTGATTGGTGAACCCGTCATGAGCTACATTCGTTGAGTTATAAAGCCGAGCTTGATCATTGGAGCTATCCATGTACATATCATACTTCTACGCATGTGATCTCTTAAAGCTTAGTTCAATGCAATGTAAAGTTTGACATGAGAAAGTGTGCTAATCCGACTTCAGGTGGTGTTATAGGTTGCAACACAGTCATTCGTTGAGTTATAAAGCCAAGCTTGATCATTGGAGCTATCCATGTTCATATCATACTTCTACGCATGTGATCTCTTTTAGCTTAGTTCAGTGCCATGTTTAGTTTGGCATGAGAAAGTGTGCTAATCCGACTTCGGGTGGTGTAATAGGTTGCAACACGGTCATTCTTCCCTTAATTTAGAAGCTATTCCGATTGGTGAACCCGCAATGAGCTACATTCGTTGAGTTATAAAGCCGAGCTTGATCATTGGAGCTATCCATGTTCATATCATACTTCTACGCATGTGATCTCTTTTAGCGTAGTTCAATGCAATGGTTAGTTTGACATGAGAAAGTGTGATCATCCGACTTCGGGTGCTGTTATAGGTTGCAGCACGGTCATTCTTCCCTTAATCTAGAAGCTATTTCGATTGGTGAACCCGTCATGAGCTACATTCGTTGAGTTATAAAGCCGAGCTTGATCATTGGAGCTATACATGTTCATATCATACTTCTGCGCATGTGATCTCTTAAAGCTTAGTTCAATGCAATGTAAAGTTTGACATGAGAAAGTGTGCTCATCCAACTTCGGGTGTTGTTATAGGTTGCAGCACAGTCATTCTTCCCTTAATCTAGAAGCTATTTCGATTGGTGAACCCGTCATGAGCTACATTCGTTGAGGTATAAAACCGAGCTTTATCATTGGAGCTATCCATGTTCATATCATACTTCTACGCATGTGATCTCTTAAAGCTTAGCTCAATGCAATGTAAAGTTTGACATGAGAAAGTGTGCTAATCCGACTTCAGGTGGTGTTATAGGTTGCAACACAGTCATTCGTTGAGTTCTAAAGCTGCGCTTGATCATTGGAGCTATCCATGTTTATATCATACTTCTACGCATATGATCTCTTTTGGCTTAGTTCAATGCAATGTTTAGTTTGACATGAGAAAGTGTGCTCATCCGACTTTGGGTGCTGTTATAGGCTGCAGCACAGTCATTCTTCCCTTAATCTAGAAGCTATTTCGATTGGTGAACCCGTCATGAGCTACATTCGTTGAGTTATAAAGCCGAGCTTGATCATTGGAGCTATCCATGTACATGTCATACTTCTACGCATGTGATCTCTTAAAGCTTAGTTCAATGCAATGTAAAGTTTGACATGAGAAAGTTCGCTAATACGACTTCAGGTGGGGTTATAGGTTGCAACACAGTCATTCGTTGAGTTATAAAGCCAAGCTTGATCATTGGAGCTATCCATGTTCATATCATACATCTACGCATGTGATCTCTTTTAGCTTAGTTCAGTGCCATGTTTAGTTTGGCAAGAGAAAGTGTGCTAATCCGACTTCGGGTGGTGTAATAGGTTACAAAACGGTCATTCTTCCCTTAATTTAGAAGCTATTCCGATTGGTGAACCTGCAATGAGCTACAGTCGTTGAGTTATAAAGCCGAGCTTGATCATTGGATCTATCCATGTTCATATCATACTTCTACGCATGTGATCTCTTTTGGCTTAGTTCAATGCAATGTTTAGTTTGACATGAGAAAGTGTGCTCATCCGACTTCGGGTGCTGTTATAGGCTGCAGCACGGTCATTCTTCCCTTAATCTAGAAGCTATTTTTTATTGGTAAACCTGCATGAGCTACCTTCGTTGAGTTATAAAGCCGAGCTTGATCATTGGATCTATCCATGTTCATATCATACTTCTACGCATGTGATCTCTTTTGGCTTAGTTCAGTGCCATGTTTAGTTTGGCAAGAGAAAGTGTGCTAATCCGACTTCGGGTGGTGTAAGAGGTTGCAACACGGTCATTCTTCCCTTAATTTAGAAGCTATTCCGATTGGTGAACCCGCAATGAGCTACATTCGTTGAGTTATAAAGCCGAGCTTGATCATTGGAGCTATCCATGTTCATATCATACTTCTACGCATGTGATCTCTTTTAGCTTAGTTCAATGCAATGTTTAGTTTGACATGAGAAAGTGTGCTAATCCGACTTCAGGTGGTGTTATAGGTTGCAACACAGTCATTCGTTGAGTTATAAAGCCAAACTTTATCATTGGAGCTATCCATGTTCATATCATACTTCTACACATGTGATCTATTTTAGCTTAGTTCAGTGCCATGTTTAGTTTGGCATGAGAAAGTGTGCTAATCCGACTTCGGGTGGTGTAATAGGTTACAAAACGGTCATTCTTCCCTTAATTTAGAAGCTATTCCGATTGGTGAACCCGCAATGAGCTACATTCGTTGAGTTATAAAGCCGAGCTTGATCATTGGAGCTATCCATGTTCATATCATACTTCTACGCATGTGATCTCTTAAAGCTTAGTTCAATGCAATGTTTAGTTTGATATGAGAAAGTGTGCTCATCCGACTTCGGGTGCTGTTATAGGCTGCAGCACGGTCATTCTTCCCTTAATCTAGAAGCTATTTTTTATTGGTAAACCTGCATGAGCTACCTTCGTTGAGTTATAAAGCCGAGCTTGATCATTGGAGCTACCCATGTTCATATCATACTTCTACGCATGTGATCTCTTAAAGCTTAGTTCAATGCAATGTAAAGTTTGACATGAGAAAGTGTGCTAATCCGACTTCAGGTGGTGTTATAGGTTGCAACACAGTCATTCGTTGAGTTATAAAGCCAAGCTTGATCATTGGAGCTATCCATGTTCATATCATACTTCTACGCATGTGATCTCTTTTAGCTTAGTTCAGGGCCATGTTTAGTTTGGCATGAGAAAGTGTGCTAATCCGACTTCGGGTGGTGTAATAGGTTGCAACACGGTCATTCTTCCCTTAATTTAGAAGCTATTTCGATTGGTGAACCCGTAATGAGCTACATTTGTTGAGTTATAAAGCCGAGCTTGATCATTGGAGCTATCCATGTTCATATCATACTTCTACGCATGTGATCTCTTAAAGCTTAGTTCAATGCAATGTAAAGTTTGACATGAGAAAGTGTGCTCATCCGACTACGGGTGCTGTTATAGGTTGCAGCACGGTCATTCTTCCCTTAATCTAGAAGCTATTTCGATTGGTGAACCCGTCATGAGCTACATTCGTTGAGTTATAAAGCCGAGCTTTATCATTGGAGCTATCCATGTTCATATCATACTTGTACGCATGTGATCTCTTAAAGCTTAGTGCAATGCAATGTAAAGTTTGACATGAGAAAGTGTGCTAATCCGACTTCAGGTGGTGTTATAGGTTGCAACACATTCATTCGTTGAGTTATAAAGCCAAGCTTGATCATTGGAGCTATCCATGTTCATATCATACTTCTACGCATGTGATCTCTTAAAGCTTAGTTCAATGCAATGTAAAGTTTGACATGAGAAAGTGTGCTAATCCGACTTCAGGTGGTGTTATAGGTTGCAACACAGCCATTCGCTGAGTTATAAAGCCAAGCTTGATCATTGGAGCTATCCATGTTCATATTATACTTCTACGCATGTGATCTATTTTAGCTTAGGTCAGTGCCATGTTTAGTTTGGCATGAGAAAGTGTGCTAATCCGACTTCGGGTGGTGTAATAGGTTACAAAACGGTCATTCTTCCCTTAATTTAGAAGCTATTCCGATTGGTGAACCCGCAATGAGCTACATTCGTTGAGTTATAAAGCCGAGCTTGATCATTGGAGCTATCCATGTTCATATCATACTTCTACAAATGTGATCTCTTTTGGCTTAGTTCAATGCAATGTTTAGTTTGACATGAGAAAGTGTGCTCATCCGACCTCGGGTGCTGTTATAGGTTGCAACACAGCCATTCGTTGAGTTATAAAGCCAAGCTTGATCATTGGAGCTATCCATGTTCATATCATACTTTTACGCATGTGATCTCTTAAAGCTTAGTTCAATGCAATGTAAAGTTTGACATGAGAAAGTGTGCTAATCCGACTTCAGGTGGTGTTATAGGTTGCAACACATGCATTCGTTGAGTTATAAAGCCAAGTTTGATCATTGGAGCTATCCATGTTCATATCATACTTCTACGCATGTGATCTCTTAAAGCTTAGTTCAATGCAATGTAAAGTTTGACATGAGAAAGTGTGCTAATCCGACTTCAGGTGGTGTTATAGGTTGCAACACAGCCATTCGTTGAGTTATAAAGCCAAGCTTGATCATTGGAGCTATCCATGTTCATATTATACTTCTACGCATGTGATCTCTTTTAGCTTAGTTCAGTGCCATGTTTAGTTTGGCATGAGAAAGTGTGCTAATCCGACTTCGGGTGGTGTAATAGGTTGCAACACAGTCATTCTTCCCTTAATTTAGAAGCTATTCCGATTGGTGAACCCGCAATGAGCTACATTCGTTGAGTTATAAAGCCGAGCTTGATCATTGGAGCTATCCATGTTCATATCATACTTCTACGCATGTGATCTCTTAAAGCTTAGTTCAATGCAATGTAACGTTTGACATGAGAAAGTGTCTTAATCCGACTTTAGGTGGTGTTTTAAGTTGCAACACAGTCATTCGTTGAGTTATAAAGCTGAGCTTGATCATTGGAGCTATCCATGTTTATATCATACTTCTACGCATATGATCTCTTTTGGCTTAGTTCAATGCAATGTTTAGTTTGACATGAGAAAGTGTGCTCATCCGACTTTGGGTGCTGTTATAGGCTTCAGCACGGTCATTCTTCCCTTAATCTAGAAGCTATTTCGATTGGTGAACCCGTCATGAGCTACATTCGTTGAGTTATAAAGCCGAGCTTGATCATTGGAGCTATCCATGTTCATATCATACTTCTACGCATGTGATCTCTTAAAGCTTAGTTCAATGCAATGTAAAGTTTGACATGAGAAAGTGTGCTAATCCGACTTCAGGTGGTGTTATAGGTTGCAACACATTCATTCGTTGAGTTATAAAGCCAAGCTTGATCATTGGAGCTATCCATGTTCATATCATACTTCTACGCATGTGATCTCTTAAAGCTTAGTTCAATGCAATGTAAAGTTTGACATGAGAAAGTGTGCTAATCCGACTTCAGGTGGTGTTATAGGTTGCAACACAGCCATTCGCTGAGTTATAAAGCCAAGCTTGATCGTTGGAGCTATCCATGTTCATATTATACTTCTACGCATGTGATCTATTTTAGCTTAGGTCAGTGCCATGTTTAGTTTGGCATGAGAAAGTGTGCTAATCCGACTTCGGGTGGTGTAATAGGTTACAAAACGGTCATTCTTCCCTTAATTTAGAAGCTATTCCGATTGGTGAACCCGCAATGAGCTACATTCGTTGAGTTATAAAGCCGAGCTTGATCATTGGAGCTATCCATGTTCATATCATACTTCTACAAATGTGATCTCTTTTGGCTTAGTTCAATGCAATGTTTAGTTTGACATGAGAAAGTGTGCTCATCCGACCTCGGGTGCTGTTATAGGTTGCAACACAGCCATTCGTTGAGTTATAAAGCCAAGCTTGATCATTGGAGCTATCCATGTTCATATCATACTTTTACGCATGTGATCTCTTAAAGCTTAGTTCAATGCAATGTAAAGTTTGACATGAGAAAGTGTGCTAATCCGACTTCAGGTGGTGTTATAGGTTGCAACACATGCAATGAGCTACATTCGTTGAGTTATAAAGCCGAGGTTGATCCTTGGAGCTATCCATGTTCATATCATACTTCTACGCATGTGATCTCTTAAAGCTTAGTTCAATGCAATGTAAAGTTTGACATGAGAAAGTGTGCTAATCCGACTTCAGGTGGTGTTATAGGTTGCAACACAGCCATTCGTTGAGTTATAAAGCCAAGCTTGATCATTGGAGCTATCCATGTTCATATTATACTTCTACGCATGTGATCTCTTTTAGCTTAGTTCAGTGCCATGTTTAGTTTGGCATGAGAAAGTGTGCTAATCCGACTTCGGGTGGTGTAATAGGTTGCAACACAGTCATTCTTCCCTTAATTTAGAAGCTATTCCGATTGGTGAACCCGCAATGAGCTACATTCGTTGAGTTATAAAGCCGAGCTTGATCATTGGAGCTATCCATGTTCATATCATACTTCTACGCATGTGATCTCTTAAAGCTTAGTTCAATGCAATGTAACGTTTGACATGAGAAAGTGTCTTAATCCGACTTTAGGTGGTGTTTTAAGTTGCAACACAGTCATTCGTTGAGTTATAAAGCCAAACTTGATCATTGGAGCTATCCATGTTCATATCATATTTCTACGCATGTGATCTATTTTAGCTTAGTTCAGTGCCATGTTTAGTTTGGCATGAGAAAGTGTGCTAATCCGACTTCGGGTGGTGTAATAGGTTACAAAACGGTCATTCTTCCCTTAATTTAGAAGCTATTCCGATTGGTGAACGCGCAATGAGCTACATTCGTTAAGTTATAAAGCCGAGCTTGATCATTGGAGCTATCAATGTTCATATCATACTTCTACGCATGTGATCTCTTTTGGCTTAGTTCAATGCAATGTTTAGTTTGACATGAGAAAGTGTGCTCATCCGACCTCGGGTGCTGTTATAGGCTGCAGCACGGTCATTCTTCCCTTAATCTAGAAGCTATTTTGATTGGTGAACCCGTCATGAGCTACATTCGTTGAGTTATAAAGGCGAGCTTGATCATTGGAGCTACCCATGTTCATATCATACTTCTACGCATGTGATCTCTTAAAGCTTAGTTCAATGCAATGTAAAGTTTGACATGAGAAAGTGTGCTAATCAGACTTCAGGTGGTGTTATAGGTTGCAACACAGCCATTCATTAAGTTATAAAGCCAAGCTTGATCATTGGAGCAATCCATGTTCATATTATACTTCTACGCATGTGATCTCTTTTAGCTTAGTTCAGTGCCATGTTTAGTTTGGCATGAGAAAGTGTGCTAATCCGACTTCGGGTGGTGTAATAGGTTGCAACACAGTCATTCTTCCCTTAATTTAGAAGCTATTCCGATTGGTGAACCCGCAATGAGCTACATTCGTTGAGTTATAAAGCCGAGCTTGATCATTGGAGCTACCCATGTTCATATCATACTTCTACGCATGTGATCTCTTAAAGCTTAGTTCAATGCAATGTAAAGTTTGACCTGAGAAAGTGTGCTAATCCGACTTCAGGTGGTGTTATAGGTTGCAACACAGTCATTCGTTGAGTTATAAAGCCAAGCTTGATCATTGGAGCTATCCATGTTCATATCATACTTCTACGCATGTGATCTCTTTTAGCTTAGTGTAGTGCCATGTTTAGTTTGGCATGAGAAAGTGTGCTAATCCGACTTCGGGTGGTGTAATAGGTTGCAACACGGTCATTCTTCCCTTAATTTAGAAGCTATTCCGATTGGTGAACCCGCAATGAGCTACATTCGTTGAGTTATAAAGCCGAGCTTGATCATTGGAGCTATCCATGTTCATATTATACTTCTACGCATGTGATCTCTTTTAGCTTAGTTCAATGCAATGGTTAGTTTGACATGAGAAAGTGTGCTCATCCGACTTCGGGTGCTGTTATAGGTTGCAGCACGGTCATTCTTCCGTTAATCTAGAAGCTATTTCGATTGGTGAACCCGTCATGAGCTACATTCGTTGAGTTATAAAGCCGAGTTTGATCATTGGAGCTATCCATGTTCATATCATACTTCTACGCATGTGATCTCTTAAAACTTAGTTCAATGCAATGTAAAGTTTGACATGAGAAAGTGTGCTCATCCGACTTCGGGTGCTGTTATAGGTTGCAGCACGGTCATTCTTCCCTTAATCTAGAAGCTATTTCGATTGGTGAACTCGTCATGAGCTACATTCGTTGAGTTATAAAGCCGAGCTTGATCATTGGAGCTACCCATGTTCATATCATACTTCTACGCATGTGATCTCTTAAAGCTTAGTTCAAT
Source organism: Lepidium didymum (assembly GCA_963920545.1). NCBI lineage: Eukaryota > Viridiplantae > Streptophyta > Magnoliopsida > Brassicales > Brassicaceae > Lepidium > Lepidium didymum. The sequence continues at coordinate 10,280,227 of OY986993.1, read as the reverse complement.
GCAATGTAAAGTTTGACCTGAGAAAGTGTGCTAATCCGACTTCAGGTGGTGTTATAGGTTGCAACACATTCATTCGTTGAGTTATAAAGCCAAGCTTGATCATTGGAGCTATCCATGTTCATATCATACTTCTACGCATGTGATCTCTTTTAGCTTAGTTTAGTGCCATGTTTAGTTTGGCATGAGAAAGTGTGCTAATCCGACTTCGGGTGGTGTAATAGGTTGCAACACGGTCATTCTTCCCTTAATTTAGAAGCTATTCCGATTGGTGAACCCGCAATGAGCTACATTCTTTGAGTTATAAAGCCGAGCTTGATCATTGGAGCTATCCATGTTCATATTATACTTCTACGCATGTGATCTCTTTTAGCTTAGTTTAATGCAATGGTTAGTTTGACATGAGAAAGTGTGCTCATCCGACTTCGGGTGCTGTTATAGGTTGCAGCACGGTCATTCTTCCGTTAATCTAGAAGCGATTTCGATTGGTGAACCCGTCATGAGCTACATTCGTTGAGTTATAAAGCCGAGCTTGATCATTGGAGCTATCCATGTTCATATCATACTTCTACGCATGTGATCTCTTAAAACTTAGTTCAATGCAATGTAAAGTTTGACATGAGAAAGTGTGCTCATCCGACTTCGGGTGCTGTTATAGGTTGCAGCACGGTCATTCTTCCCTTAATCTAGAAGCTATTTCGATTGGTGAACCCGTCATGAGCTACATTCGTTGAGTTATAAAGCCGAGCTTTATCATTGGAGCTATCCATGTTCATATCATACTTCTACGCATGTGATCTCTTAAAGCTTAGTTCAATGCAATGTAAAGTTTGACATGAGAAAGTGTGCTAATCCGACTTCAGGTGGTGTTATAGGTTGCAACACAGTCATTAGTTGAGTTATAAAGCTAAGCTTGATCATTGGAGCTATCCATGTTTATATCATACTTCTACGCATATGATCTATTTTGGCTTAGTTCAATGCAATGTTTAGTTTGACATGAGAAAGTGTGCTCATCCGACTTTGGGTGCTGTTATAGGCTGCAGCACGGTCATTCTTCCCTTAATCTAGAAGCTATTTCGATTGGTGAACCCGTCATGAGCTACATTCGTTGAGTTATAAAGCCGAGCTTGATCATTGGAGCTATCCATGTTCATATCATACTTCTACGCATGTGATCTCTTAAAGCTTAGTTCAATGCAATGTAAAGTTTGACATGAGAAAGTGTGCTAATCCGACTTCAGGTGGTGTTATAGGTTGCAACACAGTCATTCGTTGAGTTATAAAGCCAAGCTTGATCATTGGAGCTATCCATGTTCATATCATACTTCTACGCATGTGATCTCTTTTAGCTTAGTGTAGTGCCATGTTTAGTTTGGCATGAGAAAGTGTGCTAATCCGACTTCGGGTGGTGTAATAGGTTGCAACACGGTCATTCTTCCCTTAATTTAGAAGCTATTCCGATTGGTGAACCCGCAATGAGCTACATTCGTTGAGTTATAAAGCCGAGCTTGATCATTGGAGCTATCCATGTTCATATTATACTTCTACGCATGTGATCTCTTTTAGCTTAGTTCAATGCAATGGTTAGTTTGACATGAGAAAGTGTGCTTATCCGACTTCGGGTGCTGTTATAGGTTGCAGCACGGTCATTCTTCCGTTAATCTAGAAGCTATTTCGATTGGTGAACCCGTCATGAGCTACATTCGTTGAGTTATAAAGCCGAGCTTGATCATTGGAGCTATCCATGTTCATATCATACTTCTACGCATGTGATCTCTTAAAACTTAGTTCAATGCAATGTAAAGTTTGACATGAGAAAGTGTGCTCATCCGACTTCGGGTGCTGTTATAGGTTGCAGCACGGTCATTCTTCCCTTAATCTAGAAGCTATTTCGATTGGTGAACTCGTCATGAGCTACATTCGTTGAGTTATAAAGCCGAGCTTTATCATTGGAGCTATCCATGTTCATATCATACTTCTACGCATGTGATCTCTTTTAGCTTAGTTCAGTGCCATGTTTAGTTTGGCATGAGAAAGTGTGCTAATCCGACTTCGGGTGGTGTAATAGGTTGCAACACAGTCATTCTTCCCTTAATCTAGAAGCTATTCCGATTGGTGAACCCGCAATGAGCTACATTCGTTGAGTTATAAAGCCGAGCTTGATCATTGGAGCTACCCATGTTCATATCAAACTTCTACGCATGTGATCTCTTAAAGCTTAGTTCAATGCAATGTAAAGTTTGACCTGAGAAAGTGTGCTAATCCGACTTCAGGTGGTGTTATAGGTTGCAACACATTCATTCGTTGAGTTATAAAGCCAAGCTTGATCATTGGAGCTATCCATGTTCATATCATACTTCTACGCATGTGATCTCTTTTAGCTTAGTTTAGTGCCATGTTTAGTTTGGCATGAGAAAGTGTGCTAATCCGACTTCAGGTGGTGTAATAGGTTGCAACACGGTCATTCTTCCCTTAATTTAGAAGCTATTCCGATTGGTGAACCCGCAATGAGCTACATTCGTTGAGTTATAAAGCCGAGCTTGATCATTGGAGCTATCCATGTTCATATTATACTTCTACGCATGTGATCTCTTTTAGCTTAGTTTAATGCAATGGTTAGTTTGACATGAGAAAGTGTGCTCATCCGACTTCGGGTGCTGTTATAGGTTACAGCACGGTCATTCTTCCGTTAATCTAGAAGCTATTTCGATTGGTGAACCCGTCATGAGCTACATTCGTTGAGTTATAAAGCCGAGCTTGATCATTGGAGCTATCCATGTTCATATCATACATCTACTCATGTGATCTCTTAAAACTTAGTTCAATGCAATGTAAAGTTTGACATGAGAAAGTGTGCTCATCCGACTTCGGGTGCTGTTATAGGTTGCAGCACGGTCATTCTTCCCTTAATCTAGAAGCTATTTCGATTGGTGAACCCGTCATGAGCTACATTCGTTGAGTTATAAAGCCGAGCTTTATCATTGGAGCTATCCATGTTCATATCATACTTCTACGCATGTGATCTCTTAAAGCTTAGTTCAATGCAATGTAAAGTTTGACATGAGAAAGTGTGCTAATCCGACTTCAGGTGGTGTTATAGGTTGCAACACAGTCATTAGTTGAGTTATAAAGCTAAGCTTGATCATTGGAGCTATCCATGTTTATATCATACTTCTACGCATATGATCTATTTTGGCTTAGTTCAATGCAATGTTTAGTTTGACATGAGAAAGTGTGCTCATCCGACTTTGGGTGCTGTTATAGGCTGCAGCACGGTCATTCTTCCCTTAATCTAGAAGCTATTTCGATTGGTGAACCCGTCATGAGCTACATTCGTTGAGTTATAAAGCCGAGCTTGATCATTGGAGCTATCCATGTTCATATCATACTTCTACGCATGTGATCTCTTAAAGCTTAGTTCAATGCAATGTAAAGTTTGACATGAGAAAGTGTGCTAATCCGACTTCAGGTGGTGTTATAGGTTGCAACACATTCATTCGTTGAGTTATAAAGCCAAGCTTGATCATTGGAGCTATCCATGTTCATATCATACTTCTACGCATGTGATCTCTAAAAGCTTAGTTCAATGCAATGTAAAGTTTGACGTGAGAAATTGTGCTCATCCGACTTCGGGTGCTGTTATAGGTTGCAGCACGGTCATTCTTCACTTAATCTAGAAGCTATTTCGATTGGTGAACCCGTCATGAGCTACATTCGTTGAGTTATAAAGCCGAGCTTTATCATTGGAGCTATCCATGTTCATATCATACTTCTACGCATGTGATCTCTTAAAGCTTAGTTCAATGCAATGTAAAGTTTGACATGAGAAAGTGTGCTAATCCGACTTCAGGTGGTGTTATAGGTTGCAACACGGTCATTTTTCCCTTAATCTAGAAGCTATTTCGATTGGTGAACTCGTCATGAGCTACATTCGTTGAGTTATAAAGCCGAGCTTTATCATTGGAGCTATCCATGTTCATATCATACTTCTACGCATGTGATCTCTTTTAGCTTAGTTTAGTGCCATGTTTAGTTTGGCATGAGAAAGTGTGCTAATCCGACTTCAGGTGGTGTAATAGGTTGCAACACGGTCATTCTTCCCTTAATTTAGAAGCTATTCCGATTGGTGAACCCGCAATGAGCTACATTCGTTGAGTTATAAAGCCGAGCTTGATCATTGGAGCTATCCATGTTCATATCATACTTCTACGCATGTGATCTCTTAAAGCTTAGTTCAATGCAATGTAAAGTTTGACATGAGAAAGTGTGCTAATCCGACTTCAGGTGGTGTTATAGGTTGCAACACATTCATTCGTTGAGTTATAAAGCCAAGCTTGATCATTGGAGCTATCCATGTTCATATCATACATCTACTCATGTGATCTCTTAAAACTTAGTTCAATGCAATGTAAAGTTTGACATGAGAAAGTGTGCTCATCCGACTTCGGGTGCTGTTATAGGTTGCAGCACGGTCATTCTTCCCTTAATCTAGAAGCTATTTCGATTGGTGAACCCGTCATGAGCTACATTCGTTGAGTTATAAAGCCGAGCTTTATCATTGGAGCTATCCATGTTCATATCATACTTCTACGCATGTGATCTCTTAAAGCTTAGTTCAATGCAATGTAAAGTTTGACCTGAGAAAGTGTGCTAATCCGACTTCAGGTGGTGTTATAGGTTGCAACACATTCATTCGTTGAGTTATAAAGCCAAGCTTGATCATTGGAGCTATCCATGTTCATATCATACTTCTACGCATGTGATCTCTTTTAGCTTAGTTTAGTGCCATGTTTAGTTTGGCATGAGAAAGTGTGCTAATCCGACTTCAGGTGGTGTAATAGGTTGCAACACGGTCATTCTTCCCTTAATTTAGAAGCTATTCCGATTGGTGAACCCGCAATGAGCTACATTCGTTGAGTTATAAAGCCGAGCTTGATCATTGGAGCTATCCATGTTCATATTATACTTCTACGCATGTGATCTCTTTTAGCTTAGTTTAATGCAATGGTTAGTTTGACATGAGAAAGTGTGCTCATCCGACTTCGGGTGCTGTTATAGGTTACAGCACGGTCATTCTTCCGTTAATCTAGAAGCTATTTCGATTGGTGAACCCGTCATGAGCTACATTCGTTGAGTTATAAAGCCGAGCTTGATCATTGGAGCTATCCATGTTCATATCATACATCTACTCATGTGATCTCTTAAAACTTAGTTCAATGCAATGTAAAGTTTGACATGAGAAAGTGTGCTCATCCGACTTCGGGTGCTGTTATAGGTTGCAGCACGGTCATTCTTCCCTTAATCTAGAAGCTATTTCGATTGGTGAACCCGTCATGAGCTACATTCGTTGAGTTATAAAGCCGAGCTTTATCATTGGAGCTATCCATGTTCATATCATACTTCTACGCATGTGATCTCTTAAAGCTTAGTTCAATGCAATGTAAAGTTTGACATGAGAAAGTGTGCTAATCCGACTTCAGGTGGTGTTATAGGTTGCAACACAGTCATTAGTTGAGTTATAAAGCTAAGCTTGATCATTGGAGCTATCCATGTTTATATCATACTTCTACGCATATGATCTATTTTGGCTTAGTTCAATGCAATGTTTAGTTTGACATGAGAAAGTGTGCTCATCCGACTTTGGGTGCTGTTATAGGCTGCAGCACGGTCATTCTTCCCTTAATCTAGAAGCTATTTCGATTGGTGAACCCGTCATGAGCTACATTCGTTGAGTTATAAAGCCGAGCTTGATCATTGGAGCTATCCATGTTCATATCATACTTCTACGCATGTGATCTCTTAAAGCTTAGTTCAATGCAATGTAAAGTTTGACATGAGAAAGTGTGCTAATCCGACTTCAGGTGGTGTTATAGGTTGCAACACATTCATTCGTTGAGTTATAAAGCCAAGCTTGATCATTGGAGCTATCCATGTTCATATCATACTTCTACGCATGTGATCTCGAAAAGCTTAGTTCAATGCAATGTAAAGTTTGACGTGAGAAATTGTGCTCATCCGACTTCGGGTGCTGTTATAGGTTGCAGCACGGTCATTCTTCACTTAATCTAGAAGCTATTTCGATTGGTGAACCCGTCATGAGCTACATTCGTTGAGTTATAAAGCCGAGCTTTATCATTGGAGCTATCCATGTTCATATCATACTTCTACGCATGTGATCTCTTAAAGCTTAGTTCAATGCAATGTAAAGTTTGACATGAGAAAGTGTGCTAATCCGACTTCAGGTGGTGTTATAGGTTGCAACACGGTCATTTTTCCCTTAATCTAGAAGCTATTTCGATTGGTGAACTCGTCATGAGCTACATTCGTTGAGTTATAAAGCCGAGCTTTATCATTGGAGCTATCCATGTTCATATCATACTTCTACACATGTGATCTCTTTTAGCTTAGTTCAGTGCCATGTTTAGTTTGGCATGAGAAAGTGTGCTAATCCGACTTCGGGTGGTGTAATAGGTTGCAACACAGTCATTCTTCCCTTAATCTAGAAGCTATTCCGATTGGTGAACCCGCAATGAGCTACATTCGTTGAGTTATAAAGCCGAGCTTGATCATTGGAGCTACCCATGTTCATATCATACTTCTACGCATGTGATCTCTTAAAGCTTAGTTCAATGCAATGTAAAGTTTGACCTGAGAAAGTGTGCTAATCCGACTTCAGGTGGTGTTATAGGTTGCAACACATTCATTCGTTGAGTTATAAAGCCAAGCTTGATCATTGGAGCTATCCATGTTCATATCATACTTCTACGCATGTGATCTCTTTTAGCTTAGTTTAGTGCCATGTTTAGTTTGGCATGAGAAAGTGTGCTAATCCGACTTCAGGTGGTGTAATAGGTTGCAACACGGTCATTCTTCCCTTAATTTAGAAGCTATTCCGATTGGTGAACCCGCAATGAGCTACATTCGTTGAGTTATAAAGCCGAGCTTGATCATTGGAGCTATCCATGTTCATATTATACTTCTACGCATGTGATCTCTTTTAGCTTAGTTTAATGCAATGGTTAGTTTGACATGAGAAAGTGTGCTCATCCGACTTCGGGTGCTGTTATAGGTTGCAGCACGGTCATTCTTCCGTTAATCTAGAAGCTATTTCGATTGGTGAACCCGTCATGAGCTACATTCGTTGAGTTATAAAGCCGAGCTTGATCATTGGAGCTATCCATGTTCATATCATACTTCTACGCATGTGATCTCTTAAAACTTAGTTCAATGCAATGTAAAGTTTGACATGAGAAAGTGTGCTCATCCGACTTCGGGTGCTGTTATAGGTCGCAGCACGGTCATTCTTCCCTTAATCTAGAAGCTATTTCGATTGGTGAACCCGTCATGAGCTACATTCGTTGAGTTATAAAGCCGAGCTTTATCATTGGAGCTATCCATGTTCATATCATACTTCTACGCATGTGATCTCTTAAAGCTTAGTTCAATGCAATGTAAAGTTTGACATGAGAAAGTGTGCTAATCCGACTTCAGGTGGTGTTATAGGTTGCAACACAGTCATTAGTTGAGTTATAAAGCTAAGCTTGATCATTGGAGCTATCCATGTTTATATCATACTTCTACGCATATGATCTATTTTGGCTTAGTTCAATGCAATGTTTAGTTTGACATGAGAAAGTGTGCTCATCCGACTTTGGGTGCTGTTATAGGCTGCAGCACGGTCATTCTTCCCTTAATCTAGAAGCTATTTCGATTGGTGAACCCGTCATGAGCTACATTCGTTGAGTTATAAAGCCGAGCTTGATCATTGGAGCTATCCATGTTCATATCATACTTCTACGCATGTGATCTCTAAAAGCTTAGTTCAATGCAATGTAAAGTTTGACATGAGAAAGTGTGCTCATCCGACTTCGGGTGCTGTTATAGGTTGCAGCACGGTCATTCTTCACTTAATCTAGAAGCTATTTCGATTGGTGAACCCGTCATGAGCTACATTCGTTGAGTTATAAAGCCGAGCTTTATCATTGGAGCTATCCATGTTCATATCATACTTCTACGCATGTGATCTCTTAAAGCTTAGTTCAATGCAATGTAAAGTTTGACATGAGAAAGTGTGCTACTCCGACTTCAGGTGTTGTTATAGGTTGCAACACGGTCATTTTTCCCTTAATCTAGAAGCTATTCCGATTGGTGAACCCGACCTGAGCTACATTCGTTGAGTTATAAAGCCGAGCTTGATCATTGGAGCTATCCATGTTCATATCATACTTCTACGCATGTGATCTCTAAAAGCTTAGTTCAATGCAATGTAAAGTTTGACATGAGAAAGTGTGCTCATCCGACTTCGGGTGCTGTTATAGGTTGCAGCACGGTCATTCTTCACTTAATCTAGAAGCTATTTCGATTGGTGAACCCGTCATGAGCTACATTCGTTGAGTTATAAAGCCGAGCTTTATCATTGGAGCTATCCATGTTCATATCATACTTCTACGCATGTGATCTCTTAAAGCTTAGTTCAATGCAATGTAAAGTTTGACATGAGAAAGTGTGCTAATCCGACTTCAGGTGGTGTTATAGGTTGCAACACGGTCATTTTTCCCTTAATCTAGAAGCTATTCCGATTGGTGAACCCGACCTGAGCTACATTCGTTGAGTTATAAAGCCGAGCTTGATCATTGGAGCTATCCATGTTCATATCATACTTCTACGCATGTGATCTCTTTTAGCTTAGTTCAATGCATTGTAAGGTTAGTTTGACATGAGAAAGTGTACTAATCCGACTTCGTGTGGTGTAATAGGTCGCAACACGGTCATTCTTCCCTTAATCCAGAAGCTATTCCGATTGGTTAACCCGCAATGAGCTACATTCGTTGAGTTATGAAGCCGAGCTTGATCATTGGAGCTATCCATGTTCATATTATTCTTCTACGCATTTGATCTCTTTTAGCTTAGTTTAATGCAATGGTTAGTTTGACATGAGAAAGTGTGCTCATCCGACTTCGGGTGCTGTTATAGGTTGCAGCACGGTCATTCTTCCCTTAATCTAGAAGCTATTTCGATTGGTGAACCCGTCATGAGCTACATTCGTTGAGTTATAAAGCCGAGCTTGATCATTGGAGCTATCCATGTTCATATTATACTTCTACGCATGTGATCTCTTAAAACTTAGTTCAATGCAATGTAAAGTTTGACATGAGAAAGTGTGCTCATCCGACTTCGGGTGCTGTTATAGGTTGCAGCACGGTCATTCTTCCCTTAATCTAGAAGCTATTCGATTGGTGAACCCGTCATGAGCTACATTCGTTGAGTTATAAAGCCGAGCTTTATCATTGGAGCTATCCATGTTCATATCATACTTCTACGCATGTGATCTCTTAAAGCTTAGTTCAATGCAATGTAAAGTTTGACATGAGAAAGTGTGCTAATCCGACTTCAGGTGGTGTTATAGGTTGCAACACATTCATTCGTTGAGTTATAAAGCCAAGCTTGATCATTGGAGCTATCCATGTTCATATTATACTTCTACGCATGTGATCTCTTTTAGCTTAGTTCAGTGCCATGTTTAGTTTGGCATGACAAAGTGTGCTAATCCGACTTCGGGTGGTGTAATAGGTTGCAACACAGTCATTCTTCCCTTAATTTAGAGCTCTTCCGATTGGTGAACCCGCAATGAGCTACATTCGTTGAGTTATAAAGCCGAGCTTGATCATTGGAGCTATCCATGTTCATATCATACTTCTACGCATGTGATCTCTTAAAGCTTAGTTCAATGCAATGTAACGTTTGACATGAGAAAGTGTCTTAATCCGACTTTAGGTGGTGTTATAAGTTGCAACACAGTCATTCGTTGAGTTATAAAGCCAAACTTGATCATTGGAGCTATCCATGTTCATATCATATTTCTACGCATGTGATCTATTTTAGCTTAGTTCAGTGCCATGTTTAGTTTGGCATGAGAAAGTGTGCTAATCCGACTTCGGGTGGTGTAATAGGTTACAAAACGGTCATTCTTCCCTTAATTTAGAAGCTATTCCGATTGGTGAACGCGCAATGAGCTACATTCGTTGAGTTATAAAGCCGAGCTTGATCATTGGAGCTATCAATGTTCATATCATACTTCTACGCATGTGATCTCTTTTGGCTTAGTTCAATGCAATGTTTAGTTTGACATGAGAAAGTGTGCTCATCCGACCTCGGGTGCTGTTATAGGCTGCAGAACGTTCATTCTTCCCTTAATCTAGAAGCTATTTTAATTGGTGAACCCGTCATGAGCTACATTCGTTGAGTTATAAAGCCGAGCTTGATCATTGGAGCTACCCATGTTCATATCATACTTCTACGCATGTGATCTCTTAAAGCTTAGTTCAATGCAATGTAAAGTTTGACATGAGAAAGTGTGCTAATCCGACTTCAGGTGGTGTTATAGGTTGCAACACAGCCATTCATTGAGTTATAAAGCCAAGCTTGATCATTGGAGCAATCCATGTTCATATTATACTTCTACGCATGTGATCTCTTTTAGCTTAGTTCAGTGCCATGTTTAGTTTGGCATGAGAAAGTGTGCTAATCCGACTTCGGGTGGTGTAATAGGTTGCAACACAGTGATTCTTCCCTTAATTTAGAAGCTATTCCGATTGGTGAACCCGCAATGAGCTACATTCGTTGAGTTATAAAGCCGAGCTTGATCATTGGAGCTACCCATGTTCATATCATATTTCTACGCATGTGATCTCTTAAAGCTTAGTTCAATGCAATGTAAAGTTTGACATGAGAAAGTGTGCTAATCCGACTTCAGGTGGTGTTATAGGTTGCAACACAGTCATTCGTTGAGTTATAAAGCCAAGCTTGATCATTGGAGCTATCCATGTTCATATCATACTTCTACGCATGTGATCTCTTTTAGCTTAGTGTAGTGCCATGTTTAGTTTGGCATGAGAAAGTGTGCTAATCCGACTTCGGGTGGTGTAATAGGTTGCAACACGGTCATTCTTCCCTTAATTTAGAAGCTATTCCGATTGGTGAACCCGCAATGAGCTACATTCGTTGAGTTATAAAGCCGAGCTTGATCATTGGAGCTATCCATGTTCATATTATACTTCTACGCATGTGATCTCTTTTAGCTTAGTTCAATGCAATGGTTAGTTTGACATGAGAAAGTGTGCTCATCCGACTTCGGGTGCTGTTATAGGTTGCAGCACGGTCATTCTTCCGTTAATCTAGAAGCTATTTCGATTGGTGAACCCGTCATGAGCTACATTCGTTGAGTTATAAAGCCGAGCTTGATCATTGGAGCTATCCATGTTCATATCATACTTCTACGCATGTGATCTCTTAAAACTTAGTTCAATGCAATGTAAAGTTTGACATGAGAAAGTGTGCTCATCCGACTTCGGGTGCTGTTATAGGTTGCAGCACGGTCATTCTTCCCTTAATCTAGAAGCTATTTTAATTGGTGAACCCGTCATGAGCTACATTCGTTGAGTTATAAAGCCGAGCTTGATCATTGGAGCTACCCATGTTCATATCATACTTCTACGCATGTGATCTCTTAAAGCTTAGTTCAATGCAATGTAAAGTTTGACATGAGAAAGTGTGCTAATCCGACTTCAGGTGGTGTTATAGGTTGCAACACAGCCATTCATTGAGTTATAAAGCCAAGCTTGATCATTGGAGCAATCCATGTTCATATTATACTTCTACGCATGTGATCTCTTTTAGCTTAGTTCAGTGCCATGTTTAGTTTGGCATGAGAAAGTGTGCTAATCCGACTTCGGGTGGTGTAATAGGTTGCAACACAGTGATTCTTCCCTTAATTTAGAAGCTATTCCGATTGGTGAACCCGCAATGAGCTACATTCGTTGAGTTATAAAGCCGAGCTTGATCATTGGAGCTACCCATGTTCATATCATATTTCTACGCATGTGATCTCTTAAAGCTTAGTTCAATGCAATGTAAAGTTTGACATGAGAAAGTGTGCTAATCCGACTTCAGGTGGTGTTATAGGTTGCAACACAGTCATTCGTTGAGTTATAAAGCCAAGCTTGATCATTGGAGCTATCCATGTTCATATCATACTTCTACGCATGTGATCTCTTTTAGCTTAGTGTAGTGCCATGTTTAGTTTGGCATGAGAAAGTGTGCTAATCCGACTTCGGGTGGTGTAATAGGTTGCAACACGGTCATTCTTCCCTTAATTTAGAAGCTATTCCGATTGGTGAACCCGCAATTAGCTACATTCGTTGAGTTATAAAGCCGAGCTTGATCATTGGAGCTATCCATGTTCATATTATACTTCTACGCATGTGATCTCTTTTAGCTTAGTTCAATGCAATGGTTAGTTTGCCATGAGAAAGTGTGCTCATCCGACTTCGGGTGCTGTTATAGGTTGCAGCACGGTCATTCTTCCGTTAATCTAGAAGCTATTTCGATTGGTGAACCCGTCTTGAGCTACATTCGTTGAGTTATAAAGCCGAGCTTGATCATTGGAGCTATCCATGTTCATATCATACTTCTACGCATGTGATCTCTTAAAACTTAGTTCAATGCAATGTAAAGTTTGACATGAGAAAGTGTGCTCATCCGACTTCGGGTGCTGTTATAGGTTGCAGCACGGTCATTCTTCCCTTAATCTAGAAGCTATTTCGATTGGTGAACTCGTCATGAGCTACATTCGTTGAGTTATAAAGCCGAGCTTTATCATTGGAGCTATCCATGTTCATATCATACTTCTACGCATGTGATCTCTTTTAGCTTAGTTCAGTGCCATGTTTAGTTTGGCATGAGAAAGTGTGCTAATCCGACTTCGGGTGGTGTAATAGGTTGCAACACAGTCATTCTTCCCTTAATCTAGAAGCTATTCCGATTGGTGAACCCGCAATGAGCTACATTCGTTGAGTTATAAAGCCGAGCTTGATCATTGGAGCTACCCATGTTCATATCATACTTCTACGCATGTGATCTCTTAAAGCTTAGTTCAATGCAATGTAAAGTTTGACATGAGAAAGTGTGCTAATCCGACTTCAGGTGGTGTTATAGGTTGCAACACATTCATTCGTTGAGTTATAAAGCCAAGCTTGATCATTGGAGCTATCCATGTTCATATCATACTTTTACGCATGTGATCTCTTTTAGCTTAGTTTAGTGCCATGTTTAGTTTGGCATGAGAAAGTGTGCTAATCCGACTTCGGGTGGTGTAATAGGTTGCAACACGGTCATTCTTCCCTTAATTTATAAGCTATTCCGATTGGTGAACCCGCAATGAGCTACATTCGTTGAGTTATAAAGCCGAGCTTGATCATTGGAGCTATCCATGTTCATATTATACTTCTACGCATGTGATCTCTTTTAGCTTAGTTTAATGCAATGGTTAGTTTGCCATGAGAAAGTGTGCTCATCCGACTTCGGGTGCTGTTATAGGTTGCAGCACGGTCATTCTTCCGTTAATCTAGAAGCTATTTCGATTGGTGAACCCGTCATGAGCTACATTCGTTGAGTTATAAAGCCGAGCTTGATCATTGGAGCTATCCATGTTCATATCATACTTCTACGCATGTGATCTCTTAAAACTTAGTTCAATGCAATGTAAAGTTTGACATGAGAAAGTGTGCTCATCCGACTTCGGGTGCTGTTATAGGTTGCAGCACGGTCATTCTTCCCTTAATCTAGAAGCTATTTCGATTGGTGAACTCGTCATGAGCTACATTCGTTGAGTTATAAAGCCGAGCTTTATCATTGGAGCTATCCATGTTCATATCATACTTCTACGCATGTGATCTCTTTTAGCTTAGTTCAGTGCCATGTTTAGTTTGGCATGAGAAAGTGTGCTAATCCGACTTCGGGTGGTGTAATAGGTTGCAACACAGTCATTCTTCCCTTAATCTAGAAGCTATTCCGATTGGTGAACCCGCAATGAGCTACATTCGTTGAGTTATAAAGCCGAGCTTGATCATTGGAGCTACCCATGTTCATATCATACTTCTACGCATGTGATCTCTTAAAGCTTAGTTCAATGCAATGTAAAGTTTGACATGAGAAAGTGTGCTAATCCGACTTCAGGTGGTGTTATAGGTTGCAACACATTCATTCGTTGAGTTATAAAGCCAAGCTTGATCATTGGAGCTATCCATGTTCATATCATACTTTTACGCATGTGATCTCTTTTAGCTTAGTTTAGTGCCATGTTTAGTTTGGCATGAGAAAGTGTGCTAATCCGACTTCGGGTGGTGTAATAGGTTGCAACACGGTCATTCTTCCCTTAATTTATAAGCTATTCCGATTGGTGAACCCGCAATGAGCTACATTCGTTGAGTTATAAAGCCGAGCTTGATCATTGGAGCTATCCATGTTCATATTATACTTCTACGCATGTGATCTCTTTTAGCTTAGTTTAATGCAATGGTTAGTTTGACATGAGAAAGTGTGCTCATCCGACTTCGGGTGCTGTTATAGGTTGCAGCACGGTCATTCTTCCGTTAATCTAGAAGCTATTTCGATTGGTGAACCCGTCATGAGCTACATTCGTTGAGTTATAAAGCCGAGCTTGATCATTGGAGCTATCCATGTTCATATCATACTTCTACGCATGTGATCTCTTAAAACTTAGTTCAATGCAATGTAAAGTTTGACATGAGAAAGTGTGCTCATCCGACTTCGGGTGCTGTTATAGGTTGCAGCACGGTCATTCTTCCCTTAATCTAGAAGCTATTTCGATTGGTGAACCCGTCATGAGCTACATTCGTTGAGTTATAAAGCCGAGCTTTATCATTGGAGCTATCCATGTTCATATCATACTTCTACGCATGTGATCTCTTAAAGCTTAGTTCAATGCAATGTAAAGTTTGACATGAGAAAGTGTGCTAATCCGACTTCAGGTGGTGTTATAGGTTGCAACACAGTCATTAGTTGAGTTATAAAGCTGAGCTTGATCATTGGAGCTATCCATGTTTATATCATACTTCTACGCATATGATCTATTTTGGCTTAGTTCAATGCAATGTTTAGTTTGACATGAGAAAGTGTGCTCATCCGACTTTGGGTGCTGTTATAGGCTGCAGCACGGTCATTCTTCCCTTAATCTAGAAGCTATTTCGATTGGTGAACCCGTCATGAGCTACATTCGTTGAGTTATAAAGCCGAGCTTGATCATTGGAGCTATCCATGTTCATATCATACTTCTACGCATGTGATCTCTTAAAGCTTAGTTCAATGCAATGTAAAGTTTGACATGAGAAAGTGTGCTAATCCGACTTCAGGTGGTGTTATAGGTTGCAACACATTCATTCGTTGAGTTATAAAGCCAAGCTTGATCATTGGAGCTATCCATGTTCATATCATACTTCTACGCATGTGATCTCTAAAAGCTTAGTTCAATGCAATGTAAAGTTTGACATGAGAAAGTGTGCTCATCCGACTTCGGGTGCTGTTATAGGTTGCAGCACGGTCATTCTTCACTTAATCTAGAAGCTATTTCGATTGGTGAACCCGTCATGAGCTACATTCGTTGAGTTATAAAGCCGAGCTTTATCATTGGAGCTATCCATGTTCATATCATACTTCTACGCATGTGATCTCTTAAAGCTTAGTTCAATGCAATGTAAAGTTTGACATGAGAAAGTGTGCTAATCCGACTTCAGGTGGTGTTATAGGTTGCAACACAGTCATTTTTCCCTTAATCTAGAAGCTATTCCGATTGGTGAACCCGACCTGAGCTACATTCGTTGAGTTATAAAGCCGAGCTTGATCATTGGAGCTATCCATGTTCATATCATACTTCTACGCATGTGATCTATTTTAGCTTAGTTCAATGCAATGTAAAGTTTGACATGAGAAAGTGTGCTCATCCGACTTCGGGTGCTGTTATAGGTTGCAGCACGGTCATTCTTCACTTAATCTAGAAGCTATTTCGATTGGTGAACCCGTCATGAGCTACATTCGTTGAGTTATAAAGCCGAGCTTTATCATTGGAGCTATCCATGTTCATATCATACTTCTACGCATGTGATCTCTTAAAGCTTAGTTCAATGCAATGTAAAGTTTGACATGAGAAAGTGTGCTAATCCGACTTCAGGTGGTGTTATAGGTTGCAACACAGTCATTTTTCCCTTAATCTAGAAGCTATTCCGATTGGTGAACCCGACCTGAGCTACATTCGTTGAGTTATAAAGCCGAGCTTGATCATTGGAGCTATCCATGTTCATATCATACTTCTACGCATGTGATCTATTTTAGCTTAGTTCAATGCAATGTAAAGTTTGACATGAGAAAGTGTGCTCATCCGATTTCGGGTGCTGTTATAGGTTGCAGCACGGTCATTCTTCACTTAATCTAGAAGCTATTTCGATTGGTGAACCCGTCATGAGCTACATTCGTTGAGTTATAAAGCCGAGCTTTATCATTGGAGCTATCCATGTTCATATCATACTTCTACGCATGTGATCTCTTAAAGCTTAGTTCAATGCAATGTAAAGTTTGACATGAGAAAGTGTGCTAATCCGACTTCAGGTGGTGTTATAGGTTGCAACACAGTCATTAGTTGAGTTATAAAGCTGAGCTTGATCATTGGAGCTATCCATGTTTATATCATACTTCTACGCATATGATCTATTTTGGCTTAGTTCAATGCAATGTTTAGTTTGACATGAGAAAGTGTGCTCATCCGACTTTGGGTGCTGTTATAGGCTGCAGCACGGTCATTCTTCCCTTAATCTAGAAGCTATTTCGATTGGTGAACCCGTCATGAGCTACATTCGTTGAGTTATAAAGCCGAGCTTGATCATTGGAGCTATCCATGTTCATATCATACTTCTACGCATGTGATCTCTTAAAGCTTAGTTCAATGCAATGTAAAGTTTGACATGAGAAAGTGTGCTAATCCGACTTCAGGTGGTGTTATAGGTTGCAACACATTCATTCGTTGAGTTATAAAGCCAAGCTTGATCATTGGAGTTATCCATGTTCATATCATACTTCTACGCATGTGATCTCTAAAAGCTTAGTTCAAACCAATGTAAAGTTTGACATGAGAAAGTGTGCTCATCCGACTTCGGATGCTGTTATAGGTTGCAGCACGGTCATTCTTCACTTAATCTAGAAGCTATTTCGATTGGTGAACCCGTCATGAGCTACATTCGTTGAGTTATAAAGCCGAGCTTTATCATTGGAGCTATCCATGTTCATATCATACTTCTACGCATGTGATCTCTTAAAGCTTAGTTCAATGCAATGTAAAGTTTGACATGAGAAAGTGTGCTAATCCGACTTCAGGTGGTGTTATAGGTTGCAACACGGTCATTTTTCCCTTAATCTAGAAGCTATTCCGATTGGTGAACCCGACCTGAGCTACATTCGTTGAGTTATAAAGCCGAGCTTGATCATTGGAGCTATCCATGTTCATATCATACTTCTACGCATGTGATCTCTTTTAGCTTAGTTCAATGCATTGTAAGGTTAGTTTGACATGAGAAAGTGTACTAATCCGACTTCGTGTGGTGTAATAGGTCGCAACACGGTCATTCTTCCCTTAATCCAGAAGCTATTCCGATTGGTTAACCCGCAATGAGCTACATTCGTTGAGTTATGAAGCCGAGCTTGATCATTAGAGCTATCCATGTTCATATCATACTTCTACGCATGTGATCTCTTTTAGCTTAGTTCAATGCAATGGTTAGTTTGACATGAGAAAGTGTGCTCATCCGACTTTGGGTGCTGTTATAGGTTGCAGCACGGTCATTCTTCCCTTAATCTAGAAGCTATTTCGATTAGTGAACGCGTCATGAGCTACATTCATTGAGTTATAAAGCCGAGCTTGATCATTGGAGCTATCCATGTTCATATCATACTTCTACGCATGTGATCTCTTTTAGCTTAGTTCAATGCATTGTAAGGTTAGTTTGACATGAGAAAGTGTACTAATCCGACTTCGTGTGGTGTAATAGGTCGCAACACGGTCATTCTTCCCTTAATCCAGAAGCTATTCCTATTGGTTAACCCGCAATGAGCTACATTCGTTGAGTTATGAAGCCGAGCTTGATCATTAGAGCTATCCATGTTCATATCATACTTCTACGCATGTGATCTCTTTTAGCTTAGTTCAATGCAATGGTTAGTTTGACATGAGAAAGTGTGCTCATCCGACTTTGGGTGCTGTTATAGGTTGCAGCACGGTCATTTTTCCCTTAATCTAAAAGCTATTCCGATTGGTGAACCCGACCTGAGCTACATTCGTTGAGTTATAAAGCCGAGCTTGATCATTGGAGCTATCCATGTTCATATCATACTTCTACGCATGTGATCTCTTTTAGCTTAGTTCAATGCAATGTTTAGTTTGACATGAGAAAGTGTACTAATCCGACTTCGTGTGGTGTAATAGGTCGCAACACGGTCATTCTTCCCTTAATCCAGAAGCTATTCCGATTGGTTAACCCGCAATGAGCTACATTCGTTGAGTTATGAAGCCGAGCTTGATCATTAGAGCTATCCATGTTCATATCATACTTCTACGCATGTGATCTCTTTTAGCTTAGTTCAATGCAATGGTTAGTTTGACATGAGAAAGTGTGCTCATCCGACTTTGGGTGCTGTTATAGGTTGCAGCACGGTCATTCTTCCCTTAATCTAGAAGCTATTTCGATTGGTAAACGCGTCATGAGCTACATTCGTTGAGTTATAAAGCCGAGCTTGATCATTGGAGCTATCCATGTTCATATCATACTTCTACGCATGTGATCTCTTAAAGCTTAGTTCAATGCAATGTAAAGTTTGACATGAGAAAGTGTGCTAATCCGACTTCAGGTGGTGTTATAGGTTGCAACACAGTCATTCGTTGAGTTATAAAGTCGAGCTTGATCATTGGTGTTAGAATTTGAAGAGTAACTTGCGGAAGTATGAAGAAGAGAGTGAGGGACCGAGAATAAGAGAGAGAGAGAGTTAATCCATAATTTTCATTTTTAAAAATGGTTAAGTTACATATGTTGTCTTACAACCTATTTAAAGAGAAACAAAAGGTGAGTAACGGTCTTATTCTTCTGCCGCAGCCCTTGGTGGTCTTCGAGGGTGAAAGGGACATGTGGAGATCCCAAGGTGAAAGTGACTTGAGCCTACAAGTCCTTTTCTTCTCGGTCTTGGCAAAAGGAGGAGAGTCACATGTTTCTTAGAGTTCCAACGGTCATGTGCCTCTCCTTAGGACTCAACCAAACCTTTGTAACTGATCTCTAGCCCATAAGGAAGCCAAGTCTTCATTATTCAAAACGTTGACTTTTCTTGGTCGGCCATTGACCGTACCGCGGGACATGGTTCCTCGGTCCTGGGGTAAGAGATCCTCGACCCGCGGTACATGGACCTCGGTCCTTCTCCATCCCGCAGTACATGGTCCGACCCGGGGTAAGTGATCCTCGACCTGCGGTACATGATCCTCGGTCATTAGCCTTCCCGTTGTGTACCACCCGACTGTTGACTTCTGCTGTTACCGTTGACCCGTCCGCCAGTGCACGATCCTCCTACCCGCGGTAAGCCTTCTCTCGACCCACAGTCCATGTCTCTCGACCCTCGGCCTTCCCGCGGTACATAGCCCGATATGTTGACTTTGCTGCTGCCGTTGACCCTACCCGCGGTACGCGTCCTTCCGACCCTTGGTACGAATTCCTCGACCCCGGTACACGATCCTCGACCATCAGCCTTACCACGATCCGTGACCCGATATGTTGACTTTCCTTGTTGCCGTTGACCCGACCCTTGTCTTATGTTTTCTCGACCCGTGGTTAGTGCCTCTCGACCCGATGCCTTCCCGCGGTACGTAGAACCCGACCATCGACTTTCAACCTTCCGTTGACTTTATTTGGACTTTATTATTTATTCATCTTGATCAATAATTGGAGCTATCCATGTTTATATCATACTTCTACGCATATGATCTCTTTTGGCTTAGTTTAGTGCCATGTTTAGTTTGGCATGAGAAAGTGTGCTAATCCGACTTCGGGTGGTGTAATAGGTTGCAGCACGGTCATTCTTCCCTTAGTCTAGAAGCTATTTCGATTGGTGAACCCGTCATGAGCTACATTCGTTGAGTTATAATGCCGAGCTTGATCATTGGAGCTATCAATGTTCATATCATACTTCTACGCATGTGATCTCTTAAAGCTTAGTTCAATGCAATGTAAAGTTTGACATGAGAAAGTGTGCTAATCCGACTTCAGGTGGTGTTATATGTTGCAACACAGTCATTCGTTGAGTTATAAAGCCAAGCTTGATCATTGGAGCTATCCATGTTCATATCATACTTCTACGCATGTGATCTGTTTTAGCTTAGTTCAGTGCCATGTTTAGTTTGGCATGAGAAAGTGTGCTAATCAGACTTCGGGTGGTGTAATAGGTTGCAACACGGTCATTCTTCCCCTAATTTAGAAGCTATTCCGATTGGTGAACCCGCAATGAGCTACATTCGTTGAGTTATAAAGTCGAGCTTGATCAATATAGCTATTCATGTTCATATCATACTTCTACGCATGTGATCTCTTAAAGCTTAGTTCAATGCAATGTAAAGTTTGACATGAGAAAGTGTGCTAATCCGACTTCAGGTGGTGTTATAGGTTGCAACACAGTCATTCTTTGAGTTATAAAGCCAAACTTGATCATTGGAGTTATCCATGTTCATATCATACTTCTACGCATGTGATCTATTTTAGCTTAGTTCAGTGCCATGTTTAGTCTGGCATGAGAAAGTGTGCTAATCCAACTTCGGGTGGTGTAATAGGTTGCAAAACGGTCATTCTTCCCTTAATTTAGAAGCTATTCCGATTGGTGAACCCGCAATGAGCTACATTTGTTGAGTTATAAAGCCAAACTTGATCATTGGAGTTATCCATGTTCGTATCATACTTCTACGCATGTGATCTATTTTAGCTTAGTTCAGTGCCATGTTTAGTCTGGCATGAGAAAGTGTGCTAATCCAACTTCGGGTGGTGTAATAGGTTGCAAAACGGTCATTCTTCCCTTAATTTAGAAGCTATTCCGATTGGTGAACCCGCAATGAGCTACATTTGTTGAGTTATAAAGCCGAGCTTGATCATTGGAGGTATCCATGTTCATATCATACTTCTACGCATGTGATCTCTTTTAGCTTAGTTCAATGCAATGTTTAGTTTGACATGAGAAAGTGTGGTAATTTGACTTCGGGTAGTGTTATAGGTTGCAACACGGTCATTCTTCCCTTAATCTAGAAGCTATTCCGATTGGTGAACCCGTCCTGAGCTACATTCGTTGAGTTATAAAGCCGAGCTTGATCATTGGAGCTATCCATGTTCATATCATACTTCTACGCATGTGATCTCTTTTAGCTTAGTTCAATGCAATGTTTAGTTTGACATGAGAACGTGTACTCATCCGACTTCGTGTGGTGTAATAGGTTGCAAAACGGTCATTCTTCCCTTAATTTAGAAGCTATTCCGATTGGTGAACCCGCAATGAGCTACATTCGTTGAGTTATAAAGCCGAGCTTGATCATTGGAGCTATCCATGTTCATATCATACTTCTACGCATGTGATCTCTTTTAGCTTAGTTCAATGCAATGTTTAATATGACATAAGAAAGTGTGGTAATTTGACTTCGGGTAGTGTTATAGGTTGCAACACGGTCATTCTTCCCTTAATCTAGAATCTATTCCGATTGGTGAACCCGTCCTGAGCTACATTCGTTGAATTATAAAGCCGAGCTTGATCATTGGAGCTATCCATGTTCATATCATACTTCTACGCATGTGATCTCTTTTAGCTTTGTTCAATGCAATGTTTAGTTTGACATGAGAACGTGTACTCATCCGACTTCGTGTGGTGTAATAGGTTGCAAAACGGTCATTCTTCCCTTAATTTAGAAGCTCTTCCGATTGGTAAACCCGCAATGAGCTACATTCGTTGAGTTCTAAAGCCGAGCTTGATCATTGGAGCTATCCATGTTCATATCATACTTCTATGCATGTGATTTTTTTTAGCTTAGTTCAATGCAATGTTTAGTTTGACATGAGAAAGTGTGGTAATTTGACTTCGGGCAGTGTTATAGGTTGCAACACGGTCATTCTTCCTTTAATCTAGAAGCTATTCCGATTGGTGAACCCGTCCTGAGCTACATTCGTTGAGTTATAAAGCCGAGCCTGATCATTGGAGCTATCCATATTCATATCATACTTCTACGCATGTGATCTCTTTTAGCTTAGTTCAATGCAATGTTTAGTTTGACATGAGAACGTGTACTCATCCGACTTTGTGTGGTGTAATAGGTTGCACCACGGTCATTCTTCCCTTAATCCAGAAGCTATTCCGATTGGTAAACCCGCAATGAGCTACATTCATTGAGTTATAAAGCCGAGCTTGATCATTGGAGCTATCCATGTTCATATCATACTTCTACGTATGTGATCTCTTTTAGCTTAGTTCAATGCAATGTTTAGTTTGACATGAGAAAGTGTGCTAATCCGACTTCGGGTGGTGTAATAGGTAGCAACACGGTCATTATTCCCTTAATGTATAAGCTATTCCGACTGGTGAACCCGCAATGAGCGTCATTCGTTGAGTTATAAAGCAAGGCTTGATCATTGGAGCTATCCATGTTCATATCATACTTCTACGCATGTGATCTGTTTTAGCTTAGTTCAGTGCCATGTTTAGTTTGGCATGAGAAAGTGTGCTAATCCGACTTCGGGTGGTGTAATAGGTTGCAACACGGTCATTCTTCCCATAATTTAGAAGCTATTTCGATTGGTGAACCCGCAATGAGCTACATTCGTTGAGTTATAAAGTCGAGCTTGATCAATTAAGCTATTCATGTTCATATCATACTTCTACGCATGTGATCTCTTAAAGCTTAGTTCAATGCAATGTAAAGTTTGACATGAGAAAGTGTGCTAATCCGACTTCAGGTGGTGTTATAGGTTGCAACACAGTCATTCTTTGAGTTATAAAGCCAAACTTGATCATTGGAGTTATCCATGTTCATATCATACTTCTACGCATGTGATCTATTTTAGCTTAGTTCAGTGCCATGTTTAGTCTGGCATGAGAAAGTGTGCTAATCCAACTTCGGGTGGTGTAATAGGTTGCAAAACGGTCATTCTTCCCTTAATTTAGAAGCTATTCCGATTGGTGAACCCGCAATGAGCTACATTTGTTGAGTTATAAAGCCGAGCTTGATCATTGGAGGTATCCATGTTCATATCATACTTCTACGCATGTGATCTCTTTTAGCTTAGTTCAATGCAATGTTTAGTTTGACATGAGAAAGTGTGGTAATTTGACTTCGGGTAGTGTTATAGGTTGCAACACGGTCATTCTTCCCTTAATCTAGAAGCTATTCCGATTGGTGAACTCGTCCTGAGCTACATTCGTTGAGTTATAAAGCCGAGCTTGATCATTGGAGCTATCCATGTTCATGTCATACTTCTACGCATGTGATCTCTTTTAGCTTAGTTCAATGCAATGTTTAGTTTGACATGAGAACGTGTACTCATCCGACTTCGTGTGGTGTAATAGGTTGCAAAACGGTCATTCTTCCCTTAATTTAGAAGCTATTCCGATTGGTGAACCCGCAATGAGCTACATTCGTTGAGTTATAAAGCCGAGCTTGATCATTGGAGCTATCCATGTTCATATCATACTTCTACGCATGTGATCTCTTTTACCTTAGTTCAATGCAATGTTTAGTTTGACATGAGAAAGTGTGCTAATCCGACTTCGGGTGGTGTAATAGGTAGCAACACGGTCATTCTTCCCTTAATGTATAAGCTATTCCGACTGGTGAACCCGCAATGAGCGTCATTCGTTGAGTTATAAAGCAAGGCTTGATCATTGGAGCTATCCATGTTCATATCATACTTCTACGCATGTGATCTGTTTTAGCTTAGTTCAGTGCCATGTTTAGTTTGGCATGAGAAAGTGTGCTAATCCGACTTCGGGTGGTGTAATAGGTTGCAACACGGTCATTCTTCCCATAATTTAGAAGCTATTTCGATTGGTGAACCCGCAATGAGCTACATTCGTTGAGTTATAAAGTCGAGATTGATCAATTAAGCTATTCATGTTCATATCATACTTCTACGCATGTGATCTCTTAAAGCTTAGTTCAATGCAATGTAAAGTTTGACATGAGAAAGTGTGCTAATCCGACTTCAGGTGGTGTTATAGGTTGCAACACAGTCATTCTTTGAGTTATAAAGCCAAACTTGATCATTGGAGTTATCCATGTTCATATCATACTTCTACGCATGTGATCTATTTTAGCTTAGTTCAGTGCCATGTTTAGTCTGGCATGAGAAAGTGTGCTAATCCAACTTCGGGTGTTGTAATAGGTTGCAAAACGGTCATTCTTCCCTTAATTTAGAAGCTATTCCGATTGGTGAACCCGCAATGAGCTACATTTGTTGAGTTATAAAGCCGAGCTTGATCATTGGAGGTATCCATGTTCATATCATACTTCTACGCATGTGATCTCTTTTAGCTTAGTTCAATGCAATGTTTAGTTTGACATGAGAAAGTGTGGTAATTTGACTTCGGGTAGTGTTATAGGTTGCAACACGGTCATTCTTCCCTTAATCTAGAAGCTATTCCGATTGGTGAACCCGTCCTGAGCTACATTCGTTGAGTTATAAAGCCGAGCTTGATCATTGGAGCTATCCATGTTCATATCATACTTCTACGCATGTGATCTCTTTTAGCTTAGTTCAATGCAATGTTTAGTTTGACATGAGAACGTGTACTCATCCGACTTCGTGTGGTGTAATAGGTTGCAAAACGGTCATTCTTCCCTTAATTTAGAAGCTATTCCGATTGGTGAACCCGCAATGAGCTACATTCGTTGAGTTATAAAGCCGAGCTTGATCATTGGAGCTATCCATGTTCATATCATACTTCTACGCATGTGATCTCTTTTAGCTTAGTTCAATGCAATGTTTAGTTTGACATGAGAAAGTGTGGTAATTTGACTTCGGGTAGTGTTATAGGTTGCAACACGGTCATTCTTCCCTTAATCTAGAATCTATTCCGATTGGTGAATCCGTCCTGAGCTACATTCGTTGAATTATAAAGCCGAGCTTGATCATTGGAGCTATCCATGTTCATATCATACTTCTACGCATGTGATCTCTTTTAGCTTAGTTCAATGCAATGTTTAGTTTGACATGAGAACGTGTACTCATCCGACTTCGTGTGGTGTAATAGGTTGCAAAACGGTCATTCTTCCCTTAATTTAGAAGCTCTTCCGATTGGTAAACCCGCAATGAGCTACATTCGTTGAGTTCTAAAGCCGAGCTTGATCATTGGATCTATCCATGTTCATATCATACTTCTACTCATGTGATTTTTTTTAGCTTAGTTCAATGCAATGTTTAGTTTGACATAAGAAAGTGTGGTAATTTAACTTCGGGCAGTGTTATAGGTTGCAACACGGTCATTCTTCCCTTAATCTAGAAGCTATTCCGATTGGTGAACTCTACCTGAGCTACATTCGTTGAGTTATAAGGCCAAGCTTGATCATTGGAGCTATCCATATTCATATCATACTTCTACGCATGTGATCTCTTTTAGCTTAGTTCAATGCAACGTTTAGTTTGACATGAGAACGTGTACTCATCCGACTTCGTGTGGTGTAATAGGTTGCACCACGGTCATTCTTCCCTTAATCCAGAAGCTATTCCGATTGGTAAACCCGCAATGAGCTACATTCATTGAGTTATAAAGCCGAGCTTGATCATTTTAGCTATCCATGTTCATATCATACTTCTACGTATGTGATCTCTTTTAGCTTAGTTCAATGCAATGTTTAGTTTGACATGAGAAAGTGTGGTAATTTGACTTCGGGTAGTGTTATAGGTTGCAACACGGTCATTCTTCCCTTAATCTAGAAGCTATTCCGATTGGTGAACCCGTCCTGAGCTACATTCGTTGAGTTATAAAGCCGAGCTTGATCATTGGAGCTATCCATGTTCATATCATACTTCTACGCATGTGATCTCTTTTAGCTTAGTTCAATGCAATGTTTAGTTTGACATGAGAACGTGTACTCATCCGACTTCGTGTGGTGTAATAGGTTGCAAAACGGTCATTCTTCCCTTAATTTAGAAGCTATTCCGATTGGTGAACCCGCAATGAGCTACATTCGTTGAGTTATAAAGCCGAGCTTGATCATTGGAGCTATCCATGTTCATATCATACTTCTACGTATGTGATCTCTTTTAGCTTAGTTCAATGCAATGTTTAGTTTGACATGAGAAAGTGTGGTAATTTGACTTCGGGTAGTGTTATAGGTTGCAACACGTTCATTCTTCCCTTAATCTAGAATCTATTCCGATTGGTGAACCCGTCCTGAGCTACATTCGTTGAATTATAAAGCCGAGCTTGATCATTGGAGCTATCCATGTTCATATCATACTTCTACGCATGTGATCTCTTTTAGCTTAGTTCAATGCAATGTTTAGTTTGACATGAGAACGTGTACTCATCCGACTTCGTGTGGTGTAATAGGTTGCAAAACGGTCATTCTTCCCTTAATTTAGAAGCTCTTCCGATTGGTAAACCCGCAATGAGCTACATTCGTTGAGTTCTAAAGCCGAGCTTGATCATTGGATCTATCCATGTTCATATCATACTTCTACTCATGTGATTTTTTTTAGCTTAGTTCAATGCAATGTTTAGTTTGACATAAGAAAGTGTGGTAATTTGACTTCGGGCAGTGTTATAGGTTGCAACACGGTCATTCTTCCCTTAATCTAGAAGCTATTCCGATTGGTGAACTCTACCTGAGCTACATTCGTTGAGTTATAAGGCCAAGCTTGATCATTGGAGCTATCCATATTCATATCATACTTCTACGCATGTGATCTCTTTTAGCTTAGTTCAATGCAACGTTTAGTTTGACATGAGAACGTGTACTCATCCGACTTCGTGTGGTGTAATAGGTTGCACCACGGTCATTCTTCCCTTAATCCAGAAGCTATTCCGATTGGTAAACCCGCAATGAGCTACATTCATTGAGTTATAAAGCCGAGCTTGATCATTTTAGCTATCCATGTTCATATCATACTTCTACGTATGTGATCTCTTTTAGCTTAGTTCAATGCAATGTTTAGTTTGACATGAGAAAGTGTGGTAATTTGACTTCGGGTAGTGTTATAGGTTGCAACACGGTCATTCTTCCCTTAATCTAGAAGCTATTCCGATTGGTGAACCCGTCCTGAGCTACATTCGTTGAGTTATAAAGCCGAGCTTGATCATTGGAGCTATCCATGTTCATATCATACTTCTACGCATGTGATCTCTTTTAGCTTAGTTCAATGCAATGTTTAGTTTGACATGAGAACGTGTACTCATCCGACTTCGTGTGGTGTAATAGGTTGCAAAACGGTCATTCTTCCCTTAATTTAGAAGCTATTCCGATTGGTGAACCCGCAATGAGCTACATTCGTTGAGTTATAAAGCCGAGCTTGATCATTGGAGCTATCCATGTTCATATCATACTTCTACGTATGTGATCTCTTTTAGCTTAGTTCAATGCAATGTTTAGTTTGACATGAGAAAGTGTGGTAATTTGACTTCGGGTAGTGTTATAGGTTGCAACACGTTCATTCTTCCCTTAATCTAGAATCTATTCCGATTGGTGAACCCGTCCTGAGCTACATTCGTTGAATTATAAAGCCGAGCTTGATCATTGGAGCTATCCATGTTCATATCATACTTCTACGCATGTGATCTCTTTTAGCTTAGTTCAATGCAATGTTTAGTTTGACATGAGAACGTGTACTCATCCGACTTCGTGTGGTGTAATAGGTTGCAAAACGGTCATTCTTCCCTTAATTTAGAAGCTCTTCCGATTGGTAAACCCGCAATGAGCTACATTCGTTGAGTTCTAAAGCCGAGCTTGATCATTGGATCTATCCATGTTCATATCATACTTCTACTCATGTGATTTTTTTTAGCTTAGTTCAATGCAATGTTTAGTTTGACATAAGAAAGTGTGGTAATTTGACTTCGGGCAGTGTTATAGGTTGCAACACGGTCATTCTTCCCTTAATCTAGAAGCTATTCCGATTGGTGAACTCGTCCTGAGCTACATTCGTTGAGTTATAAGGCCAAGCTTGATCATTGGAGCTATCCATATTCATATCATACTTCTACGCATGTGATCTCTTTTAGCTTAGTTCAATGCAACGTTTAGTTTGACATGAGAACGTGTACTCATCCGACTTCGTGTGGTGTAATAGGTTGCACCACGGTCATTCTTCCCTTAATCCAGAAGCTATTCCGATTGGTAAACCCGCAATGAGCTACATTCATTGAGTTATAAAGCCGAGCTTGATCATTTTAGCTATCCATGTTCATATCATACTTCTACGTATGTGATCTCTTTTAGCTTAGTTCAATGCAATGTTTAGTTTGACATGAGAAAGTGTGCTAATCCGACTTTGGGTGGTGTAATAGGTAGCAACACGATCATTCTTCCCTTAATGTAGAAGCTATTCCGATTGGTGAACCCGCAATGAGCGTCATTCGTTGAGTTATAAAGCAAGGCTTGATCATTGGAGCTATCCATGTTCATATCATACTTCTACGCATGTGATCTGTTTTAGCTTAGTTCAGTGCCATGTTTAGTTTGGCATGAGAAAGTGTGCTAATCTGACTTCGGGTGGTGTAATAGGTTGTAACACGGTCATTCTTCCTTTAATTTAGAAGCTATTCCGATTGGTGAACCCGCAATGAGCTACATTCGTTGAGTTATAAAGCCGAGCTTGATCATTGGAGCTATCCATGTTCATATCATACTTCTACGCATGTGATCTGTTTTAGCTTAGTTCAGTGCCATGTTTAGTTTGGCATGAGAAAGTGTGCTAATCTGACTTCGGGTGGTGTAATAGGTTGTAACACGGTCATTCTTCCTTTAATTTAGAAGCTATTCCGATTGGTGAACCCGCAATGAGCTACATTCGTTGAGTTATAAAGCCGAGCTTGATCATTGGAGCTATCCATGTTCATGTCATACTTCTACGCATGTGATCTCTTTTAGCTTAGTTCAATGCAATGTTTAGTTTGACATGAGAACGTGTACTCATCCGACTTCGTGTGGTGTAATAGGTTGCAAAACGGTCATTCTTCCCTTAATTTAGAAGCTATTCCGATTGGTGAACCCGCAATGAGCTACATTCGTTGAGTTATAAAGCCGAGCTTGATCATTGGAGCTATCCATGTTCATATCATACTTCTACGCATGTGATCTGTTTTAGCTTAGTTCAGTGCCATGTTTAGTTTGGCATGAGAAAGTGTGCTAATCTGACTTCGGGTGGTGTAATAGGTTGTAACACGGTCATTCTTCCTTTAATTTAGAAGCTATTCCGATTGGTGAACCCGCAATGAGCTACATTCGTTGAGTTATAAAGCCGAGCTTGATCATTGGAGCTATCCATGTTCATATCATACTTCTACGCATGTGATCTCTTTTAGCTTAGTTCAATGCAACGTTTATTTTGACATGAGAACGTGTACTCATCCGACTTCGTGTGGTGTAATAGGTTGAACCACGGTCATTCTTCCCTTAATCCAGAAGCTATTCCGATTGGTAAACCCGCAATGAGCTACATTCATTGAGTTATAAAGCCGAGCTTGATCATTTTAGCTATCCATGTTCATATCATACTTCTACGTATGTGATCTCTTTTAGCTTAGTTCAATGCAATGTTTAGTTTGACATGAGAAAGTGTGCTAATCCGACTTTGGGTGGTGTAATAGGTAGCAACACGATCATTCTTCCCTTAATGTAGAAGCTATTCCGATTGGTGAACCCGCAATGAGCGTCATTCGTTGAGTTATAAAGCAAGGCTTGATCATTGGAGCTATCCATGTTCATATCATACTTCTACGCATGTGATCTGTTTTAGCTTAGTTCAGTGCCATGTTTAGTTTGGCATGAGAAAGTGTGCTAATCTGACTTCGGGTGGTGTAATAGGTTGTAACACGGTCATTCTTCCTTTAATTTAGAAGCTATTCCGATTGGTGAACCCGCAATGAGCTACATTCGTTGAGTTATAAAGCCGAGCTTGATCATTGGAGCTATCCATGTTCATATCATACTTCTACGCATGTGATCTCTTTTAGCTTAGTTCAATGCAATGTTTAGTTTGACATGAGAAAGTGTGGTAATTTGACTTCGGGTAGTGTTATAGGTTGCAACACGGTCATTCTTCCCCTAATCTAGAAGCTATTCCGATTGGTGAACCCGTCCTGAGCTACATTCGTTGAGTTATAAAGCCGAGCTTGATCATTGGAGCTATCCATGTTCATGTCATACTTCTACGCATGTGATCTCTTTTAGCTTAGTTCAATGCAATGTTTAGTTTGACATGAGAACGTGTACTCATCCGACTTCGTGTGGTGTAATAGGTTGCAAAACGGTCATTCTTCCCTTAATTTAGAAGCTATTCCGATTGGTGAACCCGCAATGAGCTACATTCGTTGAGTTATAAAGCCGAGCTTGATCATTGGAGCTATCCATGTTCATATCATACTTCTACGCATGTGATCTGTTTTAGCTTAGTTCAGTGCCATGTTTAGTTTGGCATGAGAAAGTGTGCTAATCTGACTTCGGGTGGTGTAATAGGTTGTAACACGGTCATTCTTCCTTTAATTTAGAAGCTATTCCGATTGGTGAACCCGCAATGAGCTACATTTGTTGAGTTATAAAGCCGAGCTTGATCATTGGAGGTATCCATGTTCATATCATACTTCTACGCATGTGATCTCTTTTAGCTTAGTTCAATGCAATGTTTAGTTTGACATGAGAAAGTGTGGTAATTTGACTTCGGGTAGTGTTATAGGTTGCAACACGGTCATTCTTCCCTTAATCTAGAAGCTATTCCGATTGGTGAACCC
Source organism: Lepidium didymum (assembly GCA_963920545.1). Taxonomy (NCBI): domain Eukaryota; kingdom Viridiplantae; phylum Streptophyta; class Magnoliopsida; order Brassicales; family Brassicaceae; genus Lepidium; species Lepidium didymum. The sequence goes on along the minus strand of OY986993.1, from coordinate 10,249,375 downwards.
GTCCTGAGCTACATTCGTTGAGTTATAAAGCCGAGCTTGATCATTGGAGCTATCCATGTTCATGTCATACTTCTACGCATGTGATCTCTTTTAGCTTAGTTCAATGCAATGTTTAGTTTGACATGAGAACGTGTACTCATCCGACTTCGTGTGGTGTAATAGGTTGCAAAACGGTCATTCTTCCCTTAATTTAGAAGCTATTCCGATTGGTGAACCCGCAATGAGCTACATTCGTTGAGTTATAAAGCCGAGCTTGATCATTGGAGCTATCCATGTTCATATCATACTTCTACGCATGTGATCTGTTTTAGCTTAGTTCAGTGCCATGTTTAGTTTGGCATGAGAAAGTGTGCTAATCTGACTTCGGGTGGTGTAATAGGTTGTAACACGGTCATTCTTCCTTTAATTTAGAAGCTATTCCGATTGGTGAACCCGCAATGAGCTACATTCGTTGAGTTATAAAGCCGAGCTTGATCATTGGAGCTATCCATGTTCATATCATACTTCTACGCATGTGATCTCTTTTAGCTTAGTTCAATGCAATGTTTATTTTGACATGAGAACGTGTACTCATCCGACTTCGTGTGGTGTAATAGGTTGCAAAACGGTCATTCTTCCCTTAATTTAGTAGCTCTTCCGAATGGTAAACCCACAATGAGCAACATTCGTTGAGTTCTAAAGCCGAGCTTGATCATTGGAGCTATCCATGGTCATATCATACTTCTACTCATGTGATTTTTTTTAGCTTAGTTCAATGCAATGTTTAGTTTGACATAAGAAAGTGTGGTAATTTGACTTCAGGCAGTGTTATAGGTTGCAACACGGTCATTCTTCCCTTAATCTAGAAGCTATTCCGATTGGTGAACTCGTCCTGAGCTACATTCGTTGAGTTATAAAGCCGAGCTTGATCATTGGAGCTATCCATATTCATATCATACTTCTACGCATGTGATCTCTTTTAGCTTAGTTCAATGCAACGTTTAGTTTGACATGAGAACGTGTACTCATCCGACTTCGTGTGGTGTAATAGGTTGCACCACGGTCATTCTTCCCTTAATCCAGAAGCTATTCCGATTGGTAAACCCGCAATGAGCTACATTCATTGAGTTATAAAGCCGAGCTTGATCATTTTAGCTATCCATGTTCATATCATACTTCTACGTATGTGATCTCTTTTAGCTTAGTTCAATGCAATGTTTAGTTTGACATGAGAAAGTGTGCTAATCCGACTTTGGGTGGTGTAATAGGTAGCAACACGGTCATTCTTCCCTTAATGTAGAAGCTATTCTGATTGGTGAACCCGCAATGAGCGTCATTCGTTGAGTTATAAAGCAAGGCTTGATCATTGGAGCTATCAATGTTCATATCATACTTCTACGCATGTGATCTGTTTTAGCTTAGTTCAGTGCCATGTTTAGTTTGGCATGAGAAAGTGTGCTAATCTGACTTCGGGTGGTGTAATAGGTTGTAACACGGTCATTCTTCCTTTAATTTAGAAGCTATTCCGATTGGTGAACCCGCAATGAGCTACATTCGTTTAGTTATAAAGCCGAGCTTGATCATTGGAGCTATCCATGTTCATATCATACTTCTACGCATGTGATCTCTTTTAGCTTAGTTCAATGCATTGTAAGGTTAGTTTGACATGAGAAAGTGTACTAATCCGCCTTCAGGTGGTGTTATAGGTTGCAACACAGTCATTCGTTGAGTTATAAAGCCAAGCTTGATCATTGGAGCTATCCATGTTCATATCATACTTCTACGCATGTGATTTCTTTTAGCTTAGTTCAGTGCCATGTTTAGTTTGGCATGAGAAAGTGTGCTAATACGACTTCGGGTGGTGTAATAGGTTGCAACACGGTCATTCTTCCCTTAATTTAGAAGTTATTCCAATTGGTGAACCCGCAATGAGCTACATTCGTTGAGTTATAAAGCCGAGCTTGATTATTGGAGCTATCCATGTTCATATCATACTTCTACGCATGTGATCTCTTAAAGCTTAGTTCAATGCAATGTAAAGTTTGACATGAGAAAGTGTGGTTATCCGACTTCAGGTGGTGTTATAGGTTGCAACACAATCATTCTTTGAATTATAAAGCCGAGCTTTATCATTGGAGCTATCCATGTTCATATCATACTTCTACGCATTGATCTCTTTTAGCTTAGTTTAATGCAATGTTTAGTTTGACATGAGAAAGTGTGGTAATTTGACTTCGGGTAGTGTTATAGGTTGCAACACGGTCATTCTTCCCTTAATCTAGAAGCTATTCCGATTGGTGAACCTGTCCTGAGCTACATTCGTTGAGTTATAAAGCCGAGCTTGATCATTGGAGCTATCCATGTTCATGTCATACTTCTACGCATGTGATCTCTTTTAGCTTAGTTCAATGCATTGTAAGGTTAGTTTGACATGAGAAAGCGTGTTAGAATTTGAAGAGTAACTTGCGGAAGTATGAAGAAGAGAGTGAGGGACCGAGAATAAGAGAGAGAGAGAGTTAATCCATAATTTTCATTTTTTAAAAATGGTTAAGTTACATATGTTGTCTTACAACCTATTTAAAGAGAAACAAAAGGTGAGTAACGGTCTTATTCTTCTGCCGCAGCCCTTGGTGGTCTTCGAGGGTGAAAGGGACATGTGGAGATCCCAAGGTGAAAGTGACTTGAGCCTACAAGTCCTTTTCTTCTCGGTCTTGGCAAAAGGAGGAGAGTCACATGTTTCTTAGAGTTCCAACGGTCATGTGCCTCTCCTTAGGACTCAACCAAACCTTCGTAACTGATCTCTAGCCCATAAGGAAGCCAAGTCTTCATTATTCAAAACGTTGACTTTTCTTGGTCGGCCGTTGACCGTACCGCGGGACATGGTTCCTCGGTCCTGGGGTAAGAGATCCTCGACCCGCGGTACATGGACCTCGGTCCTTCTCCATCCCGCAGTACATGGTCCGACCCGGGGTAAGTGATCCTCGACCTGCGGTACATGATCCTCGGTCATTAGCCTTCCCGTTGTGTACCACCCGACTGTTGACTTCTGCTGTTACCGTTGACCCGTCCGCCAGTGCACGATCCTCCTACCCGCGGTAAGCCTTCTCTCGACCCACAGTCCATGTCTCTCGACCCTCGGCCTTCCCGCGGTACATAGCCCGATATGTTGACTTTGCTGCTGCCGTTGACCCTACCCGCGGTACGCGTCCTTCCAACCCTTGGTACGAATTCCTCGACCCCGGTACACGATCCTCGACCATCAGCCTTACCACGATCCGTGACCCGATATGTTGACTTTCCTTGTTGCCGTTGACCCGACCCTTGTCTTATGTTTTCTCGACCCGTGGTTAGTGCCTCTCGACCCGATGCCTTCCCGCGGTACGTAGAACCCGACCATCGACTTTCAACCTTCCGTTGACTTTATTTGGACTTTATTATTTATTCATCTTGATCAATACTCCCCCTCAAGCTTAACCATAAATGGACATGTTGGTTAAGATTGGAAGACCCGAGATCTACACCTCATTAAAAACCTTGGAGAGAAAACCACATGGGACAAAACTCATCCAAGGGAAAAAGAGTGTGCATTTCCCGGGAAAGGGAACCTTTGATCAAGGTCTTGTGAGGTCCACGAGTCCAAGCTTGTTGTAGATGTGATCACAAACTTTGAGACTCGCGGCTTTGGTGAAGATGTCCGCCAATTGATCTTCACTCCTTGTGTAGCACGGAAGAGTTATTCCTTCCTCAATCTTCTCCCGGACCTTATGGCAATCTATCTCAATGTGCTTGGTCCGTTCATGGAACACGGAGTTTGATGCAATGTGTATTGCGGCTTGATTGTCACAATGAATGGTGATTGGCTTGTTGGATTCCATACCAAGATCTTTGAGGAGAGCCTTTAGCCATGTTACTTCATTTGTTAGCTTTCTCATTGCTCGGTATTCGGCCTCGGCACTTGAGCAAGAGACAACCTTTTGCTTCTTGGTCTTCCAAGTTACCAAGTTCCCTCCAATGAATGTACAATACCCGGTTGTGGACTTCCTATCATTCCGATCGCCGGCCCAATCCGCATCACAATACCCCACGATCTCGGTGTTGTTGTTCTTCCCCATCCATATACCACGGCCCGGGCCTCCTTTGAGATATCTCAAGATCCGTTCCACCATGTTCCAATGGTATACCGTGGGGACTTGCATGTGTTGACTCACTTGATTCACGGCATAGCATATGTCCGGTCTTGTGATCGTCAAGTAGATAAGTTTCCCCACAAGTCTTCGGTATTGAGGTGGATTGTCATATGGCTCATCGTCTTTCTCCCCCTTTCGACTGACCTTGTAGCCATCCTCAAGTGGTGTCTTGGCTGGTTTAGACCCTATCTTCCCTGTTTCACGCAAAAGATCAAGAGTATACTTTCTTTGAGAAAGGAAGAGGCCATCCTTAGAACGGCACACTTCAATTCCTAGAAAGTATTTTAGTTCACCAAGGTCTTTAATATCAAACACGGATTTAAGATAGGTTTTGGTGGAGGAGATACCGTCCTTATCATTGCCCGTAATGATCAAGTCATCCACATAGATGAGAACCACAATTGTACCCTTCGGGCCGTGTGACGTGAATAGTGTGTGGTCGGCTTCGGACTTGGTGAACCCTCTTTCCTTTAGTGTGGCACTAAGCTTGTGATACCAAGCTCTTGGTGATTGCTTGAGTCCATAGATAGCCTTCTTAAGACGTAACACTCTTCCGGGTTGGACCGTATCCTCAAGTCCGGGAGGTGGATACATGTAAACTTCATCTTCGAGCTCACCTTGGAGGAAGGCGTTCTTGACGTCCATTTGCCATAGCTCCCACTCAAGGTTGGTGGCCACGGATAGTACAACTCGTACCGTGTGGAGTTTGGCTACGGGTGCAAACGTATCGGTGTAATCCTCACCGTATGTTTGGGTGAAACCGCGGGCAACAAGGCGGGCCTTGTGGCGTTCTATGTCACCATTGCTTTTGTACTTGATGGTGAATATCCACCGTGACGTGACTGCCTTCTTCCCTGGGGGCAAGTCCGTTTCAACCCATGTATGGTTCCGTTCCATGGCTCCTCTTTCGGCACCAACCGCGTCTCGCCACACCTTGTGTTCCTTGGCCTCTTCATATGTCTTAGGTATCTGCTCAAGATCAAGTTTACCAAGGAAAGATCGATGTTCATATGGCACAAGGTCAAGAGAACAAACCGTTTGGATCGGATGAGCCACGGCCTTATTGTTGTAGTAGACCCAGGTATTGACCCAATTTGAGGGGTCTTTCCGGAGTCTAGTGCTTCTTCTTAACGGAGGCGGTGATGGTGTTGGTAGGTCTTCCGTTTGATCATGTTCGGAGGCATTGTGTTCCTCCGATGGTTCATTTCCATGTGGCCCGGGTCGTTCATGTCGATCGTGAGGATGCTCATTCATGTGTCCGGGTGATCCGGCTGTATCTCCGGACCGCTCCATCCGACTGCGTTCCAATTCCTCGGATGGTTCTTGAGGTACTCCCGGATTGGATTCATTCTTTTTCTCACTCACCGAGCCGCCTCCTTGAAGACCCTCTAGAACATTTTTAAGGATTTCCGCCCTATCCGATGCGTGATTGGCAAGGTCTTTGAGTTCATCCCAATTCTCCATATCATGGTAGCCTTTGTCCTCGATGAATTTCACATCCCTTGAGACCATGATTCTCCTTGTTACCGGGTTGTAACATTTGTATCCTTTTTGAGTTGTTGAGTAGCCAAGGAACATGCATCTTGTGCTTTTCTCATCCAACTTGTCCCTAAATTCTCTTGGTACTAACACATAGCAAACACACCCAAAAACTCGTAAGTGATTAAGTGATGGTTTTGTCTTGTTTAGTACCTCAAATGGCGACTTGTCTTGGAGTATTTTTGTTGGTGTCCGATTGATTAGGTAACACGCGGTCATCACGGCATCACTCCAAAATTTTTTTGGAACGCTTGTATGAAACATCATGGATCTCGTCACTTCCATTAAGTGGCGATTTTTCCTTTCCGCAACTCCATTTTGTTGAGGAGTGTATGGACAGCTTGTTTGGTGCTCTATTCCGTTCTTTGCTAGGTATTGTTTGAACCTTTGACTTGTGTACTCTCCACCATTGTCCGATCTCAAGCTTTTCACATTAGAATTATAGTGATTAGTGACATATGTGTGAAAATTCACAAATGCATCATAGACACGATCTTTTGATGGTAAGAGAGTTAGCCAAGTGTACTTTGATTTTTCATCTATGAATGTCACAAAGTATTTTTGATTGTCTCTAGATAAACAAGGTGAAGACCAAACATCCGAATGAACTAATTCAAAGCATTTTTCATAACTAGAATTCGATTTGGGAAAAACGGTCTTACAATGTTTACCACGGATACATGCCTCACATTCAAGATTGTTAAATGTACTACTTGGTAACATTAATTCAAAGGCCCTACTATGAGGATGGCCTAATCTAGCATGCCAAATGACATTAAAACTACTAGCAACTACGGAATTTAAAGCATTAGATAAGGTAGGAGAATTCTTTGTGTCTCCAAGCACATAAAGTCCTCCTTGAGTCACTCCACTTCCAAGTATGGATCCGGTCTCAATATCCTGAAATTTTACATCATTAGGACTAAAGATAGCATTACACTTTAAATCATTAGTCGTCTTATGAACCGAGAGAAGATTGGATGTAAATTTCGGAAGATAAAAGGCTTTGCTATTCTTTTTAAATACTTTTAAGTCTCCAATACCCTCTAAGGGAACCTTGTGGCCATTTGCAACAATCACGTTGCCCATAGCCGGTTTGATGTTGTGAATTAGACTCGGATCGCAAATCATATGATGAGATGCACCCGAGTCCACAACTAAGGGTTTTGGAGTTTTTATTGTAAGTAAAGCGTTACCGGATTCCTTAAGTTGGGTGAGAGACTTGATGAGAGAATCCAAGTTGAGACGCCTCTCCGCCTCTTGTATAGTCGCGGTGTGGGCAAGGCCAGAGTCCACGTCCATTGGCGAGGGTCCGTTGCTTGGTTCGGAATTGTTTGATTCATCCGATGGCTTGACATTGTTGGCCCGAGGATGATCTTTGAATTTATTTGGCTTGAGGTGTGGGTGGAGGATCCAACATTTATCCTTGTGGTGTCCTTTCTTCTTGCAATGGTCACACATCAAGTTCTTCCTATCCGTTGGCTTGTATACACCCTTGTTTGCCACGGCAAGTTCTCCTAGACCTCCAAAGAGTCCAAGGCTTCCTTTTTCCTTTTGGATCCGAGCACATACCTCATCAAGGTCTGGAAGTTTGTCATCCCGTAGTATGTGAACGATGAGGTTGTTATACTTCGGACTTAATGTAAGGAGAAGGCTAAAGACCCGATCTTCTTCACGTCTTTTGTTGAGAACTTCCGGATCGGTTGTGATTGGGCGAAGCATCTCAAGCTCGGCCCAAAGTGCACGCCACTTCCCATAGTGTGACGTGAACTCAATGTCGTCTTGACTTAGGACATTGATAGCTTTTTGTACTTCAAAGACTCGGGTAAAGTTTGATATATTACCGAATACCTTTTTGAGAGTCTCCCAAAGTTCCTTGGCCGTCTCGCAATATGAGTAGGATTCATGAATCGGCGGATCAAGTGAACTTTGAATGATGGCCATCACCACCTGATCTTCTTGAAACCATTTGTTGTTGTCTCCGGAGACCACCACTTGTTCCCCATCCACATTCGTGACTTGGTTTGGTGCGGCCCCGAGCTCAACATGTTCCCATAGGCCACGACCACATAGGATGGTCTTGGCATTCCTTGACCATAAGAGGTAGTTTGGTCCTTTTAGGGTAACATGAACACCGAGAGATTTGAAGCTTTCCATGTTTACACACCGAACACGCTATAGACCGCTGGATAAAAGTGATTTTGAGAGAAAGAAAGAGATTTGTTCGGTTGAAGTGATTGAGAATGCGAAGATTGAGCTAGATTAGAAGAGAAATGGAGTGAAATATGATCTTGTGCTCTGATACCATGTTAGAATTTGAAGAGTAACTTGCGGAAGTATGAAGAAGAGAGTGAGGGACCGAGAATAAGAGAGAGAGAGAGTTAATCCATAATTTTCATTTTTTAAAAATGGTTAAGTTACATATGTTGTCTTACAACCTATTTAAAGAGAAACAAAAGGTGAGTAACGGTCTTATTCTTCTGCCGCAGCCCTTGGTGGTCTTCGAGGGTGAAAGGGACATGTGGAGATCCCAAGGTGAAAGTGACTTGAGCCTACAAGTCCTTTTCTTCTCGGTCTTGGCAAAAGGAGGAGAGTCACATGTTTCTTAGAGTTCCAACGGTCATGTGCCTCTCCTTAGGACTCAACCAAACCTTCGTAACTGATCTCTAGCCCATAAGGAAGCCAAGTCTTCATTATTCAAAACGTTGACTTTTCTTGGTCGGCCGTTGACCGTACCGCGGGACATGGTTCCTCGGTCCTGGGGTAAGAGATCCTCGACCCGCGGTACATGGACCTCGGTCCTTCTCCATCCCGCAGTACATGGTCCGACCCGGGGTAAGTGATCCTCGACCTGCGGTACATGATCCTCGGTCATTAGCCTTCTCGTTGTGTACCACCCGACTGTTGACTTCTGCTGTTACCGTTGACCCGTCCGCCAGTGCACGATCCTCCTACCCGCGGTAAGCCTTCTCTCGACCCACAGTCCATGTCTCTCGACCCTCGGCCTTCCCGCGGTACATAGCCCGATATGTTGACTTTGCTGCTGCCGTTGACCCTACCCGCGGTACGCGTCCTTCCAACCCTTGGTACGAATTCCTCGACCCCGGTACACGATCCTCGACCATCAGCCTTACCACGATCCGTGACCCGATATGTTGACTTTCCTTGTTGCCGTTGACCCGACCCTTGTCTTATGTTTTCTCGACCCGTGGTTAGTGCCTCTCGACCCGATGCCTTCCCGCGGTACGTAGAACCCGACCATCGACTTTCAACCTTCCGTTGACTTTATTTGGACTTTATTATTTATTCATCTTGATCAATAAAGCGTACTAATCCGCCTTCAGGTGGTGTTATAGGTTGCAACACGGTCATTCTTCCCTTAATTTAGAAGCTATTCCGATTGGTGAACCCGCAATGAGCTACATTCGTTGAGTTATAAAGCCGAGCTTGATTATTGGAGCTATCCATGTTCATATCATACTTCTACGCATGTGATCTCTTAAAACTTAGTTCAATGCAATGTAAAGTTTGACATGAGAAAGTGTGCTAATCCGACTTCAGGTGGTGTTATAGGTTGCAACACAGTCATTCGTTGAGTTATAAAGCCGAACTTTATCATTGGAGCTAGCCATGTTCATATCATACTTCTACGCATGTGATCTCTTTTAACTTAGTTCAATGCAATGTTTAGTTTGACATGAGAAAGTGTAGTAATTTGACTTCGGGTAGTGTTATAGGTTGCAACACGGTCATTCGTCCCTTAATCTAGAAGCTATTCCGATTGGTGAACCTGTCCTGAGCTACATTCGTTGAGTTATAAAGCCGAGCTTGATCATTGGAGCTATCCATGTTCATGTCATACTTCTACGCATGTGATCTCTTTTAGCTTAGTTCAATGCATTGTAAGGTTAGTTTGACATGAGAAAGCGTACTAATCCGCCTTCAGGTGGTGTTATAGGTTGCAACACAGTCATTCGTTGAGTTATAAAGCCAAGCTTGATCATTGGAGCTATCCATGTTCATATCATACTTCTACGCATGTGATCTCTTTTAGCTTAGTTCAGTGCCATGTTTAGTTTGGCATGAGAAAGTGTGCTAATACGACTTCGGGTGGTGTAATAGGTTGCAACACGGTCATTCTTCCCTTAATTTAGAAGCTATTCCGATTGGTGAACCCGCAATGAGCTACATTCGTTGAGTTATAAAGCCGAGCTTGATTATTGGAGCTATCCATGTTCATATCATACTTCTACGCATGTGATCTCTTAAAACTTAGTTCAATGCAATGTAAAGTTTGACATGAGAAAGTGTGCTAATCCGACTTCAGGTGGTGTTATAGGTTGCAACACAGTCATTCGTTGAGTTATAAAGCCGAACTTTATCATTGGAGCTAGCCATGTTCATATCATACTTCTACGCATGTGATCTCTTTTAGCTTAGTTCAATGCAATGTTTAGTTTGACATGAGAAAGTGTAGTAATTTGACTTCGGGTAGTGTTATAGGTTGCAACACGGTCATTCGTCCCTTAATCTAGAAGCTATTCCGATTGGTGAACCCTTCCTGAGCTACATTCGTTGAATTATAAAGCCGAGCTTGATCATTGGAGCTATCCATGTTCATATCATACTTCTACGCATGTGATCTCTTTTACCTTAGTTCAATGCAATGTTTAGTTTGACATGAGAACGTGTACTCATCCGACTTCGTGTGGTGTAATAGGTTGCACCACGGTCATTCTTCCCTTAATCCAGAAGCTATTCCGATTGGTAAACCCGCAATGAGCTACATTCGTTGAGTTATAAAGCCGAGCTTGATCATTGGAGCTATCGATGTTCATATCATACTTCTACACATGTAATCTCTTTTAGCTTAGTTCAATGCAATGTTTAGTTTGACATGAGAACGTGTACTAATCCGACTTCGTGTGGTGTAATAGGTTGCAACACGGTCATTCTTCCCTTAATCCAGAAGCTATTCTGATTGGTTAATCCGCAATGAGCTACATTCGTTGAGTTATAAAGCCGAGCTTGATCATTGGAGCTATCGATGTTCATATCATACTTCTACGCATGTGATCTCTTTTAGCTTACTTCAATGCAATGTTTAGTTTGACATGAGAACGTGTACTAATCCGACTTCGTGTGGTGTAATAGGTTGCAACACGGTCATTCTTCCCTTAATCCAGAAGCTATTCTGATTGGTAAACCCACAATGAGCTACATTCATTGAGTTATAAAGCCGAGCTTGATCATTGGAGCTATCCATGTTCATATCATACTTCTACGCATGTGATCTCTTTTAGCTTAGTTCAATGCAATGTTTAGTTTGACATGAGAAAGTGTGCTAATCCGACTTCGCGTGGTGTAATAGGTAGCAACACGGTCATTCTTCCCTTAATCTAGAAGTTATTCCAATTGGTGAACCCGCAATGAGCTACATTCGTTGAGTTATAAAGCCGAGCTTGATTATTGGAGCTATCCATGTTCATATCATACTTCTACGCATGTGATCTCTTAAAACTTAGTTCAATGCAATGTAAAGTTTGACATGAGAAAGTGTGCTAATCCGACTTCAGGTGGTGTTATAGGTTGCAACACAGTCATTCGTTGAGTTATAAAGCCGAACTTTATCATTGGAGCTAGCCATGTTCATATCATACTTCTACGCATGTGATCTCTTTTAGCTTAGTTCAATGCAATGTTTAGTTTGAGATGAGAAAGTGTAGTAATTTGACTTCGGGTAGTGTTATAGGTTGCAACACGGTCATTCGTCCCTTAATCTAGAAGCTATTCCGATTGGTGAACCTGTCCTGAGCTACATTCGTTGAGTTATAAAGCCGAGCTTGATCATTGGAGCTATCCATGTTCATGTCATACTTCTACGCATGTGATCTCTTTTAGCTTAGTTCAATGCATTGTAAGGTTAGTGTGACATGAGAAAGCGTACTAATCCGCCTTCAGGTGGTGTTATAGGTTGCAACACAGTCATTCGTTGAGTTATAAAGCCAAGCTTGATCATTGGAGCTATCCATGTTCATATCATACTTCTACGCATGTGATCTCTCTTAGCTTAGTTCAGTGCCATGTTTAGTTTGGCATGAGAAAGTGTGCTAATACGACTTCGGGTGGTGTAATAGGTTGCAACACGGTCATTCTTCCCTTAATTTAGAAGCTATTCCGATTGGTGAACCCGCAATGAGCTACATTCGTTGAGTTATAAAGCCGAGCTTCATTATTGGAGCTATCCATGTTCATATCATACTTCTACGCATGTGATCTCTTAAAACTTAGTTCAATGCAATGTAAAGTTTGACATGAGAAAGTGTGCTAATCCGACTTCAGGTGGTGTTATAGGTTGCAACACAGTCATTCGTTGAGTTATAAAGCCGAACTTTATCATTGGAGCTAGCCATGTTCATATCATACTTCTACGCATGTGATCTCTTTTAGCTTAGTTCAATGCAATGTTTAGTTTGACATGAGAAAGTGTAGTAATTTGACTTCGGGTAGTGTTATAGGTTGCAACACGGTCATTCGTCCCTTAATCTAGAAGCTATTCCGATTGGTGAACCCTTCCTGAGCTACATTCGTTGAATTATAAAGCCGAGCTTGATCATTGGAGCTATCCATGTTCATATCATACTTCTACGCATGTGATCTCTTTTACCTTAGTTCAATGCAATGTTTAGTTTGACATGAGAACGTGTACTCATCCGACTTCGTGTGGTGTAATAGGTTGCACCACGGTCATTCTTCCCTTAATCCAGAAGCTATTCCGATTGGTAAACCCGCAATGAGCTACATTCGTTGAGTTATAAAGCCGAGCTTGATCATTGGAGCTATCGATGTTCATATCATACTTCTACACATGTAATCTCTTTTAGCTTAGTTCAATGCAATGTTTAGTTTGACATGAGAACGTGTACTAATCCGACTTCGTGTGGTGTAATAGGTTGCAACACGGTCATTCTTCCCTTAATCCAGAAGCTATTCTGATTGGTTAATCCGCAATGAGCTACATTCGTTGAGTTATAAAGCCGAGCTTGATCATTGGAGCTATCGATGTTCATATCATACTTCTACGCATGTGATCTCTTTTAGCTTACTTCAATGCAATGTTTAGTTTGACATGAGAACGTGTACTAATCCGACTTCGTGTGGTGTAATAGGTTGCAACACGGTCATTCTTCCCTTAATCCAGAAGCTATTCTGATTGGTAAACCCACAATGAGCTACATTCATTGAGTTATAAAGCCGAGCTTGATCATTGGAGCTATCCATGTTCATATCATACTTCTACGCATGTGATCTCTTTTAGCTTAGTTCAATGCAATGTTTAGTTTGACATGAGAAAGTGTGCTAATCCGACTTCGCGTGGTGTAATAGGTAGCAACACGGTCATTCTTCCCTTAATCTAGAAGTTATTCCAATTGGTGAACCCGCAATGAGCTACATTCGTTGAGTTATAAAGCCGAGCTTGATTATTGGAGCTATCCATGTTCATATCATACTTCTACGCATGTGATCTCTTAAAACTTAGTTCAATGCAATGTAAAGTTTGACATGAGAAAGTGTGCTAATCCGACTTCAGGTGGTGTTATAGGTTGCAACACAGTCATTCGTTGAGTTATAAAGCCGAACTTTATCATTGGAGCTAGCCATGTTCATATCATACTTCTACGCATGTGATCTCTTTTAGCTTAGTTCAATGCAATGTTTAGTTTGAGATGAGAAAGTGTAGTAATTTGACTTCGGGTAGTGTTATAGGTTGCAACACGGTCATTCGTCCCTTAATCTAGAAGCTATTCCGATTGGTGAACCTGTCCTGAGCTACATTCGTTGAGTTATAAAGCCGAGCTTGATCATTGGAGCTATCCATGTTCATGTCATACTTCTACGCATGTGATCTCTTTTAGCTTAGTTCAATGCATTGTAAGGTTAGTGTGACATGAGAAAGCGTACTAATCCGCCTTCAGGTGGTGTTATAGGTTGCAACACAGTCATTCGTTGAGTTATAAAGCCAAGCTTGATCATTGGAGCTATCCATGTTCATATCATACTTCTACGCATGTGATCTCTCTTAGCTTAGTTCAGTGCCATGTTTAGTTTGGCATGAGAAAGTGTGCTAATACGACTTCGGGTGGTGTAATAGGTTGCAACACGGTCATTCTTCCCTTAATTTAGAAGCTATTCCGATTGGTGAACCCGCAATGAGCTACATTCGTTGAGTTATAAAGCCGAGCTTGATTATTGGAGCTATCCATGTTCATATCATACTTCTACGCATGTGATCTCTTAAAACTTAGTTCAATGCAATGTAAAGTTTGACATGAGAAAGTGTGCTAATCCGACTTCAGGTGGTGTTATAGGTTGCAACACAGTCATTCGTTGAGTTATAAAGCCGAACTTTATCATTGGAGCTAGCCATGTTCATATCATACTTCTACGCATGTGATCTCTTTTAGCTTAGTTCAATGCAATGTTTAGTTTGACATGAGAAAGTGTAGTAATTTGACTTCGGGTAGTGTTATAGGTTGCAACACGGTCATTCGTCCCTTAATCTAGAAGCTATTCCGATTGGTGAACCCTTCCTGAGCTACATTCGTTGAATTATAAAGCCGAGCTTGATCATTGGAGCTATCCATGTTCATATCATACTTCTACGCATGTGATCTCTTTTACCTTAGTTCAATGCAATGTTTAGTTTGACATGAGAACGTGTACTCATCCGACTTCGTGTGGTGTAATAGGTTGCACCACGGTCATTCTTCCCTTAATCCAGAAGCTATTCCGATTGGTAAACCCGCAATGAGCTACATTCGTTGAGTTATAAAGCCGAGCTTGATCATTGGAGCTATCGATGTTCATATCATACTTCTACACATGTAATCTCTTTTAGCTTAGTTCAATGCAATGTTTAGTTTGACATGAGAACGTGTACTAATCCGACTTCGTGTGGTGTAATAGGTTGCAACACGGTCATTCTTCCCTTAATCCAGAAGCTATTCTGATTGGTTAATCCGCAATGAGCTACATTCGTTGAGTTATAAAGCCGAGCTTGATCATTGGAGCTATCGATGTTCATATCATACTTCTACGCATGTGATCTCTTTTAGCTTACTTCAATGCAATGTTTAGTTTGACATGAGAACGTGTACTAATCCGACTTCGTGTGGTGTAATAGGTTGCAACACGGTCATTCTTCCCTTAATCCAGAAGCTATTCTGATTGGTAAACCCACAATGAGCTACATTCATTGAGTTATAAAGCCGAGCTTGATCATTGGAGCTATCCATGTTCATATCATACTTCTACGCATGTGATCTCTTTTAGCTTAGTTCAATGCAATGTTTAGTTTGACATGAGAAAGTGTGCTAATCCGACTTCGCGTGGTGTAATAGGTAGCAACACGGTCATTCTTCCCTTAATCTAGAAGTTATTCCAATTGGTGAACCCGCAATGAGCTACATTCGTTGAGTTATAAAGCCGAGCTTGATTATTGGAGCTATCCATGTTCATATCATACTTCTACGCATGTGATCTCTTAAAACTTAGTTCAATGCAATGTAAAGTTTGACATGAGAAAGTGTGCTAATCCGACTTCAGGTGGTGTTATAGGTTGCAACACAGTCATTCGTTGAGTTATAAAGCCGAACTTTATCATTGGAGCTAGCCATGTTCATATCATACTTCTACGCATGTGATCTCTTTTAGCTTAGTTCAATGCAATGTTTAGTTTGACATGAGAAAGTGTAGTAATTTGACTTCGGGTAGTGTTATAGGTTGCAACACGGTCATTCGTCCCTTAATCTAGAAGCTATTCCGATTGGTGAACCTGTCCTGAGCTACATTCGTTGAGTTATAAAGCCGAGCTTGATCATTGGAGCTATCCATGTTCATGTCATACTTCTACGCATGTGATCTCTTTTAGCTTAGTTCAATGCATTGTAAGGTTAGTTTGACATGAGAAAGCGTACTAATCCGCCTTCAGGTGGTGTTATAGGTTGCAACACAGTCATTCGTTGAGTTATAAAGCCAAGCTTGATCATTGGAGCTATCCATGTTCATATCATACTTCTACGCATGTGATCTCTCTTAGCTTAGTTCAGTGCCATGTTTAGTTTGGCATGAGAAAGTGTGCTAATACGACTTCGGGTGGTGTAATAGGTTGCAACACGGTCATTCTTCCCTTAATTTAGAAGCTATTCCGATTGGTGAACCCGCAATGAGCTACATTCGTTGAGTTATAAAGCCGAGCTTCATTATTGGAGCTATCCATGTTCATATCATACTTCTACGCATGTGATCTCTTAAAACTTAGTTCAATGCAATGTAAAGTTTGACATGAGAAAGTGTGCTAATCCGACTTCAGGTGGTGTTATAGGTTGCAACACAGTCATTCGTTGAGTTATAAAGCCGAACTTTATCATTGGAGCTAGCCATGTTCATATCATACTTCTACGCATGTGATCTCTTTTAGCTTAGTTCAATGCAATGTTTAGTTTGACATGAGAAAGTGTAGTAATTTGACTTCGGGTAGTGTTATAGGTTGCAACACGGTCATTCGTCCCTTAATCTAGAAGCTATTCCGATTGGTGAATCCTTCCTGAGCTACATTCGTTGAATTATAAAGCCGAGCTTGATCATTGGAGCTATCCATGTTCATATCATACTTCTACGCATGTGATCTCTTTTACCTTAGTTCAATGCAATGTTTAGTTTGACATGAGAACGTGTACTAATCCGACTTCGTGTGGTGTAATAGGTTGCACCACGGTCATTCTTCCCTTAATCCAGAAGCTATTCCGATTGGTAAACCCGCAATGAGCTACATTCGTTGAGTTATAAAGCCGAGCTTGATCATTGGAGCTATCGATGTTCATATCATACTTCTACACATGTAATCTCTTTTAGCTTAGTTCAATGCAATGTTTAGTTTGACATGAGAACGTGTACTAATCCGACTTCGTGTGGTGTAATAGGTTGCAACACGGTCATTCTTCCCTTAATCCAGAAGCTATTCTGATTGGTTAATCCGCAATGAGCTACATTCGTTGAGTTATAAAGCTGAGCTTGATCATTGGAGCTATCGATGTTCATATCATACTTCTACGCATGTGATCTCTTTTAGCTTACTTCAATGCAATGTTTAGTTTGACATGAGAACGTGTACTAATCCGACTTCGTGTGGTGTAATAGGTTGCAACACGGTCATTCTTCCCTTAATCCAGAAGCTATTCTGATTGGTAAACCCACAATGAGCTACATTCATTGAGTTATAAAGCCGAGCTTGATCATTGGAGCTATCCATGTTCATATCATACTTCTACGCATGTGATCTCTTTTAGCTTAGTTCAATGCAATGTTTAGTTTGACATGAGAAAGTGTGCTAATCCGACTTCGCGTGGTGTAATAGGTAGCAACACGGTCATTCTTCCCTTAATCTAGAAGTTATTCCAATTGGTGAACCCGCAATGAGCTACATTCGTTGAGTTATAAAGCCGAGCTTGATTATTGGAGCTATCCATGTTCATATCATACTTCTACGCATGTGATCTCTTAAAACTTAGTTCAATGCAATGTAAAGTTTGACATGAGAAAGTGTGCTAATCCGACTTCAGGTGGTGTTATAGGTTGCAACACAGTCATTCGTTGAGTTATAAAGCCGAACTTTATCATTGGAGCTAGCCATGTTCATATCATACTTCTACGCATGTGATCTCTTTTAGCTTAGTTCAATGCAATGTTTAGTTTGACATGAGAAAGTGTAGTAATTTGACTTCGGGTAGTGTTATAGGTTGCAACACGGTCATTCGTCCCTTAATCTAGAAGCTATTCCGATTGGTGAACCTGTCCTGAGCTACATTCGTTGAGTTATAAAGCCGAGCTTGATCATTGGAGCTATCCATGTTCATGTCATACTTCTACGCATGTGATCTCTTTTAGCTTAGTTCAATGCATTGTAAGGTTAGTTTGACATGAGAAAGCGTACTAATCCGCCTTCAGGTGGTGTTATAGGTTGCAACACAGTCATTCGTTGAGTTATAAAGCCAAGCTTGATCATTGGAGCTATCCATGTTCATATCATACTTCTACGCATGTGATCTCTTTTAGATTAGTTCAGTGCCATGTTTAGTTTGGCATGAGAAAGTGTGTTAATACGACTTCGGGTGGTGTAATAGGTTGCAACACGGTCATTCTTCCCTTAATTTAGAACCTATTCCAATTGGTGAACCCGCAATGAGCTACATTCGTTGAGTTATAAAGCCGAGCTTGATCATTGGAGCTATCCATGTTCATGTCATACTTCTACGCATGTGATCTCTTTTAGCTTAGTTCAATGCATTGTAAGGTTAGTTTGACATGAGAAAGCGTACTAATCCGCCTTCAGGTGGTGTTATAGGTTGCAACACAGTCATTCGTTGAGTTATAAAGCCAAGCTTGATCATTGGAGCTATCCATGTTCATATCATACTTCTACGCATGTGATCTCTCTTAGCTTAGTTCAGTGCCATGTTTAGTTTGGCATGAGAAAGTGTGCTAATACGACTTCGGGTGGTGTAATAGGTTGCAACACGGTCATTCTTCCCTTAATTTAGAAGCTATTCCGATTGGTGAACCCGCAATGAGCTACATTCGTTGAGTTATAAAGCCGAGCTTCATTATTGGAGCTATCCATGTTCATATCATACTTCTACGCATGTGATCTCTTAAAACTTAGTTCAATGCAATGTAAAGTTTGACATGAGAAAGTGTGCTAATCCGACTTCAGGTGGTGTTATAGGTTGCAACACAGTCATTCGTTGAGTTATAAAGCCGAACTTTATCATTGGAGCTAGCCATGTTCATATCATACTTCTACGCATGTGATCTCTTTTAGCTTAGTTCAATGCAATGTTTAGTTTGACATGAGAAAGTGTAGTAATTTGACTTCGGGTAGTGTTATAGGTTGCAACACGGTCATTCGTCCCTTAATCTAGAAGCTATTCCGATTGGTGAACCCTTCCTGAGCTACATTCGTTGAATTATAAAGCCGAGCTTGATCATTGGAGCTATCCATGTTCATATCATACTTCTACGCATGTGATCTCTTTTACCTTAGTTCAATGCAATGTTTAGTTTGACATGAGAACGTGTACTCATCCGACTTCGTGTGGTGTAATAGGTTGCACCACGGTCATTCTTCCCTTAATCCAGAAGCTATTCCGATTGGTAAACCCGCAATGAGCTACATTCGTTGAGTTATAAAGCCGAGCTTGATCATTGGAGCTATCGATGTTCATATCATACTTCTACACATGTAATCTCTTTTAGCTTAGTTCAATGCAATGTTTAGTTTGACATGAGAACGTGTACTAATCCGACTTCGTGTGGTGTAATAGGTTGCAACACGGTCATTCTTCCCTTAATCCAGAAGCTATTCTGATTGGTTAATCCGCAATGAGCTACATTCGTTGAGTTATAAAGCCGAGCTTGATCATTGGAGCTATCGATGTTCATATCATACTTCTACGCATGTGATCTCTTTTAGCTTACTTCAATGCAATGTTTAGTTTGACATGAGAACGTGTACTAATCCGACTTCGTGTGGTGTAATAGGTTGCAACACGGTCATTCTTCCCTTAATCCAGAAGCTATTCTGATTGGTAAACCCACAATGAGCTACATTCATTGAGTTATAAAGCCGAGCTTGATCATTGGAGCTATCCATGTTCATGTCATACTTCTACGCATGTGATCTCTTTTAGCTTAGTTCAATGCATTGTAAGGTTAGTTTGACATGAGAAAGCGTACTAATCCGCCTTCAGGTGGTGTTATAGGTTGCAACACAGTCATTCGTTGAGTTATAAAGCCAAGCTTGATCATTGGAGCTATCCATGTTCATATCATACTTCTACGCATGTGATCTCTTTTAGCTTAGTTCAGTGCCATGTTTAGTTTGGCATGAGAAAGTGTGCTAATACGACTTCGGGTGGTGTAATAGGTTGCAACACGGTCATTCTTCCCTTAATTTAGAAGCTATTCCGATTGGTGAACCCGCATTGAGCTACATTCGTTGAGTTATAAAGCCGAGCTTGATTATTGGAGCTATCCATGTTCATATCATTCTTCTACGCATGTGATCTCTTAAAACTTAGTTCAATGCAATGTAAAGTTTGACATGAGAAAGTGTGCTAATCCGACTTCAGGTGGTGTTATAGGTTGCAACACAGTCATTCGTTGAGTTATAAAGCCGAACTTTATCATTGGAGCTAGCCATGTTCATATCATACTTCTACGCATGTGATCTCTTTTAGCTTAGTTCAATGCAATGTTTAGTTTGACATGAGAAAGTGTAGTAATTTGACTTCGGGTAGTGTTATAGGTTGCAACACGGTCATTCGTCCCTTAATCTAGAAGCTATTCCGATTGGTGAACCCTTCCTGAGCTACATTCGTTGAATTATAAAGCCGAGCTTGATCATTGGAGCTATCCATGTTCATATCATACTTCTACGCATGTGATCTCTTTTACCTTAGTTCAATGCAATGTTTAGTTTGACATGAGAACGTGTACTCATCCGACTTCGTGTGGTGTAATAGGTTGCACCACGGTCATTCTTCCCTTAATCCAGAAGCTATTCCGATTGGTAAACCCACAATGAGCTACATTCGTTGAGTTATAAAGCCGAGCTTGATCATTGGAGCTATCGATGTTCATATCATACTTCTACACATGTAATCTCTTTTAGCTTAGTTCAATGCAATGTTTAGTTTGACATGAGAACGTGTACTAATCCGACTTCGTGTGGTGTAATAGGTTGCAACACGGTCATTCTTCCCTTAATCCAGAAGCTATTCTGATTGGTTAATCCGCAATGAGCTACATTCGTTGAGTTATAAAGCCGAGCTTGATCATTGGAGCTATCGATGTTCATATCATACTTCTACGCATGTGATCTCTTTTAGCTTACTTCAATGCAATGTTTAGTTTGACATGAGAACGTGTACTAATCCGACTTCGTGTGGTGTAATAGGTTGCAACACGGTCATTCTTCCCTTAATCCAGAAGCTATTCTGATTGGTAAACCCACAATGAGCTACATTCATTGAGTTATAAAGCCGAGCTTGATCATTGGAGCTATCCATGTTCATATCATACTTCTACGCATGTGATCTCTTTTAGCTTAGTTCAATGCAATGTTTAGTTTGACATGAGAAAGTGTGCTAATCCGACTTCGCGTGGTGTAATAGGTAGCAACACGGTCATTCTTCCCTTAATCTAGAAGTTATTCCAATTGGTGAACCCGCAATGAGCTACATTCGTTGAGTTATAAAGCCGAGATTGATTATTGGAGCTATCCATGTTCATATCATACTTCTACGCATGTGATCTCTTAAAACTTAGTTCAATGCAATGTAAAGTTTGACATGAGAAAGTGTGCTAATCCGACTTCAGGTGGTGTTATAGGTTGCAACACAGTCATTCGTTGAGTTATAAAGCCGAACTTTATCATTGGAGCTAGCAATGTTCATATCATACTTCTACGCATGTGATCTCTTTTAGCTTAGTTCAATGCAATGTTTAGTTTGACATGAGAAAGTGTAGTAATTTGACTTCGGGTAGTGTTATAGGTTGCAACACGGTCATTCGTCCCTTAATCTAGAAGCTATTCCGATTGGTGAACCTGTCCTGAGCTACATTCGTTGAGTTATAAAGCCGAGCTTGATCATTGGAGCTATCCATGTTCATGTCATACTTCTACGCATGTGATCTCTTTTAGCTTAGTTCAATGCATTGTAAGGTTAGTTTGACATGAGAAAGCGTACTAATCCGCCTTCAGGTGGTGTTATAGGTTGCAACACAGTCATTCGTTGAGTTATAAAGCCAAGCTTGATCATTGGAGCTATCCATGTTCATATCATACTTCTACGCATGTGATCTCTCTTAGCTTAGTTCAGTGCCATGTTTAGTTTGGCATGAGAAAGTATGCTAATACGACTTCGGGTGGTGTAATAGGTTGCAACACGGTCATTCTTCCCTTAATTTAGAAGCTATTCCGATTGGTGAACCCGCAATGAGCTACATTCGTTGAGTTATAAAGCCGAGCTTGATTATTGGAGCTATCCATGTTCATATCATACTTCTACGCATGTGATCTCTTAAAACTTAGTTCAATGCAATGTAAAGTTTGACATGAGAAAGTGTGCTAATCCGACTTCAGGTGGTGTTATAGGTTGCAACACAGTCATTCGTTGAGTTATAAAGCCGAACTTTATCATTGGAGCTAGCCATGTTCATATCATACTTCTACGCATGTGATCTCTTTTAGCTTAGTTCAATGCAATGTTTAGTTTGACATGAGAAAGTGTAGTAATTTGACTTCGGGTAGTGTTATAGGTTGCAACACGGTCATTCGTCCCTTAATCTAGAAGCTATTCCGATTGGTGAACCCTTCCTGAGCTACATTCGTTGAATTATAAAGCCGAGCTTGATCATTGGAGCTATCCATGTTCATATCATACTTCTACGCATGTGATCTCTTTTACCTTAGTTCAATGCAATGTTTAGTTTGACATGAGAACGTGTACTCATCCGACTTCGTGTGGTGTAATAGGTTGCACCACGGTCATTCTTCCCTTAATCCAGAAGCTATTCCGATTGGTAAACCCGCAATGAGCTACATTCGTTGAGTTATAAAGCCGAGCTTGATCATTGGAGCTATCGATGTTCATATCATACTTCTACACATGTAATCTCTTTTAGCTTAGTTCAATGCAATGTTTAGTTTGACATGAGAACGTGTACTAATCCGACTTCGTGTGGTGTAATAGGTTGCAACACGGTCATTCTTCCCTTAATCCAGAAGCTATTCTGATTGGTTAATCCGCAATGAGCTACATTCGTTGAGTTATAAAGCCGAGCTTGATCATTGGAGCTATCGATGTTCATATCATACTTCTACGCATGTGATCTCTTTTAGCTTACTTCAATGCAATGTTTAGTTTGACATGAGAACGTGTACTAATCCGACTTCGTGTGGTGTAATAGGTTGCAACACGGTCATTCTTCCCTTAATCCAGAAGCTATTCTGATTGGTAAACCCACAATGAGCTACATTCATTGAGTTATAAAGCCGAGCTTGATCATTGGAGCTATCCATGTTCATATCATACTTCTACGCATGTGATCTCTTTTAGCTTAGTTCAATGCAATGTTTAGTTTGACATGAGAAAGTGTGCTAATCCGACTTCGCGTGGTGTAATAGGTAGCAACACGGTCATTCTTCCCTTAATCTAGAAGTTATTCCAATTGGTGAACCCGCAATGAGCTACATTCGTTGAGTTATAAAGCCGAGCTTGATTATTGGAGCTATCCATGTTCATATCATACTTCTACGCATGTGATCTCTTAAAACTTAGTTCAATGCAATGTAAAGTTTGACATGAGAAAGTGTGCTAATCCGACTTCAGGTGGTGTTATAGGTTGCAACACAGTCATTCGTTGAGTTATAAAGCCGAACTTTATCATTGGAGCTAGCCATGTTCATATCATACTTCTACGCATGTGATCTCTTTTAGCTTAGTTCAATGCAATGTTTAGTTTGACATGAGAAAGTGTAGTAATTTGACTTCGGGTAGTGTTATAGGTTGCAACACGGTCATTCGTCCCTTAATCTAGAAGCTATTCCGATTGGTGAACCTGTCCTGAGCTACATTCGTTGAGTTATAAAGCCGAGCTTGATCATTGGAGCTATCCATGTTCATGTCATACTTCTACGCATGTGATCTCTTTTAGCTTAGTTCAATGCATTGTAAGGTTAGTTTGACATGAGAAAGCGTACTAATCCGCCTTCAGGTGGTGTTATAGGTTGCAACACAGTCATTCGTTGAGTTATAAAGCCAAGCTTGATCATTGGAGCTATCCATGTTCATATCATACTTCTACGCATGTGATCTCTTTTAGATTAGTTCAGTGCCATGTTTAGTTTGGCATGAGAAAGTGTGTTAATACGACTTCGGGTGGTGTAATAGGTTGCAACACGGTCATTCTTCCCTTAATTTAGAAGCTATTCCAATTGGTGAACCCGCAATGAGCTACATTCGTTGAGTTATAAAGCCGAGCTTGATTATTGGAGCTATCCATGTTCATATCATACTTCTACGCATGTGATCTCTTAAAACTTAGTTCAATGCAATGTAAAGTTTGACATGAGAAAGTGTGCTAATCCGACTTCAGGTGGTGTTATAGGTTGCAACACAGTCATTCGTTGAGTTATAAAGCCGAAATTTATCATTGGAGCTACCCTTGTTCATATCATACTTCTACGCATGTGATCTCTTTTAGCTTAGTTCAATGCAATGTTTAGTTTGACATGAGAAAGTGTAGTAATTTGACTTCGGGTAGTGTTATAGGTTGCAACACGGTCATTCGTCCCTTAATCTAGAAGCTATTCCGATTGGTGAACCCTTCCTGAGCTACATTCGTTGAATTATAAAGCTGAGCTTGATCATTGGAGCTATCCATGTTCATATCATACTTCTACGCATGTGATCTCTTTTAGCTTAGTTCAATGCAATGTTTAGTTTGACATGAGAACGTGTACTCATCCGACTTCGTGTGGTGTAATAGGTTGCACCACGGTCATTCTTCCCTTAATCCAGAAGCTATTCCGATTGGTAAACCCGCAATGAGCTACATTCGTTGAGTTATAAAGCCGAGCTTGATCATTGGAGATATCGATGTTCATATCATACTTCTACACATGTAATCTCTTTTAGCTTAGTTCAATGCAATGTTTAGTTTGACATGAGAACGTGTACTAATCCGACTTCGTGTGGTGTAATAGGTTGCAACACGGTCATTCTTCCCTTAATCCAGAAGCTATTCTGATTGGTTAATCCGCAATGAGCTACATTCGTTGAGTTATAAAGCCGAGCTTGATCATTGGAGCTATCGATGTTCATATCATATTTCTACGCATGTGATCTCTTTTAGCTTACTTCAATGCAATGTTTAGTTTGACATGAGAACGTGTACTAATCCGACTTCGTGTGGTGTAATAGGTTGCAACACGGTCATTCTTCCCTTAATCCAGAAGCTATTCTGATTGGTAAACCCACAATGAGCTACATTCATTGAGTTATAAAGCCGAGCTTGATCATTGGAGCTATCCATGTTCATATCATACTTCTACGCATGTGATCTCTTTTAGCTTAGTTCAATGCAATGTTTAGTTTGACATGAGAAAGTGTGCTAATCCGACTTCGCGTGGTGTAATAGGTAGCAACACGGTCATTCTTCCCTTAATCTAGAAGTTATTCCAATTGGTGAACCCGCAATGAGCTACATTTATTGAGTTATAAAGCCGAGCTTGATCATTGGAGCTATCCATGTTCATATCATACTTCTACGTATATGATCTCTTTTGGCTTAGTTCAATGCAATGTTTAGTTTGACATGAGAAAGTGTGCTCATCCGACTTCGGGTGCTGTTATAGGTTGCAGCACGGTCATTCTTCCCTAAATTTAGAAGCTATTTCGATTGGTGAACCCGTCATGAGCTACATTCGTTGAGTTATAGAGCCGAGCTTGCTCATTGGAGCTATCCATGTTCATATCATACTTCTACGCATGTGATCTCTTAAAGCTTAGTTCAATGCAATGTAAATTTTGACATGAGAAAGTGTGCTAATCCGACTTCAGGTGGTGTTATAGGTTGCAACACAGTCATTCGTTGAGTTATAAAGCCAAGCTTGATCATTGGAGCTATCCATGTTCATATCATACTTCTACGCATGTGATCTCTTTTAGCTTAGTTCATGCCATGTTTAGTTTGGCATGAGAAAGTGTGCTAATCCGACTTCGGGTGGTGTAATAGGTTGCAGCACGGTCATTCTTCCCTTAATTTAGAAGCTATTCCGATTGGTGAACCCGCAATGAGCTACATTCGTTGAGTTATAAAGCCAAGCTTGATCATTGGAGCTATCCATGTTCATATCATACTTCTACGCATGTGATCTCTTTTAGCTTAGTTTAGTGCCATGTTTAGTTTGGCATGAGAAAGTGTGCTAATCCGACTTCGGGTGGTGTAATGGGTTGCAGCACGGTCATTCTTCCCTTAATTTAGAAACTATTCCGATTGGTGAACCCGCAATGAGCTACATTCGTTGAGTTATAGAGCCGAGCTTGATCATTGGAGCTATCCATGTTCATATCATACTTCTACGCATGTGATCTCTTAAAGGTTAGTTCAATGCAATGTAAATTTTGACATGAGAAAGTGTGCTAATCCGACTTCAGGTGGTGTTATAGGTTGCAACACAGTCATTCGTTGAGTTATAAAGCCAAGCTTGATCATTGGAGCTATCCATGTTCATATCATACTTCTACGCATGTGATCTCTTTTAGGTTAGTTTAGTGCCATGTTTAGTTTGGCATGAGAAAGTGTGCTAATCCGACTTCGGGTGGTGTAATAGGTTGCAGCACGGTCATTCTTCCCTTAATTTAGAAGCTATTCCGATTGGTGAACCTGCAATGAGCTACATTCGTTGAGTTATAAAGCCGAGCTTCATCATTGGAGCCATTCATGTTCATATCATACTTCTACGCATGTGATCTCTTAAAGCTTAGTTCAATGCAATGTAAAGTTTGACATGAGAAAGTGTGCTAATCCGACTTCAGGTGGTGTTATAGGTTGCAACATAGTCATTCGTTGAGTTATAAAGCCAAACTTGATCATTGGAGCTATCCATGTTCATATCATACTTCTACGCATGTGATCTATTTTAGCTTAGTTCAGTGCCATGTTTAGTTTGGCATGAGAAAGTGTGCTAATCCGACTTCGGGTGGTGTAATAGGTTGCAACACGGTCATTCTTCCCTTAATTTAGAAGTTATTCCAATTGGTGAACCCGCAATGAGCTACATTCGTTGAGTTATAAAGCCGAGCTTGATCATTGGAGCTATCCATGTTCATATCATACTTCTACGCATGTGATCTCTTTTAGCTTAGTTCAATGCAATGTTTAGTTTGACATGAGAAAGTGTGGTAATTTGACTTTGTGTAGTGCTATTGGTTGCAACACGGTCATTCTTCCCTTAATCTAGAAGCTATTCTGATTGGTGAACCCGTCCTGAGCTACATTCGTTGAGTTATAAAGCCGAACTTGATCATTGGAGCTATCCATGTTCATATCATACTTCTACGCATGTGATCTCTTTTAGCTTAGTTCAATGCAATGTAAAGTTTGACATGAGAAAGTGTGCTAATCCGACTTCAGGTGGTGTTATAGGTTGCAACACAGTCATTCGTTTAGTTATAAAGCCATGCTTGATCATTGGAGCTATCCATGTTCATATCATACTTCTACGCATGTGATCTCTTTTAGCTTAGTTCAATGCATTGTAAGGTTAGTTTGACATGAGAAAGCGTACTAATCCGCCTTCAGGTGGTCATATAGGTTGCAACACAGTCATTCGTTGAGTTATAAAGCCAAGCTTGATCATTGGAGCTATCCATGTTCATATCATACTTCTACACATGTGATCTCTTTTAGCTTAGTTTAGTGCCATGTTTAGTTTGGCATGAGAAAGTGTGCTAATCCGACTTCGGGTGGTGTAATAGGTTGCAACACAGTCATTCTTCCCTTAATTTAGAAGCTATTCCGATTGGTGAACCTGCAATGAGCTACATTCGTTGAGTTATAAAGCCGAGGTTGATCCTTGGAGCTATCCATGTTCATATCATACTTCTACGCATGTGATCTCTTAAAGCTTAGTTCAATGCAATGTAAAGTTTGACATGAGAAAGTGTGCTAATCCGACTTCAGGTGGTGTTATAGGTTGCAACACAGTCATTCGTTGAGTTATAAAGCCAAGCTTGCTCATTGGAGCTATCCATGTTCATATCATACTTCTACGCATGTGATCTCTTTTAGCTTAGTTCAGTGCCATGTTTAGTTTGGCATGAGAAAGTGTGCTAATCCGACTTCGGGTGGTGTAATAGGTTGCAACACGGTCATTCTTCCCTTAATTTAGAAGCTATTCCGATTGGTGAACCCGCAATGAGCTACATTCGTTGAGTTATAAAGTCGAGCTTGATCATTGGAGCTATCCATGTTCATATCATACTTCTACGCATGTGATCTCTTAAAGCTTAGTTCAATGCAATGTAAAGTTTGACATGAGAAAGTGTGCTAATTCGACTTCAGGTGGTGTTACAGGTTGCAACACAGTCATTCATTGAGTTATAAAGTCAAGCTTGATCATTGGAGCTATCCATGTTCATATTATACTTCTACACATGTGATCTCTTTTAGCTTAGTTTAGTGCCATGTTTAGTTTGGCATGAGAAAGTGTGCTAATCCGACTTCGGGTGGTGTAATAGGTTACAACACGATCATTCTTCCCTTAATGTATAAGCTATTCCAATTGGTGAACCCGCAATGAGCTACATTCGTTGAGTTATAAAGCCGAGCTTGATCATTGGAGCTATCCATGTTCATATCATACTTCTACGCATGTGATCTCTTTTAGCTTAGTTCAATGCAATGTTTAGTTTGACATGAGAAAGTGTGGTAATTTGACTTTGTGTAGTGCTATTGGTTGCAACACGGTCATTCTTCCCTTAATCTAGAAGCTATTCTGATTGGTGAACCCGTCCTGAGCTACATTCGTTGAGTTATAAAGCCGAACTTGATCATTGGAGCTATCCATGTTCATATCATACTTCTACGCATGTGATCTCTTTTAGCTTAGTTCAATGCAATGTAAAGTTTGACATGAGAAAGTGTGCTAATCCGACTTCAGGTGGTGTTATAGGTTGCAACTCAGTCATTCGTTTAGTTATAAAGCCATGCTTGATCATTGGAGCTATCCATGTTCATATCATACTTCTACGCATGTGATCTCTTTTAGCTTAGTTCAATGCATTGTAAGGTTAGATTGACATGAGAAAGCGTACTAATCCGCCTTCAGGTGGTCATATAGGTTGCAACACAGTCATTCGTTGAGTTATAAAGCCAAGCTTGATCATTGGAGCTATCCATGTTCATATCATACTTCTACACATGTGATCTCTTTTAGCTTAGTTTAGTGCCATGTTTAGTTTGGCATGAGAAAGTGTGCTAATCCGACTTCGGGTGGTGTAATAGGTTGCAACACAGTCATTCTTCCCTTAATTTAGAAGCTATTCCGATTGGTGAACCTGCAATGAGCTACATTCGTTGAGTTATAAAGCCGAGGTTGATCCTTGGAGCTATCCATGTTCATATCATACTTCTACGCATGTGATCTCTTAAAGCTTAGTTCAATGCAATGTAAAGTTTGACATGAGAAAGTGTGCTAATCCGACTTCAGGTGGTGTTATAGGTTGCAACACAGTCATTCGTTGAGTTATAAAGCCAAGCTTGCTCATTGGAGCTATCCATGTTCATATCATACTTCTACGCATGTGATCTCTTTTAGCTTAGTTCAGTGCCATGTTTAGTTTGGCATGAGAAAGTGTGCTAATCCGACTTCGGGTGGTGTAATAGGTTGCAACACGGTCATTCTTCCCTTAATTTAGAAGCTATTCCGATTGGTGAACCCGCAATGAGCTACATTCGTTGAGTTATAAAGTCGAGCTTGATCATTGGAGCTATCCATGTTCATATCATACTTCTACGCATGTGATCTCTTAAAGCTTAGTTCAATGCAATGTAAAGTTTGACATGAGAAAGTGTGCTAATTCGACTTCAGGTGGTGTTACAGGTTGCAACACAGTCATTCATTGAGTTATAAAGTCAAGCTTGATCATTGGAGCTATCCATGTTCATATTATACTTCTACACATGTGATCTCTTTTAGCTTAGTTTAGTGCCATGTTTAGTTTGGCATGAGAAAGTGTGCTAATCCGACTTCGGGTGGTGTAATAGGTTACAACACGGTCATTCTTCCCTTAATTTAGAAGCTATTCCGATTGGTGAACCTGCAATGAGCTACATTCGTTGAGTTATAAAGCCGAGGTTGATCCTTGGAGCTATCCATGTTCATATCATACTTCTATGCATGTGATCTCTTAAAGCTTAGTTCAATGCAATGTAAAGTTTGATATGAGAAAGTGTGCTAATCCGACTTCAGGTGGTGTTATAGGTTGCAACACAGTCATTCGTTGAGTTATAAAGCCAAGCTTGATCATTGAAGCTATCCATGTTCATATCATACTTCTACGCATGTGATCTCTTTTAGCTTAGTTTAGTGCCATGTTTAGTTTGGCATGAGAAAGTGTGCTAATCCGACTTCGGGTGGTGTAATAGGTTGCAGCACGGTCATTCTTCCCTTAATTTAGAAGCTATTCCGATTGGTGAACCCGCAATGAGCTACATTCGTTGAGTTATAAAGCCGAGGTTGATCCTTGGAGCTATCCATGTTCATATCATACTTCTACGCATGTGATCTCTTTTAGCTTAGTTTAGTGCCATGTTTAGTTTGGCATGAGAAAGTGTGCTCATCCGACTTCGGGTGGTGTAATAGGTTGCAGCACGATCATTCTTCCCTTAATTTAGATCCTTGGAGCTATCCATGTTCATATCATACTTCTACGCATGTGATCTCTTAAAGCTTAGTTCAATGCAATGTAAAGTTTGACATGAGAAAGTGTGCTAATCCGACTTCAGGTGGTGTTATAGGTTGCAACACAGTCATTCGTTGAGTTATAAAGCCAAGCTTGATCATTGGAGCTATCCATGTTCATATCATACTTCTACGCATGTGATCTCTTTTAGCTTAGTTTAGTGCCATGTTTAGTTTGGCATGAGAAAGTGTGCTAATCCGACTTCGGGTGGTGTAATGGGTTGCAGCACGGTCATTCTTCCCTTAATTTAGAAACTATTCCGATTGGTGAACCCGCAATGAGCTACATTCGTTGAGTTATAAAGCCGAGGTTGATCCTTGGAGCTATCCATGTTCATATCATACTTCTACGCATGTGATCTCTTAAAGCTTAGTTCAATGCAATGTAAAGTTTGACATGAGAAAGTGTGCTAATCCGACTTCAGGTGGTGTTATAGGTTGCAACACAGTCATTCGTTGAGTTATAAAGCCAAGCTTGATCATTGAAGCTATCCATGTTCATATCATACTTCTACGCATGTGATCTCTTTTAGCTTAGTTTAGTGCCATGTTTAGTTTGGCATGAGAAAGTGTGCTAATCCGACTTCGGGTGGTGTAATAGGTTGCAGCACGGTCATTCTTCCCTTAATTTAGAAGCTATTCCGATTGGTGAACCCGCAATGAGCTACATTCGTTGAGTTATAAAGCCGAGGTTGATCCTTGGAGCTATCCATGTTCATATCATACTTCTACGCATGTGATCTCTTAAAGGTTAGTTCAATGCAATGTAAATTTTGACATGAGAAAGTGTGCTAATCCGACTTCAGGTGGTGTTATAGGTTGCAACACAGTCATTCGTTGAGTTATAAAGCCAAGCTTGATCATTGGAGCTATCCATGTTCATATCATACTTCTACGCATGTGATCTCTTTTAGCTTAGTTTAGTGCCATGTTTAGTTTGGCATGAGAAAGTGTGCTAATCCGACTTCGGGTGGTGTAATAGGTTGCAGCACGGTCATTCTTCCCTTAATTTAGAAGCTATTCCGATTGGTGAACCCGCAATGAGCTACATTCGTTGAGTTATAAAGCCGAGGTTGATCATTGGAGCTATCCATGTTCATATCATACTTCTATGCATGTGATCTATTTTAGCTTAGTTCAGTGCCATGTTTAGTTTGGCATGAGAAAGTGTACTAATCCGACTTCAGGTGGTGTTATAGGTTGCAACACAGTCATTCGTTGAGTTATAAAGCCAAGCTTGATCATTGGAGCTATCCATGTTCATATCATATTTCTACGCATGTGATCTCTTTTAGCTTAGTTCAATGCAATGTTTAGTTTGACATGAGAAAGTGTGGTAATTTGACTTCGGGTAGTGTAATAGATTGCACCACGGTCATTCTTCCCTTAATCCAGAAGCTATTCCGATTGGTAAACCCGCAATGAGCTACATTCGTTGAGTTATAAAGCCGAGCTTGATCATTGGAGCTATCCATGTTCATATCATACTTCTACGCATGTGATCTCTTTTAGCTTAGTTCAATGCAATGTTTAGTTTGACATGAGAAAGTGTGGTAATTTGACTTCGGGTAGTGTAATAGATTGCACCACGGTCATTCTTCCCTTAATCCAGAAGCTATTCCGATTGGTAAACCCGCAATGAGCTACATTCGTTGAGTTATAAAGCCGAGCTTGATCATTGGAGCTATCGATGTTCATATCATACTTCTATGCATGTGATCTATTTTAGCTTAGTTCAGTGCCATGTTTAGTTTGGCATGAGAAAGTGTACTAATCCGACTTCAGGTGGTGTTATAGGTTGCAACACAGTCATTCGTTGAGTTATAAAGCCGAGCTTTATCATTGGAGCTATCGATGTTCATATCATACTTCTACGCATGTGATCTCTTTTAGCTTAGTTCAATGCAATGTTTAGTTTGACATGAGAACGTGTACTAATCCGACTTCGTGTGGTGTAATAGGTTGCAACACGGTCATTCTTCCCTTAATCCAGAAGCTATTCCGATTGGTTAATCCGCAATGAGCTACATTCGTTGAGTTATAAAGCCGAGCTTGATCATTGGAGCTATCGATGTTCATATTATACTTCTACGCATGTGATCTCTTTTAGCTTAGTTCAATGCAATGTTTAGTTTGACATGAGAACGTGTACTCATCCGACTTCGTGTGGTGTAATAGGTTGCACCACGCACATTCTTCCCTTAATCCAGAAGCTATTGTGATTGGTAAACCCGCAATGAGCTACATTCATTGAGTTATAAAGCCGAGCTTGATCATTGGAGCTATCCATGTTCATATCATACTTCTACGCATGTGATCTCTTTTAGCTTAGTTCAATGCAATGATTAGTTTGACATGAGAAAGTGTGCTAATCCGACTTCGCGTGGTGTAATAGGTAGCAACACGGTCATTCTTCCCTTAATCTAGAAGTTATTCCAATTGGTGAACCCGCAATGAGCTACATTTTTTGAGTTATAAAGCCGAGCTTGATCATTGGAGCTATCCATGTTCATATCATACTTCTACGTATATGATCTCTTTTAGCTTAGTTCAATGCAATGTTTAGTTTGACATGAGAAAGTGTGCTCATCCGACTTCGGGTGCTGTTATAGGTTGCAGCACGGTCATTCTTCCCTAAATTTAGAAGCTATTTCGATTGGTGAACCCGTCATGAGCTACATTCGTTGAGTTATAGAGCCGAGCTTGATCATTGGAGCTATCCATGTTCATATCATACTTCTACGCATGTGATCTCTTAAAGGTTAGTTCAATGCAATGTAAATTTTGACATGAGAAAGTGTGCTAATCCGACTTCAGGTGGTGTTATAGGTTGCAACACAGTCATTCGTTGAGTTATAAAGCCAAGCTTGATCATTGGAGCTATCCATGTTCATATCATACTTCTACGCATGTGATCTCTTTTAGCTTAGTTTAGTGCCATGTTTAGTTTGGCATGAGAAAGTGTGCTAATCCGACTTCGGGTGGTGTAATAGGTTGCAGCACGGTCATTCTTCCCTTAATTTAGAAGCTATTCCGATTGGTGAACCCGCAATGAGCTACATTCGTTGAGTTATAAAGCCGAGGTTGATCCTTGGAGCTATCCATGTTCATATCATACTTCTACGCATGTGATCTCTTAAAGCTTAGTTCAATGCAATGTAAAGTTTGACATGAGAAAGTGTGCTCATCCGACTTCGGGTGCTGTTATAGGTTGCAGCACGGTCATTCTTCCCTAAATTTAGAAGCTATTTCGATTGGTGAACCCGTCATGAGCTACATTCGTTGAGTTATAGAGCCGAGCTTGATCATTGGAGCTATCCATGTTCATATCATACTTCTACGCATGTGATCTCTTAAAGGTTAGTTCAATGCAATGTAAATTTTGACATAAGAAAGTGTGCTAATCCGACTTCAGGTGGTGTTATAGGTTGCAACACAGTCATTCGTTGAGTTATAAAGCCAAGCTTGATCATTGGAGCTTTCCATGTTCATATCATACTTCTACGCATGTGATCTCTTTTAGGTTAGTTTAGTGCCATGTTTAGTTTGGCATGAGAAAGTGTGCTAATCCGACTTCGGGTGGTGTAATAGGTTGCAGCACGGTCATTCTTCCCTTAATTTAGAAGCTATTCCGATTGGTGAACCCGCAATGAGCTACATTCGTTGAGTTATAAAGTCGAGCTTGATTATTGGAGCTATTCATGTTCATATCATACTTCAACGCATGTGATCTCTTAAAGCTTAGTTCAATGCAATGTAAAGTTTGACATGAGAAAATGTGCTAATCCGACTTCAGGTGGTGTTATAGGTTGCAACACAGTCATTCGTTGAGTTATAAAGCCAAGCTTGATCATTGGAGCTATTCATGTTCATATCATACTTCTACGCATGTGATCTCTTTTAGCTTAGTTCAATGCAATGTAAAGTTTGACATGAGAAAATGTGCTAATCCGACTTCAGGTGGTGTTATAGGTTGCAACACAGTCATTCGTTGAGTTATAAAGCCAAGCTTGATCATTGGAGCTATTCATGTTCATATCATACTTCTATGCATGTGATGTATTTTAGCTTAGTTCAGTGCCATGTTTAGTTTGGCATGAGAAAGTGTACTAATCCGACTTCAGGTGGTGTTATAGGTTGCAACACAGTCATTCGTTGAGTTATAAAGCCGAGCTTTATCATTGGAGCTATCGATGTTCATATCATACTTCTACGTATGTGATCTCTTTTAGCTTAGTTCAATGCAATGTTTAGTTTGACATGAGAACGTGTACTAATCCGACTTCGTGTGGTGTAATAGGTTGCAACACGGTCATTCTTCCCTTAATCCAGAAGCTATTCCGATTGGTTAATCCGCAATGAGCTACATTCGTTGAGTTATAAAGCCGAGCTTGATCATTGGAGCTATCGATGTTCATATTATACTTCTACGCATGTGATCTCTTTTAGCTTAGTTCAATGCAATGTTTAGTTTGACATGAGAACGTGTACTCATCCGACTTCGTGTGGTGTAATAGGTTGCACCACGCACATTCTTCCCTTAATCCAGAAGCTATTGTGATTGGTAAACCCGCAATGAGCTACATTCATTGAGTTATAAAGCCGAGCTTGATCATTGGAGCTATCCATGTTCATATCATACTTCTACGCATGTGATCTCTTTTAGCTTAGTTCAATGCAATGATTAGTTTGACATGAGAAAGTGTGCTAATCCGACTTCACGTGGTGTAATAGGTAGCAACACGGTCATTCTTCCCTTAATCTAGAAGTTATTCCAATTGGTGAACCCGCAATGAGCTACATTTTTTGAGTTATAAAGCCGAGCTTGATCATTGGAGCTATCCATGTTCATATCATACTTCTACGTATATGATCTCTTTTAGCTTAGTTCAATGCAATGTTTAGTTTGACATGAGAAAGTGTGCTCATCCGACTTCGGGTGCTGTTATAGGTTGCAGCACGGTCATTCTTCCCTAAATTTAGAAGCTATTTCGATTGGTGAACCCGTCATGAGCTACATTCGTTGAGTTATAGAGCCGAGCTTGATCATTGGAGCTATCCATGTTCATATCATACTTCTACGCATGTGATCTCTTAAAGCTTAGTTTAATGCAATGTAAATTTTGACATGAGAAAGTGTGCTAATCCGACTTCAGGTGGTGTTATAGGTTGCAACACATTCATTCGTTGAGTTATAAAGCCAAGCTTGATCATTGGAGCTATCCATGTTCATATCATACTTCTACGCATGTGATCTCTTTTAGCTTAGTTTAGTGCCATGTTTAGTTTGGCATGAGAAAGTGTGCTAATCCGACTTCGGGTGGTGTAATAGGTTGCAGCACGGTCATTCTTCCCTTAATTTAGAAGCTATTCCGATTGGTGAACCCGCAATGAGCTACATTCGTTGAGTTATAAAGCCGAGGTTGATCCTTGGAGCTATCCATGTTCATATCATACTTCTACGCATGTGATCTCTTAAAGCTTAGTTCAATGCAATGTAAAGTTTGACATGAGAAAGTGTGCTCATCCGACTTCGGGTGCTGTTATAGGTTGCAGCACGGTCATTCTTCCCTTAATCCAGAAGCTATTGTGATTGGTAAACCCGCAATGAGCTACATTCATTGAGTTATAAAGCCGAGCTTGATCATTGGAGCTATCCATGTTCATATCATACTTCTACGCATGTGATCTCTTTTAGCTTAGTTCAATGCAATGATTAGTTTGACATGAGAAAGTGTGCTAATCCGACTTCACGTGGTGTAATAGGTAGCA
This sequence comes from Lepidium didymum, assembly GCA_963920545.1. Taxonomy (NCBI): domain Eukaryota; kingdom Viridiplantae; phylum Streptophyta; class Magnoliopsida; order Brassicales; family Brassicaceae; genus Lepidium; species Lepidium didymum. The sequence goes on along the minus strand of OY986993.1, from coordinate 10,213,306 downwards.
ACACGGTCATTCTTCCCTTAATCTAGAAGTTATTCCAATTGGTGAACCCGCAATGAGCTACATTTTTTGAGTTATAAAGCCGAGCTTGATCATTGGAGCTATCCATGTTCATATCATACTTCTACGTATATGATCTCTTTTAGCTTAGTTCAATGCAATGTTTAGTTTGACATGAGAAAGTGTGCTCATCCGACTTCGGGTGCTGTTATAGGTTGCAGCACGGTCATTCTTCCCTAAATTTAGAAGCTATTTCGATTGGTGAACCCGTCATGAGCTACATTCGTTGAGTTATAGAGCCGAGCTTGATCATTGGAGCTATCCATGTTCATATCATACTTCTACGCATGTGATCTCTTAAAGCTTAGTTTAATGCAATGTAAATTTTGACATGAGAAAGTGTGCTAATCCGACTTCAGGTGGTGTTATAGGTTGCAACACATTCATTCGTTGAGTTATAAAGCCAAGCTTGATCATTGGAGCTATCCATGTTCATATCATACTTCTACGCATGTGATCTCTTTTAGCTTAGTTTAGTGCCATGTTTAGTTTGGCATGAGAAAGTGTGCTAATCCGACTTCGGGTGGTGTAATAGGTTGCAGCACGGTCATTCTTCCCTTAATTTAGAAGCTATTCCGATTGGTGAACCCGCAATGAGCTACATTCGTTGAGTTATAAAGCCGAGGTTGATCCTTGGAGCTATCCATGTTCATATCATACTTCTACGCATGTGATCTCTTAAAGCTTAGTTCAATGCAATGTAAAGTTTGACATGAGAAAGTGTGCTCATCCGACTTCGGGTGCTGTTATAGGTTGCAGCACGGTCATTCTTCCCTAAATTTAGAAGCTATTTCGATTGGTGAACCCGTCATGAGCTACATTCGTTGAGTTATAGAGCCGAGCTTGATCATTGGAGCTATCCATGTTCATATCATACTTCTACGCATGTGATCTCTTAAAGGTTAGTTCAATGCAATGTAAATTTTGACATGAGAAAGTGTGCTAATCCGACTTCAGGTGGTGTTATAGGTTGCAACACAGTCATTCGTTGAGTTATAAAGCCAAGCTTGATCATTGGAGCTATCCATGTTCATATCATACTTCTACGCATGTGATCTCTTTTAGGTTAGTTTAGTGCCATGTTTAGTTTGGCATGAGAAAGTGTGCTAATCCGACTTCGGGTGGTGTAATAGGTTGCAGCACGGTCATTCTTCCCTTAATTTAGAAGCTATTCCGATTGGTGAACCCGCAATGAGCTACATTCGTTGAGTTATAAAGTCGAGCTTGATCATTGGAGCTATTCATGTTCATATCATACTTCAACGCATGTGATCTCTTAAAGCTTAGTTCAATGCAATGTAAAGTTTGACATGAGAAAATGTGCTAATCCGACTTCAGGTGGTGTTATAGGTTGCAACACAGTCATTCGTTGAGTTATAAAGCCAAGCTTGATCATTGGAGCTATTCATGTTCATATCATACTTCTACGCATGTGATCTCTTTTAGCTTAGTTTAGTGCCATGTTTAGTTTGGCATGAGAAAGTGTGCTAATCCGACTTCGGGTGGTGTAATAGGTTGCAGCACGGTCATTCTTCCCTTAATTTAGAAGCTATTCCGATTGGTGAACCCGCAATGAGCTACATTCATTGAGTTATAAAGCCGAGGTTGATCCTTGGAGCTATCCATGTTCATATCATATTTCTACGCATGTGATCTTTTAAAAATTAGTTCAATGCAACGTAAAGTTTGACATGAGAAAGTGTGCTAATCCGACTTCAGGTGGTGTTATAGGTTGCAACACAGTCATTCGTTGAGTTATAAAGCCAAGCTTGATCATTGGAGCTATCCATGTTCATATCATACTTCTACGCATGTGATCTCTTTTAGCTTAGTTCAGTGCCATGTTTAGTTTGGCATGAGAAAGTGTGATAATCCGACTTCGGGTGGTGTAATAGGTTGCAACACGGTCATTCTTCCCTTAATTTAGAAGCTATTCTGATTGGTGAACCCGCAATGAGCTACATTCGTTGAGTTATAAAGCCGAGGTTGATCCTTGGAACTATCCATGTTCATATCATACTTTTACGCATGTGATCTCTTAAAGCTTAGTTCAATGCAATGTAAAGTTTGACATGAGAAAGTGTGCTAATCCGACTTCAGGTGGTGTTATAGGTTGCAACACAGTCATTCGTTGAGTTATAAAGCCAAGCTTGATCATTGGAGCTATCCATGTTCATATCATACTTCTACGCATGTGATCTCTTTTAGCTTAGTTCAGTGCCATGTTTAGTTTGGCATGAGAAAGTGTGCTAATCCGACTTCGGGTGGTGTAATAGGTTGCAACACGGTCATTCTTCCCTTAATTTAGAAGCTATTCTGATTGGTGAACCCGCAATGAGCTACATTCATTGAGTTATAAAGCCGAGCTTGATCATTGGAGCTATCCATGTTCATATCATACTTCTACGTATATGATCTCTTTTGGCTTAGTTCAATGCAATATTTAGTTTGACATGAGAAAGTGTGCTCATCCGACTCCGGGTGCTATTATAGGTTGCAGCACGGTCATTCTTCCCTAAATTTAGAAGCTATTTCGATTGGTGAACCCGTCATGAGCTACATTCGTTGAGTTATAGAGCCGAGCTTGATCATTGGAGCTATCCATGTTTATATCATACTTCTACGCATGTGATCTCTTAAAGCTTAGTTTAATGCAATGTAAATTTTTACATGAGAAAGTGTGCTAATCCGACTTCAGGTGGTGTTATAGGTTGCAACACAGTCATTCGTTTAGTTATAAAGCCAAGCTTGATCATTGGAGCTATCCATGTTGATATTATACTTCTACGCATGTGATCTCTTTTAGCTTAGTTTAGTGCCATGTTTAGTTTGGCATGAGAAAGTGTGCTAATCCGACTTCGGGTGGTGTAATAGGTTGCAGCACGGTCATTCTTCCCTTAATTTAGAAGCTATTCCGATTGGTGAACCCGCAATGAGCTACATTCGTTGAGTTATAAAGCCGAGGTTGATCCTTGGAGCTATCCATGTTCATATCATACTTCTACGCATGTGATCTCTTAAAGCTTAGTTCAATGCAATGTAAAGTTTGACATGAGAAAGTGTGCTAATCCGACTTCAGGTGGTGTTATAGGTTGCAACACAGTCATTCGTTGAGTTATAAAGCCAAGCTTGATCATTGGAGCTATCCATGTTCATATCATACTTCTACGCATGTGATCTCTTTTAGCTTAGTTCAGTGCCATGTTTAGTTTGGCATGAGAAAGTGTGCTAATCCGACTTCGGGTGGTGTAATAGGTTGCAACACGGTCATTCTTTCCTTAATTTAGAAGCTATTCCGATTGGTGAACCCGCAATGAGCTACATTCGTTGAGTTATAAAGCCGAGCTAGATCATTGGAGCTATCCATGTTCATATCATACTTCTACGCATGTGATCTCTTTTAGCTTAGTTCAATGCAATGTTTAGTTTGACATGAGCAAGTGTACTAATCCGACTTCAGGTGGTGTTATAGGTTGCAACACAGTCATTCGTTGAGTTATAAAGCCAAGCTTGCTCATTGGAGCTATCCATGTTCATATCATACTTCTACGCATGTGATCTCTTTTAGCTTAGTTCAGTGCCATGTTTAGTTTGGAATGAGAAAGTGTGCTAATCCGACTTCGGGTGGTGTAATAGGTTGCAACACGGTCATTCTTCCCTTAATTTAGAAGCTATTCCGATTGGTGAACCCGCAATGAGCAACATTCGTTAATTAATAAAGCCGAGCTTGATCATTGGAGCTATCCATGTTCATATCATACTTCTACGCATGTGATCTCTTAAAGCTTAGTTCAATGCAATGTAAAGTTTGACATGAGAAAGTGTGCTAATCCGAATTCAGGTGGTGTTATAGGTTGCAACACAGTCATTCGTTGAGTTATAAAGCCAAGCTTGATCATTGGAGTTATCCATGTTCATATCATACTTCTACGCATGTGATCTCTTTTAGCTTAGTTCAATGCAATGTTTAGTTTGACATGAGAAAGTGTGGTAATTTGACTTCGGGTAGTGTAATAGATTGCACCACGGTCATTCTTCCCTTAATCCAGAAGCTATTCCGATTGGTAAACCCGCAATGAGCTACATTCGTTGAGTTATAAAGCCGAGCTTGATCATTGGAGCTATCGATGTTCATATCATACTTCTACGCATGTGATCTCTTTTAGCTTAGTTCAATGCAATGTTTAGTTTGACATGAGAACGTGTACTAATCTGACTTCGTGTGGTGTAATAGGTTGCAACACGGTCATTCTTCCCTTAATCCAGAAGCTATTCCGATTGGTTAATCCGCAATGAGCTACATACCTTGAGTTATAAAGCCGAGCTTGATCATTGGAGCTATCGATGTTCATATTATACTTCTACGCATGTGATCTCTTTTAGCTTAGTTCAATGCAATGTTTAGTTTGACATGAGAACGTGTACTCATCCGACTTCGTGTGGTGTAATAGGTTGCACCACGCACATTCTTCCCTTAATCCAGAAGCTATTGTGATTGGTAAACCCGCAATGAGCTACATTCATTGAGTTATAAAGCCGAGCTTGATCATTGGAGCTATCCATGTTCATATCATACTTCTACGCATGTGATCTCTTTTAGCTTAGTTCAATGCAATGTTTAGTTTGACACGAAAAAGTGTGCTAATCCGACATCGGGTGGTGTAATAGGTAGCAACACGGTCATTCTTCCCTTAATCTAGAAGCTATTCCGATTAGTAAACCCGCAATGAGCTACATTTTTTGAGTTATAAAGCCGAGCTTGATCATTGGAGCTATCCATGTTCATATCATACTTCTACGTATATGATCTCTTTTGGCTTAGTTCAATGCAATGTTTAGTTTGACATGAGAAAGTGTGCTCATCCGACTTCGGGTGCTGTTATAGGTTGCAGCACAGTCATTCTTCCCTAAATTTAGAAGCCATTTCGATTGGTGAACCCGTCATGAGCTACATTCGTTGAGTTATAGAGCCGAGCTTGATCATTGGAGCTATCCATGTTCATATCATACTTCTACGCATGTGATCTCTTAAAGCTTAGTTCAATGCAATGTAAAGTTTGACATGAGAAAGTGTGCTAATCCGACTTCAGGTGGTGTTATAGGTTGCAACACAGTCATTCGTTGAGTTATAAAGCCAAGCTTGATCATTGGAGCTATCCATGTTCATATTATACTTCTACGCATGTGATCTCTTTTAGCTTAGTTCAGTGCCATGTTTAGTTTGGCATGAGAAAGTGTGCTAATCCGACTTCGGGTGGTGTAATAGGTTGCAAAACGGTCATTCTTCCCTTAATTTAGAAGATATTCTGATTGGTGAACCCGCAATGAGCTACATTCGTTGAGTTATAAAGCCAAGCTTGATCATTGGAGCTATCCATGTTCATATCATACTTCTACGCATGTGATCTCTTTTAGCTTAGTTCAATGCAATGTTTAGTTTGACATGAGAAAGTGTGGTAATTTGACTTCGGGTAGTGTTATAGGTTGCAACACGATCATTCTTCCCTTAATCTAGAAGCTATTCCGATTGGTGAACCCGCAATGAGCTACATTCGTTGAGTTATAAAGCCGAGCTTGATCATTGGAGCTATCCATGTTCATATCATACTTCTACGCATGTGATCTCTTTTAGCTTAGTTCAATGCATTGTAAGGTTAGTTTGACATGAGAAAGTGTACTAATCCGACTTCGTGTGGTGTAATGGGTTGCAACACGGTCATTCTTTCCTTAATCCAGAAGCTATTCAGATTGGTTAACCCGCAATGAGCTACATTCATTGAGTTATAAAGCCGAGCTTGATCATTGGAGCTATCCATGTTCATATCATACTTCTACGTATATGATCCCTTTTGGCTTAGTTCAATGCAATGTTTAGTTTGACATGAGAAAGTGTGCTCATCCGACTTTGGTTGCTGTTATAGGTTGCAGCACGGTCATTCTTCCCTAAATCTAGAAGCTATTTCGATTGGTGAACCCGTCATGAGCTACATTCGTTGAGTTATAAAGCCGAGCTTGATCATTGGAGCTATCCATGTTCATATCATACTTCTGCGCATGTGATCTCTTAAAGCTTAGTTCAATGTAATGTAAAGTTTGACATGAGAAAGTGTGCTAATCCGACTTCAGGTGGTGTTATAGGTTACAACATAGTCATTCGTTGAGTTATAAAGCCAAGCTTGATCATTGGAGCTATACATGTTCATATCATACTTCTACGCATGTTATCTCTTTTAGCTTAGTTTAGTGCCATGTTTAGTTTGGCATGAGAAAGTGTGCTAATCCGACTTCGGGTGGTGTAATAGGTTGCAGCACGGTCATTCTTCCCTTAATTTAGAAGCTATTCCGATTGGTGAACCCGCAATGAGCTACATTCCTTGAGTTATAAAGCCGAGGTTGATCCTTGGAGCTATCCATGTTCATATCATACTTCTACGCATGTGATCTCTTTTAGCTTAGTTCAGTGCCATGTTTAGTTTGGCATGAGAAAGTGTGCTAATCCGACTTCGGGTGGTGTAATAGGTTGCAACACGGTCATTCTTCCCTTAATTTAGAAGCTATTCCGATTGGTGAACCCGCAATGAGCAACATTCGTTAATTAATAAACCCGAGCTTGATCATTGGAGCTATCCATGTTCATATCATACTTCTACGCATGTGATCTCTTAAAGCTTAGTTCAATGCAATGTAAAGTTTGACATGAGAAAGTGTGCTAATCCGACTTCAGGTGGTGTTATAGGTTGCAACACAGTCATTCGTTGAGTTATAAAGCCAAGCTTGATCATTGGAGTTATCCATGTTCATATCATACTTCTACGCATGTGATCTCTTTTAGCTTAGTTCAATGCAATGTTTAGTTTGACATGAGAAAGTGTGGTAATTTGACTTCGGGTAGTGTAATAGATTGCACCACGGTCATTCTTCCCTTAATCCAGAAGCTATACCGATTGGTAACCCCGCAATGAGCTACATTCGTTGAGTTATAAAGCTGAGCTTGATCATTGGAGCTATCGATGTTCATATCATACTTCTACGCATGTGATCTCTTTTAGCTTAGTTCAATGCAATGTTTAGTTTGACATGAGAACGTGTACTAATCTGACTTCGGGTGGTGTAATAGGTAGCAACACGGTCATTCTTCCCTTAATCTAGAAGCTATTCCGATTGGTGAACCCGCAATGAGCTACATTTATTGAGTTATAAAGCCGAGCTTGATCATTGGAGCTATCCATGTTCATATCATACTTCTACGTATATGATCTCTTTTGGCTTAGTTCAATGCAATGTTTAGTTTGACATGAGAAAGTGTGCTAATCCGACTTCAGGTGGTGTTATAGGTTACAACACAGTCATTCGTCCCTAAATTTAGAAGCTATTTCGATTGGTGAACCCGTCATGAGCTACATTCGTTGAGTTATAGAGCCGAGCTTGATCATTGGAGCTATCCATGTTCATATCATACTTCTACGCATGTGATCTCTTAAAGCTTAGTTCAACTCAATGTAAAGTTTGACATGAGAAAGTGTGCTAATCCGACTTCAGGTGGTGTTATAGGTTGCAACACAGTCATTCGTTGAGTTATAAAGCCAAGCTTGATCATTGGAGCTATCCATGTTCATATTATACTTCTACGCATGTGATCTCTTTTAGCTTAGTTCAGTGCCATGTTTAGTTTGGCATGAGAAAGTGTGCTAATCCGACTTCGGGTGGTGTAATAGGTTGCAAAACAGTTATTCTTCCCTTAATTTAGAAGCTATTGCGATTGGTGAACCCGCAATGAGCTACATTCGTTGAGTTATAAAGCCAAGCTTGATCATTGGAGCTATCCATGTTCATATCATACTTCTACGCATGTGATCTCTTTTAGCTTAGTTCAATGCAATGTTTAGTTTGACATGAGAAAGTGTGGTAATTTGACTTCGGGTAGTGTTATAGGTTGCAACACGATCATTCTTCCCTTAATCTAGAAGCTATTCCGATTGGTGAACCCGCAATGAGCTACATTCGTTGAGTTATAAAGCCGAGCTTGATCATTGGAGCTATCCATGTTCATATCATACTTCTACGCATGTGATCTCTTTTAGCTTAGTTCAATGCATTGTAAGGTTAGTTTGACATGAGAAAGTGTACTAATCCGACTTCGTGTGGTGTAATGGGTTGCAACACGGTCATTCTTTCCTTAATCCAGAAGCTATTCAGATTGGTTAACCCGCAATGAGTTACATTCATTGAGTTATAAAGCCGAGCTTGATCATTGGAGCTATCCATGTTCATATCATACTTCTACGTATATGATCCCTTTTGACTTAGTTCAATGCAATGTTTAGTTTGATATGAGAAAGTGTGCTCATCCGACTTTGGGTGCTGTTATAGGTTGCAGCACGGTCATTCTTCCCTAAATCTAGAAGCTATTTCGATTGGTGAACCCGTCATGAGCTACATTCGTTGAGTTATAAAGCCGAGCTTGATCATTGGAGCTATCCATGTTCATATCATACTTCTGCGCATGTGATCTCTTAAAGCTTAGTTCAATGTAATGTAAAGTTTGACATGAGAAAGTGTGCTAATCCGACTTCAGGTGGTGTTATAGGTTGCAACACAGTCATTTGTTGAGTTATAAAGCCAAGCTTGATCATTGGAGCTATCCATGTTCATATCATACTTCTACGCATGTGATCTCTTAAAGCTTAGTTCAATGCAATGTAAAGTTTGACATGAGAAAGTGTGCTAATCCGACTTCAGGTGGTGTTATAGGTTGCAACACAGTCATTCGTTGAGTTATAAAGCCAAGCTTGATCATTGGAGCTATCCATGTTCATATCATACTTCTACGCATGTGATCTCTTAAAGCTTAGTTCAATGCAATGTAAAGTTTGACATGAGAAAGTGTGCTAATCCGACTTCAGGTGGTGTTATAGGTTGCAACACAGTCATTCGTTGAGTTATAAAGCCAAGCTTGATCATTGGAGCTATACATGTTCATATCATACTTCTACGCATGTTATCTCTTTTAGCTTAGTTTAGTGCCATGTTTAGTTTGGCATGAGAAAGTGTGCTAATCCGACTTCGGGTGGTGTAATAGGTTGCAGCACGGTCATTCTTCCCTTAATTTAAAAGCTATTCCGATTGGTGAACCCGCAATGAGCTACATTCCTTGAGTTATAAAGCCGAGGTTGATCCTTGGAGCTATCCATGTTCATATCATACTTCTACGCATGTGATCTCTTTTAGCTTAGTTCGGTGCCATGTTTAGTTTGGCATGAGAAAGTGTGCTAATCCGACTTCGGGTGGTGTAATAGGTTGCAACACGGTCATTCGTTGAGTTATAAAGCCAAGCTTGATCATTGGAGCTATCCATGTTCATATCATACTTCTACGCATGTGATCTCTTTTAGCTTAGTTCACTGCCATGTTTAGTTTGGCATGAGAAAGTGTGCTAATCCGACTTCGGGTGGTGTAATAGGTTGTAACACGGTCATTCTTCCTTTAATTTAGAAGCTATTCCGATTGGTGAACCCGCAATGAGCTACATTCGTTGAGTTATAAAGTCGAGCTTGATCATTGGAGCTATTCATGTTCATATCATACTTCTACGCATGTGATCTCTTAAAGCTTAGTTCAATGCAATGTAAAGTTTGACATGAGAAAATGTGCTAATCCGACTTCAGGTGGTGTTATAGGTTGCAACACAGTCATTCTTTGAGTTATAAAGCCAAACTTGATCATTGGAGCTATCCATGTTCATATCATACTTCTACCCATGTGATCTATTTTAGCTTAGTTCAGTGCCATGTTTAGTTTGGCATGAGAAAGTGTGCTAATCCGACTTCGGGTGGTGTAATAGGTTGCAAAACGGTCATTCTTCCCTTAATTTAGAAGCTATTCCGATTGGTGAACCCGCAATGAGCTACATTCGTTGAGTTATAAAGCCGAGCTTGATCATTGGAGCTATCCATGTTCATATCATACTTCTACGCATGTGATCTCTTTTAGCTTAGTTCAATGCATTGTAAGGTTAGTTTGACATGAGAAAGTGTACTAATCCGACTTCGTGTGGTGTAATGGGTTGCTACATGGTCATTCTTCCCTTAATCCAGAAGCTATTCTGACTGGTTAACCCGCAATGAGCTACATTCATTGAGTTATAAAGCCGAGCTTGATCATTGGAGCTATCCATGTTCATATCATACTGCTACGCATGTGATCTCTTTTAGCTTAGTTCAATGCAATGTTTAGTTTGACATAAGAAAGTGTGCTAATCCGACTTCGGGTGGTGTAATAGGTAGCAACACGGTCATTCTTCCTTTAATCTAGAAGCTATTCCGATTGGTGAACCCGCAATGAGCTACATTTATTGAGTTATAAAGCCGAGCTTGATCATTGGAGCTATCTATGTTCATATCATACTTCTACGTATATGATCCCTTTTGGCTTAGTTCAATGCAATGTTTAGTTTGACATGAGAAAGTGTGCTCATCCGACTTCGGGTGCTGTTATAGGTTGCAGCACGGTCATTCTTCCCTAAATCTAGAAGCTATTTCGATTGGTGAACCCGTCATGAGCTACATTCGTTGAGTTATAGAGCCGAGCTTGATCATTGGAGCTATCCATGTTCATATCATACTTCTACGCATGTGATCTCTTTTAGCTTAGTTCAATGCATTGTAAGGTTAGTTTGACATGAGAAAGTGTACTAATCCGACTTCGTGTGGTGTAATGGGTTGCAACACGGTCATTCTTCCCTTAATTCAGAAGCTATTCTGATTGGTTAACCCGCAATGAGCTACATTCATTGAGTTATAAAGCCGAGCCTGATCATTGGAGCTATCCATGTTCATATCATACTTCTACGCATGTGATCTCTTTTAACTTAGTTCAATGCAATGTTTAGTTTGACATGAGAAAGTGTGCTAATCCGACTTCGGGTGGTGTAATAGGTAGCAACACGGTCATTCTTCCCTTAATTTAGAAGCTATTCCGATTGGTGAACCCGCAATGAGCTACATTCATTGAGTTATAAAGCCGAGCTTGATCATTGGAGCTATCCATGTTCATATCATACTTCTACGTATATGATCCCTTTTGGCTTAGTTCAATGCAATGTTTAGTTTGACATGAGAAAGTGTGCTCATCCGACTTCGGGTGCTGTTATAGGTTGCAGCACGGTCATTCTTCCCTAAATCTAGAAGCTATTTCGATTGGTGAACCCGTCATGAGCTATATTCGTTGAGTTATAAAGCCGAGCTTGATCATTGGAGCTATCCATGTTAATATCATACTTCTGCGAATGTGATCTCTTAAAGCTTAGTTCAATGCAATGTATAGTTTGATATGAGAAAGTGTGCTAATCCGACTTTTGGTGGTGTTATAGGTTGCAACACAGTCATTCTTTGAGTTATAAAGCCAAGCTTGATCATTGGAGCTATCCATGTTCATATCATACTTCTACGCATGTGATCTATTTTAGCTTAGTTCAGTGCCATGTTTAGTTTGGCATGAGAAAGTGTGCTAATCCGACTTCGGGTGGTGTAATAGGTTGCAAAACGGTCATTCTTCCCTTAATTTAGAAGCTATTCTGATTGGTGAACCCGCAATGAGCTACATTCGTTGAGTTATAAAGCCGAGCTTGATCATTGGAGCTATCCATGTTCATATCATACTTCTACGCATGTGATCTCTTTTAGCTTAGTTCAATGCATTGTAAAGTTAGTTTGACATGAGAAAGTGTACTAATCCGACTTCGTGTGGTGTAATGGGTTGCAACACGGTCATTCTTCCCTTAATTCAGAAGCTATTCTGATTGGTTAACCCGCAATGAGCTACATTCATTGAGTTATAAAGCCGAGCTTGATCATTGGAGCTATCCATGTTCATATCATACTTCTACGCATGTGATCTCTTTTAACTTAGTTCAATGCAATGTTTAGTTTGACATGAGAAAGTGTGCTAATCCGACTTCGGGTGGTGTAATAGGTAGCAACACAGTCATTCTTCCCTTAATCTAGAAGCTATTCCGATTGGTGAACCCGCAATGAGCTACATTCATTGAGTTATAAAGCCGAGCTTGATCATTGGAGCTATCCATGTTCATATCATACTTCTACGTATATGATCCCTTTTGGCTTAGTTCAATGCAATGTTTAGTTTGACATGAGAAAGTGTGCTCATCCGACTTCGGGTGCTGTTATAGGTTGCAGCACGGCCATTCTTCCCTAAATCTAGAAGCTATTTCGATTGGTGAACCCGTCATGAGCTATATTCGTTGAGTTATAAAGCCGAGCTTGATCATTGGAGCTATCCATGTTAATATCATACTTCTGCGAATGTTATCTCTTAAAGCTTAGTTCAATGCAATGTAAAAGTTTGACATGAGAAAGTGTGCTAATCCGACTTCAGGTGGTGTTATAGGTTGCAACACAGTCATTCTTTGAGTTATAAAGCCAAACTTGATCATTGGAGCTATCCATGTTCATATCATACTTCTACGCATGTGATCTATTTTAGCTTAGTTCAGTGCCATGTTTAGTTTGGCATGAGAAAGTGTGCTAATCCGACTTCGGGTGGTGTAATAGGTTGCAAAACGGTCATTCTTCCCTTAATGTAGAAGCTATTCTGATTGGTGAACCCGCAATGAGCTACATTCGTTGAGTTATAAAGCCGAGCTTGATCATTGGAGCTATCCATGTTCATATCATACTTCTACGCATGTGATCTCTTTTAGCTTAGTTCAATGCATTGTAAAGATAGTTTGACATGAGAAAGTGTACTAATCCGACTTCGTGTGGTGTAATGGGTTGCAACATGGTCATTCTTCCCTTAATCCAGAAGCTATTCTGATTGGTTAACCCGCAATGAGCTACATTCATTGAGTTATAAAGCCGAGCTTGATCATTGGAGCTATCCATGTTCATATCATACTTCTACGCATGTGATCTCTTTTAGCTTAGTTCAATGCAATGTTTAGTTTGACATGGAAAGTGTACTAATCCGACTTCGTGTGGTGTAATGGGTTGCAACACGGTCATTCTTCCCTTAATCCAGAAGCTATTCTGATTGGTTAACCCGCAATGAGCTACATTCATTGAGTTATAAAGCCGAGCTTGATCATTGGAGCTATCCATGTTCATATCATACTTCTACGTATATGATCCCTTTTGGCTTAGTTCAATGCAATGTTTAGTTTGACATGAGAAAGTGTGCTCATCCGACTTTGGGTGCTGTTATAGGTTGCAGCACGGTCATTCTTCCCCAAATCTAGAAGCTATTTCGATTGGTGAACCCGTCATGAGCTACATTCGTTGAGTTATAAAGCCGAGCTTGATCATTGGAGCTATCCATGTTCATATCATACTTCTGCGCATGTGATCTCTTAAAGCTTAGTTCAATGTAATGTAAAGTTTGACATGAGAAAGTGTGCTAATCCGACTTCAGGTGGTGTTATAGGTTGCAACACAGTCATTCGTTGAGTTATAAAGCCAACCTTGATCATTGGAGCTATCCATGTTCATATCATACTTCTACGCATGTTATCTCTTTTAGCTTAGTTTAATGCCATGTTTAGTTTGGCATGAGAAAGTGTGCTAATCCGACTTCGGGTGGTGTAATAGGTTGCAGCACGGTCATTCTTCCCTTAATTTAGAAGCTATTCCGATTGGTTAACTCGCAATGAGCTACATTCATTGAGTTATAAAGCCGAGCTTGATCATTGGAGCTATCCATGTTCATATCATACTGCTACGCATGTGATCTCTTTTAGCTTAGTTCAATGCAATGTTTAGTTTGACATGAGAAAGTGTGCTAATCCGACTTCGGGTGGTGTAATAGGTAGCAACACGGTCATTCTTCCCTTAATCTAGAAGCTATTTCGATTGGTGAACCCGCAATGAGCTACATTCATTGAGTTATAAAGCCGAGCTTGATCATTGGAGCTATCCATGTTCATATCATACTTCTACGTATATGATCCCTTTTGGCTTAGTTCAATGCAATGTTTAGTTTGACATGAGAAAGTGTGCTCATCCGACTTCGGGTGCTGTTATAGGTTGCAGCACGGTCATTCTTCCCCAAATCTAGAAGCTATTTCGATTGGTGAACCCGTCATGAGCTACATTCGTTGAGTTATAAAGCCGAGCTTGATCATTGGAGCTATCCATGTTCATATCATACTTCTGCGCATGTGATCTCTTAAAGCTTAGTTCAATGTAATGTAAAGTTTGACATGAGAAAGTGTGCTAATCCGACTTCAGGTGATTTTATAGGTTGCAACACAGTCATTCGTTGAGTTATAAAGCCAAGCTTGATCATTGGAGCTATCCATGTTCATATCATACTTCTACGCATGTGATCTCTTTTAGCTTAGTTCAGTGCCATGTTTAGTTTGGCATGAGAAAGTGTGCTAATCCGACTTCGGGTGGTGTAATAGGTTGTAACACGGTCATTCTTCCCTTAATTTAGAAGCTATTCCGATTGGTGAACCCGCAATGAGCTACATTCGTTGAGTTATAAAGTCGAGCTTGATCATTGGAGCTATTCATGTTCATATCATACTTCTACGCATGTGATCTCTTAAAGCTTAGTTCAATGCAATGTAAAGTTTGACATGAGAAAATGTGCTAATCCGACTTCAGGTGGTGTTATAGGTTGCAACACAGTCATTCTTTGAGGTATAAAGCCAAACTTGATCATTGGAGCTATCCATGTTCATATCATACTTCTACGCATGTGATCTATTTTAGCTTAGTTCAGTGCCATGTTTAGTTTGGCATGAGAAAGTTTGCTAATCCGACTTCGGGTGGTGTAATAGGTAGCAACACGGTCATTATTCCCTTAATCTAGAAGCTATTCCGATTGGTGAACCCGCAATGAGCTACATTCATTGAGTTATAAAGCCGAGCTTGATCATTGGAGCTATCCATGTTCATATCATACTTCTACGTATATGATCCCTTTTGGCTTAGTTCAATGCAATGTTTAGTTTGACATGAGAAAGTGTGCTCATCCGACTTCGGGTTCTGTTATAGGTTGCAGCACGGTCATTCTTGCCTAAATCTAGAAGCTATTTCGATTGGTGAACCCGTCATGAGCTACATTCGTTGAGTTATAAAGCCGAGCTTGATCATTGAGGTTATCCATGTTCATATCATACTTCTGCGCATGTGATCTCTTAAAGCTTAGTTCAATGCAATGTAAAGTTTGACATGAGAAAGTGTGCTAATCCGACTTCAGGTGGTGTTATAGGTTGGAACACAGTCATTCTTTGAGTTATAAAGCCAAGCTTGATCATTGGAGCTATCCATGTTCATATCATACTTCTACGCATGTTATCTCTTTTAGCTTAGTTTAATGCCATGTTTAGTTTGCATGAGAAAGTGTGCTAATCAGACTTCGGGTGGTGTAATAGGTTGCAAAACGGTTATTCTTCCCTTAATTTAGAAGCTATTCTGATTGGTGAACCTGCAATGAGCTACATTCGTTGAGTTATAAAGCCGAGCTTGATCATTGGAGCTATCCATGTTCATATCATACTTCTACGCATGTGATCTCTTTTAGCTTAGTTCAATGCAATGTTTAGTTTGACATGAGAAAGTGTGGTAATTTGACTTCGGGTAGTGTTATAGGTTGCAACACGATCATTCTTCCCTTAATCTAGAAGCTATTCCGATTGGTGAACCCGTCCTGAGCTACATTCGTTGAGTTATAAAGCCGAGCTTGATCATTGGAGCTATCCATGTTCATATCATACTTCTACGCATGTGATCTCTTTTAGCTTAATTCAATGCATTGTAAGGTTAGTTTGACATGAGAAAGTGTACTAATCCGACTTCGTGTGGTGTAATGGGTTGCAACACGGTCATTCTTCCCCAAATCTAGAAGCTATTTCGATTGGTGAACCCGTCATGAGCTACATTCGTTGAGTTATAAAGCCGAGCTTGATCATTGGAGCTATCCATGTTCATATCATACTTCTGCGCATGTGATCTCTTAAAGCTTAATTCAATGTAATGTAAAGTTTGACATGAGAAAGTGTGCTAATCCGACTTAAGGTGGTGTTATAGGTTGCAACACAGTCATTCGTTGAGTTATAAAGCCAAGCTTGATCATTGGAGCTATCCATGTTCATATCATACTTCTACGCATGTGATCTCTTTTAGCTTAGTTCAGTGCCATGTTTAGTTTGGCATGAGAAAGTGTGCTAATCCGACTTCGGGTGGTGTAATAGGTTGTAACACGGTCATTCTTCCCTTAATTTAGAAGCTATTCCGATTGGTGAACCCGCAATGAGCTACATTCGTTGAGTTATAAAGTCGAGCTTGATCATTGGAGCTATTCATGTTCATATCATACTTCTACGCATGTGATCTCTTAAAGCTTAGTTCAATGCAATGTAAAGTTTGACATGAGAAAATGTGCTAATCCGACTTCAGGTGGTGTTATAGGTTGCAACACAGTCATTCTTTGAGGTATAAAGCCAAACTTGATCATTGGAGCTATCCATGTTCATATCATACTTCTACGCATGTGATCTATTTTAGCTTAGTTTAGTGCCATGTTTAGTTTGGCATGAGAAAGTTTGCTAATCCGACTTCGGGTGGTGTAATAGGTAGCAACACGGTCATTATTCCCTTAATCTAGAAGCTATTCCGATTGGTGAACCCGCAATGAGCTACATTCATTGAGTTATAAAGCCGAGCTTGATCATTGGAGCTATCCATGTTCATATCATACTTCTACGTATATGATCCCTTTTGGCTTAGTTCAATGCAATGTTTAGTTTGACATGAGAAAGTGTGCTCATCCGACTTCGGGTTCTGTTATAGGTTGCAGCACGGTCATTCTTGCCTAAATCTAGAAGCTATTTCGATTGGTGAACCCGTCATGAGCTACATTCGTTGAGTTATAAAGCCGAGCTTGATCATTGAGGTTATCCATGTTCATATCATACTTCTGCGCATGTGATCTCTTAAAGCTTAGTTCAATGCAATGTAAAGTTTGACATGAGAAAGTGTGCTAATCCGACTTCAGGTGGTGTTATAGGTTGGAACACAGTCATTCTTTGAGTTATAAAGCCAAGCTTGATCATTGGAGCTATCCATGTTCATATCATACTTCTACGCATGTTATCTCTTTTAGCTTAGTTTAATGCCATGTTTAGTTTGCATGAGAAAGTGTGCTAATCAGACTTCGGGTGGTGTAATAGGTTGCAAAACGGTTATTCTTCCCTTAATTTAGAAGCTATTCTGATTGGTGAACCTGCAATGAGCTACATTCGTTGAGTTATAAAGCCGAGCTTGATCATTGGAGCTATCCATGTTCATATCATACTTCTACGCATGTGATCTCTTTTAGCTTAGTTCAATGCAATGTTTAGTTTGACATGAGAAAGTGTGGTAATTTGACTTCGGGTAGTGTTATAGGTTGCAACACGATCATTCTTCCCTTAATCTAGAAGCTATTCCGATTGGTGAACCCGTCCTGAGCTACATTCGTTGAGTTATAAAGCCGAGCTTGATCATTGGAGCTATCCATGTTCATATCATACTTCTACGCATGTGATCTCTTTTAGCTTAATTCAATGCATTGTAAGGTTAGTTTGACATGAGAAAGTGTACTAATCCGACTTCGTGTGGTGTAATGGGTTGCAACACGGTCATTCTTCCCCAAATCTAGAAGCTATTTCGATTGGTGAACCCGTCATGAGCTACATTCGTTGAGTTATAAAGCCGAGCTTGATCATTGGAGCTATCCATGTTCATATCATACTTCTGCGCATGTGATCTCTTAAAGCTTAATTCAATGTAATGTAAAGTTTGACATGAGAAAGTGTGCTAATCCGACTTAAGGTGGTGTTATAGGTTGCAACACAGTCATTCGTTGAGTTATAAAGCCAAGCTTGATCATTGGAGCTATCCATGTTCATATCATACTTCTACGCATGTTATCTCTTTTAGCTTAGTTTAATGCCATGTTTAGTTTGGCATGAGAAAGTGTGCTAATCCGACTTCGGGTGGTGTAATAGGTTGCAGCACGGTCATTCTTCCCTTAATTTAGAAGCTATTCCGATTGGTGAACCCGCAATTTACATTCGTTGAGTTATAAAGCCGAGGTTGATCCTTGGAGCTATCCATGTTCATATCATACTTCTACGCATGTGATCTCTTAAAGCTTAGTTCAATGCAATGTAAAGTTTGACATGAGAAAGTGTGCTAATCCGACTTCAGGTGGTGTTATAGGTTGCAACACAGTCATTCGTTGAGTTATAAAGCCAAGCTTGATCATTGGAGCTATCCATGTTCATATCATACTTCTACGCATGTGATCTCTTTTAGCTTAGTTCAGTGCCATGTTTAGTTTGGCATGAGAAAGTGTGCTAATCCGACTTCGGGTGGTGTAATAGGTTGCAACACGGTCATTCTTCCCTTAATTTAGAAGCTATTCTGATTGGTGAACCCGTAATGAGCTACATTCGTTGAGTTATAAAGTCGAGCTTGATCATTGGAGCTATTCATGTTCATATCATACTTCTGCGCATGTGATCTCTTAAAGCTTAGTTCAATGCAATGTAAAGTTTGACATGAGAAAGTGTGCTAATCCGACTTCAGGTGGTGTTATAGGTTGCAACACAGTCATTCTTTGAGTTATAAAGCCAAACTTGATCATTGGAGCTATCCATGTTCATATCATACTTCTACGCATGTGATCTATTTTAGCTTAGTTCAGTGCCATGTTTAGTTTGGCATGAGAAAGTGTGCTAATCCGACTTCGGGTGGTGTAATAGGTTGCAAAACGGTCATTCTTCCCTTAATTTAGAAGCTATTCTGATTGGTAAACCCGCAATGAGCTACATTCATTGAGTTATAAAGCCGAGCTTTATCATTGGAGCTATCCATGTTCATATCATACTTCTACGCATGTGATCTCTTTTAGCTTAGTTCAATGCATTGTAAGGTTAGTTTGACCTGAGAAAGTGTACTAATCCGACTTCGTGTGGTGTAATGGGTTGCAACACAGTCATTCTTCCCTTAATCTAGAAGCTATTCTGATTGGTTAACCCGCAATGAGCTACATTCATTGAGTTATAAAGCCGAGCTTTATCATTGGAGCTATCCATGTTCATATCATACTTCTACGCATGTGATCTCTTTTAGCTTAGTTCAATGCAATGTTTAGTTTGACATGAGAAAGTGTGCTAATCCGACTTCGGGTGGTGTAATAGGTAGCAACACAGTCATTCTTCCCTTAATCTAGAAGCTATTCCGATTGGTGAACCCGCAATGAGCTACATTCATTGAGTTATAAAGCCGAGCTTGATCCTTGGAGCTATCCATGTTCATATCATACTTCTACGTATATGATCCCTTTTGGCTTAGTTCAATGCAATGTTTAGTTTGACATGAGAAAGTGTGCTCATCCGACTTCGGGTGCTGTTATAGGTTGCAGCACGGTCATTCTTCCCTAAATCTAGAAGCTATTTCGATTGGTGAACCCGTCATGAGCTACATTCGTTGAGTTATAAAGCCGAGCTTGATCATTGGAGCTATCCATGTTAATATCATACTTCTGCGAATGTGATCTCTTAAAGCTTAGTTCAATGCAATGTAAAGTTTGACATGAGAAAGTGTGCTAATCCGACTTCAGGTGGTGTTATAGGTTGGAACACAGTCATTCGTTGAGTTATAAAGCCAAGCTTGATCATTGGAGCTATCCATGTTCATATCATACTTCTACGCATGTTATCTCTTTTAGCTTAGTTCAATGCAATGTTTAGTTTGACATGAGAAAGTGTGGTAATTTGACTTCGGGTCGTGTTATAGGATGCAACACGGTCATTCTTCCCTTAATCTAGAAGCTATTCCGATTGGTGAACCCGTCCTGAGCTACATTCGTTGAGTTATAAAGCCGAGCTTGATCATTGGAGCTATCCATGTTCATATCATACTTCTACGCATGTGATCTCTTTTAGCTTACTTCAATGCAGTGTAAGGTTAGTTTCACAAGAGAAAGTCTACTAATCCGACTTCGTGTGGTGTAATATGTTGCAACACGGTCATTCTTCCCTTAATCTAGAAGCTATTCCGATTGGTGAACCCGCAATGAGCTACATTCGTTGAGTTATAAAGCCGAGCTTGATCATTGGAGCTATCCATGTTCATATGATACTTCTACGTATATGATCCCTTTTGGCTTAGTTCAATGCAATGTTTAGTTTGACATGAGAAAGTGTGCTCATCCGACTTCGGGTGCTGTTATAGGTTGCAGCACGGTCATTCTTCCCTAAATCTAGAAGCTATTTCGATTGGTGAACCCGTCATGAGCTATATTCGTTGAGTTATAAAGCCGAGCTTGATCATTGGAGCTATCCATGTTAATATCATACTTCTGCGAATGTGATCTCTTAAAGCTTAGTTCAATGCAATGTAAAGTTTGACATGAGAAATTGTGCTAATCCGACTTCAGGTGGTGTTATAGGTTGCAACACAGTCATTCTTTGAGTTATAAAGCCAAACTTGATCATTGGAGCTATCCATGTTCATATCATACTTCTACGCATGTGATCTCTTTTAGCTTAGTTCAATGCAATGTTTAGTTTGACATGAGAAAGTGTGCTAATCCGACTTCGGGTGGTGTAATAGGTAGCAACACGGTCATTCTTCCCTTAATCTAGAAACTATTCCGATTGGTGAACCCGCAATGAGCTACATTCATTGAGTTATAAAGCCGAGCTTGATCATTGGAGCTATCCATGTTCATATCATACTTCTATGTATATGATCCCTTTTGGCTTAGTTCAATGCAATGTTTAGTTTGACATGAGAAAGTGTGCTCATTCGACTTCAGGTGCTGTTATAGGTTGCAGCACGGTCATTCTTCCCTAAATCTAGAAGCTATTTCGATTGGTGAACCCGTCATGAGCTACATTCGTTGAGTTATAAAGCCGAGCTTGATCATTGGAGCTATCCATGTTCATATCATACTTCTGCGCATGTGATCTCTTAAAGCTTAGTTCAATGCAATGTAAAGTTTGACATGAGAAAGTGTGCTAATCCGACTTCAGGTGGTGTTATAGGTTGCAACACAGTCATTCGTTGAGTTATAAAGCCAAGCTTGATCATTGGAGCTATCCATGTTCATATCATACTTCTACGCATGTTATCTCTTTTAACTTAGTTTAGTGCCATGTTTAGTTTGGCATGAGAAAGTGTGCTAATCCGACTTCGGGTGGTGTAATAGGTTGCAGCACGGTTATTCTTCCCTTAATTTAGAAGCTATTCTGATTGGTGAACGCGCAATGAGCTACATTCGTTGAGTTATAAAGCCGAGCTTGATCCTTGGAGCTATCCATGTTCATATCATACTTCTACGCATGTGATCTCTTATAGCTTAGTTCAATGCAATCTAAATTTTGACATGAGAAAGTGTGCTAATCCGACTTCAGGTGGTGTTATAGGTTGCAACACAGTCATTCGTTGAGTTATAAAGCCAAGCTTGATCATTGGAGCTATCCATGTTCATATCATACTTCTACGCATGTGATCTCTTTTAGCTTAGTTTAGTGCCATGTTTAGTTTGGCATGAGAAAGTGTGCTAATCCGACTTCGGGTGGTGTAATAGGTTGCAACACGGTCATTTTTCCCTTTATTTAGAAGCTATTCCGATTGGTGAACCCGCAATGAGGTACATTCGTTGAGTTATAAAACCGAGCTTGATTATTGGAGCTATCCATGTTCATATCATACTTCTACGCATGTGATCTCTTTTAGCTTAGTTCAATCCAATGTTTAGTTTGACATGAGAAAGTGTGCTAATTCGACTTCGGGGGGTGTAATAGGTTGCAACACGGTCATTCTTCCCTAAATCTAGAAGTTATTCCGATTGGTGAACCCGCAATGAGCTACATTCGTTGAGTTATAAAGCCGAGCTTGATCATTGGAGCTATCCATGTTCATATCATACTTCTACGCATATGATCTCTTAAAGCTTAGTTCAATGCAATGTAAAGTTTGACATGAGAAAATGTGCTAATCCGACTTCATGTGGTGTTATAGGTTGCAACACAATCATTCGTTGAGTTATAAAGCCAAGCTTGATCATTGGAGCTATCCATGTTCATATCATACTTCTACGCATGTGATCTCTTTTAGCTTAGTTCAGTGCCATGTTTAGTTTGGCATGAGAAAGTGTGCTAATCCGACTTCGGGTGGTGTAATAGGTTGCAACACGGCCATTCTTCCCTTAATTTAGAAGCTATTCTGATTGGTGAACCCGCAATGAGCTACATTCGTTGAGTTATAAAGCCGAGCTTGATCATTGGAGCTATCCATGTTCATATCATACTTCTACGCATGTGATCTCTTTTAGCTTAGTTCAATGCATTGTAAGGTTAGTTTGACATGAGAAAGTGTACTAATCCGACTTCGTGTGGTGTAATGGGTTGCAACACGGTCATTCTTCCCTTAATCTAGAAGCTATTCTGATTGGTTAACCCGCAATGAGCTACATTCATTGGGTTATAAAGCCGAGCTTGATCATTGGAGCTATCCATGTTCATATCATACTTCTACGCATGTGATCTCTTTTAGCTTAGTTCAATGCAATGTTTAGTTTGACATGAGAAAGTGTGCTAATCCGACTTCGGGTGGTGTAATAGGTAGCAACACAGTCATTCTTCCCTTAATCTAGAAGCTATTCCGATTGGTGAACCCGCAATGAGCTACATTCATTGAGTTATAAAGCCGAGCTTGATCCTTGGAGCTATCCATGTTCATATCATACTTCTACGTATATGATCCCTTTTGGCTTAGTTCAATGCAATGTTTAGTTTGACATGAGAAAGTGTGCTCATCCGACTTCGGGTGCTGTTATAGGTTGCAGCACAGTCATTCTTCCCTAAATTTAGAAGCCATTTCGATTGGTGAACCCGTCATGAGCTACATTCGTTGAGTTATAGAGCCGAGCTTGATCATTGGAGCTATCCATGTTCATATCATACTTCTACGCATGTGATCTCTTAAAGCTTAGTTCAATGCAATGTAAAGTTTGACATGAGAAAGTGTGCTAATCCGACTTCAGGTGGTGTTATAGGTTGCAACACAGTCATTCGTTGAGTTATAAAGCCAAGCTTGATCATTGGAGCTATCCATGTTCATATCATACTTCTACGCATGTTATCTCTTTTAACTTAGTTTAGTGCCATGTTTAGTTTGACATGAGAAAGTGTGGTAATTTGACTTCGGGTAGTGTTATAGGTTGCAACACGGTCATTCTTCCCTTAATCTAGAAGCTATTCCGATTGGTGAACCCGTCCTGAGCTACATTCGTTGAGTTATAAAGCCGAGCTTGATCATTGGAGCTATCCATGTTCATATCATACTTCTACGCATGTGATCTCTTTTAGCTTAGTTCAATGCATTGCAAGGTTAGTTTGTCATGAGAAAGTGTACTAATCCGACTTCGTGTGGTGTAATGGGTTGCAACATGGTCATTCTTCCCTTAATCCAGAAGCTATTCTGATTGGTTAACCCGCAATGAGCTACATTCATTGAGTTATAAAGCCGAGCTTGATCATTGGAGCTATCCATGTTCATATCATACTTCTACGCATGTGATCTCTTTTAGCTTAGTTCAATGCAATGTTTAGTTTGACATGAGAAAGTGTGCTAATCCGACTTCGGGTGGTGTAATAGGTAGCAACACGGTCATTCTTCCCTTAATCTAGAAGCTATTCCGATTGGTGAACCCGCAATGAGCTACATTCATTGAGTTATAAAGCCGAGCTTGATCATTGGAGCTATCCATGTTCATATCATACTTCTATGTATATGATCCCTTTTGGCTTAGTTCAATGCAATGTTTAGTTTGACATGAGAAAGTGTGCTCATTCGACTTCGGGTGCTGTTATAGGTTGCAGCACGGTCATTCTTCCCTAAATCTAGAAGCTATTTCGATTGGTGAACCCGTCATGAGCTACATTCGTTGAGTTATAAAGCCGAGCTTGATCATTGGAGCTATCCATGTTCATATCAAAATTCTGCGCATGTGATCTCTTAAAGCTTAGTTCAATGCAATGTAAAGTTTGACATGAGAAAGTGTGCTAATCCGACTTCAGGTGGTGTTATAGGTTGCAACACAGTCATTCGTTGAGTTATAAAGCCGAGCTTGATCATTGGAGCTATCCATGTTCATATCATACTTCTACGTATATTATCTCTTTTAACTTAGTTTAGTGCCATGTTTAGTTTAACATGAGAAAGTGTGCTCATCCGACTTCGGGTGGTGTAATAGGTTGCAGCACGGTTATTCTTCCCTTAATTTAGAAGCTATTCTGATTGGTGAACGCGCAATGAGCTACATTCGTTGAGTTATAGAGCCGAGCTTGATCCTTGGAGCTATCCATGTTCATATCATACTTCTACGCATGTGATCTCTTATAGCTTAGTTCAATGCAATCTAAATTTTGACATGAGAAAGTGTGCTAATCCGACTTCAGGTGGTGTTATAGGTTGCAACACAGTCATTCGTTGAGTTATAAAGCCAAGCTTGATCATTGGAGCTATCCATGTTCATATCATACTTCTACGCATGTGATCTCTTATAGCTTAGTTCAATGCAATCTAAATTTTGACATGAGAAAGTGTGCTAATCCGACTTCAGGTGGTGTTATAGGTTGCAACACAGTCATTCGTTGAGTTATAAAGCCAAGCTTGATCATTGGAGCTATCCATGTTCATATCATACTTCTACGCATGTGATCTCTTTTAGCTTAGTTTAGTGCCATGTTTAGTTTGGCATGAGAAAGTGTGCTAATCCGACTTCGGGTGGTGTAATAGGTTGCAACACGGTCATTCTTCCCTTTATTTAGAAGCTATTCCGATTGGTGAACCCGCAATGAGGTACATTCGTTGAGTTATAAAACCGAGCTTGATTATTGGAGCTATCCATGTTCATATCATACTTCTACGCATGTGATCTCTTTTAGCTTAGTTCAATCCAATGTTTAGTTTGACATGAGAAAGTGTGCTAATTCGACTTCGGGGGGTGTAATAGGTTGCAACACGGTCATTCTTCCCTAAATCTAGAAGTTATTCCGATTGGTGAACCCGCAATGAGCTACATTCGTTGAGTTATAAAGCCGAGCTTGATCATTGGAGCTATCCATGTTCATATCATACTTCTACGCATATGATCTCTTAAAGCTTAGTTCAATGCAATGTAAAGTTTGACATGAGAAAGTGTGTTAATCCGACTTCAGGTGGTGTTATAGGTTGCAACACAATCATTCGTTGAGTTATAAAGCCAAGCTTGATCATTGGAGCTATCCATGTTCATATCATACTTCTACGCATGTGATCTCTTTTAGCTTAGTTCAGTGCCATGTTTAGTTTGGCATGAGAAAGTGTGCTAATCCGACTTCGGGTGGTGTAATAGGTTGCAACACGGCCATTCTTCCCTTAATTTAGAAGCTATTCTGATTGGTGAACCCGCAATGAGCTATATTCGTTGAGTTATAAAGCCGAGCTTGATCATTGGAGCTATCCATGTTCATATCATACTTCTACGCATGTGATCTCTTTTAGCTTAGTTCAATGCAATGTTTAGTTTGACATGAGAAAGTGTGCTAATCCGACTTCGGGTGGTGTAATAGGTAGCAACACAGTCATTCTTCCCTTAATCTAGAAGCTATTCCGATTGGTGAACCCGCAATGAGCTACATTCATTGAGTTATAAAGCCGAGCTTGATCCTTGGAGCTATCCATGTTAATATCATACTTCTACGTATATGATCCCTTTTGGCTTAGTTCAATGCAATGTTTAGTTTGACATGAGAAAGTGTGCTCATCCGACTTCGGGTGCTGTTATAGGTTGCAGCACGGTCATTCTTCCCTAAATCTAGAAGCTATTTCGATTGGTGAACCCGTCATGAGCTACATTCGTTGAGTTATAAAGCCGAGCTTGATCATTGGAGCTATCCATGTTAATATCATACTTCTGCGAATGTGATCTTTTAAAGCTTAGTTCAATGCAATGTAAAGTTTGACATGAGAAAGTGTGCTAATCCGACTTCAGGTGGTGTTATAGGTTGCAACACAGTCATTCGTTGAGTTATAAAGCCAAGCTTGATCATTGGAGCTATCCATGTTCATATCATACTTCTACGCATGTTATCTCTTTTAGCTTAGTTCAATGCAATGTTTAGTTTGACATGAGAAAGTGTGGTAATTTGACTTCGGGTAGTGTTATAGGTTGCAACACGGTCATTCTTCCCTTAATCTAGAAGCTATTCCGATTGGTGAACCCGTCCTGAGCTACATTCGTTGAGTTATAAAGCCGAGCTTGATCATTGGAGCTATCCATGTTCATATCATACTTCTACGCATGTGATCTCTTTTAGCTTAGTTCAATGCATTGCAAGGTTAGTTTGTCATGAGAAAGTGTACTAATCCGACTTCGTGTGGTGTAATGGGTTGCAACACGGTCATTCTTCCCTTAATCCAGAAGCTATTCTGATTGGTTAACCCGCAATGAGCTACATTCATTGAGTTATAAAGCCGAGCTTTATCATTGGAGCTATCCCTATTCATATCATACTTCTACGCATGTGATCTCTTTTAGCTTAGTTCAATGCAATGTTTAGTTTGACATGAGAAAGTGTGCTAATCCGACTTCGGGTGGTGTAATAGGTAGCAACACGGTCATTCTTCCCTTAATCTAGAAGCTATTCCGATTGGTGAACCCGCAATGAGCTACATTCATTGAGTTATAAAGCCGAGCTTGATCATTGGAGCTATCCATGTTCATATCATACTTCTATGTATATGATCCCTTTTGGCTTAGTTCAATGCAATGTTTAGTTTGACATGAGAAAGTGTGCTCATTCGACTTCGGGTGCTGTTATAGGTTGCAGCACGGTCATTCTTCCCTAAATCTAGAAGCTATTTCGATTGGTGAACCCGTCATGAGCTACATTCGTTGAGTTATAAAGCCGAGCTTGATCATTGGAGCTATCCATGTTCATATCATACTTCTGCGCATGTGATCTCTTAAAGCTTAGTTCAATGCAATGTAAAGTTTGACATGAGAAAATATGCTAATCCGACTTCAGGTGGTGTTATAGGTTGCAACACAGTCATTCGTTGAGTTATAAAGCCAAGCTTGATCATTGGAGCTATCCATGTTCATATCATACTTCTACGCATGTTATCTCTTTTAACTTAGTTTAGTGCCATGTTTAGTTTGGCATGAGAAAGTGTGCTAATCCGACTTCGGGTGGTGTAATAGGTTGCAGCACGGTTATTCTTCCCTTAATTTAGAAGCTATTCTGATTGGTGAACGCGCAATGAGCTACATTCGTTGAGTTATAAAGCCGAGCTTGATCCTTGGAGCTATCCATGTTCATATCATACTTCTACGCATGTGATCTCTTATAGCTTAGTTCAATGCAATGTAAAGTTTGACATGAGAAAGTGTGCTAATCCGACTTCAGGTGGTGTTATAGGTTGAAACACAGTCATTCGTTGAGTTATAAAGCCAAGCTTGATCATTGGAGCTATCCATGTTCATATCATACTTCTACGCATGTTATCTCTTTTAGCTTAGTTTAATGCAATGTTTAGTTTGACATGAGAAAGTGTGGTAATTTGACTTCGGGTAATGTTATAGGTTGCAACACGGTCATTCTTCCCTTAATCTAGAAGCTATTCCGATTGGTGAACCCGTCCTGAGCTACATTCGTTGAGTTATAAAGCCGAGCTTGATCATTGGAGCTATCCTTGTTCATATCATACTTCTACGCATGTGATCTCTTTTAGCTTAGTTCAATGCATTGCAAGGTTAGTTTGTCATGAGAAAGTGTACTAATCCGACTTCGTATGGTGTAATGGGTTGCAACACGGTCATTCTTCCCTTAATCCAGAAGCTATTCTGATTGGTTAACCCGCAATGAGCTACATTCATTGAGTTATAAAGCCGAGCTTGATCATTGGAGCTATCCATGTTCATATCATACTTCTACGCATGTGATCTCTTTTAGCTTAGTTCAATGCAATGTTTAGTTTGACATGAGAAAGTGTGCTAATCCGACTTCGGGTGGTGTAATAGGTAGCAACACGGTCATTCTTCCCTTAATCTAGAAGCTATTCCGATTGGTGAACCCGCAATGAGCTACATTCATTGAGTTATAAAGCCGAGCTTGATCATTGGATCTATCCATGTTCGTATCATACTTCTATGTATATGATCCCTTTTGGCTTAGTTCAATGCAATGTTTAGTTTGACATGAGAAAGTGTGCTCATTCGACTTCGGGTGCTGTTATAGGTTGCAGCACGGTCATTCTTCCCTAAATCTAGAAGCTATTTCGATTGGTGAACCCGTCATGAGCTACATTCGTTGAGTTATAAAGCCGAGCTTGATCATTGGAGCTATCCATGTTCATATCATACTTCTGCGCATGTGATCTCTTAAAGCTTAGTTCAATGCAATGTAAAGTTTGACATGAGAAAGTGTGCTAATCTGACTTCAGGTGGTGTTATAGGTTGCAACACAGTCATTCGTTGAGTTATAAAGCCAAGCTTGATCATTGGAGCTATCCATGTTCATATCATACTTCTACACATGTTATCTCTTTTAACTTAGTTTAGTGCCATGTTTAGTTTGGCATGAGAAAGTGTGCTAATCCGACTTCGGGTGGTGTAATAGGTTGCAGCACGGTTATTCTTCCCTTAATTTAGAAGCTATTCTGATTGGTGAACGCGCAATGAGCTACATTCGTTGAGTTATAAAGCCGAGCTTGATCCTTGGAGCTATCCATGTTCATATCATACTTCTACGCATGTGATCTCTTATAGCTTAGTTCAATGCAATGTAAATTTTGACATGAGAAAGTGTGCTAATCCGACTTCAGGTGGTGTTATAGGTTGCAACACAGTCATTCGTTGAGTTATAAAGCCAAGCTTGATCATTGGAGCTATCCATGTTCATATCATACTTCTACGCATGTGATCTCTTTTAGCTTAGTTTAGTGCCATGTTTAGTTTGGCATGAGAAAGTGTGCTAATCCGACTTCGGGTGGTGTAGCAGGTTGCAACACGGTCATTCTTCTCTTAATTTAGAAGCTATTCCGATTGGTGAACCCGCAATGAGGTACATTCGTTGAGTTATAAAACCGAGCTTGATTATTGGAGCTATCCATGTTCATATCATACTTCTACGCATGTGATCTCTTTTAGCTTAGTTCAATCCAATGTTTAGTTTGACATGAGAAAGTGTGCTAATTCGACTTCGGGGGGTGTAATAGGTTGCAACACGGTCATTCTTCCCTAAATCTAGAAGTTATTCCGATTGGTGAACCCGCAATGAGCTACAATCGTTGAGTTATAAAGCCGAGCTTGATCATTGCAGCTATCCATGTTCATATCATACTTCTACGCATATGATCTCTTAAAGCTTAGTTCAATGCAATGTAAAGTTTGACATGAGAAAGTGTGCTAATCCGACTTCAGGTGGTGTTATAGGTTGCAACACAATCATTCGTTGAGTTATAAAGCCAAGCTTGATCATTGGAGCTATCCATGTTCATATCATACTTCTACGCATGTGATCTCTTTTAGCTTAGTTCAGTGCCATGTTTAGTTTGGCATGAGAAAGTGTGCTAATCCGACTTCGGGTGGTGTAATAGGTTGCAACACGGCCATTCTTCCCTTAATTTAGAAGCTATTCCGATTGGTGAACCCGCAATGAGCTACATTCGTTGAGTTATAAAGCCGAGCTTGATCATTGGAGCTATCCATGTTCATATCATACTTCTACGCATGTGATCTCTTTTAGCTTAGTTCAATGCAATGTTTAGTTTGACATGAGCAATTGTACTAATCCGACTTCAGGTGGTGTTATAGGTTGCAACACAGTCATTCGTTGAGTTATAAAGCCAAACTTGATCATTGGAGCTATCCATGTTCATATCATACTTCTACGCATGTGATCTATTTTAGCTTAGTTCAGTGGCATGTTTAGTTTGGCATGAGAAAGTGTGCTAATCCGACTTCGGGTGGTGTAATAGGTTGCAAAACGGTCATTTTTCCCTTAATTTAGAAGCTATTTCGATTGGTGAACCCGCAATAAGCTACATTCATTGAGTTATAAAGCCGAGCTTGATCATTGGAGCTATCCATGTTCATATCATACTTCTACGCATGTGATCTCTTTTAGCTTAGTTTAGTGCCATGTTTAGTTTGGCATGAGAAAGTGTGCTAATCCGACTTCGGGTGGTGTAATAGGTTGCAACACGGTCATTCTTCCCTTAATTTAGAAGCTATTCCGATTGGTGAACCCGCAATGAGGTACATTCGTTGAGTTATAAAACCGAGCTTGATTATTGGAGCTATCCATGTTCATATCATACTTCTACGCATGTGATCTCTTTTAGCTTAGTTCAATCCAATGTTTAGTTTGACATGAGAAAGTGTGCTAATTCGACTTCGGGGGGTGTAATAGGTTGCAACACGGTCATTCTTCCCTAAATCTAGAAGTTATTCCGATTGGTGAACCCGCAATGAGCTACATTCGTTGAGTTATAAAGCCGAGCTTGATCATTGCAGCTATCCATGTTCATATAATACTTCTACGCATATGATCTCTTAAAGCTTAGTTCAATGCAATGTAAAGTTTGACATGAGAAAGTGTGCTAATCCGACTTCAGGTGGTGTTATAGGTTGCAACACAATCATTCGTTGAGTTATAAAGCCAAGCTTGATCATTGGAGCTATCCATGTTCATATCATACTTCTACGCATGTGATCTCTTTTAGCTTAGTTTAGTGCCATGTTTAGTTTGGCATGAGAAAGTGTGCTAATCCGACTTCGGGTGGTGTAATAGGTTGCAACACGGCCATTCTTCCCTTAATTTAGAAGCTATTCCGATTGGTGAACCCGCAATGAGCTACATTCGTTGAGTTATAAAGCCGAGCTTGATCATTGGAGCTATCCATGTTCATATCATACTTCTACGCATGTGATCTCTTTTAGCTTAGTTCAATGCAATGTTTAGTTTGACATGAGCAATTGTACTAATCAGACTTCAGGTGGTGTTATAGGTTGCAACACAGTCATTCGTTGAGTTATAAAGCCAAACTTGATCATTGGAGCTATCCATGTTCATATCATACTTCTACGCATGTGATCTATTTTAGCTTAGTTCAGTGGCATGTTTAGTTTGGCATGAGAAAGTGTGCTAATCCGACTTCGGGTGGTGTAATAGGTTGCAAAACGGTCATTTTTCCCTTAATTTAGAAGCTATTTCGATTGGTGAACCCGCAATAAGCTACATTCATTGAGTTATAAAGCCGAGCTTGATCATTGGAGCTATCCATGTTCATATCATACTTCTACGCATGTGATCTCTTTTAGCTTAGTTAAATGCAATGTTTAGTTTGACATGAGAAAGTGTGGTAATTTGACTTCAGGTAGTGTTATAGGTTGCAACACGGTCATTCTTCCCTTAATCTAGAAGCTATTCCGATTGGTGAACCCGTCCTGAGCTACATTCGTTGAGTTATACAGCCAAGCTTGATCATTGGAGCTATCCATGTTCATATCATACTTCTACGCATGTGATCTCTTTTAGTTTAGTTCAATGCAATGTTTAATTTGACATGAGAAAGTGTGCTAATCCGACTTCGGGTGGTGTAATAGGTAGCAACACGGTCATTCTTCCCTTAATCTAGAAGCTATTCCGATTGGTGAACCCGCAATGAGCTACATTCATTGAGTTATAAAGCCGAGCTTGATCATTGGAGCTATCCATGTTCATATCATACTTCTACGTATATGATCCCTTTTGGCTTAGTTCAATGCAATGTTTAGTTTGACATGAAAAAGTGTGCTCATCCGACTTCGGGTGCTGTTATAAGTTGCAGCACGGTCATTCTTCCCTAAATCTAGAAGCTATTTCGATTGGTTAACCCATCATGAGCTACATTCGTTGAGTTATAAAGCCGAGTTTGATCATTGCAGCTATCCATGTTCATATCATACTTCTACGCATGTGATCTCTTAAAGCTTAGTTCAATGCAATGTAAAGTTTGACATGAGAAAGTGTGCTAATCCAACTTCAGGTGGTGTTATAGGTTGCAACACAGTCTTTCGTTGAGTTATAAAGCCAAGCTTGATCATTGGAGCTATCCATGTTCATATCATACTTCTACGCATGTGATCTCTTTTAGCTTAGTTTAGTGCCATGTTTAGTTTGGCATGAGAAAGTGTGCTAATCCGACTTCGGGTGGTGTAGCAGGTTGCAACACGGTCATTCTTCTCTTAATTTAGAAGTTATTCCGATTGGTGAACCCGCAATGAGGTACATTCGTTGAGTTATAAAACCGAGCTTGATTATTGGAGCTATCCATGTTCATATCATACTTCTACGCATGTGATCTCTTTTAGCTTAGTTCAATCCAATGTTTAGTTTGACATGAGAAAGTGTGCTAATTCGACTTCGGGGGGTGTAATAGGTTGCAACACGGTCATTCTTCCCTAAATCTAGAAGTTATTCCGATTGGTGAACCCGCAATGAGCTACATTCGTTGAGTTATAAAGCCGAGCTTGATCATTGCAGCTATCCATGTTCATATCATACTTCTACGCATATGATCTCTTAAAGCTTAGTTCAATGCAATGTAAAGTTTGACATGAGAAAGTGTGCTAATCCGACTTCAGGTGGTGTTATAGGTTGCAACACAATCATTCGTTGAGTTATAAAGCCAAGCTTGATCATTGGAGCTATCCATGTTCATATCATACTTCTACGCATGTGATCTCTTTTAGCTTAGTTCAGTGCCATGTTTAGTTTGGCATGAGAAAGTGTGCTAATCCGACTTCGGGTGGTGTAATAGGTTGCAACACGGCCATTCTTCCCTTAATTTAGAAGCTATTCCGATTGGTGAACCCGCAATGAGCTACATTCGTTGAGTTATAAAGCCGAGCTTGATCATTGGAGCTATCCATGTTCATATCATACTTCTACGCATGTGATCTCTTTTAGCTTAGTTCAATGCAATGTTTAGTTTGACATGAGCAATTGTACTAATCCGACTTCAGGTGGTGTTATAGGTTGCAACACAGTCATTCGTTGAGTTATAAAGCCAAACTTGATCATTGGAGCTATCCATGTTCATATCATACTTCTACGCATGTGATCTATTTTAGCTTAGTTCAGTGGCATGTTTAGTTTGGCATGAGAAAGTGTGCTAATCCGACTTCGGGTGGTGTAATAGGTTGCAAAACGGTCATTTTTCCCTTAATTTAGAAGCTATTTCGATTGGTGAACCCGCAATAAGCTACATTCATTGAGTTATAAAGCCGAGCTTGATCATTGGAGCTATCCATGTTCATATCATACTTCTACGCATGTGATCTCTTTTAGCTTAGTTTAGTGCCATGTTTAGTTTGGCATGAGAAAGTGTGCTAATCCGACTTCGGGTGGTGTAATAGGTTGCAACACGGTCATTCTTCCCTTAATTTAGAAGCTATTCCGATTGGTGAACCCGCAATGAGGTACATTCGTTGAGTTATAAAACCGAGCTTGATTATTGGAGCTATCCATGTTCATATCATACTTCTACGCATGTGATCTCTTTTAGCTTAGTTCAATCCAATGTTTAGTTTGACATGAGAAAGTGTGCTAATTCGACTTCGGGGGGTGTAATAGGTTGCAACACGGTCATTCTTCCCTAAATCTAGAAGTTATTCCGATTGGTGAACCCGCAATGAGCTACATTCGTTGAGTTATAAAGCCGAGCTTGATCATTGCAGCTATCCATGTTCATATCATACTTCTACGCATATGATCTCTTAAAGCTTAGTTCAATGCAATGTAAAGTTTGACATGAGAAAGTGTGCTAATCCGACTTCAGGTGGTGTTATAGGTTGCAACACAATCATTCGTTGAGTTATAAAGCCAAGCTTGATCATTGGAGCTATCCATGTTTATATCATACTTCTACGCATGTGATCTCTTTTAGATTAGTTCAGTGCCATGTTTAGTTTGGCATGAGAAAGTGTGCTAATCCGACTTCGGGTGGTGTAATAGGTTGCAACACGGCCATTCTTCCCTTAATTTAGAAGCTATTCCGATTGGTGAACCCGCAATGAGCTACATTCGTTGAGTTATAAAGCCGAGCTTGATCATTGGAGCTATCCATGTTCATATCATACTTCTACGCATGTGATCTCTTTTAGCTTAGTTCAATGCAATGTTTAGTTTGACATGAGTAATTGTACTAATCCGACTTCAGGTGGTGTTATAGGTTGCAACACAGTCATTCGTTGAGTTATAAAGCCAAACTTGATCATTGGAGCTATCCATGTTCATATCATACTTCTACGCATGTGATCTATTTTAGCTTAGTTCAGTGGCATGTTTAGTTTGGCATGAGAAAGTGGGCTAATCCGACTTCGGGTGGTGTAATAGGTTGCAAAACGGTCATTTTTCCCTTAATTTAGAAGCTATTTCGATTGGTGAACCCGTCCTGAGCTACATTCATTGAGTTATAAAGCCGAGCTTGATCATTGGAGCTATCCATGTTCATATCATACTTCTACGCATGTGATCTCTTTTAGCTTAGTTAAATGCAATGTTTAGTTTGACATGAGAAAGTGTGGTAATTTGACTTCAGGTAGTGTTATAGGTTGCAACACGGTCATTCTTCCCTTAATCTAGAAGCTATTCCGATTGGTGAACCCGTCCTGAGCTACATTCGTTGAGTTATACAGCCAAGCTTGATCATTGGAGCTATCCATGTTCATATCATACTTCTACGCATGTGATCTCTTTTAGTTTAGTTCAATGCAATGTTTAATTTGACATGAGAAAGTGTGCTAATCCGACTTCGGGTGGTGTAATAGGTAGCAACACGGTCATTCTTCCCTTAATCTAGAAGCTATTCCGATTGGTGAACCCGCAATGAGCTACATTCATTGAGTTATAAAGCCGAGCTTGATCATTGGAGCTATCCATGTTCATATCATACTTCTACGTATGTGATCTCTTTTAGCTTAGTTTAGTGCCATGTTTAGTTTGGCATGAGAAAGTGTGCTAATCCGACTTCGGGTGGTGTAATAGGTTGCAACACGGTCATTCTTCCCTTAATTTAGAAGCTATTCCGATTGGTGAACCCGCAATGAGGTACATTCGTTGAGTTATAAAACCGAGCTTGATTATTGGAGCTATCCATGTTCATATCATACTTCTACGCATGTGATCTCTTTTAGCTTAGTTCAATCCAATGTTTAGTTTGACATGAGAAAGTGTGCTAATTCGACTTCGGGGGGTGTAATAGGTTGCAACACAGTCTTTCGTTGAGTTATAAAGCCAAGCTTGATCATTGGAGCTATCCATGTTCATATCATACTTCTACGCATGTTATCTCTTTTAGCTTAGTTTAGTGCCATGTTTAGTTTGGCATGAGAAAGTGTGCTAATCCGACTTCGGGTGGTATAATAGGTTGCAGCACGGTCATTCTTCCCTTAATTTAGAAGGTATTCCGATTGGTGTACCCGCAATGAGCTACATTCGTTGAGTTATAAAGCCGAGCTTGATCATTGGAGCTATCCATGTTCATATCATACTTCTACGCATGTGATCTCTTAAAGCTTAGTTCAATGCAATGTAAAGTTTGACATGAGAAAGTGTGCTAATCCGACTTCAGGTGGTGTTATAGGTTGCAACACAGTCATTCGTTGAGTTATAAAGCCAAGCTTGATCATTGGAGCTATCCATGTTCATATCATACTTCTACGCATGTGATCTATTTTAGCTTAGTTCAGTGGCATGTTTAGTTTGGCATGAGAAAGTGTGCTAATCCGACTTCGGGTGGTGTAATAGGTTGCAAAACGGTCATTCTTCCCTTAATTTAGAAGCTATTCCGATTGGTGAACCAGCAATGAGCTACATTCATTGAGTTATAAAGCCGAGCTTGATCATTGGAGCTATCCATGTTCATATCATACTTCTACGCATGTGATCTCTTTTAGCTTAGTAAAATGCAATGTTTAGTTTGACATGAGAAAGTGTGGTTATTTGACTTCGGGTAGTGTTATAGGTTGCAACACGGTCATTCTTCCCTTAATCTAGAAGCTATTCCGATTGGTGAACCCGTCCTGAGCTACATTCGTTGAGTTATAAAGCCGAGCTTGATCATTGGAGCTATCCATGTTCATATCATACTTCTACGCATGTGATCTCTTTTAGCTTAGTTCAATGCATTGTAAGGTTAGTTTGACATGAGAAAGTATACTAATCCGACTTCGTGTGGTGTAATGGGTTGCAACACGGTCATTCTTGCCTTAATCCAGAAGCTATTCCGATTGGTTAACCCGCAATGAGCTACATTCATTGAGTTATAAAGCCGAGCTTGATCATTGGAGCTATCCATGTTCATATCATACTTCTACGCATGTGATCTCTTTTAGCTTAGTTCAATGCAATGTAAAGTTTGACATGAGAAAGTGTGCTAATCCAACTTCAGGTGGTGTTATAGGTTGCAACACAGTCTTTCGTTGAGTTATAAAGCCAAGCTTGATCATTGGAGCTATCCATGTTCATATCATACTTCTACGCATGTTATCTCTTTTAGCTTAGTTTAGTGCCATGTTTAGTTTGGCATGAGATAGTATGTTAATCCGACTTCGGGTGGTGTAATAGGTTGCAGCACGGTCATTCTTCCCTTAATTTAGAAGGTATTCCGATTGGTGAACCCGCAATGAGCTACATTCGTTGAGTTATAAAGCCGAGCTTGATCATTGGAGCTATCCATGTTCATATCATACTTATACGCATGTGATCTCTTAAAGCTTAGTTCAATGCAATGTAAAGTTTGACATGAGAAAGTGTGCTAATCCGACTTCAGGTGGTGTTATAGGTTGCAACACATTCATTCGTTGAGTTATAAAGCCAAGCTTGATCATTGGAGCTATCCATGTTCATATCATACTTCTACGCATGTGATCTATTTTAGCTTAGTTCAGTGCCATGTTTAGTTTGGCATGAGAAAGTGTGCTAATCCGACTTCTGGTGGTGTAATACGTTGCAAAACGGTCATTCTTCCCTTAATTTAGAAGCTATTCCGATTGGTGAACCCGCAATGAGCTACATTCGTTGAGTTATAAATTCGAGCTTGATCATTGGAGCTATCCAGGTTCATATCATACTTATACGCATGTGATCTCTTAAAGCTTAGTTCAATGCAATGTAAAGTTTGACATGAGAAAGTGTGCTAATCCGACTTCAGGTGGTGTTATAGGTTGCAACACATTCATTCGTTGAGTTATAAAGCCAAGCTTGATCATTGGAGCTATCCATGTTCATATCATACTTCTACGCATGTGATCTATTTTAGCTTAGTTCAGTGCCATGTTTAGTTTGGCATGAGAAAGTGTGCTAATCCGACTTCTAGTGGTGTAATACGTTGCAAAACGGTCATTCTTCCCTTAATTTAGAAGCTATTCCGATTGGTGAACCCGCAATGAGCTACATTCGTTGAGTTATAAATTCGAGCTTGATCATTGGAGCTATCCATGTTCATATCATACTTATACGCATGTGATCTCTTAAAGCTTAGTTCAATGCAATGTAAAGTTTGACATGAGAAAGTGTGCTAATCCGACTTCAGGTGGTGTTATAGGTTGCAACACAGTCATTCGTTGAGTTATAAAGCCAAGCTTGATCATTGGAGCTATCAATGTTCATATCATACTTCTACGCATGTGATCTTTTTTAGCTTAGTTCAGTGCCATGTTTAGTTTGGCATGAGAAAGTGTGCTAATCCGACTTCATGTGGTCTTTCGTTGAGTTATAAAGCCAAGCTTGATCATTGGAGCTATCCATGTTCATATCATACTTCTACGCATGTTATCTCTTTTAGCTTAGTTTAGTGCCATGTTTAGTTTGGCATGAGATAGTATGTTAATCCGACTTCGGGTGGTGTAATAGGTTACAGCACGGTCATTCTTCCCTTAATTTAGAAGGTATTCCGATTGGTGAACCCGCAATGAGCTACATTCGTTGAGTTATAAAGCCGAGCTTGATCATTGGAGCTATCCATGTTCATATCATACTTATACGCATGTGATCTCTTAAAGCTTAGTTCAATGCAATGTAAAGTTTGACATGAGAAAGTGTGCTAATCCGACTTCAGGTGGTGTTATAGGTTGCAACACATTCATTCGTTGAGTTATAAAGCCAAGCTTGATCATTGGAGCTATTCATGTTCATATCATACTTCTACGCATGTGATCTATTTTAGCTTAGTTCAGTGCCATGTTTAGTTTGGCATGAGAAAGTGTGCTAATCCGACTTCTGGTGGTGTAATACGTTGCAAAACGGTCATTCTTCCCTTAATTTAGAAGCTATTCCGATTGGTGAACCAGCAATGAGCTACATTCGTTGAGTTATAAATTCGAGCTTGATCATTGGAGCTATCCAGGTTCATATCATACTTATACGCATGTGATCTCTTAAAGCTTAGTTCAATGCAATGTAAAGTTTGACATGAGAAAGTGTGCTAATCCGACTTCAGGTGGTGTTATAGGTTGCAACACATTCATTCGTTGAGTTATAAAGCCAAGCTTGATCATTGGAGCTATCCATGTTCATATCATACTTCTACGCATGTGATCTATTTTAGCTTAGTTCAGTGCCATGTTTAGTTTGGCATGAGAAAGTGTGCTAATCCGACTTCTAGTGGTGTAATACGTTGCAAAACGGTCATTCTTCCCTTAATTTAGAAGCTATTCCGATTGGTGAACCGCAATGAGCTACATTCGTTGAGTTATAAAGCCGAGCTTGATCATTGGAGCTATCCATGTTCATATCATACTTCTACGCATGTGATCTCTTAAAGCTTAGTTCAATGCAATGTAAAGTTTGACATGAGAAAGTGTGTTAATCCGACTTTAGGTGGTGTTATAGGTTGCAACACAGTCATTCGTTGAGTTATAAAGCCAAACTTGATCATTGGAGCCATCCATGTTCATATCATACTTCTACGCATGTGATCTCTTTTAGCTTAGTTTAGTGGCATGTTTAGTTTGGCATGAGAAAGTGTGCTAATCCGACTTCGTTTGGTGTAATAGGTTGCAGCACGGTCATTCTTCCCTTAATTTAGAAGCTATTCCGATTGGTGAACCCGCAATGAGCTACATTTGTTGAGTTATAAAGCCGAGCTTGATCATTGGAGCTATCCATGTTCATATCATACTTATACGCATGTGATCTCTTAAAGCTTAGTTCAATGCAATGTAAAGTTTGACATGGGAAAGTGTGCAAATCCGACTTCAGGTGGTGTTATAGGTTGCAACACAGTCATTCTTCCCTTAATCTAGAAGTTATTCCGATTGGTTAACCCGCAATGAGCTTCATTCTTTGAGTTATAATGCCGAGCTTGATCATTGGAGCTATCCATGTTCATATCATACTTCTACGCATGTTATCTCTTTTAGCTTAGTTTAGTGCCATGTATAGTTTGGCATGAGAAAGTGTGCTAATCCGACTTCAGGTGGTGTTATAGGTTACAACACAGTCATTCGTTAAGTTATAAAGCCAAGCTTGATCATTGGAGCTATCCATGTTCATATCATACTTCTACGCATGTGATCTCTTTTAGCTTAGTTTAGTGCCATGTTTAGTTTGGCATGAGAAAGTGTGTTAATCCGACTTCGGGTGGTGTAATAGTTTGCAGCACGGTCATTCTTCCCTTAATTTAGAAGGTATTCCGATTGGTGAACCCGCAATGAGCTACATTCGTTGAGTTATAAAGCCGAGCTTGATCATTGGAGTTATCCATGTTCATATCATACTTATACGCATGTGATCTCTTAAAGCTTAGTTCAATGCAATGTAAAGTTTGACATGAGAAAGTGTGCTAATCCGACTTCAGGTGGTGTTATAGGTTACAACACAATCATTCGTTAAGTTATAAAGCCAAACTTGATCATTGGAGCTATCCATGTTCATATCATACTTCTACGCATGTGATCTCTTTTAGCTTAGTTTAGTGCCATGTTTAGTTTGGCATGAGAAAGTGTGCTAATCCGACTTCTGGTGGTGTAATACGTTGCAAAACGGTCATTCTTCCCTTAATTTAGAAGCTATTCCGATTGGTGAACCCGCAATGAGCTACATTCGTTGAGTTATAAATTCGAGCTTGATCATTGGAGCTATCCATGTTCATATCATACTTATACGCATGTGATCTCTTAAAGCTTAGTTCAATGCAATGTAAAGTGTGACATGAGAAAGTGTGCTAATCCGACTTCAGGTGGTGTTATAGGTTGCAACTCAGTCATTCGTTGAGTTATAAAGCCAAGCTTGATCATTGGAGCTATCAATGTTCATATCATACTTCTACGCATGTGATCTTTTTTAGCTTAGTTCAGTGCCATGTTTAGTTTGGCATGAGAAAGTGTGCTAATCCGACTTCGGGTGGTGTAATAGGTTGCAACACGGTCATTCTTCCCTTAATTTAGAAGCTATTCCGATTGGTGAACCGCAATGAGCTACATTCGTTGAGTTATAAAGCCGAGCTTGATCATTGGAGCTATCCATGTTCATATCATACTTCTACGCATGTGATCTCTTAAAGCTTAGTTCAATGCAATGTAAAGTTTGACATGAGAAAGTGTGTTAATCCGACTTTAGGTGGTGTTATAGGTTGCAACACAGTCATTCGTTGAGTTATAAAGCCAAACTTGATCATTTGAGCCATCCATGTTCATATCATACTTCTACGCATGTGATCTCTTTTAGCTTAGTTTAGTGCCATGTTTAGTTTGGCATGAGAAAGTGTGCTAATCCGACTTTGGGTGGTGTAAAAGGTTGCAGCACGGTCATTCTTCCCTTAATTTAGAAGCTATTCCGATTGGTGAACCCGCAATGAGCTACATTCGTTGAGTTATAAAGCCGAGCTTGATCATTGGAGCTATCCATGTTCATATCATACTTATACGCATGTGATCTCTTAAAGCTTAGTTCAATGCAATGTAAAGTTTGACATGGGAAAGTGTGCAAATCCGACTTCAGGTGGTATTATAGGTTGCAACACAGTTATTCGTTGAGTTATAAAGCCAAGCTTGATCATTGGAGCTATCCATGTTCATATCATACTTCTACGCATGTGATATCTTTTAGCTTAGTTCAATGCAATGTAAAGTTTGACATGAGAAAGTGTGCTAATCCGACTTCAGGTGGTGTTATAGGTTGCAACACAGTCATTCTTCCCTTAATCTAGAAGTTATTCCGATTGGTTAACCCGCAATGAGCTTCATTCTTTGAGTTATAATGCCGAGCTTGATCATTGGAGCTATCCATGTTCATATCATACTTCTACGCATGTGATCTCTTAAAGCTTAGTTCAATGCAATGTAAAGTTTGACATGAGAAAGTGTGCTAATCCGACTTCAAGTGGTGTTATAGGTTGCAACACAGTCATTCGTTGAGTTATAAAGCCAAGCTTGATCATTGGAGCTATCCATGTTCATATCATACTTCTACGCATGTGATCTCTTTTAGCTTAGTTCAGTGCCATGTTTAGTTTGGCATGAGAAAGTTTGCTAATCCGACTTCGGGTGGTGTAATAGGTTGCAGTACGGTCATTCTTCCCTTAATTTAGAAGGTATTCCGATTGGTGAATCCGCAATGAGCTACATTCGTTGAGTTATAAAGCCGAGCTTGATCATTGGAGCTATCCATGTTCATATCATACTTATACGCATGTGATCTCTTAAAGCTTAGTTCAATGCAATGTA
This sequence comes from Lepidium didymum, assembly GCA_963920545.1. Lineage (NCBI taxonomy): Eukaryota > Viridiplantae > Streptophyta > Magnoliopsida > Brassicales > Brassicaceae > Lepidium > Lepidium didymum. Next base: position 10,171,468 of record OY986993.1, on the reverse strand, counting down.
AAGTTTGACATGAGAAAGTGTGCTAATCCGACTTCAGGTGGTGTTATAGGTTGCAACACAGTCATTCGTTGAGTTATAAAGCCAAGCTTGATCATTGGAGCTATCCATGTTCATATCATACTTCTACGCATGTGATCTCTTTTAGCTTAGTTTAGTGCCATGTTTAGTTTGGCATGAGAAAGTGTGCTAATCCGACTTCGGGTGGTGTAATAGGTTGCAGCACGGTCATTCTTCCCTTAATTTAGAAGGTATTCCGATTGGTGTACCCGCAATGAGCTACATTCGTTGAGTTATAAAGCCGAGCTTGATCATTGGAGCTATCCATGTTCATATCATACTTCTACGCATGTGATCTCTTAAAGCTTAGTTCAATGCAATGTAAAGTTTGACATGAGAAAGTGTGTTAATCCGACTTTAGGTGGTGTTATAGGTTGCAACACAGTCATTCGTTGAGTTATAAAGCCAAACTTGATCATTGGAGCTATCCATGTTCATATCATACTTATACGCATGTGAACTCTTAAAGCTTAGTTCAATGCAATGTAAAGTTTGACATCGGAAAGTGTGCAAATCCGACTTCAGGTGGTATTATAGGTTGCAACACAGTTATTCGTTGAGTTATAAAGCCAAGCTTGATCATTGGAGCTATCCATGTTCATATCATACTTCTACGCATGTGATCTCTTTTAGCTTAGTTCAATGCAATGTAAAGTTTGACATGAGAAAGTGTGCTAATCTGACTTCAGGTGGTGTTATAGGTTGCAACACAGTCATTCTTCCCTTAATCTAGAAGTTATTCCGATTGGTTAACCCGCAATGAGCTTCATTCTTTGAGTTATAATGCCGAGCTTGATCATTGGAGCTATCCATGTTCATATCATACTTCTACGCATGTGATCTCTTAAAGCTTAGTTCAATGCAATGTAAAGTTTGACATGAGAAAGTGTGCTAATCCGACTTCAAGTGGTGTTATAGGTTGCAACAAGGTCATTCGTTGAGTTATAAAGCCAAGCTTGATCATTGGAGCTATCCATGTTCATATCATACTTCTACGCATGTGATCCCTTTTAGCTTAGTTCAGTGCCATGTTTAGTTTGGCATGAGAAAGTGTGCTAATCCGACTTCCGGTTGTGTAATAGGTTGCAACACGGTCATTCTTCCCTTAATATAGAAGCTATTCCGATTGGTGAACCCGCAATGAGCTACATTCGTTGAGTTATAAAGCCGAGCTTGATCATTGGAGCGATCCATGTTCATATCATACTTATACGCATGTGATCTCTTAAAGCTTAGTTCAATGCAATGTAAAGTTTGACATGAGAAAGTGTGCTAATCCGACTTCAGGTGGTGTTATAGGTTGCAACACAGTCATTCATTGAGTTATAAAGCCAAGCTTGATCATTGGAGCTATCCATGTTCATATCATACTTCTACGCATGTAATCTCTTTTAGCTTAGTTCAATGCAATGTTTAGTTTGACATGAGAACGTGTACTCATCCGACTTCGTGTGGTGTAATAGGTTGCACCACGTACATTCTTCCCTTAATCCAGAAGCTATTCCGATTGGTAAACCCGCAATGAGCAACATTCATTGAGTTATAAAGCCGAGCTTGATCATTGGACCTATCCATGTTCATATCATACTTCTACGTATATGAACTATTTTGGCTTAGTTCAATGCAATGTTTAGTTTGACATGAGAAAGTGTGCTCATCCGACTTCGGGTGCTGTTATAGGTTGCAGCACGGTCATTCTTCCCTAAATCTAGAAGCTATTTCGACTGGTAAACCCGTCATGAGCTACATTCGTTGAGTTATAAAGCCGAGCTTGATCATTGGAGCTATCCATGTTCATATCATACTTCTACGCATGTGATCTCTTTTAGCTTAGTTCAATGCCATGTTTAGTTTGGCATGAGAAAGTGTGCTAATCCGACTTTGGGTTGTGTAATAGGTTGCAACACGGTCATTCTTCCCTTAATTTCGAAGTTATTCCGATTGGTGAACCCGCAATGCGGTACATTCGTTGAGTTATAAAGCCGAGCTTGATCATTGGAGCTATCCATGTTCATATCATATTTCTACGCATGTGATCTCTTAAAGCTTAGTTCAATGTAATGTAAAGTTTGACATGAGAAAGTGTGCTAATCCGACTTCATGTGGTGTTATAGGTTGCAACACAGTCATTCGTTGAGTTATAAAGCCAAGCTTGATCATTGGAGCTATCCATGTTCATATCATACTTCTACGCATGTGATTTCTTTTAGCTTAGTTTAGTGCCATGTTTAGTTTGGCATGAGAAAGTGTGCTAATCCGACTTCAGGTGGTGTAATAGGTTGCAACACGGTCATTCTTCCCTTAATTTAGAAGCTATTCTGATTGGTGAACCCGCAATGAGCTACATTCGTTGAGTTATAAAGCCGAGCTTGATCATTGGAGCTATCCATGTTCATATCATACTTCTACGCATGTGATCTCTTTTAGCTTAGTTCAATGCAATGTTTAGTTTGACATGAGAAAGTGTGGTAATTTGACTTCGGGTAGTGTTATAGGTTGCAACACGATCATTCTTTCCTTAATCTAGAAGCTATTCCGATTGGTGAACCCGTCCTGAGCTACATTCGTTGAGTTATAAAGCCGAGCTTGATCATTGGAGCTATCCATGTTCATATCATACTTCTACGCATGTGATCTCTTTTAGCTTAGTTCAATGCATTGTAAGGTTAGTTTGACATGAGAAAGTGTACTAATCCGACTTCGTGTGGTGTAATGGGTTGCAACACAGTCATTCTTCCCTTAATCCAGAAGCTATTCCGATTGGTTAACCCGCAATGAGCTACATTCATTGAGTTATAAAGCCGAGCTTGATCATTGGAGCTATCCATGTTCATATCATACTTCTACGCATGTGAGCTCTTTTAGCTTAGTTCAATGCAATGTTTAGTTTGACATGAGAAAGTGTTCTAATCCGACTTCGGGTGGTGTAATAGGTAGCAACACGGTCATTCTTCCCTTAAATTAGAAGCTATTCCGATTGGTGAACCCGCAATGAGCTACATTCGTTGAGTTATAAAGCCGAGGTTGATCCTTGGAGCTATCCATGTTCATATCATACTTCTACGCATGTGATCTCTTAAAGCTTAGTTCAATGCAATGTAAAGTTTGACATGAGAAAGTGTGCTAATCCGACTTCAGGTGGTGTTATAGGTTGCAACACAGTCATTCGTTGAGTTATAAAGCCAAACTTGATCATTGGAGCTATCCATATTTATATCATACTTCTACGCATGTGATCTATTTTAGCTTTGTTCAGTGCCATGTTTAGTTTGGCATGAGAAAGTGTGCTAATCCGACTTCAGGTGGTGTAATAGGTAGCAACACTGTCATTCTTCCCTTAATCTAGTAGTTATTCCGATAGGTGAACCCGCAATGAGCTACATTCATTGAGTTATAAAGCCAAGCTTGATCATTGGAGCTATCCATGTTCATATCATACTTCTACGCATATGATCTCTTTTAGCTTAGTTCAATGCAATGTTTAGTTTGACATGAGAAAGTGTGTTCATCCAACTTCGGGTGGTGTAATAGGTAGCAACACTGTCATTCTTCCCTTAATCTAGTAGTTATTCCGATTGGTGAACCCGTAATGAGCTACATTCGTTGAGTTATAAAGCCGAGCTTGATCATTGGAGCTATCCATGTTCATATCATACTTTTACGCATGTGATCTCTTTTAGCTTAGTTCAATGCATTGTAAGGTTAGTTTGACATGAAAAAGTGTGCTAATCCAACTTCGGGTGGTGTAATAGGTAGCAACACGATCATTCTTCCCTTAACCTAGAAGCTATTCCGATTGGTTAACCCGCAATGAGCTACATTCGTTGAGTTATAAAGCCGAGCTTGATCATTGGAGCTATCCATGTTCATATCATACTTCTACGCATGTGATCTCTTTTAGCTTAGTTCAATACATTGTAAGGTTAATTTGGCATGAGAAAGTGTGCTAATCCGACTTCGGGTGGTGTAATAGGTTGCAAAACGGTCATTCTTCCCTTAATTTAGAAGCTATTCCGATTGGTGAACCCGCAATGAGCTACATTCGTTGAGTTATAAAGCCGAGGTTGATCATTGGAGTGATCCATATTCATATCATACTTATGTGCATGTGATCTCTTAAAGCTTAGTTCAATGCAATGTAAAGTTTGACATGAGAAAGTGTGCTAATCCGACTTCAGGTGGTGTTATAGGTTGCAACACATTCATTCGTTGAGTTATAAAGCCAAGCTTGATCATTGGAGCTATCCATGTTCATATCATACTTCTACGCATGTGATCTCTTTTAGCTTAGTTTAGTGCCATGTTTAGTTTGGCATGAGAAAGTGTGCTAATCCGACTACGGGTGGTGTAATAGGTTGCAGCACGGTCATTCTTCCCTTAATTTAGAAGGTATTCCGATTGGTGAACCCGCAATGAGCTACATTCGTTGCGTTATAAAGCCGAGCTTGATCATTGGAGCTATCCATGTTCATATCATACTTCTACGCATGTGATCTCTTAAAGCTTAGTTCAATGCAATGTAACGTTTGACATGAGAAAGTGTGTTAATCCTACTTTAGGTGGTGTTATAGGTTGCGACACAGTCATTTGTTGAGTTATAAAGCCAAACTTGATCATTGGAGCTATCCATGTTCATATCATACTTCTACGCATGTGATCTATTTTAGCTTAGTTCAGTGCCATGTTTAGTTTGGCATGAGAAAGTGTGCTAATCCGACTTCGGGTGGTGTAATAGGTTGTAAAACGGTCATTCTTCCCTTAATTTAGAAGCTATTCCGATTGGTGAACCCGCAATGAGCTACATTTGTTGAGTTATAAAGCCGAGTTTGATCATTGGATCTATCCATGTTCATATCATACTTCTACGCATGTGATCTCTTTTAGCTTAGTTCAATGCAATGTTTAGTTTGACATGAGAAAGTGTGGTAATTTGACTTCGGGTAGTGTTATAGGTTGCAACACGGTCAATCTTCCCTTAATCTAGAAGCTATTCCGATTGGTGAACCCGTCCTGAGCTACATTCGTTGAGTTATAAAGCCGAGCTTGATCATTGGAGCTATCCATGTTCATATCATACTTCTACGCATGTGATCTCTTTTAGCTTAGTTCAATGCATTGTAAGGTTAGTTTGACATGAGAAAGTGTATTAATCCGACTTCGTGTGGTGTAATAGGTTGCAACACAGTCATTCTTCCCTTAATCCAGAAGCTATTCCGATTGGTTAACCCGCAATGAGCTACATTCGTTGAGTTATAAAGCCGAGCTTGATCATTGGAGCTATCCATGTTCATATCATACTTCTAAGCATGTGATCTCTTTTAGCTTAGTTCAATGCAATGTTTAGTTTGACATGAGAAAGTGTGTTAATCCGACTTCGGGTGGCGTAATAGGTTGCAACACGGTCATTCTTCCCTTAATCTAGAAGCTATTCCGATTGGTGAACCCGTCCTGAGCTACATTCGTTGAGTTATAAAGCCGAGCTTGATCATTGGAGCTATCCATGTTCATATCATACTTCTACGCATGTGATCTCTTTTAGCTTAGTTCAATGCATTGTAAGGTTAGTTTGACATGAGAAAGTGTATTAATCCGACTTCGTGTGTTGTAATAGGTTGCAACACGGTCATTCTTCCCTTAATCCAGAAGTTATTCCGATTGGTTAACCCGCAATGAGCTTCATTCTTTGAGTTATAATGCCGAGCTTGATCATTGGAGCTATCCATGTTCATATCATACTTCTACGCATGTGATCTCTTAAAGCTTAGTTCAATGCAATGTAAAGTTTGACATGAGAAAGTGTGCTAATCCGACTTCAGGTGGTGTTATAGGTTGCAACACAGTCATTCGTTGAGTTATAAAGCCAAGCTTGATCATTGGAGCTATCCATGTTCATATCATACTTCTACGCATGTGATCTCTTTTAGCTTAGTTTAGTGCCATGTTTAGTTTGGCATGAGAAAGTGTGCTAATCCGACTACGGGTGGTGTAATAGGTTGCAGCACGGTCATTCTTCCCTTAATTTAGAAGGTATTCCGATTGGTGAACCCGCAATGAGCTACATTCGTTGCGTTATAAAGCCGAGTTTGATCATTGGAGCTATCCATGTTCATATCATACTTCTACGCATGTGATCTCTTAAAGCTTAGTTCAATGCAATGTAACGTTTGACATGAGAAAGTGTGGTAATTTGACTTCGGGTAGTGTTATAGGTTGCAACACGGTCATTCTTCCCTTAATCTAGAAGCTATTCCGATTGGTGAACCCGTCCTGAGCTACATTCGTTGAGTTATAAAGCCGAGCTTGATCATTGGAGCTATCCATGTTCATATCATACTTCTACACATGTGATCTCTTTTAGCTTAGTTCAATGCATTGTAAGGTTAGTTTGACATGAGAAAGTGTATTAATCCGACTCGTGTGGTGTAATAGGTTGCAACACGGTCATTCTTCCCTTAATCCAGAAGTTATTCCGATTGGTTAACCCGCAATGAGCTTCATTCTTTGAGTTATAATGCCGAGCTTGATCATTGGAGCTATCCATGTTCATATCATACTTCTACGCATGTGATCCCTTAAAGCTTAGTTCAATGCAATGTAAAGTTTGACATGAGAAAGTGTGCTAATCCGACTTCAGGTGGTGTTATAGGTTGCAACACAGTCATTCGTTGAGTTATAAAGCCAAGCTTGATCATTGGAGCTATCCATGTTCATATCATACTTCTACGCATGTGATCTCTTTTAGCTTAGTTTAGTGCCATGTTTAGTTTGGCATGAGAAAGTGTGCTAATCCGACTACGGGTGGTGTAATAGGTTGCAGCACGGTCATTCTTCCCTTAATTTAGAAGGTATTCCGATTGGTGAACCCGCAATGAGCTACATTCGTTGCGTTATAAAGCCGAGTTTGATCATTGGAGCTATCCATGTTCATATCATACTTCTACGCATGTGATCTCTTAAAGCTTAGTTCAATGCAATGTAACGTTTGACATGAGAAAGTGTGGTAATTTGACTTCGGGTAGTGTTATAGGTTGCAACACGGTCATTCTTCCCTTAATCTAGAAGCTATTCCGATTGGTGAACCCGTCCTGAGCTACATTCGTTGAGTTATAAAGCCGAGCTTGATCATTGGAGCTATCCATGTTCATATCATACTTCTACGCATGTGATCTCTTTTAGCTTAGTTCAATGCATTGTAAGGTTAGTTTGACATGAGAAAGTGTATTAATCCGACCTCGTGTGGTGTAATAGGTTGCAACACGGTCATTCTTCCCTTAATCCAGAAGTTATTCCGATTGGTTAACCCGCAATGAGCTTCATTCTTTGAGTTATAATGCCGAGCTTGATCATTGGAGCTATCCATGTTCATATCATACTTCTACGCATGTGATCCCTTAAAGCTTAGTTCAATGCAATGTAAAGTTTGACATGAGAAAGTGTGCTAATCCGACTTCAGGTGGTGTTATAGGTTGCAACACAGTCATTCGTTGAGTTATAAAGCCAAGCTTGATCATTGGAGCTATCCATGTTCATATCATACTTCTACGCATGTGATCTCTTTTAGCTTAGTTTAGTGCCATGTTTAGTTTGGCATGAGAAAGTGTGCTAATCCGACTTCGGGTGGTGTAATAGGTTGCAGCACGGTCATTCTTCCCTTAATTTAGAAGGTATTCCGATTGGTGAACCCGCAATAAGCTACATTGGTTGAGTTATAAAGCCGAGCTTGATCATTGGAGCTATCCATGTTCATATCATACTTCTACGCATGTGATCTCTTAAAGCTTAGTTCAATGCAATGTAACGTTTGACATGAGAAAGTGTGTTAATCCGACTTTAGGTGGTGTTATAGGTTGCAACACAGTCATTCGTTGAGTTATAAAGCCAAACTTGATCATTGGAGCTATCCATGTTCATATCATACTTCTACGCATGTGATCTATTTTAGCTTAGTTTAGTGCCATGTTTAGTTTGGTATGATAAAGTGTGCTAATCCGACTTCGGGTGGTGTAATAGGTTGCAAAACGGTCATTCTTCCCTTAATTTAGAAGCTATTCCGATTGGTGAACCCGCAATGATCTACATTCGTTGAGTTATAAAGCCGAGCTTGATCATTGGAGCTATCCATGTTCATATCATACTTCTACGCATGTGATCTCTTTTAGCTTAGTTCAATGCAATGTTTAGTTTGACATGAGAAAGTGTGGTAATTTGACTTCGGGTAGTGTTATAGGTTGCAACACGGTCATTCTTCCCTTAATCTAGAAGTTATTCCGATTGGTGAACCCGTCCTGAGCTACATTCGTTGAGTTATAAAGCCGAGCTTGATCATTGGAGCTATCCATGTTCATATCATACTTCTACGCATGTGATCTGTTTTAGCTTAGTTCAATGCATTGTAAGGTTAGTTTGACATGAGAAAGTGTATTAATCCGACTTCGTGTGGTGTAATAGGTTGCAACACGGTCATTCTTCCCTTAATCCAGAAGCTATTCCGATTGGTTAACCCGCAATGAGCTACATTCTTTGAGTTGTAATACCGAGCTTGATCATTGGAGCTATCCATGTTAATATCATACTTCTACGCATGTGATCTCTTAAAGCTTAGTTCAATGCAATGTAAAGTTTGACATGAGAAAGTGTGCTAATCCGACTTCAGGTGGTGTTATAGGTTGCAACACAGTCATTCGTTGAGTTATAAAGCCAAGCTTGATCATTGGAGCTATCCATGTTCATATCATACTTCTACGCATGTGATCTCTTTTAGCTTAGTTTAGTGCCATGTTTAGTTTGGCATGTGAAAGTGTGCTAATCCGACTTCGGGTGGTGTAATAGGTTGCAGCACGGTTATTCTTCCCTTAATTTAGAAGGTATTCCGATTGGTGAACCCACAATAATCTACATTCGTTGAGTTATAAAGCCGAGCTTGATCATTGTAACTATCCATGTTCATATCATACTTCTACGCATGTGATCTCTTAAAGCTTAGTTCAATGCAATGTAAAGTTTGACATGAGAAAGTGTGCTAATCCGACTTCATGTGGTGTTATAGGTTGCAACACAGTCATTCGTTGAGTTATAAAGCCAAGCTTGATCATTGGAGCTATCCATGTTCATATCATACTTCTACGCATGTGATCTCTTAAAGCTTAGTTCAATGCAATGTAAAGTTTGACTTGAGAAAGTGTGCTAATCCGACTTCGGGTGGTGTAATAGGTTGCAACAAGGTCATTCTTCCCTTAATTTAGAAGGTATTCCGATTGGTGAACCCGCAATGAGCTACATTCGTTGAGTAATAAAGCCGAGGTTGATCATTGGAGCTATCCATGTTCATATCATACTTCTACGCATGTGATCTCTTTTAGCTTAGTTCAATGCAATGTTTAGTTTGACATGAGAAAGTGTGGTAATTTGACTTCGGGTAGTGTTATAGGTTGCAACACAGTCATTCTTCCCTTAATCTAGAAGCTATTCCGATTGGTGATCCCGTCCTGAGCTACATTCGTTGAGTTATAAAGCCGAGCTTGATCATTGGAGCTATCCATGTTCATATCATACTTCTACGCATGTGATCTCTTTTAGCTTAGTTCAATGCATTGTAAGGTTAGTTTGTCATGAGAAAGTGTATTAATCCGACTTCGTGTGGTGTAATAGGTTGCAACACGGTCATTCTTCCCTTAATCCAGAAGCTATTCCGATTGGTTAACCCGCAATGAGCTACATTCTTTGAGTTATAATGCCGAGCTTGATCATTGGAGCTATCCATGTTCATATCATACTTCTACGCATGTGATCTCTTAAAGCTTAGTTCAATGCAATGTAAAGTTTGACATGAGAAAGTGTGCTAATCCGACTTCAGGTGGTGTTATAGGTTGCAACACAGTCATTCGTTGAGTTATAAAGCCAAGCTTGATCATTGGAGCTATCCATGTTCATATCATACTTCTACGCATGTGATCTCTTTTACCTTAGTTTATTGCCATGTTTAGTTTGGCATGAGAAAGTGTGCTAATCCGCCTTCGGGTGGTGTAATAGGTTGCAGCACGGCCATTCTTCCCTTAATTTAGAAGGTATTCCGATTGGTGAACCCGCAATGAGCTACATTCGTTGAGTTATAAAGCCGAGCTTGATCATTGGAGCTATCCATGTTCATATCATACTTCTACGCATGTGATCTCTTAAAGCTTAGTTCAATGCAATGTAACGTTTGACATGAGAAAGTGTCTTAATCCGACTTTAGGTGGTGTTATAGGTTGCAACACAGTCATTCGTTGAGTTATAAAGCCAAACTTGATCATTGGAGCTATCCATGTTCATATCATACTTCTACGCATGTGATCTATTTTAGCTTAGTTCAGTGCCATGTTTAGTTTGGCATGATAAAGTGTTCTAATCCGACTTCGGGTGGTGTAATAGGTTGCAAAACGGTCATTCTTCCCTTAATTTAGAAGCTATTCCGATTGGTGAACCCGCAATGATCTACATTCGTTGAGTTATAAAGCCGAGCTTGATCATTGGAGCTATCCATGTTCATATCATACTTCTACGCATGTGATCTCTTTTAGCTTAGTTCAATGCAATGTTTAGTTTGACATGAGAAAGTGTGGTAATTTGACTTCGGGTAGTGTTATAGGTTGCAACACGGTCATTCTTCCCTTAATCTAGAAGTTATTCCGATTGGTGAACCCGTCCTGAGCTACATTCGTTGAGTTATAAAGCCGAGCTTGATCATTGGAGCTATCCATGTTCATATCATACTTCTACGCATGTGATCTCTTTTAGCTTAGTTCAATGCATTGTAAGGTTAGTTTGTCATGAGAAAGTGTATTAATCCGACTTCGTGTGGTGTAATAGGTTGCAACACGGTCATTCTTCCTTTAATCCAGAAGCTATTCCGATTGGTTAACCCGCAATGAGCTACATTCTTTGAGTTATAATGCCGAGCTTGATCATTGGAGCTATCCATGTTCATATCATACTTCTACGCATGTGATCTCTTAAAGCTTAGTTCAATGCAATGTAAAGTTTGACATGAGAAAGTGTGCTAATCCGACTTCAGGTGGTGTTATAGGTTGCAACACAGTCATTCGTTGAGTTATAAAGCCAAGCTTGATCATTGGAGCTATCCATGTTCATATCATACTTATACGCATGTGATCTCTTTTACCTTAGTTTATTGCCATGTTTAGTTTGGCATGAGAAAGTGTGCTAATCCGCCTTCGGGTGGTGTAATAGGTTGCAGCACGGCCATTCTTCCCTTAATTTAGAAGGTATTCCGATTGGTGAACCCGCAATGAGCTACATTCGTTGAGTTATAAAGCCGAGCTTGATCATTGGAGCTATCCATGTTCATATCATACTTCTACGCATGTGATCTCTTAAAGCTTAGTTCAATGCAATGTAACGTTTGACATGAGAAAGTGTCTTAATCCGACTTTAGGTGGTGTTATAGGTTGCAACACAGTCATTCGTTGAGTTATAAAGCCAAACTTGATCATTGGAGCTATCCATGTTCATATCATACTTCTACGCATGTGATCTATTTTAGCTTAGTTTAGTGCCATGTTTAGTTTGGCATGAGAAAGTGTGCTAATCCGACTTCGGGTGGTGTAATATGTTGCAAAATAGTCATTCTTCCCTTAATTTAGAAGCTATTCCGATTGGTGAACCCGCAATGATCTACATTCGTTGAGTTATAAAGCCGAGCTTCATCATTGGAGCTATCCATGTTCATATCATACTTCTACGCATGTGATCTCTTTTAGCTTAGTTCAATGCAATGTTTAGTTTGACATGAGAAAGTGTGGTAATTTGACTTCGGGTAGTGTTATAGGTTGCAACACGGTCATTCTTCCCTTAATCTAGAAGCTATTCCGATTGGTGAACCCGTCCTGAGCTACATTCGTTGAGTTATAAAGCCAAGCTTGATCATTGGAGTTATCCATGTTCATATCATACGTCTACGCATGTGATATCTTTTAGCTTAGTTCAATTCATTGTAAAGTTAGTTTGACATGAGAAAGTGTATTAATCCGACTTCGTGTGGTGTAATAGGTTGCAACACGGTCATTCTTCCCTTAATCCATAAGCTATTCCGATTGGTTAACCCGCAATGAGCTACATTCGTTGAGTTATAAAGCCGAGCTTGATCATTGGAGCTATCCATGTTCATATCATACTTCTACGCATGTGATCTCTTTTAGCTTAGTTCAATGCAATGTTTAGTTTGACATGAGAACGTGTACTCATCCGACTTCGGGTGGTGTAATAGGTTGCAACACAGTCATTCGTTGAGTTATAAAGCCAAGCTTGATCATTGGAGCTATCCATGTTCATATCATACTTCTACGCATGTGATCTCTTTTAGCTTAGTTTAGTGCCATGTTTAGTTTGGCATGTGAAAGTGTGCTAATCCGACTTCGGGTGGTGTAATAGGTTGCAGCACGGTTATTCTTCCCTTAATTTAGAAGGTATTCCGATTGGTGAACCCACAATAATCTACATTCGTTGAGTTATAAAGCCGAGCTTGATCATTGGAGCTATCCATGTTCATATCATACTTATACGCATGTGATCTCTTAAAGCTTAGTTCAATGCAATGTAAAGTTTGACATGAGAAAGTGTGCTAATCCGACTTCATGTGGTGTTATAGGTTGCAACACAGTCATTCGTTGAGTTATAAAGCCAAGCTTGATCATTGGAGCTATCCATGTTCATATCATACTTCTACGCATGTGATCTCTTAAAGCTTAGTTCAATGCAATGTAAAGTTTGACTTGAGAAAGTGTGCTAATCCGACTTCGGGTGGTGTAATAGGTTGCAACAAGGTCATTCTTCCCTTAATTTAGAAGGTATTCCGATTGGTGAACCCGCAATGAGCTACATTCGTTGAGTAATAAACCCGAGCTTGATCATTGGAGCTATCCATGTTCATATCATACTTCTACGCATGTGATCTCTTTTAGCTTAGTTCAATGCAATGTTTAGTTTGACATGAGAAAGTGTGGTAATTTGACTTCGGGTAGTGTTATAGGTTGCAACACAGTCATTCTTCCCTTAATCTAGAAGCTATTCCGATTGGTGATCCCGTCCTGAGCTACATTCGTTGAGTTATAAAGCCGAGCTTGATCATTGGAGCTATCCATGTTCATATCATACTTCTACGCATGTGATCTCTTTTAGCTTAGTTCAATGCATTGTAAGGTTAGTTTGTTATGAGAAAGTGTATTAAGCCGACTTCGTGTGGTGTAATAGGTTGCAACACGGTCATTCTTCCCTTAATCCAGAAGCTATTCCGATTGGTTAACCCGCAATGAGCTACATTCTTTGAGTTATAATGCCGAGTTTGATCATTGGAGCTATCCATGTTCATATCATACTTCTACGCATGTGATCTCTTAAAGCTTAGTTCAATGCAATGTAAAGTTTGACATGAGAAAGTGTGCTAATCCGACTTCAGGTGGTGTTATAGGTTGCAACACAGTCATTCGTTGAGTTATAAAGCCAAGCTTGATCATTGGAGCTATCCATGTTCATATCATACTTCTACGCATGTGATCTCTTTTAGCTTAGTTTAGTGCCATGTTTAGTTTGGCATGAGAAAGTGTGCTAATCCGCCTTCGGGTGGTGTAATAGGTTGCAGCACGGCCATTCTTCCCTTAATTTAGAAGGTATTCCGATTGGTGAACCCGCAATGAGCTACATTCGTTGAGTTATAAAGCCGAGCTTGGTCATTGGAGCTATCCATGTTCATATCATACTTCTACGCATGTGATCTCTTAAAGCTTAGTTCAATGCAATGTAATGTTTGACATGAGAAAGTGTCTTAATCCGACTTTAGGTGGTGTTATAGGTTGCAACACAGTCATTCGTTGAGTTATAAAGCCAAACTTGATCATTGGAGCTATCCATGTTCATATCATACTTCTACGCATGTGATCTCTTAAAGCTTAGTTCAATGCAATGTAAAGTTTGACTTGAGAAAGTATGCTAATCTGACTTCGGGTGGTGTAATAGGTTGCAACAAGGTCATTCTTCCCTTAATTTAGACGGTATTCCGATTGGTGAACCCGCAATGAGCTACATTCGTTGAGTAATAAAGCCGAGCTTGATCATTGGAGCTATCCATGTTCATATCATACTTCTACGCATGTGATCTCTTTTAGCTTAGTTCAATGCATTGTAAGGTTAGTTTGTCATGAGAAAGTGTATTAATCCGACTTCGTGTGGTGTAATAGGTTGCAACACGGTCATTCTTCCCTTAATCCAGAAGCTATTCCGATTGGTTAACCCGCAATGAGCTACATTCTTTGAGTTATAATGCCGAGCTTGATCATTGGAGCTATCCATGTTCATATCATACTTCTACGCATGTGATCTCTTAAAGCTTAGTTCAATGCAATGTAAAGTTTGACATGAGAAAGTGTGCTAATCCGACTTCAGGTGGTGTTATAGGTTGCAACACAGTCATTCGTTGAGTTATAAAGCCAAGCTTGATCATTGGAGCTATCCATGTTCATATCATACTTCTACGCATGTGATCTCTTTTAGCTTAGTTTAGTGCCATGTTTAGTTTGGCATGTGAAAGTGTGCTAATCCGACTTCGGGTGGTGTAATAGGTTGCAGCACGGTTATTCTTCCCTTAATCCAGAAGCTATTCCGATTGGTGAACCCACAATAATCTACATTCGTTGAGTTATAAAGCCGAGCTTGATCATTGGAGCTATCCATGTTCATATCATACTTATACGCATGTGATCTCTTAAAGCTTAGTTCAATGCAATGTAAAGTTTGACATGAGAAAGTGTGCTAATCCGACTTCATGTGGTGTTATAGGTTGCAACACAGTCATTCGTTGAGTTATAAAGCCAAGCTTGATCATTGGAGCTATCCATGTTCATATCATACTTCTACGCATGTGATCTCTTAAAGCTTAGTTCAATGCAATGTAAAGTTTGACTTGAGAAAGTGTGCTAATCCGACTTCGGGTGGTGTAATAGGTTGCAACAAGGTCATTCTTCCCTTAATTTAGAAGGTATTCCGATTGGTGAACCCGCAATGAGCTACATTTGTTGAGTAATAAAGCCGAGCTTGATCATTGGAGCTATCCATGTTCATATCATACTTCTACGCATGTGATCTCTTTTAGCTTAGTTCAATGCAATGTTTAGTTTGACATGAGAAAGTGTGGTAATTTGACTTCGGGTAGTGTTATAGGTTGCAACACAGTCATTCTTCCCTTAATCTAGAAGCTATTCCGATTGGTGATCCCGTCCTGAGCTACATTCGTTGAGTTATAAAGCCGAGCTTGATCATTGGAGCTATCCATGTTCATATCATACTTCTACGCATGTGATCTCTTTTAGCTTAGTTCAATGCATTGTAAGGTTAGTTTGTCATGAGAAAGTGTATTAATCCGACTTCGTGTGGTGTAATAGGTTGCAACACGGTCATTCTTCCCTTAATCCAGAAGCTATTCCGATTGGTTAACCCGCAATGAGCTACATTCTTTGAGTTATAATGCCGAGCTTGATCATTGGAGCTATCCATGTTCATATCATACTTCTACGCATGTGATCTCTTAAAGCTTAGTTCAATGCAATGTAAAGTTTGACATGAGAAAGTGTGCTAATCCGACTTCAGGTGGTGTTATAGGTTGCAACACAGTCATTCGTTGAGTTATAAAGCCAAGCTTGATCATTGGAGCTATCCATGTTCATATCATACTTATACGCATGTGATCTCTTTTACCTTAGTTTATTGCCATGTTTAGTTTGGCATGAGAAAGTGTGCTAATCCGCCTTCGGGTGGTGTAATAGGTTGCAGCACGGCCATTCTTCCCTTAATTTAGAAGGTATTCCGATTGGTGAACCCGCAATGAGCTACATTCGTTGAGTTATAAAGCCGAGCTTGATCATTGGAGCTATCCATGTTCATATCATACTTCTACGCATGTGATCTCTTAAAGCTTAGTTCAATGCAATGTAACGTTTGACATGAGAAAGTGTCTTAATCCGACTTTAGATGGTGTTATAGGTTGCAACACAGTCATTTGTTGAGTTATAAAGCCAAACTTGATCATTGGAGCTATCCATGTTCATATCATACTTCTACGCATGTGATCTCTTAAAGCTTAGTTCAATGCAATGTAAAGTTTGACTTGAGAAAGTGTGCTAATCCGACTTCGGGTGGTGTAATAGGTTGCAACAAGGTCATTCTTCCCTTAATTTAGAAGGTATTCCGATTGGTGAACCCGCAATGAGCTACATTCGTTGATTAATAAAGCCGAGCTTAATCATTGGAGCTATCCATGTTCATATCATACTTCTACGCATGTGATCTCTTTTAGCTTAGTTCAATGCAATGTTTAGTTTGACATGAGAAAGTGTGGTAATTTGACTTCAGGTAGTGTTATAGGTTGCAACACAGTCATTCTTCCCTTAATCTAGAAGCTATTCCGATTGGTGATCCCGTCCTGAGCTACATTCGTTGAGTTATAAAGCCGAGCTTGATCATTGGAGCTATCCATGTTCATATCATACTTCTACGCATGTGATCTCTTTTAGCTTAGTTCAATTCATTGTAAAGTTAGTTTGACATGAGAAAGTGTATTAATCCGACTTCGTGTGGTGTAATAGGTTGCAACACGGTCATTCTTCCCTTAATCTAGAAGCTATTCCGATTGGTTAACCCGCAATGAGCTACATTCTTTGAGTTATAATGCCGAGCTTGATCATTGGAGCTATCCATGTTCATATCATACTTCTACGCATGTGATCTCTTTTAGCTTAGTTCAATGCAATGTTTAGTTTGACATGAGAAAGTGTGGTAATTTGACTTCGGGTAGTGTTATAGGTTGCAACACGGTCATTCTTCCCTTAATCTAAAAGTTATTCCGATTGGTGAACCCGTCCTGAGCTACATTCGTTGAGTTATAAAGCCGAGCTTGATCATTGGAGCTATCCATGTTCATATCATACTTCTACGCATGTGATCTCTTTTAGCTTAGTTCAATGCATTGTAAGGTTAGTTTGACATGAGAAAGTGTATTAATCCGACTTCGTGTGGTGTAATAGGTTGCAACACGGTCATTTTTCCCTTAATCCAGAAGCTACTCCGATTGGTTAACCCGCAATGAGCTACATTCTTTGAGTTATAATGCCGAGCTTGATCATTGGAGCTATCCATGTTCATATCATACTTCTACGCATGTGATCTCTTAAAGCTTAGTTCAATGCAATGTAAAGTTTGACATGAGAAAGTGTGCTAATCCGACTTCAGGTGGTGTTATAGGTTGCAACACAGTCATTCGTTGAGTTATAAAGCCAAGCTTGATCATTGGAGCTATCCATGTTCATATTATACTTCTACGCATGTGATCTCTTTTAGCTTAGTTTAGTGCCATGTTTAGTTTGGCATGTGAAAGTGTGCTAATCCGACTTCGGGTGGTGTAATAGGTTGCAGCACGGTTATTCTTCCCTTAATCCAGAAGCTATTCCGATTGGTGAACCCACAATAATCTACATTCGTTGAGTTATAAAGCCGAGCTTGATCATTGGAGCTATCCATGTTCATATCATACTTATACGCATGTGATCTCTTAAAGCTTAGTTCAATGCAATGTAAAGTTTGACATGAGAAAGTGTGCTAATCCGACTTCATGTGGTGTTATAGGTTGCAACACAGTCATTCGTTGAGTTATAAAGCCAAGCTTGATCATTGGAGCTATCCATGTTCATATCATACTTCTACGCATGTGATCTCTTAAAGCTTAGTTCAATGCAATGTAAAGTTTGACTTGAGAAAGTGTGCTAATCCGACTTCGGGTGGTGTAATAGGTTGCAACAAGGTCATTCTTCCCTTAATTTAGAAGGTATTCCGATTGGTGAACCCGCAATGAGCTACATTTGTTGAGTAATAAAGCCGAGCTTGATCATTGGAGCTATCCATGTTCATATCATACTTCTACGCATGTGATCTCTTTTAGCTTAGTTCAATGCAATGTTTAGTTTGACATGAGAAAGTGTGGTAATTTGACTTCGGGTAGTGTTATAGGTTGCAACACAGTCATTCTTCCCTTAATCTAGAAGCTATTCCGATTGGTGATCCCGTCCTGAGCTACATTCGTTGAGTTATAAAGCCGAGCTTGATCATTGGAGCTATCCATGTTCATATCATACTTCTACGCATGTGATCTCTTTTAGCTTAGTTCAATGCATTGTAAGGTTAGTTTGTCATGAGAAAGTGTATTAATCCGACTTCGTGTGGTGTAATAGGTTGCAACACGGTCATTCTTCCCTTAATCCAGAAGTTATTCCGATTGGTTAACCCGCAATGAGCTACATTCTTTGAGTTATAATGCCGAGCTTGATCATTGGAGCTATCCATGTTCATATAATACTTCTACGCATGTGATCTCTTAAAGCTTAGTTCAATGCAATGTAAAGTTTGACATGAGAAAGTGTGCTAATCCGACTTCAGGTGGTGTTATAGGTTGCAACACAGTCATTCGTTGAGTTATAAAGCCAAGTTTGATCATTGGAGCTATCCATGTTCATATCATACTTCTACACATGTGATCTCTTTTAGCTTAGTTTAGTGCCATGTTTAGTTTGGCATGAGAAAGTGTGCTAATCCGCCTTCGGGTGGTGTAATAGGTTGCAGCACGGCCATTCTTCCCTTAATTTAGAAGATATTCCGATTGGTGAACCCGCAATGAGCTACATTCGTTGAGTTATAAAGCCGAGCTTGATCATTGGAGCTATCCATGTTCATATCATACTTCTACGCATGTGATCTCTTAAAGCTTAGTTCAATGCAATGTAACGTTTGACATGAGAAAGTGTCTTAATCCGACTTTAGATGGTGTTATAGGTTGCAACACAGTCATTTGTTGAGTTATAAAGCCAAACTTGATCATTGGAGCTATCCATGTTCATATCATACTTCTACGCATGTGATCTCTTAAAGCTTAGTTCAATGCAATGTAAAGTTTGACTTGAGAAAGTGTGCTAATCCGACTTCGGGTGGTGTAATAGGTTGCAACAAGGTCATTCTTCCCTTAATTTAGAAGGTATTCCGATTGGTGAACCCGCAATGAGCTACATTCGTTGAGTAATAAAGCCGAGCTTGATCATTGGAGCTATCCATGTTCATATCATACTTCTACGCATGTGATCTCTTTTAGCTTAGTTCAATGCAATGTTTAGTTTGACATGAGAAAGTGTGGTAATTTGACTTCGGGTAGTGTTATAGGTTGCAACATAGTCATTCTTCCCTTAATCTAGAAGCTATTCCGATTGGTGATCCCGTCCTGAGCTACATTCGTTGAGTTATAAAGCCGAGCTTGATCATTGGAGCTATCCATGTTCATATCATACTTCTACGCATGTGATCTCTTTTAGCTTAGTTCAATTCATTGTAAAGTTAGTTTGACATGAGAAAGTGTATTAATCCGACTTCGTGTGGTGTAATAGGTTGCAACACGGTCATTCTTCCCTTAATCTAGAAGTTATTCCGATTGGTGAACCCGTCCTGAGCTACATTCGTTGAGTTATAAAGCCGAGCTTGATCATTGGAGCTATCCATGTTCATATCATACTTCTACGCATGTGATCTCTTTTAGCTTAGTTCAATGCATTGTAAGGTTAGTTTGACATGAGAAAGTGTATTAATCCGACTTCGTGTGGTGTAATAGGTTGCAACACGGTCATTCTTCCCTTAATCCAGACGCTATTCCGATTGGTTAACCCGCAATGAGCTACATTCTTTGAGTTATAATGCCGAGCTTGATCATTGGAGCTATCCATGTTCATATCATACTTCTACGCATGTGATCTCTTAAAGCGTAGTTCAATGCAATGTAAAGTTTGACATGAGAAAGTGTGCTAATCCGACTTCAGGTGGTGTTATAGGTTGCAACACAGTCATTCGTTGAGTTATAAAGCCAAGCTTGATCATTGGAGCTATCCATGTTCATATCATACTTCTACGCATGTGATCTCTTTTAGCTTAGTTTAGTGCCATGTTTAGTTTGGCATGAGAAAGTGTGCTAATCCGCCTTCGGGTGGTGTAATAGGTTGCAGCACGGCCATTCTTCCCTTAATTTAGAAGGTATTCCGATTGGTGAACCCGCAATGAGCTACATTCGTTGAGTTATAAAGCCGAGCTTGATCATTGGAGCTATCCATGTTCATATCATACTTCTATGCATGTGGTCTCTTAAAGCTTAGTTCAATGCAATGTAACGTTTGACATGAGAAAGTGTCTTAATCCGACTTGAGGTGGTGTTATAGGTTGCAACACAGTCATTCGTTGAGTTATAAAGCCAAACTTGATCATTGGAGCTATCCATGTTCATATAATACTTCTACGCATGTGAACTATTTTAGCTTAGTTCAGTGCCATGTTTAGTTTGGCATGAGAAAGTGTGCTAATCCGACTTCGGGTGGTGTAATATGTTGCAAAACGGTCATTCTTCCCTTAATTTAGAAGCTATTCCGATTGGTGAACCCGCAATGATCTACATTCGTTGAGTTATAAAGCCGAGCTTCATCATTGGAGCTATCCATGTTCATATCATACTTCTACGCATGTGATCTCTTTTAGCTTAGTTCAATGCAATGTTTAGTTTGACATGAGAAAGTGTGGTAATTTGACTTCGGGTAGTGTTATAGGTTGCAACACGGTCATTCTTCCCTTAATCTAGAAGCTATTCCGAGTGGTGAACCCGTCCTGAGCTACATTCGTTGAGTTATAAAGCCGAGCTTGATCATTGGAGTTATCCATGTTCATATCATACTTCTACACATGTGATCTCTTTTAGCTTAGTTCAATTCATTGTAAAGTTAGTTTGACATGAGAAAGTGTATTAATCCGACTTCGTGTGGTGTAATAGGTTGCAACACGGTCATTCTTCCCTTAATCCAGAAGCTATTCCGATTGGTTAACCCGCAATGAGCTACATTCGTTGAGTTTTAAATCCGAGCTTGATCATTGGAGCTATCCATGTTCATATCATACTTCTACGCATGTGATCTCTTTTAGCTTAGTTCAATGCAATGTTTAGTTTGACATGAGAACGTGTACTCATCCGACTTCGGGTGGTGTAATAGGTTGCAACACAGTCATTCGTTGAGTTATAAAGCCAAGCTTGATCATTGGAGCTATCCATGTTCATATCATACTTCTACGCATGTGATCTCTTTTAGCTTAGTTTAGTGCCATGTTTAGTTTGGCATGTGAAAGTGTGCTAATCCGACTTCGGGTGGTGTAATAGGTTGCATCACGGTTATTCTTCCCTTAATTTAGAAGGTATTCCGATTGGTGAACCCACAATAAGCTACATTCGTTGAGTTATAAAGCCGAGCTTGATCATTGGAGCTATCAATGTTCATATTATACTTATACGCATGTGATCTCTTAAAGCTTAGTTCAATGCAATGTAAAGTTTGACATGAGAAAGTGTGCTAATCCGACTTCATGTGGTGTTATAGGTTGCAACACAGTCATTCGTTGAGTTATAAAGCCAAGCTTGATCATTGGAGCTATCCATGTTCATATCATACTTCTACGCATGTGATCTCTTAAAGCTTAGTTCAATGCAATGTAAAGTTTGACTTGAGAAAGTGTGCTAATCCGACTTCGGGTGGTGTAATAGGTTGCAACAAGGTCATTCTTCCCTTAATTTAGAAGGTATTCCGATTGGTGATCCCGCAATGAGCTACATTCGTTGAGTAATAAAGCCGAGCTTGATCATTGGAGCTATACATGTTCATATCATACTTCTACGCATGTGATCTCTTTTAGCTTAGTTCAATGCAATGTTTAGTTTGACATGAGAAAGTGTGGTAATTTGACTTCGGGTAGTGTTATAGGTTGCAACACGGTCATTCTTCCCTTAATCTAGAAGCTATTCCGATTGGTGATCCCGTCCTGAGCTACATTCGTTGAGTTATAAAGCCGAGCTTGATCATTGGAGCTATCCATGTTCATATCATACTTCTACGCATGTGATCTCTTTTAGCTTAGTTCAATTCATTGTAAAGTTAGTTTGACATGAGAAAGTGTATTAATCCGACTTCGTGTGGTGTAATAGGTTGCAACACGGTCATTCTTCCCTTAATCCAGACGCTATTCCGATTGGTTAACCCGCAATGAGCTACATTCGTTGAGTTATAAAGCCGAGCTTGATCATTGGAGTTATCCATGTTCATATCATACTTATACGCATTTTATCTCTTAAAGCTTAGTTCAATTCATTGTAAAGTTAGTTTGACATGAGAAAGTGTATTAATCCGACTTCGTGTGGTGTAATAGGTTGCAACACGGTCCATCTTCCCTTATCCATGTTCATATCATACTTCTACGCATGTGATCTCTTAAAGCTTAGTTCAATGCAATGTAACGTTTGACATGAGAAAGTGTCTTAATCCGACTTTAGGTGGTGTTATAGGTTGCAACACAGTCATTCGTTGAGTTATAAAGCCAAACTTGATCATTGGAGCTATCCATGTTCATATCATACTTCTACGCATGTGATCAATTTTAGCTTAGTTCAGTGCCATGTTTAGTTTGGCATGAGAAAGTGTGCTAATCCGACTTCGGGTGGTGTAATATGTTGCAAAACGGTCATTCTTCCCTTAATTTAGAAGCTATTCCGATTGGTGAACCCGCAATGATCTACATTCGTTGAGTTATAAAGCCGAGCTTCATCATTGGAGCTATCCATGTCCATATCATACTTCTACGCATGTGATCTCTTTTAGCTTAGTTCAATGCAATGTTTATTTTGACATGAGAAAGTGTGGTAATTTGACTTCGGGTAGTGTTATAGGTTGCAACACGGTCATTCTTCCCTTAATCTAGAAGCTATTCCGATTGGTGAACCCGTCCTGAGCTACATTCGTTGAGTTATAAAGCTGAGCTTGATCATTGGAGTTATCCATGTTCATATCATACGTCTACGCATGTGATCTCTTTTAGCTTAGTTCAATTCATTGTAAAGTTAGTTTGACATGAGAAAGTGTATTAATCCGACTTCGTGTGGTGTAATAGGTTGCAACACGGTCATTCTTCCCTTAATCCAGAAGCTATTCCGATTGGTTAACCCGCAATGAGCTACATTCTTTGAGTTATAATGCCGAGCTTGATCATTGGAGCTATCCATGTTCATATCATACTTCTACGCATGTGATCTCTTAAAGCTTAGTTCAATGCAATGTAAAGTTTGACATGAGAAAGTGTGCTAATCCGACTTCAGGTGGTGTTATAGGTTGCAACACAGTCATTCGTTGAGTTATAAAGCCAAGCTTGATCATTGGAGCTATCCATGTTCATATCATACTTCTACGCATGTGATCTCTTTTAGCTTAGTTTAGTGCCATGTTTAGTTTGGCATGAGAAAGTGTGCTAATCCGCCTTCGGGTGGTGTAATAGGTTGCAACACGGTCATTCTTCCCTTAATTTAGAAGGTATTCCGATTGGTGAACCCGCAATGAGCTACATTCGTTGAGTTATAAAGCCGAGCTTGATCATTGGAGCTATCCATGTTCATATCATACTTCTACGCATGTGATCTCTTAAAGCTTAGTTCAATGCAATGTAACGTTTGACATGAGCAAGTGTCTTAATCCGACTTTAGGTGGTGTTATAGGTTGCAACACAGTCATTCGTTGAGTTATAAAGCCAAACTTGATCATTGGAGCTATCCATGTTCATATCATACTTCTACGCATGTGATCTATTTTAGCTTAGTTCAGTGCCATGTTTAGTTTGGCATGAGAAAGTGTGCTAATCCGACTTCAGGTGGTGTAATATGTTGCAAAACGGTCATTCTTCCCTTAATTTAGAAGTTATTCCGATTGGTGAACCCGCAATGATCTACATTCGTTGAGTTATAAAGCCGAGCTTCATCATTGGAGCTATCCATGTTCATATCATACTTCTACGCATGTGATCTCTTTTAGCTTAGTTCAATGCAATGTTTAGTTTGACATGAGAAAGTGTGGTAACTTGACTTCGGGTAGTGTTATAGGTTGCACCACGGTCATTCTTCCCTTAATCTAGAAGCTATTCCGATTGGTGATCCCGTCCTGAGCTACATTCGTTGAGTTATAAAGCCGAGCTTGATCATTGGAGTTATCCATGTTCATATCATACTTCTACGCATGTGATCTCTTTTAGCTTAGTTCAATTCATTGTAAAGTTAGTTTGACATGAGAAAGTGTATTAATCCGACTTCGTGTGGTGTAATAGGTTGCAACACGGTCATTCTTCCCTTAATCCAGAAGCTATTCCGATTGGTTAACCCGCAATGAGCTACATTCGTTGAGTTATAAAGCCGAGCTTGATCATTGGAGCTATCCATGTTCATATCATACTTCTACGCATGTGATCTCTTTTAGCTTAGTTCAATGCAATGTTTAGTTTGACATGAGAACGTGTACTCATCCGACTTCGGGTGGTGTAATAGGTTGCAACACAGTCATTCGTTGAGTTATAAAGCCAAGCTTGATCATTGGAGCTATCCATGTTCATATCATACTTCTACGCATGTGATCTCTTTTAGCTTAGTTTAGTGCCATGTTTAGTTTGGCATGTGAAAGTGTGCTAATCCGACTTCGGGTGGTGTAATAGGTTGCAGCACGGTTATTCTTCCCTTAATTTAGAAGGTATTCCGATTGGTGAACCCACAATAAGCTACATTCGTTGAGTTATAAAGCCGAGCTTGATCATTGGAGCTATCAATGTTCATATCATACTTATACGCATGTGATCTCTTAAAGCTTAGTTCAATGCAATGTAAAGTTTCACATGAGAAAGTGTGCTAATCCGACTTCATGTGGTCATTCGTTGAGTTATAAAGCCAAGCTTGATCATTGGAGCTATCCATGTTCATATCATACTTCTACGCATGTGATCTCTTTTAGCTTAGTTTAGTGCCATGTTTAGTTTGGCATGTGAAAGTGTGCTAATCCTACTTCGGGTGGTGTAATAGGTTGCAGCACGGTTATTCTTCCCTTAATTTAGAAGGTATTCCGATTGGTAAACCCACAATAAGCTACATTCGTTGAGTTATAAAGCCGAGCTTGATCATTGGAGCTATCAATGTTCATATCATACTTCTACGCATGTGATCTCTTAAAGCTTAGTTCAATGCAATGTAAAGTTTGACATGAGAAAGTGTGCTAATCCGACTTCATGTGGTGTTATAGGTTGCAACACAGTCATTCGTTGAGTTATAAAGCCAAGCTTGATCATTGGAGCTATCCATGTTCATATCATACTTCTACGCATGTGATCTCTTAAAGCTTAGTTCAATGCAATGTAAAGTTTGACTTGAGAAAATGTGCTAATCTGACTTCGGGTGGTGTAATAGGTTGCAACAAGGTCATTCTTCCCTTAATTTAGAAGGTATTCCGATTGGTGATCCCGCAATGAGCTACATTCGTTGAGTAATAAAGCCGAGCTTGATCATTGGAGCTATCCATGTTCATATCATACTTCTACGCATGTGATCTCTTTTAGCTTAGTTCAATGCAATGTTTAGTTTGACATGAGAAAGTGTGGTAATTTGACTTCGGGTAGTGTTATAGGTTGCAACACGGTCATTCTTCCCTTAATCTAGAAGCTATTCCGATTGGTGATCCCGTCCTGAGCTACATTCGTTGAGTTATAAAGCCGAGCTTGATCATTGGAGCTATCCATGTTCATATCATACTTCTACGCATGTGATCTCTTTTAGCTTAGTTCAATTCATTGTAAAGTTAGTTTGACATGAGAAAGTGTATTAATCCGACTTCGTGTGGTGTAATAGGTTGCAACACGGTCATTCTTCCCTTAATCCAGAAGCTATTCCGATTGGTTAACCCGCAATGAGCTACATTCGTTGAGTTATAAAGCCGAGCTTGATCATTGGAGCTATCCATGTTCATATCATACTTATACGCATTTGATCTCTTAAAGCTTAGTTCAATTCATTGTAAAGTTAGTTTGACATGAGAAAGTGTATTAATCCGACTTCGTGTGGTGTAATAGGTTGCAACACGGTCATTCTTCCCTAATCCAGAAGCTATTCCGATTGGTTAACCCGCAATGAGCTACATTCTTTGAGTTATAATGCCGAGCTTGATCATTGGAGCTATCCATGTTCATATCATACTTCTACGCATGTGATCTCTTTTAGCTTAGTTCAATGCAATGTTTAGTTTGACATGAGAAAGTGTGGTAATTTGACTTCGGGTAGTGTTATAGGTTGCAACACGGTCATTCTTCCCTTAATCTAGAAGTTATTCCGATTGGTGATCCCGTCTTGAGCTACATTCGTTGAGTTATAAAGCCGAGCTTGATCATTGGAGCTATCCATGTTCATATCATACTTCTACGCATGTGATCTCTTTTAGCTTAGTACAATTCATTGTAAAGTTAGTTTGACATGAGAAAGTGTATTAATCCGACTTCGTGTGGTGTAATAGGTTGCAACACGGTCATTCTTCCCTTAATCCAGAAGCTATTCCGATTGGTTAACCCGCAATGAGCTACATTCGTTGAGTTATAAAGCCGAGCTTGATCATTGGAGCTATCCATGTTCATATCATACTTATACGCATTTGATCTCTTAAAGCTTAGTTCAATTTATTGTAAAGTTAGTTTGACATGAGAAAGTGTATTAATCCGACTTCGTGTGGTGTAATAGGTTGCAACACGGTCATTCTTCCCTTATCCATGTTCATATCATACTTCTACGCATGTGATCTCTTAAAGCTTAGTTCAATGCAATGTAATATTTGACATGAGAAAGTGTCTTAATCCGACTTTAGGTGGTGTTATAGGTTGCAACACAGTCATTCGTTGAGTTATAAAGCCAAACTTGATCATTGGAGCTATCCATGTTCATATCATACTTCTACGCATGTGATCTATTTTAGCTTAGTTCAGTGCCATGTTTAGTTTGGCATGAGAAAGTGTGCTAATCCGACTTCGGGTGGTGTAATATGTTGCAAAACGGTCATTCTTCCCTTAATTTAGAAGGTATTCCGATTGGTGAACCCGCAATGATCTACATTCGTTGAGTTATAAAGCCGAGCTTCATCATTGGAGCTATCCATGTTCATATCATACTTCTACGCATGTGATCTCTTTTAGCTTAGTTCAATGCAATGTTTAGTTTGACATGAGAAATTGTGGTAATTTGACTTCGGGTAGTGTTATAGGTTGCACCACGGTCATTCTTCCCTTAATCTAGAAGCTATTCCAATTGGTGAACCCGTCCTGAGCTACATTCGTTGAGTTATAAAGCCGAGCTTGATCATTGGAGTTATCCATGTTCATATCATACGTCTACGCATGTGATCTCTTTTAGCTTAGTTCAATTCATTGTAAAGTTAGTTTGACATGAGAAAGTGTATTAATCCGACTTCGTGTGGTGTAATAGGTTGCAACACGGTCATTCTTCCCTTAATCCAGAAGCTATTCCGATTGGTTAACCCGCAATGAGCTACATTCTTTGAGTTATAATGCCGAGCTTGATCATTGGAGCTATCCATGTTCATATCATACTTCTACGCATGTGATCTCTTAAAGCTTAGTTCAATGCAATGTAAAGTTTGACATGAGAAAGTGTGCTAATCCGACTTCAGGTGGTGTTATAGGTTGCCACACAGTTATTCGTTGAGTTATAAAGCCAAGCTTGATCATTGGAGCTATCCATGTTCATATCATACTTCTACGCATGTGATCTCTTTTAGCTTAGTTTAGTGCCATGTTTAGTTTGGCATGAGAAAGTGTGCTAATCCGCCTTCGGGTGGTGTAATAGGTTGCAGCACGGTCATTCTTCCCTTAATTTAGAAGGTATTCCGATTGGTGAACCCGCAATGAGCTACATTCGTTGAGTTATAAAGCCGAGCTTGATCATTGGAGCTATCCATGTTCATATCATACTTCTACGCATGTGATCTCTTAAAGCTTAGTTCAATGCAATGTAACGTTTGACATGAGAAGGTGTCTTAATCCGACTTTAGGTGGTGTTATAGGTTGCAACACAGTCATTCGTTGAGTTATAAAGCCAAACTTGATCATTGGAGCTATCCATGTTCATATCATACTTCTACGCATGTGATCTATTTTAGCTTAGTTCAGTGCCATGTTTAGTTTGGCATGAGAAAGTGTGCTAATCCGACTTCAGGTGGTGTAATATGTTGCAAAACGGTCATTCTTCCCTTAATTTAGAAGTTATTCCGATTGGTGAACCCGCAATGATCTACATTCGCTGAGTAATAAAGCCGAGCTTGATCATTGGAGCTATCCATGTTCATATCATACTTCTACGCATGTGATCTCTTTTAGCTTAGTTCAATGCAATGTTTAGTTTGACATGAGAAAGTGTGGTAATTTGACTTCGGGTAGTGTTATAGGTTGCACCACGGTCATTCTTCCCTTAATCTAGAAGCTATTCCGATTGGTGATCCCGTCCTGAGCTACATTCGTTGAGTTATAAAGCCGAGCTTGATCATTGGAGCTATCCATGTTCATATCATACTTCTACGCATGTGATCTCTTAAAGCTTAGTTCAATGCAATGTAACGTTTGACATGAGAAGGTGTCTTAATCCGACTTTAGGTGGTGTTATAGGTTGCAACACAGTCATTCGTTGAGTTATAAAGCCAAACTTGATCATTGGAGCTATCCATGTTCATATCGTACTTCTACGCATGTGATCTATTTTAGCTTAGTTCAGTGCCATGTTTAGTTTGGCATGAGAAAGTGTGCTAATCCGACTTCGGGTGGTGTAATATGTTGCAAAACGGTCATTCTTCCCTTAATTTAGAAGCTATTCCGATTGGTGAACCCGCAATGATCTACATTCGTTGAGTTATAAAGCCGAGCTTCATCATTGGAGCTATCCATGTTCATATCATACTTCTACGCATGTGATCTCTTTTAGCTTAGTTCAATGCAATGTTTAGTTTGACATGAGAAAGTGTTGTAATTTGACTTCGGGTAGTGTTATAGGTTGCACCACGGTCATTCTTCTCTTAATCTAGAAGCTATTCCGATTGGTGAACCCGTCCTGAGCTACATTCGTTGAGTTATAAAGCCGAGCTTGATCATTGGAGTTATCCATGTTCATATCATACGTCTACGCATGTGATCTCTTTTAGCTTAATTCAATTCATTGTAAAGTTAGTTTGACATGAGAAAGTGTATTAATCCGACTTCGTGTGGTGTAATAGGTTGCAACACGGTCATTCTTCCCTTAATCCAGAAGCTATTCCGATTGGTTAACCCGCAATGAGCTACATTCTTTGAGTTATAATGCCGAGCTTGATCATTGGAGCTATCCATGTTCATATCATACTTCTACGCATGTGATCTCTTAAAGCTTAGTTCAATGCAATGTAAAGTTTGACATGAGAAAGTGTGCTAATCCGACATCAGGTGGTGTTATAGGTTGCAACACAGTCATTCGTTGAGTTATAAAGCCAAGCTTGATCATTGGAGCTATCCATGTTCATATCATACTTCTACGCATGTGATCTCTTTTAACTTAGTTTAGTGCCATGTTTAGTTTGGCATGAGAAAGTGTGCTAATCCGACTTCGGGTGGTGTAATAGGTTGCAGCACGGTCATTCTTCCCTTAATTTAGAAGGTATTCCGATTGGTGAACCCGCAATGAGCTACATTCGTTGAGTTATAAAGCCAAGCTTGATCATTGGAGCTATCCATGTTCATATCATACTTCTACGTATGTGATCTCTTAAAGCTTAGTTCAATGCAATGTAACGTTTGACATGAGAAAGTGTCTTAATCCGACTTTAGGTGGTGTTATAGGTTGCAACACAGTCATTCGTTGAGTTATAAAGCCAAACTTGATCATTGGAGCTATCCATGTTCATATCATACTTCTACGCATGTGATCTATTTTAGCTTAGTTCAGTGCCATGTTTAGTTTGGCATGAGAAAGTGTGCTAATCCGACTTCAGGTGGTGTAATATGTTGCAAAACGGTCATTCTTCCCTTAATTTAGAAGTTATTCCGATTGGTGAACCCGCAATGATCTACATTCGTTGAGTTATAAAGTCGAGCTTCATCATTGGAGCTATCCATGTTCATATCATACTTCTACGCATGTGATCTCTTTTAGCTTAGTTCAATGCAATGTTTAGTTTGACATGAGAAAGTGTGGTAATTTGACTTCGGGTAGTGTTATAGATTGAACCACGGTCATTCTTCCCTTAATCTAGAAGCTATTCCGATTGGTGAACCCGTCCTGAGCTACATTCGTTGAGTTATAAAGCCGAGCTTGATCATTGGAGTTATCCATGTTCATATCATACGTCTACGCATGTGATCTCTTTTAGCATAGTTCAATTCATTGTAAAGTTAGTTTGACATGAGTAAGTGTATTAATCCGACTTCGTGTGGTGTAATAGGTTGCAACACGGTCATTCTTCCCTTAATCCAGAAGCTATTCCGATTGGTTAACCCGCAATGAGCTACATTCTTTGAGTTATAATGCCGAGCTTGATCATTGGAGCTATCCATGTTCATATCATACTTCTACGCATGTGATCTCTTAAAGCTTAGTTCAATGCAATGTAAAGTTTGACATGAGAAAGTGTGCGAATCCGACTTCAGGTGGTGTTATAGGTTGCAACACAGTCATTCGTTGAGTTATAAAGCCAAGCTTGATCATTGGAGCTATCCATGTTCATATCATACTTCTATGCATGTGATCTCTTTTAGCTTAGTTTAGTGCCATGTTTAGTTTGGCATGAGAAAGTGTGCTAATCCGACTTCGGGTGGTGTAATAGGTTGCAGCACGGTCATTCTTCCCTTAATTTAGAAGGTATTCCGATTGGTGAACCCGCAATGAGCTACATTTGTTGAGTTATAAAGCCGAGCTTGATCATTGGAGCTATCCATGTTCATATCATACTTCTACGCATGTGATCTATTTTAGCTTAGTTCAGTGCCATGTTTAGTTTGGCATGAGAAAGTGTGTTAATCCGACTTCGGGTGGTGTAATATGTTGCAAAACGGTCATTCTTCCCTTAATTTAGAAGCTATTCCGATTGGTGAACCCGCAATGATCTACATTCGTTGAGTTATAAAGCCGAGCTTCATCATTGGAGCTATCCATGTTCATATCATACTTCTACGCATGTGATCTCTTTTAGCTTAGTTCAATGCAATGTTTAGTTTGACATGAGAAAGTGTGGTAATTTGACTTCGGGTAGTGTTATAGGTTGCACCACGGTCATTCTTCCCTTAATCTAGAAGCTATTCCGATTGGTGAACCCGTCCTGAGCTACATTCGTTGAGTTATAAAGCCGAGCTTGATCATTGGAGTTATCCATGTTCATATCATACGTCTACGCATGTGATCTCTTTTAGCTTAGTTCCATTCATTGTAAAGTTAGTTTGACATGAGAAAGTGTATTAATCCGACTTCGTGTGGTGTAATAGGTTGCAACACGGTAATTCTTCCCTTAATCCAGAAGCTATTCCGATTGGTTAACCCGCAATGAGCTACATTCTTTGAGTTATAATGCCGAGCTTGATCATTGGAGCTATCCATGTTCATATCATACTTCTACGCATGTGATCTCTTAAAGCTTAGTTCAATGCAATGTAAAGTTTGACATGAGAAAGTGTGCTAATCCGACTTCAGGTGGTGTTATAGGTTGCAACACAGTCATTCGTTGAGTTATAAAGCCAAGCTTGATCATTGGAGCTATCCATGTTCATATCATACTTCTACGCATGTGATCTCTTTTAGCTTAGTTTAGTGCCATGTTTAGTTTGGCATGAGAAAGTGTGCTAATCCGACTTCGGGTGGTGTAATAGGTTGCAGCACGGTCATTCTTCCCTTAATTTAGAAGGTATTCCGATTGGTAAACCCGCAATGAGCTACATTCGTTGAGTTATAAAGCCGAGCTTGATCATTGGAGCTATCCATGTTCATATCATACTTCTACGCATGTGATCTCTTAAAGCTTAGTTCAATGCAATGTAACGTTTGACATGAGAAAGTGTCTTAATCCGACTTTAGGTGGTGTTATAGGTTGCAACACAGTCATTCGTTGAGTTATAAAGCCAAACTTGATCATTGGAGCTATCCATGTTCATATCATACTTCTACGCATGTGATCTATTTTAGTTTAGTTCAGTGCCATGTTTAGTTTGGCATGAGAAAGTGTGCTAATCCGACTTCAGGTGGTGTAATATGTTGCAAAACGGTCATTCTTCCCTTAATTTA
The DNA here is from genome assembly GCA_963920545.1 of Lepidium didymum. Lineage (NCBI taxonomy): Eukaryota > Viridiplantae > Streptophyta > Magnoliopsida > Brassicales > Brassicaceae > Lepidium > Lepidium didymum. The sequence continues at coordinate 10,139,157 of OY986993.1, read as the reverse complement.
GAAGTTATTCCGATTGGTGAACCCGCAATGATCTACATTCGTTGAGTTATAAAGTCGAGCTTCATCATTGGAGCTATCCATGTTCATATCATACTTCTACGCATGTGATCTCTTTTAGCTTAGTTCAATGCAATGTTTAGTTTGACATGAGAAAGTGTGGTAATTTGACTTCGGGTAGTGTTATAGGTTGCACCACGGTCATTCTTCCCTTAATCTAGAAGCTATTCCGATTGGTGAACCCGTCCTGAGCTACATTCGTTGAGTTATAAAGCCGAGTTTGATCATTGGAGTTATCCATGTTCATATCATACGTCTACGCATGTGATCTCTTTTAGATTAGTTCAATTCATTGTAAAGTTAGTTTGACATGAGAAAGTGTATTAATCCGACTTCGTGTGGTGTAATAGGTTGCAACACGGTCATTCTTCCCTTAATCCAGAAGCTATTCCGATTGGTTAACCCGCAATGAGCTACATTCTTTGAGTTATAATGCCGAGCTTGATCATTGGAGCTATCCATGTTCATATCATACTTCTACGCATGTGATCTCTTAAAGCTTAGTTCAATGCAATGTAAAGTTTGACATGAGAAAGTGTGCTAATCCGACTTCAGGTGGTGTTATAGGTTGCAACACAGTCATTCGTTGAGTTATAAAGCCAAGCTTGATCATTGGAGCTATCCATGTTCATATCATACTTCTATGCATGTGATCTCTTTTAGCTTAGTTTAGTGCCATGTTTAGTTTGGCATGAGAAAGTGTGCTAATCCGACTTCGGGTGGTGTAATAGGTTGCAGCACGGTCATTCTTCCCTTAATTTAGAAGGTATTCCGATTGGTGAACTCGCAATGAGCTACATTCGTTGAGTTATAAAGCCGAGCTTGATCATTGGAGCTATCCATGTTCATATCATACTTCTACGCATGTGATCTCTTAAAGCTTAGTTCAATGCAATGTAACGTTTGACATGAGAAAGTGTCTTAATCCGACTTTAGGTGGTGTTATAGGTTGCAACACAGTTATTCGTTGAGTTATATAGCCAAACTTGATCATTGGAGCTATCCATGTTCATATCATACTTCTACGCATGTGATCTATTTTAGCTTAGTTCAGTGCCATGTTTAGTTTGGCATGAGAAAGTGTGCTAATCCGACTTCAGGTGGTGTAATATGTTGCAAAACGGTCATTCTTCCCTTAATTTAGAAGTTATTCCGATTGGTGAACCCGCAATGATCTACATTCGTTGAGTTATAAAGCCGAGCTTCATCATTGGAGCTATCCATGTTCATATCATACTTCTACGCATGTGATCTCTTTTAGCTTAGTTCAATGCAATGTTTAGTTTGACATGAGAAAGTGTGGTAATTTGACTTCGGGTAGTGTTATAGGTTGCAACACGGTCATTCTTCCCTTAATCTAGAAGCTATTCAGATTGGTGAACCCGTCCTGAGCTACATTCGTTGAGTTATAAAGCCGATCTTGATCATTGGAGTTATCCATGTTAATATCATACGTCTACGCATGTGATCTCTTTTAGCTTAGTTCAATTCATTGTAAAGTTAGTTTGACATGAGAAAGTGTATTAATCCGACTTCGTGTGGTGTCATAGGTTGCAACACGGTCATTCTTCCCTTAATCCAGAAGCTATTCCGATTGGTTAACCCGCAATGAGCTACATTCGTTGAGTTATAAAGTCGAGCTTGATCATTGGAGCTATCCATGTTCATATCATACTTCTACGCATGTGATCTCTTTTAGCTTAGTTCAATGCAATGTTTAGTTTGACATGAGAACGTGTACTCATCAGACTTCGGGTGGTGTAATAGGTTGCAACACAGTCATTCGTTGAGTTATAAAGCCAAGCTTGATCATTGGAGCTATCCATGTTCATATCATACTTCTACGCATGTGATCTCTTTTAGCTTAATTTAGTGCCATGTCTAGTTTGGCATGTGAAAGTGTGCTAATCCGACTTCGGGTGGTGTAATAGGTTGCAGCACGGTTATTCTTTCCTTAATTTAGAAGGTATTCCGATTGGTGAACCCACAATAAGCTACATTCGTTGAGTTATAAAGCCGAGCTTGATCATTGGAGCTATCGATGTTCATATCATACTTATACGCATGTGATCTCTTAAAGCTTAGTTCAATGCAATGTAAAGTTTGACATGAGAAAGTGTGCTAATCCGATTTCATGTGGTGTTATAGGTTGCCACACATTCATTCGTTGAGTTATAAAGCCATGCTTGATCATTGGAGCTATCCATGTTCATATCATACTTCTACGCATGTGATCTATTTTAGCTTAGTTCAATGCAATGTAAAGTTTGACTTGAGAAAGTGTGCTAATCCGACTTCGGGTGGTGTAATAGGTTGCAACAAGGTCATTCTTCCCTTAATTTAGAAGGTATTCCGATTGGTGAACCCGCAATGAGCTACATTCGTTGAGTAATAAAGCCGAGCTTGATCATTGGAGCTATCCATGTTCATATCATACTTCTACGCATGTGATCTCTTTTAGCTTAGTTCAATGCAATGTTTAGTTTGACATGAGAAAGTGTGGTAATTTGACTTCGGGTAGTGTTATAGGTTGCAACACGGTCATTCTTCCCTTAATCTAGAAGCTATTCCGATTGGTGATCCCGTCCTGAGCTACATTCGTTGAGTTATAAAGCCGAGCTTGATCATTGGAGCTATCCATGTTCATATCATACTTCTACGCATGTGATCTCTTTTAGCTTAGTTCAATTCATTGTAAAGTTAGTTTGACATGAGAAAGTGTATTAATCCGACTTCGTGTGGTGTAATAGGTTGCAACACGGTCATTCTTCCCTTAATCCAGAAGCTATGCCAATTGGTTAACCCGCAATGAGCTACATTCGTTGAGTTATAAAGCCGAGCTTGATCATTGGAGCTATCCATGTTCATATCATACTTATACGCATTTGATCTCTTAAAGCTTAGTTCAATGCAATGTAAAGTTTGACATGAGAAAGTGTGCTAATCCGACTTCATGTGGTGTTATAGGTTGCAACACAGTCATTCGTTGAGTTATAAAGCCAAGCTTGATCATTGGAGCTATCCATGTTCATATCATACTTCTACGCATGTGATCTCTTTTAGCTTAGTTTAGTGCCATGTTTAGTTTGGCATGAGAAAGTGTGCTAATCCGACTTCGGGTGGTGTAATAGGTGTCAGCACGGTCATTCTTCCCTTAATTTAGAAGGTATTCCGATTGGTGAACCCGCAATGAGCTACATTCGTTGAGTTATAAAGCCGAGCTTGATCATTGGAGCTATCCATGTTCAAATCATACTTATACGCATGTGATCTCTTAAAGCTTAGTTCAATGCAATGTAAAGTTTGACATGAGAAAGTGTGCTAATCCGACTTCATGTGGTGTTATAGGTTGCAACACAGTCATTCGTTGAGTTATAAAGCCAAGCTTGATCATTGGAGCTAACCATGTTCATATCATACTTCTACGCATGTGATCTCTTTTAGCTTAGTTTAATGCCATGTTTAGTTTGGCATGAGAAAGTGTGCTAATCCGACTTCGGGTGGTGTAATAGGTGTCAGCATGGTCATTCTTCCCTTAATTTAGAAGGTATTCCGATTGGTGAACCCGCAATGAGCTACATTCGTTGAGTTATAAAGCCGAGCTTGATCATTGGAGCTATCCATGTTCATATCATACTTATACGCATGTGATCTCTTTTAGCTTAGTTTAGTGCCATGTTTAGTTTGGCATGAGAAAGTGTGCTAATCCGACTTCGGGTGGTGTAATAGGTTGCAACAAGGTCATTCTTCCCTTAATTTAGAAGGTATTCCAATTGGTGAACCCGCAATGAGCTACATTCGTTGAGTAATAAAGCCGAGCTTGATCATTGGAGCTATCCATGTTCATATCATACTTCTACGCATGTGATCTCTTTTAGCTTAGTTCAATTCAATGTTTAGTTTGACATGAGAAAGTGTGCTAATCCGACTTCGGGTGGTGTAATAGGTTGCAACAAGGTCATTCTTCCCTTAATCTAGAAGCTATTCCGATTGGTGATCCCGTCCTGAGCTACATTCATTGAGTTATAAAGCCGAGCTTGATCATTGGAGCTATCCATGTTCGTATCATACTTCTATGCATGTGATCTCTTTTAGCTTAGTTCAATGCAATGTTTAGTTTGACATGAGAACGTGTACTCATCCGACTTCGGGTGGTGTAATAGGTTGCAACACAGTCATTCGTTGAGTTATAAAGCCAAGCTTGATCATTGGAGCTATCCATGTTCATATCATACTTCTACGCATGTGATCTCTTTTAGTTTAGTTTAGTGCCATGTTTAGTTTGGCATGAGAAAGTGTGCTAATCCGACTTCGGGTGGTGTAATAGGTGTCAGCATGGTCATTCTTCCCTTAATTTAGAAGGTATTCCGATTGGTGAACCCGCAATGAGCTACATTCGTTGAGTTATAAAGCCGAGCTTGATCATTGGAGCTATCCATGTTCATATTATACTTATACGCATGTGATCTCTTAAAGCTTAGTTCAATGCAATGTAAAGTTTGACATGAGAAAGTGTGCTAATCTGACTTCATGTGGTGTTATAGGTTGCAACACAGTCATTCGTTGAGTTATAAAGCCAAGCTTGATCATTGGAGCTAACCATGTTCATATCATACTTCTACGCATGTGATCTCTTTTAGCTTAGTTTAGTGCCATGTTTAGTTTGGCATGAGAAAGTGTGCTAATCCGACTTCGGGTGGTGTAATAGGTGTCAGCAAGGTCATTCTTCCCTTAATTTAGAAGGTATTCCGATTGGTGAACCCGCAATGAGCTACATTCGTTGAGTTATAAAGCCGAGCTTGATCATTGGAGCTATCCATGTTCATATCATACTTATACGCATGTGATCTCTTTTAGCTTAGTTTAGTGCCATGTTTAGTTTGGCATGAGAAAGTGTGCTAATCCGACTTGGGGTGGTGTAATAGGTTGCAACAAGGTCATTCTTCCCTTAATTTAGAAGGTATTCCGATTGGTGAACCCGCAATGAGCTACATTCGTTGAGTAATAAAGCTGAGCGTGATCATTGGAGCTATCCATGTTCATATCATACTTATACGCATGTGATCTCTTTTAGCTTAGTTTAGTGCCATGTTTAGTTTGGCATGAGAAAGTGTGCTAATCCGACTTCGGGTGGTGTAATAGGTTGCAACAAGGTCATTCTTCCCTTAATTTAGAAGGTATTCCGATTGGTGAACCCGCAATGAGCTACATTCGTTGAGTAATAAAGCCGAGCTTGATCATTGGAGCTATCCATGTTCATATCATACTTCTACGCATGTGATCTCTTTTAGCTTAGTTCAATGCAATGTTTAGTTTGACATGAGAAAAGGTGCTAATCCGACTTCGGGTGGTGTAATAGGTTGCAACAAGGTCATTCTTCCCTTAATCTAGAAGCTATTCCGATTGGTGATCCCGTCCTGAGCTACATTCATTTAGTTATAAAGCCGAGCTTGATCATTGGAGCTATCCATGTTCGTATCATACTTCTATGCATGTGATCTCTTTTAGCTTAGTTCAATGCAATGTTTAGTTTGACATGAGAACGTGTACTCATCCGACTTCGGGTGGTGTAATAGGTTGCAACACATTCATTCGTTGAGTTATAAAGCCAAGCTTAATCATTGGAGCTATCCATGTTCATATCATACTTCTACGCATGTGATCTCTTTTAGCTTAGTTTAGTGCCATGTTTAGTTTGGCATGAGAAAGTGTGCTAATCCGACTTCGGGTGGTGTAATAGGTGTCAGCATGGTCATTCTTCCCTTAATTTAGAAGGTATTCCGATTGGTGAACCCGCAATGAGCTACATTCGTTGAGTTATAAAGCCGAGCTTGATCATTGCAGCTATCCATGTTCATATCATACTTATACGCATGTGATCTCTTAAAGCTTAGTTCAATGCAATGTAAAGTTTGACATGAGAAAGTGTGCTAATCCGACTTCATGTGGTGTTATAGGTTGCAACACAGTCATTCGTTGAGTTATAAAGCCAAGCTTGATCATTGGAGCTAACCATGTTCATATCATACTTCTACGCATGTGATCTCTTAAAGCTTAGTTCAATGCAATGTAAAGTTTGACTTGAGAAAGTGTGCTAATCCGACTTCGGGTGGTGTAATAGGTTGCAACAAGGTCATTCTTCCCTTAATTTAGAAGGTATTCCGATTGGTGAACCCGCAATGAGCTACATTCGTTGAGTAACAAAGCCGAGCTTGATCATTGGAGCTATCCATGTTCATATCATACTTCTACGCATGTGATCTCTTTTAGCTTAGTTCAATGCAATGTTTAGTTTGACATGAGAACGTGTACTCATCCGACTTCGGGTGGTGTAATAGGTTGCAACACATTCATTCGTTGAGTTATAAAGCCAAGCTTGATCATTGGAGCTAACCATGTTCATATCATACTTCTACGCATGTGATCTCTTTTAGCTTAGTTTAGTGCCATGTTTAGTTTGGCATGAGAAAGTGTGTTAATCCGACTTCGGGTGGTGTAATAGGTTGCAACAAGGTCATTCTTCCCTTAATTTAGAAGGTATTCCGATTGGTGAACCCGCAATGAGCTACATTCGTTGAGTAATAAAGCCGAGCTTGATCATTGGAGCTATCCATGTTCATATCATACTTCTACGCATGTGATCTCTTTTAGCTTAGTTCAATGCAATGTTTAGTTTGACATGAGAAAGTGTGCTAATCCGACTTCGGGTGGTGTAATAGGTTGCAACAAGGTCATTCTTCCCTTAATCTAGAAGCTATTCCGATTGGTGATCCCGTCCTGAGCTACATTCACTGAGTTATAAAGCCGAGCTTGATAATTGGAGCTATCCATTTTCGTATCATACTTCTATGCATGTGATCTCTTTTAGCTTAGTTCAATGCAATGTTTAGTTTGACATGAGAACGTGTACTCATCTGACTTCGGGTGGTGTAATAGGTTGCAACACAGTCATTCGTTGAGTTATAAAGCCAAGCTTGATCATTGGAGCTATCCATGTTCATATCATACTTCTACGCATGTGATCTCTTTTAGCTTAGTTTAGTGCCATGTTTAGTTTGGCATGAGAAAGTGTGCTAATCCGACATCGGGTGGTGTAATAGTTGTCAGCATGGTCATTCTTCCCTTAATTTAGAAGGTATTCCGATTGGTGAACCCGCAATGAGCTACATTCGTTGAGTTATAAAGCCGAGCTTGATCATTGGAGCTATCCATGTTCATATCATACTGATACGCATGTGATCTCTTAAAGCTTAGTTCAATGCAATGTAAAGTTTGACATGAGAAAGTGAGCTAATCCGACTTCATGTGGTGTTATAGGTTGCAACACAGTCATTCGTTGAGTTATAAATCCAAGCTTGATCATTGGAGCTAACCATGTTCATATCATACTTCTACGCATGTGATCTCTTAAAGCTTAGTTCAATGCAATGTAAAGTTTGACTTGAGAAAGTGTGCTAATCCGACTTCGGGTGGTGTAATAGGTTGCAACAAGGTCATTCTTCCCTTAATTTAGAAGGTATTCCGATTGGTGAACCCGCAATGAGCTACATTCGTTGAGTAATAAAGCCGAGCTTGATCATTGGAGCTATCCATGTTCATATCATACTTCTACGCATGTGATCTCTTTTAGCTTAGTTCAATGCAATGTTTAGTTTGACTTGAGAAAGTGTGCTAATCCGACTTCGGGTGGTGTAATAGGTTGCAGCACGGTTATTCTTCCCTTAATTTAGAAGGTATTCCGATTGGTGAACCCGCAATAAGCTACATTCGTTGAGTTATAAAGCCGAGCTTGATCATTGGAGTTATCCATGTTCATATCATACTTATACGCATGTGATCTCTTAAAGCTTAGTTCAATGCAATGTAAAGTTTGACATGAGAAAGTGTGTTAATCCGACTTTAGGTGGTGTTACAGGTTGTAACACAGTCATTCGTTGAGTTATAAAGCCAAACTTGATCATTGGAGCTATCTATGTTCATATCATACTTCTACGCATGTGATCTATTTTAGTTTAGTTCAGTACCATGTTTAGTTTGGCATGAAAAAGTGTGCTAATCCGACTTCGGGTGGTGTAATAGGTTGCAACAAGGTCATTCTTCCCTTAATTTAGAAGGTATTCCGATTGGTGAACCCGCAATGAGCTACATTCGTTGAGTAACAAAGCCGAGCTTGATCATTGGAGCTATCCATGTTCATATCATACTTCTACGCATGTGATCTCTTTTAGCTTAGTTCAATGCAATGTTTAGTTTGACATGAGAACGTGTACTCATCCGACTTCGGGTGGTGTAATAGGTTGCAACACAGTCATTCGTTGAGTTATAAAGCCAAGCTTGATCATTGGAGCTAACCATGTTCATATCATACTTCTACGCATGTGATCTCTTTTAGCTTAGTTTAGTGCCATGTTTAGTTTGGCATGAGAAATTGTGTTAATCCGACTTCGGGTGGTGTAATAGGTTGCAACAAGGTCATTCTTCCCTTAATTTAGAAGGTATTCCGATTGGTGAACCCGCAATGAGCTACATTCGTTGAGTAATAAAGCCGAGCTTGATCATTGGAGCTATCCATGTTCATATCATACTTCTACGCATGTGATCTCTTTTAGCTTAGTTCAATGCAATGTTTAGTTTGACATGAGAAAGTGTGCTAATCCGACTTCGGGTGGTGTAATAGGTTGCAACAAGGTCATTCTTCCCTTAATCTAGAAGCTATTCCGATTGGTGATCCCGTCCTGAGCTACATTCATTGAGTTATAAAGCCGAGCTTGATCATTGGAGCTATCCATTTTCGTATCATACTTCTATGCATGTGATCTCTTTAAGCTTAGTTCAATGCAATGTTTAGTTTGACATGAGAACGTGTACTCATCTGACTTCGGGTGGTGTAATAGGTTGCAACACAGTCATTCGTTGAGTTATAAAGCCAAGCTTGATCATTGGAGCTATCCATGTTCATATCATACTTCTACGCATGTGATCTCTTTTAGCTTAGTTTAGTGCCATGTTTAGTTTGGCATGAGAAAGTGTGCTAATCCGACATCGGGTGGTGTAATAGGTGTCAGCATGGTCATTCTTCCCTTAATTTAGAAGGTATTCCGATTGGTGAACCCGCAATGAGCTACATTCGTTGAGTTATAAAGCCGAGCTTGATCATTGGAGCTATCCATGTTCATATCATACTGATACGCATGTGATCTCTTAAAGCTTAGTTCAATGCAATGTAAAGTTTGACATAAGAAAGTGAGCTAATCCGACTTCATGTGGTGTTATAGGTTGCAACACAGTCATTCGTTGAGTTATAAAGCCAAGCTTGATCATTGGAGCTAACCATGTTCATATCATACTTCTACGCATGTGATCTCTTAAAGCTTAGTTCAATGCAATGTAAAGTTTGACTTGAGAAAGTGTGCTAATCCGACTTCGGGTGGTGTAATAGGTTGCAACAAGGTTATTCTTCCCTTAATTTAGAAGGTATTCCGATTGGTGAACCCGCAATGAGCTACATTCGTTGAGTAATAAAGCCGAGCTTGATCATTGGAGCTATCCATGTTCATATCATACTTCTACGCATGTGATCTCTTTTAGCTTAGTTCAATGCAATGTTTAGTTTGACATGAGAAAGTGTGGTAATTTGACTTCGGGTAGTGTTATAGGTTGCAACACGGTCATTCTTCCCTTAATCTAGAAGCTATTCCGATTGGTGATCCCGTCCTAAGCTACATTCGTTGAGTTATAAAGCCGAGCTTGATCATTGGAGTTATCCATGTTCGTATCATACGTCTACGCATGTGATCTCTTTTAGCTTCGTTCAATTCATTGTAAAGTTTGTTTGACATGAGAAAGTGTATTAATCCGACTTCGTGTGGTGTAATAGGTTGCAACACGGTCATTCTTCCCTTAATCCAGAAGCTATTCCGATTGGTTAAGCAATGAGCTACATTCGTTGAGTTATAAAGCCGAGCTTGATCATTGGAGCTATCCATGTTCATATCATACTTATACGCATGTGATCTCTTTTAGCTTAGTTCAATGCAATGTTTAGTTTGACATGAGAACGTGTACTCATCCAACTTCGGGTGGTGTAATAGGTTGCAAAACGGTCATTCTTCCCTTAATCTAGAAGCTATTTCGATTGGTGAACCCGCAATGAGCTACATTCGTTGAGTAATAAAGCCGAGCTTGATCATTGGAGCTATCCATGTTCATATCATACTTCTACGCATGTGATCTCTTTTACCTTAGTTCAATGCAATGTTTAGTTTGACATGAGAAAGTGTGGTAATTTGACTTCGGGTAGTGTTATAGGTTGCAATACGGTCATTCTTCCTTTAATCTAGAAGCTATTCCGATTGGTGAACCCGTCCTGAGCTACATTCGTTGAGTTATAAAGCCGAGCTTGATCATTGGAGCTATCCATGTTCATATCATACTTCTACGCATGTGATCTCTTAAAGCTTAGTTCAATGCAATGTAAAGTTTGACATGAGAAAGTGTGTTAATCCTACTTTAGGTGGTGTTATAGGTTGTAACACAGTCATTCGTTGAGTTATAAAGCCAAACTTGATCATTGGAGCTATCTATGTTCATATCATACTTCTACGCATGTGATCTATTTTAGCTTAGTTCAATACCATGTTTAGTTTGGCATGAGAAACTGTGCTAATCCGACTTTGGGTGGTGTAATAGGTTGCAAAACAGTCATTCTTCCCTTAATTTAGAAGCTATTTCGATTGGTGAACCCGCAATGAGCTACATTCGTTGAGTTATAAACCCGAGCTTGATCATTGGAGCTATCCATGTTCATATCATACTTCTACGCATGTGATCTCTTTTAGCTTAGTTCAATGCAATGTTTAGTTTGACATGAGAAAGTGTGGTAATTTGACTTCGGGTAGTGTTATAGTTTGCAATACGGTCATTCTTCCCTTAATCTAGAAGCTATTCCGATTGGTGAACCCGTCTTGAGCTACATTCGTTGAGTTATAAAGCCGAGCTTGATCATTGGAGCTATCCATGTTCATATCATACTTCTACGCATGTGATCTCTTAAAGCTTAGTTCAATGCAATGTAAAGTTTGACTTGAGAAAGTGTGCTAATCCGACTTCGGGTGGTGTAATAGGTTGCAACACGGTCATTCTTCCCTTAATTTAGAAGGTATTCCGATTGGTGAACCCGCAATGAGCTACAATCGTTGAGTTATAAAGCCGAGCTTGATCATTGGAGCCATCCATGTTCATATCATACTTCTACGCATGTGATCTCTTAAAGCTTAGTTCAATGCAATGTAAAGTTTGACATGAGAAAGTGTGTTAATCCGACTTTAGGTGGTGTTATAGGTTACAACACAGTCATTCGTTGAGTTATAAAGCCAAGCTTGATCATTGGAGCTATCCATGTTCATATCATACTTCTACGCATGTGATCTCTTTTAGCTTAGTTTAGTGCCAGGTTTAGTTTGGTATGAGAAAGTGTGCTAATCCGACTTCTGGTAGTGTAATAGGTTGCAACACGGTCATTCTTCCCTTAATTTAGAAGGTATTCCGATTGGTGAACCCACAATGAGCTACATTCGTTGAGTTATAAAGCCGAGCTTGATCATTGGAGCTATCCATGTTCATATCATACTTCTACGGATGTGATCTCTTAAAGCTTAGTTCAATGCAATGTAACGTTTGACATGAGAAAGTGTGTTAATCCGACTTTAGGTGGTGTTATAGGTTTCAACACAGTCATTCGTTGAGTTATAAAGCCAAACTTGATCATTGGAGCTATCCATGTTCATATCATACTTCTACGCATGTGATCTATTTTAGCTTAGTTCAGTGCCATGTTTAGTTTGGCATGAAAAAGTATGCTAATCCGACTTCGGGTGGTGTAATAGGTTGCAAAACGGTCATTCTTCTCTTAATTCAGAAGCTATTCCGATTGGTGAACCCGCAATGAGCTACATTCGTTGAGTTATAAAGCCGAGCTTGATCATTGGAGCCATCCATGTTCATATCATACTTCTACGCATGTGATCTCTTTTAGCTTAGTTCAATGCAATGTTTAGTTTGACATGAGAAAGTGTGGTAATTTGACTTCGGGTAGTGTTATAGGTTGCAACACGGTCATTCTTCCCTTAATCTAGAAGCTATTCCGATTGGTGAACCCGTCCTCAGCTACATTCGTTGATTTATAAAGCCGAGCTTGATCATTGGGCTATCCATGTTCATATCATACTTATACGCATGTGATCTCTTTTAGCCTAGTTCAATGGATTGTAAGGTTAGTTTGACATGAGAAAGTATATTAATCCGACTTCGTGTGGTGTAATAGGTTGCAACACGGTCATTCTTCCCTTAATTTAGAAGGTATTCCGATTGGTGAACCCGTCCTGAGCTACATTCGTTGAGTTATAAAGCCGAGCTTGATCATTGGAGCTATCCATGTTCATATCATACTTCTACGCATGTGATCTCTTAAAGCTTAGTTCAATGCAATGTAAAGTTTGACATGAGAAAGTGTGTTAATCCGACTTTAGGTGGTGTTATAGGTTGTAACACAGTCATTCGTTGAGTTATAAAGCCAAACTTGATCATTGGAGCTATCTATGTTCATATCATACTTCTACGCATGTGATCTATTTTAGCTTAGTTCAGTACCATGTTTAGTTTGGCATGAGAAAGTGTGCTAATCCGACTTCGGGTGGTGTAATAGGTTGCAAAACAGTCATTCTTCCCTTAATTTAGAAGCTATTTCGATTGGTGAACCCGCAATGAGCTACATTCGTTGAGTTATAAACCCGAGCTTGATCATTGGAGCTATCCATGTTCATATCATACTTCTACGCATGTGATCTCTTTTAGCTTAGTTCAATGCAATGTTTAGTTTGACATGAGAAAGTGTGGTAATTTGACTTCGGGTAGTGTTATAGGTTGCAATACGGTCATTCTTCCCTTAATCTAGAAGCTGTTCCGATTGGTGAACCCGTCCTGAGCTACATTCGTTGAGTTATAAACCCGAGCTTGATCATTGGAGCTATCCATGTTCATATCATACTTCTACGCATGTGATCTCTTAAAGCTTAGTTCAATGCAATGTAAAGTTTGACTTGAGAAAGTGTGCTAATCCAACTTCGGGTGGTGTAATAGGTTGCAACACGGTCATTCTTCCCTTAATTTAGAAGGTATTCCGATTGGTGAACCCGCAATGAGCTACAATCGTTGAGTTATAAAGCCGAGCTTGATCATTGGAGCTATCCATGTTCATATCATACTTCTACGCATGTGATCTCTTTTAGCTTAGTTTAGTGCCATGTTTAGTTTGGTATGAGAAAGTGTGCTAATCCGACTTCTGGTAGTGTAATAGGTTGCAACACGGTCATTCTTCCCTTAATTTAGAAGGTATTCCGATTGGTGAACCCACAATGAGCTACATTCGTTGAGTTATAAAGCCGAGCTTGATCATTGGAGCTATCCATGTTCATATCATACTTCTACGCATGTGATCTCTTAAAGCTTAGTTCAATGCAATGTAACGTTTGACATGAGAAAGTGTGTTAATCCGACTTTAGGTGGTGTTATAGGTTTCAACACAGTCATTCGTTGAGTTATAAAGCCAAACTTGATCATTGGAGCTATCCATGTTCATATCATACTTCTACGCATGTGATCTATTTTAGCTTAGTTCAGTGCCATGTTTAGTTTGGCATGACAAAGTATGCTAATCCGACTTCAGGTGGTGTAATAGGTTGCAAAACGGTCATTCTTCTCTTAATTCAGAAGCTATTCCGATTGGTGAACCCGCAATGAGCTACATATGTTGAGTTATAAAGCCGAGCTTGATCATTGGAGCCATCCATGTTCATATCATACTTCTACGCATGTGATCTCTTTTAGCTTAGTTCATTGCAATGCTTAGTTTGACATGAGAAAGTGTGGTAATTTGACTTCGGGTAGTGTTATAGGTTGCAACACGGTCATTCTTCCCTTAATCTAGAAGCTATTCCAATTGGTGAACCCGTCCTCAGCTACATTCGTTGAGTTATAAAGCCGAGCTTGATCATTGGAGCTATCCATGTTCATATCATACTTCTACGCATGTGATCTCTTTTAGCCTAGTTCAATGGATTGTAAGGTTAGTTTGACATGAGAAAGTATATTAATCCGACTTCGTGTGGTGTAATAGGTTGCAACACGGTCATTCTTCCCTTAATCCAGAAGCTATTCCGATTGGTTAACCCGCAATGAGCTACATTCGTTGAGTTATAAAGCCGAGCTTGATCATTGGAGCTATCCATGTTCATATCATACTTCTACGCATGGGATCTCTTTTAGCTTAGTTCAATGCAATGTTTAGTTTGACTTGAGAAAATGTGGTAATTTGACTTCGGGTAGCATAATAAGTTGCAACATGGTCATTCTTCCCTTAATCTAGAAGCTATTCTGATTGGTGAACCCGTCCTGAGCTACATTCGTTGAGTTATAAAGCCGAGCTTGATCATTGGAGCTATCCATGTTTATATCATACTTCTACGCATGTGATCTCTTTTAGCTTAGTTCAATGCATTGTAAGGTTAGTTTGACATGAGAAAGTGTATTAATCCGACTTCGTGTGGTGTAATAGGTTGCAACACGGTCATTCTTCCCTTAATTTAGAAGCTATTCCGATTGGTGAACCCGCAATGAGCTACATTCGTTGAGTTATAAAGCCGAGCTTGATCATTGGAGCTATCCATGTTCATATCATACTTCTACGCATGGGATCTCTTTTAGCTTAGTTCAATGCAATGTTTAGTTTGACATGAGAAAGTGTGGTAATTTGACTTCAGGTAGTGTTATAGGTTGCAACAGGGTCATTCTTCCCTTAATCTAGAAGCTATTCCGTTTGGTGAACCCGTCCTGGGCTACATTCGTTGAGTTATAAAGCTGAGCTTGATCATTGGAGCTATCTATGTTCTTATCATACTTCTACGCATATGATCTGTTTTAGCTTAGTTCAATGCATTGTAAGGTTAGTTTGACATGAGAAAGTGTACTAATCCGACTTCGTGTGGTGTAATTGGTTGCAACACGGTCATTCTTCCCTTAATCCAGAAGCTATTCTGATTGGTTAACCCGCAATGAGCTACATTCTTTGAGTTATAATGTCGAGCTTGATCATTGGAGTTATCCATGTTCATATCATACTTCTACGCATGTGGTCTCTTTTAGCTTAGTTCAATGCAATGTTTAGTTTGACATGAGAACGTGTACTCATCCGACTTCGTGTGGTGTAATAGGTTGCACCACGTACATTCTTCCCTTAATCCAGAAACTATTCCGATAGGTAAACCCGCAATGAGCTACATTAATTGAGTTATAAAGCCGAGCTTGATCATTGAACCTATCCATGTTCATATCATACTTCTATGTATATGAACTCTTTTGGCTTAGTTCAATGCAATGTTTAGTTTGACATGAGAAAGTGTGCTCATCCGAATTCGGGTGCTGTTATATGTTGCACCACGGTCATTCTTCCCTAAATCTAGAAGCTATTTCGATTGGTGAACCTGTCATGAGCTACATTCGTTGAGTTATAAAGCCGAGCTTGATCATTGGAGCTATCCATGTTCATATCATACTTCTACGCATGTGATCTTTTAAAGCTTAGTTCAATGCAATGTAAAGTTTGACATGAGAAAGTGTGCTAATCCGACTTCAGGTGGTGTTATAGGTTGCAACACAGTCATTTGTTGAGTTATAAAGCCAAGCTTGATCATTGGAGCTATCCATGTTCATATCATACTTCTACGCATGTGATCTCTTAAAGCTTAGTTCAATGCAATGTAAAGTTTGACATGAGAAAGTGTGCTAATCCGACTTCAGGTGGTGTTATAGGTTGCAACACAGTCATTCGTTGAGTTATAAAGCCAAGCTTGATCATTGGAGCTATCCATGTTCATATCATACTTCTACGCATGTGTTCTCTTTTAGCTTAGTTTAGTGCCATGTTTAGATTGGCATGAGAAAGTTTGCTAATCCGACTTCGGGTGCTGTTATATGTTGCAGCACGGTCATTCTTCCCTAAATCTAGAAGCTATTTCGATTGGTGAACCTGTCTGAGCTACATTCGTTGAGTTATAAAGCCGAGCTTTATCATTGGAGCTATCCATGTTCATATCATACTTCTACGTATGTGATCTCTTAAAGCTTAGTTCAATGCAATGTAAAGTTTAACATGAGAAAGTGTGCTAATCCGACTTCAGGTGGTGTTATAGGTTACAACACAGTCATTCGTTGAGTTATAAAGCCAAGCTTGATCATTGGAGCTATCCATGTTCATATCATACTTCTACGCATGTGATCTCTTTTAGCTTAATTTAGTGCCATGTTTAGTTTGGCATGAGAAAGTGTGCTAATCCGACTTCGGGTGGTGTAATAGGTTGCAGCACGGTCATTCTTCCCTTAATTTAGAAGGTATTCCGATTGGTGAACCCGCAATGAGCTACATTCGTTGAGTTATAAACCCGAGCTTGATCATTGGAGCGATCCATGTTCATATCATACTTATACGCATGTGATCTCTTAAAGCTTAGTTCAATGCAATGTAAAGTTTGACATGACAAAGTGTGCTAATCCGACTTCGGGTGGTGTAATAGGTTTCAACACGGTCATTCTTCCCTTAATTTAGAAGCTATTCAGATTGGTAAACCTGCAATGAGCTACATTCGTTGAGTTATAAAGCCGAGCTTGATCATTGGAGCTAACCATGTTCATATCATACTTCTACGCA
Source organism: Lepidium didymum (assembly GCA_963920545.1). Classification (NCBI taxonomy): domain Eukaryota; kingdom Viridiplantae; phylum Streptophyta; class Magnoliopsida; order Brassicales; family Brassicaceae; genus Lepidium; species Lepidium didymum. The sequence goes on along the minus strand of OY986993.1, from coordinate 10,122,341 downwards.
TGTGATCTCTTAAAGCTTAGTTCAATGCAATGTAAAGTTTGACATAAGAAAGTGTGCTAATCCGACTTCAGGTGGTGTTATAGGTTGCAACACAGTCATTCGTTGAGTTATAAAGCCAAGCTTGATCATTGGAGCTATCCATGTTCATATCATACTTCTACGCATGTGATCTCTTTTAGCTTAGTTTAGTGCCATGTTTAGTTTGGCATGAGAAAGTGTGCTAATCCGACTTCGGGTGGTGTAATAGGTGTCAGCATGGTCATTCTTCCCTTAATTTAGAAGGTATTCCGATTGGTGAACCCGCAATGAGCTACATTCGTTGAGTTATAAAGCCGAGCTTGATCATTGGAGCTATCCATGTTCATATCATACTTCTACACATGTGATCTCTTAAAGCTTAGTTCAATGCAATGTAAAGTTTGACATGAGAAAGTGTGTTAATCCGACTTTAGGTGGTGTTATAGGTTGCAACACAGTCATTCGTTGAGTTATAAAGCCAAACTTGATCATTGGAGCTATCTATGTTCATATCATACTTCTACGCATGTGATCTATTTTAGCTTAGTTCAGTGCCATGTTTAGTTTGGCATGAGAAAGTGTGCTAGCCCGACTTCGGGTGGTGTAATAGGTTACAGCACGGTCATTCTTCCCTTAATTTAAAAGGTATTCCGATTGGTGAACCCGCAATGAGCTACATTCGTTGAGTTATAAAGCCGAGCTTGATCATTGGAGGGATCCATGTTCATATCATACTTATACGCATGTGATCTCTTAAAGCTTAGTTCAATGCAATGTAAAGTTTGACATGACAAAGTGTGCTAATCCGACTTCGTGTGGTGTAATAGGTTGCAACACGGTCATTCTTCCCTTAATCCAGAAGCTATTCCGATTGGTTAACCCGCAATGAGCTACATTCGTTGAGTTATAAAGCCGAGCTTGATCATTGGAGCTATCGATGTTCATATCATACTTATACGCATGTGATCTCTTTTAGCTTAGTTCAATGCAATGTTTAGTTTGACATGAGAACGTGTACTCATCCGACTTCGTGTGGTGTAATAGGTTGCACCACGTACATTGTTCCCTTAATCCAGAAGCTATTCCGATTGGTAAACTCGCAATGAGCTACATTCATTGAGTAATAAAGCCGAGCTTGATCATTTTACCTATCCATGTTCATATCATACTTCTACGTATATGAACTCTTTTGGCGTAGTTTAATGCAATGTTTAGTTTGACATGAGAAAGTGTGCTCATCCGACTTCGGGTGCTATTATAGGTTGCAGCACGATCATTCTTCCCTAAATATAGAAGCTATTTTGATTGGTGAACCCGTCATGAGCTACATTCGTTTAGTTATAAAGTCGAGCTTTATCATTGGAGCTATCCATGTTCATATCATACTTCTACGCATGTGATCTCTTAAAGCTTAGTTCAATGCAATGTAAAGTTTGACATGAGAAAGTGTGCTAATCCGACTTCAGGTGGTGTTATAGGTTGCAACACAGTCATTCGTTGAGTTATAAAGCCAAGTTTGATCATTGGAGATATCCATGTTCATATCATACTTCTACGCATGTGATCTCTTTTAGCTTAGTTCAGTGCCATGTTTAGTTTGGCATGAGAAAGTGTGATAATCCGACTTCGGGTGGTGTAATAGATTGCAATACGGTCATTCTTCCCTTAATTTAGAAGCTATTCCGATTGGTGAACCCGCAATGAGCTACATTCGTTGAGTTAAAAAGCTGAGCTTGATCATTGGAGCTATCCATGTTCATATCATACTTCTACGCATGTGATCTCTTTTAGCTTAGTTCAATGCAATGTTTTGTTTGACATGAGAAAGTATGGTAATTTGACTTCGGGTAGTGTTATAGGTTGCAACACGGTCATTCTTCCCTTAATCTAGAAGCTATTCCGATTGGTGAACCCGTCCTGATCTACATTCGTTGAGTTATAAAGCCGAGCTTGATCATTGGAGCTATCCATGTTCTTATCATACTTCTACGCATGTGATCTCTTTTAGCTTAGTTCAATGCATTGTAAAGTTAGTTTGACATGAGAAAGTGTATTAATCCGACTTCGTGTGGTGTAATAGGTTGCAACACGGTCATTCTTCCCTTAATCCAGAAGCTATTCCGATTGGTTAACCCGCAATGAGCTATATTCGTTGAGTTATAAAGCCGAGCTTGATCATTGGAGCTATCGATGTTCATATCATACTTATACGCATGTGATCTCTTTTAGCTTAGTTCAATGCAATGTTTGGTTTGACAGGAGAACGTGTACTCATCCGACTTTGTGTGGTGTAATAGGTTGCACCACGTACATTCTTCCCTTAATCCAGAAGCTATTTCGATTGGTAAACCCGCAATGAGCTACATTCATTGAGTAATAAAGTCGAGCTTGATCATTGGACCTATCCATGTTCATATCATACTTCTACGTATATGAACTCTTTTGGCTTAGTTCAATGCAATGTTTAGTTTGACATGAGAAAGTGTGCTCATCCGACTTCGGGTGCTGTTATAGGTTGCAGCACGATCATTCTTCCCTAAATCTAGAAGCTATTTCGATTGCTGAACCCGTCATGAGCTACATTCGTTGAGTTATAAAGTCGAGCTTGATCATTGGAGCTATCCATGTTCATATCATACTTCTATGCATGTGATATCTTAAAGCTTAGTTCAATGCAATGTAAAGTTTGACATGAGAAAGTGTGCTAATCCGACTTTAGGTGGTGTTATAGGTTGCAACACAGTCATTCGTTGAGTTATAAAGCCGAGCTTGATCATTGGAGCTATCGATGTTCATATCATACTTCTACGCATGTGATCTCTTTTAGCTTAGTTCAATGCAATGTTTAGTTTGACATGAGAACGTGTACGCATCCGACTTTGTGTGGTGTAATAGGTTGCACCACGTACATTCTTCCCTTAATCCAGAAGCTATTTCGATTGGTAAACCCGCAATGAGCTACATTCATTGAGTAATAAAGTCGAGCTTGATCATTGGACCTATCCATGTTCATATCATACTTCTACGTATATGAACTCTTTTGGCTTAGTTCAATGCAATGTTTAGTTTGACATGAGAAAGTGTGCTCATCCGACTTCGGGTGCTGTTATAGGTTGCAGCACGATCATTCTTCCCTAAATCTAGAAGCTATTTCGATTGCTGAACCCGTCATGAGCTACATTCGTTGAGTTATAAAGTCGAGCTTGATCATTGGAGCTATCCATGTTCATATCATACTTCTATGCATGTGATATCTTAAAGCTTAGTTCAATGCAATGTAAAGTTTGACATGAGAAAGTGTGCTAATCCGACTTCAGGTGGTGTTATAGGTTGCAACACAGTCATTCGTTGAGTTATAAATCCAAGCTTGATCATTGGAGCTATCCATGTTCATATCATACTTCTACGTATGTGATATCTTTTAGCTTAGTTCAGTGCCATGTTTAGTTTGGCATGAGAAAGTGTGCTAATCCGACTTCGGGTGGTGTAATAGGTTGCAACACGGTCATTCTTCCCTTAATTTAGAAGCTATTCCGATTGGTGAACCCGCAATGAGCTACATTTGTTGAGTTATAAAGCTGAGCTTGATCATTGGAGCCATCCATGTTCATATCATACTTCTACGCATGTGATCTCTTAAAGCTTAGTTCAATGCAATGTAAAGTTTGACACGAGAAAGTGTGTTAGTCCGACTTTAGGTGGTGTTATAGGTTGCAACACAGTCATTCGTTGAGTTATAAAGCCAAACTTGATAATTGGAGCTATCCATGTTCATATCATACTTCTACGCATGTGATCTATTTTAGCTTAGTTCAGTGCCATGTTTAGTTTGGCATGAGAAAGTGTGCTAATCCGACTTCGGGAGGTGTAATAGGTTGCAAAACCGTCATTCGTCCCTTAATTTAGAAGCTATTCTGATTGGTAAACCCGCAATGAGCTACATTCGTTGAGTTATAAAACCGAGCTTGTTCATTGGAGCTATCCATGTTCATATCATACTTCTACGCATGTGATCTCTTTTAGCTTAGTTCAATGCAATGTTTAGTTTGACATGAGAAAGTGTGGAAATTTGACTTTGGGTAATGTTATAGGTTGCAACACGGTCATTCTTCCCTTAATCTAGAAGCTATTCCGATTGGTGTACCCGTCCTGACCTACATTCGTTGAGTTATAAAGCTGAGCTTGATCATTGGAGCTATCCATGTTCATATCATACTTCTACGCATGTGATCTCTTTTAGCTTAGTTCAAAAAAGTTAAGGTTAGTTTGACCTGAGAAAGTGTGCTAATCCAACTTCAGGTGGTGTTATAGGTTGCAACACAGTCATTCGTTGAGTTATAAAGCGGAGCTTGATCATTGGAGCTATCCATGTTCATATCATACTTCTACGCATGTGATCTTTTAAAGCTTAGTTCAATGCAATGTAAAGTTTGACATGAGAAAGTGTGTTAATCCGACTTCAGGTGGTGTTATAGGTTGCAACACAGTCATTCGTTGAGTTATAAAGCCAAACTTGATCATTGGAGCTATCCATGTTCATATCATACTTCTACGCATGTGATCTCTTTTAGCTTAGTTTAGTGCCATGTTTAGTTTGGCATGAGAAAGTGTGCTAATCCGACTTCGGTTGGGTAATAGGTTGCAACACAGTCATTCTTCCCTTAATCTAGAAGCTATTCCGATTGGTTAACCCGCAATGAGCTTCATTCATTGAGTTATAAAGCCGAGCTTGATTATTGGAGCTATCCATGTTCATATCATACTTCTACACATATGATCTCTTTTGGCTTAGTTCAATGCAATGTTTAGTTTGACATGAGAAAGTGTTCTCGTCCGACTTTGGGTGTTGTTATATGTTGCAGCACGGTCATTCTTCCCTTAATCTAGAAGCTATTTCGATTGGTGAACCCGTCATTAGCTACATTCCTTGAGTTATAAAGCCGAGCTTGATCCTTGGAGCTATCCATGTTCATACCATACTTCTACGCATGTGATCTCTTAAAGCTTAGTTCAATGCAATGTAAAGTTTGACATGAGAAAGTGTGCTAATCCGACTTCAGGTGGTGTTATAGGTTGCAACACAGTCATTCGTTGAGTTATAAAGCCAAGCTTGGTCATTGGAGTTATCCATGTTCATATTATACTTCTACGCATGTGATCTCTTTTAGCTTAGTTCAGTGCCATGTTTAGTTTGGCATGAGAAAGTGTGCCAATCCGACTTCGGGTGGTATAATAGGTTGCAACACGGTCATTCTTCCCTTAATTTAGAAGCTATTCCGATTGGTGAACCCGTCCTGATCTACATTCGTTGAGTTATAAAGCCGAGCTTGATCATTGGAGCTATCCATGTTCTTATCATACTTCTACGCATGTGATCTCTTTTAGCTTAGTTCAATGCATTGTAAAGTTAGTTTGACATGAGAAAGTGTATTAATCCGACTTCGTGTGGTGTAATAGGTTGCAACACGGTCATTCTTCCCTTAATGCAGAAGCTATTCCGATTGGTTAACCCGCAATGAGCTATATTCGTTGAGTTATAAAGCCGAGCTTGATCATTGGAGCTATCGATGTTCATATCATACTTATACGCATGTGATCTCTTTTAGCTTAGTTCAATGCAATGTTTAGTTTGACAGGAGAACGTGTACTCATCCGACTTCGTGTGGTGTAATAGGTTGCACCACGTACATTGTTCCCTTAATCCAGAAGCTATTCCGATAGGTAAACTCGCAATGAGCTACATTCATTGAGTAATAAAGCCGAGCTTGATCATTTTACCTATCCATGTTCATATCATACTTCTACGTATATGAACTCTTTTGGCTTAGTTCAATGCAATGTTTAGTTTGACATGAGAAAGTGTGCTCATCCGACTTCGGGTGCTGTTATAGGTTGCGGCACGATCATTCTTCCCTAAATCTAGAAGCTATTTCGATTGGTGAACCCGTCATGAGCTACATTCGTTGAGTTATAAAGTCGAGCTTTATCATTGGAGCTATCCATGTGTTGGTTTTTATGAGACTAAGCTCAAAATAAACCGTGGAGACTTCACTTGGTGAATGAAACCACTTAACCCACAAAATGGACTCGATCTCAAGACTTGTTGAATACGAGTTTACTATGGAGTAAATCGGTTCTAGCAAGGAGAAAACTAATCTAGGTTGGATCTAATCCAAGTAAAGCATCACAACACTTGGAGTTTGTGTGCTAAAGAGATCTTGGATTCTAGAACCATTCATCTAGATTTACATAAATATAAATAAAGCATAAGAAGAGTTTGGTGGAGATCTAAAAGGCTAAACTCTAAACCTTTCCAAATTTTTTTAAATATTCAATCCATTCTTATGCTTTAAATCCTCTCATTTGGTCTTTCTTTAATTTCATTTAAGTGTTTCTTAAAACTCCACAACATATACTTTAAAATTTCTCTTTGAATCTCATGATGAAGGTTCAAAAGAGAAGGAGGAATGTGTGGATATTCTCACAAGGAGCACTAGATGAAACAAGAGGATCATAAGAAGGGAAACAAAGTCAAGAAGGACTAATGCAAGGAATCACTTGGAAGAAGAAGGCGCCGGTTGCAAAGTCATTTCCAAACCGGGGTCAAGCATCATCAAACCACCGATGAGCTATACTCTTTTTCCCCTAGTAGAGTTTTGTCCCACGTGGTTTTCTCTCTAGGGTTTTTAATGAGGTAGTTTGTCGGTTGCCAAGCTTGGCCTTTGGTCCTTAGGCCTTTGGCCTTGAGCGTCTCGACGACCAAGCTTGGGGGAAGGTATTAGTCTATATCAAAGAGATGAGGAGGATGAGGCCGAAGAGGCCGAAGACCTTTAAGGTCAATAAGATGAAATGGAGGAGAGTTAAGGCCGAAGTCATCAAGACAAGGCCGAAGACCACCCCAAGGACCTCCAAGAAGGAGGAAATTAGCCACCAAGGACCCATAAAGGTCATCAAATCATCAAAAGATCAAGAAATGGCCAAAAGAAGGAGTTCTGGAAAAGTCAACGTTTTGGACCAGAAAGTCAACGGTAGGTGGTCATGGACCGCGGGTAGGCCATCGGGTCGAGAGGAACGTACCGCGGGAAGGTTTTCGTGTACTGCGGGCAGACGCAGGATGGGTCAACGGACGGGCGAGAAAGTCAACGGTCAGTGGTCATGGACCGCGGGTAGGCCATCGGGTCGAGAGGCACGTACCGCGGGAAGGTTTTCGTGTACTGCGGGCAGACGCAGGACGGGTCAACGGACGGGCGAGAAAGTCAACGGACGAGTCGTATACCGCGGGTAGCAGATCAGGTCGAGAGGCGTGTACCGCGGGTCGAGACATGGACGTACCGCGGGAAGGAAATTCACGTACCGCGGGTCGAGGAATTCACGTACCGCGGGTCGAGGAATTCATGTACCGCGGGTAAGGTTTCTGTGTACCGCGGATAAGGTCAACGGCCGAGGCAAAAAGTCAACGTTTTGAGAAATCTTCCAAATGTTGATTCTAATCAAATGGGATGTTATGTAAGGCTGTTAGGACCTAAATGGAGTCTAACTACAGCCAAGAAGACCGTTGGAAGCTTAAGAAGACATGTGACTCTACTTTATGCTAAGTTCAAGACTAAGGACATGTCACTTTCAAGCTTTGGGAACAACACTTCCTCTCTCCTCTCCAACGGTCATATTGCTGAGCATCTAGGCTTCATTTTAAGCTTAACCATCACCTTGTAAACTCTATAAATAGAGCTTGTATTCCCTTTGTAAAAGAATCCGAAAATATATATACAAAGAAGTGTTGCTAAAGTTCTCTCTTCTCTTTATGTTTAAGCAAGTAGTTTCAATGTAGATTCTAGGCTAGTTGGCTCGTGTAGAGGCTGCCCAATGGCAGACCTCTACCCAAACACTTCTAGATCTCCACCAAACTCTTCTTATGCTTTATTTATATTTATGTAAATCTAGATGAATGGTTCTAGAATCCAAGATCTCTTTAGCACACAAACTCCAAGTGTTGTGATGCTTTACTTGGATTAGATCCAACCTAGATTAGTTTTCTCCTTGCTAGAACCGATTTACTCCATAGTAAACTCGGATTCAACAAGTCTTGAGATCGAGTCCATTTTGTGGGTTAAGTGGTTTCATTCACCAAGTGAAGTCTCCACGGTTTATTTTGAGCTTAGTCTCATAAAAACCAACACCATGTTTAGTTTGGCATGAGAAAGTGTGCTAATCCGACTTCGAGAGGTGTAATAGGTTGCAAAACCGTCATTCGTCCCTTAATTTAGAAGCTATTCTGATTGGTAAACCCGCAATGAGCTACATTCGTTGAGTTATAAAGCCGAGCTTGTTCATTGGAGCTATCCATGTTCATATCATACTTCTACGCATGTGATCTCTTTTAGCTTAGTTCAATGCAATGTTTAGTTTGACATGAGAAAGTGTGGAAATTTGACTTTGGGTAATGTTATAGGTTGCAACACGGTCATTCTTCCCTTAATCTAGAAGCTATTCCGATTGGTGTACCCGTCCTGACCTACATTCGTTGAGTTATAAAGCTGAGCTTGATCATTGGAGCTATCCATGTTCATATCATACTTCTACGCATGTGATCTCTTTTAGCTTAGTTCAATAAATTGTAAGGTTAGTTTGACCTGAGAAAGTGTGCTAATCCAACTTCAGGTGGTGTTATAGGTTGCAACACAGTCATTCGTTGAGTTATAAAGCCGAGCTTGATCATTGGAGCTATCCATGTTCATATCATACTTCTACGCATGTGATCTTTTAAAGCTTAGTTCAATGCAATGTAAAGTTTGACATGAGAAAGTGTGTTAATCCGACTTCAGGTGGTGTTATAGGTTGCAACACAGTCATTCGTTGAGTTATAAAGCCAAACTTGATCATTGGAGCTATCCATGTTCATATCATACTTCTACGCATGTGATCTCTTTTAGCTTAGTTTAGTGCCATGTTTAGTTTGGCATGAGAAAGTGTGCTAATCCGACTTCGGTTGGGTAATAGGTTGCAACACAGTCATTCTTCCCTTAATCTAGAAGCTATTCCGATTGGTTAACCCGCAATGAGCTTCATTCATTGAGTTATAAAGCCGAGCTTGATTATTGGAGCTATCCATGTTCATATCATACTTCTACACATATGATCTCTTTTGGCTTAGTTCAATGCAATGTTTAGTTTGACATGAGAAAGTGTTCTCGTCCGACTTTGGGTGTTGTTATATGTTGCAGCACGGTCATTCTTCCCTTAATCTAGAAGCTATTTCGATTGGTGAACCCGTCATTAGCTACATTCCTTGAGTTATAAAGCCGAGCTTGATCCTTGGAGCTATCCATGTTCACACCATACTTCTACGCATGTGATCTCTTAAAGCTTAGTTCAATGCAATGTAAAGTTTGACATGAGAAAGTGTGCTAATCCGACTTCAGGTGGTGTTATAGGTTGCAACACAGTCATTCGTTGAGTTATAAAGCCAAGCTTGGTCATTGGAGTTATCCATGTTCATATTATACTTCTACGCATGTGATCTCTTTTAGCTTAGTTCAGTGGCATGTTTAGTTTGGCATGAGAAAGTGTGCCAATCCGACTTCGGGTGGTATAATAGGTTGCAACACGGTCATTCTTCCCTTAATTTAGAAGCTATTCCGATTGGTGAACCCGCAATGAGCTACATTCGTTGAGTTAAAAAGCCGAGCTTGATCATTGGAGCTATCCATGTTCATATCATACTTCTACGCATGTGATCTCTTTTAGCTTAGTTCAATGCAATGTTTAGTTTGACATGAGAAAGTATGGTAATTTGACTTCGGGTAGTGTTATAGGTTGCAACACGGTCATTCTTCCCTTAATCTAGAAGCTATTTCGATTGGTGAACCCGTCATTAGCTACATTCCTTGAGTTATAAAGCCGAGCTTGATCCTTGGAGCTATCCATGTTCATACCATACTTCTACGCATGTGATCTCTTAAAGCTTAGTTCAATGCAATGTAAAGTTTGACATGAGAAAGTGTGCTAATCCGACTTCAGGTGGTGTTATAGGTTGCAACACAGTCATTCGTTGAGTTATAAAGCCAAGCTTGATCATTGGAGCTATCCATGTTCATATCATACTTCTACGCATGTGATCTCTTTTAGCTTAGTTCAGTGCCATGTTTAGTTTGGCATGAGAAAGTGTGATAATCCGACTTCGGGTGGTGTAATAGGTTGCAACACGGTCATTCTTCCCTTAATTTAGAAGCTATTCCGATTGGTGACCCCGCAATGAGCTACATTCGTTGAGTTATAAAGCTGAGCTTGATCATTGGAGCTATCCATGTTCATATCATACTTCTACGCATGTAATCTCTTAAAGCTTAGTTCAATGCAATGTAAAGTTTGACATGAGAAAGTGTGCTAATCCGACTTTAGGTGGTGTTATAGGTTGCAACACAGTCATTCGTTGAGTTATAAAGCCGAGCTTGATCATTGGAGCTATCGATGTTCATATCATACTTCTACGCATGTGATCTCTTTTAGCTTAGTTCAATGCAATGTTTAGTTTGACATGAGAACGTGTACGCATCCGACTTTGTGTAGTGTAATAGGTTGCACCACGTACATTCTTCCCTTAATCCAGAAGCTATTTCGATTGGTAAACCCGCAATGAGCTACATTCATTGAGTAATAAAGTCGAGCTTGATCATTGGACCTATCCATGTTCATATCATACTTCTACGTATATGAACTCTTTTGGCTTAGTTCAATGCAATGTTTAGTTTGACATGAGAAAGTGTGCTCATCCGACTTCGCGTGCTGTTATAGGTTGCAGCACGATCATTCTTCCCTAAATCTAGAAGCTATTTCGATTGGTGAACCCGTCATGAGCTACATTCGTTGAGTTATAAAGTCGAGCTTGATCATTGGAGCTATCCATGTTCATATCATACTTCTATGCATGTGATATCTTAAAGCTTAGTTCAATGCAATGTAAAGTTTGACATGAGAAAGTGTGCTAATCCGACTTCAGGTGGTGTTATAGGTTGCAACACAGTCATTCGTTGAGTTATAAATCCAAGCTTGATCATTGGAGCTATCCATGTTCATATCATACTTCTACGTATGTGATATCTTTTAGCTTAGTTCAGTGCCATGTTTAGTTTGGCATGAGAAAGTGTGCTAATCCGACTTCGGGTGGTGTAATAGGTTGCAACACGGTCATTCTTCCCTTAATTTAGAAGCTATTCCGATTGGTGAACCCGCAATGAGCTACATTTGTTGAGTTATAAAGCTGAGCTTGATCATTGGAGCCATCCATGTTCATATCATACTTCTACGCATGTGATCTCTTAAAGCTTAGTTCAATGCAATGTAAAGTTTGACATGAGAAAGTGTGTTAATCCGACTTTAGGTGGTGTTATAGGTTGCAACACAGTCATTCGTTGAGTTATAAAGCCAAACTTGATAATTGGAGCTATCCATGTTCATATCATACTTCTACGCATGTGATCTATTTTAGCTTAGTTCAGTGCCATGTTTAGTTTGGCATGAGAAAGTGTGCTAATCCGACTTCGGGAGGTGTAATAGGTTACAAAACCGTCATTCGTCCCTTAATTTAGAAGCTATTCTGATTGGTAAACCCGCAATGAGCTACATTCGTTGAGTTATAAAGCCGAGCTTGTTCATTGGAGCTATCCATGTTCATATCATACTTCTACGCATGTGATCTCTTTTAGCTTAGTTCAATGCAATGTTTAGTTTGACATGAGAAAGTGTGGAAATTTGACTTTGGGTAATGTTATAGGTTGCAACACGGTCATTCTTCCCTTAATCTAGAAGCTATTCCGATTGGTGTACCCGTCCTGACCTACATTCGTTGAGTTATAAAGCTGAGCTTGATCATTGGAGCTATCCATGTTCATATCATACTTCTACGCATGTGATCTCTTTTAGCTTAGTTCAATAAATTGTAAGGTTAGTTTGACCTGAGAAAGTGTGCTAATCCAACTTCAGGTGGTGTTATAGGTTGCAACACAGTCATTCGTTGAGTTATAAAGCCGAGCTTGATCATTGGAGCTATCCATGTTCATATCATACTTCTACGCATGTGATCTTTTAAAGCTTAGTTCAATGCAATGTAAAGTTTGACATGAGAAAGTGTGTTAATCCGACTTCAGGTGGTGTTATAGGTTGCAACACAGTCATTCGTTGAGTTATAAAGCCAAACTTGATCATTGGAGCTATCCATGTTCATATCATACTTCTACGCATGTGATCTCTTTTAGCTTAGTTTAGTGCCATGTTTAGTTTGGCATGAGAAAGTGTGCTAATCCGACTTCGGTTGGGTAATAGGTTGCAACACAGTCATTCTTCCCTTAATCTAGAAGCTATTCCGATTGGTTAACCCGCAATGAGCTTCATTCATTGAGTTATAAAGCCGAGCTTGATTATTGGAGCTATCCATGTTCATATCATACTTCTACACATATGATCTCTTTTGGCTTAGTTCAATGCAATGTTTAGTTTGACATGAGAAAGTGTTCTCGTCCGACTTTGGGTGTTGTTATATGTTGCAGCACGGTCATTCTTCCCTTAATCTAGAAGCTATTTCGATTGGTGAACCCGTCATTAGCTACATTCCTTGAGTTATAAAGCCGAGCTTGATCCTTGGAGCTATCCATGTTCACACCATACTTCTACGCATGTGATCTCTTAAAGCTTAGTTCAATGCAATGTAAAGTTTGACATGAGAAAGTGTGCTAATCCGACTTCAGGTGGTGTTATAGGTTGCAACACAGTCATTCGTTGAGTTATAAAGCCAAGCTTGGTCATTGGAGTTATCCATGTTCATATTATACTTCTACGCATGTGATCTCTTTTAGCTTAGTTCAGTGCCATGTTTAGTTTGGCATGAGAAAGTGTGCCAATCCGACTTCGGGTGGTATAATAGGTTGCAACACGGTCATTCTTCCCTTAATTTAGAAGCTATTCCGATTGGTGAACCCGCAATGAGCTACATTCGTTGAGTTAAAAAGCCGAGCTTGATCATTGGAGCTATCCATGTTCATATCATACTTCTACGCATGTGATCTCTTTTAGCTTAGTTCAATGCAATGTTTAGTTTGACATGAGAAAGTATGGTAATTTGACTTCGGGTAGTGTTATAGGTTGCAACACGGTCATTCTTCCCTTAATCTAGAAGCTATTCCGATTGGTGAACCCGTCATGAGCTACATTCCTTGAGTTATAAAGCCGAGCTTGATCCTTGGAGCTATCCATGTTCATATCATACTTCTACGCATGTGATCTCTTAAAGCTTAGTTCAATGCAATGTAAAGTTTGACATGAGAAAGTGTGCTAATCCGACTTCAGGTGGTGTTATAGGTTGCAACACAGTCATTCATTGAGTTATAAAGCCAAGCTTGGTCATTGGAGTTATCCATGTTCATATTATACTTCTACGCATGTGATCTCCTTTAGCTTAGTTCAGTGCCATGTTTAGTTTGGCATGAGAAAGTGTGCCAATCCGACTTCGGGTGGTATAATAGGTTGCAACACGGTCATTCTTCCCTTAATTTAGAAGTTATTCCGATTGGTGAACCTGCAATGAGCTACATTCGTTGAGTTATAAAGCCGAACTTGATCATTGGTGTTAGAATTTGAAGAGTAACTTGCGGAAGTATGAAGAAGAGAGTGAGGGACCGAGAATAAGAGAGAGAGAGAGTTAATCCATAATTTTCATTTTTAAAAATGGTTAAGTTACATATGTTGTCTTACAACCTATTTAAAGAGAAACAAAAGGTGAGTAACGGTCTTATTCTTCTGCCGCAGCCCTTGGTGGTCTTCGAGGGTGAAAGGGACATGTGGAGATCCCAAGGTGAAAGTGACTTGAGCCTACAAGTCCTTTTCTTCTCGGTCTTGGCAAAAGGAGGAGAGTCACATGTTTCTTAGAGTTCCAACGGTCATGTGCCTCTCCTTAGGACTCAACCAAACCTTCGTAACTGATCTCTAGCCCATAAGGAAGCCAAGTCTTCATTATTCAAAACGTTGACTTTTCTTGGTCGGCCGTTGACCGTACCGCGGGACATGGTTCCTCGGTCCTGGGGTAAGAGATCCTCGACCCGCGGTACATGGACCTCGGTCCTTCTCCATCCCGCAGTACATGGTCCGACCCGGGGTAAGTGATCCTCGACCTGCGGTACATGATCCTCGGTCATTAGCCTTCCCGTTGTGTACCACCCGACTGTTGACTTCTGCTGTTACCGTTGACCCGTCCGCCAGTGCACGATCCTCCTACCCGCGGTAAGCCTTCTCTCGACCCACAGTCCATGTCTCTCGACCCTCGGCCTTCCCGCGGTACATAGCCCGATATGTTGACTTTGCTGCTGCCGTTGACCCTACCCGCGGTACGCGTCCTTCCGACCCTTGGTACGAATTCCTCGACCCCGGCACACGATCCTCGACCATCAGCCTTACCACGATCCGTGACCCGATATGTTGACTTTCCTTGTTGCCGTTGACCCGACCCTTGTCTTATGTTTTCTCGACCCGTGGTTAGTGCCTCTCGACCCGATGCCTTCCCGCGGTACGTAGAACCCGACCATCGACTTTCAACCTTCCGTTGACTTTATTTGGACTTTATTATTTATTCATCTTGATCAATACTCCCCCTCAAGCTTAACCATAAATGGACATGTTGGTTAAGATTGGAAGACCCGAGATCTACACCTCATTAAAAACCTTGGAGAGAAAACCACATGGGACAAAACTCATCCAAGGGAAAAAGAGTGTGCATTTCCCGGGAAAGGGAACCTTTGATCAAGGTCTTGTGAGGTCCACGAGTCCAAGCTTGTTGTAGATGTGATCACAAACTTTGAGACTCGCGGCTTTGGTGAAGATGTCCGCCAATTGATCTTCACTCCTTGTGTAGCACGGAAGAGTTACTCCTTCCTCGATCTTCTCCCGGACCTTATGGCAATCTATCTCAATGTGTTTGGTCCGTTCATGGAACACGGAGTTTGATGCAATGTGTATTGCGGCTTGATTGTCACAATGAATGGTGATTGGCTTGTTGGATTCCATACCAAGATCTTTGAGGAGAGCCTTTAGCCATGTTACTTCATTTGTTAGCTTTCTCATTGCTCGGTATTCGGCCTCGGCACTTGAGCAAGAGACAACCTTTTGCTTCTTGGTCTTCCAAGTTACCAAGTTCCCTCCAATGAATGTACAATACCCGGTTGTGGACTTCCTATCATTCCGATCGCCGGCCCAATCCGCATCACAATACCCCACGATCTCGGTGTTGTTGTTCTTCCCCATCCATATACCACGGCCCGGGCCTCCTTTGAGATATCTCAAGATCCGTTCCACCATGTTCCAATGGTATGCCGTGGGGACTTGCATGTGTTGACTCACTTGATTCACGGCATAGCATATGTCCGGTCTTGTGATCGTCAAGTAGATAAGTTTCCCCACAAGTCTTCGGTATTGAGGTGGATTGTCATATGGCTCATCGTCTTTCTCCCCCTTTCGACTGACCTTGTAGCCATCCTCAAGTGGTGTCTTGGCTGGTTTAGACCCTATCTTCCCTGTTTCACGCAAAAGATCAAGAGTATACTTTCTTTTAGAAAGGAAGAGGCCATCCTTAGAACGGCACACTTCAATTCCTAGAAAGTATTTTAGTTCACCAAGGTCTTTAATATCAAACACGGATTTAAGATAGGTTTTGGTGGAGGAGATACCGTCCTTATCATTGCCCGTAATGATCAAGTCATCCACATAGATGAGAACCACAATTGTACCCTTCGGGCCGTGTGACGTGAATAGTGTGTGGTCGGCTTCGGACTTGGTGAACCCTCTTTCCTTTAGTGTGGCACTAAGCTTGTGATACCAAGCTCTTGGTGATTGCTTGAGTCCATAGATAGCCTTCTTAAGACGTAACACTCTTCCGGGTTGGACCGTATCCTCAAGTCCGGGAGGTGGATACATGTAAACTTCATCTTCGAGCTCACCTTGGAGGAAGGCGTTCTTGACGTCCATTTGCCATAGCTCCCACTCAAGGTTGGTGGCCACGGATAGTACAACTCGTACCGTGTGGAGTTTGGCTACGGGTGCAAACGTATCGGTGTAATCCTCGCCGTATGTTTGGGTGAAACCGCGGGCAACAAGGCGGGCCTTGTGGCGTTCTATGTCACCATTGCTTTTGTACTTGATGGTGAATATCCACCGTGACGTGACTGCCTTCTTCCCTGGGGGCAAGTCCGTTTCAACCCATGTATGGTTCCGTTCCATGGCTCCTCTTTCGGCACCAACCGCGTCTCGCCACACCTTGTGTTCCTTGGCCTCTTCATATGTCTTAGGTATCTGCTCAAGATCAAGTTTACCAAGGAAAGATCGATGTTCATATGGCACAAGGTCAAGAGAACAAACCGTTTGGATCGGATGAGCCACGGCCTTATTGTTGTAGTAGACCCGGGTATTGACCCAATTTGAGGGGTCTTTCCGGAGTCTAGTGCTTCTTCTTAACGGAGGCGGTGATGGTGTTGGTAGGTCTTCCGTTTGATCATGTTCGGAGGCATTGTGTTCCTCCGATGGTTCATTTCCATGTGGCCCGGGTCGTTCATGTCGATCGTGAGGATGCTCATTCATGTGTCCGGGTGATCCGGCTGTATCTCCGGACCGCTCCATCCGACTGCGTTCCAATTCCTCGGATGGTTCTTGAGGTACTCCCGGATTGGATTCATTCTTTTTCTCACTCACCGAGCCGCCTCCTTGAAGACCCTCTAGAACATTTTTAAGGATTTCCGCCCTATCCGATGCGTGATTGGCAAGGTCTTTGAGTTCATCCCAATTCTCCATATCATGGTAGCCTTTGTCCTCGATGAATTTCACATCCCTTGAGACCATGATTCTCCTTGTTACCGGGTTGTAACATTTGTATCCTTTTTGAGTTGTTGAGTAGCCAAGGAACATGCATCTTGTGCTTTTCTCATCCAACTTGTCCCTAAATTCTCTTGGTACTAACACATAGCAAACACACCCAAAAACTCGTAAGTGATTAAGTGATGGTTTTGTCTTGTTTAGTACCTCAAATGGCGACTTGTCTTGGAGTATTTTTGTTGGTGTCCGATTGATTAGGTAACACGCGGTCATCACGGCATCACTCCAAAATTTTTTTGGAACGCTTGTATGAAACATCATGGATCTCGTCACTTCCATTAAGTGGCGATTTTTCCTTTCCGCAACTCCATTTTGTTGAGGAGTGTATGGACAGCTTGTTTGGTGCTCTATTCCGTTCTTTGCTAGGTATTGTTTGAACCTTTGACTTGTGTACTCTCCACCATTGTCCGATCTCAAGCTTTTCACATTAGAATTATAGTGATTAGTGACATATGTGTGAAAATTCACAAATGCATCATAGACACGATCTTTTGATGGTAAGAGAGTTAGCCAAGTGTACTTTGATTTTTCATCTATGAATGTCACAAAGTATTTTTGATTGTCTCTAGATAAACAAGGTGAAGACCAAACATCCGAATGAACTAATTCAAAGCATTTTTCATAACTAGAATTCGATTTGGGAAAAACGGTCTTACAATGTTTACCACGGATACATGCCTCACATTCAAGATTGTTAAATGTACTACTTGGTAACATTAATTCAAAGGCCCTACTATGAGGATGGCCTAATCTAGCATGCCAAATGACATTAAAACTACTAGCAACTACGGAATTTAAAGCATTAGATAAGGTAGGAGAATTCTTTGTGTCTCCAAGCACATAAAGTCCTCCTTGAGTCACTCCACTTCCAAGTATGGATCCGGTCTCAATATCCTGAAATTTTACATCATTAGGACTAAAGATAGCATTACACTTTAAATCATTAGTCGTCTTATGAACCGAGAGAAGATTGGATGTAAATTTCGGAAGATAAAAGGCTTTGCTATTCTTTTTAAATACTTTTAAGTCTCCAATACCCTCTAAGGGAACCTTGTGGCCATTTGCAACAATCACGTTGCCCATAGCCGGTTTGATGTTGTGAATTAGACTCGGATCGCAAATCATATGATGAGATGCACCCGAGTCCACAACTAAGGGTTTTGGAGTTTTTATTGTAAGTAAAGCGTTACCGGATTCCTTAAGTTGGGTGAGAGACTTGATGAGAGAATCCAAGTTGAGACGCCTCTCCGCCTCTTGTATAGTCGCGGTGTGGGCAAGGCCAGAGTCCACGTCCATTGGCGAGGGTCCGTTGCTTGGTTCGGAATTGTTTGATTCATCCGATGGCTTGACATTGTTGGCCCGAGGATGATCTTTGAATTTATTTGGCTTGAGGTGTGGGTGGAGGATCCAACATTTATCCTTGTGGTGTCCTTTCTTCTTGCAATGGTCACACATCAAGTTCTTCCTATCCGTTGGCTTGTATACACCCTTGTTTGCCACGGCAAGTTCTCCTAGACCTCCAAAGAGTCCAAGGCTTCCTTTTTCCTTTTGGATCCGAGCACATACCTCATCAAGGTCTGGAAGTTTGTCATCCCGTAGTATGTGAACGATGAGGTTGTTATACTTCGGACTTAATGTAAGGAGAAGACTAAAGACCCGATCTTCTTCACGTCTTTTGTTGAGAACTTCCGGATCGGTTGTGATTGGGCGAAGCATCTCAAGCTCGGCCCAAAGTGCACGCCACTTCCCATAGTGTGACGTGAACTCAATGTCGTCTTGACTTAGGACATTGATAGCTTTTTGTACTTCAAAGACTCGGGTAAAGTTTGATATATTACCGAATACCTTTTTGAGAGTCTCCCAAAGTTCCTTGGCCGTCTCGCAATATGAGTAGGATTCATGAATCGGCGGATCAAGTGAACTTTGAATGATGGCCATCACCACCTGATCTTCTTGAAACCATTTGTTGTTGTCTCCGGAGACCACCACTTGTTCCCCATCCACATTCGTGACTTGGTTTGGTGCGGCCCCGAGCTCAACATGTTCCCATAGGCCACGACCACATAGGATGGTCTTGGCATTCCTTGACCATAAGAGGTAGTTTGGCCCTTTTAGGGTAACATGAACACCGAGAGATTTGAAGCTTTCCATGTTTACACACCGAACACGCTATAGACCGCTGGATAAAAGTGATTTTGAGAGAAAGAAAGAGATTTGTTCGGTTGAAGTGATTGAGAATGCGAAGATTGAGCTAGATTAGAAGAGAAATGGAGTGAAATATGATCTTGTGCTCTGATACCATGTTAGAATTTGAAGAGTAACTTGCGGAAGTATGAAGAAGAGAGTGAGGGACCGAGAATAAGAGAGAGAGAGAGTTAATCCATAATTTTCATTTTTAAAAATGGTTAAGTTACATATGTTGTCTTACAACCTATTTAAAGAGAAACAAAAGGTGAGTAACGGTCTTATTCTTCTGCCGCAGCCCTTGGTGGTCTTCGAGGGTGAAAGGGACATGTGGAGATCCCAAGGTGAAAGTGACTTGAGCCTACAAGTCCTTTTCTTCTCGGTCTTGGCAAAAGGAGGAGAGTCACATGTTTCTTAGAGTTCCAACGGTCATGTGCCTCTCCTTAGGACTCAACCAAACCTTCGTAACTGATCTCTAGCCCATAAGGAAGCCAAGTCTTCATTATTCAAAACGTTGACTTTTCTTGGTCGGCCGTTGACCGTACCGCGGGACATGGTTCCTCGGTCCTGGGGTAAGAGATCCTCGACCCGCGGTACATGGACCTCGGTCCTTCTCCATCCCGCAGTACATGGTCCGACCCGGGGTAAGTGATCCTCGACCTGCGGTACATGATCCTCGGTCATTAGCCTTCCCGTTGTGTACCACCCGACTGTTGACTTCTGCTGTTACCGTTGACCCGTCCGCCAGTGCACGATCCTCCTACCCGCGGTAAGCCTTCTCTCGACCCACAGTCCATGTCTCTCGACCCTCGGCCTTCCCGCGGTACATAGCCCGATATGTTGACTTTGCTGCTGCCGTTGACCCTACCCGCGGTACGCGTCCTTCCGACCCTTGGTACGAATTCCTCGACCCCGGTACACGATCCTCGACCATCAGCCTTACCACGATCCGTGACCCGATATGTTGACTTTCCTTGTTGCCGTTGACCCGACCCTTGTCTTATGTTTTCTCGACCCGTGGTTAGTGCCTCTCGACCCGATGCCTTCCCGCGGTACGTAGAACCCGACCATCGACTTTCAACCTTCCGTTGACTTTATTTGGACTTTATTATTTATTCATCTTGATCAATACTCCCCCTCAAGCTTAACCATAAATGGACATGTTGGTTAAGA
The DNA here is from genome assembly GCA_963920545.1 of Lepidium didymum. Lineage (NCBI taxonomy): Eukaryota > Viridiplantae > Streptophyta > Magnoliopsida > Brassicales > Brassicaceae > Lepidium > Lepidium didymum. Next base: position 10,102,061 of record OY986993.1, on the reverse strand, counting down.
TTGGAAGACCCGAGATCTACACCTCATTAAAAACCTTGGAGAGAAAACCACATGGGACAAAACTCATCCAAGGGAAAAAGAGTGTGCATTTCCCGGGAAAGGGAACCTTTGATCAAGGTCTTGTGAGGTCCACGAGTCCAAGCTTGTTGTAGATGTGATCACAAACTTTGAGACTCGCGGCTTTGGTGAAGATGTCCGCCAATTGATCTTCACTCCTTGTGTAGCACGGAAGAGTTACTCCTTCCTCAATCTTCTCCCGGACCTTATGGCAATCTATCTCAATGTGCTTGGTCCGTTCATGGAACACGGAGTTTGATGCAATGTGTATTGCGGCTTGATTGTCACAATGAATGGTGATTGGCTTGTTGGATTCCATACCAAGATCTTTGAGGAGAGCCTTTAGCCATGTTACTTCATTTGTTAGCTTTCTCATTGCTCGGTATTCGGCCTCGGCACTTGAGCAAGAGACAACCTTTTGCTTCTTGGTCTTCCAAGTTACCAAGTTCCCTCCAATGAATGTACAATACCCGGTTGTGGACTTCCTATCATTCCGATCGCCGGCCCAATCCGCATCACAATACCCCACGATCTCGGTGTTGTTGTTCTTCCCCATCCATATACCACGGCCCGGGCCTCCTTTGAGATATCTCAAGATCCGTTCCACCATGTTCCAATGGTATGCCGTGGGGACTTGCATGTGTTGACTCACTTGATTCACGGCATAGCATATGTCCGGTCTTGTGATCGTCAAGTAGATAAGTTTCCCCACAAGTCTTCGGTATTGAGGTGGATTGTCATATGGCTCATCGTCTTTCTCCCCCTTTCGACTGACCTTGTAGCCATCCTCAAGTGGTGTCTTGGCTGGTTTAGACCCTATCTTCCCTGTTTCACGCAAAAGATCAAGAGTATACTTTCTTTGAGAAAGGAAGAGGCCATCCTTAGAACGGCACACTTCAATTCCTAGAAAGTATTTTAGTTCACCAAGGTCTTTAATATCAAACACGGATTTAAGATAGGTTTTGGTGGAGGAGATACCGTCCTTATCATTGCCCGTAATGATCAAGTCATCCACATAGATGAGAACCACAATTGTACCCTTCGGGCCGTGTGACGTGAATAGTGTGTGGTCGGCTTCGGACTTGGTGAACCCTCTTTCCTTTAGTGTGGCACTAAGCTTGTGATACCAAGCTCTTGGTGATTGCTTGAGTCCATAGATAGCCTTCTTAAGACGTAACACTCTTCCGGGTTGGACCGTATCCTCAAGTCCGGGAGGTGGATACATGTAAACTTCATCTTCGAGCTCACCTTGGAGGAAGGCGTTCTTGACGTCCATTTGCCATAGCTCCCACTCAAGGTTGGTGGCCACGGATAGTACAACTCGTACCGTGTGGAGTTTGGCTACGGGTGCAAACGTATCGGTGTAATCCTCGCCGTATGTTTGGGTGAAACCGCGGGCAACAAGGCGGGCCTTGTGGCGTTCTATGTCACCATTGCTTTTGTACTTGATGGTGAATATCCACCGTGACGTGACTGCCTTCTTCCCTGGGGGCAAGTCCGTTTCAACCCATGTATGGTTCCGTTCCATGGCTCCTCTTTCGGCACCAACCGCGTCTCGCCACACCTTGTGTTCCTTGGCCTCTTCATATGTCTTAGGTATCTGCTCAAGATCAAGTTTACCAAGGAAAGATCGATGTTCATATGGCACAAGGTCAAGAGAACAAACCGTTTGGATCGGATGAGCCACGGCCTTATTGTTGTAGTAGACCCGGGTATTGACCCAATTTGAGGGGTCTTTCCGGAGTCTAGTGCTTCTTCTTAACGGAGGCGGTGATGGTGTTGGTAGGTCTTCCGTTTGATCATGTTCGGAGGCATTGTGTTCCTCCGATGGTTCATTTCCATGTGGCCCGGGTCGTTCATGTCGATCGTGAGGATGCTCATTCATGTGTCCGGGTGATCCGGCTGTATCTCCGGACCGCTCCATCCGACTGCGTTCCAATTCCTCGGATGGTTCTTGAGGTACTCCCGGATTGGATTCATTCTTTTTCTCACTCACCGAGCCGCCTCCTTGAAGACCCTCTAGAACATTTTTAAGGATTTCCGCCCTATCCGATGCGTGATTGGCAAGGTCTTTGAGTTCATCCCAATTCTCCATATCATGGTAGCCTTTGTCCTCGATGAATTTCACATCCCTTGAGACCATGATTCTCCTTGTTACCGGGTTGTAACATTTGTATCCTTTTTGAGTTGTTGAGTAGCCAAGGAACATGCATCTTGTGCTTTTCTCATCCAACTTGTCCCTAAATTCTCTTGGTACTAACACATAGCAAACACACCCAAAAACTCGTAAGTGATTAAGTGATGGTTTTGTCTTGTTTAGTACCTCAAATGGCGACTTGTCTTGGAGTATTTTTGTTGGTGTCCGATTGATTAGGTAACACGCGGTCATCACGGCATCACTCCAAAATTTTTTTGGAACGCTTGTATGAAACATCATGGATCTCGTCACTTCCATTAAGTGGCGATTTTTCCTTTCCGCAACTCCATTTTGTTGAGGAGTGTATGGACAGCTTGTTTGGTGCTCTATTCCGTTCTTTGCTAGGTATTGTTTGAACCTTTGACTTGTGTACTCTCCACCATTGTCCGATCTCAAGCTTTTCACATTAGAATTATAGTGATTAGTGACATATGTGTGAAAATTCACAAATGCATCATAGACACGATCTTTTGATGGTAAGAGAGTTAGCCAAGTGTACTTTGATTTTTCATCTATGAATGTCACAAAGTATTTTTGATTGTCTCTAGATAAACAAGGTGAAGACCAAACATCCGAATGAACTAATTCAAAGCATTTTTCATAACTAGAATTCGATTTGGGAAAAACGGTCTTACAATGTTTACCACGGATACATGCCTCACATTCAAGATTGTTAAATGTACTACTTGGTAACATTAATTCAAAGGCCCTACTATGAGGATGGCCTAATCTAGCATGCCAAATGACATTAAAACTACTAGCAACTACGGAATTTAAAGCATTAGATAAGGTAGGAGAATTCTTTGTGTCTCCAAGCACATAAAGTCCTCCTTGAGTCACTCCACTTCCAAGTATGGATCCGGTCTCAATATCCTGAAATTTTACATCATTAGGACTAAAGATAGCATTACACTTTAAATCATTAGTCGTCTTATGAACCGAGAGAAGATTGGATGTAAATTTCGGAAGATAAAAGGCTTTGCTATTCTTTTTAAATACTTTTAAGTCTCCAATACCCTCTAAGGGAACCTTGTGGCCATTTGCAACAATCACGTTGCCCATAGCCGGTTTGATGTTGTGAATTAGACTCGGATCGCAAATCATATGATGAGATGCACCCGAGTCCACAACTAAGGGTTTTGGAGTTTTTATTGTAAGTAAAGCGTTACCGGATTCCTTAAGTTGGGTGAGAGACTTGATGAGAGAATCCAAGTTGAGACGCCTCTCCGCCTCTTGTATAGTCGCGGTGTGGGCAAGGCCAGAGTCCACGTCCATTGGCGAGGGTCCGTTGCTTGGTTCGGAATTGTTTGATTCATCCGATGGCTTGACATTGTTGGCCCGAGGATGATCTTTGAATTTATTTGGCTTGAGGTGTGGGTGGAGGATCCAACATTTATCCTTGTGGTGTCCTTTCTTCTTGCAATGGTCACACATCAAGTTCTTCCTATCCGTTGGCTTGTATACACCCTTGTTTGCCACGGCAAGTTCTCCTAGACCTCCAAAGAGTCCAAGGCTTCCTTTTTCCTTTTGGATCCGAGCACATACCTCATCAAGGTCTGGAAGTTTGTCATCCCGTAGTATGTGAACGATGAGGTTGTTATACTTCGGACTTAATGTAAGGAGAAGACTAAAGACCCGATCTTCTTCACGTCTTTTGTTGAGAACTTCCGGATCGGTTGTGATTGGGCGAAGCATCTCAAGCTCGGCCCAAAGTGCACGCCACTTCCCATAGTGTGACGTGAACTCAATGTCGTCTTGACTTAGGACATTGATAGCTTTTTGTACTTCAAAGACTCGGGTAAAGTTTGATATATTACCGAATACCTTTTTGAGAGTCTCCCAAAGTTCCTTGGCCGTCTCGCAATATGAGTAGGATTCATGAATCGGCGGATCAAGTGAACTTTGAATGATGGCCATCACCACCTGATCTTCTTGAAACCATTTGTTGTTGTCTCCGGAGACCACCACTTGTTCCCCATCCACATTCGTGACTTGGTTTGGTGCGGCCCCGAGCTCAACATGTTCCCATAGGCCACGACCACATAGGATGGTCTTGGCATTCCTTGACCATAAGAGGTAGTTTGGCCCTTTTAGGGTAACATGAACACCGAGAGATTTGAAGCTTTCCATGTTTACACACCGAACACGCTATAGACCGCTGGATAAAAGTGATTTTGAGAGAAAGAAAGAGATTTGTTCGGTTGAAGTGATTGAGAATGCGAAGATTGAGCTAGATTAGAAGAGAAATGGAGTGAAATATGATCTTGTGCTCTGATACCATGTTAGAATTTGAAGAGTAACTTGCGGAAGTATGAAGAAGAGAGTGAGGGACCGAGAATAAGAGAGAGAGAGAGTTAATCCATAATTTTCATTTTTAAAAATGGTTAAGTTACATATGTTGTCTTACAACCTATTTAAAGAGAAACAAAAGGTGAGTAACGGTCTTATTCTTCTGCCGCAGCCCTTGGTGGTCTTCGAGGGTGAAAGGGACATGTGGAGATCCCAAGGTGAAAGTGACTTGAGCCTACAAGTCCTTTTCTTCTCGGTCTTGGCAAAAGGAGGAGAGTCACATGTTTCTTAGAGTTCCAACGGTCATGTGCCTCTCCTTAGGACTCAACCAAACCTTCGTAACTGATCTCTAGCCCATAAGGAAGCCAAGTCTTCATTATTCAAAACGTTGACTTTTCTTGGTCGGCCGTTGACCGTACCGCGGGACATGGTTCCTCGGTCCTGGGGTAAGAGATCCTCGACCCGCGGTACATGGACCTCGGTCCTTCTCCATCCCGCAGTACATGGTCCGACCCGGGGTAAGTGATCCTCGACCTGCGGTACATGATCCTCGGTCATTAGCCTTCCCGTTGTGTACCACCCGACTGTTGACTTCTGCTGTTACCGTTGACCCGTCCGCTAGTGCACGATCCTCCTACCCGCGATAAGCCTTCTCTCGACCCACAGTCCATGTCTCTCGACCCTCGGCCTTCCCGCGGTACATAGCCCGATATGTTGACTTTGCTGCTGCCGTTGACCCTAACCGCGGTACGCGTCCTTCCGACCCTTTGTACGAATTCCTCGACCCCGGTACACGATCCTCGACCATCAGCCTTACCACGATCCGTGACCCGATATGTTGACTTTCCTTGTTGCCGTTGACCCGACCCTTGTCTTATGTTTTCTCGACCCATGGTTAGTGCCTCTCGACCCGATGCCTTCCCGCGGTACGTAGAACCCGACCATCGACTTTCAACCTTCCGTTGACTTTATTTGGACTTTATTATTTATTCATCTTGATCAATAGTGTTATAGGTTGCAACACAGTCATTCGTTGAGTTATAAAGCCAAGCTTGATCATTGGAGGTATCCATGTTCATATCATACTTCTACGCATGTGATCTCTTAAAGCTTAGTTCAATGCAATGTAAAGTTTGACATGAGAAAGTGTGCTAATCCGACTTCAGGTGGTGTTATAGGTTGCAACACAGTCATTCGTTGAGTTATAAAGCCGAGCTTGATCATTGGAGCTATCCATGTTCATATAATACTTCTACGCATATGATCTTTTAAAGCTTAGTTCAATGCAATGTAAAGTTTGACATGAGAAAGTGTGTTAATCCGACTTCAGGTGGTGTTATAGGTTGCAACACAGTCATTCGTTGAGTTATAAAGCCAAACTTGATCATTGGAGCTATCCATGTTCATATCATACTTCTACGCATGTGATCTCTTTTAGCTTAGTTTAGTGCCATGTTTAGTTTGGCATGAGAAAGTGTGCTAATCCGACTTCGGTTGGGTAATAGGTTGCAACACGATCATTCTTCCCTTAATCTAGAAGCTATTCCGATTGGTTAACCCGCAATGAGCTTCATTCATTGAGTTATAAAGCCGAGCTTGATTATTGGAGCTATCCATGTTCATATCATACTTCTACACATATGATCTCTTTTGGCTTAGTTCAATGCAATGTTTAGTTTGACATGAGAAAGTGTGCTCGTCCGACTTTGGGTGTTGTTATATGTTGCAGCACGGTCATTCTTCCCTTAATCTAGAAGCTATTTCGATTGGTGAACCCGTCATGAGCTACATTCCTTGAGTTATAAAGCCGAGCTTGATCCTTGGAGCTATCCATGTTCATATCATACTTCTACGCATGTGATCTCTTTTAGCTTAGTTTAGTGCCATGTTTAGTTTGGCATGAGAAAGTGCGCTAATCTGACTTCGGGTGGTGTAATAGGTTGCAGCACAGTCATTCTTCCCTTAATTTAGAAGCTATTCCGATTGGTGAACCCGCAATGAGCTACATTCGTTGAGTTATAAAGCCGAGCTTGATCATTGGAGCTATCCATGTTCATATCATACTTCTACGCATGTGATCTCTTAAAGCTTAGTTCAATGCAATGTAAAGTTTGACATGAGAAAGTGTGTTAATCCGACTTTAGGTGGTGTTATAGGTTGCAACACAGTCATTCGTTGAGTTATAAAGCCAAGCTTGATCATTGGAGTTATCCATGTTCATATCATACTTCTACGCATGTGATATCTTTTAGCTTAGTTCAGTGCCATGTTTAGTTTGGCATGAGAAAGTGTGCTAATCCGACTTCGGTTGGGTAATAGGTTGCAACACGGTCATTCTTCCCTTAATCTAGAAGCTATTCCGATTGGTTAACCCGCAATGAGCTTCATTCATTGAGTTATAAAGCCGAGCTTGATCATTGGAGCTATCCATGTTCATATCATACTTCTACACATATGATCTCTTTTGGCTTAGTTCAATGCAATGTTTAGTTTGACATGAGAAAGTGTGCTCGTCCGACTTCGGGTGTTGTTATAGGTTGCAGCACAGTCATTCTTCCCTTAATTTAGAAGCTATTCCGATTGGTGAACCCGCAATGAGCTACATTCGTTGAGTTATAAAGCCGAGCTTGATCATTGGAGCTTTCCATGTTCATATCATACTTCTACGCATGTGATCTCTTAAAGCTTAGTTCAATGCAATGTAAAGTTTGACATGAGAAAGTGTGTTAATCCGACTTCAGGTGGTGTTATAGGTTGCAACACAGTCATTCGTTGAGTTATAAAGCCAAGCTTGATCATTGGAGTTATCCATGTTCATATCATACTTCTACGCATGTGATCTCTTTTAGCTTAGTTCAGTGCCATGTTTAGTTTGGCATGAGAAAGTGTGCCAATCCGACTTCGGGTGGTATAATAGGTTGCAACACGGTCATTCTTCCCTTAATTTAGAAGCTATTCCGATTGGTGAACCCGCAATGAGCTACATTCGTTGAGTTAAAAAGCCGAGCTTGATCATTGGAGCTATCCATGTTCATATCATACTTCTACGCATGTGATCTCTTTTAGCTTAGTTCAATGCAATGTTTAGTTTGACATGAGAAAGTATGGTAATTTGACTTCGGGTAGTGTTATAGGTTGCAACACGGTCATTCTTCCCTTAATCTAGAAGCTATTCCGATTGGTGAACCCGTCATGAGCTACATTCCTTGAGTTATAAAGCCGAGCTTGATCCTTGGAGCTATCCATGTTCATATCATACTTCTACGCATGTGATCTCTTAAAGCTTAGTTCAATGCAATGTAAAGTTTGACATGAGAAAGTGTGCTAATCCGACTTCTGGTGGTGTTATAGGTTGCAACACAGTCATTCGTTGAGTTATAAAGCCAAGCTTGGTCATTGGAGTTATCCATGTTCATATTATACTTCTACGCTTGTGATCTCCTTTAGCTTAGTTCAGTGCCATGTTTAGTTTGGCATGAGAAAGTGTGCCAATCCGACTTCGGGTGGTATAATAGGTTGCAACACGGTCATTCTTCCCTTAATTTAGAAGCTATTCCGATTGGTGAACCCGCAATGAGCTACATTCGTTGAGTTATAAAGCCGAACTTGATCATTGGAGCTATCCATGTTCATATCATACTTCTACGCATGTGATCTCTTAAAGCTTAGTTCAATGCAATGTAAAGTTTGACATGAGAAAGTTTGCTAATCCGACTTCAGGTGGTGTTATAGGTTGCAACACAGTCATTCGTTGAGTTATAAAGCCAAGCTTGATCATTGGAGGTATCCATGTTCATATCATACTTCTACGCATGTGATCTCTTAAAGCTTAGTTCAATGCAATGTAAAGTTTGACATGAGAAAGTGTGCTAATCCGACTTCAGGTGGTGTTATAGGTTGCAACACAGTCATTCGTTGAGTTATAAAGCCGAGCTTGATCATTGGAGCTATCCATGTTCATATCATACTTCTACGCATGTGATCTTTTAAAGCTTAGTTCAATGCAATGTAAAGTTTGACATGAGAAAGTGTGTTAATCCGACTTCAGGTGGTGTTATAGGTTGCAACACAGTCATTCGTTGAGTTATAAAGCCAAACTTGATCATTGGAGCTATCCATGTTCATATCATACTTCTACGCATGTGATCTCTTTTAGCTTAGTTTAGTGCCATGTTTAGTTTGGCATGAGAAAGTGTGCTAATCCGACTTCGGTTGGGTAATAGGTTGCAACACGGTCATTCTTCTCTTAATCTAGAAGCTATTCCGATTGGTTAACCCGCAATGAGCTTCATTCATTGAGTTATAAAGCCGAGCTTGATTATTGGAGCTATCTATGTTCATATCATACTTCTACACATATGATCTCTTTTGGCTTAGTTCAATGCAATGTTTAGTTTGACATGAGAAAGTGTGCTCGTCCGACTTTGGGTGTTGTTATATGTTGCAGCACGGTCATTCTTCCCTTAATCTAGAAGCTATTTCGATTGGTGAACCCGTCATGAGCTACATTCCTTGAGTTATAAAGCCGAGCTTGATCCTTGGAGCTATCCATGTTAATATCATACTTCTACGCATGTGATCTCTTTTAGCTTAGTTTAGTGCCATGTTTAGTTTGGCATGAGAAAGTGCGCTAATCCGACTTCGGGTGGTGTAATAGGTTGCAGCACAGTCATTCTTCCCTTAATTTAGAAGTTATTCCGATTGGTGAACCCGCAATGAGCTACATTCGTTGAGTTATAAAGCCGAGCTTGATCATTGGAGCTATCCATGTTCATATCATACTTCTACGCATGTGATCTCTTAAAGCTTAGTTCAATGCAATGTAAAGTTTGACATGAGAAAGTGTGTTAATCCGACTTCAGGTGGTGTTATAGGTTGCAACACAGTCATTCGTTGAGTTATAAAGCCAAGCTTGATCATTGGAGTTATCCATGTTCATATCATACTTCTACGCATGTGATATCTTTTAGCTTAGTTCAGTGCCATGTTTAGTTTGGCATGAGAAAGTGTGCTAATCCGACTTCGGTTGGGTAATAGGTTGCAACACGGTCATTCTTCCCTTAATCTAGAAGCTATTCCGATTGGTTAACCTGCAATGAGCTTCATTCATTGAGTTATAAAGCCGAGCTTGATCATTGGAGCTATCCATGTTCATATCATACTTCTACACATATGATCTCTTTTGGCTTAGTTCAATGCAATGTTTAGTTTGACATGAGAAAGTGTGCTCGTCCGACTTCGGGTGTTGTTATATGTTGCAGCACGGTCATTCTTCCCTTAATCTAGAAGCTATTTCGATTAGTGAACCCGTCATGAGCTACATTCCTTGAGTTATAAAGCCGAGCTTGATCCTTGGAGCTATCCATGTTCATATCATACTTCTACGCATGTGATCTCTTAAAGCTTAGTTCAATGCAATGTAAAGTTTGACATGAGAAAGTGTGCTAATCCGACTTCAGGTGGTGTTATAGGTTGCAACACAGTTATTCGTTGAGTTATAAAGCCAAGCTTGGTCATTGGAGTTATCCATGTTCATATTATACTTCTACGCATGTGATCTCTTTTAGCTTAGTTCAGTGCCATGTTTAGTTTGGCATGAGAAAGTGTGCCAATCCGACTTCGGGTGGTATAATAGGTTGCTACACGGTCATTCTTCCCTTAATTTAGAAGCTATTCCGATTGGTGAACCCGCAATGAGCTACATTCGTTGAGTTATAAAGCCGAGCTTGATCATTGGAGCTATCCATGTTCATATCATACTTCTACGCATGTGATCTCTTAAAGCTTAGTTCAATGCAATGTAAAGTTTGACATGAGAAAGTGTGTTAATCCGACTTCAGGTGGTGTTATAGGTTGCAACACAGTCATTCGTTGAGTTATAAAGCCAAGCTTGATCATTGGAGTTATCCATGTTCATATCATACTTCTACGCATGTGATCTCTTTTAGCTTAGTTCAGTGCCATGTTTAGTTTGGCATGAGAAAGTGTGCTAATCCGACTTCGGTTGGGTAATAGGTTGCAACACGGTCATTCTTCCCTTAATCTAGAAGGTATTCCGATTGGTTAACCCGCAATGAGCTTCATTCATTGAGTTATAAAGCCGAGCTTGATCATTGGAGCTATCCATGTTCATATCATACTTCTACACATATGATCTCTTTTGGCTTAGTTCAATGCAATGTTTAGTTTGACATGAGAAAGTGTGCTCGTCCGACTTCGGGTGTTGTTATAGGTTGCAGCACAGTCATTCTTCCCTTAATTTAGAAACTATTCCGATTGGTGAACCCGCAATGAGCTACATTCGTTGAGTTATAAAGCCGAGCTTGATCATTGGAGCTTTCCATGTTCATATCATACTTCTACGCATGTGATCTCTTAAAGCTTAGTTCAATGCAATGTAAAGTTTGACATGAGAAAGTGTGTTAATCCGACTTCAGGTGGTGTTATAGGTTGCAACACAGTCATTCGTTGAGTTATAAAGCCAAGCTTGATCATTGGAGTTATCCATGTTCATATCATACTTCTACGCATGTGATCTCTTTTAGCTTAGTTCAGTGCCATGTTTAGTTTGGCATGAGAAAGTGTGCCAATCCGACTTCGGGTGGTATAATAGGTTGCAACACGGTCATTCTTCCCTTAATTTAGAAGCTATTCCGATTGGTGAACCCGCAATGAGCTACATTCGTTGAGTTAAAAAGCCGAGCTTGATCATTGGAGCTATCCATGTTCATATCATACTTCTACGCATGTGATCTCTTTTAGCTTAGTTCAATGCAATGTTTAGTTTGACATGAGAAAGTATGGTAATTTGACTTCGGGTAGTGTTATAGGTTGCAACACGGTCATTCTTCCCTTAATCTAGAAGCTATTCCGATTGGTGAACCCGTTATGAGCTACATTCCTTGAGTTATAAAGCCGAGCTTGATCCTTGGAGCTATCCATGTTCATATCATACTTCTACGCATGTGATCTCTTAAAGCTTAGTTCAATGCAATGTAAAGTTTGACATGAGAAAGTGTGCTAATCCGACTTCTGGTGGTGTTATAGGTTGCAACACAGTCATTCGTTGAGTTATAAAGCCAAGCTTGGTCATTGGAGTTATCCATGTTCATATTATACTTCTACGCTTGTGATCTCCTTTAGCTTAGTTCAGTGCCATGTTTAGTTTGGCATGAGAAAGTGTGCCAATCCGACTTCGGGTGGTATAATAGGTTGCAACACGGTCATTCTTCCCTTAATTTAGAAGCTATTCCGATTGGTGAACCCGCAATGAGCTACATTCGTTGAGTTAAAAAGCCGAGCTTGATCATTGGAGCTATCCATGTTCATATCATACTTCTACGCATGTGATCTCTTTTAGCTTAGTTCAATGCAATGTTTAGTTTGACATGAGAAAGTATGGTAATTTGACTTCGGGTAGTGTTATAGGTTGCAACACAGTCATTCGTTGAGTTATAAAGCCAAGCTTGATCATTGGAGGTATCCATGTTCATATCATACTTCTACGCATGTGATCTCTTAAAGCTTAGTTCAATGCAATGTAAAGTTTGACATGAGAAAGTGTGCTAATCCGACTTCAGGTGGTGTTATAGGTTGCAACACAGTCATTCGTTGAGTTATAAAGCCGAGCTTGATCATTGGAGCTATCCATGTTCATATCATACTTCTACGCATGTGATCTTTTAAAGCTTAGTTCAATGCCATGTAAAGTTTGACATGAGAAAGTGTGTTAATCCGACTTCAGGTGGTGTTATAGGTTGCAACACAGTCATTCGTTGAGTTATAAAGCCAAGCTTGATCATTGGAGGTATCCATGTTCATATCATACTTCTACGCATGTGATCTCTTAAAGCTTAGTTCAATGCAATGTAAAGTTTGACATGAGAAAGTGTGCTAATCTGACTTCAGGTGGTGTTATAGGTTGCAACACAGTCATTCGTTGAGTTATAAAGCCGAGCTTGATCATTGGAGCTATCCATGTTCATATAATACTTCTACGCATATGATCTTTTAAAGCTTAGTTCAATGCAATGTAAAGTTTGACATGAGAAAGTGTGTTAATCCGACTTCAGGTGGTGTTATAGGTTGCAACACAGTCATTCGTTGAGTTATAAAGCCAAACTTGATCATTGGAGCTATCCATGTTCATATCATACTTCTACGCATGTGATCTCTTTTAGCTTAGTTTAGTGCCATGTTTAGTTTGGCATGAGAAAGTGTGCTAATCCGACTTCGGTTGGGTAATAGGTTGCAACACGATCATTCTTCCCTTAATCTAGAAGCTATTCCGATTGGTTAACCCGCAATGAGCTTCATTCATTGAGTTATAAAGCCGAGCTTGATTATTGGAGCTATCCATGTTCATATCATACTTCTACACATATGATCTCTTTTGGCTTAGTTCAATGCAATGTTTAGTTTGACATGAGAAAGTGTGCTCGTCCGACTTTGGGTGTTGTTATATGTTGCAGCACGGTCATTCTTCCCTTAATCTAGAAGCTATTTCGATTGGTGAACCCGTCATGAGCTACATTCCTTGAGTTATAAAGCCGAGCTTGATCCTTGGAGCTATCCATGTTCATATCATACTTCTACGCATGTGATCTCTTTTAGCTTAGTTTAGTGCCATGTTTAGTTTGGCATGAGAAAGTGCGCTAATCTGACTTCGGGTGGTGTAATAGGTTGCAGCACAGTCATTCTTCCCTTAATTTAGAAGCTATTCCGATTGGTGAACCCGCAATGAGCTACATTCGTTGAGTTATAAAGCCGAGCTTGATCATTGGAGCTATCCATGTTCATATCATACTTCTACGCATGTGATCTCTTAAAGCTTAGTTCAATGCAATGTAAAGTTTGACATGAGAAAGTGTGTTAATCCGACTTCAGGTGGTGTTATAGGTTGCAACACAGTCATTCGTTGAGTTATAAAGCCAAGCTTGGTCATTGGAGTTATCCATGTTCATATTATACTTCTACGCTTGTGATCTCCTTTAGCTTAGTTCAGTGCCATGTTTAGTTTGGCATGAGAAAGTGTTCCAATCCGACTTCGGGTGGTATAATAGGTTGCAACACGGTCATTCTTCCCTTAATTTAGAAGCTATTCCGATTGGTGAACCCGCAATGAGCTACATTCGTTGAGTTATAAAGCCGAACTTGATCATTGGAGCTATCCATGTTCATATCATACTTCTACGCATGTGATCTCTTAAAGCTTAGTTCAATGCAATGTAAAGTTTGACATGAGAAAGTTTGCTAATCCGACTTCAGGTGGTGTTATAGGTTGCAACACAGTCATTCGTTGAGTTATAAAGCCAAGCTTGATCATTGGAGGTATCCATGTTCATATCATACTTCTACGCATGTGATCTCTTAAAGCTTAGTTCAATGCAATGTAAAGTTTGACATGAGAAAGTGTGCTAATCCGACTTCAGGTGGTGTTATAGGTTGCAACACAGTCATTCGTTGAGTTATAAAGCCGAGCTTGATCATTGGAGCTATCCATGTTCATATCATACTTCTACGCATGTGATCTTTTAAAGCTTAGTTCAATGCAATGTAAAGTTTGACATGAGAAAGTGTGTTAATCCGACTTCAGGTGGTGTTATAGGTTGCAACACAGTCATTCGTTGAGTTATAAAGCCAAACTTGATCATTGGAGCTATCCATGTTCATATCATACTTCTACGCATGTGATCTCTTTTAGCTTAGTTCAGTGCCATGTTTAGTTTGGCATGAGAAAGTGTGCCAATCCGACTTCGGGTGGTATAATAGGTTGCAACACGGTCATTCTTCCCTTAATATAGAAGCTATTCCGATTGGTGAACCAGCAATGAGCTACATTCGTTGAGTTATAAAGCCGAACTTGATCATTGGAGCTATCCATGTTCATATCATACTTCTACGCATGTGATCTCTTAAAGCTTAGTTCAATGCAATGTAAAGTTTGACATGAGAAAGTTTGCTAATCTGACTTCAGGTGGTGTTATAGGTTGCAACACAGTCATTCGTTGAGTTATAAAGCCAAGCTTGATCATTGGAGGTATCCATGTTCATATCATACTTCTACGCATGTGATCTCTTAAAGCTTAGTTCAATGCAATGTAAAGTTTGACATGAGAAAGTGTGCTAATCCGACTTCAGGTGGTGTTATAGGTTGCAACACAGTCATTCGTTGAGTTATAAAGCCGAGCTTGATCATTGGAGCTATCCATGTTCATATAATACTTCTACGCATATGATCTTTTAAAGCTTAGTTCAATGCAATGTAAAGTTTGACATGAGAAAGTGTGTTAATCCGACTTCAGGTGGTGTTATAGGTTGCAACACAGTCATTCGTTGAGTTATAAAGCCAAACTTGATCATTGGAGCTATCCATGTTCATATCATACTTCTACGCATGTGATCTCTTTTAGCTTAGTTTAGTGCCATGTTTAGTTTGGCATGAGAAAGTGTGCTAATCCGACTTCGGTTGGGTAATAGGTTGCAACACGATCATTCTTCCCTTAATCTAGAAGCTATTCCGATTGGTTAACCCGCAATGAGCTTCATTCATTGAGTTATAAAGCCGAGCTTGATTATTGGAGCTATCCATGTTCATATCATACTTCTACACATATGATCTCTTTTGGCTTAGTTCAATGCAATGTTTAGTTTGACATGAGAAAGTGTGCTCGTCCGACTTTGGGTGTTGTTATATGTTGCAGCACGGTCATTCTTCCCTTAATCTAGAAGCTATTTCGATTGGTGAACCCGTCATGAGCTACATTCCTTGAGTTATAAAGCCGAGCTTGATCCTTGGAGCTATCCATGTTCATATCATACTTCTACGCATGTGATCTCTTTTAGCTTAGTTTAGTGCCATGTTTAGTTTGGCATGAGAAAGTGCGCTAATCTGACTTCGGGTGGTGTAATAGGTTGCAGCACAGTCATTCTTCCCTTAATTTAGAAGCTATTCCGATTGGTGAACCCGCAATGAGCTACATTCGTTGAGTTATAAAGCCGAGCTTGATCATTGGAGCTATCCATGTTCATATCATACTTCTACGCATGTGATCTCTTAAAGCTTAGTTCAATGCAATGTAAAGTTTGACATGAGAAAGTGTGTTAATCCGACTTCAGGTGGTGTTATAGGTTGCAACACAGTCATTCGTTGAGTTATAAAGCCAAGCTTGATCATTGGAGTTATCCATGTTCATATCATACTTCTACGCATGTGATATCTTTTAGCTTAGTTCAGTGCCATGTTTAGTTTGGCATGAGAAAGTGTGCTAATCCGACTTCGGTTGGGTAATAGGTTGCAACACGGTCATTCTTCCCTTAATCTAGAAGCTATTCCGATTGGTTAACCCGCAATGAGCTTCATTCATTGAGTTATAAAGCCGAGCTTGATCATTGGAGCTATCCATGTTCATATCATACTTCTACACATATGATCTCTTTTGGCTTAGTTCAATGCAATGTTTAGTTTGACATGAGAAAGTGTGCTCGTCCGACTTCGGGTGTTGTTATAGGTTGCAGCACAGTCATTCTTCCCTTAATTTAGAAGCTATTCCGATTGGTGAACCCGCAATGAGCTACATTCGTTGAGTTATAAAGCCGAGCTTGATCATTGGAGCTTTCCATGTTCATATCATACTTCTACGCATGTGATCTCTTAAAGCTTAGTTCAATGCAATGTAAAGTTTGACATGAGAAAGTGTGTTAATCCGACTTCAGGTGGTGTTATAGGTTGCAACACAGTCATTCGTTGAGTTATAAAGCCAAGCTTGATCATTGGAGTTATCCATGTTCATATCATACTTCTACGCATGTGATCTCTTGTAGCTTAGTTCAGTGCCATGTTTAGTTTGGCATGAGAAAGTGTGCCAATCCGACTTCGGGTGGTATAATAGGTTGCAACACGGTCATTCTTCCCTTAATTTAGAAGCTATTCCGATTGGTGAACCCGCAATGAGCTACATTCGTTGAGTTAAAAAGCCGAGCTTGATCATTGGAGCTATCCATGTTCATATCATACTTCTACGCATGTGATCTCTTTTAGCTTAGTTCAATGCAATGTTTAGTTTGACATGAGAAAGTATGGTAATTTGACTTCGGGTAGTGTTATAGGTTGCAACACGGTCATTCTTCCCTTAATCTAGAAGCTATTCCGATTGGTGAACCCGTCATGAGCTACATTCCTTGAGTTATAAAGCCGAGCTTGATCCTTGGAGCTATCCATGTTCATATCATACTTCTACGGATGTGATCTCTTAAAGCTTAGTTCAATGCAATGTAAAGTTTGACATGAGAAAGTGTGCTAATCCGACTTCTGGTGGTGTTATAGGTTGCAACACAGTCATTCGTTGAGTTATAAAGCCAAGCTTGGTCATTGGAGTTATCCATGTTCATATTATACTTCTACGCTTGTGATCTCCTTTAGCTTAGTTCAGTGCCATGTTTAGTTTGGCATGAGAAAGTGTGCCAATCCGACTTCGGGTGGTATAATAGGTTGCAACACGGTCATTCTTCCCTTAATTTAGAAGCTATTCCGATTGGTGAACCCGCAATGAGCTACATTCGTTGAGTTATAAAGCCGAACTTGATCATTGGAGCTATCCATGTTCATATCATACTTCTACGCATGTGATCTCTTAAAGCTTAGTTCAATGCAATGTAAAGTTTGACATGAGAAAGTTTGCTAATCCGACTTCAGGTGGTGTTATAGGTTGCAACACAGTCATTCGTTGAGTTATAAAGCCAAGCTTGATCATTGGAGGTATCCATGTTCATATCATACTTCTACGCATGTGATCTCTTAAAGCTTAGTTCAATGCAATGTAAAGTTTCACATGAGAAAGTGTGCTAATCCGACTTCAGGTGGTGTTATAGGTTGCAACACAGTCATTCGTTGAGTTATAAAGCCGAGCTTGATCATTGGAGCTATCCATGTTCATATCATACTTCTACGCATGTGATCTTTTAAAGCTTAGTTCAATGCAATGTAAAGTTTGACATGAGAAAGTGTGTTAATCCGACTTCAGGTGGTGTTATAGGTTGCAACACAGTCATTCGTTGAGTTATAAAGCCAAACTTGATCATTGGAGCTATCCATGTTCATATCATACTTCTACGCATGTGATCTCTTTTAGCTTAGTTTAGTGCCATGTTTAGTTTGGCATGAGAAAGTGTGCTAATCCGACTTCGGTTGGGTAATAGGTTGCAACACGGTCATTCTTCCCTTAATCTAGAAGCTATTCCGATTGGTTAACCCGCAATGAGCTTCATTCATTGAGTTATAAAGCCGAGCTTGATTATTGGAGCTATCTATGTTCATATCATACTTCTACACATATGATCTCTTTTGGCTTAGTTCAATGCAATGTTTAGTTTGACATGAGAAAGTGTGCTCGTCCGACTTTGGGTGTTGTTATATGTTGCAGCACGGTCATTCTTCCCTTAATCTAGAAGCTATTTCGATTGGTGAACCCGTCATGAGCTACATTCCTTGAGTTATAAAGCCGAGCTTGATCCTTGGAGCTATCCATGTTAATATCATACTTCTACGCATATGATCTCTTTTAGCTTAGTTTAGTGCCATGTTTAGTTTGGCATGAGAAAGTGCGCTAATCCGACTTCGGGTGGTGTAATAGGTTGCAGCACAGTCATTCTTCCCTTAATTTAGAAGCTATTCCGATTGGTGAACCCGCAATGAGCTACATTCGTTGAGTTATAAAGCCGAGCTTGATCATTGGAGCTATCCATGTTCATATCATACTTCTACGCATGTGATCTCTTAAAGCTTAGTTCAATGCAATGTAAAGTTTGACATGAGAAAGTGTGTTAATCCGACTTCAGGTGGTGTTATAGGTTGCAACACAGTCATTCGTTGAGTTATAAAGCCAAGCTTGATCATTGGAGTTATCCATGTTCATATCATACTTCTACGCATGTGATATCTTTTAGCTTAGTTCAGTGCCATGTTTAGTTTGGCATGAGAAAGTGTGCTAATCCGACTTCGGTTGGGTAATAGGTTGCAACACGGTCATTCTTCCCTTAATCTAGAAGCTATTCCGATTGGTTAACCTGCAATGAGCTTCATTCATTGAGTTATAAAGCCGAGCTTGATCATTGGAGCTATCCATGTTCATATCATACTTCTACACATATGATCTCTTTTGGCTTAGTTCAATGCAATGTTTAGTTTGACATGAGAAAGTGTGCTCGTCCGACTTCGGGTGTTGTTATATGTTGCAGCACGGTCATTCTTCCCTTAATCTAGAAGCTATTTCGATTAGTGAACCCGTCATGAGCTACATTCCTTGAGTTATAAAGCCAAGCTTGATCCTTGGAGCTATCCATGTTCATATCATACTTCTACGCATGTGATCTCTTAAAGCTTAGTTCAATGCAATGTAAAGTTTGACATGAGAAAGTGTGCTAATCCGACTTCAGGTGGTGTTATAGGTTGCAACACAGTTATTCGTTGAGTTATAAAGCCAAGCTTGGTCATTGGAGTTATCCATGTTCATATTATACTTCTACGCATGTGATCTCTTTTAGCTTAGTTCAGTGCCATGTTTAGTTTGGCATGAGAAAGTGTGCCAATCCGACTTCGGGTGGTATAATAGGTTGCTACACGGTCATTCTTCCCTTAATTTAGAAGCTATTCCGATTGGTGAACCCGCAATGAGCTACATTCGTTGAGTTATAAAGCCGAGCTTGATCATTGGAGCTATCCATGTTCATATCATACTTCTACGCATGTGATCTCTTAAAGCTTAGTTCAATGCAATGTAAAGTTTGACATGAGAAAGTGTGTTAATCCGACTTCAGGTGGTGTTATAGGTTGCAACACAGTCATTCGTTGAGTTATAAAGCCAAGCTTGATTATTGGAGTTATCCATGTTCATATCATACTTCTACGCATGTGATCTCTTTTAGCTTAGTTCAGTGCCATGTTTAGTTTGGCATGAGAAAGTGTGCTAATCCGACTTCGGTTGGGTAATAGGTTGCAACACGGTCATTCTTCCCTTAATCTAGAAGGTATTCCGATTGGTTAACCCGCAATGAGCTTCATTCATTGAGTTATAAAGCCGAGCTTGATCATTGGAGCTATCCATGTTCATATCATACTTCTACACATATGATCTCTTTTGGCTTAGTTCAATGCAATGTTTAGTTTGACATGAGAAAGTGTGCTCGTCCGACTTCGGGTGTTGTTATAGGTTGCAGCACAGTCATTCTTCCCTTAATTTAGAAACTATTCCGATTGGTGAACCCGCAATGAGCTACATTCGTTGAGTTATAAAGCCGAGCTTGATCATTGGAGCTTTCCATGTTCATATCATACTTCTACGCATGTGATCTCTTAAAGCTTAGTTCAATGCAATGTAAAGTTTGACATGAGAAAGTGTGTTAATCCGACTTCAGGTGGTGTTATAGGTTGCAACACAGTCATTCGTTGAGTTATAAAGCCAAGCTTGATCATTGGAGTTATCCATGTTCATATCATACTTCTACGCATGTGATCTCTTTTAGCTTAGTTCAGTGCCATGTTTAGTTTGGCATGAGAAAGTGTGCCAATCCGACTTCGGGTGGTATAATAGGTTGCAACACGGTCATTCTTCCCTTAATTTAGAAGCTATTCCGATTGGTGAACCCGCAATGAGCTACATTCGTTGAGTTAAAAAGCCGAGCTTGATCATTGGAGCTATCCATGTTCATATCATACTTCTACGCATGTGATCTCTTTTAGCTTAGTTCAATGCAATGTTTAGTTTGACATGAGAAAGTATGGTAATTTGACTTCGGGTAGTGTTATAGGTTGCAACACGGTCATTCTTCCCTTAATCTAGAAGCTATTCCGATTGGTGAACCCGTCATGAGCTACATTCCTTGAGTTATAAAGCCGAGCTTGATCCTTGGAGCTATCCATGTTCATATCATACTTCTACGCATGTGATCTCTTAAAGCTTAGTTCAATGCAATGTAAAGTTTGACATGAGAAAGTGTGCTAATCCGACTTCTGGTGGTGTTATAGATTGCAACACAGTCATTCGTTGAGTTATAAAGCCAAGCTTGGTCATTGGAGTTATCCATGTTCATATTATACTTCTACGCTTGTGATCTCCTTTAGCTTAGTTCAGTGCCATGTTTAGTTTGGCATGAGAAAGTGTGCCAATCCGACTTCGGGTGGTATAATAGGTTGCAACACGGTCATTCTTCCCTTAATTTAGAAGCTATTCCGATTGGTGAACCCGCAATGAGCTACATTCGTTGAGTTATAAAGCCGAACTTGATCATTGGAGCTATCCATGTTCATATCATACTTCTACGCATGTGATCTCTTAAAGCTTAGTTCAATGCAATGTAAAGTTTGACATGAGAAAGTTTGCTAATCCGACTTCAGGTGGTGTTATAGGTTGCAACACAGTCATTCGTTGAGTTATAAAGCCAAGCTTGATCATTGGAGGTATCCATGTTCATATCATACTTCTACGCATGTGATCTCTTAAAGCTTAGTTCAATGCAATGTAAAGTTTCACATGAGAAAGTGTGCTAATCCGACTTCAGGTGGTGTTATAGGTTGCAACACAGTCATTCGTTGAGTTATAAAGCCGAGCTTGATCATTGGAGCTATCCATGTTCATATCATACTTCTACGCATGTGATCTTTTAAAGCTTAGTTCAATGCAATGTAAAGTTTGACATGAGAAAGTGTGTTAATCCGTCTTCAGGTGGTGTTATAGGTTGCAACACAGTCATTCGTTGAGTTATAAAGCCAAACTTGATCATTGGAGCTATCCATGTTCATATCATACTTCTACGCATGTGATCTCTTTTAGCTTAGTTTAGTGCCATGTTTAGTTTGGCATGAGAAAGTGTGCTAATCCGACTTCGGTTGGGTAATAGGTTACAACACGGTCATTCTTCCCTTAATCTAGAAGCTATTCCGATTGGTTAACCCGCAATGAGCTTCATTCATTGAGTTATAAAGCCGAGCTTGATTATTGGAGCTATCCATGTTCATATCATACTTCTACACATATGATCTCTTTTGGCTTAGTTCAATGCAATGTTTAGTTTGACATGAGAAAGTGTGCTCGTCCGACTTTGGGTGTTGTTATATGTTGCAGCACGGTCATTCTTCCCTTAATCTAGAAGCTATTTCGATTGGTGAACCCGTCATGAGCTACATTCCTTGAGTTATAAAGCCGAGCTTGATCCTTGGAGCTATCCATGTTCATATCATACTTCTACGCATGTGATCTCTTTTAGCTTAGTTTAGTGCCATGTTTAGTTTGGCATGAGAAAGTGCGCTAATCTGACTTCGGGTGGTGTAATAGGTTGCAGCACAGTCATTCTTCCCTTAATTTAGAAGCTATTCCGATTGGTGAACCCGCAATGAGCTACATTCGTTGAGTTATAAAGCCGAGCTTGATCATTGGAGCTATCCATGTTCATATCATACTTCTACGCATGTGATCTCTTAAAGCTTAGTTCAATGCAATGTAAAGTTTGACATGAGAAAGTGTGTTAATCCGACTTCAGGTGGTGTTATAGGTTGCAACACAGTCATTCGTTGAGTTATAAAGCCAAGCTTGATCATTGGAGTTATCCATGTTCATATCATACTTCTATGCATGTGATATCTTTTAGCTTAGTTCAGTGCCATGTTTAGTTTGGCATGAGAAAGTGTGCTAATCCGACTTCGGTTGGGTAATAGGTTGCAACACGGTCATTCTTCCCTTAATCTAGAAGCTATTCCGATTGGTTAACCCGCAATGAGCTTCATTCATTGAGTTATAAAGCCGAGCTTGATCATTGGAGCTATCCATGTTCATATCATACTTCTACACATATGATCTCTTTTGGCTTAGTTCAATGCAATGTTTAGTTTGACAAGAGAAAGTGTGCACGTCCGACTTCGGGTGTTGTTATATGTTGCAGCACGGTCATTCTTCCCTTAATCTAGAAGCTATTTCGATTAGTGAACCCGTCATGAGCTACATTCCTTGAGTTATAAAGCCGAGCTTGATCCTTGGAGCTATCCATGTTCATATCATACTTCTACGCATGTGATCTCTTAAAGCTTAGTTCAATGCAATGTAAAGTTTGACATGAGAAAGTGTGCTAATCCGACTTCAGGTGGTGTTATAGGTTGCAACACAGTCATTCGTTGAGTTATAAAGCCAAGCTTGATCATTGGAGTTATCCATGTTCATATCATACTTCTACGCATGTGATCTCTTTTAGCTTAGTTTAGTGCCATGTTTAGTTTGGCATGAGAAAGTGTGCTAATCCGACTTCGGTTGGGTAATAGGTTGCAACACGGTCATTCTTCCCTTAATCTAGAAGCTATTCCGATTGGTTAACCCGCAATGAGCTTCATTCATTGAGTTATAAAGCCGAGCTTGATTATTGGAGCTATCTATGTTCATATCATACTTCTACACATATGATCTCTTTTGGCTTAGTTCAATGCAATGTTTAGTTTGACATGAGAAAGTGTGCTCGTCCGACTTTGGGTGTTGTTATATGTTGCAGCACGGTCATTCTTCCCTTAATCTAGAAGCTATTTCGATTGGTGAACCCGTCATGAGCTACATTCCTTGAGTTATAAAGCCGAGCTTGATCCTTGGAGCTATCCATGTTCATATCATACTTCTACGCATGTGATCTCTTTTAGCTTAGTTTAGTGCCATGTTTAGTTTGGCATGAGAAAGTGCGCTAATCCGACTTCGGGTGGTGTAATAGGTTGCAGCACAGTCATTCTTCCCTTAATTTAGAAGCTATTCCGATTGGTGAACCCGCAATGAGCTACATTCGTTGAGTTATAAAGCCGAGCTTGATCATTGGAGCTATCCATGTTCATATCATACTTCTACGCATGTGATCTCTTAAAGCTTAGTTCAATGCAATGTAAAGTTTGACATGAGAAAGTGTGTTAATCCGACTTCAGGTGGTGTTATAGGTTGCAACACAGTCATTCGTTGAGTTATAAAGCCAAGCTTGATCATTGGAGTTATCCATGTTCATATCATACTTCTACGCATGTGATCTCTTTTAGCTTAGTTCAGTGCCATGTTTAGTTTGGCATGAGAAAGTGTGCTAATCCGACTTCGGTTGGGTAATAGGTTGCAACACAGTCATTCTTCCCTTAATCTAGAAGCTATTCCGATTGGTTAACCCGCAATGAGCTTCATTCATTGAGTTATAAAGCCGAGCTTGATCATTGGAGCTATCCATGTTCATATCATACTTCTACACATATGATCTCTTTTGGCTTAGTTCAATGCAATGTTTAGTTTGACATGAGAAAGTGTGCTCGTCCGACTTCGGGTGTTGTTATATGTTGCAGCACGGTCATTCTTCCCTTAATCTAGAAGCTATTTCGATTAGTGAACCCGTCATGAGCTACATTCCTTGAGTTATAAAGCCGAGCTTGATCCTTGGAGCTATCCATGTTCATATCATACTTCTACGCATGTGATCTCTTAAAGCTTAGTTCAATGCAATGTAAAGTTTGACATGAGAAAGTGTGCTAATCCGACTTCAGGTGGTGTTATAGGTTGCAACACAGTCATTCGTTGAGTTATAAAGCCAAGCTTGGTCATTGGAGTTATCCATGTTCATATTATACTTCTACGCATGTGATCTCTTTTAGCTTAGTTCAGTGCCATGTTTAGTTTGGCATGAGAAAGTGTGCCAATCCGACTTCGGGTGGTATAATAGGTTGCAACACGGTCATTCTTCCCTTAATTTAGAAGCTATTCCGATTGGTGAACCCGCAATGAGCTACATTCGTTGAGTTATAAAGCCGAACTTGATCATTGGAGCTATCCATGTTCATATCATACTTCTACGCATGTGATCTCTTAAAGCTTAGTTCAATGCAATGTAAAGTTTGACATGAGAAAGTTTGCTAATCCGACTTCAGGTGGTGTTATAGGTTGCAACACAGTCATTCGTTGAGTTATAAAGCCAAGCTTGATCATTGGAGGTATCCATGTTCATATCATACTTCTACGCATGTGATCTCTTAAAGCTTAGTTCAATGCAATGTAAAGTTTGACATGAGAAAGTGTGCTAATCCGACTTCAGGTGGTGTTATAGGTTGCAACACAGTCATTCGTTGAGTTATAAAGCCGAGCTTGATCATTGGAGCTATCCATGTTCATATCATACTTCTACGCATGTGATCTTTTAAAGCTTAGTTCAATGCAATGTAAAGTTTGACATGAGAAAGTGTGCTCGTCCGACTTTGGGTGTTGTTATATGTTGCAGCACGGTCATTCTTCCCTTAATCTAGAAGCTATTTCGATTGGTGAACCCGTCATGAGCTACATTCCTTGAGTTATAAAGCCGAGCTTGATCCTTGGAGCTATCCATGTTCATATCATACTTCTACGCATGTGATCTCTTTTAGCTTAGTTTAGTGCCATGTTTAGTTTGGCATGAGAAAGTGCGCTAATCCGACTTCGGGTGGTGTAATAGGTTGCAGCATAGTCATTCTTCCCTTAATTTAGAAGCTATTCCGATTGGTGAACCCGCAATGAGCTACATTCGTTGAGTTATAAAGCCGAGCTTGATCATTGGAGCTATCCATGTTCATATCGTACTTCTACGCATGTGATCTCTTAAAGCTTAGTTCAATGCAATGTAAAGTTTGACATGAGAAAGTGTGTTAAGCCGACTTCAGGTGGTGTTATAGGTTGCAACACAGTCATTCGTTGAGTTATAAAGCCAAGCTTGATCATTGGAGTTATCCATGTTCATATCATACTTCTACGCATGTGATCTCTTTTAGCTTAGTTCAGTGCCATGTTTAGTTTGGCATGAGAAAGTGTGCTAATCCGACTTCGGTTGGGTAATAGGTTGCAACACGGTCATTCTTCCCTTAATCTAGAAGCTATTCCGATTGGTTAACCCGCAATGAGCTTCATTCATTGAGTTATAAAGCCGAGCTTGATCATTGGAGCTATCCATGTTCATATCATACTTCTACACATATGATCTCTTTTGGCTTAGTTCAATGCAATGTTTAGTTTGACATGAGAAAGTGTGCACGTCCGACTTCGGGTGTTGTTATATGTTGCAGCACGGTCATTCTTCCCTTAATCTAGAAGCTATTTCGATTAGTGAACCCGTCATGAGCTACATTCCTTGAGTTATAAAGCCGAGCTTGATCCTTGGAGCTATCCATGTTCATATCATACTTCTACGCATGTGATCTCTTAAAGCTTAGTTCAATGCAATGTAAAGTTTGACATGAGAAAGTGTGCTAATCCGACTTCAGGTGGTGTTATAGGTTGCAACACAGTCATTCGTTGAGTTATAAAGCCAAGCTTGGTCATTGGAGTTATCCATGTTCATATTATACTTCTACGCATGTGATCTCTTTTAGCTTAGTTCAGTGCCATGTTTAGTTTGGCATGAGAAAGTGCGCCAATCCGACTTCGGGTGGTATAATAGGTTGCAACACGGTCATTCTTCCCTTAATTTAGATGCTATTCCGATTGGTGAACCCGCAATGAGCTACATTCGTTGAGTTAAAAAGCCGAGCTTGATCATTGGAGCTATCCATGTTCATATCATACTTCTACGCATGTGATCTCTTTTAGCTTAGTTCAATGCAATGTTTAGTTTGACATGAGAAAGTATGGTAATTTGACTTCGGGTAGTGTTATAGGTTGCAACACGGTCATTCTTCCCTTAATCTAGAAGCTATTCCTATTGGTGAACCCGTCATGAGCTACATTCCTTGAGTTATAAAGCCGAGCTTGATCCTTGGAGCTATCCATGTTCATATCATACTTCTACGCATGTGATCTCTTAAAGCTTAGTTCAATGCAATGTAAAGTTTGACATGAGAAAGTGTGCTAATCCGACTTCAGGTGGTGTTATAGGTTGCAACACAGTCATTCGTTGAGTTATAAAGCCAAGCTTGGTCATTGGAGTTATCCATGTTCATATTATACTTCTACGCATGTGATCTCTTTTAGCTTAGTTCAGTGCCATGTTTAGTTTGGCATGAGAAAGTGTGCCAATCCGACTTCGGGTGGTATAATAGGTTGCAACACGGTCATTCTTCCCTTAATTTAGAAGCTATTCCGATTGGTGAACCCGCAATGAGCTACATTCGTTGAGTTATAAAGCCGAACTTGATCATTGGAGCTATCCATGTTCATATCATACTTCTACGCATGTGATCTCTTAAAGCTTAGTTCAATGCAATGTAAAGTTTGACATGAGAAAGTTTGCTAATCCGACTTCAGGTGGTGTTATAAGTTGCAACACAGTCATTCGTTGAGTTATAAAGCCAAGCTTGATCATTGGAGGTATCCATGTTCATATCATACTTCTACGCATGTGATTTCTTAAAGCTTAGTTCAATGCAATGTAAAGTTTGACATGAGAAAGTGTGCTAATCCGACTTCAGGTGGTGTTATATGTTGCAACACAGTCATTCGTTGAGTTATAAAGCCGAGCTTGATCATTGGAGCTATCCATGTTCATATCATACTTCTACGCATGTGGTCTTTTAAAGCTTAGTTCAATGCAATGTAAAGTTTGACATGAGAAAGTGTGTTAATCCGACTTCAGGTGGTGTTATAGATTGCAACACAGTCATTCGTTGAGTTATAAAGCCAAACTTGATCATTGGAGCTATCCATGTTCATATCATACTTCTACGCATGTGATCTCTTTTAGCTTAGTTTAGTGCCATGTTTAGTTTGGCATGAGAAAGTGTGCTAATCCGACTTCGGTTGGGTAATAGGTTGCAACACGGTCATTCTTCCCTTAATCTAGAAGCTATTCCGATTGGTTAACCCGCAATGAGCTTCATTCATTGAGTTATAAAGCCGAGCTTGATCATTGGAGCTATCCATGTTCATATCATACTTCTACGCATGTGATCTCTTAAAGCTTAGTTCAATGCAATGTAAAGTTTGACATAAGAAAGTGTGCTAATCCGACTTCAGGTGGTGTTATAGGTTGCAACACAGTCATTCGTTGAGTTATAAAGCCAAGCTTGGTCATTGGAGTTATCCATGTTCATATTATACTTCTACGCATGTGATCTCTTTTAGCTTAGTTCAGTGCCATGTTTAGTTTGGCATGAGAAAGTGTGCCAATCCGACTTCGGGTGGTATAATAGGTTGCAACACGGTCATTCTTCCCTTAATTTAGAAGCTATTCCGATTGGTGAACCCGCAATGAGCTACATTCGTTGAGTTATAAAGCCGAACTTGATCATTGGAGCTATCCATGTTCATATCATACTTCTACGCATGTGATCTCTTAAAGCTTAGTTCAATGCAATGTAAAGTTTGACATTAGAAAGTTTGCTAATCCGACTTCAGGTGGTGTTATAGGTTGCAACACAGTCATTCGTTGAGTTATAAAGCCAAGCTTGATCATTGGAGGTATCCATGTTCATATCATACTTCTACGCATGTGATCTCTTAAAGCTTAGTTCAATGCAATGTAAAGTTTGACATGAGAAAGTGTGCTAATCCGACTTCAGGTGGTGTTATAGGTTGCAACACAGTCATTCGTTGAGTTATAAAGCCGAGCTTGATCATTGGAGCTATCCATGTTCATATCATACTTCTACGCATGTGATCTTTTAAAGCTTAGTTCAATGCAATGTAAAGTTTGACATGAGAAAGTGTGCTCGTCCGACTTTGGGTGTTGTTATATGTTGCAGCACGGTCATTCTTCCCTTAATCTAGAAGCTATTTCGATTGGTGAACCCGTCATGAGCTACATTCCTTGAGTTATAAAGCCGAGCTTGATCCTTGGAGCTATCCATGTTCATATCATACTTCTACGCATGTGATCTCTTTTAGCTTAGTTTAGTGCCATGTTTAGTTTGGCATGAGAAAGTGCGCTAATCCGACTTCGGGTGGTGTAATAGGTTGCAGCACAGTCATTCTTCCCTTAATTTAGAAGCTATTCCGATTGGTGAACCCGCAATGAGCTACATTCGTTGAGTTATAAAGCCGAGCTTGATCATTGGAGCTATCCATGTTCATATCGTACTTCTACGCATGTGATCTCTTAAAGCTTAGTTCAATGCAATGTAAAGTTTGACATGAGAAAGTGTGTTAAGCCGACTTCAGGTGGTATTATAGGTTGCAACACAGTCATTCGTTGAGTTATAAAGCCAAGCTTGATCATTGGAGTTATCCATGTTCATATCATACTTCTACGCATGTGATCTCTTTTAGCTTAGTTCAGTGCCATGTTTAGTTTGGCATGAGAAAGTGTGCTAATCCGACTTCGGTTGGGTAATAGGTTGCAACACGGTCATTCTTCCCTTAATCTAGAAGCTATTCCGATTGGTTAACCCGCAATGAGCTTCATTCATTGAGTTATAAAGCCGAGCTTGATCATTGGAGCTATCCATGTTCATATCATACTTCTACACATATGATCTCTTTTGGCTTAGTTCAATGCAATGTTTAGTTTGACATGAGAAAGTGTGCACGTCCGACTTCGGGTGTTGTTATATGTTGCAGCACGGTCATTCTTCCCTTAATCTAGAAGCTATTTCGATTAGTGAACCCGTCATGAGCTACATTCCTTGAGTTATAAAGCCGAGCTTGATCCTTGGAGCTATCCATGTTCATATCATACTTCTACGCATGTGATCTCTTAAAGCTTAGTTCAATGCAATGTAAAGTTTGACATGAGAAAGTGTGCTAATCCGACTTCAGGTGGTGTTATAGGTTGCAACACAGTCATTCGTTGAGTTATAAAGCCAAGCTTGGTCATTGGAGTTATCCATGTTCATATTATACTTCTACGCATGTGATCTCTTTTAGCTTAGTTCAGTGCCATGTTTAGTTTGGCATGAGAAAGTGCGCCAATCCGACTTCGGGTGGTATAATAGGTTGCAACACGGTCATTCTTCCCTTAATTTAGATGCTATTCCGATTGGTGAACCCGCAATGAGCTACATTCGTTGAGTTAAAAAGCCGAGCTTGATCATTGGAGCTATCCATGTTCATATCATACTTCTACGCATGTGATCTCTTTTAGCTTAGTTCAATGCAATGTTTAGTTTGACATGAGAAAGTATGGTAATTTGACTTCGGGTAGTGTTATAGGTTGCAACACGGTCATTCTTCCCTTAATCTAGAAGCTAATCCTATTGGTGAACCCGTCATGAGCTACATTCCTTGAGTTATAAAGCCGAGCTTGATCCTTGGAGCTATCCATGTTCATATCATACTTCTACGCATGTGATCTCTTAAAGCTTAGTTCAATGCAATGTAAAGTTTGACATGAGAAAGTGTGCTAATCCGACTTCAGGTGGTGTTATAGGTTGCAACACAGTCATTCGTTGAGTTATAAAGCCAAGCTTGGTCATTGGAGTTATCCATGTTCATATTATACTTCTACGCATGTGATCTCTTTTAGCTTAGTTCAGTGCCATGTTTAGTTTGGCATGAGAAAGTGTGCCAATCCGACTTCGGGTGGTATAATAGGTTGCAACACGGTCATTCTTCCCTTAATTTAGAAGCTATTCCGATTGGTGAACCCGCAATGAGCTACATTCGTTGAGTTATAAAGCCGAACTTGATCATTGGAGCTATCCATGTTCATATCATACTTCTACGCATGTGATCTCTTAAAGCTTAGTTCAATGCAATGTAAAGTTTGACATGAGAAAGTTTGCTAATCCGACTTCAGGTGGTGTTATAAGTTGCAACACAGTCATTCGTTGAGTTATAAAGCCAAGCTTGATCATTGGAGGTATCCATGTTCATATCATACTTCTACGCATGTGATTTCTTAAAGCTTAGTTCAATGCAATGTAAAGTTTGACATGAGAAAGTGTGCTAATCCGACTTCAGGTGGTGTTATATGTTGCAACACAGTCATTCGTTGAGTTATAAAGCCGAGCTTGATCATTGGAGCTATCCATGTTCATATCATACTTCTACGCATGTGGTCTTTTAAAGCTTAGTTCAATGCAATGTAAAGTTTGACATGAGAAAGTGTGTTAATCCGACTTCAGGTGGTGTTATAGATTGCAACACAGTCATTCGTTGAGTTATAAAGCCAAACTTGATCATTGGAGCTATCCATGTTCATATCATACTTCTACGCATGTGATCTCTTTTAGCTTAGTTTAGTGCCATGTTTAGTTTGGCATGAGAAAGTGTGCTAATCCGACTTCGGTTGGGTAATAGGTTGCAACACGGTCATTCTTCCCTTAATCTAGAAGCTATTCCGATTGGTTAACCCGCAATGAGCTTCATTCATTGAGTTATAAAGCCGAGCTTGATTATTGGAGCTATCTATGTTCATATCATACTTCTACACATATGATCTCTTTTGGCTTAGTTCAATGCAATGTTTAGTTTGACATGAGAAAGTGTGCTCGTCCGACTTTGGGTGTTGTTATATGTTGCAGCACGGTCATTCTTCCCTTAATCTAGAAGCTATTTCGATTGGTGAACCCGTCATGAGCTACATTCCTTGAGTTATAAAGCCGAGCTTGATCCTTGGAGCTATCCATGTTAATATCATACTTCTACGCATGTGATCTCTTTTAGCTTAGTTTAGTGCCATGTTTAGTTTGGCATGAGAAAGTGCGCTAATCCGACTTCGGGTGGTGTAATAGGTTGCAGCACAGTCATTCTTCCCTTAATTTAGAAGCTATTCCGATTGGTGAACCCGCAATGAGCTACATTCGTTGAGTTATAAAGCCGAGCTTGATCATTGGAGCTATCCATGTTCATATCATACTTCTACGCATGTGATCTCTTAAAGCTTAGTTCAATGCAATGTAAAGTTTGACATGAGAAAGTGTGTTAATCCGACTTCAGGTGGTGTTATAGGTTGCAACACAGTCATTCGTTGAGTTATAAAGCCAAGCTTGATCATTGGAGTTATCCATGTTCATATCATACTTCTACGCATGTGATCTCTTTTAGCTTAGTTCAGTGCCATGTTTAGTTTGGCATGAGAAAGTGTGCTAATCCGACTTCGGTTGGGTAATAGGTTGCAACACAGTCATTCTTCCCTTAATCTAGAAGCTATTCCGATTGGTTAACCCGCAATGAGCTTCATTCATTGAGTTATAAAGCCGAGCTTGATTATTGGAGCTATCCATGTTCATATAATACTTCTACACATATGATCTCTTTTGGCTTAGTTCAATGCAATGTTTAGTTTGACATGAGAAAGTGTGCTCGTCCGACTTCGGGTGTTGTTATATGTTGCAGCACGGTCATTCTTCCCTTAATCTAGAAGCTATTTCGATTAGTGAACCCGTCATGAGCTACATTCCTTGAGTTATAAAGCCGAGCTTGATCCTTGGAGCTATCCATGTTCATATCATACTTCTACGCATGTGATCTCTTAAAGCTTAGTTCAATGCAATGTAAAGTTTGACATGAGAAAGTGTGCTAATCTGACTTCAGGTGGTGTTATAGGTTGCAACACAGTCATTCGTTGAGTTATAAAGCCAAGCTTGGTCATTGGAGTTATCCATGTTCATATTATACTTCTACGCATGTGATCTCTTTTAGCTTAGTTCAGTGCCATGTTTAGTTTGGCATGAGAAAGTGTGCCAATCCGACTTCGGGTGGTATAATAGGTTGCAACACGGTCATTCTTCCCTTAATTTAGAAGCTATTCCGATTGGTGAACCCGCAATGAGCTACATTCGTTGAGTTATAAAGCCGAACTTGATCATTGGAGCTATCCATGTTCATATCATACTTCTACGCATGTGATCTCTTAAAGCTTAGTTCAATGCAATGTAAAGTTTGACATGAGAAAGTTTGCTAATCCGACTTCAGGTGGTGTTATAGGTTGCAACACAGTCATTCGTTGAGTTATAAAGCCAAGCTTGATCATTGGAGGTATCCATGTTCATATCATACTTCTACACATGTGATCTCTTAAAGCTTAGTTCAATGCAATGTAAAGTTTGACATGAGAAAGTGTGCTAATCCGACTTCAGGTGGTGTTATATGTTGCAACACAGTCATTCGTTGAGTTATAAAGCCGAGCTTGATCATTGGAGCTATCCATGTTCATATCATACTTCTACGCATGTGGTCTTTTAAAGCTTAGTTCAATGCAATGTAAAGTTTGACATGAGAAAGTGTGTTAATCCGACTTCAGGTGGTGTTATAGATTGCAACACAGTCATTCGTTGAGTTATAAAGCCAAACTTGATTATTGGAGCTATCCATGTTCATATCATACTTCTACGCATGTGATCTCTTTTAGCTTAGTTTAGTGCCATGTTTAGTTTGGCATGAGAAAGTGTGCTAATCCGACTTCGGTTGGGTAATAGGTTGCAACACGGTCATTCTTCCCTTAATCTAGAAGCTATTCCGATTGGTTAACCCGCAATGAGCTTCATTCATTGAGTTATAAAGCCGAGCTTGATTATTGGAGCTATCTATGTTCATATCATACTTCTACACATATGATCTCTTTTGGCTTAGTTCAATGCAATGTTTAGTTTGACATGAGAAAGTGTGCTCGTCCGACATTGGGTGTTGTTATATGTTGCAGCACGGTCATTCTTCCCTTAATCTAGAAGCTATTTCGATTGGTGAACCCGTCATGAGCTACATTCCTTGAGTTATAAAGCCGAGCTTGATCCTTGGAGCTATCCATGTTAATATCATACTTCTACGCATGTGATCTCTTTTAGCTTAGTTTAGTGCCATGTTTAGTTTGGCATGAGAAAGTGCGCTAATCCGACTTCGGGTGGTGTAATAGGTTGCAGCACAGTCATTATTCCCTTAATTTAGAAGCTATTCCGATTGGTGAACCCGCAATGAGCTACATTCGTTGAGTTATAAAGCCGAGCTTGATCATTGGAGCTATCCATGTTCATATCATACTTCTACGCATGTGATCTCTTAAAGCTTAGTTCAATGCAATGTAAAGTTTGACATGAGAAAGTGTGTTAATCCGACTTCAGGTGGTGTTATAGGTTGCAACACAGTCATTCGTTGAGTTATAAAGCCAAGCTTGATCATTGGAGTTATCCATGTTCATATCATACTTCTACGCATGTGATCTCTTTTAGCTTAGTTCAGTGCCATGTTTAGTTTGGCATGAGAAAGTGTGCTAATCCGACTTCGGTTGGGTAATAGGTTGCAACACAGTCATTCTTCCCTTAATCTAGAAGCTATTCCGATTGGTTAACCCGCAATGAGCTTCATTCATTGAGTTATAAAGCCGAGCTTGATTATTGGAGCTATCCATGTTCATATCATACTTCTACACATATGATCTCTTTTGGCTTAGTTCAATGCAATGTTTAGTTTGACATAAGAAAGTGTGCTCGTCCGACTTCGGGTGTTGTTATATGTTGCAGCACGGTCATTCTTCCCTTAATCTAGAAGCTATTTCGATTAGTGAACCCGTCATGAGCTACATTCCTTGAGTTATAAAGCCGAGCTTGATCCTTGGAGCTATCCATGTTCATATCATACTTCTACGCATGTGATCTCTTAAAGCTTAGTTCAATGCAATGTAAAGTTTGACATGAGAAAGTGTGCTAATCTGACTTCAGGTGGTGTTATAGGTTGCAACACAGTCATTCGTTGAGTTATAAAGCCAAGCTTGGTCATTGGAGTTATCCATGTTCATATTATACTTCTACGCATGTGATCTCTTTTAGCTTAGTTCAGTGCCATGTTTAGTTTGGCATGAGAAAGTGTGCCAATCCGAATTCGGGTGGTATAATAGGTTGCAACACGGTCATTCTTCCCTTAATTTAGAAGCTATTCCGATTGGTGAACCCGCAATGAGCTACATTCGTTGAGTTATAAAGCCGAACTTGATCATTGGAGCTATCCATGTTCATATCATACTTCTACGCATGTGATCTCTTAAAGCTTAGTTCAATGCAATGTAAAGTTTGACATGAGAAAGTTTGCTAATCCGACTTCAGGTGGTGTTATAGGTTGCAACACAGTCATTCGTTGAGTTATAAAGCCAAGCTTGATCATTGGAGGTATCCATGTTCATATCATACTTCTACGCATGTGATCTCTTAAAGCTTAGTTCAATGCAATGTAAAGTTTGACATGAGAAAGTGTGCTAATCCGACTTCAGGTGGTGTTATAGGTTGCAACACAGTCATTCGTTGAGTTATAAAGCCGAGCTTGATCATTGGAGCTATCCATGTTCATATCATACTTCTACGCATGTGGTCTTTTAAAGCTTAGTTCAATGCAATGTAAAGTTTGACATGAGAAAGTGTGTTAATCCGACTTCAGGTGGTGTTATAGATTGCAACACAGTCATTCGTTGAGTTATAAAGCCAAACTTGATCATTGGAGCTATCCATGTTCATATCATACTTCTACGCATGTGATCTCTTTTAGCTTAGTTTAGTGCCATGTTTAGTTTGGCATGAGAAAGTGTGCTAATCCGACTTCGGTTGGGTAATAGGTTGCAACACGGTCATTCTTCCCTTAATCTAGAAGCTATTCCGATTGGTTAACCCGCAATGAGCTTCATTCATTGAGTTATAAAGCCGAGCTTGATTATTGGAGCTATCTATGTTCATATCATACTTCTACACATATGATCTCTTTTGGCTTAGTTCAATGCAATGTTTAGTTTGACATGAGAAAGTGTGCTCGTCCGACTTTGGGTGTTGTTATATGTTGCAGCACGGTCATTCTTCCCTTAATCTAGAAGCTATTTCGATTGGTGAACCCGTCATGAGCTACATTCCTTGAGTTATAAAGCCGAGCTTGATCCTTGGAGCTATCCATGTTAATATCATACTTCTACGCATGTGATCTCTTTTAGCTTAGTTTAGTGCCATGTTTAGTTTGGCATGAGAAAGTGCGCTAATCCGACTTCGGGTGGTGTAATAGGTTGCAGCACAGTCATTCTTCCCTTAATTTAGAAGCTATTCCGATTGGTGAACCCGCAATGAGCTACATTCGTTGAGTTATAAAGCCGAGCTTGATCATTGGAGCTATCCATGTTCATATCATACTTCTACGCATGTGATCTCTTAAAGCTTAGTTCAATGCAATGTAAAGTTTGACATGAGAAAGTGTGTTAATCCGACTTCAGGTGGTGTTATAGGTTGCAACACAGTCATTCGTTGAGTTATAAAGCCAAGCTTGATCATTGGAGTTATCCATGTTCATATCATACTTCTACGCATGTGATCTCTTTTAGCTTAGTTCAGTGCCATGTTTAGTTTGGCATGAGAAAGTGTGCTAATCCGACTTCGGTTGGGTAATAGGTTGCAACACAGTCATTCTTCCCTTAATCTAGAAGCTATTCCGATTGGTTAACCCGCAATGAGCTTCATTCATTGAGTTATAAAGCCGAGCTTGATTATTGGAGCTATCCATGTTCATATCATACTTCTACACATATGATCTCTTTTGGCTTAGTTCAATGCAATGTTTAGTTTGACATAAGAAAGTGTGCTCGTCCGACTTCGGGTGTTGTTATATGTTGCAGCACGGTCATTCTTCCCTTAATCTAGAAGCTATTTCGATTAGTGAACCCGTCATGAGCTACATTCCTTGAGTTATAAAGCCGAGCTTGATCCTTGGAGCTATCCATGTTAATATCATACTTCTACGCATGTGATCTCTTTTAGCTTAGTTTAGTGCCATGTTTAGTTTGGCATGAGAAAGTGCGCTAATCCGACTTCGGGTGGTATAATAGGTTGCAGCACAGTCATTCTTCCCTTAATTTAGAAGCTATTCCGATTGGTGAACCCGCAATGAGCTACATTCGTTGAGTTATAAAGCCGAGCTTGATCATTGGAGCTATCCATGTTCATATCATACTTCTACGCATGTGATCTCTTAAAGCTTAGTTCAATGCAATGTAAAGTTTGACATGAGAAAGTGTGTTAATCCGACTTCAGGTGGTGTTATAGGTTGCAACACAGTCATTCGTTGAGTTATAAAGCCAAGCTTGATCATTGGAGGTATCCATGTTCATATCATACTTCTACGCATGTGATCTCTTTTAGCTTAGTTCAGTGCCATGTTTAGTTTGGCATGAGAAAGTGTGCTAATCCGACTTCGGTTGGGTAATAGGTTGCAACTCAGTCATTCTTCCCTTAATCTAGAAGCTATTCCGATTGGTTAACCCGCAATGAGCTTCATTCATTGAGTTATAAAGCCGAGCTTGATTATTGGAGCTATCCATGTTCATATCATACTTCTACACATATGATCTCTTTTGGCTTAGTTCAATGCAATGTTTAGTTTGACATGAGAAAGTGTGCTCGTCCGACTTCGGGTGTAGTTATATGTTGCAGCACGGTCATTCTTCCCTTAATCTAGAAGCTATTTCGATTAGTGAACCCGTCATGAGCTACATTCCTTGAGTTATAAAGCCGAGCTTGATCCTTGGAGCTATCCATGTTCATATCATACTTCTACGCATGTGATCTCTTAAAGCTTAGTTCAATGCAATGTAAAGTTTGACATGAGAAAGTGTGCTAATCCGACTTCAGGTGGTGTTATAGGTTGCAACACAGTCATTCGTTGAGTTATAAAGCCAAGCTTGGTCATTGGAGTTATCCATGTTCATATTATACTTCTACGCATGTGATCTCTTTTAGCTTAGTTCAGTGCCATGTTTAGTTTGGCATGAGAAAGTGTGCCAATCCGACTTCGGGTGGTATAATAGGTTGCAATACGGTCATTCTTCCCTTAATTTAGAAGCTATTCCGATTGGTGAACCCGCAATGAGCTACATTCGTTGAGTTATAAAGCCGAACTTGATCATTGGAGCTATCCATGTTCATATCATACTTCTACGCATGTGATCTCTTAAAGCTTAGTTCAATGCAATGTAAAGTTTGACATGAGAAAGTTTGCTAATCCGACTTCAGGTGGTGTTATAGGTTGCAACACAGTCATTCGTTGAGTTATAAAGCCAAGCTTGATCATTGGAGGTATCCATGTTCATATCATACTTCTACGCATGTGATCTCTTAAAGCTTAGTTCAATGCAATGTAAAGTTTGACATGAGAAAGTGTGCTAATCCGACTTCAGGTGGTGTTATAGGTTGCAACACAGTCATTCGTTGAGTTATAAAGCCGAGCTTGATCATTGGAGCTATCCATGTTCATATCATACTTCTACGCATGTGATCTTTTAAAGCTTAGTTCAATGCAATGTAAAGTTTGACATGAGAAAGTGTGTTAATCCGACTTCAGGTGGTGTTATAGGTTGCAACACAGTCATTCGTTGAGTTATAAAGCCAAACTTGATCATTGGAGCTATCCATGTTCATATCATACTTCTACGCATGTGATCTCTTTTAGCTTAGTTTAGTGCCATGTTTAGTTTGGCATGAGAAAGTGTGCTAATCCGACTTCGGTTGGGTAATAGGTTGCAACACGGTCATTCTTCCCTTAATCTAGAAGCTATTCCGATTGGTTAACCCGCAATGAGCTTCATTCATTGAGTTATAAAGCCGAGCTTGATTATTGGAGCTATCTATGTTCATATCATACTTCTACACATATGATCTCTTTTGGCTTAGTTCAATGCAATGTTTAGTTTGACATGAGAAAGTATGCTCGTCCGACTTTGGGTGTTGTTATATGTTGCAGCACGGTCATTCTTCCCTTAATCTAGAAGCTATTTCGATTGGTGAACCCGTCATGAGCTACATTCCTTGAGTTATAAAGCCGAGCTTGATCCTTGGAGCTATCCATGTTAATATCATACTTCTACGCATGTGATCTCTTTTAGCTTAGTTTAGTGCCATGTTTAGTTTGGCATGAGAAAGTGCGCTAATCCGACTTCGGGTGGTGTAATAGGTTGCAGCACAGTCATTCTTCCCTTAATTTAGAAGCTATTCCGATTGGTGAACCCGCAATGAGCTACATTCGTTGAGTTATAAAGCCGAGCTTGATCATTGGAGCTATCCATGTTCATATCATACTTCTACGCATGTGATCTCTTAAAGCTTAGTTCAATGCAATGTAAAGTTTGACATGAGAAAGTGTGTTAATCCGACTTCAGGTGGTGTTATAGGTTGCAACACAGTCATTCGTTGAGTTATAAAGCCAAGCTTGATCATTGGAGTTATCCATGTTCATATCATACTTCTACGCATGTGATATCTTTTAGCTTAGTTCAGTGCCATGTTTAGTTTGGCATGAGAAAGTGTGCTAATCCGACTTCGGTTGGGTAATAGGTTGCAACACGGTCATTCTTCCCTTAATCTAGAAGCTATTCCGATTGGTTAACCTGCAATGAGCTTCATTCATTGAGTTATAAAGCCGAGCTTGATCATTGGAGCTATCCATGTTCATATCATACTTCTACACATATGATCTCTTTTGGCTTAGTTCAATGCAATGTTTAGTTTGACATGAGAAAGTGTGCTCGTCCGACTTCGGGTGTTGTTATATGTTGCAGCACGGTCATTCTTCCCTTAATCTAGAAGCTATTTCGATTAGTGAACCCGTCATGAGCTACATTCCTTGAGTTATAAAGCCGAGCTTGATCCTTGGAGCTATCCATGTTCATATCATACTTCTACGCATGTGATCTCTTAAAGCTTAGTTCAATGCAATGTAAAGTTTGACATGAGAAAGTTTGCTAATCCGACTTCAGGTGGTGTTATAGGTTGCAACACAGTCATTCGTTGAGTTATAAAGCCAAGCTTGATCATTGGAGGTATCCATGTTCATATCATACTTCTACGCATGTGATCTCTTAAAGCTTATTTCAATGCAATGTAAAGTTTGACATGAGAAAGTGTGCTAATCCGACTTCAGGTGGTGTTATAGGTTGCAACACAGTCATTCGTTGAGTTATAAAGCCGAGCTTGATCATTGGAGCTATCCATGTTCATATCATACTTCTACGCATGTGATCTTTTAAAGCTTAGTTCAATGCAATGTAAAGTTTGACATGAGAAAGTGTGTTAATCCGACTTCAGGTGGTGTTATAGGTTGCAACACAGTCATTCGTTGAGTTATAAAGCCAAACTTGATCATTGGAGCTATCCATGTTCATATCATACTTCTACGCATGTGATCTCTTTTAGCTTAGTTTAGTGCCATGTTTAGTTTGGCATGAGAAAGTTTGCTAATCCGAATTCGGTTGGGTAATAGGTTGCAACACGGTCATTCTTCCCTTAATCTAGAAGCTATTCCGATTGGTTAACCCGCAATGAGCTTCATTCATTGAGTTATAAAGCCGAGCTTGATTATTGGAGCTATCTATGTTCATATCATACTTCTACACATATGATCTCTTTTGGCTTAGTTCAATGCAATGTTT
This sequence comes from Lepidium didymum, assembly GCA_963920545.1. Taxonomy (NCBI): domain Eukaryota; kingdom Viridiplantae; phylum Streptophyta; class Magnoliopsida; order Brassicales; family Brassicaceae; genus Lepidium; species Lepidium didymum. The sequence goes on along the minus strand of OY986993.1, from coordinate 10,062,247 downwards.
AGTTTGACATAAGAAAGTATGCTCGTCCGACTTTGGGTGTTGTTATATGTTGCAGCACGGTCATTCTTCCCTTAATCTAGAAGCTATTTCGATTGGTGAACCCGTCATGAGCTACATTCCTTGAGTTATAAAGCCGAGCTTGATCCTTGGAGCTATCCATGTTAATATCATACTTCTACGCATGTGATCTCTTTTAACTTAGTTTAGTGCCATGTTTAGTTTGGCATGAGAAAGTGCGCTAATCCGACTTCGGGTGGTGTAATAGGTTGCAGCACAGTCATTCTTCCCTTAATTTAGAAGCTATTCCGATTGGTGAACCCGCAATGAGCTACATTCGTTGAGTTATAAAGCCGAGCTTGATCATTGGAGCTATCCATGTTCATATCATACTTCTACGCATGTGATCTCTTAAAGCTTAGTTCAATGCAATGTAAAGTTTGACATGAGAAAGTGTGTTAATCCGACTTCAGGTGGTGTTATAGGTTGCAACACAGTCATTCGTTGAGTTATAAAGCCAAGCTTGATCATTGGAGTTATCCATGTTCATATCATACTTCTACGCATGTGATATCTTTTAGCTTAGTTCAGTGCCATGTTTAGTTTGGCATGAGAAAGTGTGCTAATCCGACTTCGGTTGGGTAATAGGTTGCAACACGGTCATTCTTCCCTTAATCTAGAAGCTATTCCGATTGGTTAACCTGCAATGAGCTTCATTCATTGAGTTATAAAGCCGAGCTTGATCATTGGAGCTATCCATGTTCATATCATACTTCTACACATATGATCTCTTTTGGCTTAGTTCAATGCAATGTTTAGTTTGACATGAGAAAGTGTGCTCGTCCGACTTCGGGTGTTGTTATATGTTGCAGCATGGTCATTCTTCCCTTAATCTAGAAGCTATTTCGATTAGTGAACCCGTCATGAGCTACATTCCTTGAGTTATAAAGCCGAGCTTGATCCTTGGAGCTATCCATGTTCATATCATACTTCTACGCATGTGATCTCTTAAAGCTTAGTTCAATGCAATGTAAAGTTTGACATGAGAAAGTGTGCTAATCCGACTTCAGGTGGTGTTATAGGTTGCAACACAGTTATTCGTTGAGTTATAAAGCCAAGCTTGGTCATTGGAGTTATCCATGTTCATATTATACTTCTACGCATGTGATCTCTTTTAGCTTAGTTCAATGCCATGTTTAGTTTGGCATGAGAAAGTGTGCCAATCCGACTTCGGGTGGTATAATAGGTTGCTACACGGTCATTCTTCCCTTAATTTAGAAGCTATTCCGATTGGTGAACCCGCAATGAGCTACATTCGTTGAGTTATAAAGCCGAACTTGATCATTGGAGCTATCCATGTTCATATCATACTTCTACGCATGTGATCTCTTAAAGCTTAGTTCAATGCAATGTAAAGTTTAACATGAGAAAGTGTGCTAATCCGACTTCAGGTGGTGTTATAGGTTGCAACACAGCCATTCGTGGAGTTATAAAGCCAAGCTTGATCATTGGAGCTATCCATGTTCATATCATACTTCTACACATGTGATCTCTTTTAGCTTAGTTCAGTGCCATGTTTAGTTTGGCATGAGAAAGTGTGCTAATCCGACTTCGGGTGGTGTAATAGGTTGCAAAACGGTCATTCGTCCCTTAATTTAGAAGCTATTCCGATTGATAAACCCTCAATGAGCTACATTCGTTGAGTTATAAAGCCGAGATTGATCATTGGAGCTATCCATGTTCATATCATACTTCTACGCATGTGATCTCTTAAAGCTTAGTTCAATGCAATGTAAAGTTTTACATAAGAAAGTGTGTTAATCCGACTTTAGGTGGTGTTATAGGTTGCAACACAGTCATTCGTTGAGTTATAAAGCTAAACTTGATCATTGGAGCTATCCATGTTCATATCATACTTCTACGCATGTGATCTATTTTAGCTTAGTTCAGTGCCATGTTTAGTTTGGCATGAGAAAGTGTGCTAATCCGACTTCGAGTGGTGTAATAGGTTGCAAAACGGTCATTCGTCCCTTAATTTAGAAGCTATTCCGATTGGTAAACCCGCAATGAGCTACATTCGTTGAGTTATAAAGCCGAGCTTGTTCATTGGAGCTATCCATGTTCATATCATACTTCTACGCATGTGATCTCTTTTAGCTTAGTTCAATGCAATGTTTAGTTTGACATGAGAAAGTGTGGTAATTTGACTTCGGGTAGTGTTATAGGTTGCAACACGGTCATTCTTCCATTAATCTAGAAGCTATCTGATTGGTGTACCCGTCCTGAGCTATAATCGTTGAGTTAAAAAGCCGAGCTTGATCATTGGAGCTATCCATGTTCATATCATACTTCTACGCATGTGATCTCTTTTAGCTTAGTTCAATGAATTGTAAGGTTAGTTTGACATGAAAAAGTGTGCTAATCCGACTTCAGGTGGTGTTATAGGTTGCAACACAGTCATTCGTTGAGTTATAAAGCCAAGCTTGATCATTGGAGCTATCCATGTTCATATCATACTTCTACGCATGTGATCTCTTTTAGCTTAGTTTAGTGCCATGTTTAGTTTGGCATGAGAAAGTGCGCTAATCCGACTTCGGGTGGTGTAATAGGTTGCAGCACAGTCATACTTCCCTTAATTTAGAAGCTATTCCGATTGGTGAACCCGCAATGAGCTACATTCGTTGAGTTATAAAGCCGAGCTTGATCATTGGAGCTATCCATGTTCATATCATACTTCTACGTATATGAACTCTTTTGGCTTAGTTCAATGCAATGTTTAGTTTGGCATGAGAAAGTGTGCTAATCCGACTTCGGGTGGTGTAATAGGTTGCAGCACAGTTATTCTTCCCTTAAATTAGAAGCTATTCCAATTAGTTAACCCGCAATGAGCTACATTCGTTGAGTTATAAAGCCGAGCTTGATCATTGGAGCTATCCATGTTCATATCATACTTCTACGCATGTGATCTCTTAAAGCTTAGTTCAATGCAATGTAAAGTTTGACATGAGAAAGTGTGCTAATCCGACTTCAGGTGGTGTTATAGGTTGCAACACAATCATTCGTTGAGTTATAAAGCCAAGCTTGATCATTGGAGTTATCCATGTTCATATTATACTTCTACGCATGTGATCTCTTTTAGCTTAGTTCAGTGCCATGTTTAGTTTGGCATGAGAAAGTGTGCCAATCCGACTTCGGGTGGTATAATAGGTTGCAACACGGTCATTCTTCCCTTAATTTAGAAGCTATTCCAATTGGTGAACCCGGAATGAGCTACATTCGTTGAGTTATAAAGCCGAACTTGATCATTGGAGCTATCCATGTTCATATCATACTTCTACGCATGTGATCTCTTAAAGCTTAGTTCAATGCAATGTAAAGTTTGACATGAGAAAGTTTGCTAATCCGACTTCAGGTGGTGTTATAGGTTGCAACACAGTCATTCGTTGAGTTATAAAGCCAAGCTTGATCATTGGAGGTATCCATGTTCATATCATACTTCTACGCATGTGATCTCTTAAAGCTTAGTTCAATGCAATGTAAAGTTTGACATGAGAAAGTGTGCTAATCCGACTTCAGGTGGTGTTATAGGTTGCAACACAGTCATTCTTTGAGTTATAAAGCCGAGCTTGATCATTGGAGCTATCCATGTTCATATCATACTTCTACGCATGTGATCTTTGAAAGCTTAGTTCAATGCAATGTAAAGTTTGACATGAGAAAGTGTGTTAATCCGACTTCAGGTGGTGTTATAGGTTGCAACACAGTCATTCGTTGAGTTATAAAGCCAAACTTGATCATTGGAGCTATCCATGTTCATATCATACTTCTACGCATGTGATCTCTTTTAGCTTAGTTTAGTGCCATGTTTAGTTTGGCATGAGAAAGTGTGCTAATCCGACTTCGGTTGGGTAATAGGTTGCAACACGGTCATTCTTCCCTTAATCTAGAAGCTATTCCGATTGGTTAACCCGCAATGAGCTTCATTCATTGAGTTATAAAGCCGAGCTTGATTATTGGAGCTATCTATGTTCATATCATACTTCTACACATATGATCTCTTTTGGCTTAGTTCAATGCAATGTTTAGTTTGACATGAGAAAGTGTGCTCGTCCGACTTTGGGTGTTGTTATATGTTGCAGCACGGTCATTCTTCCCTTAATCTAGAAGCTATTTCGATTGGTGAACCCGTCATGAGCTACATTCCTTGAGTTATAAAGCCGAGCTTGATCCTTGGAGCTATCCATGTTAATATCATACTTCTACGCATGTGATCTCTTTTAGCTTAGTTTAGTGCCATGTTTAGTTTGGCATGAGAAAGTGCGCTAATCCGACTTCGGGTGGTGTAATAGGTTGCAGCACAGTCATTCTTCCCTTAATTTAGAAGCTATTCCGATTGGTGAACCCGCAATGAGCTACATTCGTTGAGTTATAAAGCCGAGCTTGATCATTGGAGCTATCCATGTTCATATCATACTTCTACGCATGTGATCTCTTAAAGCTTAGTTCAATGCAATGTAAAGTTTGACATGAGAAAGTGTGTTAATCCGACTTCAGGTGGTGTTATAGGTTGCAACACAGTCATTCGTTGAGTTATAAAGCCAAGCTTGATCATTGGAGTTATCCATGTTCATATCATACTTCTACGCATGTGATATCTTTTAGCTTAGTTCAGTGCCATGTTTAGTTTGGCATGAGAAAGTGTGCTAATCCGACTTCGGTTGGGTAATAGGTTGCAACACGGTCATTCTTCCCTTAATCTAGAAGCTATTCCGATTGGTTAACCCGCAATGAGCTTCATTCATTGAGTTATAAAGCCGAGCTTGATCATTGGAGCTATCCATGTTCATATCATACTTCTACACATATGATCTATTTTGGCTTAGTTCAATGCAATGTTTAGTTTGACATGAGAAAGTGTGCTCGTCCGACTTCGGGTGTTGTTATATGTTGCAGCACAGTCATTCTTCCCTTAGTTTAGAAGCTATTCCGATTGGTTAACCCGCAATGAGCTTCATTCATTGAGTTATAAAGCCGAGCTTGATCATTGGAGCTATCCATGTTCATATCATACTTCTACGTATATGAACTCTTTTGGCTTAGTTCAATGCAATGTTTAGTTTGGCATGAGAAAGTGTGCTAATCCGACTTCGGGTGGTGTAATAGGTTGCAGCACAGTTATTCTTCCCTTAAATTAGAAGCTATTCCAATTAGTTAACCCGCAATGAGCTACATTCGTTGAGTTATAAAGCCGAGCTTGATCATTGGAGCTATGCATGTTCATATCATACTTCTACGCATGTGATCTCTTAAAGCTTAGTTCAATGCAATGTAAAGTTTGACATGAGAAAGTGTGCTAATCCGACTTCAGGTGGTGTTATAGGTTGCAACACAATCATTCGTTGAGTTATAAAGCCAAGCTTGATCATTGGAGTTATCCATGTTCATATTATACTTCTACGCATGTGATCTCTTTTAGCTTAGTTCAGTGCCATGTTTAGTTTGGCATGAGAAAGTGTGCCAATCCGACTTCGGGTGGTATAATAGGTTGCAACACGGTCATTCTTCCCTTAATTTAGAAGCTATTCCGATTGGTGAACCCGCAATGACCTACATTCGTTGAGTTATAAAGCCGAACTTGATCATTGGAGCTATCCATGTTCATATCATACTTCTACGCATGTGATCTCTTAAAGCTTAGTTCAATGCAATGTAAAGTTTGACATGAGAAAGTTTGCTAATCCGACTTCAGGTGGTGTTATAGGTTGCAACACAGTCATTCGTTGAGTTATAAAGCCAAGCTTGATCATTGGAGGTATCCATGTTCATATCATACTTCTACGCATGTGATCTCTTAAAGCTTAGTTCAATGCAATGTAAAGTTTGACATGAGAAAGTGTGCTAATCCGACTTCAGGTGGTGTTATAGGTTGCAACACAGTCATTCGTTGAGTTATAAAGCCGAGCTTGATCATTGGAGCTATCCATGTTCATATCATACTTCTACGCATGTGATCTTTTAAAGCTTAGTTCAATGCAATGTAAAGTTTGACATGAGAAAGTGTGTTAATCCGACTTCAGGTGGTGTTATAGGTTGCAACACAGTCATTCGTTGAGTTATAAAGCCAAACTTGATCATTGGAGCTATCCATGTTCATATCATACTTCTACGCATGTGATCTCTTTTAGCTTAGTTTAGTGCCATGTTTAGTTTGGCATGAGAAAGTGTGCTAATCCGACTTCGGTTGGGTAATAGGTTGCAACACGGTCATTCTTCCCTTAATCTAGAAGCTATTCCGATTGGTTAACCCGCAATGAGCTTCATTCATTGAGTTATAAAGCCGAGCTTGATTATTGGAGCTATCTATGTTCATATCATACTTCTACACATATGATCTCTTTTGGCTTAGTTCAATGCAATGTTTAGTTTGACATGAGAAAGTGTGCTCGTCCGACTTTGGGTGTTGTTATATGTTGCAGCACGGTCATTCTTCCCTTAATCTAGAAGCTATTTCGATTGGTGAACCCGTCATGAGCTACATTCCTTGAGTTATAAAGCCGAGCTTGATCCTTGGAGCTATCCATGTTAATATCATACTTCTACGCATGTGATCTCTTTTAGCTTAGTTTAGTGCCATGTTTAGTTTGGCATGAGAAAGTGCGCTAATCCGACTTCGGGTGGTGTAATAGGTTGCAGCACAGTCATTCTTCCCTTAATTTAGAAGCTATTCCGATTGGTGAACCCGCAATGAGCTACATTCGTTGAGTTATAAAGCCGAGCTTGATCATTGGAGCTATCCATGTTCATATCATACTTCTACGCATGTGATCTCTTAAAGCTTAGTTCAATGCAATGTAAAGTTTGACATGAGAAAGTGTGTTAATCCGACTTCAGGTGGTGTTATAGGTTGCAACACAGTCATTCGTTGAGTTATAAAGCCAAGCTTGATCATTGGAGTTATCCATGTTCATATCATACTTCTACGCATGTGATATCTTTTAGCTTAGTTCAGTGCCATGTTTAGTTTGGCATGAGAAAGTGTGCTAATCCGACTTCGGTTGGGTAATAGGTTGCAACACGGTCATTCTTCCCTTAATCTAGAAGCTATTCCGATTGGTTAACCCGCAATGAGCTTCATTCATTGAGTTATAAAGCCGAGCTTGATCATTGGAGCTATCCATGTTCATATCATACTTCTACACATATGATCTATTTTGGCTTAGTTCAATGCAATGTTTAGTTTGACATGAGAAAGTGTGCTCGTCCGACTTCGGGTGTTGTTATATGTTGCAGCACAGTCATTCTTCCCTTAATTTAGAAGCTATTCCGATTGGTTAACCCGCAATGAGCTACATTCGTTGAGTTATAAAGCCGAGCTTGATCATTGGAGCTATCCATGTTCATATCATACTTCTACGCATGTGATCTCTTAAAGCTTAGTTCAATGGAATGTAAAGTTTGACATGAGAAAGTGTGTTAATCCGACTTTAGGTGGTGTTATATGTTGCAACACAGTCATTCGTTGAGTTATAAAGCCAAACTTGATCATTGGAGCTATCGATGTTCATATCATACTTCTACGCATGTGATCTCTTTTAGCTTAGTTCAATGCAATGTTTAGTTTGACATGAGAACGTGTACTCATTCGACTTCGTGTGGTGTAATAGGTTACACCACGTACATTCTTCCCTTAATCAAGAAGCTATTCCGATTGGTAAACCCGCAATGAGCTACATTCGTTGAGTTATAAAGCCAAGCTTGATCATTGGAGCTATCCATGTTCATATCATACTTCTACGCATGTGATCTCTTAAAGCTTAGTTCAATGCAATGTAAAGTTTAACATGAGAAAGTGTGCTAATCCGACTTCAGGTGGTGTTATAGGTTGCAACACAGTCATTCGTGGAGTTATAAAGCCAAGCTTGATCATTGGAGCTATCCATGTTCATATCATACTTCTACGCATGTGATCTCTTTTAGCTTAGTTCAGTGCCATGTTTAGTTTGGCATGAGAAAGTGTGCTAATCCGACTTTAGGTGGTGTTATAGGTTGCAACACAGTCATTCGTTGAGTTATAAAGCCAAACTTGATCATTTGAGCTATCCATGTTCATATCATACTTCTACGCATGTGATCTCTTTTAGCTTAGTTCAGTGCCATGTTTAGTTTGGCATGAGAAAGTGTGCTAATCCGACTTCGGGTGGTGTAATAGGTTGCAAAACGGTCATTCGTCCCTTAATTTAGAAGCTATTCCGATTGATAAACCCTCAATGAGCTACATTCGTTGAGTTATAAAGCCGAGCTTGATCATTGGAGCTATCCATGTTCATATCATACTTCTACGCATGTGATCTCTTAAAGCTTAGTTCAATGCAATGTAAAGTTTGACATAAGAAAGTGTGTTAATCCGACTTTAGGTGGTGTTATAGGTTGCAACACAGTCATTCATTGAGTTATAAAGCTAAACTTGATCATTGGAGCTATCCATGTTCATATCATACTTCTACGCATGTGATCTATTTTAGCTTAGTTCAGTGCCATGTTTAGTTTGGCATGAGAAAGTGTGCTAATCCGACTTCGGCTGGTGTAATAGGTTGCAAAACGGTCATTCGTCCCTTAATTTAGAAGCTATTCCGATTGGTAAACCCGCAATGAGCTACATTCGTTGAGTTATAAAGCCGAGCTTGTTCATTGGAGCTATCCATGTTCATATCATACTTCTACGCATGTGATCTCTTTTAGCTTAGTTCAATGCAATGTTTAGTTTGACATGAGAAAGTGTGGTAATTTGACTTCGGGTAGTGTTATAGGTTGCAACACGGTCATTCTTCCATTAATCTAGAAGCTATCTGATTGGTGTACCCGTCCTGAGCTATATTCGTTGAGTTATAAAGCCGAGCTTGATCATTGGAGCTATCCATGTTCATATCATACTTCTACGTATGTGATCTCTTTTAGCTTAGTTCAATGAATTGTAAGGTTAGTTTGACATGAAAAAGTGTGCTAATCCGACTTCAGGTGGTGTTATAGGTTGCAACACAGTCATTCGTTGAGTTATAAAGCCAAGCTTGATCATTGGAGCTATCCATGTTCATATCATACTTCTACGCATGTGATCTCTTTTTGGTTAGTTTAGTGCCATGTTTAGTTTGACATGAGAAAGTGTGCTAATCCGACTTCGGGTGGTGTAATAGGTTGCAGCACAGTCATTCTTCCCTTAATCCAGAAGCTATTCCGATTGGTTAACCCGCAATGAGCTACATTCCTTGAGTTATAAAGCCGAGCTTGATCATTGGAGCTATCCATGTTCATATCATACTTCTACGTATATGATCTCTTTTGGCTTAGTTCAATGTAATGTTTAGTTTGGCATGAGAAAGTGTGCTATTCCGACTTCGGGTGGTGTAATAGGTTGCAGCACAGTCATTCTTCCCTTAATTTAGAAGCTATTCCGATTGGTTAACCCGCAATGAGCTACATTCGTTGAGTTATAAAGCCGAGCTTGATCATTGGAGCTATCCATGTTCATATCATACTTCTACGCATGTGATCTCTTAAAGCTTAGTTCAATGCAATGTAAAGTTTGACATGAGAAAGTGTGCTAATCCGACTTCAGGTGGTGTTATAGGTTGCAACACAGTCATTCGTTGAGTTATAAAGCCAAACTTGATCATTTGAGCTATCCATGTTCATATTATACTTCTACGCATGTGATCTCTTTTAGCTTAGTTTAGTGCCATGTTTAGTTTGGCATGAGAAAGTGTGCTAATCCGACTTCGGGTGGTGTAATAGGTTGCAACACGGTCATTCTTCCCTTAATCTAGAAACTATTCCGATTGGTTAACCCGCAATGAGCTACATTCATTGAGTTATAAAGCCGAGCTTGATCATTGGAGCTATCCATATTCATATCATACTTCTACGCATATGATCTCTTTTGGCTTAGTTCAATGTAATGTTTAGTTTGACATGAGAAAGTGTGCTCATCCGACTTCGAGTGTTGTTATATGTTGCAGCACGGTCATTCTTCCCTTAATCTATAAGCTATTTTGATTGGTGAACCCGTCATGAGCTACATTCGTTGAGTTATAAAGCCGAGCTTGATCCTTGGAGCTATCCATGTTCATATCATACCTCTACCCATGTGATCTCTTAAAGCTTAGTTCAATGCAATGTAAAGTTTGACATGAGAAAGTGTGCTAATCCGACTTCAGGTGGTGTTATAGGTTGCAACACAGTCATTCGTTGAGTTATAAAGCCAAGCTTGAACATTGGAGTTATCCATGTTCATATTATACTTCTACGCATGTGATCTCTTTTAGCTTAGTTTAGTGCCATGTTTAGTTTGGCATGAGAAAGTGTGCCAATCCGACTTTAGGTGGTGTTATAGGTTGCAACACAGTCATTCGTTGAGTTATAAAGCCAAACTTGATCATTTGAGCTATCCATGTTCATATCATACTTCTACGCATGTGATCTCTTTTAGCTTAGTTTAGTGCCATGTTTAGTTTGGCATGAGAAAGTGTGCTAATCCGACTTCGGGTGGTGTAATAGGTTGCAACACGGTCATTCTTCCCTTAATCTAGAAACTATTCCGATTGGTTAACCCGCAATGAGCTACATTCATTGAGTTATAAAGCCGAGCTTGATCATTGGAGCTATCCATATTCATATCATACTTCTACGCATATGATCTCTTTTGGCTTAGTTCAATGTAATGTTTAGTTTGACATGAGAAAGTGTGCTCATCCGACTTCGAGTGTTGTTATATGTTGCAGCACGGTCATTCTTCCCTTAATCTATAAGCTATTTTGATTGGTGAACCCGTCATGAGCTACATTCGTTGAGTTATAAAGCCGAGCTTGATCCTTGGAGCTATCCATGTTCATATCATACCTCTACCCATGTGATCTCTTAAAGCTTAGTTCAATGCAATGTAAAGTTTGACATGAGAAAGTGTGCTAATCCGACTTCAGGTGGTGTTATAGGTTGCAACACAGTCATTCGTTGAGTTATAAAGCCAAGCTTGAACATTGGAGTTATCCATGTTCATATTATACTTCTACGCATGTGATCTCTTTTAGCTTAGTTTAGTGCCATGTTTAGTTTGGCATGAGAAAGTGTGCCAATCCGACTTCAGGTGGTATAATAGGTTGCAACACGGTCATTCTTCCCTTAATTTAGAAGCTATTCCGATTGGTGAACCCGCAATGAGCTACATTTGTTGAGTTATAAAGCCGAACTTGATCATTGGAGCTATCCATGTTCATATCATACTTCTACGCATGTGATCTCTTAAAGCTTAGTTCAATGCAATGTAAAGTTTGACATGAGAAAGTGTGCTAATCCGACTTCAGGTGGTGTTATAGGTTGCAACACAGTCATTCGTTGAGTTATAAAGCCAAGCTTGATCATTGGAGCTATCCATGTTCATATCATACTTCTACGCATGTGATCTCTTTTTGGTTAGTTTAGTGCCATGTTTAGTTTGACATGAGAAAGTGTGCTAATCCGACTTCGGGTGGTGTAATAGGTTGCAGCACAGTCATTCTTCCCTTAATCCAGAAGCTATTCCGATTGGTTAACCCGCAATGAGCTATATTCCTTGAGTTATAAAGCCGAGCTTGATCATTGGAGCTATCCATGTTCATATCATACTTCTACGCATGTGATCTCTTAAAGCTTAGTTCAATGGAATGTAAAGTTTGACATGAGAAAGTGTGCTAATCCGACTTTAGGTGGTGGTATATGTTGCAACACAGTCATTCGTTGAGTTATAAAGCCAAACTTGATCATTGGAGCTATCGATGTTCATATCATACTTCTACGCATGTGATCTCTTTTAGCTTAGTTCAATGCAATGTTTAGTTTGACATGAGAACGTGTACTCATCCGACTTCGTGTGGTGTAATAGGTTACACCACGTACATTCTTCCCTTAATCAAGAAGCTATTCCGATTGGTAAACCCGCAATGAGCTACATTCATTGAGTAATAAAGCCAAGCTTGATCATTGGAGCTATCCATGTTCATATCATACTTCTACGTATATGATCTCTTTTGGCTTAGTTCAATGTAATGTTTAGTTTGGCATGAGAAAGTGTGCTATTCCGACTTCGGGTGGTGTAATAAGTTGCAGCACAGTCATTCTTCCCTTAATTTAGAAGCTATTCCGATTGGTTAACCCGCAATGAGCTACATTCGTTGAGTTATAAAGCCGAGCTTGATCATTGGAGCTATCCATGTTCATATCATACTTCTACGCATGTGATCTCTTAAAGCTTAGTTCAATGGAATGTAAAGTTTGACATGAGAAAGTGTGTTAATCCGACTTTAGGTGGTGGTATATGTTGCAACACAGTCATTCGTTGAGTTATAAAGCCAAACTTGATCATTGGAGCTATCGATGTTCATATCATACTTCTACGCATGTGATCTCTTTTAGCTTAGTTCAATGCAATGTTTAGTTTGACATGAGAACGTGTACTCATCCGACTTCGTGTGGTGTAATAGGTTACACCACGTACATTCTTCCCTTAATCAAGAAGCTATTCCGATTGGTTAACCCGGAATGAGCTACATTCATTGAGTAATAAAGCCGAGCTTGATCATTGGAGCTATCCATGTTCATATCATACTTCTACGCATGTGATCTCTTAAAGCTTAGTTCAATGGAATGTAAAGTTTGACATGAGAAAGTGTGCTAATCCGACTTTAGGTGGTGGTATATGTTGCAACACAGTCATTCGTTGAGTTATAAAGCCAAACTTGATCATTGGAGCTATCGATGTTCATATCATACTTCTACGCATGTGATCTCTTTTAGCTTAGTTCAATGCAATGTTTAGTTTGACATGAGAAAGTGTGCTAATCCGACTTCGGGTGGTGTAATAGGTTGCAGCACAGTCATTCTTCCCTTAATCCAGAAGCTATTCCGATTGGTTAACCCGGAATGAGCTATATTCCTTGAGTTATAAAGCCGAGCTTGATCATTGGAGCTATCCATGTTCATATCATACTTCTACGTATATGATCTCTTTTGGCTTAGTTCAATGTAATGTTTAGTTTGGCATGAGAAAGTGTGCTATTCCGACTTCGGGTGGTGTAATAGGTTGCAGCACAGTCATTCTTCCCTTAATTTAGAAGCTATTCCGATTGGTTAACCCGCAATGAGCTACATTCGTTGAGTTATAAAGCCGAGCTTGATCATTGGAGCTATCCATGTTCATATCATACTTCTACGCATGTGATCTCTTAAAGCTTAGTTCAATGGAATGTAAAGTTTGACATGAGAAAGTGTGTTAATCCGACTTTAGGTGGTGTTATATGTTGCAACACAGTCATTCGTTGAGTTATAAAGCCAAACTTGATCATTGGAGCTATCGATGTTCATATCATACTTCTACGCATGTGATCTCTTTTAGCTTAGTTCAATGCAATGTTTAGTTTGACATGAGAACGTGTACTCATCCGACTTCGTGTGGTGTAATAGGTTACACCACGTACATTCTTCCCTTAATCAAGAAGCTATTCCGATTGGTAAACCCGCAATGAGCTACATTCATTGAGTAATAAAGCCGAGCTTGATCATTGGACCTATCCATGTTCATATCATACTTCTACGTATATGAACTCTTTTGGCTTAGTTCAATGCAATGTTTAGTTTGGCATGAGAAAGTGTGTTAATCCGACTTCGGGTGGTGTAATAGGTTGCGGCACAGTTATTCTTCCCTTAAATTAGAAGCTATTCCAATTAGTTAACCCGCAATGAGCTACATTCGTTGAGTTATAAAGCCGAGCTTGATCATTGGAGCTATCCATGTTCATATCATACTTCTACGCATGTGATCTCTTAAAGCTTAGTTCAATGCAATGTAAAGTTTGACATGAGAAAGTGTGCTAATCCGACTTCAGGTGGTGTTATAGGTTGCAACACAATCATTCGTTGAGTTATAAAGCCAAGCTTGATCATTGGAGCTATCCATGTTCATATCATACTTCTACGCATGTGATCTCTTTTAGCTTAGTTTAGTGCCATGTTTAGTTTGGCATGAGAAAGTGTGCTAATCCGACTTTAGGTGGTGTTATAGGTTGCAACACAGTCATTCGTTGAGTTATAAAGCCAAGCTTGATCATTGGAGCTATCCATGTTCATATCATACTTCTACGCATGTGATCTCTTTTTGGTTAGTTTAGTGCCATGTTTAGTTTGACATGAGAAAGTGTGCTAATCCGACTTCGGGTGGTGTAATAGGTTGCAGCACAGTCATTCTTCCCTTAATCCAGAAGCTATTCCGATTGGTTAACCCGCAATGAGCTACATTCCTTGAGTTATAAAGCCGAGCTTGATCATTGGAGCTATCCATGTTCATATCATACTTCTACGTATATGATCTCTTTTGGCTTAGTTCAATGTAATGTTTAGTTTGGCATGAGAAAGTGTGCTATTCCGACTTCGGGTGGTGTAATAGGTTGCAGCACAGTCATTCTTCCCTTAATTTAGAAGCTATTCCGATTGGTTAACCCGCAATGAGCTACATTCGTTGAGTTATAAAGCCGAGCTTGATCATTGGAGCTATCCATGTTCATATCATACTTCTACGCATGTGATCTCTTAAAGCTTAGTTCAATGGAATGTAAAGTTTGACATGAGAAAGTGTGTTAATCCGACTTTAGGTGGTGTTATAGGTTGCAACACAGTCATTCGTTGAGTTATAAAGCCAAGCTTGATCATTGGAGCTATCCATGTTCATATCATACTTCTACGCATGTGATCTCTTTTTGGTTAGTTTAGTGCCATGTTTAGTTTGACATGAGAAAGTGTGCTAATCCGACTTCGGGTGGTGTAATAGGTTGCAGCACAGTCATTCTTCCCTTAATCCAGAAGCTATTCCGATTGGTTAACCCGCAATGAGCTACATTCCTTGAGTTATAAAGCCGAGCTTGATCATTGGAGCTATCCATGTTCATATCATACTTCTACGTATATGATCTCTTTTGGCTTAGTTCAATGTAATGTTTAGTTTGGCATGAGAAAGTGTGCTATTCCGACTTCGGGTGGTGTAATAGGTTGCAGCACAGTCATTCTTCCCTTAATTTAGAAGCTATTCCGATTGGTTAACCCGCAATGAGCTACATTCCTTGAGTTATAAAGCCGAGCTTGATCATTGGAGCTATCCATGTTCATATCATACTTCTACGTATATGATCTCTTTTGGCTTAGTTCAATGTAATGTTTAGTTTGACATGAGAAAGTGTGCTAATCCGACTTCGGGTGGTGTAATAGGTTGCAGCACAGTCATTCTTCCCTTAATCCAGAAGCTATTCCGATTGGTTAACCCGGAATGAGCTATATTCCTTGAGTTATAAAGCCGAGCTTGATCATTGGAGCTATCCATGTTCATATCATACTTCTACGTATATGATCTCTTTTGGCTTAGTTCAATGTAATGTTTAGTTTGGCATGAGAAAGTGTGCTATTCCGACTTCGGGTGGTGTAATAGGTTGCAGCACAGTCATTCTTCCCTTAATTTAGAAGCTATTCCGATTGGTTAACCCGCAATGAGCTACATTCGTTGAGTTATAAAGCCGAGCTTGATCATTGGAGCTATCCATGTTCATATCATACTTCTACGCATGTGATCTCTTAAAGCTTAGTTCAATGGAATGTAAAGTTTGACATGAGAAAGTGTGTTAATCCGACTTTAGGTGGTGTTATATGTTGCAACACAGTCATTCGTTGAGTTATAAAGCAGAACTTGATCATTGGAGCTATCGATGTTCATATCATACTTCTACGCATGTGATCTCTTTTAGCTTAGTTCAATGCAATGTTTAGTTTGACATGAGAACGTGTACTCATCCGACTTCGTGTGGTGTAATAGGTTACACCACGTACATTCTTCCCTTAATCAAGAAGCTATTCCGATTGGTAAACCCGCAATGAGCTACATTCATTGAGTAATAAAGCCGAGCTTGATCATTGGACCTATCCATGTTCATATCATACTTCTACGTATATGAACTCTTTTGGCTTAGTTCAATGCAATGTTTAGTTTGGCATGAGAAAGTGTGCTAATCCGACTTCGGGTGGTGTAATAGGTTGCAGCACAGTTATTCTTCCCTTAAATTAGAAGCTATTCCAATTAGTTAACCCGCAATGAGCTACATTCGTTGAGTTATAAAGCCGAGCTTGATCATTGGAGCTATCCATGTTCATATCATACTTCTACGCATGTGATCTCTTAAAGCTTAGTTCAATGCAATGTAAAGTTTGACATGAGAAAGTGTGCTAATCCGACTTCAGGTGGTGTTATAGGTTGCAACACAATCATTCGTTGAGTTATAAAGCCAAGCTTGATCATTGGAGCTATCCATGTTCATATCATACTTCTACGCATGTGATCTCTTTTAGCTTAGTTTAGTGCCATGTTTAGTTTGGCATGAGAAAGTGTGCTAATCCGACTTTAGGTGGTGTTATAGGTTGCAACACAGTCATTCGTTGAGTTATAAAGCCAAGCTTGATCATTGGAGCTATCCATGTTCATATCATACTTCTACGCATGTGATCTCTTTTTGGTTAGTTTAGTGCCATGTTTAGTTTGACATGAGAAAGTGTGCTAATCCGACTTCGGGTGGTGTAATAGGTTGCAGCACAGTCATTCTTCCCTTAATCCAGAAGCTATTCCGATTGGTTAACCCGCAATGAGCTACATTCCTTGAGTTATAAAGCCGAGCTTGATCATTGGAGCTATCCATGTTCATATCATACTTCTACGTATATGATCTCTTTTGGCTTAGTTCAATGTAATGTTTAGTTTGGCATGAGAAAGTGTGCTATTCCGACTTCGGGTGGTGTAATAGGTTGCAGCACAGTCATTCTTCCCTTAATTTAGAAGCTATTCCGATTGGTTAACCCGCAATGAGCTACATTCGTTGAGTTATAAAGCCGAGCTTGATCATTGGAGCTATCCATGTTCATATCATACTTCTACGCATGTGATCTCTTAAAGCTTAGTTCAATGGAATGTAAAGTTTGACATGAGAAAGTGTGTTAATCCGACTTTAGGTGGTGTTATAGGTTGCAACACAGTCATTCGTTGAGTTATAAAGCCAAGCTTGATCATTGGAGCTATCCATGTTCATATCATACTTCTACGCATGTGATCTCTTTTTGGTTAGTTTAGTGCCATGTTTAGTTTGACATGAGAAAGTGTGCTAATCCGACTTCGGGTGGTGTAATAGGTTGCAGCACAGTCATTCTTCCCTTAATCCAGAAGCTATTCCGATTGGTTAACCCGCAATGAGCTACATTCCTTGAGTTATAAAGCCGAGCTTGATCATTGGAGCTATCCATGTTCATATCATACTTCTACGTATATGATCTCTTTTGGCTTAGTTCAATGTAATGTTTAGTTTGGCATGAGAAAGTGTGCTATTCCGACTTCGGGTGGTGTAATAGGTTGCAGCACAGTCATTCTTCCCTTAATTTAGAAGCTATTCCGATTGGTTAACCCGCAATGAGCTACATTCGTTGAGTTATAAAGCCGAGCTTGATCATTGGAGCTATCCATGTTCATATCATACTTCTACGCATGTGATCTCTTAAAGCTTAGTTCAATGGAATGTAAAGTTTGACATGAGAAAGTGTGTTAATCCGACTTTAGGTGGTGTTATATGTTGCAACACAGTCATTCGTTGAGTTATAAAGCCAAACTTGATCATTGGAGCTATCGATGTTCATATCATACTTCTACGCATGTGATCTCTTTTAGCTTAGTTCAATGCAATGTTTAGTTTGACATGAGAACGTGTACTCATCCGACTTCGTGTGGTGTAATAGGTTACACCACGTACATTCTTCCCTTAATCAAGAAGCTATTCCGATTGGTAAACCCGCAATGAGCTACATTCATTGAGTAATAAAGCCGAGCTTGATCATTGGACCTATCCATGTTCATATCATACTTCTACGTATATGAACTCTTTTGGCTTAGTTCAATGCAATGTTTAGTTTGGCATGAGAAAGTGTGCTAATCCGACTTCGGGTGGTGTAATAGGTTGCAGCACAGTTATTCTTCCCTTAAATTAGAAGCTATTCCAATTAGTTAACCCGCAATGAGCTACATTCGTTGAGTTATAAAGCCGAGCTTGATCATTGGAGCTATCCATGTTCATATCATACTTCTACGCATGTGATCTCTTAAAGCTTAGTTCAATGCAATGTAAAGTTTGACATGAGAAAGTGTGCTAATCCGACTTCAGGTGGTGTTATAGGTTGCAACACAATCATTCGTTGAGTTATAAAGCCAAGCTTGATCATTGGAGCTATCCATGTTCATATCATACTTCTACGCATGTGATCTCTTTTAGCTTAGTTTAGTGCCATGTTTAGTTTGGCATGAGAAAGTGTGCTAATCCGACTTTAGGTGGTGTTATAGGTTGCAACACAGTCATTCGTTGAGTTATAAAGCCAAACTTGATCATTAGAGCTATCCATGTTCATATCATACTTCTACGCATGTGATCTATTTTAGCTTAGTTCAGTGCCATGTTTAGTTTGGCATGAGAAAGTGTGCTAATCCGACTTCGGGTGGTGTAATAGGTTGCAAAACGGTCATTAGTCCCTTAATTTAGAAGCTATTCCGATTGGTAAACCCTCAATGAGCTACATTCGTTGAGTTATAAAGCCGAGCTTGATCATTGGAGCTATCCATGTTCATATCATACTTCTAGGCATGTGATCTCTTAAAGCTTAGTTCAATGCAATGTAAAGTTTGACATGAGAAAGTGTGTTAATCCGACTTTAGGTGGTGTTATAGGTTGCAACACAGTCATTCGTTGAGTTATAAAGCCAAACTTGATCATTGGAGCTATCTATGTTCATATCATACTTCTACGCATGTGATCTCTTTTAGGTTAGTTTAGTGCCATGTTTAGTTTGGCATGAGAAAGTGTGCTAATCCGACTTCGGGTGGTGTAATAGGTTGCAAAACGGTCATTCGTCCCTTAATTTAGAAGCTATTCCGATTGGTAAACCCGCAATGAGCTACATTCGTTGAGTTATAAAGCCGAGCTTGTTCATTGGAGCTATCCATGTTCATATCATACTTCTAAGCATGTGATCTCTTTTAGCTTAGTTCAATGCAATGTTTAGTTTGACATGAGAAAGTGTGGTAATTTGACTTCGGGTAGTGTTATAGGTTGCAACACGGTCATTCTTCCATTAATCTAGAAGCTATCTGATTGGTGTACCCGTCCTGAGCTATATTCGTTGAGTTATAAAGCCGAGCTTGATCATTGGAGCTATCCATGTTCATATCATACTTCTACGTATGTGATCTCTTTTAGCTTAGTTCAATGAATTGTAAGGTTAGTTTGACATGAAAAAGTGTGCTAATCCGACTTCAGGTGGTGTTAGAGGTTGCAACACAGTCATTCGTTGAGTTATAAAGCCAAGCTTGATCATTGGAGCTATCCATGTTCATATCATACTTCTACGCATGTGATCTCTTTTAGCTTAGTTTAGTGCCATGTTTAGTTTGGCATGAGAAAGTGCGCTAATCCGACTTCGGGTGGTGTAATAGGTTGCAGCACAGTCATTCTTCCCTTAATTTAGAAGCTATTCCGATTGGTGAACCCGCAATGAGCTACATTCGTTGAGTTATAAAGCCGAGCTTGATCATTGGAGCTATCCATGTTCATATCATACTTCTACGTATATGAACTCTTTTGGCTTAGTGCAATGCAATGTTTAGTTTGGCATGAGAAAGTGTGCTAATCCGACTTCGAGTGGTGTAATAGGTTGCAGCACAGTTATTCTTCCCTTAAATTAGAAGCTATTCCAATTAGTTAACCCGCAATGAGCTACATTCGTTGAGTTATAAAGCCGAGCTTGATCATTGGAGCTATCCATGTTCATATCATACTTCTACGCATGTGATCTCTTAAAGCTTAGTTCAATGCAATGTAAAGTTTGACATGAGAAAGTGTGCTAATCCGACTTCAGGTGGTGTTATAGGTTGCAACACAATCATTCGTTGAGTTATAAAGCCAAGCTTGATCATTGGAGCTATCCATGTTCATATCATACTTCTACGCATGTGATCTCTTTTAGCTTAGTTTAGTGCCATGTTTAGTTTGGCATGAGAAAGTGTGCTAATCCGACTTTAGGTGGTGTTATAGGTTGCAACACAGTCATTCGTTGAGTTATAAAGCCAAACTTGATCATTTGAGCTATCCATGTTCATATCATACTTCTACGCATGTGATCTCTTTTAGCTTAGTTTAGTGCCATGTTTAGTTTGGCATGAGAAAGTGTGCTAATCCGACTTCGGGTGGTGTAATAGGTTGCAACACGATCATTCTTCCCTTAATCTAGAAACTATTCCGATTGGTTAACCCGCAATGAGCTACATTCATTGAGTTATAAAGCCGAGCTTGATCATTGGAGCTATCCATATTCATATCATACTTCTACGCATATGATCTCTTTTGGCTTAGTTCAATGTAATGTTTAGTTTGACATGAGAAAGTGTGCTCATCCGACTTCGAGTGTTGTTATATGTTGCAGCACGGTCATTCTTCCCTTAATCTATAAGCTATTTTGATTGGTGAACCCGTCATGAGCTACATTCGTTGAGTTATAAAGCCGAGCTTGATCCTTGGAGCTATCCATGTTCATATCATACCTCTACCCATGTGATCTCTTAAAGCTTAGTTCAATGCAATGTAAAGTTTGACATGAGAAAGTGTGCTAATCCGACTTCAGGTGGTGTTATAGGTTGCAACACAGTCATTCGTTGAGTTATAAAGCCAAGCTTGAACATTGGAGTTATCCATATTCATATTATACTTCTACGCATGTGATCTCTTTTAGCTTAGTTTAGTGCCATGTTTAGTTTGGCATGAGAAAGTGTGCCAATCCGACTTCAGGTGGTATAATAGGTTGCAACACGGTCATTCTTCCCTTAATTTAGAAGCTATTCCGATTGGTGAACCCGCAATGAGCTACATTTGTTGAGTTATAAAGCCGAACTTGATCATTGGAGCTATCCATGTTCATATCATACTTCTACGCATGTGATCTCTTAAAGCTTAGTTCAATGCAATGTAAAGTTTGACATGAGAAAGTGTGCTAATCCGACTTCAGGTGGTGTTATAGGTTGCAACACAGTCATTCGTTGAGTTATAAAGCCAAGCTTGATCATTGGAGCTATCCATGTTCATATCATACTTCTACGCATGTGATCTCTTTTTGGTTAGTTTAGTGCCATGTTTAGTTTGACATGAGAAAGTGTGCTAATCCGACTTCGGGTGGTGTAATAGGTTGCAGCACAGTCATTCTTCCCTTAATCCAGAAGCTATTCCGATTGGTTAACCCGCAATGAGCTACATTCGTTGAGTTATAAAGCCGAGCTTGATCATTGGAGCTATCCATGTTCATATCATACTTCTACGCATGTGATCTCTTAAAGCTTAGTTCAATGGAATGTAAAGTTTGACATGAGAAAGTGTGTTAATCCGACTTTAGGTGGTGTTATATGTTGCAACACAGTCATTCGTTGAGTTATAAAGCCAAACTTGATCATTGGAGATATCGATGTTCATATCATACTTCTACGCATGTGATCTCTTTTAGCTTAGTTCAATGCAATGTTTAGTTTGACATGAGAACGTGTACTCATCCGACTTCGTGTGGTGTAATAGGTTACACCACGTACATTCTTCCCTTAATCAAGAAGCTATTCCGATCGGTAAACCCGCAATGAGCTACATTCATTGAGTAATAAAGCCGAGCTTGATCATTGGACCTATCCATGTTCATATCATACTTCTACGTATATGAACTCTTTTGGCTTAGTTCAATGCAATGTTTAGTTTGGCATGAGAAAGTGTGCTAATCCGACTTCGGGTGGTGTAATAGGTTGCAGCACAGTTATTCTTCCCTTAAATTAGAAGCTATTCCAATTAGTTAACCCGCAATGAGCTACATTCGTTGAGTTATAAAGCCGAGCTTGATCATTGGAGCTATCCATGTTCATATCATACTTCTACGCATGTGATCTCTTAAAGCTTAGTTCAATGCAATGTAAAGTTTGACATGAGAAAGTGTGCTAATCCGACTTCAGGTGGTGTTATAGGTTGCAACACAATCATTCGTTGAGTTATAAAGCCAAGCTTGATCATTGGAGCTATCCATGTTCATATCATACTTCTACGCATGTGATCTCTTTTAGCTTAGTTTAGTGCCATGTTTAGTTTGGCATGAGAAAGTGTGCTAATCCGACTTTAGGTGGTGTTATAGGTTGCAACACAGTCATTCGTTGAGTTATAAAGCCAAGCTTGATCATTGGAGCTATCCATGTTCATATCATACTTCTACGCATGTGATCTCTTTTTGGTTAGTTTAGTGCCATGTTTAGTTTGACATGAGAAAGTGTGCTAATCCGACTTCGGGTGGTGTAATAGGTTGCAGCACAGCCATTCTTCCCTTAATCCAGAAGCTATTCCGATTGGTTAACCCGCAATGAGCTACATTCCTTGAGTTATAAAGCCGAGCTTGATCATTGGAGCTATCCATGTTCATATCATACTTCTACGTATATGATCTCTTTTGGCTTAGTTCAATGTAATGTTTAGTTTGGCATGAGAAAGTGTGCTATTCCGACTTCGGGTGGTGTAATAGGTTGCAGCACAGTCATTCTTCCCTTAATTTAGAAGTTATTCCGATTGGTTAACCCGCAATGAGCTACATTCGTTGAGTTATAAAGCCGAGCTTGATCATTGGAGCTATCCATGTTCATATCATACTTCTACGCATGTGATCTCTTAAAGCTTAGTTCAATGGAATGTAAAGTTTGACATGAGAAAGTGTGTTAATCCGACTTTAGGTGGTGTTATATGTTGCAACACAGTCATTCGTTGAGTTATAAAGCCAAACTTGATCATTGGAGCTATCGATGTTCATATCATACTTCTACGCATGTGATCTCTTTTAGCTTAGTTCAATGCAATGTTTAGTTTGACATGAGAACGTGTACTCATCCGACTTCGTGTGGTGTAATAGGTTACACCACGTACATTCTTCCCTTAATCAAGAAGCTATTCCGATTGGTAAACCCGCAATGAGCTACATTCATTGAGTAATAAAGCCGAGCTTGATCATTGGACCTATCCATGTTCATATCATACTTCTACGTATATGAACTCTTTTGGCTTAGTTCAATGCAATGTTTAGTTTGGCATGAGAAAGTGTGCTAATCCGACTTCGGGTGGTGTAATAGGTTGCAGCACAGTTATTCTTCCCTTAAATTAGAAGCTATTCCAATTAGTTAACCCGCAATGAGCTACATTCGTTGAGTTATAAAGCCGAGCTTGATCATTGGAGCTATCCATGTTCATATCATACTTCTACGCATGTGATCTCTTAAAGCTTAGTTCAATGCAATGTAAAGTTTGACATGAGAAAGTGTGCTAATCCGACTTCAGGTGGTGTTATAGGTTGCAACACAATCATTCGTTGAGTTATAAAGCCAAGCTTGATCATTGGACCTATCCATGTTCATATCATACTTCTACGCATGTGATCTCTTTTAGCTTAGTTTAGTGCCATGTTTAGTTTGGCATGAGAAAGTGTGCTAATCCGACTTTAGGTGGTGTTATAGGTTGCAACACAGTCATTCGTTGAGTTATAAAGCCAAGCTTGATCATTGGAGCTATCCATGTTCATATCATACTTCTACGCATGTGATCTCTTTTTGGTTAGTTTAGTGCCATGTTTAGTTTGACATGAGAAAGTGTGCTAATCCGACTTCGGGTGGTGTAATAGGTTGCAGCACAGTCATTCTTCCCTTAATCCAGAAGCTATTCCGATTGGTTAACCCGCAATGAGCTACATTCCTTGAGTTATAAAGCCGAGCTTGATCATTGGAGCTATCCATGTTCATATCATACTTCTACGTATATGATCTCTTTTGGCTTAGTTCAATGTAATGTTTAGTTTGGCATGAGAAAGTGTGCTATTCCGACTTCGGGTGGTGTAATAGGTTGCAGCACAGTCATTCTTCCCTTAATTTAGAAGCTATTCCGATTGGTTAACCCGCAATGAGCTACATTCGTTGAGTTATAAAGCCGAGCTTGATCATTGGAGCTATCCATGTTCATATCATACTTCTACGCATGTGATCTCTTAAAGCTTAGTTCAATGGAATGTAAAGTTTGACATGAGAAAGTGTGTTAATCCGACTTTAGGTGGTGTTATATGTTGCAACACAGTCATTCGTTGAGTTATAAAGCCAAACTTGATCATTGGAGCTATCGATGTTCATATCATACTTCTACGCATGTGATCTCTTTTAGCTTAGTTCAATGCAATGTTTAGTTTGACATGAGAACGTGTACTCATCCGACTTCGTGTGGTGTAATAGGTTACACCACGTACATTCTTCCCTTAATCAAGAAGCTATTCCGATTGGTAAACCCGCAATGAGCTACATTCATTGAGTAATAAAGCCGAGCTTGATCATTGGACCTATCCATGTTCATATCATACTTCTACGTATATGAACTCTTTTGGCTTAGTTCAATGCAATGTTTAGTTTGGCATGAGAAAGTGTGCTAATCCGACTTCGGGTGGTGTAATAGGTTGCAGCACAGTTATTCTTCCCTTAAACTAGAAGCTATTCCAATTAGTTAACCCGCAATGAGCTACATTCGTTGAGTTATAAAGCCGAGCTTGATCATTGGAGCTATCCATGTTCATATCATACTTCTACGCATGTGATCTCTTAAAGCTTAGTTCAATGCAATGTAAAGTTTGACATGAGAAAGTGTGCTAATCCGACTTCAGGTGGTGTTATAGGTTGCAACACAATCATTCGTTGAGTTATAAAGCCAAGCTTGATCATTGGAGCTATCCATGTTCATATCATACTTCTACGCATGTGATCTCTTTTAGCTTAGTTTAGTGCCATGTTTAGTTTGGCATGAGAAAGTGTGCTAATCCGACTTTAGGTGGTGTTATAGGTTGCAACACAGTCATTCGTTGAGTTATAAAGCCAAACTTGATCATTGGAGCTATCCATGTTCATATCATACTTCTACGCATGTGATCTATTTTAGCTTAGTTCAGTGCCATGTTTAGTTTGGCATGAGAAAGTGTGCTAATCCGACTTCGGGTGGTGTAATAGGTTGCAAAACGGTCATTAGTCCCTTAATTTAGAAGCTATTCCGATTGGTAAACCCTCAATGAGCTACATTCGTTGAGTTATAAAGCCGAGCTTGATCATTGGAGCTATCCATGTTCATATCATACTTCTAGGCATGTGATCTCTTAAAGCTTAGTTCAATGCAATGTAAAGTTTGACATGAGAAAGTGTGTTAATCCGACTTTAGGTGGTGTTATAGGTTGCAACACAGTCATTCGTTGAGTTATAAAGCCAAACTTGATCATTGGAGCTATCTATGTTCATATCATACTTCTACGCATGTGATCTATTTTAGCTTAGTTCAGTGCCATGTTTAGTTTGGCATGAGAAAGTGTGCTAATCCGACTTCGGGTGGTGTAATAGGTTGCAAAACGGTCATTCGTCCATTAATTTAGAAGCTATTCCGATTGGTAAACCCGCAATGAGCTACATTCGTTGAGTTATGAAGCCGAGCTTGTTCATTGGAGCTATCCATGTTCATATCATACTTCTACGCATGTGATCTCTTTTAGCTTAGTTCAATGCAATGTTTAGTTTGACATGAGAAAGTGTGGTAATTTGACTTCGGGTAGTGTTATAGGTTGCAACACGGTCATTCTTCCATTAATCTAGAAGCTATTCCGATTGGTGTACCCGTCCTGAACTACATTCGTTGAGTTATAAAGCCAAGCTTGATCATTGGAGCTATCCATGTTCATATCTTACTTCTACGCATGTGATCTCTTTTAGCTTAGTTCAATGCAATGTAAGGTTAGTTTGACATGAGAAAGTGTACTAATCCGACTTCGGGTGGTGTAATAGGTTGCAACACGGTCATTCTTCCCTTAATCTAGAAACTATTCCGATTGGTTAACCCGCAATGACCTACATTAATTGAGTTATAAAGCCGAGCTTGATCATTGGAGCTATCCATGTTCATATCATACTTCTACGCATATGATCTCTTTTATCTTAGTTCAATGTAATGTTTAGTTTGACATGAGAAAGTGTGCTCATCCTACTTCGAGTGTTGTTATATGTTGCAGCACGGTCATTCTTCCCTTAATCTATAAGCTATTTCGATTGGTGAACCCGTCATGAGCTACATTCGTTGAGTTATAAAGCCGAGCTTGATCCTTGGAGCTATCCATGTTCATATCATACCTCTACCCATGTGATCTCTTAAAGCTTAGTTCAATGCAATGTAAAGTTTGACATGAGAAAGTGTGCTAATCCGACTTCAGGTGGTGTTATAGGTTGCAACACAGTCATTCGTTGAGTTATAAAGCCAAGCTTGATCATTGTGTTCATATTATACTTCTACGCATGTGATCTCTTTTAGCTTAGTTCAGTGCCATGTTTAGTTTTGCATGAGAAAGTATGCCAATCCGACTTCGGGTGGTATAATAGGTTGCAACACAGTCATTCTTCCCTTAATTTAGAAGCTATTCCGATTGGTGAACCCGCAATGAGCTACATTCGTTGAGTTATAAAGCCGAACTTGATCATTGGAGCTATCCATGTTCATATCATACTTCTACGCATGTGATCTCTTAAAGCTTAGTTCAATGCAATGTAAAGTTTGACATGAGAAAGTGTGCTAATCCGACTTCAGGTGGTGTTATAGGTTGCAACACAGTCATTCGTTGAGTTATAAAGCCAAGCTTGATCATTGGAGCTATCCATGTTCATATCATACTTCTACGCATGTGATCTCTTTTAGGTTAGTTTAGTGCCATGTTTAGTTTGACATAAGAAAGTGTGCTAATCCGACTTCGGGTGGTGTAATAGGTTGCAGCACAGTCATTCTTCCCTTAATTTAGAAGCTATTCCGATTGGTGAACCCGCAATGAGCTACATTCGTTGAGTTATAAAGCCGAGCTTGATCATTGAAGCTATCCATGTTCATATCATACTTCTACGCATGTGATCTCTTAAAGCTTAGTTCAATGCAATGTAAAGTTTGACATTAGAAAGTTTGTTAATCCGACTTCAGGTGGTGTTATAGGTTGCAACACAGTCATTCGTTGAGTTATAAAGCCAAACTTGATCATTTGAGCTATCCATGTTCATATCATACTTCTATGCATGTGATCTCTTTTAGCTTAGTTCAGTGCCATGTTTAGTTTGGCATGAGAAAGTGTGCTAATCCGACTTCGGGTGGTGTAATAGGTTGCAACACGGTCAATCTTCCCTTAATCTAGAAACTATTCCGATTGGTGAACCCGCAATGAGCTACATTCGTTGAGTTATAAAGCCGAGCTTGATCATTGGAGCTATCCATGTTCATATCATACTTCTACGCATGTGATCTCCTAAAGCTTAGTTCAATGCAATGTAAAGTTTGACATGAGAAAGTGTGTTAATCCGACTTCGAGTGTTGTTATATGTTGCCGCACGGTCATTCTTCCCTTAATCTATATGCTATTTCGATTGGTGAACCCGTCATGAGCTACATTCGTTGAGTTATAAAGCCGAGCTTGATCATTGGAGCTATCCATGTTCATATCATACTTCTACGCATGTGATCTCTTTTAGCTTAGTTCAATGAATTGTAAGGTTAGTTTGACATGAGAAAGTGTGCTAATCCGACTTCAGGTGGTGTTATAGGTTGCAACACAGTCATTCATTGAGTTATAAAGCCAAGCTTGATCATTGGAGCTATCCATGTTCATATCATACTTCTACGCATGTGATCTCTTTTAGCTTAGTTTAGTGCCATGTTTAGTTTGGCATGAGAAAGTGCGCTAATCCGACTTTGGGTGGTGTAATAGGTTGCAGCACAGTCATTCTTCCCTTAATTTATAAGCTATTCCGATTGGTGAACCCGCAATGAGCTACATTCGTTGAGTTATGAAGCCGAGCTTGATCATTGGAGCTATCCATATTCATATCATACTTCTACGCATGTGATCTCTTAAAGCTTAGTTCAATGCAATGTAAAGTTTGACATGAGAAAGTGTGTTAATCCGACTTCAGGTGGTGTTATAGGTTGCAACACAGTCATTCGTTGAGTTATAAAGCCAAACTTGATCTTTTGAGCTATCCATGTTCATATCATACTTCTACGCATGTGATCTCTTTTAGCTTAGTTCAGTGCCATGTTTAGTTTGGCATGAGAAAGGGTGCTAATCCGACTTCGGGTGGTATAATAGGTTGCAACACGGTCATTCTTCCCTTAATCTAGAAACTATTCCGATTGGTTAACCCGCAATGAGCTACATTCATTGAGTTATAAAGCCGAGCTTGATCATTGGAGCTATCCACGTTCATATCATACTTCTACGCTTATGATCTATTTTATCTTAGTTCAATGTAATGTTTAGTTTGACATGAGAAAGTGTGCTTATCCTACTTCGAGTGTTGTTATATGTTGCAGCACGGTCATTCTTCCCTTAATCTATAAGCTATTTCGATTGGTGAACCCGTCATGAGCTACATTCGTTGAGTTATAAAGCCGAGCTTGATCCTTGGAGCTATCCATGTTCATATCATACCTCTACCCATGTGATCTCTTAAAGCTTAGTTCAATGCAATGTAAAGTTTGACATGAGAAAGTGTGCTAATCCGACTTCAGGTGGTGTTATAGGTTGCAACACAGTCATTCGTTGAGTTATAAAGTCAAGCTTGATCATTGTGTTCATATTATACTTCTACGCATGTGATCTCTTTTAGCTTAGTTCAGTGCCATGTTTAGTTTTAATTGAGAAAGTATGCCAATCCGACTTCGGGTGGTATAATAGGTTGCAACACGGTCATTCTTCCCTTAATTTAGAAGTTATTCCGATTGGTGAACCCGCAATGAGCTACATTCGTTGAGTTATAAAGCCGAACTTGATCATTGGAGCTATCCATGTTCATATCATACTTCTACGCATGTGATCTCTTAAAGCTTAGTTCAATGCAATGTAAAGTTTGACATGAGAAAGTGTGCTAATCCGACTTCAGGTGGTGTTATAGGTTGCAACACAGTCATTCGTTGAGTTATAAAGCCAAGCTTGATCATTGGAGCTATCCATGTTCATATCATACTTCTACGCATGTGATCTCTTTTAGGTTAGTTTAGTGCCATGTTTAGTTTGACATGAGAAAGTGTGCTAATCCGACTTCGGGTGGTGTAATAGGTTGCAGCACAGTCATTCTTCCCTTAATTTAGAAGCTATTCCGATTGGTGAACCCGCAATGAGCTACATTCGTTGAGTTATAAAGCCGAGCTTGATCATTGAAGCTATCCATGTTCATATCATACTTCTACGCATGTGATCTCTTAAAGCTTAGTTCAATGCAATGTAAAGTTTGACATGAGAAAGTTTGTTAATCCGACTTCAGGTGGTGTTATAGGTTGCAACACAGTCATTCGTTGAGTTATAAAGCCAAACTTGATCATTTGAGCTATCCATGTTCATATCATACTTCTATGCATGTGATCTCTTTTAGCTTAGTTCAGTGCCATGTTTAGTTTGGCATGAGAAAGTGTGCTAATCCGACTTCGGGTGGTGTAATAGGTTGCAACACGGTCATTCTTCCCTTAATCTAGAAACTATTCCGATTGGTGAACCCGCATTGAGCTACATTCGTTGAGTTATAAAGCCGAGCTTGATCATTGGAGCTATCCATGTTCATATCATACTTCTACGCATGTGATCTCTTAAAGCTTAGTTCAATGCAATGTAAAGTTTGACATGAGAAAGTGTGTTAATCCGACTTCGAGTGTTGTTATATGTTGCCGCACGGTCATTCTTCCCTTAATCTATAAGCTATTTCGATTGGTGAACCCGTCATGAGCTACATTCGTTGAGTTATAAAGCCGAGCTTGATCCTTGGAGCTATCCATGTTCATATCATACCTCTACCCATGTGATCTCTTAAAGCTTAGTTCAATGCAATGTAAAGTTTGACATGAGAAAGTGTGTTAATCCGACTTCAGGTGGTGTTAT
Source organism: Lepidium didymum (assembly GCA_963920545.1). Classification (NCBI taxonomy): domain Eukaryota; kingdom Viridiplantae; phylum Streptophyta; class Magnoliopsida; order Brassicales; family Brassicaceae; genus Lepidium; species Lepidium didymum. The sequence goes on along the minus strand of OY986993.1, from coordinate 10,032,130 downwards.
AGGTTGCAACACAGTCATTCGTTGAGTTATAAAGCCAAGCTTGATCATTGGACCTATCCATGTTCATATCATACTTCTACGTATATGAACTCTTTTGGTTTAGTTCGATGCAATGTTTAGTTTGGCATGAGAAAGTGTGCTAATCCGACTTCGGGTGGTGTAATAGGTTGCAGCACAGTTATTATTCCCTTAAATTAGAAGCTATTCCAATTAGTTAACCCGCAATGAGCTACATTCGTTGAGTTATAAAGCCGAGCTTGATCATTGGAGCTATCCATGTTCATATCATACTTCTACGCATGTGATCTCTTAAAGCTTAGTTCAATGCAATGTAAAGTTTGACATGAGAAAGTGTGCTAATCCGACTTCAGGTGGTGTTATAGGTTGCAACACAATCATTCGTTGAGTTATAAAGCCAAGCTTGATCATTGGAGCTATCCATGTTCATATCATACTTCTACGCATGTGATCTCTTTTAGCTTAGTTTAGTGCCATGTTTAGTTTGGCATGAGAAAGTGTGCTAATCCGACTTTAGGTGGTGTTATAGGTTGCAACACAGTCATTCGTTGAGTTATAAAGCCAAACTTGATCATTAGAGCTATCCATGTTCATATCATACTTCTACGCATGTGATCTATTTTAGCTTAGTTCAGTGCCATGTTTAGTTTGGCATGAGAAAGTGTGCTAATCCAACTTCGGGTGGTGTAATAGGTTGCAAAACGGTCATTAGTCCCTTAATTTAGAAGCTATTCCGATTGGTAAACCCTCAATGAGCTACATTCGTTGAGTTATAAAGCCGAGCTTGATCATTGGAGCTATCCATGTTCATATCATACTTCTAGGCATGTGATCTCTTAAAGCTTAGTTCAATGCAATGTAAAGTTTGACATGAGAAAGTGTGTTAATCCGACTTTAGGTGGTGTTATAGGTTGCAACACAGTCATTCGTTGAGTTATAAAGCCAAACTTGATCATTGGAGCTATCTATGTTCATATCATACTTCTACGCATGTGATCTATTTTAGCTTAGTTCAGTGCCATGTTTAGTTTGGCATGAGAAAGTGTGCTAATCCGACTTCGGGTGGTGTAATAGGTTGCAAAACGGTCATTCGTCCATTAATTTAGAAGCTATTCCGATTGGTAAACCCGCAATGAGCTACATTCGTTGAGTTATGAAGCCGAGCTTGTTCATTGGAGCTATCCATGTTCATATCATACTTCTACGCATGTGATCTCTTTTAGCTTAGTTCAATGCAATGTTTAGTTTGACATGAGAAAGTGTGGTAATTTGACTTCGGGTAGTGTTATAGGTTGCAACACGGTCATTCTTCCATTAATCTAGAAGCTATTCCGATTGGTGTACCCGTCCTGAACTACATTCGTTGAGTTATAAAGCCAAGCTTGATCATTGGAGCTATCCATGTTCATATCTTACTTCTACGCATGTGATCTCTTTTAGCTTAGTTCAATGCAATGTAAGGTTAGTTTGACATGAGAAAGTGTACTAATCCGACTTCGGGTGGTGTAATAGGTTGCAACACGGTCATTCTTCCCTTAATCTAGAAACTATTCCGATTGGTTAACCCGCAATGACCTACATTAATTGAGTTATAAAGCCGAGCTTGATCATTGGAGCTATCCATGTTCATATCATACTTCTACGCATATGATCTCTTTTATCTTAGTTCAATGTAATGTTTAGTTTGACATGAGAAAGTGTGCTCATCCTACTTCGAGTGTTGTTATATGTTGCAGCACGGTCATTCTTCCCTTAATCTATAAGCTATTTCGATTGGTGAACCCGTCATGAGCTACATTCGTTGAGTTATAAAGCCGAGCTTGATCCTTGGAGCTATCCATGTTCATATCATACCTCTACCCATGTGATCTCTTAAAGCTTAGTTCAATGCAATGTAAAGTTTGACATGAGAAAGTGTGCTAATCCGACTTCAGGTGGTGTTATAGGTTGCAACACAGTCATTCGTTGAGTTATAAAGCCAAGCTTGATCATTGTGTTCATATTATACTTCTACGCATGTGATCTCTTTTAGCTTAGTTCAGTGCCATGTTTAGTTTTGCATGAGAAAGTATGCCAATCCGACTTCGGGTGGTATAATAGGTTGCAACACGGTCATTCTTCCCTTAATTTATAAGCTATTCCGATTGGTGAACCCGCAATGAGCTACATTCGTTGAGTTATAAAGCCGAGCTTGATCATTGGAGCTATCCATATTCATATCATACTTCTACGCATGTGATCTCTTAAAGCTTAGTTCAATGCAATGTAAAGTTTGACATGAGAAAGTTTGTTAATCCGACTTCAGGTGGTGTTATAGGTTGCAACACAGTCATTCGTTGAGTTATAAAGCCAAACTTGATCATTTGAGCTATCCATGTTCATATCATACTTCTATGCATGTGATCTCTTTTAGCTTAGTTCAGTGCCATGTTTAGTTTGGCATGAGAAAGTGTGCTAATCCGACTTCGGGTGGTGTAATAGGTTGCAACACGGTCATTCTTCCCTTAATCTAGAAACTATTCCGATTGGTGAACCCGCATTGAGCTACATTCGTTGAGTTATAAAGCCGAGCTTGATCATTGGAGCTATCCATGTTCATATCATACTTCTAGGCATGTGATCTCTTAAAGCTTAGTTCAATGCAATGTAAAGTTTGACATGAGAAAGTGTGTTAATCCGACTTTAGGTGGTGTTATAGGTTGCAACACAGTCATTCGTTGAGTTATAAAGCCAAACTTGATCATTGGAGCTATCTATGTTCATATCATACTTCTACGCATGTGATCTATTTTAGCTTAGTTCAGTGCCATGTTTAGTTTGGCATGAGAAAGTGTGCTAATCCGACTTCGGGTGGTGTAATAGGTTGCAAAACGGTCATTCGTCCATTAATTTAGAAGCTATTCCGATTGGTAAACCCGCAATGAGCTACATTCGTTGAGTTATGAAGCCGAGCTTGTTCATTGGAGCTATCCATGTTCATATCATACTTCTACGCATGTGATCTCTTTTAGCTTAGTTCAATGCAATGTTTAGTTTGACATGAGAAAGTGTGGTAATTTGACTTCGGGTAGTGTTATAGGTTGCAACACGGTCATTCTTCCATTAATCTAGAAGCTATTCCGATTGGTGTACCCGTCCTGAACTACATTCGTTGAGTTATAAAGCCAAGCTTGATCATTGGAGCTATCCATGTTCATATCTTACTTCTACGCATGTGATCTCTTTTAGCCTAGTTCAATGCAATGTAAGGTTAGTTTGACATGAGAAAGTGTACTAATCCGACTTCGGGTGGTGTAATAGGTTGCAACACGGTCATTCTTCCCTTAATCTAGAAACTATTCCGATTGGTTAACCCGCAATGACCTACATTAATTGAGTTATAAAGCCGAGCTTGATCATTGGAGCTATCCATGTTCATATCATACTTCTACGCATATGATCTCTTTTATCTTAGTTCAATGTAATGTTTAGTTTGACATGAGAAAGTGTGCTCATCCTACTTCGAGTGTTGTTATATGTTGCAGCACGGTCATTCTTCCCTTAATCTATAAGCTATTTCGATTGGTGAACCCGTCATGAGCTACATTCGTTGAGTTATAAAGCCGAGCTTGATCCTTGGAGCTATCCATGTTCATATCATACCTCTACCCATGTGATCTCTTAAAGCTTAGTTCAATGCAATGTAAAGTTTGACATGAGAAAGTGTGCTAATCCGACTTCAGGTGGTGTTATAGGTTGCAACACAGTCATTCGTTGAGTTATAAAGCCAAGCTTGATTATTGTGTTCATATTATACTTCTACGCATGTGATCTCTTTTAGCTTAGTTCAGTGCCATGTTTAGTTTTGCATGAGAAAGTATGCCAATCCGACTTCGGGTGGTATAATAGGTTGCAACACGGTCATTCTTCCCTTAATTTATAAGCTATTCCGATTGGTGAACCCGCAATGAGCTACATTCGTTGAGTTATAAAGCCGAGCTTGATCATTGGAGCTATCCATATTCATATCATACTTCTACGCATGTGATCTCTTAAAGCTTAGTTCAATGCAATGTAAAGTTTGACATGAGAAAGTTTGTTAATCCGACTTCAGGTGGTGTTATAGGTTGCAACACAGTCATTCGTTGAGTTATAAAGCCAAACTTGATCATTTGAGCTATCCATGTTCATATCATACTTCTATGCATGTGATCTCTTTTAGCTTAGTTCAGTGCCATGTTTAGTTTGGCATGAGAAAGTGTGCTAATCCGACTTCGGGTGGTGTAATAGGTTGCAACACGGTCATTCTTCCCTTAATCTAGAAACTATTCCGATTGGTGAACCCGCATTGAGCTACATTCGTTGAGTTATAAAGCCGAGCTTGATCATTGGAGCTATCCATGTTCATATCATACTTCTAGGCATGTGATCTCTTAAAGCTTAGTTCAATGCAATGTAAAGTTTGACATGAGAAAGTGTGTTAATCCGACTTTAGGTGGTGTTATAGGTTGCAACACAGTCATTCGTTGAGTTATAAAGCCAAACTTGATCATTGGAGCTATCTATGTTCATATCATACTTCTACGCATGTGATCTATTTTAGCTTAGTTCAGTGCCATGTTTAGTTTGGCATGAGAAAGTGTGCTAATCCGACTTCGGGTGGTGTAATAGGTTGCAAAACGGTCATTCGTCCATTAATTTAGAAGCTATTCCGATTGGTAAACCCGCAATGAGCTACATTCGTTGAGTTATGAAGCCGAGCTTGTTCATTGGAGCTATCCATGTTCATATCATACTTCTACGCATGTGATCTCTTTTAGCTTAGTTCAATGCAATGTTTAGTTTGACATGAGAAAGTGTGGTAATTTGACTTCGGGTAGTGTTATAGGTTGCAACACGGTCATTCTTCCATTAATCTAGAAGCTATTCCGATTGGTGTACCCGTCCTGAACTACATTCGTTGAGTTATAAAGCCAAGCTTGATCATTGGAGCTATCCATGTTCATATCTTACTTCTACGCATGTGATCTCTTTTAGCCTAGTTCAATGCAATGTAAGGTTAGTTTGACATGAGAAAGTGTACTAATCCGACTTCGGGTGGTGTAATAGGTTGCAACACGGTCATTCTTCCCTTAATCTAGAAACTATTCCGATTGGTTAACCCGCAATGACCTACATTAATTGAGTTATAAAGCCGAGCTTGATCATTGGAGCTATCCATGTTCATATCATACTTCTACGCATATGATCTCTTTTATCTTAGTTCAATGTAATGTTTAGTTTGACATGAGAAAGTGTGCTCATCCTACTTCGAGTGTTGTTATATGTTGCAGCACGGTCATTCTTCCCTTAATCTATAAGCTATTTCGATTGGTGAACCCGTCATGAGCTACATTCGTTGAGTTATAAAGCCGAGCTTGATCCTTGGAGCTATCCATGTTCATATCATACCTCTACCCATGTGATCTCTTAAAGCTTAGTTCAATGCAATGTAAAGTTTGACATGAGAAAGTGTGCTAATCCGACTTCAGGTGGTGTTATAGGTTGCAACACAGTCATTCGTTGAGTTATAAAGCCAAGCTTGATCATTGTGTTCATATTATACTTCTACGCATGTGATCTCTTTTAGCTTAGTTCAGTGCCATGTTTAGTTTTGCATGAGAAAGTATGCCAATCCGACTTCGGGTGGTATAATAGGTTGCAACACGGTCATTCTTCCCTTAATTTAGAAGCTATTCCGATTGGTGAACCCGCAATGAGCTACATTCGTTGAGTTATAAAGCCGAACTTGATCATTGGAGCTATCCATGTTCATATCATACTTCTACGCATGTGATCTCTTAAAGCTTAGTTCAATGCAATGTAAAGTTTGACATGAGAAAGTGTGCTAATCCGACTTCAGGTGGTGTTATAGGTTGCAACACAGTCATTCGTTGAGTTATAAAGCCAAGCTTGATCATTGGAGCTATCCATGTTCATATCATACTTCTACGCATGTGATCTCTTTTAGGTTAGTTTAGTGCCATGTTTAGTTTGACATGAGAAAGTGTGCTAATCCGACTTCGGGTGGTGTAATAGGTTGCAGCACAGTCATTCTTCCCTTAATTTAGAAGCTATTCCGATTGGTGAACCCGCAATGAGCTACATTCGTTGAGTTATAAAGCCGAGCTTGATCATTGGAGCTATCCATGTTCATATCATACTTCTACGCATGTGATCTCTTAAAGCTTAGTTCAATGCAATGTAAAGTTTGACATTAGAAAGTTTGTTAATCCGACTTCAGGTGGTGTTATAGGTTGCAACACAGTCATTCGTTGAGTTATAAAGCCAAACTTGATCATTTGAGCTATCCATGTTCATATCATACTTCTATGCATGTGATCTCTTTTAGCTTAGTTCAGTGCCATGTTTAGTTTGGCATGAGAAAGTGTGCTAATCCGACTTCGGGTGGTGTAATAGGTTGCAACACGGTCAATCTTCCCTTAATCTAGAAACTATTCCGATTGGTGAACCCGCAATGAGCTACATTCGTTGAGTTATAAACCCGAGCTTGATCATTGGAGCTATCCATGTTCATATCATACTTCTACGCATGTGATCTCTTAAAGCTTAGTTCAATGCAATGTAAAGTTTGACATGAGAAAGTGTGTTAATCCGACTTCGAGTGTTGTTATATGTTGCCGCACGGTCATTCTTCCCTTAATCTATAAGCTATTTCGATTGGTGAACCCGTCATGAGCTACATTCGTTGAGTTATAAAGCCGAGCTTGATCATTGGAGCTATCCATGTTCATATCATACTTCTACGCATGTGATCTCTTTTAGCTTAGTTCAATGAATTGTAAGGTTAGTTTGACATGAGAAAGTGTGCTAATCCGACTTCAGGTGGTGTTATAGGTTGCAACACAGTCATTCGTTGAGTTATAAAGCCAAGCTTGATCATTGGAGCTATCCATGTTCATATCATACTTCTACGCATGTGATCTCTTTTAGCTTAGTTTAGTGCCATGTTTAGTTTGGCATGAGAAAGTGCGCTAATCCGACTTCGGGTGGTGTAATAGGTTGCAGCACAGTCATTCTTCCCTTAATTTATAAGCTATTCCGATTGGTGAACCCGCAATGAGCTACATTCGTTGAGTTATAAAGCCGAGCTTGATCATTGGAGCTATCCATATTCATATCATACTTCTACGCATGTGATCTCTTTTAGCTTAGTTCAATGCAATGTTTAGTTTGACATAAGAAAGTGTGCTAATCCGACTTCGGGTGGTGTAATAGGTAGCAACACGGTCATTCTTCCTTTAATCTAGAAGCTATTCCGATTGGTGAACCCGCAATGAGCTACATTCATTGAGTTATAAAGCCGAGCTTGATCATTGGAGCTATCCATGTTCATATCATACTTCTACGCATGTGATCTCTTCTAACTTAGTTCAATGCAATGTTTAGTTTAACATGAGAAAGTGCGCTAATCCGACTTCAGGTGGTGTAATAGGTAGCAACACGGTCATTCTTCCCTTAATCCAGAAGCTATTCCGATTGGTGAACCCGTCATGAGCTACATTCGTTGAGTTATAAAGCCGAGCTTGATCATTGGAGCTATCCATGTTCATATCATACTTCTACGCATGTGATCTCTTTTAGCTTAGTTCAATGAATTGTAAGGTTAGTTTGACATGAGAAAGTGTGCTAATCCGACTTCAGGTGGTGTTATAGGTTGCAACACAGTCATTCGTTGAGTTATAAAGCCAAGCTTGATAATTGGAGCTATCCATGTTCATATCATACTTCTACGCATGTGATCTCTTTTAGCTTAGTTTAGTGCCATGTTTAGTTTGGCATGAGAAAGTGCGCTAATCCGACTTCGGGTGGTGTAATAGGTTGCAGCACAGTCATTCTTCCCTTAATTTATAAGCTATTCCGATTGGTGAACCCGCAATGAGCTACATTCGTTGAGTTATAAAGCCGAGCTTGATCATTGGAGCTATCCATATTCATATCATACTTCTACGCATGTGATCTCTTAAAGCTTAGTTCAATGCAATGTAAAGTTTGACATGAGAAAGTGTGTTAATCCGACTTCAGGTGGTGTTATAGGTTGCAACACAGTCATTCGTTGAGTTATAAAGCCAAACTTGATCTTTTGAGCTATCCATGTTCATATCATACTTCTACGCATGTGATCTCTTTTAGCTTAGTTCAGTGCCATGTTTAGTTTGGCATGAGAAAGTGTGCTAATCCGACTTCGGGTGGTGTAATAGGTTGCAACACGGTCATTCCTCCCTTAATCTAGAAACTATTCCGATTGGTTAACCCGCAATGAGCTACATTCATTGAGTTATAAAGCCGAGCTTGATCATTGGAGCTATCCATGTTCATATCATACTTCTACGCTTATGATCTCTTTTATCTTAGTTCAATGTAATGTTTAGTTTGACATGAGAAAGTGTGCTTATCCTACTTCGAGTGTTGTTATATGTTGCAGCACGGTCATTCTTCCCTTAATCTATAAGCTATTTCGATTGGTGAACCCGTCATTAGCTACATTCGTTGAGTTATAAAGCCGAGCTTGATCCTTGGAGCTATCCATGTTCATATCATACCTCTACCCATGTGATCTCTTAAAGCTTAGTTCAATGCAATGTAAAGTTTGACATGAGAAAGTGTGCTAATCCGACTTCAGGTGGTGTTATAGGTTGCAACACAGCCATTCGTTGAGTTATAAAGTCAAGCTTGATCATTGTGTTCATATTATACTTCTACGCATGTGATCTCTTTTAGCTTAGTTCGGTGCCATGTTTAGTTTTAATTGAGAAAGTATGCCAATCCGACTTCGGGTGGTATAATAGGTTGCAACACGGTCATTCTTCCCTTAATTTAGAAGTTATTCCGATTGGTGAACCCGCAATGAGCTACATTCGTTGAGTTATAAAGCCGAACTTGATCATTGGAGCTATCCATGTTCATATCATACTTCTACGCATGTGATCTCTTAAAGCTTAGTTCAATGCAATGTAAAGTTTGACATGAGAAAGTGTGCTAATCCGACTTCAGGTGGTGTTATAGGTTGCAACACAGTCATTCGTTGAGTTATAAAGCCAAGCTTGATCATTGGAGCTATCCATGTTCATATCATACTTCTACGCATGTGATCTCTTTTAGGTTAGTTTAGTGCCATGTTTAGTTTGACATGAGAAAGTGTGCTAATCCGACTTCGGGTGGTGTAATAGGTTGCAGCACAGTCATTCTTCCCTTAATTTAGAAGCTATTCCGATTGGTGAACCCGCAATGAGCTACATTCGTTGAGTTATAAAGCCGAGCTTGATCATTGGAGCTATCCATGTTCATATCATACTTCTACGCATGTGATCTCTTAAAGCTTAGTTCAATGCAATGTAAAGTTTGACATGAGAAAGTTTGTTAATCCGACTTCAGGTGGTGTTATAGGTTGCAACACAGTCATTCGTTGAGTTATAAAGCCAAACTTGATCATTTGAGCTATCCATGTTCATATCATACTTCTATGCATGTGATCTCTTTTAGCTTAGTTCAGTGCCATGTTTAGTTTGGCATGAGAAAGTGTGCTAATCCGACTTCGGGTGGTGTAATAGGTTGCAACACGGTCATTCTTCCCTTAATCTAGAAACTATTCCGATTGGTGAACCCGCATTGAGCTACATTCGTTGAGTTATAAAGCCGAGCTTGATCATTGGAGCTATCCATGTTCATATCATACTTCTACGCAAGTGATCTCTTAAAGCTTAGTTCAATGCAATGTAAAGTTTGACATGAGAAAGTGTGTTAATCCGACTTCGAGTGTTGTTATATGTTGCCGCACGGTCATTCTTCCCTTAATCTATAAGCTATTTCGATTGGTGAACCCGTCATGAGCTACATTCGTTGAGTTATAAAGTCGAGCTTGATCCTTGGAGCTATCCATGTTCATATCATACCTCTACCCATGTGATCTCTTAAAGCTTAGTTCAATGCAATGTAAAGTTTGACATGAGAAAGTGTGTTAATCCGACTTCAGGTGGTGTTAAAGGTTGCAACACAGTCATTCGTTGAGTTATAAAGCCAAGCTTGATCATTGGAGTTATCCATGTTCATATCATACTTCTACGCATGTGATCTCTTTTAGCTTAGTTCAGTGTCATGTTTAGTTTGGCATGAGAAAGTGTGCTAATCTGACTTCGGGTGGTATAATAGGTTGCAACACGGTCATTCTTCCCTTAATTTAGAAGCTATTCCGATTGGTGAACCCGCAATGAGCTACATTCGTTGAGTTATAAAGCCGAACTTGATCATTGGAGCTATCCATGTTCATATCATACTTCTACGCATGTGATCTCTTAAAGCTTAGTTCAATGCAATGTAAAGTTTGACATGAGAAAGTGTGCTAATCCGACTTCAGGTGGTGTTATAGGTTGCAACACAGTCATTCTTCCCTTAATCCAGAAGCTATTCCGATTGGTTAACCCGCAATGAGTTACATTCGTTGAGTTATAAAGCCGAGCTTGATCATTGGAGCTATCGATGTTCATATCATACTTCTACGCATGTGATCTCTTTTAGCTTAGTTCAATGCATTGTAAGGTTAGTTTGACATGAGAAAGTGTACTAATCCGACTTCGTGTGGTGTAATAGGTTGCAACACGGTCATTCTTCCCTTAATCCAGAAGCTATTCCGATTGGTTAACCCGCAATGAGCTCCATTCGTTGAGTTATAAAGCCGAGCTTGATCATTGGAGCTATCCATGTTCATATCATACTTCTACGCATGTGATCTCTTTTAGCTTAGTTCAATGCAATGTTTAGTTTGACATGAGAAAGTGTGTTAATCCGACTTCGGGTGGTGTAATAGGTTGCAACACGGTCATTCTTCCCTTAATCTAGAAGGTATTCTGATTGGTGAACCCGCACTGAGCTACATTCATTGAGTTATAAAGCCGAGCTTGATCATTGGAGCTATCCATGTTCATATCATACTTCTACGCATGTGATCTCTTTTAGCTTAGTTCAATGCAATGTTTAGTTTAACATGAGAAAGTGCGCTAATCCGACTTCAGGTGGTGTAATAGGTAGCAACACGGTTATTCTTCCCTTAATCCAGAAGCTATTCCGATTGGTTAACCCGTCCTGAGCTACAATCGTTGAGTTATAAAGCCGAGCTTGATCATTGGAGCTATCCATGTTCATATCATACTTCTACGCATATGATCTCTTTTGGCTTATTTCAGTGCAATGTTTATTTTGACATGAGAAAGTGTGCTCATCCGACTTCGGGTGTTGTTATATGTTGCAGCACGGTCATTCTTCCCTTAATCTATAAGCTATTTCGATTGGTGAACCCGTCATGAGCTACATTCGTTGAGTTATAAAGCCGAACTTGATCCTTGGAGCTATCCATGTTCATATCATACCTCTACCCATGTGATCTCTTAAAGCTTAGTTCAATGCAATGTAAAGTTTGACATGAGAAAGTGTGCTAATCCGACTTCAGGTGGTGTTATAGGTTGCAACAAAGTCATTCGTTGAGTTATAAAGCCAAGCTTGATCATTGGAGTTATCCATGTTCATATCATACTTCTACGCATGTGATCTCTTTTAGCTTAGTTCAGTGCCATGTTTAGTTTGGCATGAGAAAGTGTGCTAATCCGACTTCGGGTGGTATAATAGGTTGCAACACGGTCATTCTTCCCTTAATTTAGAAGCTATTCCGATTGGTGAACCCGCAATGAGCTACATTCGTTGAGTTATAAAGCTGAACTTGATCATTGGAGTTATCCATGTTCATATCATACTTCTACGCATGTGATCTCTTAAAGCTTAGTTCATTGCAATGTAAAGTTTGACATGAGAAAGTTTGTTAATCCGACTTCAGGTGGTGTTATAGGTTGCAACACAGTCATTCGTTGAGTTATAAAGCCAAACTTGATCATTTGAGCTATCCATGTTCATATCATACTTCTATGCATGTGATCTCTTTTAGCTTATTTCAGTGCCATGTTTAGTTTGGCATGAGAAAGTGTGCTAATCCGACTTCGGGTGGTGTAATAGGTTGCAACACAGTCATTCTTCCCTTAATCTAGAAACTATTCCGATTGGTGAACCCGCATTGAGCTACATTCGTTGAGTTATAAAGCCGAGCTTGATCATTGGAGCTATCCATGTTCATATCATACTTCTACGCATGTGATCTCTTAAAGCTTAGTTCAATGCAATGTAAAGTTTGACATGAGAAAGTGTGTTAATCCGACTTTGAGTGTTGTTATATGTTGCCGCACGGTCATTCTTCCCTTAATCTATAAGCTATTTCGATTGGTGAACCCGTCATGAGCTACATTCGTTGAGTTATAAAGCCGAGCTTGATCCTTGGAGCTATCCATGTTCATATCATACCTCTACCCATGTGATCTCTTAAAGCTTAGTTCAATGCAATGTAAAGTTTGACATGAGAAAGTGTGTTAATCCGACTTCAGGTGGTGTTATAGGTTGCAACACAGTCATTCGTTGAGTTATAAAGCCAAGCTTGATCATTGGAGTTATCCATGTTCATATCATACTTCTACGCATGTGATCTCTTTTAGCTTAGTTCAGTGCCATGTTTAGTTTGGCATGAGAAAGTGTGCTAATCTGACTTCGGGTGGTATAATAGGTTGCAACACGGTCATTCTTCCCTTAATTTAGAAGCTATTCCGATTGGTGAACCCGCATCGAGCTACATTCGTTGAGTTATAAAGCCGAACTTGATCATTGGAGCTATCCATGTTCATATCATACTTCTACGCATGTGATCTCTTAAAGCTTAGTTCAATGCAATGTAAAGTTTGACATGAGAAAGTGTGCTAATCCGACTTCAGGTGGTGTTATAGGTTGCAACACAGTCATTCTTCCCTTAATCCAGAAGCTATTCCGATTGGTTAACCCGCAATGAGTTACATTCGTTGAGTTATAAAGCCGAGCTTGATCATTGGAGCTATCGATGTTCATATCATACTTCTACGCATGTGATCTCTTTTAGCTTAGTTCAATGCATTGTAAGGTTAGTTTGACATGAGAAAGTGTACTAATCCGACTTCGTGTGGTGTAATAGGTTGCAACACGGTCATTCTTCCCTAAATCCAGAAGCTATTCCGATTGGTTAACCCGCAATGAGCTCCATTCGTTGAGTTATAAAGCCGAGCTTGATCATTGGAGCTATCCATGTTCATATCATACTTCTACGCATGTGATCTCTTTTAGCTTAGTTCAATGCAATGTTTAGTTTCACATGAGAAAGTGTGTTAATCCGACTTCGGGTGGTGTAATAGGTTGCAACACGGTCATTCTTCCCTTAATCTAGAAGGTATTCTGATTGGTGAACCCGCACTGAGCTACATTCATTGAGTTATAAAGCCGAGCTTGATCATTGGAGCTATCCATGTTCATATCATACTTCTACGCATGTGATCTCTTCTAACTTAGTTCAATGCAATGTTTAGTTTAACATGAGAAAGTGCGCTAATCCGACTTCAGGTGGTGTAATAGGTAGCAACACGGTCATTCTTCCCTTAATCCAGAAGCTATTCCGATTGGTTAACCCGTCCTGAGCTACAATCGTTGAGTTATAAAGCCGAGCTTGATCATTGGAGCTATCCATGTTCATATCATACTTCTACGCATATGATCTCTTTTGGCTTAGTTCAGTGCAATGTTTATTTTGACATGAGAAAGTGTGCTCATCCGACTTCGGGTGTTGTTATATGTTGCAGCACGGTCATTCTTCCTTTAATCTATAAGCTATTTCGATTGGTGAACCCGTCATGAGCTACATTCGTTGAGTTATAAAGCCGAACTTGATCCTTGGAGCTATCCATGTTCATATCATACCTCTACCCATGTGATCTCTTAAAGCTTAGTTCAATGCAATGTAAAGTTTGACATGAGAAAGTGTGCTAATCCGACTTCAGGTGGTGTTATAGGTTGCAACAAAGTCATTCGTTGAGTTATAAAGCCAAGCTTGATCATTGGAGTTATCCATGTTCATATCATACTTCTACGCATGTGATCTCTTTTAGCTTAGTTCAGTGCCATGTTTAGTTTGGCATGAGAAAGTGTGCTAATCCGACTTCGAGTGGTATAATAGGTTGCAACACGGTCATTCTTCCCTTAATTTAGAAGCTTTTCCGATTGGTGAACCCGCAATGAGCTACATTCGTTGAGTTATAAAGCTGAACTTGATCATTGGAGTTATCCATGTTCATATCATACTTCTACGCATGTGATCTCTTTTAGCTTAGTTCAATGCAATGTTTAGTTTGACATGAGAAAGTGTATTAATCCGACTTCTTTTGGTGTAATAGGTTGCAACACAGTCATTCGTTGAGTTATAAAGCCAAACTTGATCATTTGAGCTATCCATGTTCATATCATACTTCTATGCATGTGATCTCTTTTAGCTTATTTCAGTGCCATGTTTAGTTTGGCATGAGAAAGTGTGCTAATCCGACTTCGGGTGGTGTAATAGGTTGCAACACAGTCATTCTTCCCTTAATCTAGAAACTATTCCGATTGGTGAACCCGCATTGAGCTACATTCGTTGAGTTATAAAGCCGAGCTTGATCATTGGAGCTATCCATGTTCATATCATACTTCTACGCATGTGATCTCTTAAAGCTTAGTTCAATGCAATGTAAAGTTTGACATGAGAAAGTGTGTTAATCCGACTTCGAGTGTTGTTATATGTTGCCGCACGGTCATTCTTCCCTTAATCTATAAGCTATTTCGATTGGTGAACCCGTCATGAGCTACATTCGTTGAGTTATAAAGCCGAGCTTGATCCTTGGAGCTATCCATGTTCATATCATACCTCTACCCATGTGATCTCTTAAAGCTTAGTTCAATGCAATGTAAAGTTTGACATGAGAAAGTGTGTTAATCCGACTTCAGGTGGTGTTATAGGTTGCAACACAGTCATTCGTTGAGTTATAAAGCCAAGCTTGATCATTGGAGTTATCCATGTTCATATCATACTTCTACGCATGTGATCTCTTTTAGCTTAGTTCAGTGCCATGTTTAGTTTGGCATGAGAAAGTGTGCTAATCTGACTTCGGGTGGTATAATAGGTTGCAACACGGTCATTCTTCCCTTAATTTAGAAGCTATTCCGATTGGTGAACCCGCAATGAGCTACATTCGTTGAGTTATAAAGCCGAACTTGATCATTGGAGCTATCCATGTTCATATCATACTTCTACGCATGTGATCTCTTAAAGCTTAGTTCAATGCAATGTAAAGTTTGACATGAGAAAGTGTGCTAATCCGACTTCAGGTGGTGTTATAGGTTGCAACACAGTCATTCTTCCCTTAATCCAGAAGCTATTCCGATTGGTTAACCCGCAATGAGTTACATTCGTTGAGTTATAAAGCCGAGCTTGATCATTGGAGCTATCGATGTTCATATCATACTTCTACGCATGTGATCTCTTTTAGCTTAGTTCAATGCATTGTAAGGTTAGTTTGACATGAGAAAGTGTACTAATCCGACTTCGTGTGGTGTAATAGGTTGCAACACGGTCATTCTTCCCTTAATCCAGAAGCTATTCCGATTGGTTAACCCGCAATGAGCTCCATTCGTTGAGTTATAAAGCCGAGCTTGATCATTGGAGCTATCCATGTTCATATCATACTTCTACGCATGTGATCTCTTTTAGCTTAGTTCAATGCAATGTTTAGTTTCACATGAGAAAGTGTGTTAATCCGACTTCGGGTGGTGTAATAGGTTGCAACACGGTCATTCTTCCCTTAATCTAGAAGGTATTCTGATTGGTGAACCCGCACTGAGCTACATTCATTGAGTTATAAAGCCGAGCTTGATCATTGGAGCTATCCATGTTCATATCATACTTCTACGCATGTGATCTCTTCTAACTTAGTTCAATGCAATGTTTAGTTTAACATGAGAAAGTGCGCTAATCCGACTTCAGGTGGTGTAATAGGTAGCAACACGGTCATTCTTCCCTTAATCCAGAAGCTATTCCGATTGGTTAACCCGTCCTGAGCTACAATCGTTGAGTTATAAAGCCGAGCTTGATCATTGGAGCTATCCATGTTCATATCATACTTCTACGCATATGATCTCTTTTGGCTTAGTTCAGTGCAATGTTTATTTTGACATGAGAAAGTGTGCTCATCCGACTTCGGGTGTTGTTATATGTTGCAGCACGGTCATTCTTCCTTTAATCTATAAGCTATTTCGATTGGTGAACCCGTCATGAGCTACATTCGTTGAGTTATAAAGCCGAACTTGATCCTTGGAGCTATCCATGTTCATATCATACCTCTACCCATGTGATCTCTTAAAGCTTAGTTCAATGCAATGTAAAGTTTGACATGAGAAAGTGTGCTAATCCGACTTCAGGTGGTGTTATAGGTTGCAACAAAGTCATTCGTTGAGTTATAAAGCCAAGCTTGATCATTGGAGTTATCCATGTTCATATCATACTTCTACGCATGTGATCTCTTTTAGCTTAGTTCAGTGCCATGTTTAGTTTGGCATGAGAAAGTGTGCTAATCCGACTTCGGGTGGTATAATAGGTTGCAACACGGTCATTCTTCCCTTAATTTAGAAGCTTTTCCGATTGGTGAACCCGCAATGAGCTACATTCGTTGAGTTATAAAGCTGAACTTGATCATTGGAGTTATCCATGTTCATATCATACTTCTACGCATGTGATCTCTTTTAGCTTAGTTCAATGCAATGTTTAGTTTGACATGAGAAAGTGTATTAATCCGACTTCTTTTGGTGTAATAGGTTGCAACACGGTCATTCTTCCCTTAATCCAGAAGCTATTCCGATTGGTGAACCCGCAATGAGCTACATTCGTTGAGTTATAAAGCCGAGCTTGATCATTGGAGCTATCCATGTTCATATCATACTTCTACGCATGTGATCTCTTTTAGCTTAGTTCAATGCATTGTAAGGTTAGTTTGACATGAGAAACTGTGTTAATCCGACTTCGGGTGGTGTAATAGGTTGCAACACGGTCATTCTTCCCTTAATCTAGAAGCTATTCCGATTGGTGAACCCGCAATGAGCTACATTCATTGAGTTATAAAGCCGAGCTTGATCATTGGAGCTATCCATGTTCATATCATACTTCTACGCATGTGATCTCTTTTAGCTTAGTTCAATGCAATGTTTAGTTTAACATGAGAAAGTGCGCTAATCCGACTTCGGGTGGTGTAATAGGTAGCAACACGGTCATTCTTCCCTTAATTTAGAAGCTATTCCGATTGGTGAACCCGCAATGAGCTACATTCATTGAGGTTAAAAGCCGAGCTTGATCATTAGAGCTATCCATGAATATATCATACTTCTACGCATGTGATCTCTTTTTGGTTAGTTTAGTGCCATGTTTAGTTTGACATGAGAAAGTGTGCTAATCCGACTTCGGGTGGTGTAATAGGTTGCAGCACAGTCATTCTTCCCTTAATCCAGAAGCTATTCCGATTGGTTAACCCGCAATGAGCTACATTCCTTGAGTTATAAAGCCGAGCTTGATCATTGGAGCTATCCATGTTCATATCATACTTCTACGTATATGATCTCTTTTGGCTTAGTTCAATGTAATGTTTAGTTTGGCATGAGAAAGTGTGCTATTCCGACTTCGGGTGGTGTAATAGGTTGCAGCACAGTCATTCTTCCCTTAATTTAGAAGCTATTCCGATTGGTTAACCCGCAATGAGCTACATTCGTTGAGTTATAAAGCCGAGCTTGATCATTGGAGCTATCCATGTTCATATCATACTTCTACGCATGTGATCTCTTAAAGCTTAGTTCAATGGAATGTAAAGTTTGACATGAGAAAGTGTGTTAATCCGACTTTAGGTGGTGTTATATGTTGCAACACAGTCATTCGTTGAGTTATAAAGCCAAACTTGATCATTGGAGCTATCGATGTTCATATCATACTTCTACGCATATGATCTCTTTTACCTTAGTTTAATGCATTGTAAGTTTAGTTTGACATGCGAAAGTGTACTAATCCGACTTCGTGTGGTGTAATAGGTTGCAACACGGTCATTCTTCCCTTAATCTAGAAGCTATTCCGATTGGTTAACCCGCAACGAGCTACATTCGTTGAGTTATAAACCCGAGCTTGATCATTGGAGCTATCCATGTTCATATTATACTTCTACGCATGTGATCTCTTTTAGCTTAGTTCAATGCACTGTTTAGTTTGACATGAAAAAGTGTGCTAATTCGACTTCGGGTGGTGTAATAGGTTGCAACACGGTCATTCTTCCCTAAATCTAGAAGTTATTCCGATTGGTGAACCCGCAATGAGCTACATTCATTGAGTTATAAAGCCGAGCTTGATCATTGGAGCTATCCATGTACATATCATACTTCTACGCATATGAACTCTTTTAGCTTAGTTCAATGCAATATTTAGTTTGACATGAGAAAGTGTGCTCATCCGACTTCGGGTGGTGTTATAGGTTGGAGCACAATCATTCTTCCCTTAATCTAGAAGCTATTCCGATTGGTTAACCCGCAATGAGCTACATTTATTGAGTTATAAAGCCAAGCTTGATCATTGGAGCTATCCATGTTCATATCATACTTCTACGCATGTGATCTCTTCTAACTTAGTTCAATGCAATGTTTAGTTTAACATGAGAAAGTGCGCTAATCCGACTTCGGGTGGTGTAATAGGTAGCAACACGGTCATTCTTCCCTTAATCTAGAAGCTATTCCGATTGGTGAACCCGCAATGAGCTACATTCATTGAGGTTAAAAGCCGAGCTTGATCATTAGAGCTATCCATGAATATATATTACTTCTACGCATATGATCTCTTTTAGCTTAGTTCAATGCAATGTTTAGTTTGACATGAGAAAGTTTGCTCATCCGACTTCGGGTGCTGTTATAGGTTGCAGCACGGTCATTCTTCCCTTAATCTAGAAGCTATTTCGACTGGTGAACCCGTCCTGAGCTACAATCGTTGAGTTATAAAGCCGAGCTTGATCATTGGAACTATCCATGTTCATATCATACCTCTACGCATGTGATCTCTTTTACCTTAGTTTAATGCATTGTAAGTTTAGTTTGACATGCGAAAGTGTACTAATCCAAACTTCGTGTGGTGTAATAGGTTGCAACACGGTCATTCTTCCCTTAATCTAGAAGCTATTCCGATTGGTTAACCCGCAACGAGCTACATTCGTTGAGTTATAAACCCGAGCTTGATCATTGGAGCTATCCATGTTCATATTATACTTCTACGCATGTGATCTCTTTTAGCTTAGTTCAATGCACTGTTTAGTTTGACATGAAAAAGTGTGCTAATTCGACTTCGGGTGGTGTAATAGGTTGCAACACGGTCATTCTTCCCTAAATCTAGAAGTTATTCCGATTGGTGAACCCGCAATGAGCTACATTCATTGAGTTATAAAGCCGAGCTTGATCATTGGAGCTATCCATGTACATATCATACTTCTACGCATATGAACTCTTTTAGCTTAGTTCAATGCAATATTTAGTTTGACATGAGAAAGTGTGCTCATCCGACTTCGGGTGGTGTTATAGGTTGGAGCACAATCATTCTTCCCTTAATCTAGAAGCTATTTCGACTGGTGAACTCATCCTGAGCTACATTCGTTGAGTTATAAAGCCGAACTTGATCATTGGAGCTTTCCATGTTCATATCATACTTCTACGCATGTGATATCTTGTAGCTTAGTTCAATGCAATGTTTAGTTTGGCATGAGAAAGTGTGCTAATCCGACTTCGGGTGGTGTAATAGGTAGCAACACGGTCATTCTTCCCTAAATCTAGAAGGTATTCCGATTGGTGAACCCGCACTGAGCTACATTCATTGAGTTATAAAGCCGAGCTTGATCATTGGAGCTATCCATGTTCATATCATACTTCTACGTATATGATCTCTTTTGGCTTAGTTCAATGCAATGTTTAGTTTAACATGAGAAAGTGTGCTCATCCGACTTCGGGTGGTGTAATAGGTTGCAACACGGTCATTCTTCCCTTAATCTAGAAGCTATTCCGATTGGTGAACCCGCAATGAGCTACATTCATTGAGTTATAAAGCCGAGCTTGATCATTGGAGCTATCAATGTTCATATCATACTTCTACGCATGTGATCTCTTTTAGCTTAGTTCAATGCAATGTTTAGTTTAACATGAGAAAGTGCGCTAATCCGACTTCGGGTGGTGTAATAGGTAGCAACACGGTCATTCTTCCCTTAATCTAGAAGATATTCCGATTGGTGAACCCGCAACGAGCTACATTCATTGAGGTTAAAAGCCGAGCTTGATCATTAGAGCTATCCATGAATATATCATACTTCTACGCATATGATCTCTTTTAGCTTAGTTCAATGCAATGTTTAGTTTGACATGAGAAAGTGCGCTAATCCGACTTCGGGTGGTGTAATAGGTAGCAACACGGTCATTCTTCCCTTAATCTAGAAGCTATTCCGATTGGTGAACCCGCAATGAGCTACATTCATTGAGTTATAAAGCCGAGCTTGATCATTGGAGCTATCCATGTTCATATCATACTTCTACGCATGTGATCTCTTTTAGCTTAGTTCAATGCATTGTAAGGTTAGTTTAACATGAGAAAGTGTGCTCATCCGACTTCGGGTGGTGTAATAGGTAGCAACACGGTCATTCTTCCCTTAATCCAGAAGCTATTCCGATTGGTTAACCCGCAATGAGTTACATTCGTTGAGTTATAAAGCCGAGCTTGATCATTGGAGCTATCCATGTTCATATCATACTTCTACGCATGTGATCTCTTTTAGCTTAGTTCAATGCAATGTTTAGTTTGACATGAGAAAGTGTGCTAATCCGACTTCGGGTGGTGTAATAGGTAGCAACACGGTCATTCTTCCCTAAATCTAGAAGGTATTCCGATTGGTGAACCCGCACTGAGCTACATTCATTGAGTTATAAAGCCGAGCTTGATCATTGGAGCTATCCATGTTCATATCATACTTCTACGTATATGATCTCTTTTGGCTTAGTTCAATGCAATGTTTAGTTTAACATGAGAAAGTGTGCTCATCCGACTTCGGGTGGTGTAATAGGTTGCAACACGGTCATTCTTCCCTTAATCTAGAAGCTATTCCGATTGGTGAACCCGCAATGAGCTACATTCATTGAGTTATAAAGCCGAGCTTGATCATTGGAGCTATCCATGTTCATATCATACTTCTACGCATGTGATCTCTTTTAGCTTAGTTCAATGCATTGTAAGGTTAGTTTGACATGAGAAACTGTGTTAATCCGACTTCAGGTGGTGTAATAGGTTGCAACACGGTCATTCTTCCCTTAATCTAGAAGCTATTCCGATTGGTGAACCCGCAATGAGCTACATTCATTGAGTTATAAAGCCGAGCTTGATCATTGGAGCTATCCATGTTCATATCATACTTCTACGCATGTGATCTCTTTTAGCTTAGTTCAATGCAATGTTTAGTTTAACATGAGAAAGTGCGCTAATCCGACTTCGGGTGGTGTAATAGGTAGCAACACGGTCATTCTTCCCTTAATCTAGAAGATATTCCGATTGGTGAACCCGCAACGAGCTACATTCATTGAGGTTAAAAGCCGAGCTTGATCATTAGAGCTATCCATGAATATATCATACTTCTACGCATATGATCTCTTTTAGCTTAGTTCAATGCAATGTTTAGTTTGACATGAGAAAGTGCGCTAATCCGACTTCGGGTGGTGTAATAGGTAGCAACACGGTCATTCTTCCCTTAATCTAGAAGCTATTCCGATTGGTGAACCCGCAATGAGCTACATTCATTGAGTTATAAAGCCGAGCTTGAGAATTGGAGCTATCCATGTTCATATCATACTTCTACGCATGTGATCTCTTTTAGCTTAGTTCAATGCATTGTAAGGTTAGTTTAACATGAGAAAGTGTGCTCATCCGACTTCGGGTGGTGTAATAGGTAGCAACACGGTCATTCTTCCCTTAATCCAGAAGCTATTCCGATTGGTTAACCCGCAATGAGCTACATTCGTTGAGTTATAAAGCCGAGCTTGATCATTGGAGCTATCCATGTTCATATCATACTTCTACGTATGTGATCTCTTTTAGCTTAGTTCAATGCAATGTTTAGTTTGACATGAGAAAGTGTGCTAATCCGACTTCGGGTGGTGTAATAGGTAGCAACACGGTCATTCTTCCCTAAATCTAGAAGGTATTCCGATTGGTGAACCCGCACTGAGCTACATTCATTGAGTTATAAAGCCGAGCTTGATCATTGGAGCTATCCATGTTCATATCATACTTCTACGTATATGATCTCTTTTGGCTTAGTTCAATGCAATGTTTAGTTTAACATGAGAAAGTGTGCTCATCCGACTTCGGGTGGTGTAATAGGTTGCAACACGGTCATTCTTCCCTTAATCTAGAAGCTATTCCGATTGGTGAACCCGCAATGAGCTACATTCATTGAGTTATAAAGCCGAGCTTGATCATTGGAGCTATCCATGTTCATATCATACTTCTACGCATGTGATCTCTTTTAGCTTAGTTCAATGCATTGTAAGGTTAGTTTGACATGAGAAACTGTGTTAATCCGACTTCGGGTGGTGTAATAGGTTGCAACACGGTCATTCTTCCCTTAATCTAGAAGCTATTCCGATTGGTGAACCCGCAATGAGCTACATTCATTGAGTTATAAAGCCGAGCTTGATCATTGGAGCTATCCATGTTCATATCATACTTCTACGCATGTGATCTCTTTTAGCTTAGTTCAATGCAATGTTTAGTTTAACATGAGAAAGTGCGCTAATCCGACTTCGGGTGGTGTAATAGGTAGCAACACGGTCATTCTTCCCTTAATCTAGAAGATATTCCGATTGGTGAACCCGCAACGAGCTACATTCATTGAGGTTAAAAGCCGAGCTTGATCATTAGAGCTATCCATGAATATATCATACTTCTACGCATATGATCTCTTTTAGCTTAGTTCAATGCAATGTTTAGTTTGACATGAGAAAGTGCGCTAATCCGACTTCGGGTGGTGTAATAGGTAGCAACACGGTCATTCTTCCCTTAATCTAGAAGCTATTCCGATTGGTGAACCCGCAATGAGCTACATTCATTGAGTTATAAAGCCGAACTTGATCATTGGAGCTATCCATGTTCATATCATACTTCTACGCATGTGATCTCTTTTAGCTTAGTTCAATGCATTGTAAGGTTAGTTTAACATGAGAAAGTGTGCTCATCCGACTTCGGGTGGTGTAATAGGTAGCAACACGGTCATTCTTCCCTTAATCCAGAAGCTATTCCGATTGGTTAACCCGCAATGAGCTACATTCGTTGAGTTATAAAGCCGAGCTTGATCATTGGAGCTATCCATGTTCATATCATACTTCTACGCATGTGATCTCTTTTAGCTTAGTTCAATGCAATGTTTAGTTTGACATGAGAAAGTGTGCTAATCCGACTTCGGGTGGTGTAATAGGTAGCAACACGGTCATTCTTCCCTAAATCTAGAAGGTATTCCGATTGGTGAACCCGCACTGAGCTACATTCATTGAGTTATAAAGCCGAGCTTGATCATTGGAGCTATCCATGTTCATATCATACTTCTACGCATGTGATCTCTTTTAGCTTAGTTCAATGCAATGTTTAGTTTGACATGAGAAAGTGTGCTAATCCGACTTCGGGTGGTGTAATAGGTAGCAACACGGTCATTCTTCCCTAAATCTAGAAGGTATTCCGATTGGTGAACCCGCAATGAGCTACATTCATTGAGTTATAAAGCCGAGCTTGATCATTGGAGCTATCCATGTTCATATCATACTTCTACGCATGTGATCTCTTTTAGCTTAGTTCAATGCAATGTTTAGTTTAACATGAGAAAGTGCGCTAATCCGACTTCGGGTGGTGTAATAGGTAGCAACACGGTCATTCTTCCCTTAATCTAGAAGATATTCCGATTGGTGAACCCGCAACGAGCTACATTCATTGAGGTTAAAAGCCGAGCTTGATCATTAGAGCTATCCATGAATATATCATACTTCTACGCATATGATCTCTTTTAGCTTAGTTCAATGCAATGTTTAGTTTGACATGAGAAAGTGCGCTAATCCGACTTCGGGTGGTGTAATAGGTAGCAACACGGTCATTCTTCCCTTAATCTAGAAGCTATTCCGATTGGTGAACCCGCAATGAGCTACATTCATTGAGTTATAAAGCCGAGCTTGATCATTGGAGCTATCCATGTTCATATCATACTTCTACGCATGTGATCTCTTTTAGCTTAGTTCAATGCATTGTAAGGTTAGTTTAACATGAGAAAGTGTGCTCATCCGACTTCGGGTGGTGTAATAGGTAGCAACACGGTCATTCTTCCCTTAATCCAGAAGCTATTCCGATTGGTTAACCCGCAATGAGCTACATTCGTTGAGTTATAAAGCCGAGCTTGATCATTGGAGCTATCCATGTTCATATCATACTTCTACGCATGTGATCTCTTTTAGCTTAGTTCAATGCAATGTTTAGTTTGACATGAGAAAGTGTGCTAATCCGACTTCGGGTGGTGTAATAGGTAGCAACACGGTCATTCTTCCCTAAATCTAGAAGGTATTCCGATTGGTGAACCCGCACTGAGCTACATTCATTGAGTTATAAAGCCGAGCTTGATCATTGGAGCTATCCATGTTCATATCATACTTCTACGTATATGATCTCTTTTGGCTTAGTTCAATGCAATGTTTAGTTTAACATGAGAAAGTGTGCTCATCCGACTTCGGGTGGTGTAATAGGTTGCAACACGGTCATTCTTCCCTTAATCTAGAAGCTATTCCGATTGGTGAACCCGCAATGAGCTACATTCATTGAGTTATAAAGCCGAGCTTGATCATTGGAGCTATCCATGTTCATATCATACTTCTACGCATGTGATCTCTTTTAGCTTAGTTCAATGCATTGTAAGGTTAGTTTGACATGAGAAACTGTGTTAATCCGACTTCGGGTGGTGTAATAGGTTGCAACACGGTCATTCTTCCCTTAATCTAGAAGCTATTCCGATTGGTGAACCCGCAATGAGCTACATTCATTGAGTTATAAAGCCGAGCTTGATCATTGGAGCTATCCATGTTCATATCATACTTCTACGCATGTGATCTCTTTTAGCTTAGTTCAATGCAATGTTTAGTTTAACATGAGAAAGTGCGCTAATCCGACTTCGGGTGGTGTAATAGGTAGCAACACGGTCATTCTTCCCTTAATCTAGAAGATATTCCGATTGGTGAACCCGCAACGAGCTACATTCATTGAGGTTAAAAGCCGAGCTTGATCATTAGAGCTATCCATGAATATATCATACTTCTACGCATATGATCTCTTTTAGCTTAGTTCAATGCAATGTTTAGTTTGACATGAGAAAGTGCGCTAATCCGACTTCGGGTGGTGTAATAGGTAGCAACACGGTCATTCTTCCCTTAATCTAGAAGCTATTCCGATTGGTGAACCCGCAATGAGCTACATTCGTTGAGTTATAAAGCCGAACTTGATCATTGGAGCTATCCATGTTCATATCATACTTCTACGCATGTGATCTCTTTTAGCTTAGTTCAATGCATTGTAAGGTTAGTTTAACATGAGAAAGTGTGCTCATCCGACTTCGGGTGGTGTAATAGGTAGCAACACGGTCATTCTTCCCTTAATCCAGAAGCTATTCCGATTGGTTAACCCGCAATGAGCTACATTCGTTGAGTTATAAAGCCGAGCTTGATCATTGGAGCTATCCATGTTCATATCATACTTCTACGCATGTGATCTCTTTTAGCTTAGTTCAATGCAATGTTTAGTTTGACATGAGAAAGTGTGCTAATCCGACTTCGGGTGGTGTAATAGGTAGCAACACGGTCATTCTTCCCTAAATCTAGAAGGTATTCCGATTGGTGAACCCGCACTGAGCTACATTCATTGAGTTATAAAGCCGAGCTTGATCATTGGAGCTATCCATGTTCATATCATACTTCTACGTATATGATCTCTTTTGGCTTAGTTCAATGCAATGTTTAGTTTAACATGAGAAAGTGTGCTCATCCGACTTCGGGTGGTGTAATAGGTTGCAACACGGTCATTCTTCCCTTAATCTAGAAGCTATTCCGATTGGTGAACCCGCAATGAGCTACATTCATTGAGTTATAAAGCCGAGCTTGATCATTGGAGCTATCCATGTTCATATCATACTTCTACGCATGTGATCTCTTTTAGCTTAGTTCAATGCAATGTTTAGTTTAACATGAGAAAGTGCGCTAATCCGACTTCGGGTGGTGTAATAGGTAGCAACACGGTCATTCTTCCCTTAATCTAGAAGATATTCCGATTGGTGAACCCGCAACGAGCTACATTCATTGAGGTTAAAAGCCGAGCTTGATCATTAGAGCTATCCATGAATATATCATACTTCTACGCATATGATCTCTTTTAGCTTAGTTCAATGCAATGTTTAGTTTGACATGAGAAAGTGCGCTAATCCGACTTCGGGTGGTGTAATAGGTAGCAACACGGTCATTCTTCCCTTAATCTAGAAGCTATTCCGATTGGTGAACCCGCAATGAGCTACATTCATTGAGTTATAAAGCCGAGCTTGATCATTGGAGCTATCCATGTTCATATCATACTTCTACGCATGTGATCTCTTTTAGCTTAGTTCAATGCATTGTAAGGTTAGTTTAACATGAGAAAGTGTGCTCATCCGACTTCGGGTGGTGTAATAGGTAGCAACACGGTCATTCTTCCCTTAATCCAGAAGCTATTCCGATTGGTTAACCCGCAATGAGCTACATTCGTTGAGTTATAAAGCCGAGCTTGATCATTGGAGCTATCCATGTTCATATCATACTTCTACGCATGTGATCTCTTTTAGCTTAGTTCAATGCAATGTTTAGTTTGACATGAGAAAGTGTGCTAATCCGACTTCGGGTGGTGTAATAGGTAGCAACACGGTCATTCTTCCCTAAATCTAGAAGGTATTCCGATTGGTGAACCCGCACTGAGCTACATTCATTGAGTTATAAAGCCGAGCTTGATCATTGGAGCTATCCATGTTCATATCATACTTCTACGTATATGATCTCTTTTGGCTTAGTTCAATGCAATGTTTAGTTTAACATGAGAAAGTGTGCTCATCCGACTTCGGGTGGTGTAATAGGTTGCAACACGGTCATTCTTCCCTTAATCTAGAAGCTATTCCGATTGGTGAACCCGCAATGAGCTACATTCATTGAGTTATAAAGCCGAGCTTGATCATTGGAGCTATCCATGTTCATATCATACTTCTACGCATGTGATCTCTTTTAGCTTAGTTCAATGCATTGTAAGGTTAGTTTGACATGAGAAACTGTGTTAATCCGACTTCGGGTGGTGTAATAGGTTGCAACACGGTCATTCTTCCCTTAATCTAGAAGCTATTCCGATTGGTGAACCCGCAATGAGCTACATTCATTGAGTTATAAAGCCGAGCTTGATCATTGGAGCTATCCATGTTCATATCATACTTCTACGCATGTGATCTCTTTTAGCTTAGTTCAATGCAATGTTTAGTTTAACATGAGAAAGTGCGCTAATCCGACTTCGGGTGGTGTAATAGGTAGCAACACGGTCATTCTTCCCTTAATCTAGAAGATATTCCGATTGGTGAACCCGCAACGAGCTACATTCATTGAGGTTAAAAGCCGAGCTTGATCATTAGAGCTATCCATGAATATATCATACTTCTACGCATATGATCTCTTTTAGCTTAGTTCAATGCAATGTTTAGTTTGACATGAGAAAGTGCGCTAATCCGACTTCGGGTGGTGTAATAGGTAGCAACACGGTCATTCTTCCCTTAATCTAGAAGCTATTCCGATTGGTTAACCCGCAACGAGCTACATTCGTTGAGTTATAAACCCGAGCTTGATCATTGGAGCTATCCATGTTCATATTATACTTCTACGCATGTGATCTCTTTTAGCTTAGTTCAATGCACTGTTTAGTTTGACATGAAAAAGTGTGCTAATTCGACTTCGGGTGGTGTAATAGGTTGCAACACGGTCATTCTTCCCTAAATCTAGAAGTTATTCCGATTGGTGAACCCGCAATGAGCTACATTCATTGAGTTATAAAGCCGAGCTTGATCATTGGAGCTATCCATGTACATATCATACTTCTACGCATATGAACTCTTTTAGCTTAGTTCAATGCAATATTTAGTTTGACATGAGAAAGTGTGCTCATCCGACTTCGGGTGGTGTTATAGGTTGGAGCACAATCATTCTTCCCTTAATCTAGAAGCTATTTCGACTGGTGAACTCATCCTGAGCTACATTCGTTGAGTTATAAAGCCGAACTTGATCATTGGAGCTATCCATGTTTATATCATACTTCTACGCATGTGATATCTTTTAGCTTAGTTCAATGCATTGTAAGGTTAGTTTGACATGAGAAAGTGTATTAATCCGACTTCGTGTGGTGTAATAGGTTGCACTACGATCATTCTTCCCTTAATCCAGAAGCTATTCCGATTGGTTAACCCGCAATGAGCTACATTCGTTGAGTTATAAAGCCGAGCTTGATCATTGGAGCTATCCATGTTCATATCATACTTCTACGCATGTGATCTCTTTTAGCTTAGTTCAATGCAATGTTTAGTTTGACATGAGAAAGTGTGCTAATCCGACTTCGGGTGGTGTAATAGGTAGCAACACGGTCATTCTTCCCTTAAACTAGAAGGTATTCTGATTGGTGAACCCGCACTGAGCTACATTCATTGAGTTATAAAGCCGAGCTTGATCATTGGAGCTATCCATGTTCATATCATACTTCTACGTATATGATCTCTTTTGGCTTAGTTCAATGCAATGTTTAGTTTAACATGAGAAAGTGTGCTCATCCGACTTCGGGTGGTGTAATAGGTAGCAACACGGTCATTCTTCCCTTAAACTAGAAGGTATTCTGATTGGTGAACCCGCACTGAGCTACATTCATTGAGTTATAAAGCCGAGCTTGATCATTGGAGCTATCCATGTTCATATCATACTTCTACGCATGTGACCTCTTTTAGCTTAGTTCGATGCAATGTTTAGTTTAACATGAGAAAGTGCGCTAATCCGACTTCGGGTGGTGTAATAGGTATCAACACGGTCATTCTTCCCTTAATCTAGAAGCTATTCCGATTGGTGAACCCGCAATGAGCTACATTCATTGAGTTATAAAGCCGAGCTTCATCATTGGAGCTATCCATGAATATATCATACTTCTACGCATATGATCTCTTTTAGCTTAGTTCAATGCAATGTTTAGTTTGACATGAGAAAGTGTGCTCATCCGACTTTGGGTGCTGTTATAGGTTGCAGCACAGTCATTCTTCCCTTAATCTAGAAGCTATTTCAATTGGTGAACCCGTCCTGAGCTACAATCGTTGAGTTATAACGCCGAGCTTGATCATTGGAGCTATCCATGTTCATATCATACCTCTACGCATGTGATATCTTTTAGCTTAGTTCAATGCATTGTAAGGTTAGTTTAACATGAGAAAGTGTACTAATCCGACTTCGTGTGGTGTAATAGGTTGCACTACGATCATTCTTCCCTTAATCTAGAAGCTATTCCGATTGGTGAACCCGCAATGAGCTACATTCATTGAGTTATAAAGCCGAGCTTGATCATTGGAGCTATCCATGTTCATATCATACTTCTACGCATATGATCTCTTTTAGCTTAGTTCAATGCAATGTTTAGTTTGACATGAGAAAGTGTGCTAATCCGACTTCGGGTGGTGTAATAGGTAGCAACACGGTCATTCTTCCCTAAATCTAGAAGGTATTCCGATTGGTGAACCCGCACTGAGCTACATTCATTGAGTTATAAAGCCGAGCTTGATCATTGGAGCTATCCATGTTCATATCATACTTCTACGTATATGATCTCTTTTGGCTTAGTTCAATGCAATGTTTAGTTTAACATGAGAAAGTGTGCTCATCCGACTTCGGGTGGTGTAATAGGTTGCAACACGGTCATTCTTCCCTTAATCTAGAAGCTATTCCGATTGGTGAACCCGCAATGAGCTACATTCATTGAGTTATAAAGCCGAGCTTGATCATTGGAGCTATCCATGTTCATATCATACTTCTACGCATGTGATCTCTTTTAGCTTAGTTCAATGCAATGTTTAGTTTAACATGAGAAAGTGCGCTAATCCGACTTCGGGTGGTGTAATAGGTAGCAACACGGTCATTCTTCCCTTAATCTAGAAGATATTCCGATTGGTGAACCCGCAACGAGCTACATTCATTGAGGTTAAAAGCCGAGCTTGATCATTAGAGCTATCCATGAATATATCATACTTCTACGCATATGATCTCTTTTAGCTTAGTTCAATGCAATGTTTAGTTTGACATGAGAAAGTGCGCTAATCCGACTTCGGGTGGTGTAATAGGTAGCAACACGGTCATTCTTCCCTTAATCTAGAAGCTATTCCGATTGGTGAACCCGCAATGAGCTACATTCATTGAGTTATAAAGCCGAGCTTGATCATTGGAGCTATCCATGTTCATATCATACTTCTACGCATGTGATCTCTTTTAGCTTAGTTCAATGCATTGTAAGGTTAGTTTAACATGAGAAAGTGTGCTCATCCGACTTCGGGTGGTGTAATAGGTAGCAACACGGTCATTCTTCCCTTAATCCAGAAGCTATTCCGATTGGTTAACCCGCAATGAGCTACATTCGTTGAGTTATAAAGCCGAGCTTGATCATTGGAGCTATCCATGTTCATATCATACTTCTACGCATGTGATCTCTTTTAGCTTAGTTCAATGCAATGTTTAGTTTGACATGAGAAAGTGTGCTAATCCGACTTCGGGTGGTGTAATAGGTAGCAACACGGTCATTCTTCCCTAAATCTAGAAGGTATTCCGATTGGTGAACCCGCACTGAGCTACATTCATTGAGTTATAAAGCCGAGCTTGATCATTGGAGCTATCCATGTTCATATCATACTTCTACGTATATGATCTCTTTTGGCTTAGTTCAATGCAATGTTTAGTTTAACATGAGAAAGTGTGCTCATCCGACTTCGGGTGGTGTAATAGGTTGCAACACGGTCATTCTTCCCTTAATCTAGAAGCTATTCCGATTGGTGAACCCGCAATGAGCTACATTCATTGAGTTATAAAGCCGAGCTTGATCATTGGAGCTATCCATGTTCATATCATACTTCTACGCATGTGATCTCTTTTAGCTTAGTTCAATGCATTGTAAGGTTAGTTTGACATGAGAAACTGTGTTAATCCGACTTCGGGTGGTGTAATAGGTTGCAACACGGTCATTCTTCCCTTAATCTAGAAGCTATTCCGATTGGTGAACCCGCAATGAGCTACATTCATTGAGTTATAAAGCCGAGCTTGATCATTGGAGCTATCCATGTTCATATCATACTTCTACGCATGTGATCTCTTTTAGCTTAGTTCAATGCATTGTAAGGTTAGTTTAACATGAGAAGGTGTGCTCATCCGACTTCGGGTGGTGTAATAGGTAGCAACACGGTCATTCTTCCCTTAATCTAGAAGCTATTCCGATTGGTTAACCCGCAATGAGCTACATTCGTTGAGTTATAAAGCCGAGCTTGATCATTGGAGCTATCCATGTTCATATCATACTTCTACGCATGTGATCTCTTTTAGCTTAGTTCAATGCAATGTTTAGTTTGACATGAGAAAGTGTGCTAATCCGACTTCGGGTGGTGTAATAGGTAGCAACACGGTCATTCTTCCCTTAAACTAGAAGGTATTCTGATTGGTGAACCCGCACTGAGCTACATTCATTGAGTTATAAAGCCGAGCTTGATCATTGGAGCTATCCATGTTCATATCATACTTCTACGTATATGATCTCTTTTGGCTTAGTTCAATGCAATGTTTAGTTTAACATGAGAAAGTGTGCTCATCCGACTTCGGGTGGTGTAATAGGTAGCAACACGGTCATTCTTCCCTTAAACTAGAAGGTATTCTGATTGGTGAACCCGCACTGAGCTACATTCATTGAGTTATAAAGCCGAGCTTGATCATTGGAGTTATCCATGTTCATATCATACTTCTACGCATGTGACCTCTTTTAGCTTAGTTCGATGCAATGTTTAGTTTAACATGAGAAAGTGCGCTAATCCGACTTCGGGTGGTGTAATAGGTAGCAACACGGTCATTCTTCCCTTAATCTAGAAGCTATTCCGATTGGTGAACCCGCAATGAGCTACATTCATTGAGTTATAAAGCCGAGCTTCATCATTGGAGCTATCCATGAATATATCATACTTCTACGCATATGATCTCTTTTAGCTTAGTTCAATGCAATGTTTAGTTTGACATGAGAAAGTGTGCTCATCCGACTTTGGGTGCTGTTATAGGTTGCAGCACAGTCATTCTTCCCTTAATCTAGAAGCTATTTCAATTGGTGAACCCGTCCTGAGCTACAATCGTTGAGTTATAACGCCGAGCTTGATCATTGGAGCTATCCATGTTCATATCATACCTCTACGCATGTGATATCTTTTAGCTTAGTTCAATGCATTGTAAGGTTAGTTTAACATGAGAAAGTGTGCTCATCCGACTTCGGGTGGTGTAATAGGTAGCAACACGGTCATTCTTCCCTTAATCCAGAAGCTATTCCGATTGGTTAACCCGCAATGAGCTACATTCGTTGAGTTATAAAGCCGAGCTTGATCATTGGAGCTATCCATGTTCATATCATACTTCTACGCATGTGATCTCTTTTAGCTTAGTTCAATGCAATGTTTAGTTTGACATGAGAAAGTGTGCTAATCCGACTTCGGGTGGTGTAATAGGTAGCAACACGGTCATTCTTCCCTAAATCTAGAAGGTATTCCGATTGGTGAACCCGCACTGAGCTACATTCATTGAGTTATAAAGCCGAGCTTGATCATTGGAGCTATCCATGTTCATATCATACTTCTACGTATATGATCTCTTTTGGCTTAGTTCAATGCAATGTTTAGTTTAACATGAGAAAGTGTGCTCATCCGACTTCGGGTGGTGTAATAGGTTGCAACACGGTCATTCTTCCCTTAATCTAGAAGCTATTCCGATTGGTGAACCCGCAATGAGCTACATTCATTGAGTTATAAAGCCGAGCTTGATCATTGGAGCTATCCATGTTCATATCATACTTCTACGCATGTGATCTCTTTTAGCTTAGTTCAATGCAATGTTTAGTTTAACATGAGAAAGTGCGCTAATCCGACTTCGGGTGGTGTAATAGGTAGCAACACGGTCATTCTTCCCTTAATCTAGAAGATATTCCGATTGGTGAACCCGCAACGAGCTACATTCATTGAGGTTAAAAGCCGAGCTTGATCATTAGAGCTATCCATGAATATATCATACTTCTACGCATATGATCTCTTTTAGCTTAGTTCAATGCAATGTTTAGTTTGACATGAGAAAGTGCGCTAATCCGACTTCGGGTGGTGTAATAGGTAGCAACACGGTCATTCTTCCCTTAATCTAGAAGCTATTCTGATTGGTGAACCCGCAATGAGCTACATTCATTGAGTTATAAAGCCGAGCTTGATCATTGGAGCTATCCATGTTCATATCATACTTCTACGCATGTGATCTCTTTTAGCTTAGTTCAATGCATTGTAAGGTTAGTTTAACATGAGAAAGTGTGCTCATCCGACTTCGGGTGGTGTAATAGGTAGCAACACGGTCATTCTTCCCTTAATCCAGAAGCTATTCCGATTGGTTAACCCGCAATGAGCTACATTCGTTGAGTTATAAAGCCGAGCTTGATCATTGGAGCTATCCATGTTCATATCATACTTCTACGCATGTGATCTCTTTTAGCTTAGTTCAATGCAATGTTTAGTTTGACATGAGAAAGTGTGCTAATCCGACTTCGGGTGGTGTAATAGGTAGCAACACGGTCATTCTTCCCTAAATCTAGAAGGTATTCCGATTGGTGAACCCGCACTGAGCTACATTCATTGAGTTATAAAGCCGAGCTTGATCATTGGAGCTATCCATGTTCATATCATACTTCTACGTATATGATCTCTTTTGGCTTAGTTCAATGCAATGTTTAGTTTAACATGAGAAAGTGTGCTCATCCGACTTCGGGTGGTGTAATAGGTAGAAACACGGTCATTCTTCCCTAAATCTAGAAGGTATTCCGATTGGTGAACCCGCACTGAGCTACATTCATTGAGTTATAAAGCCGAGCTTGATCATTGGAGCTATCCATGTTCATATCATACTTCTACGTATATGATCTCTTTTGGCTTAGTTCAATGCAATGTTTAGTTTAACATGAGAAAGTGTGCTCATCCGACTTCGGGTGGTGTAATAGGTTGCAACACGGTCATTCTTCCCTTAATCTAGAAGCTATTCCGATTGGTGAACCCGCAATGAGCTACATTCATTGAGTTATAAAGCCGAGCTTGATCATTGGAGCTATCCATGTTCATATCATACTTCTACGCATGTGATCTCTTTTAGCTTAGTTCAATGCAATGTTTAGTTTAACATGAGAAAGTGCGCTAATCCGACTTCGGGTGGTGTAATAGGTAGCAACACGGTCATTCTTCCCTTAATCTAGAAGATATTCCGATTGGTGAACCCGCAACGAGCTACATTCATTGAGGTTAAAAGCCGAGCTTGATCATTAGAGCTATCCATGAATATATCATACTTCTACGCATATGATCTCTTTTAGCTTAGTTCAATGCAATGTTTAGTTTGACATGAGAAAGTGCGCTAATCCGACTTCGGGTGGTGTAATAGGTAGCAACACGGTCATTCTTCCCTTAATCTAGAAGCTATTCCGATTGGTGAACCCGCAATGAGCTACATTCATTGAGTTATAAAGCCGAGCTTCATCATTGGAGCTATCCATGAATATATCATACTTCTACGCATATGATCTCTTTTAGCTTAGTTCAATGCAATGTTTAGTTTGACATGAGAAAGTGTGCTCATCCGACTTTGGGTGCTGTTATAGGTTGCAGCACAGTCATTCTTCCCTTAATCTAGAAGCTATTTCAATTGGTGAACCCGTCATGAGCTACAATCGTTGAGTTATAACGCCGAGCTTGATCATTGGAGCTATCCATGTTCATATCATACTTCTACGCATGTGATCTCTTTTAGCTTAGTTCAATGCAATGTTTAGTTTGACATGAGAAGTGTGCTAATCCGACTTCGGGTGGTGTAATAGGTAGCACTACGATCATTCTTCCCTTAATCTAGAAGCTATTCCGATTGGTTAACCCGCAATGAGCTACATTCGTTGAGTTATAAAGCCGAGCTTGATCATTGGAGCTATCCATGTTCATATCATACTTCTACGCATGTGATCTCTTTTAGCTTAGTTCAATGCAATGTTTAGTTTGACATGAGAAAGTGTGCTAATCCGACTTCGGGTGGTGTAATAGGTAGCAACACGGTCATTCTTCCCTAAATCTAGAAGGTATTCCGATTGGTGAACCCGCACTGAGCTACATTCATTGAGTTATAAAGCCGAGCTTGATCATTGGAGCTATCCATGTTCATATCATACTTCTACGTATATGATCTCTTTTGGCTTAGTTCAATGCAATGTTTAGTTTAACATGAGAAAGTGTGCTCATCCGACTTCGGGTGGTGTAATAGGTTGCAACACGGTCATTCTTCCCTTAATCTAGAAGCTATTCCGATTGGTGAACCCGCAATGAGCTACATTCATTGAGTTATAAAGCCGAGCTTGATCATTGGAGCTATCCATGTTCATATCATACTTCTACGCATGTGATCTCTTTTAGCTTAGTTCAATGCAATGTTTAGTTTAACATGAGAAAGTGCACTAATCCGACTTCGGGTGGTGTAATAGGTAGCAACACGGTCATTCTTCCCTTAATCTAGAAGATATTCCGATTGGTGAACCCGCAACGAGCTACATTCATTGAGGTTAAAAGCCGAGCTTGATCATTAGAGCTATCCATGAATATATCATACTTCTACGCATATGATCTCTTTTAGCTTAGTTCAATGCAATGTTTAGTTTGACATGAGAAAGTGCGCTAATCCGACTTCGGGTGGTGTAATAGGTAGCAACACGGTCATTCTTCCCTTAATCTAGAAGCTATTCCGATTGGTGAACCCGCAATGAGCTACATTCATTGAGTTATAAAGCCGAGCTTCATCATTGGAGCTATCCATGAATATATCATACTTCTACGCATATGATCTCTTTTAGCTTAGTTCAATGCAATGTTTAGTTTGACATGAGAAAGTGTGCTCATCCGACTTTGGGTGCTGTTATAGGTTGCAGCACAGTCATTCTTCCCTTAATCTAGAAGCTATTTCAATTGGTGAACCCGTCCTGAGCTACAATCGTTGAGTTATAACGCCGAGCTTGATCATTGGAGCTATCCATGTTCATATCATACCTCTACGCATGTGATATCTTTTAGCTTAGTTCAATGCATTGTAAGGTTAGTTTAACATGAGAAAGTGTGCTCATCCGACTTCGGGTGGTGTAATAGGTAGCAACACGGTCATTCTTCCCTTAATCCAGAAGCTATTCCGATTGGTTAACCCGCAATGAGCTACATTCGTTGAGTTATAAAGCCGAGCTTGATCATTGGAGCTATCCATGTTCATATCATACTTCTACGCATGTGATCTCTTTTAGCTTAGTTCAATGCAATGTTTAGTTTGACATGAGAAAGTGTGCTAATCCGACTTCGGGTGGTGTAATAGGTAGCAACACGGTCATTCTTCCCTAAATCTAGAAGGTATTCCGATTGGTGAACCCGCACTGAGCTACATTCATTGAGTTATAAAGCCGAGCTTGATCATTGGAGCTATCCATGTTCATATCATACTTCTACGTATATGATCTCTTTTGGCTTAGTTCAATGCAATGTTTAGTTTAACATGAGAAAGTGTGCTCATCCGACTTCGGGTGGTGTAATAGGTTGCAACACGGTCATTCTTCCCTTAATCTAGAAGCTATTCCGATTGGTGAACCCGCAATGAGCTACATTCATTGAGTTATAAAGCCGAGCTTGATCATTGGAGCTATCCATGTTCATATCATACTTCTACGCATGTGATCTCTTTTAGCTTAGTTCAATGCAATGTTTAGTTTAACATGAGAAAGTGCGCTAATCCGACTTCGGGTGGTGTAATAGGTAGCAACACGGTCATTCTTCCCTTAATCTAGAAGATATTCCGATTGGTGAACCCGCAACGAGCTACATTCATTGAGGTTAAAAGCCGAGCTTGATCATTAGAGCTATCCATGAATATATCATACTTCTACGCATATGATCTCTTTTAGCTTAGTTCAATGCAATGTTTAGTTTGACATGAGAAAGTGCGCTAATCCGACTTCGGGTGGTGTAATAGGTAGCAACACGGTCATTCTTCCCTTAATCTAGAAGCTATTCCGATTGGTGAACCCGCAATGAGCTACATTCATTGAGTTATAAAGCCGAGCTTGATCATTGGAGCTATCCATGTTCATATCATACTTCTACGCATGTGATCTCTTTTAGCTTAGTTCAATGCATTGTAAGGTTAGTTTAACATGAGAAAGTGTGCTCATCCGACTTCGGGTGGTGTAATAGGTAGCAACACGGTCATTCTTCCCTTAATCCAGAAGCTATTCCGATTGGTTAACCCGCAATGAGCTACATTCGTTGAGTTATAAAGCCGAGCTTGATCATTGGAGCTATCCATGTTCATATCATACTTCTACGCATGTGATCTCTTTTAGCTTAGTTCAATGCAATGTTTAGTTTGACATGAGAAAGTGTGCTAATCCGACTTCGGGTGGTGTAATAGGTAGCAACACGGTCATTCTTCCCTAAATCTAGAAGGTATTCCGATTGGTGAACCCGCACTGAGCTACATTCATTGAGTTATAAAGCCGAGCTTGATCATTGGAGCTATCCATGTTCATATCATACTTCTACGTATATGATCTCTTTTGGCTTAGTTCAATGCAATGTTTAGTTTAACATGAGAAAGTGTGCTCATCCGACTTCGGGTGGTGTAATAGGTTGCAACACGGTCATTCTTCCCTTAATCTAGAAGCTATTCCGATTGGTGAACCCGCAATGAGCTACATTCATTGAGTTATAAAGCCGAGCTTGATCATTGGAGCTATCCATGTTCATATCATACTTCTACGCATGTGATCTCTTTTAGCTTAGTTCAATGCATTGTAAGGTTAGTTTGACATGAGAAACTGTGTTAATCCGACTTCGGGTGGTGTAATAGGTTGCAACACGGTCATTCTTCCCTTAATCTAGAAGCTATTCCGATTGGTGAACCCGCAATGAGCTACATTCATTGAGTTATAAAGCCGAGCTTGATCATTGGAGCTATCCATGTTCATATCATACTTCTACGCATGTGATCTCTTTTAGCTTAGTTCAATGCAATGTTTAGTTTAACATGAGAAAGTGCGCTAATCCGACTTCGGGTGGTGTAATAGGTAGCAACACGGTCATTCTTCCCTTAATCTAGAAGATATTCCGATTGGTGAACCCGCAACGAGCTACATTCATTGAGGTTAAAAGCCGAGCTTGATCATTAGAGCTATCCATGAATATATCATACTTCTACGCATATGATCTCTTTTAGCTTAGTTCAATGCAATGTTTAGTTTGACATGAGAAAGTGCGCTAATCCGACTTCGGGTGGTGTAATAGGTAGCAACACGGTCATTCTTCCCTTAATCTAGAAGCTATTCCGATTGGTTAACCCGCAACGAGCTACATTCGTTGAGTTATAAACCCGAGCTTGATCATTGGAGCTATCCATGTTCATATTATACTTCTACGCATGTGATCTCTTTTAGCTTAGTTCAATGCACTGTTTAGTTTGACATGAAAAAGTGTGCTAATTCGACTTCGGGTGGTGTAATAGGTTGCAACACGGTCATTCTTCCCTAAATCTAGAAGTTATTCCGATTGGTGAACCCGCAATGAGCTACATTCATTGAGTTATAAAGCCGAGCTTGATCATTGGAGCTATCCATGTACATATCATACTTCTACGCAGATGAACTCTTTTAGCTTAGTTCAATGCAATATTTAGTTTGACATGAGAAAGTGTGCTCATCCGACTTCGGGTGGTGTTATAGGTTGGAGCACAATCATTCTTCCCTTAATCTAGAAGCTATTTCGACTGGTGAACTCATCCTGAGCTACATTCGTTGAGTTATAAAGCCGAACTTGATCATTGGAGCTATCCATGTTTATATCATACTTCTACGCATGTGATATCTTTTAGCTTAGTTCAATGCATTGTAAGGTTAGTTTGACATGAGAAAGTGTATTAATCCGACTTCGTGTGGTGTAATAGGTTGCACTACGATCATTCTTCCCTTAATCCAGAAGCTATTCCGATTGGTTAACCCGCAATGAGCTACATTCGTTGAGTTATAAAGCCGAGCTTGATCATTGGAGCTATCCATGTTCATATCATACTTCTACGCATGTGATCTCTTTTAGCTTAGTTCAATGCAATGTTTAGTTTGACATGAGAAAGTGTGCTAATCCGACTTCGGGTGGTGTAATAGGTAGCAACACGGTCATTCTTCCCTTAAACTAGAAGGTATTCTGATTGGTGAACCCGCACTGAGCTACATTCATTGAGTTATAAAGCCGAGCTTGATCATTGGAGCTATCCATGTTCATATCATACTTCTACGTATATGATCTCTTTTGGCTTAGTTCAATGCAATGTTTAGTTTAACATGAGAAAGTGTGCTCATCCGACTTCGGGTGGTGTAATAGGTAGCAACACGGTCATTCTTCCCTTAAACTAGAAGGTATTCTGATTGGTGAACCCGCACTGAGCTACATTCATTGAGTTATAAAGCCGAGCTTGATCATTGGAGCTATCCATGTTCATATCATACTTCTACGCATGTGACCTCTTTTAGCTTAGTTCGATGCAATGTTTAGTTTAACATGAGAAAGTGCGCTAATCCGACTTCGGGTGGTGTAATAGGTAGCAACACGGTCATTCTTCCCTTAATCTAGAAGCTATTCCGATTGGTGAACCCGCAATGAGCTACATTCATTGAGTTATAAAGCCGAGCTTCATCATTGGAGCTATCCATGAATATATCATACTTCTACGCATATGATCTCTTTTAGCTTAGTTCAATGCAATGTTTAGTTTGACATGAGAAAGTGTGCTCATCCGACTTTGGGTGCTGTTATAGGTTGCAGCACAGTCATTCTTCCCTTAATCTAGAAGCTATTTCAATTGGTGAACCCGTCCTGAGCTACAATCGTTGAGTTATAACGCCGAGCTTGATCATTGGAGCTATCCATGTTCATATCATACCTCTACGCATGTGATATCTTTTAGCTTAGTTCAATGCATTGTAAGGTTAGTTTAACATGAGAAAGTGTACTAATCCGACTTCGTGTGGTGTAATAGGTTGCACTACGATCATTCTTCCCTTAATCTAGAAGCTATTCCGATTGGTGAACCCGCAATGAGCTACATTCATTGAGTTATAAAGCCGAGCTTGATCATTGGAGCTATCCATGTTCATATCATACTTCTACGTATATGATCTCTTTTGGCTTAGTTCAATGCAATGTTTAGTTTAACATGAGAAAGTGTGCTCATCCGACTTCGGGTGGTGTAATAGGTTGCAACACGGTCATTCTTCCCTTAATCTAGAAGCTATTCCGATTGGTGAACCCGCAATGAGCTACATTCATTGAGTTATAAAGCCGAGCTTGATCATTGGAGCTATCCATGTTCATATCATACTTCTACGCATGTGATCTCTTTTAGCTTAGTTCAATGCATTGTAAGGTTAGTTTGACATGAGAAACTGTGTTAATCCGACTTCGGGT
The DNA here is from genome assembly GCA_963920545.1 of Lepidium didymum. Taxonomy (NCBI): domain Eukaryota; kingdom Viridiplantae; phylum Streptophyta; class Magnoliopsida; order Brassicales; family Brassicaceae; genus Lepidium; species Lepidium didymum. The sequence goes on along the minus strand of OY986993.1, from coordinate 9,991,211 downwards.
GGTGTAATAGGTTGCAACACGGTCATTCTTCCCTTAATCTAGAAGCTATTCCGATTGGTGAACCCGCAATGAGCTACATTCATTGAGTTATAAAGCCGAGCTTGATCATTGGAGCTATCCATGTTCATATCATACTTCTACGCATGTGATCTCTTTTAGCTTAGTTCAATGCAATGTTTAGTTTAACATGAGAAAGTGCGCTAATCCGACTTCGGGTGGTGTAATAGGTAGCAACACGGTCATTCTTCCCTTAATCTAGAAGATATTCCGATTGGTGAACCCGCAACGAGCTACATTCATTGAGGTTAAAAGCCGAGCTTGATCATTAGAGCTATCCATGAATATATCATACTTCTACGCATATGATCTCTTTTAGCTTAGTTCAATGCAATGTTTAGTTTGACATGAGAAAGTGCGCTAATCCGACTTCGGGTGGTGTAATAGGTAGCAACACGGTCATTCTTCCCTTAATCTAGAAGCTATTCCGATTGGTTAACCCGCAACGAGCTACATTCGTTGAGTTATAAACCCGAGCTTGATCATTGGAGCTATCCATGTTCATATTATACTTCTACGCATGTGATCTCTTTTAGCTTAGTTCAATGCACTGTTTAGTTTGACATGAAAAAGTGTGCTAATTCGACTTCGGGTGGTGTAATAGGTTGCAACACGGTCATTCTTCCCTAAATCTAGAAGTTATTCCGATTGGTGAACCCGCAATGAGCTACATTCATTGAGTTATAAAGCCGAGCTTGATTATTGGAGCTATCCATGTACATATCATACTTCTACGCATATGAACTCTTTTAGCTTAGTTCAATGCAATATTTAGTTTGACATGAGAAAGTGTGCTCATCCGACTTCGGGTGGTGTTATAGGTTGGAGCACAATCATTCTTCCCTTAATCTAGAAGCTATTTCGACTGGTGAACTCATCCTGAGCTACATTCGTTGAGTTATAAAGCCGAACTTGATCATTGGAGCTATCCATGTTTATATCATACTTCTACGCATGTGATATCTTTTAGCTTAGTTCAATGCATTGTAAGGTTAGTTTGACATGAGAAAGTGTATTAATCCGACTTCGTGTGGTGTAATAGGTTGCACTACGATCATTCTTCCCTTAATCCAGAAGCTATTCCGATTGGTTAACCCGCAATGAGCTACATTCGTTGAGTTATAAAGCCGAGCTTGATCATTGGAGCTATCCATGTTCATATCATACTTCTACGCATGTGATCTCTTTTAGCTTAGTTCAATGCAATGTTTAGTTTGACATGAGAAAGTGTGCTAATCCGACTTCGGGTGGTGTAATAGGTAGCAACACGGTCATTCTTCCCTTAAACTAGAAGGTATTCTGATTGGTGAACCCGCACTGAGCTACATTCATTGAGTTATAAAGCCGAGCTTGATCATTGGAGCTATCCATGTTCATATCATACTTCTACGTATATGATCTCTTTTGGCTTAGTTCAATGCAATGTTTAGTTTAACATGAGAAAGTGTGCTCATCCGACTTCGGGTGGTGTAATAGGTAGCAACACGGTCATTCTTCCCTTAAACTAGAAGGTATTCTGATTGGTGAACCCGCACTGAGCTACATTCATTGAGTTATAAAGCCGAGCTTGATCATTGGAGCTATCCATGTTCATATCATACTTCTACGCATGTGACCTCTTTTAGCTTAGTTCGATGCAATGTTTAGTTTAACATGAGAAAGTGCGCTAATCCGACTTCGGGTGGTGTAATAGGTAGCAACACGGTCATTCTTCCCTTAATCTAGAAGCTATTCCGATTGGTGAACCCGCAATGAGCTACATTCATTGAGTTATAAAGCCGAGCTTCATCATTGGAGCTATCCATGAATATATCATACTTCTACGCATATGATCTCTTTTAGCTTAGTTCAATGCAATGTTTAGTTTGACATGAGAAAGTGTGCTCATCCGACTTTGGGTGCTGTTATAGGTTGCAGCACAGTTATTCTTCCCTTAATCTAGAAGCTATTTCAATTGGTGAACCCGTCCTGAGCTACAATCGTTGAGTTATAACGCCGAGCTTGATCATTGGAGCTATCCATGTTCATATCATACCTCTACGCATGTGATATCTTTTAGCTTAGTTCAATGCATTGTAAGGTTAGTTTAACATGAGAAAGTGTACTAATCCGACTTCGTGTGGTGTAATAGGTTGCACTACGATCATTCTTCCCTTAATCCAGCAGCTATTCCGATTGGTTAACCCGCAATGAGCTACATTTGTTGAGTTATAAAGCCGAGCTTGATCATTGGAGCTATCCATGTTCATATCATACTTCTACGCATGTGATCTCTTTTAGCTTAGTTCAATGCAATGTTTAGTTTGACATGAGAAATTGTGCTAATCCGACTTCGGGTGGTGTAATAGGTAGCAACACGGTCATTCTTCCCTTAATCTAGAAGTTATTCTGATTGGTGAACTCGCACTGAGCTACATTCATTGGGTTATAAAGCCAAGCTTGATCATTGGAGCTATCCATGTTCATATCATACTTCTACGCAAATGATCTCTTTTGGCTTAGTTCAATGCAATGTTTAGTTTGCCATGAGAACGTGTACTCATCCGAATTCGGGTGGTGTTATAGGTTGCAGCACGGTCATTCTTCCCTAAATATAGAAACTATTTCGATTGGTGAACCCGTCATGAGCTATATTCGTTGAGTTATAAAGCCGAACTTGATCATTGGAGCTATCCATGTTCATATCATACTTCTACGCATGTGATCTCTTAAAGCTTAGTTCAATGCAATGTAAAGTTTGACATGAGAAAGTGTGCTAATCCGACTTCAGGTGGTGTTATAGGTTGCAACACAGTCATTCGTTGAGTTATAAGGCCAAGCTTGATCATTGAAGCTATTCATGTTCATATCATACTTCAACGCATGTGATCTCTTTTAGCTTAGTTTAGTGTCATGTTTAGTTTGGCATGAAAAAGTGTGCTAATCCGACTTCGGGTGGTGTAATAGGTTGGAACACGGTCATTCTTCCCTTAATTTAGAAGGTATTCCGATTGGTGAACCCGCAATGAGATACATTCGTTGAGTTATAAAGCCGAGCTTGATCATTGAAGCTATCCATGTTCATATCATACTTCAACGCATGTGATCTCTTAAAGCTTAATTCAATGCGATGTAAAGTTTGACATGATAAAGTGTGTTAATCCGACTTCAGGTGGTATTATAGGTTGCAACATAGTCATTCGTTGAGTTATAAAGCCAAACTTGAAAATTGGAGCTATCCATGTTCATATCATACTTCTACGCGCATGTGATCTCTTTTAGCTTAGTTCAGTGCCATATTTAGTTTGGCATGAGAAAGTGTGCTAATCCAACTTCGGGTGGTATAATAGGTTGCAACACGGTCATTCTTCCCTTAATATAGAAGCTATTCCGATTGGTGAACCCGCAATGAGCTACATTCCTTGAGTTATAAAGCCGAGCTTGATCATTGGAGCTATCCATATTCATATCATACTTCTACGCATGTGATCTCTTTTAGCTTAGTTCAATGCAATGTTTAGTTTCACATGAAAAAGTGTGCTAATTCGACTTCGGGTGGTGTAATAGGTTGCAACACGGTCATTCTTCCCTAAATCTAGTAGTTATTCCGATTGGTGAACCTGTAATGAGCTACATTCATTGAGTTATAAAGCCGAGCTTGATCATTGGAGCTATCCATGTACATATCATACTTCTACGCATATGATCTCTTTTAGCTTAGTTCAATGCAATATTTAGTTTGACATGAGAAAGTGTGCTCATCCAACTTCGGGTGGTGTTATAGGTTGGAGCACAATCATTCTTCCCTTAATTTCGAAGCTATTTCGACTGGTGAACCCATCCTGAGCTACATTCGTTGAGTTATAAAGTCGAGCTTGATCATTGGAGCTATCCATGTTCATATCATACTTCTACGCATGTGATCTCTTTTAGCTTAGTTCAATGCAATGTTTAGTTTGAGATGAGAAAGTGCGCTAATCCGACTTCGGGTGGTGTAATAGGTAGCAACACGGTCATTCTTCCCTTAATCTAGAAGTTATTCCGATTAGTGAACCCGCAATGAGCTACATTCATTGAGTTATAAAGCCGAGCTTGATCATTGGAGCTATCCATGAATATATCATACTTCTACGCATATGATCTTTTTTAGCTTAGTTCAATGCAATGTTTAGTTTGACATGAGAAAGTGTGCTCATCCGACTTCGGGTACTGTTATAGGTTGCAGAACGGTCATTCTTCCCTTAATCTAGAAGCTATTTCGACTGGTGAACCCGTCCTGAGCTACAATCGTTGAGTTATAAACCCGAGCTTGATCATTGGAGCTATCCATGTTCATATCATACCTCCACGCATGTGATCTCTTAAAGCTTAGTTCAATGCAATGTAAAGTTTGACATGAGAAAGTGTGCTAATCCGACTTCAGGTGGTGTTATAGGTTGCAACACAGTCATTCGTTGAGTTATAAGGCCAAGCTTGATCATTGAAGCTATTCATGTTCATATCATACTTCTACGCATGTGATCTCTTTTAGCTTAGTTTAGTGTCATGTTTAGTTTGGCATGAAAAAGTGTGCGAATCCGACTTCGGGTGGTGTAATAGGTTGGAACACGGTCATTCTTCCCTTAATTTAGAAGGTATTCCGATTGGTGAACCCGCAATGAGATACATTCGTTGAGTTATAAAGCCGAGCTTGATCATTGAAGCTATCCATGTTCATATCATACTTCAACGCATGTGATCTCTTAAAGCTTAATTCAATGCGATGTAAAGTTTGACATGAGAAAGTGTGTTAAACCGACTTCAGGTGGTATTATAGGTTGCAACATAGTCATTCGTTGAGTTATAAAGCCAAACTTGAACATTGGAGCTATCCATGTTCATATCATACTTCTACGCGCATGTGATCTCTTTTAGCTTAGTTCAGTGCCATATTTAGTTTGGCATGAGAAAGTGTGCTAATCCAACTTCGGGTGGTATAATAGGTTGCAACACGGTCATTCTTCCCTTAATATAGAAGCTATTCCGATTGGTGAACCCGCAATGAGCTACATTCCTTGAGTTATAAAGCCGAGCTTGATCATTGGAGCTATCCATATTCATATCATACTTCTACGCATGTGATCTCCTTTAGCTTAGTTCAATGCAATGTTTAGTTTCACATGAAAAAGTGTGCTAATTCGACTTCGGGTGGTGTAATAGGTTGCAACACGGTCATTCTTCCCTAAATCTAGTAGTTATTCCGATTCGTGAACCTGTAATGAGCTACATTCATTGAGTTATAAAGCCGAGCTTGATCATTGGAGCTATCCATGTACATATCATACTTCTACGCATATGATCTCTTTTAGCTTAGTTCAATGCAATATTTAGTTTGACATGAGAAAGTGTGCTCATCCAACTTCGGGTGGTATTATAGGTTGGAGCACAATCATTCTTCCCTTAATTTGGAAGCTATTTCGACTGGTGAACCCATCCTGAGCTACATTCGTTGAGTTATAAAGCCGAGCTTGATCATTGGAGCTATCCATGTTCATATCATACTTCTACGCATATGATCTCTTTTAGCTTAGTTCAATGCAATGTTTAGTTTGAAATGAGAAAGTGCGCTAATCCGACTTCGGGTGGTGTAATAGGTAGCAACACGGTCATTCTTCCCTTAATCTAGAAGCTATTCAGATTAGTGAACCCGCAATGAGCTACATTCATTGAGTTATAAAGCCGAGCTTGATCATTGGAGCTATCCATGAATATATCATACTTCTACGCATATGATCTCTTTTAGCTTAGTTCAATGCAATGTTTAGTTTGACATAAGAAAGTGTGCTAATCCGACTTCGGGTACTGTTATAGTTTGCAGCACGGTCATTCTTCCCTTAATCTAGAAGCTATTTCGACTGGTGAACCCGTCCTGAGCTACAATCGTTGAGTTATAAAGCCGAGCTTGATCATTGGAGCTATCCATGTTCATATCATACCTCTACGCATGTGATCTCTTTTACCTTAGTTTAATGCATTGTAAGTTTAGTTTGACATGAGAAAGTGTACTAATCCGACTTCGTGTGGTGTAATAGGTTGCAACACGGTCATTCTTCCCTTAATCTAGAAGCTATTCTGATTGGTTAACCCGCAACGAGCTACATTCGTTGAGTTATAAACCCGAGCTTGATCATTGGAGCTATCCATGTTCATATTATACTTCTACGCATGTGATCTCTTTTAGCTTAGTTCAATGCAATGTTTAGTTTGACATGAGAAAGTGTGCTAATTCGACTTCGGGTGGTGTAATAGGTTGCAACACGGTCATTCTGCCCTAAATCTAGAAGTTATTCTGATTGGTGAACCCGCAATGAGCTACATTCATTGAGTTATAAAGCCGAACTTGATCATTGGAGCTATCCATCTACATATCATACTTCTACGCATATGATCTCTTTTAGCTTAGTTCAATGCAATATTTAGTTTTACATGAGAAAGTGTGCTCATCCGACTTCGGGTGGTGTTATAGGTTGGAGCACAATCATTCTTCCCTTAATCTAGAAGCTATTTCGACTGGTGAACCCATCATGAGCTACATTCGTTGAGTTATAAAGCCGAGCTTGATCATTGGAGCTATCCATGTTCATATCATACTTCTACGCATGTGATCTCTTTTAGCTTAGTTCAATGCATTGTAAGGTTAGTTTGACATTAGAAAGTGTACTAATCCGACTTCGTGTGGTGTAATAGGTTGCACTACGGCCATTCTTCCCTTAATCCAGAAGCTATTCCGATTGGTTAACCCGCAATGAGCTACATTCGTTGAGTTATAAAGCCGAGCTTGATCATTGGAGATATCCATGTTCATATCATACTTCTACGCATGTGATCTCTTTTAGCTTAGTTCAATGCAATTTTTAGTTTGACATGAGAAAGTGTGCTAATCCGACTTCGGGTGGTGTAATAGGTAGCAACACAGTCATTCTTCCCTTAATCTAGAAGGTATTCTGATTGGTGAACCCGCACTGAGCTACATTCATTGAGTTATAAAGCCGAGCTTGATCATTGGAGCTATCCATGTTCATATCATACTTCTACGTATATGATCTCTTTTGGCTTAGTTCAATGCAATGTTTAGTTTGACATGAGAAAGTGTGCTCATCCGACTTCGGGTGGTGTAATAGGTTGCAACACGGTCATTCTTCCCTTAATCTAGAAGCTATTCCGATTGGTGAACCCGCAATGAGCTACATTCATTGAGTTATAAAGCCGAGCTTGATCATTGGAGCTATCCATGTTCATATCATACTTCTACGCATGTGATCTCTTTTAGCTTAGTTCAATGCAATGTTTAGTTTGACATGAGAAAGTGCGCTAATACGACTTCGGGTGGTGTAATAGGTAGCAACATGGTCATTCTTCCCTTAATCTAGAAACTATTCCGATTGGTGAACCCGCAATGAGCTACATTCATTGAGTTATAAAGCCGAGCTTGATCATTGGAGCTATCCATGAATATATCATACTTCTACGCATATGATCTCTTTTAGCTTAGTTCAATGCAATGTTTAGTTTGACATGAGAAAGTGTGCTCATCCGACTTTGGGTGCTGTTATAGGTTGCAGCACGGTCATTCTTCCCTTAATATAGAAGCTATTTCGACTGGCGAACCCGTAATGAGCTACATTCATTGAGTTATAAAGCCGAGCTTGATCATTGGAGCTATCCATGTTAAAATCATACTTCTACGCATGTGATCTCTTTTAGCTTAGTTCAATGCATTGTAAGGTTAGTTTGACATTAGAAAGTGTACTAATTCGACTTCGTGTGGTGTAATAGGTTGCACTACGGTCATTCTTCCCTTAATCCAGAAGCTATTCCGATTGGGTAACCCGCAATGAGCTACATTCGTTGAGTTATAAAGCCGAGCTTGATCATTGGAGATATCCATGTTCATATCATACTTCTACGCATGTGATCTCTTTTAGCTTAGTTCAATGCAATTTTTAGTTTGACATGAGAAAGTGTGCTAATCCGACTTCGGGTGGTGTAATAGGTAGCAACACGGTCATTCTTCCCTTAATCTAGAAGGTATTCTGATTGGTGAACCCGCACTGAGCTACATTCATTGAGTTATAAAGCCGAGCTTGATCATTGGAGCTATCCATGTTCATATCATACTTCTACGTATATGATCTCTTTTGGCTTAGTTCAATGCAATGTTTAGTCTGACATGAGAAAGTGTGCTCATCCGACTTCGGGTGGTGTTATAGGTTGCAGCACGGTCATTCTTCCCTAAATCTAGAAGCTATTTCGATTGGTGAACCCGTCATGAGCTACATTCGTTGAGTTATAAAGCCGAGCTTGATCATTGGAGATATCCATGTTCATATCATACTTCTACGCATGTGATCTCTTAAAGCTTAGTTCAATGCAATGTAAAGTTTGACATGAGAAAGTGTGCTAATCCGACTTCAGGTGGTGTTATAGGTTGCAACACAGTCATTCGTTGAGTTATAAGGCCAAGCTTGATCATTGAAGCTATCCATGTTCATATCATACTTCTACGCATGTGATCTCTTTTAGCTTAGTTTAGTGCCATGTTTAGTTTGGCATGAGAAAGTGTGCTAATCCGACTTCGGGTGGTGTAATAGGTTGGAACACGGTCATTCTTCCCTTAATTTAGAAGGTATTCCGATTGGTGAACCCGCAATGAGATACATTCGTTGAGTTATAAAGCCGAGCTTGATCATTGAAGCTATCCATGTTCATATCATACTTCAACGCATGTGATCTCTTAAAGCTTAATTCAATGCGATGTAAAGTTTGACATGAGAAAGTGTGTTAATCCGACTTCAGGTGGTATTATAGGTTGCAACATAGTCATTCGTTGAGTTATAAAGCCAAACTTGAACATTGGAGCTATCCATGTTCATATCATACTTCTACGCGCATGTGATCTCTTTTAGCTTAGTTCAGTGCCATATTTAGTTTGGCATGAGAAAGTGTGCTAATCCAACTTCGGGTGGTATAATAGGTTGCAACACGGTCATTCTTCCCTTAATATAGAAGCTATTCCGATTGGTTAACCCGCAATGAGCTACATTCCTTGAGTTATAAAGCCGAGCTTGATCATTGGAGCTATCCATATTCATATCATACTTCTACGCATGTGATCTCTTTTAGCTTAGTTCAATGCAATGTTTAGTTTCACATGAAAAAGTGTGCTAATTCGACTTCGGGTGGTGTAATAGGTTGCAACACGGTCATTCTTCCCTAAATCTAGTAGTTATTCCGATTGGTGAACCTGTAATGAGCTACATTCATTGAGTTATAAAGCCGAGCTTGATCATTGGAGCTATCCATGTACATATCATACTTCTACGCATATGATCTCTTTTAGCTTAGTTCAATGCAATATTTAGTTTGACATGAGAAAGTGTGCTCATCCAACTTCGGGTCCTGTTATAGGTTGGAGCACAATCATTCTTCCCTTAATTTCGAAGCTATTTCGACTGGTGAACCCATCCTGAGCTACATTCGTTGAGTTATAAAGTCGAGCTTGATCATTGGAGCTATCCATGTTCATATCATACTTCTACGCATGTGATCTCTTTTAGCTTAGTTCAATGCAATGTTTAGTTTGAAATGAGAAAGTGCGCTAATCCGACTTCGGGTGGTGTAATAGGTAGCAACACGGTCATTCTTCCCTCAATCTAGAAGTTATTCCGATTAGTGAACCCGCAATGAGCTACATTCATTGAGTTATAAAGCCGAGCTTGATCATTGGAGCTATCCATGAATATATCATACTTCTACGCATATGATCTCTTTTGGCTTAGTTCAATGCAATGTTTAGTTTGACATAAGACAGTGTGCTCATCCGACTTCGGGTACTGTTATAGGTTGCAGAACGGTCATTCTTCCCTTAATCTAGAAGCTATTTCGACTGGTGAACCCGTCCTGAGCTACAATCGTTGAGTTATAAACCCGAGCTTGATCATTGGAGCTATCCATGTTCATATCATACCTCCACGCATGTGATCTCTTAAAGCTTAGTTCAATGCAATGTAAAGTTTGACATGAGAAAGTGTGCTAATCCGACTTCAGGTGGTGTTATAGGTTGCAACACAGTCATTCGTTGAGTTATAAGGCCAAGCTTGATCATTGAAGCTATTCATGTTCATATCATACTTCTACGTATGTGATCTCTTTTAGCTTAGTTTAGTGTCATGTTTAGTTTGGCATGAAAAAGTGTGCGAATCCGACTTCGGGTGGTGTAATAGGTTGGAACACGGTCATTCTTCCCTTAATTTAGAAGGTATTCCGATTGGTGAACCCGCAATGAGATACATTCGTTGAGTTATAAAGCTGAGCTTGATCATTGAAGCTATCCATGTTCATATCATACTTCAACGCATGTGATCTCTTAAAGCTTAATTCAATGCGATGTAAAGTTTGACATGAGAAAGTGTGTTAATCCGACTTCAGGTGGTATTATAGGTTGCAACATAGTCATTCGATGAGTTATAAAGCCAAACTTGAACATTGGAGCTATCCATGTTCATATCATACTTCTACGCGCATGTGATCTCTTTTAGCTTAGTTCAGTGCCATATTTAGTTTGGCATGAGAAAGTGTGCTAATCCAACTTCGGGTGGTATAATAGGTTGCAACACGGTCATTCTTCCCTTAATATAGAAGCTATTCCGATTGGTGAACCCGCAATGAGCTACATTCCTTGAGTTATAAAGCCGAGCTTGATCATTGGAGCTATCCATATTCATATCATACTTCTACGCATGTGATCTCTTTTAGCTTAGTTCAATGCAATGTTTAGTTTCACATGAAAAAGTGTGCTAATTCGACTTCGGGTGGTGTAATAGGTTGCAACACGGTCATTCTTCCCTAAATCTAGTAGTTATTCCGATTGGTGAACCTGTAATGAGCTACATTCATTGAGTTATAAAGCCGAGCTTGATCATTGGAGCTATCCATGTACATATCATACTTCTACGCATATGATCTCTTTTAGCTTAGTTCAATGCAATATTTAGTTTGACATGAGAAAGTGTGCTCATCCAACTTCGGGTGGTGTTATAGGTTGGAGCACAATCATTCTTCCCTTAATTTGGAAGCTATTTCGACTGGTGAACCCATCCTGAGCTACATTCGTTGAGTTATAAAGCCGAGCTTGATCATTGGAGCTATCCATGTTCATATCATACTTCTACGCATGTGATCTCTTTTAGCTTAGTTCAATGCAATGTTTAGTTTGAAATGAGAAAGTGCGCTAATCCGACTTCGGGTGGTGTAATAGGTAGCAACACGGTCATTCTTCCCTCAATCTAGAAGATATTCTGATTGGTGAACCCGCACTGAGCTACATTCATTGAGTTATAAAGCCGAGCTTGATCATTGGAGCTATCCATGTTCATATCATACTTCTACGTATATGATCTCTTTTGGCTTAGTTCAATGCAATGTTTAGTTTGACATGAGAAAGTGTGCTCATCCGACTTCGGGTGCTGTTATAGGTTGCAGCACGGTCATTCTTCCCTAAATCTAGAAGCTATTTCGATTGGTGAACCCGTCATGAGCTACATTCGTTGAGTTATAAAGCCGAGCTTGATCATTGGAGATATCCATGTTCATATCATACTTCTACGCATGTGATCTCTTAAAGCTTAGTTCAATGCAATGTAAAGTTTGACATGAGAAAGTGTGCTAATCCGACTTCAGGTGGTGTTATAGGTTGCAACACAGTCATTCGTTGAGTTATAAGGCCAAGCTTGATCATTGAAGCTATCCATGTTCATATCATACTTCTACGCATGTGATCTCTTTTAGCTTAGTTTAGTGCCATGTTTAGTTTGGCATGAGAAAGTGTGCTAATCCGACTTCGGGTGGTGTAATAGGTTGGAACACGGTCATTCTTCCCTTAATTTAGAAGATATTCCGATTGGTGAACCCGCAATGAGATACATTCGTTGAGTTATAAAGCCGAGCTTGATCATTGAAGCTATCCATGTTCATATCATACTTCAACGCATGTGATCTCTTAAAGCTTAATTCAATGCGATGTAAAGTTTGACATGAGAAAGTGTGTTAATCCGACTTCAGGTGGTATTATAGGTTGCAACATAGTCATTCGTTGAGTTATAAAGCCAAACTTGAACATTGGAGCTATCCATGTTCATATCATACTTCTACGCGCATGTGATCTCTTTTAGCTTAGTTCAGTGCCATATTTAGTTTGGCATGAGAAAGTGTGCTAATCCAACTTCGGGTGGTATAATAGGTTGCAACACGGTCATTCTTCCCTTAATATAGAAGCTATTCCGATTGGTGAACCCGCAATGAGCTACATTCCTTGAGTTATAAAGCCGAGCTTGATCATTGGAGCTATCCATATTCATATCATACTTATACGCATGTGATCTCTTTTAGCTTAGTTCAATGCAATGTTTAGTTTCACATGAAAAAGTGTGCTAATTCGACTTCGGGTGGTGTAATAGGTTGCAACACGGTCATTCTTCCCTAAATCTAGTAGTTATTCCGATTCGTGAACCTGTAATGAGCTACATTCATTGAGTTATAAAGCCGAGCTTGATCATTGGAGCTATCCATGTACATATCATACTTCTACGCATATGATCTCTTTTAGCTTAGTTCAATGCAATATTTAGTTTGACATGAGAAAGTGTGCTCATCCAACTTCGGGTGGTGTTATAGGTTGGAGCACAATCATTCTTCCCTTAATTTCGAAGCTATTTCGACTGGTGAACCCATCCTGAGCTACATTCGTTGAGTTATAAAGTCGAGCTTGATCATTGGAGCTATCCATGTTCATATCATACTTCTACGCATGTGATCTCTTTTAGCTTAGTTCAATGCAATGTTTAGTTTGAAATGAGAAAGTGCGGTAATCCGACTTCGGGTGGTGTAATAGGTAGCAACACGGTCATTCTTCCCTCAATCTAGAAGTTATTCCGATTAGTGAACCCGCAATGAGCTACATTCATTGAGTTATAAAGCCGAGCTTGATCATTGGAGCTATCCATGAATATATCATACTTCTACGCATATGATCTCTTTTAGCTTAGTTCAATGCAATGTTTAGTTTGACATAAGACAGTGTGCTCATCCGACTTCGGGTACTGTTATAGGTTGCAGAACGGTCATTCTTCCCTTAATCTAGAAGCTATTTCGACTGGTGAACCCGTCCTGAGCTACAATCGTTGAGTTATAAACCCGAGCTTGATCATTGGAGCTATCCATGTTCATATCATACCTCCACGCATGTGATCTCTTAAAGCTTAGTTCAATGCAATGTAAAGTTTGACATGAGAAAGTGTGCTAATCCGACTTCAGGTGGTGTTATAGGTTGCAACACAGTCATTCGTTGAGTTATAAGGCCAAGCTTGATCATTGAAGCTATTCATGTTCATATCATACTTCTACGCATGTGATCTCTTTTAGCTTAGTTTAGTGTCATGTTTAGTTTGGCATGAAAAAGTGTGCGAATCCGACTTCGGGTGGTGTAATAGGTTGGAACACGGTCATTCTTCCCTTAATTTAGAAGGTATTCCGATTGGTGAACCCGCAATGAGATACATTCGTTGAGTTATAAAGCCGAGCTTGATCATTGAAGCTATCCATGTTCATATCATACTTCAACGCATGTGATCTCTTAAAGCTTAATTCAATGCGATGTAAAGTTTGACATGAGAAAATGTGTTAATCCGACTTCAGGTGGTATTATAGGTTGCAACATAGTCATTCGTTGAGTTATAAAGCCAAACTTGAACATTGGAGCTATCTATGTTCATATCATACTTCTACGCGCATGTGATCTCTTTTAGCTTAGTTCAGTGCCATATTTAGTTTGGCATGAGAAAGTGTGCTAATCCAACTTCGGGTGGTATAATAGGTTGCAACACGGTCATTCTTCCCTTAATATAGAAGCTATTCCGATTGGTGAACCCGCAATGAGCTACATTCCTTGAGTTATAAAGCCGAGCTTGATCATTGGAGCTATCCATATTCATATCATACTTCTACGCATGTGATCTCTTTTAGCTTAGTTCAATGCAATGTTTAGTTTCACATGAAAAAGTGTGCTAATTCGACTTCGGGTGGTGTAATAGGTTGCAACACGGTCATTCTTCCCTAAATCTAGTAGTTATTCCGATTGGTGAACCTGTAATGAGCTACATTCATTGAGTTATAAAGCCGAGCTTGATCATTGGAGCTATCCATGTACATATCATACTTCTACGCATATGATCTCTTTTAGCTTAGTTCAATGCAATATTTAGTTTGACATGAGAAAGTGTGCTCATCCAACTTCGGGTGGTGTTATAGGTTGGAGCACAATCATTCTTCCCTTAATTTGGAAGCTATTTCGATTGGTGAACCCATCCTGAGCTACATTCGTTGAGTTATAAAGTCGAGCTTGATCATTGGAGCTATCCATGTTCATATCATACTTCTACGCATGTGATCTCTTTTAGCTTAGTTCAATGCAATGTTTAGTTTGACATGAGAAAGTGTGCTCATCCAACTTCGGGTGGTGTTATAGGTTGGAGCACAATCATTCTTCCCTTAATTTGGAAGCTATTTCGACTGGTGAACCCATCCTGAGCTACATTCGTTGAGTTATAAAGTCGAGCTTGATCATTGGAGCTATCCATGTTCATATCATACTTCTACGCATGTGATCTCTTTTAGCTTAGTTCAATGCAATGTTTAGTTTGAAATGAGAAAGTGCGCTAATCCGACTTCGGGTGGTGTAATAGGTAGCAACACGGTCATTCTTCCCTCAATCTAGAAGTTATTCCGATTAGTGAACCCGCAATGAGCTACATTCATTGAGTTATAAAGCCGAGCTTGATCATTGGAGCTATCCATGAATATATCATACTTCTACGCATATGATCTCTTTTAGCTTAGTTCAATGCAATGTTTAGTTTGACATAAGACAGTGTGCTCATCCGACTTCGGGTACTGTTATAGGTTGCAGAACGGTCATTCTTCCCTTAATCTAGAAGCTATTTCGACTGGTGAACCCGTCCTGAGCTACAATCGTTGAGTTATAAACCCGAGCTTGATCATTGGAGCTATCCATGTTCATATCATACCTCCACGCATGTGATCTCTTAAAGCTTAGTTCAATGCAATGTAAAGTTTGACATGAGAAAGTGTGCTAATCCGACTTCAGGTGGTGTTATAGGTTGCAACACAGTCATTCGTTGAGTTATAAGGCCAAGCTTGATCATTGAAGCTATTCATGTTCATATCATACTTCTACGCATGTGATCTCTTTTAGCTTAGTTTAGTGTCATGTTTAGTTTGGCATGAAAAAGTGTGCGAATCCGACTTCGGGTGGTGTAATAGGTTGGAACACGGTCATTCTTCCCTTAATTTAGAAGGTATTCCGATTGGTGAACCCGCAATGAGATACATTCGTTGAGTTATAAAGCCGAGCTTGATCATTGAAGCTATCCATGTTCATATCATACTTCAACGCATGTGATCTCTTAAAGCTTAATTCAATGCGATGTAAAGTTTGACATGAGAAAGTGTGTTAATCCGACTTCAGGTGGTATTATAGGTTGCAACATAGTCATTCGTTGAGTTATAAAGCCAAACTTGAACATTGGAGCTATCCATGTTCATATCATACTTCTACGCGCATGTGATCTCTTTTAGCTTAGTTCAGTGCCATATTTAGTTTGGCATGAGAAAGTGTGCTAATCCAACTTCGGGTGGTATAATAGGTTGCAACACGGTCATTCTTCCCTTAATATAGAAGCTATTCCGATTGGTGAACCCGCAATGAGCTACATTCCTTGAGTTATAAAGCCGAGCTTGATCATTGGAGCTATCCATATTCATATCATACTTCTACGCATGTGATCTCTTTTAGCTTAGTTCAATGCAATGTTTAGTTTGAAATGAGAAAGTTCGCTAATCCGACTTCGGGTGGTGTAATAGGTAGCAACACGGTCATTCTTCCCTTAATCTAGAAGCTATTCCGATTAGTGAACCCGCAATGAGCTACATTCATTGAGTTATAAAGCCGAGCTTGATCATTGGAGCTATCCATGAATATATCATACTTCTACGCATA
Organism: Lepidium didymum; assembly: GCA_963920545.1. Classification (NCBI taxonomy): domain Eukaryota; kingdom Viridiplantae; phylum Streptophyta; class Magnoliopsida; order Brassicales; family Brassicaceae; genus Lepidium; species Lepidium didymum. Next base: position 9,975,064 of record OY986993.1, on the reverse strand, counting down.
TGATCTCTTTTAGCTTAGTTCAATGCAATGTTTAGTTTGACATAAGACAGTGTGCTCATCCGACTTTGGGTACTGTTATAGTTTGCAGCACGGTCATTCTTCCCTTAATCTAGAAGCTATTTCGACTGGTGAACCCGTCCTGAGCTACAATCGTTGAGTTATAAAGCCGAGCTTGATCATTGGAGCTATCCATGTTCATATCATACCTCTACGCATGTGATCTCTTTTACCTTAGTTTAATGCATTGTAAGTTTAGTTTGACATGAGAAAGTGTACTAATCCGACTTCGTGTGGTGTAATAGGTTGCAACACGGTCATTCTTCCCTTAATCTAGAACTATTCTGATTGGTTAACCCGCAACGAGCTACATTCGTTGAGTTATAAACCCGAGCTTGATCATTGGAGCTATCCATGTTCATATTATACTTCTACGCATGTGATCTCTTTTAGCTTAGTTCAATGCAATGTTTACTTTGACATGAGAAAGTGTGCTAATTCGACTTCGGGTGGTGTAATAGGTTGCAACACGGTCATTCTGCCCTAAATCTAGAAGTTATTCTGATTGGTGAACCCGCAATGAGCTACATTCATTGAGTTATAAAGCCGAACTTGTTCATTGGAGCTATCCATCTACATATCATACTTCTACGCATATGATCTCTTTTAGCTTAGTTCAATGCAATATTTAGTTTGACATGAGAAAGTGTGCTCATCCGACTTCGGGTGGTGTTATAGGTTGGAGCACAATCATTCTTCCCTTAATCTAGAAGCTATTTCGACTGGTGAACCCATCATGAGCTACATTCGTTGAGTTATAAAGCCGAGCTTGATCATTGGAGCTATCCATGTTCATATCATACTTCTACGCATGTGATCTCTTTTAGCTTAGTTCAATGCAATTTTTAGTTTGACATGAGAAAGTGTGCTAATCCGACTTCGGGTGGTGTAATAGGTAGCAACACGGTCATTCTTCCCTTAATCTAGAAGGTATTCTGATTGGTGAACCCGCACTGAGCTACATTCATTGAGTTATAAAGCCGAGCTTGATCATTGGAGCTATCCATGTTCATATCATACTTCTACGTATATGATCTCTTTTGGCTTAGTTCAATGCAATGTTTAGTTTGACATGAGAAAGTGTGCTCATCCGACTTCGGGTGGTGTAATAGGTTGCAACACAGTCATTCTTCCCTTAATCTAGAAGCTATTCCGATTGGTGAACCCGCAATGAGCTACATTCATTGAGTTATAAAGCCGAGCTTGATCATTGGAGCTATCCATGTTCATATCATACTTCTACGCATGTGATCTCTTTTAGCTTAGTTCAATGCAATGTTTAGTCTAACATGAGAAAGTGCGCTAATCCGACTTCGGGTGGTGTAATAGGTAGCAACACGGTCATTCTTCCCTTAATCTAGAAACTATTCCGATTGGTGAACCCGCAATGAGCTACATTCATTGAGTTATAAAGCCGAGCTTTATCATTGGAGCTATCTATGAATATATCATACTTCTACGCATATGATCTCTTTTAGCTTAGTTCAATGCAATGTTTAGTTTGACATGAGAAAGTGTGCTCATCCGACTTTGGGTGCTGTTATAGGTTGCAGCACGGTCATTCTTCCCTTAATCTAGAAGCTATTTCGACTGGCGAACCCGTAATGAGCTACATTCATTGAGTTATAAAGCCGAGCTTGATCATTGGAGCTATCCATGTTAAAATCATACTTCTACGCATGTGATCTCTTTTAGCTTAGTTCAATGCATTGTAAGGTTAGTTTGACATTAGAAAGTGTACTAATCCGACTTCGTGTGGTGTAATAGGTTGCACTACGGTCATTCTTCCCTTAATCCAGAAGCTATTCCGATTGGTTAACCCGCAATGAGCTACATTCGTTGAGTTATAAAGCCGAGCTTGATCATTGGAGATATCCATGTTCATATCATACTTCTACGCATGTGATCTCTTTTAGCTTAATTCAATGCAATTTTTAGTTTGACATGAGAAAGTGTGCTAATCCGACTTCGGGTGGTGTAATAGGTAGCAACACGGTCATTCTTCTCTTAATCTAGAAGGTATTCTAATTGGTGAACCCGCACTGAGCTACATTCATTGAGTTATAAAGCCGAGCTTGATCATTGGAGCTATCCATGTTCATATCATACTTCTACGTATATGATCTCTTTTGGCTTAGTTCAATGCAATGTTTAGTTTGACATGAGAAAGTGTGCTCATCCGACTTCGGGTGCTGTTATAGGTTGCAGCACGGTCATTCTTCCCTAAATCTAGAAGCTATTTCGATTGGTGAACCCGTCATGAGCTACATTCGTTGAGTTATAAAGCCGAGCTTGATCATTGGAGATATCCATGTTCATATCATACTTCTACGCATGTGATCTCTTAAAGCTTAGTTCAATGCAATGTAAAGTTTGACATGAGAAAGTGTGCTAATCCGACTTCAGGTGGTGTTATAAGGCCAAGCTTGATCATTGAAGCTATCAATGTTCATATCATACTTCTACGCATGTGATCTCTTTTAGCTTAGTTTAGTGCCATGTTTAGTTTGGCATGAGAAAGTGTGCTAATCCGACTTCGGGTGGTGTAATAGGTTGGAACACGATCATTCTTCCCTTAATTTAGAAGGTATTTTTGATTGGTGAACCCGCAATGAGATACATTCGTTGAGTTATAAAGCCGAGCTTGATCATTGGAGCTATCCATGTTCATATCATACTTCAACGCATCTGATCTCTTAAAGCTTAATTCAATGCAATGTAAAGTTTGACATGAGAAAGTGTGTTAATCCGACTTCAGGTGGTATTATAGGTTGAAACATAGTCATTCGTTGATTTATAAAGCCAAACTTGAACATTGGAGCTATCCATGTTCATATCATACTGCTACGCATGTGATCTCTTTTAGCTTAGTTCAGTGCCATATTTAGTTTGGCATGAGAAAGTGTGCTAATCCAACTTTGGTGGTGTAATAGATTGCAACACGGTCATTCTTCCCTTAATATAGAAGCTATTCCGATTGGTGAACCCGCAATGAGCTACATTCATTGAGTTATAAAGCCGAGCTTGATCATTGGAGCTATCCATGTTCATATCATACTTCTACGCATGTGATCTCTTTTAGCTTAGTTCAATGCAATGTTTAGTTTAACATGAGAAAGTGCGCTAATCCGACTTCGGGTGGTGTAATAGGTAGCAACACGGTCATTCTTCCCTTAATCTAGAAACTATTCCGATTGGTGAACCCGCAATGAGCTACATTCATTGAGTTATAAAGCCGAGCTTGATCATTGGAGCTATCTATGAATATATCATACTTCTACGCATATGATCTCTTTTAGCTTAGTTCAATGCAATGTTTAGTTTGACATGAGAAAGTGTGCTCATCCGACTTTGGGTGCTGTTATAGGTTGCAGCACGGTCATTCTTCCCTTAATCTAGAAGCTATTTCGACTGGCGAACCCGTAATGAGCTACATTCATTGAGTTATAAAGCCGAGCTTGATCATAGGAGCTATCCATGTTAAAATCATACTTCTACGCATGTGATCTCTTTTAGCTTAGTTCAATGCATTGTAAGGTTAGTTTGACATTAGAAAGTGTACTAATCCGACTTCGTGTGGTGTAATAGGTTGCACTACGGTCATTCTTCCCTTAATCCAGAAGCTATTCCGATTGGTTAACCCGCAATGAGCTACATTCGTTGAGTTATAAAGCCGAGCTTGATCATTGGAGATATCCATGTTCATATCATACTTCTACGCATGTGATCTCTTTTAGCTAAATTCAATGCAATTTTTAGTTTGACATGAGAAAGTGTGCTAATCCGACTTCGGGTGGTGTAATAGGTAGCAACACGGTCATTCTTCCCTTAATCTAGAAGGTATTCTAATTGGTGAACCCGCACTGAGCTACATTCATTGAGTTATAAAGCCGAGCTTGATCATTGGAGCTATCCATGTTCATATCATACTTCTACGTATATGATCTCTTTTGGCTTAGTTCAATGCAATGTTTAGTTTGACATGAGAAAGTGTGCTCATCCGACTTCGGGTGCTGTTATAGGTTGCAGCACGGTCATTCTTCCCTAAATCTAGAAGCTATTTCGATTGGTGAACCCGTCATGAGCTACATTCGTTGAGTTATAAAGCCGAGCTTGATCATTGGAGATATCCATGTTCATATCATACTTCTACGCATGTGATCTCTTAAAGCTTAGTTCAATGCAATGTAAAGTTTGACATGAGAAAGTGTGCTAATCCGACTTCAGGTGGTGTTATAAGGCCAAGCTTGATCATTGAAGCTATCCATGTTCATATCATACTTCTACGCATGTGATCTCTTTTAGCTTAGTTTAGTGCCATGTTTAGTTTGGCATGAGAAAGGGTGCTAATCCGACTTCGGGTGGTGTAATAGGTTGGAACACGATCATTCTTCCCTTAATTTAGAAGGTATTTTTGATTGGTGAACCCGCAATGAGATACATTCGTTGAGTTATAAAGCCGAGCTTGATCATTGGAGCTATCCATGTTCATATCATACTTCAACGCATCTGATCTCTTAAAGCTTAATTCAATGCAATGTAAAGTTTGACATGAGAAAGTGTGTTAATCCGACTTCAGGTGGTATTATAGGTTGAAACATAGTCATTCGTTGATTTATAAAGCCAAACTTGAACATTGGAGCTATCCATGTTCATATCATACTGCTACGCATGTGATCTCTTTTAGCTTAGTTCAGTGCCATATTTAGTTTGGCATGAGAAAGTGTGCTAATCCAACTTTGGTGGTGTAATAGATTGCAACACGGTCATTCTTCCCTTAATATAGAAGCTATTCCGATTGGTGAACCCGCAATGAGCTACATTCATTGAGTTATAAAGCCGAGCTTGATCATTGGAGCTATCCATGTTCATATTATACTTCTACGCATGTGATCTCTTTTAGCTTAGTTCAATGCAATGTTTAGTTTCACATGAGAAAGTGTGCTAATTCGACTTCGGGTGCTGTAATAGGTTGCAACACGGTCATTCTCCCCTAAATCTAGTAGTTATTCCAATTGGTGAACCCGTAATGAGCTACATTCATTGAGTTATAAAGCCGAGCTTGATCATTGGAGCTATCCATGTACATATCATACTTCTACGCATATGATCTCTTTTAGCTTAGTTCAATGCAATATTTAGTTTGACATGAGAAAGTGTGCTCATCCGACTTCGGGTGGTGTTATAGGTTGGAGCACAATCATTCTTCCCTTAATCTAGAAGCTATTTCGACTCGTGAACCCCTCATGAGCTACATTCGTTGAGTTATAAAGCCGAGCTTGATCATTGGAGCTATCCATGTTCATATCATACTTCTACGCATGTGATCTCTTTTAGCTTAGTTCAATGCATTGTAAGGTTAGTTTGACATTAGAAAGTGTACTAATCCGACTTTGTGTGGTGTAATAGGTTGCACTACGGTCATTCTTCCCTTAATCCAGAAGCTATTCCGATTGGTTAACCCGCAATGAGCTACATTCGTTGAGTTATAAAGCCGAGCTTGATCATTGGAGCTATCCATGTTCATATCATACTTCTACGCATATGATCTCTTTTAGCTTAGTTCAATGCAATTTTTAGTTTGACATGAGAAAGTGTGCTAATCCGACTTCGGGTGGTGTAATAGGTAGCAACACGGTCATTCTTCCCTTAATCTAGAAGCTATTCCGATTGGTGAACCCGCAATGAGCTGCATTCATGGAGTTATAAAGCCGAGCTTGATCATTGGAGCTATCCATGTTTATATCATACTTCTACGTATAAGATCTCTTTTGGCTTAGTTCAATGCAATGTTTAGTTTGACATGAGAAAGTGTGCTAATCCGACTTCAGGTGGTATTATAGGTTGCAAAACAGTCATTCGTTGAGTTATAAAGCCAAGCTTGATCATTGGAGCTAGCCATGTTCATATCATACTTCTACGCATTGTATCTCTTTTAGCTTAGTTCAATGCAATGTTTAGTTTGACATGAGAACGTGTACTCATCAAACTTCGGGTGGTGTAATAGGTTGCAACACGGTCATTCTTCCCTTAATCTAGAAGTTTTTCCGATTGGTGAACCCGTAATGAGCTACATTCGTTGAGTTATAAAGCCGAGCTTTATCATTGGAGCTATCCATGTTTATATTATACTTCTACGCATGTGATCTCTTTTAGCTTAGTTCAATGCCATGTTTAGTTTGGCATGAGAAAGTGTGCTCATCCGACTTCCGGTGGTGTAATAGGTTGCAACACGGTCATTCTTCCCTTAATATAGAAGCTATTCCGATTGGTGAACCCGCAATGAGCTACATTCGTTGAGTTATAAAGCGGAGTTTGATCATTGGAGCTATCCATGTTCATATCATACGTCTATGCATGTGATCTCTTTTAGCTTAGTTCAATGCAATGTTTAGTTTGACATGAGAAAGTGTGGTAATTTGACTTCGGGTAGTGTTATAGGTTGCAACTCGGTCATTCTTCCCTTAATCTAGAAGCTATTCCGATTGGTGAACCCGCAATGAGCTACATTCATTGTGTTATAAAGCCGAGCTTGATCATTGGAGCTATCCATGTTCATATCATACTTCTACGCATCTGATCTCTTTTAGCTTAGTTCAATGCATTGTAAGGTTAGTTTGATATGAGAAAGTGTACTAATCCAAATTCGTGTGGTGTAATAGGTTGCACTACGATCATTCTTCCCTTAATCCAGAAGCTATTCCGATTGGTTAACCCGCAATGAGCTACATTCGTTGAGTTATAAAGTGGAGCTTGATCATTGGAGCTATCCATGTTCATATCATACTTCTACGCATGTGATCTCTTTTAGCTTAGTTCAATGCAATGTTTAGTTTGACATGAGAAAGTATGCTAATCCAACTTCGGGTGGTGTAATAGGTAGCAACACGGTCAGTCTTCCCTTAATCTAGAAGGTATTCTGATTGGTGAACCCGCACTGAGCTACATTCATTGAGTTATAAAGCCGAGCTTGATCATTGGAGCTATCCATGTTCATATCATACTTCTACGTATATGATCTCTTTTGGCTTAGTTCAATGCAATGTTTAGTTTGACATGAGAAAGTGTGCTCATCCGACTTCGGGTGGTGTAATGGGTTGCAACACGGTCATTCTCCCCTAAATCTAGTAGTTATTCCGACTGGTGAACCCATCATGAGCTACATTCATTGAGTTATAAAGCCGAGCTTGATCATTGGAGCTATCCATATTTATATCATACTTCTACGCATGTGATCTCTTTTAGCTTAGTTCAATGCATTGTAAGGTTAGTTTGACATGAGAAAGTGTACTAATCCGACTTCGTGTGGTGTAATAGGTTGCACTACGGTCATTCTTCCCTTAATCCAGAAGCTATTCCGATTGGTTAACCCGCAATGAGCTACATTCGTTGAGTTATAAAGTCGAGCTTGATCATTGGAGCTATCCATCTTCATATCGTACTTCTACGCATGTGATCTCTTTTAGCTTAGTTCAATGCATTGTAAGGTTAGTTTGACATGAGAAAGTGTACTAATCCGACTTCGTGTGGTGTAATAGGTTGCACTACGGTCATTCTTCACTTAATCCAGAAGCTATTCCGATTGGTTAACCCGCAATGAGCTACATTCGTTGAGTTATAAAGTGTAGCTTTATCATTGGAGCTATCCATGTTTATATCATACTTCTACGCATGTGATCTCTTTTAGCTTAGTTCAATGCAATGTTTAGTTTGACATGAGAATGTGTGTTAATCCGACTTCAGGTGGTGTTATAGGTTGCAGCACAGTCATTCGTTGAGTTATAAAGCCAAGCTTGATCATTGGAGCTATCCATGTTCATATCATACTTCTACGCATTGTATCTCTTTTAGCTTAGTTCAATGCAATGTTTAGTTTGACATGAGAACGTGTACTCATCAGACTTCGGGTGGTGTAATAGGTTGCAACACGGTCATTCTTCCCTTAATCTAGAAGTTTTTCCGATTGGTGAACCCGTAATGAGCGACATTCGGTGAGTTATAAAGCCGTACTTGATCATTCGAGCTATCCATGTTCATATCATACTTCTACGCATGTGATCTCTTTTAGCTTAGTTCAATGCAATGTAAAGTTTAACATGAGAAAGTGTGTTAATCCGACTTCAGGTGGTGTTATAGGTTGCAACACAGTCATTCGTTGAGTTATAAAGCCGAACTTGATCATTGGAGCTATCCATGTTCATATCATACTGCTACGCATGTGATCTCTTTTAGCTTAGTTCAATGCCATGTTTAGTTTGGCATGAGAAAGTGTGCTAATCCGACTTCCGGTTGTGTAATAGGTTGCAACACGGTCATTCTTCCCTTAATATAGAAGCTATTCCGATTGGTGAACCCGCAATGAGCTACATTCGTTGAGTTATAAAGCGGAGTTTGATCATTGGAGCTATCCATGTTCATATCATACTTCTATGCATGTGATCTCTTTTAGCTTAGTTCAATGCAATTTTTAGTTTGACATGAGAAAGTGTGGTAATTTGACTTCGGGTAGTGTTATAGGTTGCAACTCGGTCATTCTTCCCTTAATCTAGAAGCTATTCCGATTGGTGAACCCGTTCTGAGCTACATTCATTGAGTTATAAAGCAGAACTTGATCATTGGAGCTATCCATGTTCATATTATACTTCTACGCATGTGATCTCTTTTAGCTTAGTTCAATGCATTGTAAGGTTAGTTTGACATGAGAAAGTGTACTAATCCGACTTCGTGTGGTGTAATAGGTTGCAACATGGTCATTCTTCCCTTAATCCAGAAGATATTCCGATTGGTTAACCCGCAATGAGCTACATTCGTTGAGTTATAAAGTGGAGCTTTATCATTGGAGCTATCCATGTTTATATCATACTTCTACGCATGTGATCTCTTTTAGCTTAGTTCAATGCAATGTTTAGTTTGACATGAGAAAGAGTGTTAATCCGACTTCGGGTGGTGTAATAGGTTGCAACACGGTCATTCTTCCCTTAATCTAGAAGCTATTCCGATTGGTGAACCCGCAATGAGCTACATTCATTGAGTTATAAAGCCGAGCTTGATCATTGGAGCTATCCATGTTCATATCATACTTCTACGCATCTGATCTCTTTTAGCTTAGTTCAATGCATTGTAAGGTTAGTTTGATATGAGAAAGTGTACTAATCCAAATTCGTGTGGTGTAATAGGTTGCACTACGATCATTCTTCCCTTAATCCAGAAGCTATTCCGATTGGTTAACCCGCAATGAGCTACATTCGTTGAGTTATAAAGTGGAGCTTGATCATTGGAGCTATCCATGTTCATATCATACTTCTACGCATTGTATCTCTTTTAGCTTAGTTCAATGCAATATTTAGTTTGACATGAGAAACTGTGCTAATCCGGCTTCGGGTGCTGTAATAGGTAGCAACACGGTCATTCTTCCCTTAATCTAGAAGCTATTCCGATTGGTGAACCCGCAATTAGCTACATCATTGAGTTATAAAGCTGAACTTGATCATTGGAGCTATCCATGTTCATATTATACTTCTACGCATGTGATCTCTTTTAGCTTAGTTCAATGCCATGTTTAGTTTGGCATGAGAAAGTGTGCTCATCCGACTTCCGGTGGTGTAATAGGTTGCAACACGGTCATTCTTCCCTTAATATAGAAGCTATTCCGATTGGTGAACCCGCAATGAGCTACATTCGTTGAGTTATAAAGCGGAGTTTGATCATTGGAGCTATCCATGTTCATATCATACGTCTATGCATGTGATCTCTTTTAGCTTAGTTCAATGCAATGTTTAGTTTGACATGAGAAAGTGTGGTAATTTGACTTCGGGTAGTGTTATAGGTTGCAACTCGGTCATTCTTCCCTTAATCTAGAAGCTATTCCGATTGGTGAACCCGCAATGAGCTACATTGATTGAGTTATAAAGCCGAGCTTGATCATTGGAGCTATCCATGTTCATATCATACTTCTACGCATCTGATCTCTTTTAGCTTAGTTCAATGCATTGTAAGGTTAGTTTGATATGAGAAAGTGTACTAATCCAAATTCGTGTGGTGTAATAGGTTGCACTACGATCATTCTTCCCTTAATCCAGAAGCTATTCCGATTGGTTAACCCGCAATGAGCTACATTCGTTGAGTTATAAAGTGGAGCTTGATCATTGGAGCTATCCATGTTCATATCATACTTCTACGCATGTGATCTCTTTTAGCTTAGTTCAATGCAATGTTTAGTTTGACATGAGAAAGTATGCTAATCCGACTTCGGGTGGTGTAATAGGTAGCAACACGGTCAGTCTTCCCTTAATCTAGAAGGTATTCTGATTGGTGAACCCGCACTGAGCTACATTCATTGAGTTATAAAGCCGAGCTTGATCATTCTAGCTATCCATGCTCATATCATACTTCTACGTATATGATCTCTTTTGGCTTAGTTCAATGCAATGTTTAGTTTGACATGAGAAAGTGTGCTCATCCGACTTTGGGTGCTGTTATAGGTTGCAGCACGGTCATTCTTCCCTAAATCTAGAAGCTATTTCGATTGGTGAACCCGTCATGAGCTACATTCGTTGAGTTATAAAGCCGAGCTTGATCATTGGAGATATCCATGTTCATATCATACTTCTACGCATGTGATCTCTTAAAGCTTAGTTCAATGCAATGTAAAGTTTGACATGAGAAAGTGTGCTAATCCGACTTCAGGTGGTGTTATATGTTGTAACACAGTCATTCGTTGAGTTATAAGGCCAAGCTTGATCATTGAAGCTATCCATGTTCATATCATACTTCTACGCATCTGATCTCTTTTAGCTTAGTTTAGTGCCATGTTTAGTTTGGCATGAGAAAGTGTGCTAATCCGACTTCGGGTGGTGTAATAGGTTGGAACACGGTCATTCTTCCCTTAATTTAGAAGGTATTCCGATTGGTGAACCCGCAATGAGATACATTTGTTGAGTTATAAAGCCGAGCTTGATCATTGGAGCTATCCATGTTCATATCATACTTCAACGCATCTGATCTCTTAAAGCTTAATTCAATGCAATGTAAAGTTTGACATGAGAAAGTGTGTTAATCCGACTTCAGGTGGTATTATAGGTTGCAACATAGTCATTCGTTGAGTTATAAAGCCAAACTTGAACATTGGAGCTATCCATGTTCATATCATACTTCTACGCATGTGATCTCTTTTAGCTTAGTTCAGTGCCATATTTAGTTTGGCATGAGAAAGTGTGCTAATCCAACTTCGGTGGTGTAATAGGTTGCAACACGGTCATTCTTCCCTTAATATAGAAGCTATTCCGATTGGTGAACCCGCAATGAGCTACATTCGTTGAGTTATAAAGCCGAGCTTGATCATTGGAGCTATCCATGTTCATATTATACTTCTACGCATGTGATCTCTTTTAGCTTAGTTCAATGCAATGTTTAGTTTCACATGAGAAAGTGTGCTAATTCGACTTCGGGTGGTGTAATGGGTTGCAACACGGTCATTCTCCCCTAAATCTAGTAGTTATTCCGACTGGTGAACCCATCATGAGCTACATTCATTGAGTTATAAAGCCGAGCTTGATCATTGGAGCTATCCATGTTAATATCATACTTCTACGCATGTGATCTCTTTTAGCTTAGTTCAATGCAATGTTTAGTTTGATATGAGAAAGTGTGGTAATTCGACTTCGGGTAGTGTAATAGGTTGTAACACGGTCATTTTTCCCTAAATCTAGAAGTTATTCCGATTGGTGAACCCGCAATGAGCTACATTCATTGAGTTAGAAAGCCGAGCTTGATCATTGGAGCTATCCATGTACATATCATACTTCTACGCATATGATCTCTTTTAGCTTAGTTCAATGCAATATTTAGTTTGACATGAGAAAGTGTGGTCATCCGACTTCGGGTGGTGTTATAGGTTGGAGCACAATCATTCTTCCCTTAATCTAGAAGCTATTTCGACTGGTGAACCCATCTTGAGCTACATTCATTGAGTTATAAAGTCGAGCTTGATCATTGGAGTTATCCATGTTCATATCATACTTCTACGCATGTGATCTCTTTTAGCTTAGTTCAATGCAATGTTTAGTTTGACATGAGAAAGTGGGGTAATCCGTTTTCGGGTAGTGTTATAGATTGCAACACGGTCATTCTTCCCTTAATCTAGAAGCTATTCCGATTGGTGAACCCGCAATGAGCTACATTCGTTGAGTTATAAAGCCGAGCTTGATCATTGGAGCTATCCATGTTCATATCATACTTCTACGCATGTGATCTCTTTTAGCTTAGTTTAGTGCCATGTTTAGTTTGGCATGAGAAAGTGTGCTAATCCGACTTCGGGTGGTGTAATAGGTTGCAACACGGTCATTCTTCCCTTAATATAGAAGCTATTCCGATTGGTGAACCCGCAATGAGCTACATTCGTTGAGTTATAAAGCCGAGCTTGATCATTGGAGCTATTCGTGTTCATATTATACTTCTACGCATGTGATCTCTTTTAGCTTAGTTCAATGCAATGTTTAGTTTGATATGAGAAAGTGTGGTAATATGACTTCGGGTAGTGTAATAGGTTGCAACACGGTCATTCTTCCCTAAATCTAGAAGTTATTCCGATTGGTGAACCCGCAATGAGCTACATTCGTTGAGTTATAAAGCCGAGCTTGATCATTGGAGCTATTCGTGTTCATATTATACTTCTACGCATGTGATCTCTTTTAGCTTAGTTCAATGCAATGTTTAGTTTGATATGAGAAAGTGTGGTAATTCGACTTCGGGTAGTGTAATAGGTTGCAACACGGTCATTCTTCCCTAAATCTAGAAGTTATTCCGATTGGTGAACCCGCAATGAGCTACATTCATTGAGTTATAAAGCCGAGCTTGATCATTGGAGCTATCCATGTACATATCATACTTCTACGCATATGATCTCTTTTGGCTTAGTTCAATGCAATGTTTAGTTTGACATGAGAAAGTGTGCTCATCTGATTTCAGGTGCTGTTATAGGTTGTAGCACGGTCATTCGTTAAGTTATAAAGCCAAGCTTGATCATTGGAGCTATCCATGTTCATATCATACTTCTACGCATGTGCTCTCTTTTAGCTTAGTTTAGTGCCATGTTTAGTTTGGCAAGAGAAAGTGTGCTAATCCGACTTCGGGTGGTGTAATAGGTTGCAACACGGTCATTCTTCCCTTAATTTAGAAGGTATTCCGATTGGTGAACCCGCAATGAGCTACATTCGTTGAGTTATAAAGCCGAGCTTGATCATTGGAGCTATCCATGTTCATATCATACTTCTACGCATGTGATCTCTTAAAGCTTAGTTTAAATCAATGTAAAGTTTGACATGAGAAAGTGTGTTAATCCGACTTCAGGTGGTGTTATAGGTTGCAACACAGTCATTCATTGAGTTATAAAGCCAAACTTCAACATTGGAGCTATCCATGTTCATATCATACTTCTACGGATGTGATCTCTTTTAGCTTAGTTCAGTGCCATGTTTAGTTTGGCATGAGAAAGTGTGCTAATCCGACTTCGGGTGGTGTAATAGGTTGCAACACGGTCATTCTTCCCTTAATATAGAAGCTATTCCGATTGGTGAACCCGCAATGAGCTACATTCGTTGAGTTATAAAGCCGAGCTTGATCATTGGAGCTATTCGTGTTCATATTATACTTCTACGCATGTGATCTCTTTTAGCTTAGTTCAATGCAATGTTTAGTTTGATATGAGAAAGTGTGGTAATATGACTTCGGGTAGTGTAATAGGTTGCAACACGGTCATTCTTCCCTAAATCTAGAAGTTATTCCGATTGGTGAACCCGCAATGAGCTACCTTCGTTGAGTTATAAAGCCGAGCTTGATCATTGGAGCTATTCGTGTTCATATTATACTTCTACGCATGTGATCTCTTTTAGCTTAGTTCAATGCAATGTTTAGTTTGATATGAGAAAGTGTGGTAATTCGACTTCGGGTAGTGTAATAGGTTGCAACACGGTCATTCTTCCCTAAATCTAGAAGTTATTCCGATTGGTGAACCCGCAATGAGCTACATTCATTGAGTTATAAAGCCGAGCTTGATCATTGGAGCTATCCATGTACATATCATACTTCTACGCATATGATCTCTTTTAGCTTAGTTCAATGCAATATTTAGTTTGACATGAGAAAGTGTGGTCATCCGACTTCGGGTGGTGTTATAGGTTGGAGCACAATCATTCTTCCCTTAATCTAGAAGCTATTTCGACTGGTGAACCCATCTTGAGCTACATTCATTGAGTTATAAAGTCGAGCTTGATCATTGGAGTTATCCATGTTCATATCATACTTCTACGCATGTGATCTCTTTTAGCTTAGTTCAATGCAATGTTTAGTTTGACATGAGAAAGTGGGGTAATCCGACTTCGGGTAGTGTTATAGGTTGCAACACGGTCATTCTTCCCTTAATCTAGAAGCTATTCCGATTGGTGAACCCGCAATGAGCTACATTCCTTGAGTTATAAAGCCGAGCTTGATCATTGGAGCTATCCATGTTCATATCATACTTCTACGCATGTGATCTCTTTTAGCTTAGTTCAATGCAATGTTTAGTTTGACATGAGAAAGTGTGCTCATCCAACTTCGGGTGCTGTTATAGGTTGCAGCACGGTCATTCTTCCCTTAATCTAGAAGGTATTCTGATTGGTGAACCCGCACTGAGCTACATTCATTGAGTTATAAAGCCGAGCTTGATCATTGGAGCTATCCATGTTCATATCATACTTCTACGTATATGATCTCTTTTGGCTTAGTTCAATGCAATGTTTAGTTTGACATGAGAAAGTGTACTCATCCGACTTCGGGTGCTATTATAGGTTGCAGCACAGTCATTCTTCCCTAAATCTAGAAGCTATTTCGATTGGTGAACCCGTAATGAGCTACATTCGTTGAGTTATAAAGCCGAGCTTGATCATTGGAGCTATCCATGTTCATATCATACTTCTACGCATGTGATCTCCTAAAGCTTAGTTCAATGCAATGTAAAGTTTGACATGAGAAAGTGTGCTAATCCAACTTCAGGTGGTGTTATAGGTTGCAACACAGTCATTCGTTGAGTTATAAAGCCAAGCTTGATCATTGGAGCTATCCATGTTCATATCATACTTCTACGCATGTGCTCTCTTTTAGCTTAGTTTAGTGCCATGTTTAGTTTGGCATGAGAAAGTGTGCTAATCCTACTTCGGGTGGTGTTATAGGTTGCAACACAGTCACTCATTGAGTTATAAAGCCAAACTTGAACATTGGAGCTATCCATGTTCATATCATACTTCTACGCATGTGATCTCTTTTAGCTTAGTTCAATGCAATGTTTAGTTTGATATGAGAAAGTGTGGTAATTCGACTTCGGGTAGTGTAATAGGTTGCAACACGGTCATTTTTCCCTAAATCTAGAAGTTATTCCGATTGGTGAACCCGCAATGAGCTACATTCATTGAGTTAGAAAGCCGAGCTTGATCATTGGAGCTATCCATGTACATATCATACTTCTACGCATATGATCTCTTTTAGCTTAGTTCAATGCAATATTTAGTTTGACATGAGAAAGTGTGGTCATCCGACTTCGGGTGGTGTTATAGGTTGGAGCACAATCATTCTTCCCTTAATCTAGAAGCTATTTCGACTGGTGAACCCATCTTGAGCTACATTCATTGAGTTATAAAGTCGAGCTTGATCATTGGAGTTATCCATGTTCATATCATACTTCTACGCATGTGATCTCTTTTAGCTTAGTTCAATGCAATGTTTAGTTTGACATGAGAAAGTGGGGTAATCCGTTTTCGGGTAGTGTTATAGATTGCAACACGGTCATTCTTCCCTTAATCTAGAAGCTATTCCGATTGGTGAACCCGCAATGAGCTACATTCGTTGAGTTATAAAGCCGAGCTTGATCATTGGAGCTATCCATGTTCATATCATACTTCTACGCATGTGATCTCTTTTAGCTTAGTTCAATGCAATGTTTAGTTTGATATGAGAAAGTGTGGTAATTCGACTTCGGGTAGTGTAATAGGTTGCAACACGGTCATTTTTCCCTAAATCTAGAAGTTATTCCGATTGGTGAACCCGCAATGAGCTACATTCATTGAGTTAGAAAGCCGAGCTTGATCATTGGAGCTATCCATGTACATATCATACTTCTACGCATATGATCTCTTTTAGCTTAGTTCAATGCAATATTTAGTTTGACATGAGAAAGTGTGGTCATCCGACTTCGGGTGGTGTTATAGGTTGGAGCACAATCATTCTTCCCTTAATCTACAAGCTATTTCGACTGGTGAACCCATCTTGAGCTACATTCATTGAGTTATAAAGTCGAGCTTGATCATTGGAGTTATCCATGTTCATATCATACTTCTACGCATGTGATCTCTTTTAGCTTAGTTCAATGCAATGTTTAGTTTGACATGAGAAAGTGGGGTAATCCGTTTTCGGGTAGTGTTATAGATTGCAACACGGTCATTCTTCCCTTAATCTAGAAGCTATTCCGATTGGTGAACCCGCAATGAGCTACATTCGTTGAGTTATAAAGCCGAGCTTGATCATTGGAGCTATCCATGTTCATATCATACTTCTACGCATGTGATCTCTTTTAGCTTAGTTCAATGCAATGTTTAGTTTGACATGAGAAAGTGTGCTCATCCAACTTCGGGTGCTGTTATAGGTTGCAGCACAGTCACTCATTGAGTTATAAAGCCGAGCTTGATCATTGGAGCTATCCATGTTCATATCATACTTCTACGCATATGATCTCTTTTAGCTTAGTTCAATGCAATGTTTAGTTTGACATGAGAAAGTGTGCTCATCCAACTTCGGGTGCTGTTATAAGTTGCAGCACGGTCATTCTTCCCTTAATCTAGAAGGTATTCTGATTGGTGAACCCGCACTGAGCTACATTCATTGAGTTATAAAGCCGAGCTTGATCATTGGAGCTATCCATGTTCATATCATACTTCTACGTATATGATCTCTTTTGGCTTAGTTCAATGCAATGTTTAGTTTGACATGAGAAAGTGTGCTCATCCGACTTCGGGTGCTATTATAGGTTGCAGCACAGTCATTCTTCCCTAAATCTAGAAGCTATTTCGATTGGTGAACCCGTCATGAGCTACATTCGTTGAGTTATAAAGCCGAGCTTGATCATTGGAGCTATCCATGTTCATATCATACTTCTACGCATGTGATCTCCTAAAGCTTAGTTCAATGCAATGTAAAGTTTGACATGAGAAAGTGTGCTAATCCAACTTCAGGTGGTGTTATAGGTTGCAACACAGTCATTCGTTGAGTTATAAAGCCAAGCTTGATCATTGGAGCTATCCATGTTCATATCATACTTCTACGCATGTGCTCTCTTTTAGCTTAGTTTAGTGCCATGTTTAGTTTGGCATGAGAAAGTGTGCTAATCCTACTTCGTGTGGTGTTATAGGTTGCAACACAGTCACTCATTGAGTTATAAAGCCAAACTTGAACATTGGAGCTATCCATGTTCATATCATACTTCTACGCATCTGATCTCTTTTAGCTTAGTTCAGTGCCATGTTTAGTTTGGAATGAGAAAGTGTGCTAATCCGACTTCGGGTGGTGTAATAGGTTGCAACACGGTCATTCTTCCCTTAATATAGAAGCTATTCCGATTGGTGAACCCGCAATGAGCTACATTCGTTGAGTTATAAAGCCGAGCTTGATCATTGGAGCTATTCATGTTCATATTATACTTCTACGCATGTGATCTCTTTTAGCTTAGTTCAATGCAATGTTTAGTTTGACATGAGAAAGTGTGCTAATTCGACTTCGGGTGGTGTAATAGGTTGCAACACAGTCATTCGTTGAGTTATAAAGCCAAACTTGAACATTGGAGCTATTCATGTTCATATCATACTTCTACGTATGTGATATCTTTTAGCTAAGTTCAGTGCCATGTTTAGTTTGGCATGAGAAAGTATGTTAATCCGACTTCGAGTGGTGTAATAGGTTGCAACACGGTCATTCTTCCCTTAATTTAGAAGGTATTCGGATTGGTGAACACGCGATGAGCTACATTTGTTGAGTTATAAAGCCGAGCTTGATCATTGGAGCTATCCATGTTCATATCATACTTCTACGCATGTGATCTCTTTTAGCTTAGTTCAATGCAATGTTTAGTTTGACATGAGAAAGTGTACTAATCCGACTTCGTGTGGTGTAATAGGTTGCACTACGGTCATTCTTCCCTTAATCTAGAAGCTATTCTGATTGGTTAACCCGCAATGAGCTACATCATTGAGTTATAAAGCTGAACTTGATCATTGGAGCTATCCATGTTCATATCATACTTCTACACATGTGATATCTTTTAGCTTAGTTCAGTGCCATGTTTAGTTTGGCATGAGAAAGTGTGCTAATCCGACTTCGGGTGGTGTAATAGGTTGCAACACGGTCATTCTTCCCTTAATATAGAAGCTATTCCGATTGGTGAACCCGCAATGAGCTACATTCGTTGAGTTATAAAGCCAAGCTTGATCATTGGAGCTTTTGATGTTCATATTATACTTCTACGCATGTGATCTCTTTTAGCTTAGTTCAATGCAATGTTTAGTTTGACATGAGAAAGTGTACTAATCCGACTTCGTGTGGTGTAATAGGTTGCACTACGGTCATTCTTCCCTTAATCCAGAAGCTATTCTGATTGGTTAACCCGCAATGAGCTACATCCGTTGAGTTATAAAGCCGAGCTTGATCATTGGAGCTATCCATGTTCATATCATACTTCTACGCATGTGATCTCTTTTAGCTTAGTTCAATGCCATGTTTAGTTTGACATGAGAAAGTGTACTAATCCGACTTTGTGTGGTGTAATAGGTTGCACTACGGTCATTCTTCCCTTAATCCAGAAGCTATTCCGATTGGTTAACCCGCAATGAGCTACATTCGTTGAGTTATAAAGCCAAGCTTGATCATTGGAGCTATCCATGTTCATATCATACTTCTACGCATGTGATCTCTTTTAGCTTAGTTCAATGCATTGTAAGGTTAGCTTGACATGAGAAAGTGTACTAATCCGACTTCGTGTGGTGTAATAGGTTGCAACACGGTCATTCTTCCCTTAATCTATAAGCTATTTCGATTGGTTAACCCGCAACGAGCTACATTCGTTGAGTTATAAAGCCGAGCTTGATCATTGGAGCTATCCATGTTCATATTATACTTCTACGCATGTGATCTCTTTTACCTTAGTTCAATGCAATGTTTAGTTTGACATGAGAAACTGTGCTAATCCGGCTTCGGGTGCTGTAATAGGTAGCAACACGGTCATTCTTCCCTTAATCTAGAAGCTATTCCGATTGGTGAACCCGCAATGAGCTACATCATTGAGTTATAAAGCTGAACTTGATCATTGGAGCTATCCATGCTCATCCGACTTCGAGTGCTGTTATAGGTTGCAACACGGTCATTCTTCCCTTAATCTAGAAGCTATTTCGATTGATGAACCTGTCATAAGCTACATTCGTTGTGTTATAAAGCCGAGCTTCATCATCGGAGCTATCCATGTTCATATCATACTTCTACGCATGTGATCTCTTTTAGCTTAGTTCAATGCAATGTTTAGTTTGACATTTAGAAAGTGTGCTAATTCGACTTCGGGTGGTGTAATAGGTTGCAACATGGTCATTCTTCCCTAAATCTAGAAGTTATTCCGATTGGTGAACCCGCAATGAGCTACATTCATTGAGTTATAAAGCCGAGCTTGATCATTGGAGCTATCCATATTCATATCATACTTCTACGCATATGATCTCTTTTAACTTAGTTCAATGCAATGTTTAGTTTGACATGAGAACGTGTACTCATCCGACTTCGGTGGTGTAATAGGTTGCAACACGGTCATTCTTCCCTTAATCTAGAAGTTATTCCAATTGGTGAACCCGTAATAAGCCACATTCGTTGAGTTATAAAGCTGAGCTTGATCATTGGAGCTATCCATGTGTTAGAATTTGAAGAGTAACTTGCGGAAGTATGAAGAAGAGAGTGAGGGACCGAGAATAAGAGAGAGAGAGAGTTAATCCATAATTTTCATTTTTAAAAATGGTTAAGTTACATATGTTGTCTTACAACCTATTTAAAGAGAAACAAAAGGTGAGTAACGGTCTTATTCTTCTGCCGCAGCCCTTGGTGGTCTTCGAGGGTGAAAGGGACATGTGGAGATCCCAAGGTGAAAGTGACTTGAGCCTACAAGTCCTTTTCTTCTCGGTCTTGGCAAAAGGAGGAGAGTCACATGTTTCTTAGAGTTCCAACGGTCATGTGCCTCTCCTTAGGACTCAACCAAACCTTCGTAACTGATCTCTAGCCCATAAGGAAGCCAAGTCTTCATTATTCAAAACGTTGACTTTTCTTGGTCGGCCGTTGACCGTACCGCGGGACATGGTTCCTCGGTCCTGGGGTAAGAGATCCTCGACCCGCGGTACATGGACCTCGGTCCTTCTCCATCCCGCAGTACATGGTCCGACCCGGGGTAAGTGATCCTCGACCTGCGGTACATGATCCTCGGTCATTAGCCTTCCCGTTGTGTACCACCCGACTGTTGACTTCTGCTGTTACCGTTGACCCGTCCGCCAGTGCACGATCCTCCTACCCGCGGTAAGCCTTCTCTCGACCCACAGTCCATGTCTCTCGACCCTTGGCCTTCCCGCGGTACATAGCCCGATATGTTGACTTTGCTGCTGCCGTTGACCCTACCCGCGGTACGCGTCCTTCCGACCCTTGGTACGAATTCCTCGACCCCGGTACACGATCCTCGACCATCAGCCTTACCACGATCCGTGACCCGATATGTTGACTTTCCTTGTTGCCGTTGACCCGACCCTTGTCTTATGTTTTCTCGACCCGTGGTTAGTGCCTCTCGACCCGATGCCTTCCCGCGGTACGTAGAACCCGACCATCGACTTTCAACCTTCCGTTGACTTTATTTGGACTTTATTATTTATTCATCTTGATCAATACTCCCCCTCAAGCTTAACCATAAATGGACATGTTGGTTAAGATTGGAAGACCCGAGATCTACACCTCATTAAAAACCTTGGAGAGAAAACCACATGGGACAAAACTCATCCAAGGGAAAAAGAGTGTGCATTTCCCGGGAAAGGGAACCTTTGATCAAGGTCTTGTGAGGTCCACGAGTCCAAGCTTGTTGTAGATGTGATCACAAACTTTGAGACTCGCGGCTTTGGTGAAGATGTCCGCCAATTGATCTTCACTCCTTGTGTAGCACGGAAGAGTTACTCCTTCCTCAATCTTCTCCCGGACCTTATGGCAATCTATCTCAATGTGCTTGGTCCGTTCATGGAACACGGAGTTTGATGCAATGTGTATTGCGGCTTGATTGTCACAATGAATGGTGATTGGCTTGTTGGATTCCATACCAAGATCTTTGAGGAGAGCCTTTAGCCATGTTACTTCATTTGTTAGCTTTCTCATTGCTCGGTATTCGGCCTCGGCACTTGAGCAAGAGACAACCTTTTGCTTCTTGGTCTTCCAAGTTACCAAGTTCCCTCCAATGAATGTACAATACCCGGTTGTGGACTTCCTATCATTCCGATCGCCGGCCCAATCCGCATCACAATACCCCACGATCTCGGTGTTGTTGTTCTTCCCCATCCATATACCACGGCCCGGGCCTCCTTTGAGATATCTCAAGATCCGTTCCACCATGTTCCAATGGTATGCCGTGGGGACTTGCATGTGTTGACTCACTTGATTCACGACATAGCATATGTCCGGTCTTGTGATCGTCAAGTAGATAAGTTTCCCCACAAGTCTTCGGTATTGAGGTGGATTGTCATATGGCTCATCGTCTTTCTCCCCCTTTCGACTGACCTTGTAGCCATCCTCAAGTGGTGTCTTGGCTGGTTTAGACCCTATCTTCCCTGTTTCACGCAAAAGATCAAGAGTATACTTTCTTTGAGAAAGGAAGAGGCCATCCTTAGAACGGCACACTTCAATTCCTAGAAAGTATTTTAGTTCACCAAGGTCTTTAATATCAAACACGGATTTAAGATAGGTTTTGGTGGAGGAGATACCGTCCTTATCATTGCCCGTAATGATCAAGTCATCCACATAGATGAGAACCACAATTGTACCCTTCGGGCCGTGTGACGTGAATAGTGTGTGGTCGGCTTCGGACTTGGTGAACCCTCTTTCCTTTAGTGTGGCACTAAGCTTGTGATACCAAGCTCTTGGTGATTGCTTGAGTCCATAGATAGCCTTCTTAAGACGTAACACTCTTCCGGGTTGGACCGTATCCTCAAGTCCGGGAGGTGGATACATGTAAACTTCATCTTCGAGCTCACCTTGGAGGAAGGCGTTCTTGACGTCCATTTGCCATAGCTCCCACTCAAGGTTGGTGGCCACGGATAGTACAACTCGTACCGTGTGGAGTTTGGCTACGGGTGCAAACGTATCGGTGTAATCCTCGCCGTATGTTTGGGTGAAACCGCGGGCAACAAGGCGGGCCTTGTGGCGTTCTATGTCACCATTGCTTTTGTACTTGATGGTGAATATCCACCGTGACGTGACTGCCTTCTTCCCTGGGGGCAAGTCCGTTTCAACCCATGTATGGTTCCGTTCCATGGCTCCTCTTTCGGCACCAACCGCGTCTCGCCACACCTTGTGTTCCTTGGCCTCTTCATATGTCTTAGGTATCTGCTTAAGATCAAGTTTACCAAGGAAAGATCGATGTTCATATGGCACAAGGTCAAGAGAACAAACCGTTTGGATCGGATGAGCCACGGCCTTATTGTTGTAGTAGACCCGGGTATTGACCCAATTTGAGGGGTCTTTCCGGAGTCTAGTGCTTCTTCTTAACGGAGGCGGTGATGGTGTTGGTAGGTCTTCCGTTTGATCATGTTCGGAGGCATTGTGTTCCTCCGATGGTTCATTTCCATGTGGCCCGGGTCGTTCATGTCGATCGTGAGGATGCTCATTCATGTGTCCGGGTGATCCGGCTGTATCTCCGGACCGCTCCATCCGACTGCGTTCCAATTCCTCGGATGGTTCTTGAGGTACTCCCGGATTGGATTCATTCTTTTTCTCACTCACCGAGCCGCCTCCTTGAAGACCCTCTAGAACATTTTTAAGGATTTCCGCCCTATCCGATGCGTGATTGGCAAGGTCTTTGAGTTCATCCCAATTCTCCATATCATGGTAGCCTTTGTCCTCGATGAATTTCACATCCCTTGAGACCATGATTCTCCTTGTTACCGGGTTGTAACATTTGTATCCTTTTT
Source organism: Lepidium didymum (assembly GCA_963920545.1). Classification (NCBI taxonomy): domain Eukaryota; kingdom Viridiplantae; phylum Streptophyta; class Magnoliopsida; order Brassicales; family Brassicaceae; genus Lepidium; species Lepidium didymum. The sequence goes on along the minus strand of OY986993.1, from coordinate 9,951,740 downwards.
GAGTTGTTGAGTAGCCAAGGAACATGCATCTTGTGCTTTTCTCATCCAACTTGTCCCTAAATTCTCTTGGTACTAACACATAGCAAACACACCCAAAAACTCGTAAGTGATTAAGTGATGGTTTTGTCTTGTTTAGTACCTCAAATGGCGACTTGTCTTGGAGTATTTTTGTTGGTGTCCGATTGATTAGGTAACACGCGGTCATCACGGCATCACTCCAAAATCTTTTTGGAACGCTTGTATGAAACATCATGGATCTCGTCACTTCCATTAAGTGGCGATTTTTCCTTTCCGCAACTCCATTTTGTTGAGGAGTGTATGGACAGCTTGTTTGGTGCTCTATTCCGTTCTTTTCTAGGTATTGTTTGAACCTTTGACTTGTGTACTCTCCACCATTGTCCGATCTCAAGCTTTTCACATTAGAATTATAGTGATTAGTGACATATGTGTGAAAATTCACAAATGCATCATAGACACGATCTTTTGATGGTAAGAGAGTTAGCCAAGTGTACTTTGATTTTTCATCTATGAATGTCACAAAGTATTTTTGATTGTCTCTAGATAAACAAGGTGAAGACCAAACATCCGAATGAACTAATTCAAAGCATTTTTCATAACTAGAATTCGATTTGGGAAAAACGGTCTTACAATGTTTACCACGGATACATGCCTCACATTCAAGATTGTTAAATGTACTACTTGGTAACATTAATTCAAAGGCCCTACTATGAGGATGGCCTAATCTAGCATGCCAAATGACATTAAAACTACTAGCAACTACGGAATTTAAAGCATTAGATAAGGTAGGAGAATTCTTTGTGTCTCCAAGCACATAAAGTCCTCCTTGAGTCACTCCACTTCCAAGTATGGATCCGGTCTCAATATCCTGAAATTTTACATCATTAGGACTAAAGATAGCATTACACTTTAAATCATTAGTCGTCTTATGAACCGAGAGAAGATTGGATGTAAATTTCGGAAGATAAAAGGCTTTGCTATTCTTTTTAAATACTTTTAAGTCTCCAATACCCTCTAAGGGAACCTTGTGGCCATTTGCAACAATCACGTTGCCCATAGCCGGTTTGATGTTGTGAATTAGACTCGGATCGCAAATCATATGATGAGATGCACCCGAGTCCACAACTAAGGGTTTTGGAGTTTTTATTGTAAGTAAAGCGTTACCGGATTCCTTAAGTTGGGTGAGAGACTTGATGAGAGAATCCAAGTTGAGACGCCTCTCCGCCTCTTGTATAGTCGCGGTGTGGGCAAGGCCAGAGTCCACGTCCATTGGCGAGGGTCCGTTGCTTGGTTCGGAATTGTTTGATTCATCCGATGGCTTGACATTGTTGGCCCGAGGATGATCTTTGAATTTATTTGGCTTGAGGTGTGGGTGGAGGATCCAACATTTATCCTTGTGGTGTCCTTTCTTCTTGCAATGGTCACACATCAAGTTCTTCCTATCCGTTGGCTTGTATACACCCTTGTTTGCCACGGCAAGTTCTCCTAGACCTCCAAAGAGTCCAAGGCTTCCTTTTTCCTTTTGGATCCGAGCACATACCTCATCAAGGTCTGGAAGTTTGTCATCCCGTAGTATGTGAACGATGAGGTTGTTATACTTCGGACTTAATGTAAGGAGAAGACTAAAGACCCGATCTTCTTCACGTCTTTTGTTGAGAACTTCCGGATCGGTTGTGATTGGGCGAAGCATCTCAAGCTCGGCCCAAAGTGCACGCCACTTCCCATAGTGTGACGTGAACTCAATGTCGTCTTGACTTAGGACATTGATAGCTTTTTGTACTTCAAAGACTCGGGTAAAGTTTGATATATTACCGAATACCTTTTTGAGAGTCTCCCAAAGTTCCTTGGCCGTCTCGCAATATGAGTAGGATTCATGAATCGGCGGATCAAGTGAACTTTGAATGATGGCCATCACCACCTGATCTTCTTGAAACCATTTGTTGTTGTCTCCGGAGACCACCACTTGTTCCCCATCCACATTCGTGACTTGGTTTGGTGCGGCCCCGAGCTCAACATGTTCCCATAGGCCACGACCACATAGGATGGTCTTGGCATTCCTTGACCATAAGAGGTAGTTTGGCCCTTTTAGGGTAACATGAACACCGAGAGATTTGAAGCTTTCCATGTTTACACACCGAACACGCTATAGACCGCTGGATAAAAGTGATTTTGAGAGAAAGAAAGAGATTTGTTCGGTTGAAGTGATTGAGAATGCGAAAATTGAGCTAGATTAGAAGAGAAATGGAGTGAAATATGATCTTGTGCTCTGATACCATGTTAGAATTTGAAGAGTAACTTGCGGAAGTATGAAGAAGAGAGTGAGGGACCGAGAATAAGAGAGAGAGAGAGTTAATCCATAATTTTCATTTTTAAAAATGGTTAAGTTACATATGTTGTCTTACAACCTATTTAAAGAGAAACAAAAGGTGAGTAACGGTCTTATTCTTCTGCCGCAGCCCTTGGTGGTCTTCGAGGGTGAAAGGGACATGTGGAGATCCCAAGGTGAAAGTGACTTGAGCCTACAAGTCCTTTTCTTCTCGGTCTTGGCAAAAGGAGGAGAGTCACATGTTTCTTAGAGTTCCAACGGTCATGTGCCTCTCCTTAGGACTCAACCAAACCTTCGTAACTGATCTCTAGCCCATAAGGAAGCCAAGTCTTCATTATTCAAAACGTTGACTTTTCTTGGTCGGCCGTTGACCGTACCGCGGGACATGGTTCCTCGGTCCTGGGGTAAGAGATCCTCGACCCGCGGTACATGGACCTCGGTCCTTCTCCATCCCGCAGTACATGGTCCGACCCGGGGTAAGTGATCCTCGACCTGCGGTACATGATCCTCGGTCATTAGCCTTCCCGTTGTGTACCACCCGACTGTTGACTTCTGCTGTTACCGTTGACCCGTCCGCCAGTGCACGATCCTCCTACCCGCGGTAAGCCTTCTCTCGACCCACAGTCCATGTCTCTCGACCCTCGGCCTTCCCGCGGTACATAGCCCGATATGTTGACTTTGCTGCTGCCGTTGACCCTACCCGCGGTACGCGTCCTTCCGACCCTTGGTACGAATTCCTCGACCCCGGTACACGATCCTCGACCATCAGCCTTACCACGATCCGTGACCCGATATGTTGACTTTCCTTGTTGCCGTTGACCCGACCCTTGTCTTATGTTTTCTCGACCCGTGGTTAGTGCCTCTCGACCCGATGCCTTCCCGCGGTACGTAGAACCCGACCATCGACTTTCAACCTTCCGTTGACTTTATTTGGACTTTATTATTTATTCATCTTGATCAATACCATGATCATATCATACTTCTACGCATGTGATCTCTTTTAGCTTATTTCAATGCAATGTTTAGTTTGAGATGAGAAAGTGTGCTAATTCGACTTCGGGTGGTGTAATAGGTTGCAACACGGTTATTCTTCCCTAAATCTAGAAGTTATTCCGATTGGTGAACCCACAATGAACTACATTCATTGAGTTATAAAGCCGAGCTTGATCATTGGAGCTATCCATGTTCATATCGTACTTCTACGCATGCGATCTCTTTTAGCTTAGTTCAATGCAATGTTTAGTTTGACATGAGAAAGTGTACTAATTCGACTTTGTGTGGTGTAATAGGTTGCACTACGGTCATTCTTCCCTTAATCCAGAAGCTATTCCGATTGGTTAACCCGCAATGAGCTACATTCGTTGAGTTATAAAGCCAAGCTTGATCATTGGAGCTATCCATGTTCATATCATACTTCTACGCATGTGATCTCTTTTAGCTTAGTTCAATGCATTGTAAGGTTAGCTTGACATGAGAAAGTGTACTAATCCGACTTCGTGTGGTGTAATAGGTTGCAACACGGTCATTCTTCCCTTAATCTATAAGCTATTTTGATTGGTTAACCCGCAACGAGCTACATTCGTTGAGTTATAAAGCCGAGCTTGATCATTGGAGCTATCCATGTTCATATTATACTTCTACGCATGTGATCTCTTTTACCTTAGTTCAATGCAATGTTTAGTTTGACATGAGAAACTGTGCTAATCCGGCTTCGGGTGCTGTAATAGGTAGCAACACGGTCATTCTTCCCTTAATCTAGAAGCTATTCCGATTGGTGAACCCGCAATGAGCTACATCATTGAGTTATAAAGCTGAACTTGATCATTGGAGCTATCCATGCTCATCCGACTTCGAGTGCTGTTATAGGTTGCAACACGGTCATTCTTCCCTTAATCTAGAAGCTATTTCGATTGATGAACCTGTCATAAGCTACATTCGTTGTGTTATAAAGCCGAGCTTCATCATCGGAGCTATCCATGTTCATATCATACTTCTACGCATGTGATCTCTTTTAGCTTAGTTCAATGCAATGTTTAGTTTGACATTTAGAAAGTGTGCTAATTCGACTTCGGGTGGTGTAATAGGTTGCAACATGGTCATTCTTCCCTAAATCTAGAAGTTATTCCGATTGGTGAACCCGCAATGAGCTACATTCATTGAGTTATAAAGCCGAGCTTGATCATTGGAGCTATCCATATTCATATCATACTTCTACGCATATGATCTCTTTTAACTTAGTTCAATGCAATGTTTAGTTTGACATGAGAACGTGTACTCATCCGACTTCGGTGGTGTAATAGGTTGCAACACGGTCATTCTTCCCTTAATCTAGAAGTTATTCCAATTGGTGAACCCGTAATAAGCCACATTCGTTGAGTTATAAAGCTGAGCTTGATCATTGGAGCTATCCATGATCATATCATACTTCTACGCATGTGATCTCTTTTAGCTTATTTCAATGCAATGTTTAGTTTGAGATGAGAAAGTGTGCTAATTCGACTTCGGGTGGTGTAATAGGTTGCAACACGGTTATTCTTCCCTAAATCTAGAAGTTATTCCGATTGGTGAACCCACAATGAACTACATTCATTGAGTTATAAAGCCGAGCTTGATCATTGGAGCTATCCATGTTCATATTATACTTCTACGCATGTGATCTCTTTTAGCTTAGTTCAATGCAATGTTTAGTTTGACATGAGAAAGTGTGGTAATTTGACTTCGAGTAGTGTTATAGATTGTAACACGGTCATTCTTCCCTTAATCTAGAAGCTATTTCGATTGGTGAACTCGTCCGGAGTTACATTCGTTGAGTTATAAAGCCGAGTTTGATCATTGGAGCTATCCATGTTCATATCATACTTCTACGCATGTGATCTCTTTTAGCTTACTTCAATGCATTGTAAGGTTAGTTTGACATGAGAAAGTGTACTAATCCGAGTTCGTGTGGTGTAATAGGTTGCAACACGGTCATTCTTCCCTTAATCCAGAAGCTATTCCGATTGGTTAACCCGCAATGAGCTACATTCGTTGAGTTATAAAGCCGAGCTTGATCATTGGAGCTATCCATGTTCATATCATACCTCTACGCATGTGATCTCTTTTACCTTAGTTCAATGCATTGTAAGTTTAGTTTGACATGAGAAAGTGTACTAATCCGACATCGTGTGGTGTAATAGGTTGCAACACGGTCATTCTTCCCTTAATCTAGAAGCTATTCCGATTGGTTAACCCGCAACGAGCTACATTCGTTGAGTTATAAAGCCGAGCTTGATCATTGGAGTTATCCATGTTCATATTATACTTCTACGCATGTGATCTCTTTTAGCTTAGTTGAATGCAATGTTTAGTTTGACATGAGAAAGTGTGCTAATCCGGCTTTGGGTGCTGTAATAGGTAGGAACACGGTCATTCTTCCCTTAATCTAGAAGCTATTCCGATTGGTGAACCCGCAATGAGCTACATCACTGAGTTATAAAGCTGAACTTGATCATTGGAGCTATCCCTGTTCATATCATACTCTTACGCATATGATTTCTTTTAGCTTAGTTCAATGCAATGTTTAGTTTGACATGAGAAAGTGTGCTCATCCGACTTCGGGTGCTGTTATAGGTTGCAGCACGGTCATTCTTCCCTTAATCTAGAAGCTATTTCGATTGGTGAACCCGTCATGAGCTACATTCGTTGAGTTATAAAGCCGAGCTTGATCATTGGAGCTATCCATGTTCATATCATACTTCTACGCATGTCATCTCTTAAAGCTTAGTTCAATGCAATATAAAGTTTGACATGAGAAAGTGTGCTAATCCGACTTCAGGTTGTGTTATAGGTTGCAACACAGTCATTCGTTGAGTTATAAAGCCAAGCTTGATTATTGGAGCTATCCATGTTCATATCATACTTTTACGCATGTGATCTCTTTTAGCTTAGTTCAATGCAATGTTTAGTTTGACATGAGAAACTGTGCTAATCCGGCTTCGGGTGCTATAATAGGTAGCAACACGGTCATTCTTCCCTTAATCTCTTTTAGCTTAGTTTAGTGCCATGTTTAGTTTGGCATGAGAAAGTATGTTAATCCGACTTCGAGTGGTGTAATAGGTTGCAACTCGGTCATTCTTCCCTTAATTTAGAAGGTATTCGGATTGGTGAACACGCAATGAGCTACATTTGTTGAGTTATAAAGCCGACCTTGATCATTGGAGCTATCCATGTTCATATCATACTTCTACGCATGTGATCTCTTTTAGCTTAGTTTAGTGCCATGTTTAGATTGGCATGAGAAAGTATGCTAATCCGACTTCGGGTGGTGTAATAGGTTGCAACACGGTCATTCTTCCCTTAATTTAGAAGGTATTCGGATTGGTGAACACGCAATGAGCTACATTTTTGAGTTATAAAGCCAAACTTGAACATTGGAGCTATTCATGTTCATATCATACTTCTACGCATGTGATATCTTTTAGCTTAGTTCAGTCCCATGTTTAGTTTGGCATGAGAAAGTGTGCTAATCCGACTTTGTGTGGTGTAATAGGTTGCACTACGGTCATTCTTCCCTTAATCCAGAAGCTATTCCGATTGGTTAACCCGCAATGAGCTACATTCGTTGAGTTATAAAGCCAAGCTTGATCATTGGAGCTATCCATGTTCATATCGTACTTCTACGCATGTGATCTCTTTTAGCTTAGTTCAATGCATTGTAAGGTTAGCTTGACATGAGAAAGTGTACTAATCCGACTTCGTGTGGTGTAATAGGTTGCAACACGATCATTCTTCCCTTAATCTAGAAGCTATTTCGATTGGTTAACCCGCAACGAGCTACATACGTTGAGTTATAAAGCCGAGCTTGATCATTGGAGCTATCCATGTTCATATTATACTTCTACGCATGTGATCTCTTTTAGCTTAGTTCAATGCAATGTTTAGTTTGACATGAGAAACTGTGCTAATCCGGCTTCGGGTGCTGTAATAGGTAGCAACACGGTCATTCTTCCCTTAATCTAGAAGCTATTCCGATTGGTGAACCCGCAATGAGCTACATCATTGAGTTATAAAGCTGAACTTGATCATTGGAGCTATCCATGCTCATCCGACTTCGGGTGCTGTTATAGGTTGCAGCACGGTCATTCTTCCCTTAATCTAGAAGCTATTTCGATTGGTGAACCTGTCATAAGCTACATTCGTTGTGTTATAAAGCCGAGCTTCATCATTGGAGCTATCCATGTTCATATCATACTTCTACGCATGTGATCTCTTTTAGCTTAGTTCAATGCAATGTTTAGTTTGACATTTAGAAAGTGTGCTAATTCGACTTCGGGTGGTGTAATAGGTTGCAACATGGTCATTCTTCCCTAAATCTAGAAGTTATTCCGATTGGTGAACCCGCAATGAGCTACATTCATTGAGTTATAAAGCCGAGCTTGATCATTGGAGCTATCCATATTCTTATCATACTTCTACGCATATGATCTCTTTTAACTTAGTTCAATGCAATGTTTAGTTTGACATGAGAACGTGTACTTATCCGACTTCGGTGGTGTAATAGGTTGCAACACGGTCATTCTTCCCTTAATCTAGAAGTTATTCCAATTGGTGAAACCGTAATAAGCCACATTCGTTGAGTTATAAAGCTGAGCTTGATCATTGGAGCTATCCATGATCATATCATACTTCTATGCATGTGATCTCTTTTAGCTTATTTCAATGCAATGGTTAGTTTGAGATGAGAAAGTGTGCTAATTCTACTTCGGGTGGTGTAATAGGTTGCAACTCGGTTATTCTTCCCTAAATCTAGAAGTTATTCCGATTGGTGAACCCACAATGAACTACATTCATTGAGTTATAAAGCCGAGCTTGATCATTGGAGCTATCCATGTTCATATCATACTTTTACGCATGTGATCTCTTTTAGCTTAGTTCAATGCAATGTTTAGTTTGACATGAGAAAGTGTGGTAATTTGACTTCGAGTAGTGTTATAGATTGTAACACGGTCATTCTTCCCTTAATCTAGAAGCTATTTCGATTGGTGAACCCGTCCGGAGTTACATTCGTTGAGTTATAAAGCCGAGTTTGATCATTGGAGCTATCCATGTTCATATCATACTTCTACGCATGTGATCTCTTTTAGCTTACTTCAATGCATTGTAAGGTTAGTTTGACATGAGAAAGTGTACTAATCCGAGTTCGTGTGGTGTAATAGGTTGCAACACGGTCATTCTTCCCTTAATCCAGAAGCTATTCCGATTGGTTAACCCGCAATGAGCTACATTCGTTGAGTTATAAAGCCGAGCTTGATCATTGGAGCTATCCATGTTCATATCATACATCTACGCATGTGATCTCTTTTACCTTAGTTCAATGCATTGTAAGTTTAGTTTGACATGAGAAAGTGTACTAATCCGACTTCGTGTGGTGTAATAGGTTGCAACACGGTCATTCTTCCCTTAATCTAGAAGCTATTCCGATTGGTTAACCCGCAACGAGCTACATTCGTTGAGTTATAAAGCCGAGCTTGATCATTGGAGCTATCCATGTTCATATTATACTTCTACGCATGTGATCTCTTTTAGCTTAGTTGAATGCAATGTTTAGTTTGACATGAGAAAGTGTGCTAATCCGGCTTTGGGTGCTGTAATAGGTAGCAACACGGTCATTCTTCCCTTAATCTAGAAGCTATTCCGATTGGTGAACCCGCAATGAGCTACATCATTGAGTTATAAAGCTGAACTTGATCATTGGAGCTATCCCTGTTCATATCATACTCTTACGCATATGATTTCTTTTAGCTTAGTTCAATGCAATGTTTAGTTTGACATGAGAAAGTGTGCTCATCCGACTTCGGGTGCTGTTATAGGTTGCAGCACGGTCATTCTTCCCTTAATCTAGAAGCTATTTCGATTGGTGAACCCGTCATGAGCTACATTCGTTGAGTTATAAAGCCGAGCTTGATCATTGGAGCTATCCATGTTCATATCATACTTCTACGCATGTCATCTCTTAAAGCTTAGTTCAATGCAATATAAAGTTTGACATGAGAAAGTGTGCTAATCCGACTTCAGGTTGTGTTATAGGTTGCAACACAGTCATTCGTTGAGTTATAAAGCCAAGCTTGATTATTGGAGCTATCCATGTTCATATCATACTTTTACGCATGTGATCTCTTTTAGCTTAGTTCAATGCAATGTTTAGTTTGACATGAGAAACTGTGCTAATCCGGCTTCGGGTGTTGTAATAGGTAGCAACACGGTCATTCTTCCCTTAATCTCTTTTAGCTTAGTTTAGTGCCATGTTTAGTTTGGTATGAGAAAGTATGTTAATCCGACTTCGAGTGGTGTAATAGGTTGCAACACGGTCATTCTTCCCTTAATTTAGAAGGTATTCGGATTGGTGAACACGCAATGAGCTACATTTGTTGAGTTATAAAGCCGAGCTTGATCATTGGAGCTATCCATGTTCATATCATACTTCTACGCATGTGATCTCTTTTAGCTTAGTTTAGTGCCATGTTTAGATTGGCATGAGAAAGTATGCTAATCCGACTTCGGGTGGTGTAATAGGTTGCAACACGGTCATTCTTCCCTTAATTTAGAAGGTATTCGGATTGGTGAACACGCAATGAGCTACATTTTTGAGTTATAAAGCCAAACTTGAACATTGGAGCTATTCATGTTCATATCATACTTCTACGCATGTGATATCTTTTAGCTTAGTTCAGTCCCATGTTTAGTTTGGCATGAGAAAGTGTGCTAATCCGACTTTGTGTGGTGTAATAGGTTGCACTACGGTCATTCTTTCCTTAATCCAGAAGCTATTCCGATTGGTTAACCCGCAATGAGCTACATTCGTTGAGTTATAAAGCCAAGCTTGATCATTGGAGCTATCCATGTTCATATCGTACTTCTACGCATGTGATCTCTTTTAGCTTAGTTCAATGCATTGTAAGGTTAGCTTGACATGAGAAAGTGTACTAATCCGACTTCGTGTGGTGTAATAGGTTGCAACACGATCATTCTTCCCTTAATCTAGAAGCTATTTCGATTGGTTAACCCGCAACGAGCTACATTCGTTGAGTTATAAAGCCGAGCTTGATCATTGGAGCTATCCATGTTCATATTATACTTCTACGCATGTGATCTCTTTTAGCTTAGTTCAATGCAATGTTTAGTTTCACATGAGAAACTGTGCTAATCCGGCTTCGGGTGCTTTAATAGGTAGCAACACGGTCATTCTTCCCTTAATCTAGAAGCTATTCCGATTGGTGAACCCGCAATGAGCTACATCATTGAGTTATAAAGCTGAACTTGATCATTGGAGCTATCCATGCTCATCCGACTTCGGGTGCTGTTATAGGTTGCAGCACGGTCATTCTTCCCTTAATCTAGAAGCTATTTCGATTGGTGAACCTGTCATAAGCTCCATTCGTTGTGTTATAAAGCCGAGCTTCATCATTGGAGCTATCCATGTTCATATCATACTTCTACGCATGTGATCTCTTTTAGCTTAGTTCAATGCAATGTTTAGTTTGACATTTAGAAAGTGTGCTAATTCGACTTCGGGTGGTGTAATAGGTTGCAACATGGTCATTCTTCCCTAAATCTAGAAGTTATTCCGATTGGTGAACCCGCAATGAGCTACATTCATTGAGTTATAAAGCCGAGCTTGATCATTGGAGCTATCCATATTCATATCATACTTCTACGCATATGATCTCTTTTAACTTAGTTCAATGCAATGTTTAGTTTGACATGAGAACGTGTACTCATCCGACTTCGGTGGTGTAATAGGTTGCAACACGGTCATTCTTCCCTTAATCTAGAAGTTATTCCAATTGGTGAAACCGTAATAAGCCACATTCGTTGAGTTATAAAGCTGAGCTTGATCATTGGAGCTATCCTTGATCATATCATACTTCTATGCATGTGATCTCTTTTAGCTTATTTCAATGCAATGGTTAGTTTGAGATGAGAAAGTGTGCTAATTCTACTTCGGGTGGTGTAATAGGTTGCAACTCGGTTATTCTTCCCTAAATCTAGAAGTTATTCCGATTGGTGAACCCACAATGAACTACATTCATTGAGTTATAAAGCCGAGCTTGATCATTGGAGCTATCCATGTTCATATCATACTTCTACGCATGTGATCTCTTTTAGCTTAGTTCAATGCAATGTTTAGTTTGACATGAGAAAGTGTGGTAATTTGACTTCGAGTAGTGTTATAGATTGTAACACGGTCATTCTTCCCTTAATCTAGAAGCTATTTCGATTGGTGAACCCGTCCGGAGTTACATTCGTTGAGTTATAAAGCCGAGTTTGATCATTGGAGCTATCCATGTTCATATCATACTTCTACGCATGTGATCTCTTTTAGCTTACTTCAATGCATTGTAAGGTTAGTTTGACATGAGAAAGTGTACTAATCCGAGTTCGTGTGGTGTAATAGGTTGCAACACGGTCATTCTTCCCTTAATCCAGAAGCTATTCCGATTGGTTAACCCGCAATGAGCTACATTCGTTGAGTTATAAAGCCGAGCTTGATCATTGGAGCTATCCATGTTCATATCATACATCTACGCATGTGATCTCTTTTACCTTAGTTCAATGCATTGTAAGTTTAGTTTGACATGAGAAAGTGTACTAATCCGACTTCGTGTGGTGTAATAGGTTGCAACACGGTCATTCTTCCCTTAATCTAGAAGCTATTCCGATTGGTTAACCCGCAACGAGCTACATTCGTTGAGTTATAAAGCCGAGCTTGATCATTGGAGCTATCCATGTTCATATTATACTTCTACGCATGTGATCTCTTTTAGCTTAGTTGAATGCAATGTTTAGTTTGACATGAGAAAGTGTGCTAATCCGGCTTTGGGTGCTGTAATAGGTAGCAACACGGTCATTCTTCCCTTAATCTAGAAGCTATTCCGATTGGTGAACCCGCAATGAGCTACATCATTGAGTTATAAAGCTGAACTTGATCATTGGAGCTATCCCTGTTCATATCATACTCTTACGCATTTGATTTCTTTTAGCTTAGTTCAATGCAATGTTTAGTTTGACATGAGAAAGTGTGCTCATCCGACTTCGGGTGCTGTTATAGGTTGCAGCACGGTCATTCTTCCCTTAATCTAGAAGCTATTTCGATTGGTGGACCCGTCATGAGCTACATTCGTTGAGTTATAAAGCCGAGCTTGATCATTGGAGCTATCCATGTTCATATCATACTTCTACGCATGTCATCTCTTAAAGCTTAGTTCAATGCAATATAAAGTTTGACATGAGAAAGTGTGCTAATCCGACTTCAGGTTGTGTTATAGGTTGCAACACAGTCATTCGTTGAGTTATAAAGCCAAGCTTGATTATTGGAGCTATCCATGTTCATATCATACTTTTACGCATGTGATCTCTTTTAGCCTAGTTCAATGCAATGTTTAGTTTGACATGAGAAACTGTGCTAATCCGGCTTCGGGTGCTGTAATAGGTAGCAACACGGTCATTCTTCCCTTAATCTCTTTGAGCTTAGTTTAGTGCCATGTTTAGTTTGGCATGAGAAAGTATGTTAATCCGACTTCGAGTGGTGTAATAGGTTGCAACACGGTCATTCTTCCCTTAATTTAGAAGGTATTCGGATTGGTGAACACGCAATGAGCTACATTTGTTGAGTTATAAAGCCGAGCTTGATCATTGGAGCTATCCATGTTCATATCATACTTCTACGCATGTGATCTCTTTTAGCTTAGTTTAGTGCCATGTTTAGATTGGCATGAGAAAGTATGCTAATCCGACTTCGGGTGGTGTAATAGGTTGCAACACGGTCATTCTTCCCTTAATTTAGAAGGTATTCGGATTGGTGAACACGCAATGAGCTACATTTTTGAGTTATAAAGCCAAACTTGAACATTGGAGCTATTCATGTTCATATCATACTTCTACGCATGTGATATCTTTTAGCTTAGTTCAGTCCCATGTTTAGTTTGGCATGAGAAAGTGTGCTAATCCGACTTTGTGTGGTGTAATAGGTTGCACTACGGTCATTCTTTCCTTAATCCAGAAGCTATTCCGATTGGTTAACCCGCAATGAGCTACATTCGTTGAGTTATAAAGCCAAGCTTGGTCATTGGAGCTATCCATGTTCATATCGTACTTCTACGCATGTGATCTCTTTTAGCTTAGTTCAATGCATTGTAAGGTTAGCTTGACATGAGAAAGTGTACTAATCCGACTTCGTGTGGTGTAATAGGTTGCAACACGATCATTCTTCCCTTAATCTAGAAGCTATTTCGATTGGTTAACCCGCAACGAGCTACATTCGTTGAGTTATAAAGCCGAGCTTGATCATTGGAGCTATCCATGTTCATATTATACTTCTACGCATGTGATCTCTTTTAGCTTAGTTCAATGCAATGTTTAGTTTGACATGAGAAACTGTGCTAATCCGGTTCGGGTGCTTTAATAGGTAGCAACACGGTCATTCTTCCCTTAATCTAGAAGCTATTCCGATTGGTGAACCCGCAATGAGCTACATCATTGAGTTATAAAGCTGAACTTGATCATTGGAGCTATCCATGCTCATCCGACTTCGGGTGCTGTTATAGGTTGCAGCACGGTCATTCTTCCCTTAATCTAGAAGCTATTTCGATTGGTGAACCTGTCATAAGCTCCATTCGTTGTGTTATAAAGCCGAGCTTCATCATTGGAGCTATCCATGTTCATATCATACTTCTACGCATGTGATCTCTTTTAGCTTAGTTCAATGCAATGTTTAGTTTGACATTTAGAAAGTGTGCTAATTCGACTTCGGGTGGTGTAATAGGTTGCAACATGGTCATTCTTCCCTAAATCTAGAAGTTATTCCGATTGGTGAACCCGCAATGAGCTACATTCATTGAGTTATAAAGCCGAGCTTGATCATTGGAGCTATCCATATTCATATCATACTTCTACGCATATGATCTCTTTTAACTTAGTTCAATGCAATGTTTAGTTTGACATGAGAACGTGTACTCATCCGACTTCGGTGGTGTAATAGGTTGCAACACGGTCATTCTTCCCTTAATCTAGATTTATTCCAATTGGTGAAACCGTAATAAGCCACATTCGTTGAGTTATAAAGCTGAGCTTGATCATTGGAGCTATCCTTGATCATATCATACTTCTATGCATGTGATCTCTTTTAGCTTATTTCAATGCAATGGTTAGTTTGAGATGAGAAAGTGTGCTAATTCTACTTCGGGTGGTGTAATAGGTTGCAACTCGGTTATTCTTCCCTAAATCTAGAAGTTATTCCGATTGGTGAACCCACAATGAACTACATTCATTGAGTTATAAAGCCGAGCTTGATCATTGGAGCTATCCATGTTCATATCATACTTCTACGCATGTGATCTCTTTTAGCTTAGTTCAATGCAATGTTTAGTTTGACATGAGAAAGTGTGGTAATTTGACTTCGAGTAGTGTTATAGATTGTAACACGGTCATTCTTCCCTTAATCTAGAAGCTATTTCGATTGGTGAACCCGTCCGGAGTTACATTCGTTGAGTTATAAAGCCGAGTTTGATCATTGGAGCTATCCATGTTCATATCATACTTCTACGCATGTGATCTCTTTTAGCTTACTTCAATGCATTGTAAGGTTAGTTTGACATGAGAAAGTGTACTAATCCGAGTTCGTGTGGTGTAATAGGTTGCAACACGGTCATTCTTCCCTTAATCCAGAAGCTATTCCGATTGGTTAACCCGCAATGAGCTACATTCGTTGAGTTATAAAGCCGAGCTTGATCATTGGAGCTATCCATGTTCATATCATACATCTACGCATGTGATCTCTTTTACCTTAGTTCAATGCATTGTAAGTTTAGTTTGACATGAGAAAGTGTACTAATCCGACTTCGTGTGGTGTAATAGGTTGCAACACGGTCATTCTTCCCTTAATCTAGAAGCTATTCCGATTGGTTAACCCGCAACGAGCTACATTCGTTGAGTTATAAAGCCGAGCTTGATCATTGGAGCTATCCATGTTCATATTATACTTCTACGCATGTGATCTCTTTTAGCTTAGTTGAATGCAATGTTTAGTTTGACATGAGAAAGTGTGCTAATCCGGCTTTGGGTGCTGTAATAGGTAGCAACACGGTCATTCTTCCCTTAATCTAGAAGCTATTCCGATTGGTGAACCCGCAATGAGCTACATCATTGAGTTATAAAGCTGAACTTGATCATTGGAGCTATCCCTGTTCATATCATACTCTTACGCATTTGATTTCTTTTAGCTTAGTTCAATGCAATGTTTAGTTTGACATGAGAAAGTGTGCTCATCCGACTTCGGGTGCTGTTATAGGTTGCAGCACGGTCATTCTTCCCTTAATCTAGAAGCTATTACGATTGGTGGACCCGTCATGAGCTACATTCGTTGAGTTATAAAGCCGAGCTTGATCATTGGAGCTATCCATGTTCATATCATACTTCTACGCATGTCATCTCTTAAAGCTTAGTTCAATGCAATATAAAGTTTGACATGAGAAAGTGTGCTAATCCGACTTCAGGTTGTGTTATAGGTTGCAACACAGTCATTCGTTGAGTTATAAAGCCAAGCTTGATTATTGGAGCTATCCATGTTCATATCATACTTTTACGCATGTGATCTCTTTTAGCCTAGTTCAATGCAATGTTTAGTTTGACATGAGAAACTGTGCTAATCCGGCTTCGGGTGCTGTAATAGGTAGCAACACGGTCATTCTTCCCTTAATCTCTTTGAGCTTAGTTTAGTGCCATGTTTAGTTTGGCATGAGAAAGTATGTTAATCCGACTTCGAGTGGTGTAATAGGTTGCAACACGGTCATTCTTCCCTTAATTTAGAAGGTATTCGGATTGGTGAACACGCAATGAGCTACATTTGTTGAGTTATAAAGCCGAGCTTGATCATTGGAGCTATCCATGTTCATATCATACTTCTACGCATGTGATCTCTTTTAGCTTAGTTTAGTGCCATGTTTTGATTGGCATGAGAAAGTATGCTAATCCGACTTCGGGTGGTGTAATAGGTTGCAACACGGTCATTCTTCCCTTAATTTAGAAGGTATTCGGATTGGTGAACACGCAATGAGCTACATTTTTGAGTTATAAAGCCAAACTTGAACATTGGAGCTATTCATGTTCATATCATACTTCTACGCATGTGATATCTTTTAGCTTAGTTCAGTCCCATGTTTAGTTTGGCATGAGAAAGTGTGCTAATCCGACTTTGTGTGGTGTAATAGGTTGCACTACGGTCATTCTTTCCTTAATCCAGAAGCTATTCCGATTGGTTAACCCGCAATGAGCTACATTCGTTGAGTTATAAAGCCAAGCTTGGTCATTGGAGCTATCCATGTTCATATCGTACTTCTACGCATGTGATCTCTTTTAGCTTAGTTCAATGCATTGTAAGGTTAGCTTGACATGAGAAAGTGTACTAATCCGACTTCGTGTGGTGTAATAGGTTGCAACACGATCATTCTTCCCTTAATCTAGAAGCTATTTCGATTGGTTAACCCGCAACGAGCTACATTCGTTGAGTTATAAAGCCGAGCTTGATCATTGGAGCTATCCATGTTCATATTATACTTCTACGCATGTGATCTCTTTTAGCTTAGTTCAATGCAATGTTTAGTTTGACATGAGAAACTGTGCTAATCCGGTTCGGGTGCTTTAATAGGTAGCAACACGGTCATTCTTCCCTTAATCTAGAAGCTATTCCGATTGGTGAACCCGCAATGAGCTACATCATTGAGTTATAAAGCTGAACTTGATCATTGGAGCTATCCATGCTCATCCGACTTTGGGTGCTGTTATAGGTTGCAGCACGGTCATTCTTCCCTTAATCTAGAAGCTATTTCGATTGGTGAACCTGTCATAAGCTACATTCGTTGTGTTATAAAGCCGAGCTTCATCATTGGAGCTATTCATGTTCATATCATACTTCTACGCATGTGATCTCTTTTAGCTTAGTTCAATGCAATGTTTAGTTTGACATTTAGAAAGTGTGCTAATTCGACTTCGGGTGGTGTAATAGGTTGCAACATGGTCATTCTTCCCTAAATCTAGAAGTTATTCCGATTGGTGAACCCGCAATGAGCAACATTCATTGAGTTATAAAGCCGAGCTTGATCATTGGAGCTATCCATATTCATATCATACTTCTACGTATATGATCTCTTTTAACTTAGTTCAATGCAATGTTTAGTTTGACATGAGAACGTGTACTCATCCGACTTCGGTGGTGTAATAGGTTGCAACACGGTCATTCTTCCCTTAATCTAGAAGTTATTCCAATTGGTGAACCCGTAATAAGCCACATTCGTTGAGTTATAAAGCTGAGCTTGATCATTGGAGCTATCCATGATCATATCATACTTCTATGCATGTGATCTCTTTTAGCTTATTTCAATGCAATGGTTAGTTTGAGATGAGAAAGTGTGCTAATTCGACTTCGGGTGGTGTAATAGGTTGCAACTCGGTTATTCTTCCCTAAATCTAGAAGTTATTCCGATTGGTGAACCCACAATGAACTACATTCATTGAGTTATAAAGCCGAGCTTGATCATTGGAGCTATCCATGTTCATATCATACTTCTACGCATGTGATCTCTTTTAGCTTAGTTCAATGCAATGTTTAGTTTGACATGAGAAAGTGTGGTAATTTGACTTCGAGTAGTGTTATAGATTGTAACACGGTCATTCTTCCCTTAATCTAGAAGCTATTTCGATTGGTGAACCCGTCCGGAGTTACATTCGTTGAGTTATAAAGCCGAGTTTGATCATTGGAGCTATCCATGTTCATATCATACTTCTACGCATGTGATCTCTTTTAGCTTACTTCAATGCATTGTAAGGTTAGTTTGACATGAGAAAGTGTACTAATCCGAGTTCGTGTGGTGTAATAGGTTGCAACACGGTCATTCTTCCCTTAATCCAGAAGCTATTCCGATTGGTTAACCCGCAATGAGCTACATTCGTTGAGTTACAAAGCCGAGTTTGATCATTGGAGCTATCCATGTTCATATCATACTTCTACGCATGTGATCTCTTTTAGCTTAGTTCAATGCAATGTTTAGTTTGACATGAGAAAGTGTACTAATCCGACTTCGTGTGGTGTAATAGGTTGCACTACGGTCATTCTTCCCTTAATCCAGAAGCTATTCCGATTGGTTAACCCGCAATGAGGTATATTCGTTGAGTTATAAAGCAGAGCTTGATCATTGGAGCTATCCATGTTCATATCATACTTCTACGCATGTGATCTCTTTTAGCTTAATTCAATGCAATGTTTAGTTTGACATGAGAAAGTGTACTAATCCGACTTCGTGTGGTGTAATAGGTTGCACTACGGTCATTCTTCCCTTAATCCAGAAGCTATTCCGATTGGTTAACCCGCAATGAGCTACATTCGTTGAGTTATAAAGCCGAGCTTGATCATTGGAGCTATCCATGTTCATATCGTACTTCTACGCATGCGATCTCTTTTAGCTTAGTTCAATGCATTGTAAGGTTAGTTTGACATGAGAAAGTGTACTAATCCGACTTCGTGTGGTGTAATAGTTTGCAACACGGTCATTCTTCCCTTAATCTAGAAGCTATTCCGATTGGTTAACCCGCAACGAGCTACATTCGTTGAGTTATAAAGCCGAGCTTGATCATTGGAGCTATACATGTTCATATTATACTTCTACGCATGTGATCTCTTTTAGCTTAGTTCAATGCAATGTTTAGTTTGACATGAGAAAGTGTGCTAATCCGGCTTCGGGTGCTGTAATAGGTAGCAACACGGTCATTCTTCCCTTAATCTAGAAGCTATTCCGATTGGTGAACCCGCAATGAGCTACATCATTGAGTTATAAAGCTGAACTTGATCATTGGAGCTATCCATGTTCATATCATACTCTTACGCATATGATTTCTTTTAGCTTAGTTCAATGCAATGTTTAGTTTGACATGAGAAAGTGTGCTTATCCGACTTCGGGTGCTGTTATAGGTTGCAGCACGGTCATTCTTCCCTTAATCTAGAAGCTATTTCGATTGGTGAACCCGTCATAAGCTACATTCGTTGAGTTATAAAGCCAAACTTGAACATTGGAGCTATCCATGTTCATATCATACTTCTACACATGTGATATCTTTTAGCTTAGTTCAGTGCCATGTTTAGTTTGGCATGAGAAAGTGTGCTAATCCGACTTCGGGTGGTGTAATAGGTTGCAACACGGTCATTCTTCCCTTAATATAGAAGCTATTCCGATTGGTGAACCCGCAATGAGCTACATTCGTTGAGTTATAAAGCCAAGCTTGATCATTGGAGCTTTTGATGTTCATATTATACCTCTACGCATGTGATCTCTTTTAGCTTAGTTCAATGCAATGTTTAGTTTGACATGAGAAAGTGTGCTAATTCGACTTCGGGTGGTGTAATAGGTTGCAACACGGTCATTCTTACCTAAATCTAGAAGTTATTCCGATTGGTGAACCCGCAATGAGCTACATTCATTGAGTTATAAAGCCGAGCTTGATCATTGGAGCTATCCATGTACATATCATACTTTTACGCATATGATCTCTTTTAGCTTAGTTCAATGCAATATTTAGTTTTGTTAGAATTTGAAGAGTAACTTGCAGAAGTATGAAGAAGAGAGTGAGGGACCGAGAATAAGAGAGAGAGAGAGTTAATCCATAATTTTCATTTTTTAAAAATGGTTAAGTTACATATGTTGTCTTACAACCTATTTAAAGAGAAACAAAAGGTGAGTAACGGTCTTATTCTTCTGCCGCAGCCCTTGGTTGTCTTCGAGGGTGAAAGGGACATGTGGAGATCCCAAGGTGAAAGTGACTTGAGCCTACAAGTCCTTTTCTTCTCGGTCTTGGCAAAAGGAGGAGAGTCACATGTTTCTTAGAGTTCCAACGGTCATGTGCCTCTCCTTAGGACTCAACCAAACCTTCGTAACTGATCTCTAGCCCATAAGGAAGCCAAGTCTTCATTATTCAAAACGTTGACTTTTCTTGGTCGGCCGTTGACCGTACCGCGGGACATGGTTCCTCGGTCCTGGGGTAAGAGATCCTCGACCCGCGGTACATGGACCTCGGTCCTTCTCCATCCCGCAGTACATGGTCCGACCCGGGGTAAGTGATCCTCGACCTGCGGTACATGATCCTCGGTCATTAGCCTTCCCGTTGTGTACCACCCGACTGTTGACTTCTGCTGTTACCGTTGACCCGTCCGCCAGTGCACGATCCTCCTATCCGCGGTAAGCCTTCTCTCGACCCACAGTCCATGTCTCTCGACCCTCGGCCTTCCCGCGGTACATAGCCCGATATGTTGACTTTGCTGCTGCCGTTGACCCTACCCGCGGTACGCGTCCTTCCGACCCTTGGTACGAATTCCTCGACCCCGGTACACGATCCTCGACCATCAGCCTTACCACGATCCGTGACCCGATATGTTGACTTTCCTTGTTGCCGTTGACCCGACCCTTGTCTTATGTTTTCTCGACCCGTGGTTAGTGCCTCTCGACCCGATGCCTTCCCGCGGTACGTAGAACCCGACCATCGACTTTCAACCTTCCGTTGACTTTATTTGGACTTTATTATTTATTCATCTTGATCAATACTCCCCCTCAAGCTTAACCATAAATGGACATGTTGGTTAAGATTGGAAGACCCGAGATCTACACCTCATTAAAAACCTTGGAGAGAAAACCACATGGGACAAAACTCATCCAAGGGAAAAAGAGTGTGCATTTCCCGGGAAAGGGAACCTTT
Organism: Lepidium didymum; assembly: GCA_963920545.1. Taxonomy (NCBI): domain Eukaryota; kingdom Viridiplantae; phylum Streptophyta; class Magnoliopsida; order Brassicales; family Brassicaceae; genus Lepidium; species Lepidium didymum. Next base: position 9,930,625 of record OY986993.1, on the reverse strand, counting down.
GATCAAGGTCTTGTGAGGTCCACGAGTCCAAGCTTGTTGTAGATGTGATCACAAACTTTGAGACTCGCGGCTTTGGTGAAGATGTCCGCCAATTGATCTTCACTCCTTGTGTAGCACGGAAGAGTTACTCCTTCCTCAATCTTCTCCCGGACCTTATGGCAATCTATCTCAATGTGCTTGGTCCGTTCATGGAACACGGAGTTTGATGCAATGTGTATTGCGGCTTGATTGTCACAATGAATGGTGATTGGCTTGTTGGATTCCATACCAAGATCTTTGAGGAGAGCCTTTAGCCATGTTACTTCATTTGTTAGCTTTCTCATTGCTCGGTATTCGGCCTCGGCACTTGAGCAAGAGACAACCTTTTGCTTCTTGGTCTTCCAAGTTACCAAGTTCCCTCCAATGAATGTACAATACCCGGTTGTGGACTTCCTATCATTCCGATCGCCGGCCCAATCCGCATCACAATACCCCACGATCTCGGTGTTGTTGTTCTTCCCCATCCATATACCACGGCCCGGGCCTCCTTTGAGATATCTCAAGATCCGTTCCACCATGTTCCAATGGTATACCGTGGGGACTTGCATGTGTTGACTCACTTGATTCACGGCATAGCATATGTCCGGTCTTGTGATCGTCAAGTAGATAAGTTTCCCCACAAGTCTTCGGTATTGAGGTGGATTGTCATATGGCTCATCGTCTTTCTCCCCCTTTCGACTGACCTTGTAGCCATCCTCAAGTGGTGTCTTGGCTGGTTTAGACCCTATCTTCCCTGTTTCACGCAAAAGATCAAGAGTATACTTTCTTTGAGAAAGGAAGAGGCCATCCTTAGAACGGCACACTTCAATTCCTAGAAAGTATTTTAGTTCACCAAGGTCTTTAATATCAAACACGGATTTAAGATAGGTTTTGGTGGAGGAGATACCGTCCTTATCATTGCCCGTAATGATCAAGTCATCCACATAGATGAGAACCACAATTGTACCCTTCGGGCCGTGTGACGTGAATAGTGTGTGGTCGGCTTCGGACTTGGTGAACCCTCTTTCCTTTAGTGTGGCACTAAGCTTGTGATACCAAGCTCTTGGTGATTGCTTGAGTCCATAGATAGCCTTCTTAAGACGTAACACTCTTCTGGGTTGGACCGTATCCTCAAGTCCGGGAGGTGGATACATGTAAACTTCATCTTCGAGCTCACCTTGGAGGAAGGCGTTCTTGACGTCCATTTGCCATAGCTCCCACTCAAGGTTGGTGGCCACGGATAGTACAACTCGTACCGTGTGGAGTTTGGCTACGGGTGCAAACGTATCGGTGTAATCCTCACCGTATGTTTGGGTGAAACCGCGGGCAACAAGGCGGGCCTTGTGGCGTTCTATGTCACCATTGCTTTTGTACTTGATGGTGAATATCCACCGTGACGTGACTGCCTTCTTCCCTGGGGGCAAGTCCGTTTCAACCCATGTATGGTTCCGTTCCATGGCTCATCTTTCGGCACCAACCGCGTCTCGCCACACCTTGTGTTCCTTGGCCTCTTCATATGTCTTAGGTATCTGCTCAAGATCAAGTTTACCAAGGAAAGATCGATGTTCATATGGCACAAGGTCAAGAGAACAAACCGTTTGGATCGGATGAGCCACGGCCTTATTGTTGTAGTAGACCCGGGTATTGACCCAATTTGAGGGGTCTTTCCGGAGTCTAGTGCTTCTTCTTAACGGAGGCGGTGATGGTGTTGGTAGGTCTTCCGTTTGATCATGTTCGGAGGCATTGTGTTCCTCCGATGGTTCATTTCCATGTGGCCCGGGTCGTTCATGTCGATCGTGAGGATGCTCATTCATGTGTCCGGGTGATCCGGCTGTATCTCCGGACCGCTCCATCCGACTGCGTTCCAATTCCTCGGATGGTTCTTGAGGTACTCCCGGATTGGATTCATTCTTTTTCTCACTCACCGAGCCGCCTCCTTGAAGACCCTCTAGAACATTTTTAAGGATTTCCGCCCTATCCGATGCGTGATTGGCAAGGTCTTTGAGTTCATCCCAATTCTCCATATCATGGTAGCCTTTGTCCTCGATGAATTTCACATCCCTTGAGACCATGATTCTCCTTGTTACCGGGTTGTAACATTTGTATCCTTTTTGAGTTGTTGAGTAGCCAAGGAACATGCATCTTGTGCTTTTCTCATCCAACTTGTCCCTAAATTCTCTTGGTACTAACACATAGCAAACACACCCAAAAACTCGTAAGTGATTAAGTGATGGTTTTGTCTTGTTTAGTACCTCAAATGGCGACTTGTCTTGGAGTATTTTTGTTGGTGTCCGATTGATTAGGTAACACGCGGTCATCACGGCATCACTCCAAAATTTTTTTGGAACGCTTGTATGAAACATCATGGATCTCGTCACTTCCATTAAGTGGCGATTTTTCCTTTCCGCAACTCCATTTTGTTGAGGAGTGTATGGACAGCTTGTTTGGTGCTCTATTCCGTTCTTTGCTAGGTATTGTTTGAACCTTTGACTTGTGTACTCTCCACCATTGTCCGATCTCAAGCTTTTCACATTAGAATTATAGTGATTAGTGACATATGTGTGAAAATTCACAAATGCATCATAGACACGATCTTTTGATGGTAAGAGAGTTAGCCAAGTGTACTTTGATTTTTCATCTATGAATGTCACAAAGTATTTTTGATTGTCTCTAGATAAACAAGGTGAAGACCAAACATCCGAATGAACTAATTCAAAGCATTTTTCATAACTAGAATTCGATTTGGGAAAAACGGTCTTACAATGTTTACCACGGATACATGCCTCACATTCAAGATTGTTAAATGTACTACTTGGTAACATTAATTCAAAGGCCCTACTATGAGGATGGCCTAATCTAGCATGCCAAATGACATTAAAACTACTAGCAACTACGGAATTTAAAGCATTAGATAAGGTAGGAGAATTCTTTGTGTCTCCAAGCACATAAAGTCCTCCTTGAGTCACTCCACTTCCAAGTATGGATCCGGTCTCAATATCCTGAAATTTTACATCATTAGGACTAAAGATAGCATTACACTTTAAATCATTAGTCGTCTTATGAACCGAGAGAAGATTGGATGTAAATTTCGGAAGATAAAAGGCTTTGCTATTCTTTTTAAATACTTTTAAGTCTCCAATACCCTCTAAGGGAACCTTGTGGCCATTTGCAACAATCACGTTGCCCATAGCCGGTTTGATGTTGTGAATTAGACTCGGATCGCAAATCATATGATGAGATGCACCCGAGTCCACAGCTAAGGGTTTTGGAGTTTTTATTGTAAGTAAAGCGTTACCGGATTCCTTAAGTTGGGTGAGAGACTTGATGAGAGAATCCAAGTTGAGACGCCTCTCCGCCTCTTGTATAGTCGCGGTGTGGGCAAGGCCAGAGTCCACGTCCATTGGCGAGGGTCCGTTGCTTGGTTCGGAATTGTTTGATTCATCCGATGGCTTGACATTGTTGGCCCGAGGATGATCTTTGAATTTATTTGGCTTGAGGTGTGGGTGGAGGATCCAACATTTATCCTTGTGGTGTCCTTTCTTCTTGCAATGGTCACACATCAAGTTCTTCCTATCCGTTGGCTTGTATACACCCTTGTTTGCCACGACAAGTTCTCCTAGACCTCCAAAGAGTCCAAGGCTTCCTTTTTCCTTTTGGATCCGAGCACATACCTCATCAAGGTCTGGAAGTTTGTCATCCCGTAGTATGTGAACGATGAGGTTGTTATACTTCGGACTTAATGTAAGGAGAAGGCTAAAGACCCGATCTTCTTCACGTCTTTTGTTGAGAACTTCCGGATCGGTTGTGATTGGGCGAAGCATCTCAAGCTCGGCCCAAAGTGCACGCCACTTCCCATAGTGTGACGTGAACTCAATGTCGTCTTGACTTAGGACATTGATAGCTTTTTGTACTTCAAAGACTCGGGTAAAGTTTGATATATTACCGAATACCTTTTTGAGAGTCTCCCAAAGTTCCTTGGCCGTCTCGCAATATGAGTAGGATTCATGAATCGGCGGATCAAGTGAACTTTGAATGATGGCCATCACCACCTGATCTTCTTGAAACCATTTGTTGTTGTCTCCGGAGACCACCACTTGTTCCCCATCCACATTCGTGACTTGGTTTGGTGCGGCCCCGAGCTCAACATGTTCCCATAGGCCACGACCACATAGGATGGTCTTGGCATTCCTTGACCATAAGAGGTAGTTTGGCCCTTTTAGGGTAACATGAACACCGAGAGATTTGAAGCTTTCCATGTTTACACACCGAACACGCTATAGACCGCTGGATAAAAGTGATTTTGAGAGAAAGAAAGAGATTTGTTCGGTTGAAGTGATTGAGAATGCGAAGATTGAGCTAGATTAGAAGAGAAATGGAGTGAAATATGATCTTGTGCTCTGATACCATGTTAGAATTTGAAGAGTAACTTGCGGAAGTATGAAGAAGAGAGTGAGGGACCGAGAATAAGAGAGAGAGAGAGTTAATCCATAATTTTCATTTTTTAAAAATGGTTAAGTTACATATGTTGTCTTACAACCTATTTAAAGAGAAACAAAAGGTGAGTAACGGTCTTATTCTTCTGCCGCAGCCCTTGGTGGTCTTCGAGGGTGAAAGGGACATGTGGAGATCCCAAGGTGAAAGTGACTTGAGCCTACAAGTCCTTTTCTTCTCGGTCTTGGCAAAAGGAGGAGAGTCACATGTTTCTTAGAGTTCCAACGGTCATGTGCCTCTCCTTAGGACTCAACCAAACCTTCGTAACTGATCTCTAGCCCATAAGGAAGCCAAGTCTTCATTATTCAAAACGTTGACTTTTCTTGGTCGGCCGTTGACCGTACCGCGGGACATGGTTCCTCGGTCCTGGGGTAAGAGATCCTCGACCCGCGGTACATGGACCTCGGTCCTTCTCCATCCCGCAGTACATGGTCCGACCCGGGGTAAGTGATCCTCGACCTGCGGTACATGATCCTCGGTCATTAGCCTTCCCGTTGTGTACCACCCGACTGTTGACTTCTGCTGTTACCGTTGACCCGTCCGCCAGTGCACGATCCTCCTACCCGCGGTAAGCCTTCTCTCGACCCACAGTCCATGTCTCTCGACCCTCGGCCTTCCCGCGGTACATAGCCCGATATGTTGACTTTGCTGCTGCCGTTGACCCTACCCGCGGTACGCGTCCTTCCGACCCTTGGTACGAATTCCTCGACCCCGGTACACGATCCTCGACCATCAGCCTTACCACGATCCGTGACCCGATATGTTGACTTTCCTTGTTGCCGTTGACCCGACCCTTGTCTTATGTTTTCTCGACCCGTGGTTAGTGCCTCTCGACCCGATGCCTTCCCGCGGTACGTAGAACCCGACCATCGACTTTCAACCTTCCGTTGACTTTATTTGGACTTTATTATTTATTCATCTTGATCAATAAGTTTGACATGAGAAAGTGTGCTCATCCGACTTCGGGTGGTGTTATAGGTTGGAGCACAATCATTCTTCCCTTAATCCAGAAGCTATTCCGATTGGTTAACCCGCAATGAGCTACATTCGTTGAGTTAAAAAGTCGAGCTTGATCATTGGAGCTATCCATGTTTATATCATACTTCAACGCATGTGATCTCTTTTCGCTTAGTTCAATGTATTGTAAGGTTAGTTTGACATGAGAAAGTGTACTAACCCGACTTGGTGTGGTGTAATAGGTTGCACTACGGTCATTCTTCCCTTAATCCAGAAGCTATTCCGATTGGTTAACCCGCAATGAGCTACATTCGTTGAGTTATAAAGCCGAGCTTGATCATTGGAGCTATCCATGTTCATATCATACTTCTACGCATGTGATCTCTTTTAGCTTAGTTCAATGCAATGTTTAGTTTGACATGAGAAAGTGTACTAATCCGACTTCGTGTGGTGTAATAGGTTGCACTACGGTCATTCTTCCCTTAATCCAGAAGCTATTCCGATTGGTTAACCCGCAATGAGCTACATTCGTTGAGTTATAAAGCCGAGCTTGATCATTGGAGCTATCCATGTTCATATCGTACTTCTACGCATGCGATCTCTTTTAGCTTAGTTCAATGCATTGTAAGGTTAGTTTGACATGAGAAAGTGTACTAATCCGACTTCGTGTGGTGTAATAGTTTGCAACACGGTCATTCTTCCCTTAATCTAGAAGCTATTCCGATTGGTTAACCCGCAACGAGCTACATTCGTTGAGTTATAAAGCCGAGCTTGATCATTGGAGCTATCCATGTTCATATTATACTTCTACGCATGTGATCTCTTTTAGCTTAGTTCAATGCAATGTTTAGTTTGACATGAGAAAGTGTGCTAATCCGGCTTCGGGTGCTGTAATAGGTAGCAACACGGTCATTCTTCCCTTAATCTAGAAGCTATTCCGATTGGTGAACCCGCAATGAGCTACATCATTGAGTTATAAAGCTGAACTTGATCATTGGAGCTATCCATGTTCATATCATACTCTTACGCATATGATTTCTTTTAGCTTAGTTCAATGCAATGTTTAATTTGACATGAGAAAGTGTGCTCATCCGACTTCGGGTGCTGTTATAGGTTGCAGCACGGTCATTCTTCCCTTAATCTAGAAGCTATTTCGATTGGTGAACCCGTCATAAGCTACATTCGTTGAGTTATAAAGCCAAACTTGAACATTGGAGCTATCCATGTTCATATCATACTTCTACACATGTGATATCTTTTAGCTTAGTTCAGTGCCATGTTTAGTTTGGCATGAGAAAGTGTGCTAATCCGACTTCGGGTGGTGTAATAGGTTGCAACACGGTCATTCTTCCCTTAATATAGAAGCTATTCCGATTGGTGAACCCGCAATGAGCTATATTCGTTGAGTTATAAAGCCAAGCTTGATCATTGGAGCTTTTGATGTTCATATTATACTTCTACGCATGTGATCTCTTTTAGCTTAGTTCAATGCAATGTTTAGTTTGACATGAGAAAGTGTGCTAATTCGACTTCGGGTGGTGTAATAGGTTGCAACACGGTCATTCTTACCTAAATCTAGAAGTTATTCCGATTGGTGAACCCGCAATGAGCTACATTCATTGAGTTATAAAGCCGAGCTTGATCATTGGAGCTATCCATGTACATATCATACTTTTACGCATATGATCTCTTTTAGCTTAGTTCAATGCAATATTTACTTTGACATGAGAAAGTGTACTAATCCGACTTCGTGTGGTGTAATAGGTTGCACTACGGCCATTCTTCCCTTAATCCAGAAGCTATTCCGATTGGTTAATCCGCAATGAGCTACATTCGTTGAGTTATAAAGCCGAGCTTGATCATTGGAGCTATCCATGTTCATATCGTACTTCTACGCATGCGATCTCTTTTAGCTTAGTTCAATGCATTGTAAGGTTAGTTTGACATGAGAAAGTGTACTAATCCGACTTCATGTGGTGTAATAGTTTGCAACACGGTCATTCTTCCCTTAATCTAGAAGCTATTCCGATTGGTTAACCCGCAACGAGCTACATTCATTGAGTTATAAAGCGGAGCATGATCATTGGAGCTATCCATGTACATATCATACTTTTACGCATATGATCTCTTTTAGCTTAGTTCAATGCAATATTTAGTTTGACATGAGAAAGTGTGCTCATCCGACTTCGGGTGGTGTTATAGGTTGGAGCACAATCATTCTTCCCTTAATCTAGAAGCTATTTCGACTGGTGAACCCATCTTGAGCTACATTCGTTGAGTTAAAAAGTCGAGCTTGATTATTGGAGCTATCCATGTTTATATTATACTTCTACGCATGTGATCTCTTTTAGCATAGTTCAATGTATTGTAAGGTTAGTTTGACATGAGAAAGTGTACTAATCCGACTTCGTGTGGTGTAATAGGTTGCACTACGGTCATTCTTCCCTTAATCCAGAAGCTATTCCGATTGGTTAACCCGCAATGAGCTACATTCGTTGAGTTATAAAGCCGAGCTTGATCATTGGAGCTATCCATGTTCATATCATACTTCTACGCATGTGATCTCTTTTAGCTTATTCAATGCAATGTTTAGTTTGACATGAGAAAGTGTACTAATCCGACTTCGTGTGGTGTAATAGGTTGCACTACGGTCATTCTTCCCTTAATCCAGAAGCTATTCCGATTGGTTAACCCGCAATGAGCTACATTCGTTGAGTTATAAAGCCGAGCTTGATCATTGGAGCTATCCATGTTCATATCATTTTGATCATTGGAGCTATCCATGTTCATATCATACTTCTACGCATGTGATCTCTTTTAGCTTATTCAATGCAATGTTTAGTTTGACATGAGAAAGTGTACTAATCCGACTTCGTGTGGTGTAATAGGTTGCACTACGGTCATTCTTCCCTTAATCCAGAAGCTATTCCGATTGGTTAACCCGCAATGAGCTACATTCGTTGAGTTATAAAGCCGAGCTTGATCATTGGAGCTATCCATGTTCATATCGTACTTCTACGCATGCGATCTCTTTTAGCTTAGTTCAATGCATTGTAAGGTTAGTTTGACATGAGAAAGTGTACTAATCCGACTTCGTGTGGTGTAATAGTTTGCAACACGGTCATTCTTCCCTTAATCTAGAAGCTATTCCGATTGGTTAACCCGCAACGAGCTACATTCATTGAGTTATAAAGCCGAGCATGATCATTGGAGCTACCCATGTACATATCATACTTTTACGCATATGATCTCTTTTGGCTTAGTTCAATGCAATATTTAGTTTGACATGAGAAAGTGTGCTCATCCGACTTCGGGTGGTGTTATAGGTTGGAGCACAATCATTCTTCCCTTAATCTAGAAGCTATTTCGACTGGTGAACCCATCTTGAGCTACATTCGTTGAGTTAAAAAGTCGAGCTTGATCATTGGAGCTATCCATGTTTATATTATACTTCTACGCATGTGATCTCTTTTAGCTTAGTTCAATGTATTGTAAGGTTAGTTTGACATGAGAAAGTGTACTAATCCGACTTCGTGTGGTGTAATAGGTTGCACACGGTCATTCTTCCCTTAATCCAGAAGCTATTCCGATTGGTTAACCCGCAATGAGCTACATTTGTTGAGTTATAAAGCCGAGCTTGATCATTGGAGCTATCCATGTTCATATCATACTTCTACGCATGTGATCTCTTTTAGCTTAGTTCAATGCATTGTAAGGTTAGTTTGACATGAGAAAGTGTACTAATCCGACTTCGTGTGGTGTAATAGTTTGCAACACGGTCATTCTTCCCTTAATCTAGAAGCTATTCCGATTGGTTAACCCGCAACGAGCTACATTCATTGAGTTATAAAGCGGAGCATGATCATTGGAGCTATCCATGTACATATCATACTTTTACGAATATGATCTCTTTTAGCTTAGTTCAATGCAATATTTAGTTTGACATGAGAAAGTGTGCTCATCCGACTTCGGGTGGTGTTATAGGTTGGAGCGCAATCATTCTTCCCTTAATCTAGAAGCTATTTCGACTGGTGAACCCATCTTGAGCTACATTCGTTGAGTTAAAAAGTCGAGCTTGATCATTGGAGCTATCCATGTTTATATTATACTTCTACGCATGTGATCTCTTTTAGCTTAGTTCAATGTATTGTAAGGTTAGTTTGACATGAGAAAGTGTACTAATCCGACTTCGTGTGGTGTAATAGGTTGCACTACGGTCATTCTTCCCTTAATCCAGAAGCTATTCCGATTGGTTAACCCGCAATGAGCTACATTTGTTGAGTTATAAAGCCGAGCTTGATCATTGGAGCTATCCATGTTCATATCATACTTCTACGCATGTGATCTCTTTTAGCTTATTCAATGCAATGTTTAGTTTGACATGAGAAAGTGTACTAATCCGACTGCGTGTGGTGTAATAGGTTGCACTACGGTCATTCTTCCCTTAATCCAGAAGCTATTCCGATTGGTTAACCCGCAATGAGCTACATTCGTTGAGTTATAAAGCCGAGCTTGATCATTGGAGCTATCCATGTTCATATCATACTTCTACGCATGTGATCTCTTTTAGCTTAGTTCAATGCAATATTTAGTTTGACATGAGAAAGTGTACTAATCCGACTTCGTGTGGTGTAATAGGTTGCACTACGGTCATTCTTCCCTTAATCCAGAAGCTATTCTGATTGGTTAACCCGCAATGAGCTACATTCGTTGAGTTATAAAGCTGAACTTGATCATTGGAGCTATCCATGTTCATATCATACTCTTACGCATATGATTTCTTTTAGCTTAGTTCAATGCAATGTTTAGTTTGACATGAGAAAGTGTGCTCATCCGACTTCGGGTGCTGTTATAGGTTGCAGCACGGTCATTCTTCCCTTAATCTAGAAGTTATTTCGATTGGTGAACCCGTCATGAGCTACATTCGTTGAGTTGTAAAGCCGAGCTTGATCATTGGAGCTATCCATGTACATATCATACTTCTACGCATGTGATCTCTTAAAGCTTAGTTCAATGCAATGTAAAGTTTGACATGAGAAAGTGTGCTAATCATACTTCAGGTGGTGTTATAGGTTGCAACACAGTCATTCTTCCCTTAACCTAGAAGCTATTCCGATTGGTGAACCCGCAATGAGCTACATTCATTGAGTTATAAAGCCGAGCTTGATCATTGGAGCTATCCATGTTCATATCGTACTTCTACGCATATGATTTCTTTTAGCTTAGTTCAATGCAATGTTTAGTTTGACATGAGAAACTGTGTTCATCCAACTTCGGGTAGTGTAATAGGTTGCAACACGGTCATTCTTCCCTTAATCTAGAAGTTATTCCGATTGGTGAACCCATAATGAGGTACATTCGTTGAGTTATAAAGCCGAGCTTGATCATTGGAGCTATCCATGTTCATATCATACTTCTACGCATGTGATCTCTTTTAGCTTAATTCAATGCAATGTTTAGTTTGACATGAGAAAGTGTACTAATCCGACTTCGTGTGGTGTAATAGGTTGCACTACGGTCATTCTTCCCTTAATCCAGAAGCTATTCCGATTGGTTAACCCGCAATGAGCTACATTCGTTGAGTTATAAAGCCGAGCTTGATCATTGGAGCTACCCATGTACATATCATACTTTTACGCATATGATCTCTTTTAGCTTAGTTCAATGCAATATTTAGTTTGACATGAGAAAGTGTGCTCATCCGACTTCGGGTGGTGTTATAGGTTGGAGCACAATCATTCTTCCCTTAATCTAGAAGCTATTTCGACTGGTGAACCCATCTTGAGCTACATTCGTTGAGTTAAAAAGTCGAGCTTGATCATTGGAGCTATCCATGTTTATATTATACTTCTACGCATGTGATCTCTTTTAGCTTAGTTCAATGTATTGTAAGGTTAGTTTGACATGAGAAAGTGTACTAATCCGACTTCGTGTGGTGTAATAGGTTGCACTACGGTCATTCTTCCCTTAATCCAGAAGCTATTCCGATTGGTTAACCCGCAATGAGCTACATTTGTTGAGTTATAAAGCCGAGCTTGATCATTGGAGCTATCCATGTTCATATCATACTTCTACGCATGTGATCTCTTTTAGCTTAGTTCAATGCATTGTAAGGTTAGTTTGACATGAGAAAGTGTACTAATCCGACTTCGTGTGGTGTAATAGTTTGCAACACGGTCATTCTTCCCTTAATCTAGAAGCTATTCCGATTGGTTAACCCGCAACGAGCTACATTCATTGAGTTATAAAGCGGAGCATGATCATTGGAGCTATCTATGTACATATCATACTTTTACGCATATGATCTCTTTTAGCTTAGTTCAATGCAATATTTAGTTTGACATGAGAAAGTGTGCTCATCCGACTTCGGGTGGTGTTATAGGTTGGAGCACAATCATTCTTCCCTTAATCTAGAAGCTATTTCGACTGGTGAACCCATCTTGAGCTACATTCGTTGAGTTAAAAAGTCGAGCTTGATTATTGGAGCTATCCATGTTTATATTATACTTCTACGCATGTGATCTCTTTTAGCATAGTTCAATGTATTGTAAGGTTAGTTTGACATGAGAAAGTGTACTAATCCGACTTCGTGTGGTGTAATAGGTTGCACTACGGTCATTCTTCCCTTAATCCAGAAGCTATTCCGATTGGTTAACCCGCAATGAGCTACATTCGTTGAGTTATAAAGCCGAGCTTGATCATTGGAGCTATCCATGTTCATATCATACTTCTACGCATGTGATCTCTTTTAGCTTATTCAATGCAATGTTTAGTTTGACATGAGAAAGTGTACTAATCCGACTTCGTGTGGTGTAATAGGTTGCACTACGGTCATTCTTCCCTTAATCCAGAAGCTATTCCGATTGGTTAACCCGCAATGAGCTACATTCGTTGAGTTATAAAGCCGAGCTTGATCATTGGAGCTATCCATGTTCATATCATTTTGATCATTGGAGCTATCCATGTTCATATCATACTTCTACGCATGTGATCTCTTTTAGCTTATTCAATGCAATGTTTAGTTTGACATGAGAAAGTGTACTAATCCGACTTCGTGTGGTGTAATAGGTTGCACTACGGTCATTCTTCCCTTAATCCAGAAGCTATTCCGATTGGTTAACCCGCAATGAGCTACATTCGTTGAGTTATAAAGCCGAGCTTGATCATTGGAGCTATCCATGTTCATATCGTACTTCTACGCATGCGATCTCTTTTAGCTTAGTTCAATGCATTGTAAGGTTAGTTTGACATGAGAAAGTGTACTAATCCGACTTCGTGTGGTGTAATAGTTTGCAACACGGTCATTCTTCCCTTAATCTAGAAGCTATTCCGATTGGTTAACCCGCAACGAGCTACATTCATTGAGTTATAAAGCGGAGCATGATCATTGGAGCTATCTATGTACATATCATACTTCTACGCATATGATCTCTTTTAGCTTAGTTCAATGCAATATTTAGTTTGACATGAGAAAGTGTGCTCATCCGACTTCGGGTGGTGTTATAGGTTGGAGCACAATCATTCTTCCCTTAATCTAGAAGCTATTTCGACTGGTGAACCCATCTTGAGCTACATTCGTTGAGTTAAAAAGTCGAGCTTGATTATTGGAGCTATCCATGTTTATATTATACTTCTACGCATGTGATCTCTTTTAGCATAGTTCAATGTATTGTAAGGTTAGTTTGACATGAGAAAGTGTACTAATCCGACTTCGTGTGGTGTAATAGGTTGCACTACGGTCATTCTTCCCTTAATCCAGAAGCTATTCCGATTGGTTAACCCGCAATGAGCTACATTCGTTGAGTTATAAAGCCGAGCTTGATCATTGGAGCTATCCATGTTCATATCATACTTCTACGCATGTGATCTCTTTTAGCTTATTCAATGCAATGTTTAGTTTGACATGAGAAAGTGTACTAATCCGACTTCGTGTGGTGTAATAGGTTGCACTACGGTCATTCTTCCCTTAATCCAGAAGCTATTCCGATTGGTTAACCCGCAATGAGCTACATTCGTTGAGTTATAAAGCCGAGCTTGATCATTGGAGCTATCCATGTTCATATCATTTTGATCATTGGAGCTATCCATGTTCATATCATACTTCTACGCATGTGATCTCTTTTAGCTTATTCAATGCAATGTTTAGTTTGACATGAGAAAGTGTACTAATCCGACTTCGTGTGGTGTAATAGGTTGCACTACGGTCATTCTTCCCTTAATCCAGAAGCTATTCCGATTGGTTAACCCGCAATGAGCTACATTCGTTGAGTTATAAAGCCGAGCTTGATCATTGGAGCTATCCATGTTCATATCGTACTTCTACGCATGCGATCTCTTTTAGCTTAGTTCAATGCATTGTAAGGTTAGTTTGACATGAGAAAGTGTACTAATCCGACTTCGTGTGGTGTAATAGTTTGCAACACGGTCATTCTTCCCTTAATCTAGAAGCTATTCCGATTGGTTAACCCGCAACGAGCTACATTCATTGAGTTATAAAGCCGAGCATGATCATTGGAGCTACCCATGTACATATCATACTTTTACGCATATGATCTCTTTTAGCTTAGTTCAATGCAATATTTAGTTTGACATGAGAAAGTGTGCTCATCCGACTTCGGGTGGTGTTATAGGTTGGAGCACAATCATTCTTCCCTTAATCTAGAAGCTATTTCGACTGGTGAACCCATCTTGAGCTACATTCGTTGAGTTAAAAAGTCGAGCTTGATCATTGGAGCTATCCATGTTTATATTATACTTCTACGCATGTGATCTCTTTTAGCTTAGTTCAATGTATTGTAAGGTTAGTTTGACATGAGAAAGTGTACTAATCCGACTTCGTGTGGTGTAATAGGTTGCACTACGGTCATTCTTCCCTTAATCCAGAAGCTATTCCGATTGGTTAACCCGCAATGAGCTACATTTGTTGAGTTATAAAGCCGAGCTTGATCATTGGAGCTATCCATGTTCATATCATACTTCTACGCATGTGATCTCTTTTAGCTTAGTTCAATGCATTGTAAGGTTAGTTTGACATGAGAAAGTGTACTAATCCGACTTCGTGTGGTGTAATAGTTTGCAACACGGTCATTCTTCCCTTAATCTAGAAGCTATTCCGATTGGTTAACCCGCAACGAGCTACATTCATTGAGTTATAAAGCGGAGCATGATCATTGGAGCTATCCATGTACATATCATACTTTTACGAATATGATCTCTTTTAGCTTAGTTCAATGCAATATTTAGTTTGACATGAGAAAGTGTGCTCATCCGACTTCGGGTGGTGTTATAGGTTGGAGCGCAATCATTCTTCCCTTAATCTAGAAGCTATTTCGACTGGTGAACCCATCTTGAGCTACATTCGTTGAGTTAAAAAGTCGAGCTTGATCATTGGAGCTATCCATGTTTATATTATACTTCTACGCATGTGATCTCTTTTAGCTTAGTTCAATGTATTGTAAGGTTAGTTTGACATGAGAAAGTGTACTAATCCGACTTCGTGTGGTGTAATAGGTTGCACTACGGTCATTCTTCCCTTAATCCAGAAGCTATTCCGATTGGTTAACCCGCAATGAGCTACATTTGTTGAGTTATAAAGCCGAGCTTGATCATTGGAGCTATCCATGTTCATATCATACTTCTACGCATGTGATCTCTTTTAGCTTAGTTCAATGCAATATTTAGTTTGACATGAGAAAGTGTGCTCATCCGACTTCGGGTGGTGTTATAGGTTGGAGCGCAATCATTCTTCCCTTAATCTAGAAGCTATTTCGACTGGTGAACCCATCTTGAGCTACATTCGTTGAGTTAAAAAGTCGAGCTTGATCATTGGAGCTATCCATGTTCATATCATACTTCTACGCATGTGATCTCTTTTAGCTTAGTTCAATGCAATATTTAGTTTGACATGAGAAAGTGTACTAATCCGACTTCGTGTGGTGTAATAGGTTGCACTACGGTCATTCTTCCCTTAATCCAGAAGCTATTCTGATTGGTTAACCCGCAATGAGCTACATTCGTTGAGTTATAAAGCTGAACTTGATCATTGGAGCTATCCATGTTCATATCATACTCTTACGCATATGATTTCTTTTAGCTTAGTTCAATGCAATGTTTAGTTTGACATGAGAAAGTGTGCTCATCCGACTTCGGGTGCTGTTATAGGTTGCAGCACGGTCATTCTTCCCTTAATCTAGAAGTTATTTCGATTGGTGAACCCGTCATGAGCTACATTCGTTGAGTTAAAAAGTCGAGCTTGATCATTGGAGCTATCCATGTTTATATTATACTTCTACGCATGTGATCTCTTTTAGCTTAGTTCAATGTATTGTAAGGTTAGTTTGACATGAGAAAGTGTACTAATCCGACTTCGTGTGGTGTAATAGGTTGCACTACGGTCATTCTTCCCTTAATCCAGAAGCTATTCCGATTGGTTAACCCGCAATGAGCTACATTTGTTGAGTTATAAAGCCGAGCTTGATCATTGGAGCTATCCATGTTCATATCATACTTCTACGCATGTGATCTCTTTTAGCTTAGTTCAATGCATTGTAAGGTTAGTTTGACATGAGAAAGTGTACTAATCCGACTTCGTGTGGTGTAATAGTTTGCAACACGGTCATTCTTCCCTTAATCTAGAAGCTATTCCGATTGGTTAACCCGCAACGAGCTACATTCATTGAGTTATAAAGCGGAGCATGATCATTGGAGCTATCCATGTACATATCATACTTTTACGAATATGATCTCTTTTAGCTTAGTTCAATGCAATATTTAGTTTGACATGAGAAAGTGTGCTCATCCGACTTCGGGTGGTGTTATAGGTTGGAGCGCAATCATTCTTCCCTTAATCTAGAAGCTATTTCGACTGGTGAACCCATCTTGAGCTACATTCGTTGAGTTAAAAAGTCGAGCTTGATCATTGGAGCTATCCATGTTTATATTATACTTCTACGCATGTGATCTCTTTTAGCTTAGTTCAATGTATTGTAAGGTTAGTTTGACATGAGAAAGTGTACTAATCCGACTTCGTGTGGTGTAATAGGTTGCACTACGGTCATTCTTCCCTTAATCCAGAAGCTATTCCGATTGGTTAACCCGCAATGAGCTACATTTGTTGAGTTATAAAGCCGAGCTTGATCATTGGAGCTATCCATGTTCATATCATACTTCTACGCATGTGATCTCTTTTAGCTTATTCAATGCAATGTTTAGTTTGACATGAGAAAGTGTACTAATCCGACTGCGTGTGGTGTAATAGGTTGCACTACGGTCATTCTTCCCTTAATCCAGAAGCTATTCCGATTGGTTAACCCGCAATGAGCTACATTCGTTGAGTTATAAAGCCGAGCTTGATCATTGGAGCTATCCATGTTCATATCATACTTCTACGCATGTGATCTCTTTTAGCTTAGTTCAATGCAATATTTAGTTTGACATGAGAAAGTGTACTAATCCGACTTCGTGTGGTGTAATAGGTTGCACTACGGTCATTCTTCCCTTAATCCAGAAGCTATTCTGATTGGTTAACCCGCAATGAGCTACATTCGTTGAGTTATAAAGCTGAACTTGATCATTGGAGCTATCCATGTTCATATCATACTCTTACGCATATGATTTCTTTTAGCTTAGTTCAATGCAATGTTTAGTTTGACATGAGAAAGTGTGCTCATCCGACTTCGGGTGCTGTTATAGGTTGCAGCACGGTCATTCTTCCCTTAATCTAGAAGTTATTTCGATTGGTGAACCCGTCATGAGCTACATTCGTTGAGTTGTAAAGCCGAGCTTGATCATTGGAGCTATCCATGTACATATCATACTTCTACGCATGTGATCTCTTAAAGCTTAGTTCAATGCAATGTAAAGTTTGACATGAGAAAGTGTGCTAATCAGACTTCAGGTGGTGTTATAGGTTGCAACACAGTCATTCTTCCCTTAACCTAGAAGCTATTCCGATTGGTGAACCCGCAATGAGCTACATTCATTGAGTTATAAAGCCGAGCTTGATCATTGGAGCTATCCATGTTCATATCATACTTCTACGCATGTGATCTCTTTTAGCTTAGTTCAATGCAATATTTAGTTTGACATGAGAAAGTGTACTAATCCGACTTCATGTGGTGTAATAGGTTGCACTACGGTCATTCTTCCCTTAATCCAGAAGCTATTCCGATTGGTTAACCCGCAATGAGCTACATTCGTTGAGTTATAAAGCCGAGCTTGATCATTGGAGCTATCCATGTTCATATCGTACTTCTACGCATGCGATCTCTTTTAGCTTAGTTCAATGCATTGTAAGGTTAGTTTGACATGAGAAAGTGTACTAATCCGACTTCGTGTGGTGTAATAGTTTGCAACACGGTCATTCTTCCCTTAATCTAGAAGCTATTCCGATTGGTTAACCCGCAACGAGCTACATTCATTGAGTTATAAAGCCGAGCATGATCATTGGAGCTATCCATGTACATATCATACTTTTACGCATATGATCTCTTTTAGCTTAGTTCAATGCAATATTTAGTTTGACATGAGAAAGTGTGGTAATCTAACTTCGGGTGCTGTAATAGGTAGCAACACGGTCATTCTTCCCTTAATTTAGAAGCTATTCCGATTGGTGAACCCGCAATGAGCTACATCATTGAGTTATAAAGCTGAACTTGATCATTGGAGCTATCCATGTTCATATCATACTCTTACGCATATGATTTCTTTTAGCTTAGTTCAATGCAATGTTTAGTTTGACATGAGAACGTGTGCTAATCCGACTTCAGGTGCTGTTATAGGTTGCAGCACGGTCATTCTTCCCTTAATCTAGAAGTTATTTCGATTGGTGAACCCGTCATGAGCTACATTCGTTGAGTTGTAAAGCCGAGCTTGATCATTGGAGCTATCAATGTACATATCATACTTCTACGCATGTGATCTCTTAAAGCTTAGTTCAATGCAATGTAAAGTTTGACATGAGAAAGTGTGCTAATCAGACTTCAGGTGGTGTTATAGGTTGCAACACGGTCATTCTTCCCTTAACCTAGAAGCTATTCCGATTGGTGAACCCGCAATGAGCTACATTCATTGAGTTATAAAGCCGAGCTTGATCATTGGAGCTATCCATGTTCATATCGTACTTCTACGCATATGATTTCTTTTAGCTTAGTTCAATGCAATGTTTAGTTTGACATGAGAAACTGTGTTCATCCAACTTCGGGTAGTGTAATAGGTTGCAACACGGTCATTCTTCCCTTAATCTAGAAGTTATTCCGATTGGTGAACCCATAATGAGGTACATTCGTTGAGTTATAAAGCCGAGCTTGATCATTGGAGCTATCCATGTTCATATCATACTTCTACGCATGTGATCTCTTTTAGCTTAATTCAATGCAATGTTTAGTTTGACATGAGAAAGTGTACTAATCCGACTTCGTGTGGTGTAATAGGTTGCACTACGGTCATTCTTCCCTTAATCCAGAAGCTATTCCGATTGGTTAACCCGCAATGAGCTACATTCGTTGAGTTATAAAGCCGAGCTTGATCATTGGAGCTATCCATGTTCATATCGTACTTCTACGCATGCGATCTCTTTTAGCTTAGTTCAATGCATTGTAAGGTTAGTTTGACATGAGAAAGTGTACTAATCCGACTTCGTGTGGTGTAATAGTTTGCAACACGGTCATTCTTCCCTTAATCTAGAAGCTATTCCGATTGGTTAACCCGCAACGAGCTACATTCATTGAGTTATAAAGCCGAGCATGATCATTGGAGCTATCCATGTACATATCATACTTTTACGCATATGATCTCTTTTAGCTTAGTTCAATGCAATATTTAGTTTGACATGAGAAAGTGTGGTAATCCAACTTCGGGTGCTGTAATAGGTAGCAACACGGTCATTCTTCCCTTAATTTAGAAGCTATTCCGATTGGTGAACCCGCAATGAGCTACATCATTGAGTTATAAAGCTGAACTTGATCATTGGAGCTATCCATGTTCATATCATACTCTTACGCATATGATTTCTTTTAGCTTAGTTCAATGCAATGTTTAGTTTGACATGAGAACGTGTGCTAATCCGACTTCAGGTGCTGTTATAGGTTGCAGCACGGTCATTCTTCCCTTAATCTAGAAGTTATTTCGATTGGTGAACCCGTCATGAGCTACATTCGTTGAGTTGTAAAGCCGAGCTTGATCATTGGAGCTATCAATGTACATATCATACTTCTACGCATGTGATCTCTTAAAGCTTAGTTCAATGCAATGTAAAGTTTGACATGAGAAAGTGTGCTAATCAGACTTCAGGTGGTGTTATAGGTTGCAACACGGTCATTCTTCCCTTAACCTAGAAGCTATTCCGATTGGTGAACCCGCAATGAGCTACATTCATTGAGTTATAAAGCCGAGCTTGATCATTGGAGCTATCCATGTTCATATCGTACTTCTACGCATATGATTTCTTTTAGCTTAGTTCAATGCAATGTTTAGTTTGACATGAGAAACTGTGTTCATCCAACTTCGGGTAGTGTAATAGGTTGCAACACGGTCATTCTTCCCTTAATCTAGAAGTTATTCCGATTGGTGAACCCATAATGAGGTACATTCGTTGAGTTATAAAGCCGAGCTTGATCATTGGAGCTATCCATGTTCATATCATACTTCTACGCATGTGATCTCTTTTAGCTTAATTCAATGCAATGTTTAGTTTGACATGAGAAAGTGTACTAATCCGACTTCGTGTGGTGTAATAGGTTGCACTACGGTCATTCTTCCCTTAATCCAGAAGCTATTCCGATTGGTTAACCCGCAATGAGCTACATTCGTTGAGTTATAAAGCCGAGCTTGATCATTGGAGCTATCCATGTTCATATCGTACTTCTACGCATGCGTTCTCTTTTAGCTTAGTTCAATGCATTGTAAGGTTAGTTTGACATGAGAAAGTGTACTAATCCGACTTCGTGTGGTGTAATAGTTTGCAACACGGTCATTCTTCCCTTAATCTAGAAGCTATTCCGATTGGTTAACCCGCAACGAGCTACATTCATTGAGTTATAAAGCCGAGCATGATCATTGGAGCTATCCATGTACATATCATACTTTTACGCATATGATCTCTTTTAGCTTAGTTCAATGCAATATTTAGTTTGACATGAGAAAGTGTGGTAATCCAACTTCGGGTGCTGTAATAGGTAGCAACACGGTCATTCTTCCCTTAATTTAGAAGCTATTCCGATTGGTGAACCCGCAATGAGCTGCATCATTGAGTTATAAAGCTGAACTTGATCATTGGAGCTATCCATGTTCATATCATACTCTTACGCATATGATTTCTTTTAGCTTAGTTCAATGCAATGTTTAGTTTGACATGAGAACGTGTGCTAATCCGACTTCAGGTGCTGTTATAGATTGCAACACGGTCATTCTTCCCTTAATCCAGAAGCTATTGCGATTGGTTAACCCGCAATGAGCTACATTCGTTGAGTTATAAAGCCAAGCTTGATCATTGGAGCTATCCATGTTCATATTATACTTCTACGCATGTGATCTCTTTTAGCTTAGTTCAATGCAATGTTTAGTTTGACATGAGAAAGTGTGGTAATCCAACTTCGGGTGGTGTAATAGGTTGCAACACGGTCATTCTTCCCTTAATCTAGAAGTTATTCCGATTGGTGAACCCGTAATGAGCTACATTCGTTGAGTTATAAAGCTGAACTTAATCATTGGAGCTATCCATGTTCATATCATATTTCTACCCATGTGATCTCTTTTAGCTTAGTTCAATGCAATGTTTAGTTTGACATGAGAAAGTGTGCTAATCCAACTTCGGGTGGTGTAATAGGTAGCAACACGGTCATTCTTTCCTTAACCTAGAAGCTATTCCGATTGGTGAACCCGCAATGAGCTACATTCATTGAGTTATAAAGCCGAGCTTGATCATTGGAGCCATCCATGTTCATATAGTACTTCTACGCATATGATTTCTTTTAGCTTAGTTCAATACAATGTTTAGTTTGACATGAGAAAGTGTGTTCATCCAACTTCGGGTAGTGTAATAGGTTGCAACACGGTCATTCTTCCCTTAATCTAGAAGTTATTCCGATTGGTGAACCCATAATGAGGTACATTCGTTGAGTTATAAAGTCGAGCTTGATCATTGGACCTATCCATGTTCATATCATACTTTTACGCATGTGATCTCTTTTAGCTTAGTTCAATGCAATGTTTAGTTTGACATGAGAAAGTGTGCTAATCCGACTTCAGGTGGTGTAATAGGTAGCAACACGATCACTCTTCCCTTAATCTAGAAGCTATTCCGATTGGTGAACCCGCAATGAGCTACATTCATTGAGTTATAAAGCCTAGCTTGATCATTGGAGCTATCCATGTTCATATTATACTTCTACGCATGTGATCTCTTTTAGCTTAGTTCAATGCAATGTTAGTTTGACATGAGAAAGTGTGCTAATCCGACTTTAGGTGGTGTAATAGGTAGTAACACGGTCATTCTTCCCTTAATCTTGAAGCTATTCCGATTGGTGGACCCGTCCTGAGCTACATTCGTTGAGTTATAAAGCCGAGCTTTATCATTGGAGCTATCCATGTTCATATCATACTTCTACGCATGTGATCTCTTTTAGCTTAGTTCAATGCATTGTAAGGTTAGTTTGACATGAGAAAGTATACTAATCTGACTTTGTGTGGTTTCATAAGTTGCAATACGGTCATTCTTCCTTTAATCTAGAAGCTATTGCGATTGGATAACCCGCAATGAGCTACATTCGTTGAGTTATAAAGCCGAGCTTGATCATTGGAGCTATCCATGTTCATATCGTACTTCTACGCATGCGATCTCTTTTAGCTTAGTTCAATGCATTGTAAGGTTAGTTTGACATGAGAAAGTGTACTAATCCGACTTCGTGTGGTGTAATAGTTTGCAACACGGTCATTCTTCCCTTAATCTAGAAGCTATTCCGATTGGTTAACCCGCAACGAGCTACATTCATTGAGTTATAAAGCCGAGCATGATCATTGGAGCTATCCATGTACATATCATACTTTTACGCATATGATCTCTTTTAGCTTAGTTCAATGCAATATTTAGTTTGACATGAGAAAGTGTGGTAATCCAACTTCGGGTGCTGTAATAGGTAGCAACACGGTCATTCTTCCCTTAATTTAGAAGCTATTCCGATTGGTGAACCCGCAATGAGCTACATCATTGAGTTATAAAGCTGAACTTGATCATTGGAGCTATCCATGTTCATATCATACTCTTACGCATATGATTTCTTTTAGCTTAGTTCAATGCAATGTTTAGTTTGACATGAGAACGTGTGCTAATCCGACTTCAGGTGCTGTTATAGATTGCAACACGGTCATTCTTCCCTTAATCCAGAAGCTATTGCGATTGGTTAACCCGCAATGAGCTACATTCGTTGAGTTATAAAGCCAAGCTTGATCATTGGAGCTATCCATGTTCATATTATACTTCTACGCATGTGATCTCTTTTAGCTTAGTTCAATGCAATGTTTAGTTTGACATGAGAAAGTGTGGTAATCCAACTTCGGGTGGTGTAATAGGTTGCAACACGGTCATTCTTCCCTTAATCTAGAAGTTATTCCGATTGGTGAACCCGTAATGAGCTACATTCGTTGAGTTATAAAGCTGAACTTAATCATTGGAGCTATCCATGTTCATATCATATTTCTACCCATGTGATCTCTTTTAGCTTAGTTCAATGCAATGTTTAGTTTGACATGAGAAAGTGTGCTAATCCAACTTCGGGTGGTGTAATAGGTAGCAACACGGTCATTCTTTCCTTAACCTAGAAGCTATTCCGATTGGTGAACCCGCAATGAGCTACATTCATTGAGTTATAAAGCCGAGCTTGATCATTGGAGCCATCCATGTTCATATAGTACTTCTACGCATATGATTTCTTTTAGCTTAGTTCAATACAATGTTTAGTTTGACATGAGAAAGTGTGTTCATCCAACTTCGGGTAGTGTAATAGGTTGCAACACGGTCATTCTTCCCTTAATCTAGAAGTTATTCCGATTGGTGAACCCATAATGAGGTACATTCGTTGAGTTATAAAGTCGAGCTTGATCATTGGACCTATCCATGTTCATATCATACTTTTACGCATGTGATCTCTTTTAGCTTAGTTCAATGCAATGTTTAGTTTGACATGAGAAAGTGTGCTAATCCGACTTCAGGTGGTGTAATAGGTAGCAACACGATCATTCTTCCCTTAATCTAGAAGCTATTCCGATTGGTGAACCCGCAATGAGCTACATTCATTGAGTTATAAAGCCTAGCTTGATCATTGGAGCTATCCATGTTCATATTATACTTCTACGCATGTGATCTCTTTTAGCTTAGTTCAATGCAATGTTAGTTTGACATGAGAAAGTGTGCTAATCCGACTTTAGGTGGTGTAATAGGTAGTAACACGGTCATTCTTCCCTTAATCTTGAAGCTATTCCGATTGGTGGACCCGTCCTGAGCTACATTCGTTGAGTTATAAAGCCGAGCTTTATCATTGGAGCTATCCATGTTCATATCATACTTCTACGCATGTGATCTCTTTTAGCTTAGTTCAATGCATTGTAAGGTTAGTTTGACATGAGAAAGTATACTAATCTGACTTTGTGTGGTTTCATAAGTTGCAATACGGTCATTCTTCCTTTAATCTAGAAGCTATTGCGATTGGATAACCCGCAATGAGCTACATTCGTTGAGTTATAAAGCCGAGCTTGATCATTGGAGATATCCATGTTCATATCATATTTCTACGCATGTGATCTCTTTTAGCTTAGTTCAATGCAATGTTTAGTTTGACATGAGAAAGTGTGCTAATCCAACTTCGGGTGGTGTAATAGGTTGCAACACGGTCATTCTTCCCTTAATCTAGAAGTTATTCCGATTGGTGAACCCGTAATGAGCTACATTCGTTGAGTTATAAAGTCGAGCTTGATCATTGGAGCTATCCATGTTCATATCATACTTCTACGCATGTGATCTCTTTTAGCTTAGTTCAATGCAATGTTTAGTTTAACATGAGAAAGTGTGGTAATCCGACTTTGGGTAGTGTTATAGGTTGCAACACGGTAATTCTTCCCTTAATCTAGAAGCTATTCCGATTGGTGAACCCGCAATGAGCTACATTTGTTGAGTTATAAAGCCGAGCTTGAATATTGGAGCTATCCATGTTCATATCATACTTCTACGCATGTGATCTCGTTTAGTTTAGTTCAATGCAATGTATAGTTTGACATGAGAAAGTGTGCTAATCCGACTTCAGGTGGTATAATAGGTAGCAACACGGTTATTCTTCCCTTAATCTAGAAGCTTTTCCGATTGGTGAACCCGTCCTGAGCTACATTCGTTGATTTATAAAGCCGAGTTTGATCATTGGAGCTATCCATGTTCATATCAAACTTCTACGCATGTGATCTCTTTTAGCTTAGTTCAATGCAATGTTTAGTTTGACATGAGAAAGTGTACTAATCCGACTTCGTGTGGTGTAATAGGTTGCACTACGGTCATTCTTCCCTTAATCCAGAAGCTATTCCGATTGGTTAACCCGCAATGAGCTACATTCGTTGAGTTATAAAGCCGAGCTTGATCATTGGAGCTATCCATGTTCATATCATACTTCTACGCATGTGATCTCTTTTAGCTTAGTTCAATGCAATGTGTAGTTTGACATGAGAAAGTGTACTAATCCGACTTCGTGTGGTGTAATAGGTTGCACTACGGTCATTCTTCCCTTAATCCAGAAGCTATTCCGATTGGTTAACCCGCAATGAGGTACATTCGTTGAGTTATAAAGCCGACCTTGATCATTGGAGCTATCCATGTTCATATTATACTTCTACGCATGTGATCTCTTTTACCTTAGTTCAATGCAATGTTTAGTTTGACATGAGAAAGTGTGCTAATCCGGCTTCGGGTGCTGTAATAGGTAGCAACACGGTCATTCTTCCCTTAATCTAGAAGCTATTCCGATTGGTGAACCCGCAATGAGCTACATCATTGAGTTATAAAGCTGAACTTGATCATTGGAGCTATCCATGTTCATATCATACTCTTACGCATATGATTTCTTTTAGCTTAGTTCAATGCAATGTTTAGTTTGACATGAGAAAGTGTGCTAATCCGACATCGTGTGGTGTAATAGGTTGCACTACGGTCATTCTTCCCTTAATCCAGAAGCTATTCCGATTGGTTAACCCGCAATGAGCTACATTCGTTGAGTTATAAAGCCGAGCTTGATCATTGGAGCTATCCATGTTCATATCATACTTCTACGCATGTGATCTCTTTTAGCTTAGTTCAATGCAATGTGTAGTTTGACATGAGAAAGTGTACTAATCCGACTTCGTGTGGTGTAATAGGTTGCACTACGGTCATTCTTCCCTTAATCCAGAAGCTATTCCGATTGGTTAACCCGCAATGAGGTACATTCGTTGAGTTATAAAGCCGACCTTGATCATTGGAGCTATCCATGTTCATATTATACTTCTACGCATGTGATCTCTTTTACCTTAGTTCAATGCAATGTTTAGTTTGACATGAGAAAGTGTGCTAATCCGGCTTCGGGTGCTGTAATAGGTAGCAACACGGTCATTCTTCCCTTAATCTAGAAGCTATTCCGATTGGTGAACCCGCAATGAGCTACATCATTGAGTTATAAAGCTGAACTTGATCATTGGAGCTATCCATGTTCATATCATACTCTTACGCATATGATTTCTTTTAGCTTAGTTCAATGCAATGTTTAGTTTGACATGAGAAAGTGTGCTAATCCGACTTCGTGTGGTGTAATAGGTTGCACTACGGTCATTCTTCCCTTAATCCAGAAGCTATTCCGATTGGTTAACCCGCAATGAGCTACATTCGTTGAGTTATAAAGCCGAGCTTGATCATTGGAGCTATCCATGTTCATATCATACTTCTACGCATGTGAACTCTTTTAGCGTAGTTCAATGCAATGTTTAGTTTGACATGAGAAAGTGAACTAATCCGACTTCGTGTGGTGTAATATGTTGCACTACGGTCATTCTTCCCTTAATCCAGAAGCTATTCCGATTGGTTAACCCGCAATGAGCTACTTTCGTTGAGTTATAAAGCCGAGATTGATCATTGGAGCTATCCATGTGCATATCGTACTTCTACGCATGTGATCTATTTTAGCTTAGTTCAATGCATTGTAAGGTTAGTTTGACATGAGAAAGAGTACTAATCCGACTTCGTGTGGTGTAATAGGTTGCAACACGGTCATTCTTCCCTTAATCTAGAAGCTATTCCGATTGGTTAACCCGCAACGAGCTACATTCGTTGAGTTATAAAGCCAAGCTTGGTCATTGGAGCTATTCATGTTCATATTATACTTCTACCCATGTGATCTCTTTTAGCTTAGTTCAATGAAATGTTTAGTTTGACACGAGAAAGTGTGGTGTAATAGGTTACACTACGGTCATTCTTCCCTTAATCAAGAAGCTATTCCGATTGGTTAACCCGCAATGAGCTACATTCGTTGAGTTATAAAGCCGAGCTTGATCATTGGAGCTATCCATGTTCATATCATACTTCTACGCATGTGATCTCTTTTAGCTTAGTTCAATGCAATGTTTAGTTTGACATGAGAAAGTGTACTAATCCGACTTCGTGTGGTGTAATAGGTTGCAACACGGTCATACTTCCCTTAATCTAGAAGCTATTCCGATTAGTTAACCCGCAACGAGCTACATTCGTTGAGTTATAAAGCCGAGCTTGATCATTGGAGCCATCCATGTTCATATTATACTTCTACGCATGTGATCTCTTTTAGCTTAGTTCAATGCAATGTTTAGTTTGACATGAGAAAGTGTGCTAATCCGACTTCGGGTGCTGTAATAGGTTGCAACACGGTCATTCTTCCCTTAATCTAGAACCTATTCCGATTGGTGAACCCGCAATGAGCTACATTATTGAGTTATAAAGCCAAGCTTGATCATTGGAGCTATCCATGTTCATATTATACTTCTACGCATGTGATCTCTTTTAGCTTAGTTCAATGCAATGTTTAGTTTGACATGAGAAAGTGTGCTAATCCGGCTTCGGGTGCTGTAGGTAGCAACACGGTCATTCTTCCCTTAATCTAGAAGTTATTCCGATTGGTGAACCCGTAATGAGCTACATTCGTTGAGTTATAAAGCCGAGCTTGATCATTGGAGCTATCCATGTTCATATCATACTTCTACGCATGTGATCTCTTTTAGCTTAGTTCAATGCAATGTTTAGTTTGACATGAGAAAGTGTACTAATCCGACTTCGTGTGGTGTAATAGGTTGCAACACGGTCATACTTCCCTTAATCTAGAAGCTATTCCGATTAGTTAACCCGCAACGAGCTACATTCGTTGAGTTATAAAGCCGAGCTTGATCATTGGAGCCATCCATGTTCATATTATACTTCTACGCATGTGATCTCTTTTAGCTTAGTTCAATGCAATGTTTAGTTTGACATGAGAAAGTGTGCTAATCCGACTTCGGGTGCTGTAATAGGTTGCAACACGGTCATTCTTCCCTTAATCTAGAACCTATTCCGATTGGGAACCCGCAATGAGCTACATTATTGAGTTATAAAGCCAAGCTTGATCATTGGAGCTATCCATGTTCATATTATACTTCTACGCATGTGATCTCTTTTAGCTTAGTTCAATGCAATGTTTAGTTTGACATGAGAAAGTGTGCTAATCCGGCTTCGGGTGCTGTAGGTAGCAACACGGTCATTCTTCCCTTAATCTAGAAGCTATTCCGATTGGTGAACCCGCAATGAGCTACATCATTGAGTTATAAAGCTGAACTTGATCATTGGAGCTATCCATGTTCATATCATACTCTTATGCATATGATTTCTTTTAGCTTAGTTCAATGCAATGTTTAGTTTGACATGAGAAAATGTGCTCATCCGACTTCGGGTGCTGTTATAGGTTGCAGCACGGTCATTCTTCCCTTAATCTAGAAGCTATTTCGATTGGTGAACCCGTCATAAGCTACATTCGTTGAGTTATAAAGCCGAACTTGATCATTTGAGCTATCCATGTTCATATCATACTTCTACGCATGTGATCTCTTTTAGCTTAGTTCAACGCAATGTTTAGTTTGACATTTAGAAAGTGTGCTAATTCGACTTCGGGTGGTGTAATAGGTTACAACATGGTCATTCTTCCCTAAATCTAGAAGTTATTCCGATCGGTGAACCCGAAATGAGCTACATTCATTGAGTTATAAAGCCGAGCTTGATCATTGGAGCTATCTATGTTCATATCATACTTCTACGCATATGATTTCTTTTAACTTAGTTCAATGCAATGTTTAGTTTGACATGAGAACGTGTACTCATCCGACTTTGGTGTTGTAATAGGTTGCAACACGGTCATTCTTCCCTTAATTTAGAAGTTATTTCGATTGGTGAACCCGTAATGAGCTACATTCGTTGAGTTATAAAGCTGAGCTTGATCATTGGAGCTATCCATGTCCATATCATACTTCTACGCATGTGATCTCTTTTAGCTTAGTTCAATGCAATGTTTAGTTTGACATGAGAAAGTGTGCTAATTCGACTTCGGGTGGTGTAATAGGTTGTAACACGATTATTCTTCCCTAAATCTAGAAGTTATTCCGATTGGTGAACCCGCAATGAACTATATTCATTGAGTTATAAAGCCGAGCTTGATCATTGGAGCTATCCATGTTCATATCACACTTCTACGCATGTGATCTCTTTTAGCTTAGTTCAATGCAATGTTTAGTTTGACATGGGAAAGTGTGGTAATTTGACTTCGAGTAGTGTTATAGATTGCAACACGGCCATTCTTCTCTTAATCTAGAAGCTATTCCGATTGGTTAACCCGTCCGGAGCTACATTCGTTGAGTTATAAAGCCGAGTTTGATCATTGGAGCTATCCATGTTCATATCATACTTCTACGCATGTGATCTCTTTTAGCTTAGTTCAATGCATTGTGTAAGAATGGAAGAATTAATGGAAGAAAGCTCATAGAGAGAGAGAGAGAATGGGGGTGAGAATGAAGAAGAAGAAGAGTGTGTATTCACTCACTTAACATTACAAATGGTTGCTACATGGTTTATATAGGCATACAATTGGTTGCCCTAGATTCTACAAGACAAACACAAAGAGACAAGAATTGCCTAAAATGGATCAGCAAAATCTGCTGAGACAAAAGGAGATGGAGCCTCTTTCCTCTTTTGTTCAAACAGAGTCACATGTCTTCCCTAACCTTCTTTCAGCCTCCAATGGTTATATTGAACCATTTGGAGTCTTCTTTCCTTCTAGAAGACATTCATGGGCCTTTATAACCTCAGCCCAACTTCCTCCAAAGTGTTAACACACATCTGATCCATTTGGCTTCCTTATTCAGTTTCTGGCCCAAAGTAACTTCAAGCTTGATAATAGCTTGATCAATACTCCCCCTCAAGCTTAGCTATATGGAGTAAAGCTAAGCTTGGAATCCGCAAGACATCACCTCATTAAAAACCTTACCACCCAAAAACCACATGGGAGAAAAGAGTGTTAAGGGAAAAAGAGTGTGAAGCTCACGGATTAGAGGACATGAGATCAAGGGTGAGTTAAGTCTACAAGTCCCAACTTGCTGTTGATGTGTTCGCACACCTTGAGACTTGCAGCTTTGGTGAAGATGTCCGCCAACTGGTCTTCACTCTTTGTATAGCATGGAAGGGTTACTCCTTCCTCGATCTTCTCACGTACTTTATGACAATCCATCTCAATATGCTTAGTCCTCTCATGAAATACTGAGTTGGATGCAATGTGAATGGCAGCTTGGTTGTCACAATGCATAGTAATTGGTCTTGGAGACTCTATGCCGAGGTCTTTTAGAAGAGCCTTCAGCCATGTTAACTCATTAGTTAGCTTCCTCATGGCCCTATACTCCGCTTCCGCACTCGAACAAGATACAACCTTCTGCTTCTTTGTTTTCCACGTGACTAAGTTTCCTCCAATGAATGTGCAATAGCCTGTTGTGGATTTCTGGTCATTCCTATCCCCAGCCCAGTCTGCGTCACAGTAACCCACGATCTCGGTGTTCTCATTCTTTCCCATCCAAATGCCACGACCTGGGCTTCCTTTGAGATATCGAAGAATCCGTTCTACCATACTCCAATGGTACACCGTAGGGGTCTGCATATGCTGACTGACCTGGTTCACAGCAAAACACAAGTCAGGGCGTGTGATGGTTAAGTATATAAGCTTACCAACCAGACGACGGTATTGAGCTGGATCTTCATAAGGTGTATCATCTTTCTCCCCCTTTCGAGCGACCTTGTAGCCATCTTCGAGGGGAGTCTTGGCCGGCTTTGCTCCAAGCTTTCCTGTCTCATTCAAAAGATCAAGCACGTACTTCCTTTGGGATAGAAAGAGACCATGCGAGGAGCGGCACACTTCTATTCCAAGGAAGTACTTAAGTTCTCCAAGGTCTTTGATATCAAACACACTCTTAAGGAAAGCTTTAGTTTCAGCAATACCTGATTTGTCACTACCAGAAATGATCAAATCATCAACATAAATGAGCACAACGATAATACCTCTGGAACTTTGCAATGTGAAGAGTGTGTGATCAGCCTCGGATTTCCTAAATCCTCTGGTTTTGAGAGTTGAGCTAAGCTTATGGTACCAAGCTCTAGGTGACTGCTTGAGTCCATAAATCGCCTTGCGCAACTTGAGTACCTTTCCCGGTGCAATGGAGGCTTCCAAACCAGGAGGAGGATACATATAGACGTCTTCATCTAATTCCCCTTGGAGGAAAGCGTTTTTCACATCCATCTGCCATAGCTCCCAAGATAGGTTAGTAGCTAAGGATAAAATGACTCTTACCGTATGGAGCTTAGCAACCGGAGCAAATGTGTCTGTATAGTCCTCTCCATAAGTTTGTGTAAACCCTCTAGCAACCAGCCTGGCTTTGTATCGCTCTATATCTCCATTGCTGTAGTACTTAATGGTGAAGACCCACTTGGAACTGACCGCTTTTTTTCCATTAGGTAGTTCAGCTTCTTCCCATGTATGGTTCTTTTCCATTGCACTAACTTCTGCACCAATAGCCTCACACCATTCTTTGATGTCCTTAGCTTCTTCATAGGTGTTCGGAATGGAGTGCACCTCAATCTTTCCAAGGAAAGCTTGATGATCTGATGGCAAAAGGGCGATCGAACACACAGCTTGAATAGGATGAGCAACAACTTGATTGTTGTAGTAGACTCTTGTGTTGATCCAATTGGAAGGATCCTTGCGTAGCCTAGTACTTCTTCTTAGGGGTGGAGCGGCAGCAATCTCCCCCTCATTATCAGCCCGGTTTAGAGTTTCCTCGGTGGGTTGATCATCCGAGACCTCATTAGGCATGGCCGGCTCACCTTCCTCCTCACCTTGTGGTTCAATGTTGCCTTGTGGTTCCCCATGTGACTCAGGTATTGGTGTTACTTTGGAGGAATCCGGAGGAGTTGGGTGAGTACGTGATGCCTCTTTCTCCTGACCAAGTCCAAGGTTCTCTAAGAGTTGCTTTAAACTTGCCGATCTATCCGAGGTTGAGTGAGCCAAGTCTTTCAAGTCTTCCCACTCTATCTTATCATAATAGCCCTTCTCTTCAATGAACCTTACATCTCGAGAAACATATGTTTTCCCATTGTTGGGATCAATGCACTTGTATCCTTTTTGCGATGTAGAATACCCAATAAACATACACCTATTGCTCTTTGGATCCAACTTGTTCCTCAACTCACCTGGAACCAACACAAAACACACACATCCAAAAACTTTTAGATGTTCAAGTGATGACTTAATGTCGTTTAGTACCTCAAATGGAGAAAGGTCCTTGAGAACTTTTGTTGGGGTTCGGTTGATCAAGTAACAAGCTGTCATAACCGCATCTCCCCAAAATCTCCTTGGAACATTTGCATGGAACATCATTGATCGTGCAACTTCCATAAGATGTCTGTTCTTCCTCTCAGCCACTCCATTTTGTTGTGGAGTATAAGGGCAGCTTGTTTGGTGAATTATGCCGTGTTTTGCTAAGTGCTCTTTGAACTTGGTGCTTGTATATTCTCCACCATTGTCTGATCTTAGTACCTTAATTTTAGCATTGAATTGATTAGTCACATAGTTTTGGAAGTTTAAGAATGCATCAAACACACGATCCTTAGAGGGAAGTAATGTAATCCAAGTGTACTTTGATTTTTCATCTATGAATGTCACAAAATACTTGAGATTATCCCTAGAAACGCATGGAGAAGTCCAAACATCTGAGTGAACTAAATCGAAGCAATTATCATAGATTGTAGATGAATTTGGAAACACACTCTTACAATGTTTACCCAAGATACAAGCTTCACAAACAGAATGATCAAACTTAATATTAGGCAACATGAGTTCAATAGCACGAGCATGAGGATGACCTAATCTAGCATGCCAAACAGAATTTAAAGCAACTACAACATTAGAAGTAAAAGAGGGTGAATCTAAAGAACTTGGTTCAGCATCTCCTAACACATAGAGCCCATCCTTGGTTCCACCTTCTCCAAGGATCTTTCCACTCTTAATATCCTGAAAATGAACATTGTCAGATCCAAATATAGCCAAACAATCAAGATCAGTGGTTGCTTTCTTCACCGAGAGCAAATTAGAAGTAAACTTAGGCATGTAGAATGCTTTAGATGTTTTCTCAAATAGCTTCAAGTCTCCTACACCTTGTATTGGTACTCTTGTACCATTGGCTATCACAACATTACCTATTGCCGGTTCTACATTCTCTATTAACCTAGGATTGCTAATCATGTGGTGAGAAGCACCTGAGTCAATAATAAGAGATTCAACCGGTTTTTGAGAGTAATAAGTGATACCGAAATCTTTTAGGGAGGCAATGGACTTGAGAAGCTTTTCAACATCTGACTTTCTCATGACATCATCCACAGGTACAGCCGTCATAGCCACGCCTTCACTTTGTTTAGACGTCCCTGCTTGGTCTCCTTCTGCCACAGACTGAGAGATGTTTGCTTTTGGGTCCTTAAACTTGTTTGGTTTAAGGTGTGGATGAAGAATCCAGCACTTGTCCTTGCTATGCCCCTTCTTCTTGCAGTGCTCACAGACCAACCGCCTTCTTTCCTCATATGTGAGAGATGCCCTATGAGCTGAGACGTGCTCCACCTGATTTGCTGAGACTAGCTCACCTTTATTAACCAAGCCGTGTGAGCCTTGTTCTTTGAGGATTTGGGAGCACACCTCATCAACACTAGGGATTCTGTCTTGCCTTAGAATATGTTTAGTGAGGTCGTTGAAGTTTGAGTTGAGTCCACCAAGCAGCTTGAACACCTTATCTTGTTCTTGTCTTTCCTTGATCACCAACGGATCATTAGTTCCTGGCCTTAGCATATCTAGTTCAGCCCACAAAGAACTGAGCTTTCCAAAGTAGGCAGAGAACTCCATTTCTTCTTGGTTCAAGGATGTGATAGCCTTCTTGACTTCATACACTCGAGTAAGATTAGAGACATTCCCAAAAACCTTTTTGAGAGTTTCCCATAGATCTTTGGCTGTGTCACAGAATGAGTAAGACTCAATGAGGTGAGCATCAAGGGAGCTTGTGAGAATGGCTAAAACAGTCTGGTCCTCTTGAAACCACTTGCTGTCTTCCGCCAACACCATTCCTCTCTCAGCTTCATCATCTTCTTCAGGTCGAGATGAGACTATGTGCCTCCACATTCCCTTGCTACAGAGAATCATCCTTGCTGCTCTGGCCCACAGCAAGTAATTTGGACCTTTCAACATCACAGGAATCAGCATATTCTTTGAGTTCTCCATGGTGTGAGTTTAAATCCGAGAGAATGAAGTTCAAAACAGAGAATAAGAGATGAGTTTTAGAACAGAGAATGGACTTGGAACAGAGAATAAGGAATTAGAGTTGGAGAATATAGGTGAAGAATGCTTAGAAATGACAGAGAATAGGAGAGATTAGGATCTTAGAATGCTCTGATACCATGTAAGAATGGAAGAATTAATGGAAGAAAGCTCATAGAGAGAGAGAGAGAATGGGGGTGAGAATGAAGAAGAAGAAGAGTGTGTATTCACTCACTTAACATTACAAATGGTTGCTACATGGTTTATATAGGCATACAATTGGTTGCCCTAGATTCTACAAGACAAACACAAAGAGACAAGAATTGCCTAAAATGGATCAGCAAAATCTGCTGAGACAAAAGGAGATGGAGCCTCTTTCCTCTTTTGTTCAAACAGAGTCACATGTCTTCCCTAACCTTCTTTCAGCCTCCAATGGTTATATTGAACCATTTGGAGTCTTCTTTCCTTCTAGAAGACATTCATGGGCCTTTATAACCTCAGCCCAACTTCCTCCAAAGTATTAACACACATCTGATCCATTTGGCTTCCTTATTCAGTTTCTGGCCCAAAGTAACTTCAAGCTTGATAATAGCTTGATCAATACATTGTAAGGTTAGTTTGACATGAGAAAGTGTACTAATCTGACTTCGTGTGGTGTAATAGGTTGCAACACGGTCATTCTTCCCTTAATCCAGAAGCTATTCCGATTGGTTAACCCGCAATGAGATACATTCGTTGAGTTATAAAGCCGAGCTTGATCATTGGAGCTATCCATGTTCATATCATACTTCTACGCATGTGATCTCTTTTAGCTTAGTTCAATGCAATGTTTAGTTTGACATGCGAAAGTGTGTTAATCCGACTTCGGGTGGCGTAATAGGTTGCAACACGGTCATTCTTCCCTTAATCTAGAAGCTATTTCGATTGGTGAACCCGCAATGAGCTACATCATTGAGTTATAAAGCTGAACTTGATCATTGGAGCTATCCATGTTCATATCATACTCTTATGCATATGATTTCTTTTAGCTTAGTTCAATGCAATGTTTAGTTTGACATGAGAAAATATGCTCATCCGACTTCGGGTGCTATTATAGGTTGCAGCACGGTCATTCTTCCCTTAATCTAGAAGCTATTTCGATTGGTGAACCCGTCATAAGCTACATTCGTTGAGTTATAAAGCCGAACTTGATCATTGGAGCTATCCATGTTCATATCATACTTCTACGCATGTGATCTCTTTTAGCTTAGTTCAATGCAATGTTTAGTTTGACATGAGAAAGTGTGTTAATCCGACTTCGGGTGGCGTAATAGGTTGCAACACGGTCATTCTTCCCTTAATCTAGAAGCTATTCCGATTGGTGAACCCGCAATGAGCTACATTCTTTGAGTTATAAAGCCGAGCTTGATCATTGGAGCTATCAATGTTCATATCATAATTCTACGCATATGATCTCTTTTAGCTTAGTTCAATGCAATGTTTAGTTTGACATGAGAAAGTGTGCTAATCCGGCTTCGGGTGCTGTAATAGGTAGCAACACGGTCATTCTTCCCTTAATCTAGAAGCTATTCCGATTGGTGAACCCGCAATGAGCTACATCATTGAGTTATAAAGCTGAACTTGATCATTGGAGCTATCCATGTTCATATCATACTCTTACGCATATGATTTCTTTTAGCTTAGTTCAATGCAATGTTTAGTTTGACATGAGAAAGTGTGCTCATCCGACTTCGGGTGCTGTTATAGGTTGCAGCACGGTCATTCTTCCCTTTTTCTAGCAGCTATTTCGATTGGTGAACCCGTCATAAGCTACATTCGTTGAGTTATAAAGCCAAACTTGAACATTGGAGCTATCCATGTTCATATCATACTTCTACACATGTGATATCTTTTAGCTTAGTTCAGTGCCATGTTTAGTTTGGCATGAGAAAGTGTGCTAATCCGACTTCGGGTGGTGTAATAGGTTGCAACACGGTCATTCTTCCCTTAATATAGAAGCTATTCCGATTGGTGAACCCGCAATGAGCTACATTCGTTGAGTTATAAAGCCAAGCTTGATCTTTGGAGCTTTTGATGTTCATATTATACTTCTACGCATGTGATCTCTTTTAGCTTAGTTCAATGCAATGTTTAGTTTGACATGAGAAAGTGTGCTAATTCGACTTCGGGTGGTGTAATAGGTTGCAACACGGTCATTCTTACCTAAATCTAGAAGTTATTCCGATTGGTGAACCCGCAATGAGCTACATTCATTGAGTTATAAAGCCGAGCTTGATCATTGGAGCTATCCATGTACATATCATACTTTTACGCATATGATCTCTTTTAGCTTAGTTCAATGCAATATTTAGTTTGACATGAGAAAGTGTGCTCATCCGACTTCGGGTGGTGTTATAGTTTGGAGCACAATCATTCTTCCCTTAATCTAGCAGCTATTTCGACTGGTGAACCCATCTTGAGCTACATTCGTTGAGTTAAAATGTCGAGCTTGATAATTGGAGCTATCCATGTTTATATCATACTTCAACGCATGTGATCTTTTTTCGCTTAGTTCAATGTATTGTAAGGTTAGTTTGACATGAGAAAGTGTACTAATCCGACTTCGTGTGGTGTAATAGGTTGCACTACGGTCATTCTTCCCTTAATCCAGAAGTTATTCCGATTGGTTAACCCGCAATGAGCTACATTCGTTGAGTTATAAAGCCGAGCTTGATCATTGGAGCTATCCATGTTCATATCATACTTCTACGCATGTGATCTCTTTTAGCTTAGTTCAATGCAATGTTTACTTTGACATGAGAAAGTGTACTAATCCGACTTCGTGTGGTGTAATAGGTTGCACTACGGCCATTCTTCCCTTAATCCAGAAGCTATTCCGATTGGTTAACCCGCAATGAGCTACATTCGTTGAGTTATAAAGCCGAGCTTGATCATTGGAGCTATCCATGTTCATATCTGACTTCTACGCATGCGATCTCTTTTAGCTTAGTTCAATGCATTGTAAGGTTAGTTTGACATGAGAAAGTGTACTAATCCGACTTCGTGTGGTGTAATAGTTTGCAACACGGTCATTCTTCCCTTAATCTAGAAGCTATTCCGATTGGTTAACCCGCAACGAGCTACATTCATTGAGTTATAAAGCGGAGCATGATCATTGGAGCTATCCATGTACATATCATACTTTTACGCATATGATCTCTTTTAGCTTAGTTCAATGCAATATTTAGTTTGACATGAGAAAGTGTGCTCATCCGACTTCGGGTGGTGTTATAGGTTGGAGCGCAATCATTCTTCCCGTAATCTAGAAGCTATTTCGACTGGTGAACCCATCTTGAGCTACATTCGTTGAGTTAAAAAGTCGAGCTTGATCATTGGAGCTATCCATGTTTATATTATACTTCTACGCATGTGATCTCTTTTAGCTTAGTTCAATGTATTGTAAGGTTAGTTTGACATGAGAAAGTGTACTAATCCGACTTCGTGTGGTGTAATAGGTTGCACTACGGTCATTCTTCCCTTAATCCAGAAGCTATTCCGATTGGTTAACCCGCAATGAGCTACATTTATTGAGTTATAAAGCCGAGCTTGATCATTGGAGCTATCCATGTTCATATCATACTTCTACGCATGTGATCTCTTTTAGCTTATTCAATGCAATGTTTAGTTTGACATGAGAAAGTGTAATAATCCGACTGCGTGTGGTGTAATAGGTTGCACTACGGTCATTCTTCCCTTAATCCAGAAGCTATTCCGATTGGTTAACCCGCAATGAGCTACATTCCTTGAGTTATAAAGCCGAGCTTGATCATTGGAGCTATCCATGTTCATATCATACTTCTACGCATGTGATCTCTTTTAGCTTAGTTCAATGCAATATTTAGTTTGACATGAGAAAGTGTACTAATCCGACTTCGTGTGGTGTAATAGGTTGCACTACGGTCATTCTTCCCTTCATCCAGAAGCAATTCTGATTGGTTAACCCGCAATGAGCTACATTCGTTGAGTTATAAAGCCGAGCTTGATCATTGGAGCTATCCATGTTCATATTATACTTCTACGCATGTGATCTCTTTTAGCTTAGTTCAATGCAATGTTTAGTTTGACATGAGAAAGTGTGGTAATCCAACTTCGGGTGGTGTAATAGGTTGCAACACGGTCATTCTTCCCTTAATCTAGAAGTTATTTCGATTGGTGAACCCGTCATGAGCTACATTCGTTGAGTTGTAAAGCCGAGCTTGATCATTGGAGCTATCCATGTACATATCATACTTCTACGCATGTGATCTCTTAAAGCTTAGTTCAATGCAATGTAAAGTTTGACATGAGAAAGTGTGCTAATCAG
Organism: Lepidium didymum; assembly: GCA_963920545.1. Lineage (NCBI taxonomy): Eukaryota > Viridiplantae > Streptophyta > Magnoliopsida > Brassicales > Brassicaceae > Lepidium > Lepidium didymum. Next base: position 9,891,925 of record OY986993.1, on the reverse strand, counting down.
ACTTCAGGTGGTGTTATAGGTTGCAACACGGTCATTCTTCCCTTAACCTAGTAGCTATTCCGATTGGTGAACCCGCAATGAGCTACATTCATTGAGTTATAAAGCCGAGCTTGATCATTGGAGCTATCCATGTTCATATCGTACTTCTACGCATATGATTTCTTTTAGCTTAGTTCAATGCAATGTTTAGTTTGACATGAGAAACTGTGTTCATCCAACTTCGGGTAGTGTAATAGGTTGCAACACGGTCATTCTTCCCTTAATCTAGAAGTTATTCCGATTGGTGAACCCATAATGAGGTATATTCGTTGAGTTATAAAGCAGAGCTTGATCATTGGAGCTATCCATGTTCATATCATACTTCTACGCATGTGATCTCTTTTAGCTTAATTCAATGCAATGTTTAGTTTGACATGAGAAAGTGTACTAATCCGACTTCGTGTGGTGTAATAGGTTGCACTACGGTCATTCTTCCCTTAATCCAGAAGCTATTCCGATTGGTTAACCCGCAATGAGCTACATTCGTTGAGTTATAAAGCCGAGCTTGATCATTGGAGCTATCCATGTTCATATCGTACTTCTACGCATGCGATCTCTTTTAGCTTAGTTCAATGCATTGTAAGGTTAGTTTGACATGAGGAAGTGTACTAATCCGACTTCGTGTGGTGTAATAGTTTGCAACACGGTCATTCTTCCCTTAATCTAGAAGCTATTCTGATTGGTTAACCCGCAACGAGCTACATTCATTGAGTTATAAAGCCGAGCATGATCATTGGAGCTATCCATGTACATATCATACTTTTACGCATATGATCTCTTTTAGCTTAGTTCAATGCAATATTTAGTTTGACATGAGAAAGTGTGGTAATCCAACTTCGGGTGCTGTAATAGGTAGCAACACGGTCATTCTTCCCTTAATTTAGAAGCTATTCCGATTGGTGAACCCGCAATGAGCTACATCATTGAGTTATAAAGCTGAACTTGATCATTGGAGCTATCCATGTTCATATCATACTCTTACGCATATGATTTCTTTTAGCTAAGTTCAATGCAATGTTTAGTTTGACATGAGAACGTGTGCTAATCCGACTTCAGGTGCTGTTATAGATTGCAACACAGTCATTCTTCCCTTAATCCAGAAGCTATTGCGATTGGTTAACCCGCAATGAGCTACATTCGTTGAGTTATAAAGCCGAGCTTGATCATTGGAGCTATCCATGTTCATATTATACATCTACGCATGTGATCTCTTTTAGCTTAGTTCAATGCAATGTTTATTTTGACATGAGAAAGTGTGGTAATCCAACTTCGGGTGGTGTAATAGGTTGCAACACGGTCATTCTTCCCTTAATCTAGAAGTTATTCCGATTGGTGAACCCGTAATGAGCTACATTCGTTGAGTTATAAAGCTGAACTTAATCATTGGAGCTATCCATGTTCATATCATATTTCTACCCATGTGATCTCTTTTAGCTTAGTTCAATGCAATGTTTAGTTTGACATGAGAAAGTGTGCTAATCCAACTTCGGGTGGTGTAATAGGTAGCAACATGGTCATTCTTCCCTTAACCTAGAAGCTATTCCGATTGGTGAACCCGCAATGAGCTACATTCATTGAGTTATAAAGCCGAGCTTGATCATTGGAGCTATCCATGTTCATATAGTACTTCTACGCATATGATTTCTTTTAGCTTAGTTCAATACAATGTTTAGTTTGACATGAGAAAGTGTGTTCATCCAACTTCGGGTAGTGTAATAGGTTGCAACACGGTCATTCTTCCCTTAATCTAGAAGTTATTCCGATTGGTGAACCCATAATGAGGTACATTCGTTGAGTTATAAAGTCGAGCTTGATCATTGGACCTATCCATGTTCATATCATACTTTTACGCATGTGATCTCTTTTAGCTTAGTTCAATGCAATGTTTAGTTTGACATGAGAAAGTGTGCTAATCCGACTTCAGGTGGTGTAATAGGTAGCAACACGATCATTCTTCCCTTAATCTAGAAGCTATTCCGATTGGTGAACCCGCAATGAGCTACATTCATTGAGTTATAAAGCCTAGCTTGATCATTGGAGCTATCCATGTTCATATTATACTTCTACGCATGTGATCTCTTTTAGCTTAGTTCAATGCAATGTTTAGTTTGACATGAGAAAGTGTGCTAATCCGACTTTAGGTGGTGTAATAGGTAGTAACACGGTCATTCTTCCCTTAATCTTGAAGCTATTCCGATTGGTGAACCCGTTCTGAGCTACATTCGTTGAGTTATAAAGCCGAGCTTTATCATTGGAGCTATCCATGTTTATATCATACTTCTACGCATGTGATCTCTTTTAGCTTAGTTCAATGCATTGTAAGGTTAGTTTGACATGAGAAAGTATACTAATCTGACTTTGTGTGGTTTCATAAGTTGCAATACGGTCATTCTTCCTTTAATCTAGAAGCTATTGCGATTGGATAACCCGCAATGAGCTACATTCGTTGAGTTATAAAGCCGAGCTTGATCATTGGAGATATCCATGTTCATATCATATTTCTATGCATGTGATCTCTTTTAGCTTAGTTCAATGCAATGTTTAGTTTGACATGAGAAAGTGTGCTAATCCAACTTCGGGTGGTGTAATAGGTTGCAACACGGTCATTCTTCCCTTAATCTAGAAGTTATTCCGATTGGTGAACCCGTAATGAGCTACATTCATTGAGTTATAAAGTCGAGCTTGATCATTGGAGCTATCCATGTTCATATCATACTTCTACGCATGTGATCTCTTTTAGCTTAGTTCAATGCAATGTTTAGTTTAACATGAGAAAGTGTGGTAATCCGACTTTGGGTAGTGTTATAGGTTGCAACACGGTAATTCTTCCCTTAATCTAGAAGCTATTCCGATTGGTGAACCCGCAATGAGCTACATTTGTTGAGTTATAAAGCCGAGCTTGAATATTGGAGCTATCCATGTTCATATCATACTTCTACGCATGTGATCTCTTTTAGCTTAGTTCAATGCAATGTATAGTTTGACATGAGAAAGTGTGCTAATCCGACTTCAGGTGGTATAATAGGTAGCAACACGGTTATTCTTCCCTTAATCTAGAAGCTTTTCCGATTGGTGAACCCGTCCTGAGCTACATTCGCTGATTTATAAAGCCGAGTTTGATCATTGGAGCTATCCATGTTCATATCAAACTTCTACGCATGTGATCTCTTTTAGCTTAGTTCAATGCAATGTTTAGTTTGACATGAGAAAGTGTACTAATCCGACTTCGTGTGCTGTAATAGGTTGCACTACGGTCATTCTTCCCTTAATCCAGAAGCTATTCCGATTGGTTAACCCGCAATGAGCTACATTCGTTGAGTTATAAAGCCGAGCTTGATCATTGGAGCTATCCATGTTCATATCATACTTCTACGCATGTGATCTCTTTTAGCTTAGTTCAATGCAATGTGTAGTTTGACATGAGAAAGTGTACTAATCCGACTTCGTGTGGTGTAATAGGTTGCACTACGGTCATTCTTCCCTTAATCCAGAAGCTATTCCGATTGGTTAACCCGCAATGAGCTACATTCGTTGAGTTATAAAGCCGACCTTGATCATTGGAGCTATCCATGTTCATATTATACTTCTACGCATGTGATCTCTTTTACCTTAGTTCAATGCAATGTTTAGTTTGACATGAGAAAGTGTGCTAATCCGGCTTCGGGTGCTGTAGGTAGCAACACGGTCATTCTTCCCTTAATCTAGAAGCTATTCCGATTGGTGAACCCGCAATGAGCTACATCATTGAGTTATAAAGCTGAACTTGATCATTGGAGCTATCCATGTTCATATCATACTCTTACGCATATGATTTCTTTTAGCTTAGTTCAATGCAATGTTTAGTTTGACATGAGAAAGTGTGCTAATCCGACTTCGTGTGGTGTAATAGGTTGCACTACGGTCATTCTTCCCTTAATCCAGAAGCTATTCCGATTGGTTAACCCGCAATGAGCTACATTCGTTGAGTTATAAAGCCGAGCTTGATCATTGGAGCTATCCATGTTCATATCATACTTCTACGCATGTGAACTCTTTTAGCTTAGTTCAATGCAATGTTTAGTTTGACATGAGAAAGTGTACTAATCCGACTTCGTGTGGTGTAATATGTTGCACTACGGTCATTCTTCCCTTAATCCAGAAGCTATTCCGATTGGTTAACCCGCAATGAGCTACTTTCGTTGAGTTATAAAGCCGAGCTTGATCATTGGAGCTATCCATGTGCATATCGTACTTCTACGCATGTGATCTCTTTTAGCTTAGTTCAATGCATTGTAAGGTTAGTTTGACATGAGAAAGAGTACTAATCCGACTTCGTGTGGTGTAATAGGTTGCAACACGGTCATTCTTCCCTTAATCTAGAAGCTATTCCGATTGGTTAACCCGCAACGAGCTACATTCGTTGAGTTATAAAGCCAAGCTTGATCATTGGAGCTATTCATGTTCATATTATACTTCTACCCATGTGATCTCTTTTAGCTTAGTTCAATGAAATGTTTAGTTTGACACGAGAAAGTGTGGTGTAATAGGTTACACTACGGTAATTCTTCCCTTAATCAAGAAGCTATTCCGATTGGTTAACCCGCAATGAGCTACATTCGTTGAGTTATAAAGCCGAGCTTGATCATTGGAGCTATCCATGTTCATATCATACTTCTACGCATGTGATCTCTTTTAGCTTAGTTCAATGCAATGTTTAGTTTGACATGAGAAAGTGTACTAATCCGACTTCGTGTGGTGTAATAGGTTGCAACACGGTCATACTTCCCTTAATCTAGAAGCTATTCCGATTAGTTAACCCGCAACGAGCTACATTCGTTGAGTTATAAAGCCGAGCTTGATCATTGGAGCCATCCATGTTCATATTATACTTCTACGCATGTGATCTCTTTTAGCTTAGTTCAATGCAATGTTTAGTTTGACATGAGAAAGTGTGCTAATCCGACTTCGGGTGCTGTAATAGGTTGCAACACGGTCATTCTTCCCTTAATCTAGAACCTATTCCGATTGGTGAACCCGCAATGAGCTACATTATTGAGTTATAAAGCCAAGCTTGATCATTGGAGCTATCCATGTTCATATTATACTTCTACGCATGTGATCTCTTTTAGCTTAGTTCAATGCAATGTTTAGTTTGACATGAGAAAGTGTGCTAATCCGGCTTCGGGTGCTGTAGGTAGCAACACGGTCATTCTTCCCTTAATCTAGAAGTTATTCCGATTGGTGAACCCGTAATGAGCTACATTCGTTGAGTTATAAAGCCGAGCTTGATCATTGGAGCTATCCATGTTCATATCATACTTCTACGCATGTGATCTCTTTTAGCTTAGTTCAATGCAATGTTTAGTTTGACATGAGAAAGTGTACTAATCCGACTTCGTGTGGTGTAATAGGTTGCAACACGGTCATACTTCCCTTAATCTAGAAGCTATTCCGATTAGTTAACCCGCAACGAGCTACATTCGTTGAGTTATAAAGCCGAGCTTGATCATTGGAGCCATCCATGTTCATATTATACTTCTACGCATGTGATCTCTTTTAGCTTAGTTCAATGCAATGTTTAGTTTGACATGAGAAAGTGTGCTAATCCGACTTCGGGTGCTGTAATAGGTTGCAACACGGTCATTCTTCCCTTAATCTAGAACCTATTCCGATTGGTGAACCCGCAATGAGCTACATTATTGAGTTATAAAGCCAAGCTTGATCATTGGAGCTATCCATGTTCATATTATACTTCTACGCATGTGATCTCTTTTAGCTTAGTTCAATGCAATGTTTAGTTTGACATGAGAAAGTGTGCTAATCCGGCTTCGGGTGCTGTAGGTTGCAACACGGTCATTCTTCCCTTAATCTAGAAGCTATTCCGATTGGTGAACCCGCAATGAGCTACATCATTGAGTTATAAAGCTGAACTTGATCATTGGAGCTATCCATGTTCATATCATACTCTTATGCATATGATTTCTTTTAGCTTAGTTCAATGCAATGTTTAGTTTGACATGAGAAAATGTGCTCATCCGACTTCGGGTGCTGTTATAGGTTGCAGCACGGTCATTCTTCCCTTAATCTAGAAGCTATTTCGATTGGTGAACCCGTCATAAGCTACATTCGTTGAGTTATAAAGCCGAACTTGATCATTTGAGCTATCCATGTTCATATCATACTTCTACGCATGTGATCTCTTTTAGCTTAGTTCAACGCAATGTTTAGTTTGACATTTAGAAAGTGTGCTAATTCGACTTCGGGTGGTGTAATAGGTTACAACATGGTCATTCTTCCCTAAATCTAGAAGTTATTCCGATCGGTGAACCCGAAATGAGCTACATTCATTGAGTTATAAAGCCGAGCTTGATCATTGGAGCTATCTATGTTCATATCATACTTCTACGCATATGATTTCTTTTAACTTAGTTCAATGCAATGTTTAGTTTGACATGAGAACGTGTACTCATCCGACTTTGGTGTTGTAATAGGTTGCAACACGGTCATTCTTCCCTTAATTTAGAAGTTATTTCGATTGGTGAACCCGTAATGAGCTACATTCGTTGAGTTATAAAGCTGAGCTTGATCATTGGAGCTATCCATGTCCATATCATACTTCTACGCATGTGATCTCTTTTAGCTTAGTTCAATGCAATGTTTAGTTTGACATGAGAAAGTGTGCTAATTCGACTTCGGGTGGTGTAATAGGTTGTAACACGATTATTCTTCCCTAAATCTAGAAGTTATTCCGATTGGTGAACCCGCAATGAACTATATTCATTGAGTTATAAAGCCGAGCTTGATCATTGGAGCTATCCATGTTCATATCACACTTCTACGCATGTGATCTCTTTTAGCTTAGTTCAATGCAATGTTTAGTTTGACATGGGAAAGTGTGGTAATTTGACTTCGAGTAGTGTTATAGATTGCAACACGGCCATTCTTCTCTTAATCTAGAAGCTATTCCGATTGGTTAACCCGTCCGGAGCTACATTCGTTGAGTTATAAAGCCGAGTTTGATCATTGGAGCTATCCATGTTCATATCATACTTCTACGCATGTGATCTCTTTTAGCTTAGTTCAATGCATTGTGTAAGAATGGAAGAATTAATGGAAGAAAGCTCATAGAGAGAGAGAGAGAATGGGGGTGAGAATGAAGAAGAAGAAGAGTGTGTATTCACTCACTTAACATTACAAATGGTTGCTACATGGTTTATATAGGCATACAATTGGTTGCCCTAGATTCTACAAGACAAACACAAAGAGACAAGAATTGCCTAAAATGGATCAGCAAAATCTGCTGAGACAAAAGGAGATGGAGCCTCTTTCCTCTTTTGTTCAAACAGAGTCACATGTCTTCCCTAACCTTCTTTTAGCCTCCAATGGTTATATTGAACCATTTGGAGTCTTCTTTCCTTCTAGAAGACATTCATGGGCCTTTATAACCTCAGCCCAACTTCCTCCAAAGTGTTAACACACATCTGATCCATTTGGCTTCCTTATTCAGTTTCTGGCCCAAAGTAACTTCAAGCTTGATAATAGCTTGATCAATACTCCCCCTCAAGCTTAGCTATATGGAGTAAAGCTAAGCTTGGAATCCGCAAGACATCACCTCATTAAAAACCTTACCACCCAAAAACCACATGGGAGAAAAGAGTGTTAAGGGAAAAAGAGTGTGAAGCTCACGGATTAGAGGACATGAGATCAAGGGTGAGTTAAGTCTACAAGTCCCAACTTGCTGTTGATGTGTTCGCACACCTTGAGACTTGCAGCTTTGGTGAAGATGTCCGCCAACTGGTCTTCACTCTTTGTATAGCATGGAAGGGTTACTCCTTCCTCGATCTTCTCACGTACTTTATGACAATCCATCTCAATATGCTTAGTCCTCTCATGAAATACTGAGTTGGATGCAATGTGAATGGCAGCTTGGTTGTCACAATGCATAGTAATTGGTCTTGGAGACTCTATGCCGAGGTCTTTTAGAAGAGCCTTCAGCCATGTTAACTCATTAGTTAGCTTCCTCATGGCCCTATACTCCGCTTCCGCACTCGAACAAGATACAACCTTCTGCTTCTTTGTTTTCCACGTGACTAAGTTTCCTCCAATGAATGTGCAATAGCCTGTTGTGGATTTCTGGTCATTCCTATCCCCAGCCCAGTCTGCGTCACAGTAACCCACGATCTCGGTGTTCTCATTCTTTCCCATCCAAATGCCACGACCTGGGCTTCCTTTGAGATATCGAAGAATCCGTTCTACCATACTCCAATGGTACACCGTAGGGGTCTGCATATGCTGACTGACCTGGTTCACAGCAAAACACAAGTCAGGGCGTGTGATGGTTAAGTATATAAGCTTACCAACCAGACGACGGTATTGAGCTGGATCTTCATAAGGTGTATCATCTTTCTCCCCCTTTCGAGCGACCTTGTAGCCATCTTCGAGGGGAGTCTTGGCCGGCTTTGCTCCAAGCTTTCCTGTCTCATTCAAAAGATCAAGCACGTACTTCCTTTGGGATAGAAAGAGACCATGCGAGGAGCGGCACACTTCTATTCCAAGGAAGTACTTAAGTTCTCCAAGGTCTTTGATATCAAACACACTCTTAAGGAAAGCTTTAGTTTCAGCAATACCTGATTTGTCACTACCAGAAATGATCAAATCATCAACATAAATGAGCACAACGATAATACCTCTGGAACTTTGCAATGTGAAGAGTGTGTGATCAGCCTCGGATTTCCTAAATCCTCTGGTTTTGAGAGTTGAGCTAAGCTTATGGTACCAAGCTCTAGGTGACTGCTTGAGTCCATAAATCGCCTTGCGCAACTTGAGTACCTTTCCCGGTGCAATGGAGGCTTCCAAACCAGGAGGAGGATACATATAGACGTCTTCATCTAATTCCCCTTGGAGGAAAGCGTTTTTCACATCCATCTGCCATAGCTCCCAAGATAGGTTAGTAGCTAAGGATAAAATGACTCTTACCGTATGGAGCTTAGCAACCGGAGCAAATGTGTCTGTATAGTCCTCTCCATAAGTTTGTGTAAACCCTCTAGCAACCAGCCTGGCTTTGTATCGCTCTATATCTCCATTGCTGTAGTACTTAATGGTGAAGACCCACTTGGAACTGACCGCTTTTTTTCCATTAGGTAGTTCAGCTTCTTCCCATGTATGGTTCTTTTCCATTGCACTAACTTCTGCACCAATAGCCTCACACCATTCTTTGATGTCCTTAGCTTCTTCATAGGTGTTCGGAATGGAGTGCACCTCAATCTTTCCAAGGAAAGCTTGATGATCTGATGGCAAAAGGGCGATCGAACACACAGCTTGAATAGGATGAGCAACAACTTGATTGTTGTAGTATACTCTTGTGTTGATCCAATTGGAAGGATCCTTGCGTAGCCTAGTACTTCTTCTTAGGGGTGGAGCGGCAGCAATCTCCCCCTCATTATCAGCCCGGTTTAGAGTTTCCTCGGTGGGTTGATCATCCGAGACCTCATTAGGCATGGCCGGCTCACCTTCCTCCTCACCTTGTGGTTCAATGTTGCCTTGTGGTTCCCCATGTGACTCAGGTATTGGTGTTACTTTGGAGGAATCCGGAGGAGTTGGGTGAGTACGTGATGCCTCTTTCTCCTGACCAAGTCCAAGGTTCTCTAAGAGTTGCTTTAAACTTGCCGATCTATCCGAGGTTGAGTGAGCCAAGTCTTTCAAGTCTTCCCACTCTATCTTATCATAATAGCCCTTCTCTTCAATGAACCTTACATCTCGAGAAACATATGTTTTCCCATTGTTGGGATCAATGCACTTGTATCCTTTTTGCGATGTAGAATACCCAATAAACATACACCTATTGCTCTTTGGATCCAACTTGTTCCTCAACTCACCTGGAACCAACACAAAACACACACATCCAAAAACTTTTAGATGTTCAAGTGATGACTTAATGTCGTTTAGTACCTCAAATGGAGAAAGGTCCTTGAGAACTTTTGTTGGGGTTCGGTTGATCAAGTAACAAGCTGTCATAACCGCATCTCCCCAAAATCTCCTTGGAACATTTGCATGGAACATCATTGATCGTGCAACTTCCATAAGATGTCTGTTCTTCCTCTCAGCCACTCCATTTTGTTGTGGAGTATAAGGGCAGCTTGTTTGGTGAATTATGCCGTGTTTTGCTAAGTGCTCTTTGAACTTGGTGCTTGTATATTCTCCACCATTGTCTGATCTTAGTACCTTAATTTTAGCATTGAATTGATTAGTCACATAGTTTTGGAAGTTTAAGAATGCATCAAACACACGATCCTTAGAGGGAAGTAATGTAATCCAAGTGTACTTTGATTTTTCATCTATGAATGTCACAAAATACTTGAGATTATCCCTAGAAACGCATGGAGAAGTCCAAACATCTGAGTGAACTAAATCGAAGCAATTATCATAGATTGTAGATGAATTTGGAAACACACTCTTACAATGTTTACCCAAGATACAAGCTTCACAAACAGAATGATCAAACTTAATATTAGGCAACATGAGTTCAATAGCACGAGCATGAGGATGACCTAATCTAGCATGCCAAACAGAATTTAAAGCAACTACAACATTAGAAGTAAAAGAGGGTGAATCTAAAGAACTTGGTTCAGCATCTCCTAACACATAGAGCCCATCCTTGGTTCCACCTTCTCCAAGGATCTTTCCACTCTTAATATCCTGAAAATGAACATTGTCAGATCCAAATATAGCCAAACAATCAAGATCAGTGGTTGCTTTCTTCACCGAGAGCAAATTAGAAGTAAACTTAGGCATGTAGAATGCTTTAGATGTTTTCTCAAATAGCTTCAAGTCTCCTACACCTTGTATTGGTACTCTTGTACCATTGGCTATCACAACATTACCTATTGCCGGTTCTACATTCTCTATTAACCTAGGATTGCTAATCATGTGGTGAGAAGCACCTGAGTCAATAATAAGAGATTCAACCGGTTTTTGAGAGTAATAAGTGATACCGAAATCTTTTAGGGAGGCAATGGACTTGAGAAGCTTTTCAACATCTGACTTTCTCATGACATCATCCACAGGTACAGCCGTCATAGCCACGCCTTCACTTTGTTTAGACGTCCCTGCTTGGTCTCCTTCTGCCACAGACTGAGAGATGTTTGCTTTTGGGTCCTTAAACTTGTTTGGTTTAAGGTGTGGATGAAGAATCCAGCACTTGTCCTTGCTATGCCCCTTCTTCTTGCAGTGCTCACAGACCAACCGCCTTCTTTCCTCATATGGGAGAGATGCCCTATGAGCTGAGACGTGCTCCACCTGATTTGCTGAGACTAGCTCACCTTTATTAACCAAGCCGTGTGAGCCTTGTTCTTTGAGGATTTGGGAGCACACCTCATCAACACTAGGGATTCTGTCTTGCCTTAGAATATGTTTAGTGAGGTCGTTGAAGTTTGAGTTGAGTCCACCAAGCAGCTTGAACACCTTATCTTGTTCTTGTCTTTCCTTGATCACCAACGGATCATTAGTTCCTGGCCTTAGCATATCTAGTTCAGCCCACAAAGAACTGAGCTTTCTAAAGTAGGCAGAGAACTCCATTTCTTCTTGGTTCAAGGATGTGATAGCCTTCTTGACTTCATACACTCGAGTAAGATTAGAGACATTCCCAAAAACCTTTTTGAGAGTTTCCCATAGATCTTTGGCTGTGTCACAGAATGAGTAAGACTCAATGAGGTGAGCATCAAGGGAGCTTGTGAGAATGGCTAAAACAGTCTGGTCCTCTTGAAACCACTTGCTGTCTTCCGCCAACACCATTCCTCTCTCAGCTTCATCATCTTCTTCAGGTCGAGATGAGACTATGTGCCTCCACATTCCCTTGCTACAGAGAATCATCCTTGCTGCTCTGGCCCACAACAAGTAATTTGGACCTTTCAACATCACAGGAATCAGCATATTCTTTGAGTTCTCCATGGTGTGAGTTTAAATCCGAGAGAATGAAGTTCAAAACAGAGAATAAGAGATGAGTTTTAGAACAGAGAATGGACTTGGAACAGAGAATAAGGAATTAGAGTTGGAGAATATAGGTGAAGAATGCTTAGAAATGACAGAGAATAGGAGAGATTAGGATCTTAGAATGCTCTGATACCATGTAAGAATGGAAGAATTAATGGAAGAAAGCTCATAGAGAGAGAGAGAGAATGGGGGTGAGAATGAAGAAGAAGAAGAGTGTGTATTCACTCACTTAACATTACAAATGGTTGCTACATGGTTTATATAGGCATACAATTGGTTGCCCTAGATTCTACAAGACAAACACAAAGAGACAAGAATTGCCTAAAATGGATCAGCAAAATCTGCTGAGACAAAAGGAGATGGAGCCTCTTTCCTCTTTTGTTCAAACAGAGTCACATGTCTTCCCTAACCTTCTTTCAGCCTCCAATGGTTATATTGAACCATTTGGAGTCTTCTTTCCTTCTAGAAGACATTCATGGGCCTTTATAACCTCAGCCCAACTTCCTCCAAAGTATTAACACACATCTGATCCATTTGGCTTCCTTATTCAGTTTCTGGCCCAAAGTAACTTCAAGCTTGATAATAGCTTGATCAATACATTGTAAGGTTAGTTTGACATGAGAAAGTGTACTAATCTGACTTCGTGTGGTGTAATAGGTTGCAACACGGTCATTCTTCCCTTAATCCAGAAGCTATTCCGATTGGTTAACCCGCAATGAGATACATTCGTTGAGTTATAAAGCCGAGCTTGATCATTGGAGCTATCCATGTTCATATCATACTTCTACGCATGTGATCTCTTTTAGCTTAGTTCAATGCAATGTTTAGTTTGACATGCGAAAGTGTGTTAATCCGACTTCGGGTGGCGTAATAGGTTGCAACACGGTCATTCTTCCCTTAATCTAGAAGCTATTCCGATTGGTGAACCCGCAATGAGCTACATCATTGAGTTATAAAGCTGAACTTGATCATTGGAGCTATCCATGTTCATATCATACTCTTATGCATATGATTTCTTTTAGCTTAGTTCAATGCAATGTTTAGTTTGACATGAGAAAATATGCTCATCCGACTTCGGGTGCTATTATAGGTTGCAGCACGGTCATTCTTCCCTTAATCTAGAAGCTATTTCGATTGGTGAACCCGTCATAAGCTACATTCGTTGAGTTATAAAGCCGAACTTGATCATTGGAGCTATCCATGTTCATATCATACTTCTACGCATGTGATCTCTTTTAGCTTAGTTCAATGCAATGTTTAGTTTGACATGAGAAAGTGTGTTAATCCGACTTCGGGTGGCGTAATAGGTTGCAACACGGTCATTCTTCCCTTAATCTAGAAGCTATTCCGATTGGTGAACCCGCAATGAGCTACATTCTTTGAGTTATAAAGCCGAGCTTGATCATTGGAGCTATCAATGTTCATATCATAATTCTACGCATATGATCTCTTTTAGCTTAGTTCAATGCAATGTTTAGTTTGACATGAGAAAGTGTGCTCATCCAACTTCGGTGGTGTAATAGGTTGCAACACGGTCATTCTTCCCTTAATCTAGAAGTTATTCCGATTGGTGAACCCGTAATGAGCTACATTCGTTGAGTTATAAAGCTGAGCTTGATCATTGGAGCTATCCATGTCCATATCATACTTCTACGCATGTGATCTCTTTTAGCTTAGTTCAATGCAATGTTTAGTTTGACATGAGAAAGTGTGCTAATTCGACTTCGGGTGGTGTAATAGGTTGTAACACGATTATTCTTCCCTAAATCTAGAAGTTATTCCGATTGGTGAACCCGCAATGAACTATATTCATTGAGTTATAAAGCCGAGCTTGATCATTGGAGCTATCCATGTTCATATCACACTTCTACGCATGTGATCTCTTTTAGCTTAGTTCAATGCAATGTTTAGTTTGACATGGGAAAGTGTGGTAATTTGACTTCGAGTAGTGTTATAGATTGCAACACGGTCATTCTTCTCTTAATCTAGAAGCTATTCCGATTGGTTAACCCGTCCGGAGCTACATATCGTTGAGTTATAAAGCCGAGTTTGATCATTGGAGCTATCCATGTTCATATCATACTTCTACGCATGTGATCTCTTTTAGCTTAGTTCAATGCATTGTAAGGTTAGTTTGACATGAGAAAGTGTACTAATCTGACTTCGTGTGGTGTAATAGGTTGCAACACGGTCATTCTTCCCTTAATCCAGAAGCTATTCCGATTGGTTAACCCGCAATGAGATACATTCGTTGAGTTATAAAGCCGAGCTTGATCATTGGAGCTATCCATGTTCATATCATACTTCTACGCATGTGATCTCTTTTAGCTTAGTTCAATGCAATGTTTAGTTTGACATGCGAAAGTGTGTTAATCCGACTTCGGGTGGCGTAATAGGTTGCAACACGGTCATTCTTCCCTCAATCTAGAAGCTATTCCGATTGGTGAACCCGCAATGAGCTACATCATTGAGTTATAAAGCTGAACTTGATCATTGGAGCTATCCATGTTCATATCATACTCTTATGCATATGATTTCTTTTAGCTTAGTTCAATGCAATGTTTAGTTTGACATGAGAAAATATGCTCATCCGACTTCGGGTGCTGTTATAGGTTGCAGCACGGTCATTCTTCCCTTAATCTAGAAGCTATTTCGATTGGTGAACCCGTCATAAGCTACATTCGTTGAGTTATAAAGCCGAACTTGATCATTTGAGCTATCCATGTTCATATCATACTTCTACGCATGTGATCTCTTTTAGCTTAGTTCAACGCAATGTTTAGTTTGACATTTAGAAAGTGTGCTAATTCGACTTCGGGTGGTGTAATAGGTTACAACATGGTCATTCTTCCCTAAATCTAGAAGTTATTTCGATCGGTGAACCTGAAATGAGCTACATTCATTGAGTTATAAAGCCGAGCTTGATCATTGGAGCTATCTATGTTCATATCATACTTCTACGCATATGATTTCTTTTAACTTAGTTCAATGCAATGTTTAGTTTGACATGAGAACGTGTACTCATCCGACTTCGGTGTTGTAATATGTTGCAACACGGTCATTCTTCCTTTAATTTAGAAGTTATTTCGATTGGTGAACCCGTAATGAGCTACATTCGTTGAGTTATAAAGCTGAGCTTGATCATTGGAGCTATCCATGTCCATATCATACTTCTACGCATGTGATCTCTTTTAGCTTAGTTCAATGCAATGTTTAGTTTGACATGAGAAAGTGTGCTAATTCGACTTCGGGTGGTGTAATAGGTTGTAACACGATTATTCTTCCCTAAATCTAGAAGTTATTCCAATTGGTGAACCCGCAATGAACTATATTCATTGAGTTATAAAGCCGAGCTTGATCATTGGAGCTATCCATGTTCATATCACACTTCTACGCATGTGATCTCTTTTAGCTTAGTTCAATGCAATGTTTAGTTTGACATGGGAAAGTGTGGTAATTTGACTTCGAGTAGTGTTATAGATTGCAACACGGTCATTCTTTCCTTAATCTAGAAGCTATTCCGATTGGTGAACCCGCAATGAGCTACATTCGTTGAGTTATAAAGCCGAGCTTGATCATTGGAGCTATCCATGTTCATATCATACTTCTACACATGTGATCTCTTTTAGCTTAGTTCAATGCATTGTAAGGTTAGTTTGACATGAGAAAGTGTACTAATCTGACTTCGTGTGGTGTAATAGGTTGCAACACGGTCATTCTTCCCTTAATCCAGAAGCTATTCCGATTGGTTAACCGGCAATGAGATACATTCGTTGAGTTATAAAGCCGAGCTTGATCATTGGAGTTATCCATGTTCATATCATACTTCTACGCATGTGATCTCTTTTAGCTTAGTTCAATGCAATGTTTAGTTTGACATGCGAAAGTGTGTTAATCCGACTTCGGGTGGCGTAATAGGTTGCAACACGGTCATTCTTCCCTTAATCTAGAAGCTATTCTGATTGGTGAACCCGCAATGAGCTTCATTCATTGAGTTATAAAACCGAGCTTGATCATTGGAGCTATCCATGTTCATATCATACTACTACGCATATGATCTCTTTTAGCTTAGTTCAATGCAATGTTTAGTTTGACATGAGAAAGTGTTCTAATCCGACTTCGGGTGCTGTAATAGGTTGCAACACGGTCATTCTTCCCTTAATCTAGAAGCTATTCCGATTGGTGAACCCGCAATGAGCTACATCATTGAGTTATAAAGCCGAGCTTGATCATTGGAGCTATCCATGTTCATATTATACTTCTACGCATGTGATCTCTTTTAGCTTAGTTCAATGCAATGTTTAGTTTGACATGAGAAAGTGTGCTAATCCGGCTTCGGGTGCTGTAGGTAGCAACACGGTCATTCTTCCCTTAATCTAGAAGCTATTCCGATTGGTGAACCCGCAATGAGCTACATCATTGAGTTATAAAGCTGAACTTGATCATTGGAGCTATCCATGTTCATATCATACTCTTATGCATATGATTTCTTTTAGCTTAGTTCAATGCAATGTTTAGTTTGACATGAGAAAGTGTGCTCATCCGACTTCGGGTGCTGTTATAGGTTGCAGCACGGTCATTCTTCCCTTAATCTAGAAGCTATTTCGATTGGTGAACCCGTCATAAGCTACATTCGTTGAGTTATAAAGCCGAACTTGATCATTGGAGCTATCCATGTTCATATCATACTTCTACGCATGTGATCTCTTTTAGCTTAATTCAACGCAATGTTTAGTTTGACATTTAGAAAGTGTGCTAATTCGACTTCGGGTGGTGTAATAGGTTACAACATGGTCATTCTTCCCTAAATCTAGAAGTTATTCCGATTGGTGAACCCGAAATGAGCTACATTCATTGAGTTATAAAGCCGAGCTTGATCATTGGAGCTATCTATGTTCATATCATACTTCTACGCATATGATTTCTTTTAACTTAGTTCACTGCAATGTTTAGTTTGACATGAGAACGTGTACTCATCCGACTTCGGTGGTGTAATAGGTTGCAACACGGTCATTCTTCCCTTAATCTAGAAGTTATTCCGATTGGTGAACCCGTAATGAGCTACATTCGTTGAGTTATAAAGCTGAGCTTGATCATTGGAGCTATCGATGTCCATATCATACTTCTACGCATGTGATCTCTTTTAGCTTAGTTCAATGCAATGTTTAGTTTGACATGAGAAAGTGTGCTAATTCGACTTCGGGTGGTGTAATAGGTTGCAACACGATTATTCTTCCCTAAATCTAGAAGTTATTCCGATTGGTGAACCCGCAATGAACTACATTCATTAAGTTATAAAGCCGAGCTTGATCATTGGAGCTATCCATGTTCATATGATACTTCTACGCATGTGATCTCTTTTAGCTTAGTTCAAAGCAATGTTTAGTTTGACATGGGAAAGTGTGGTAATTTGACTTCGAGTAGTGTTATAGATTGCAACACGGTCATTCTTCTCTTAATCTAGAAGCTATTCCGATTGGTGAACCCGTCCGGAGCTACATTCGTTGAGTTATAAAGCCGAGTTTGATCATTGGAGCTATCCATGTTCATATCATACTTCTACGCATGTGATCTCTTTTAGCTTAGTTCACTACATTGTAAGGTTAGTTTGACATGAGAAAGTGTACTAATCCGACTTCGTGTGGTGTAATAGGTTGCAACACGGTCATTCTTCCCTTAATCCAGAAGCTATTCCGATTGGTTAACCCGCAATGAGCTACATTCGTTGAGTTATAAAGCTGAGCTTGATTATTGGAGCTATCCATGTTCATATCATACTTCTACGCATGTGATCTCTTTTAGCTTGGTTCAATGCATTGTAAGGTTAGTTTGACATTAGAAAGTGTACTAATCCGACTTCGTGTGGTGTAATAGGTTGCAACACCGTCATTCTTCCCTTAATCCAGAAGCTATTCCGATTGGTTAACCCGCAATGAGCTACATTCGTTGAGTTATAAAGCCGATCTTGATCATTAGAGCTATCCATGTTCATATGATACTTCTACGCATGTGATCTCTTTTAGCTTAGTTCAATACAATGTTTAGTTTGACATGAGAAAGTGTGTTAATCCGACTTCGGGTGGCGTAATTGGTTGCAACACGGTCATTCTTCCCTTAATCTAGAAGCTATTCCGATTGGTGAACCCGCAATGAGCTACATTCATTGAGTTATAAAGCCGAGCTTGATCATTAGAGCTATCCATGTTCATATCATACTTCTACGCATATGATCTCTTTTAACTTAGTTCAATGCAATGTTTAGTTTGACATGAGGACGTGTACTCATCCGACTTCGGTGGTGTAATAGGTTGCAACACGGTCATTCTTCCCTTAATCTAGAAATTATTCCGATTGGTGAACCTGTAATGAGCTACATTCGTTGAGTTATAAAGCTGAGCTTGATCATTGGAGCTATCCATGTCCATATCATACTTCTACGCATGTGATCTCTTTTAGCTTAGTTCAATGCAATGGTTAGTTTGACATTAGAAAGTGTACTAATCAGACTTCGGTGGTGTAATAGGTTGTAACACGGTCATTCTTCCCTTAATCCAGAAGCTATTCCGATTGGTTAACCCGTAATGAGCTACATTCGTTGAGTTATAAAGCCGAGCTTGATCATTGGAGCTATCCATGTTCATATGATACTTCTACGCATGTGATCTCTTTTAGCTTAGTTCAATACAATGTTTAGTTTGACATGAGAAAGTGTGTTAATCCGACTTCGGGTGGCGTAATAGGTTGCAACACGGTCATTCTTCCCTTTATCTAGAAGCTATTCCGATTGGTGAACCCGCAATGAGCTACATTCATTGAGTTATAAAGCCGAGCTTGATCATTGGAGCTATCCATGTTCATATCATACTTCTACGCATATGATCTCTTTTAACTTAGTTCAATGCAATGATTAGTTTGACATGAGAACGTGTACTCATTCGACTTCGGTGGTGTAATAGGTTGCAACACGGTCATTCTTCCCTTAATCTAGAAGTTATTCCGATTGGTGAACCCGTAATGAGCTACATTCGTTGAGTTATAAAGCTGAGCTTGATCATTGGAGCTATCCATGTCCATATCATACTTCTACGCATGTGATCTCTTTTAGCTTAGTTCAATGCAATGTTTAGTTTGACATGAGAAAGTGTGCTAATTCGACTTCGGGTGGTGTAATAGGTTGCAACACGATTATTCTTCCCTAAATCTAGAAGTTATTCCGATTGGTGAACCCGCAATGAACTACATTCATTGAGTTATAAAGCCGAGCTTGATCATTCGAGCTATCCATGTTCATATTATACTTCTACGCATGTGATCTCTTTTAGCTTAGTTCAATGCAATGTTTAGTTTGACATGAGAAAGTGTGCTAATCCGGCTTCGGGTGCTGTAGGTAGCAACACGGTCATTCTTCCCTTAATCTAGAAGCTATTCCGATTGGTGAACCCGCAATGAGCTACATCATTGAGTTATAAAGCTGAACTTGATCATTGGAGCTATCCATGTTCATATCATACTCTTATGCATATGATTTCTTTTAGCTTAGTTCAATGCAATGTTTAGTTTGATATGAGAAAGTGTGCTCATCCGACTTCGGGTGCTGTTATAGGTTGCAGCACGGTCATTCTTCCCTTAATCTAGAAGCTATTTCGATTGGTGAACCCGTCATAAGCTACATTCGTTGAGTTATAAAGCCGAACTTGATCATTGGAGCTATCCATGTTCATATCATACTTCTACGCATGTGATCTCTTTTAGCTTAATTCAACGCAATGTTTAGTTTGACATTTAGAAAGTGTGCTAATTCGACTTCGGGTGGTGTAATAGGTTACAACATGGTCATTCTTCCCTAAATCTAGAAGTTATTCCGATTGGTGAACCCGAAATGAGCTACATTCATTGAGTTATAAAGCCGAGCTTGATCATTGGAGCTATCTATGTTCATATCATACTTCTACGCATATGATTTCTTTTAACTTAGTTCACTGCAATGTTTAGTTTGACATGAGAACGTGTACTCATCCGACTTCGGTGGTGTAATAGGTTGCAACACGGTCATTCTTCCCTTAATCTAGAAGTTATTCCGATTGGTGAACCCGTAATGAGCTACATTCGTTGAGTTATAAAGCTGAGCTTGATCATTGGAGCTATCGATGTCCATATCATACTTCTACGCATGTGATCTCTTTTAGCTTAGTTCAATGCAATGTTTAGTTTGACATGAGAAAGTGTGCTAATTCGACTTCGGGTGGTGTAATAGGTTGCAACACGATTATTCTTCCCTAAATCTAGAAGTTATTCCGATTGGTGAACCCGCAATGAACTACATTCATTAAGTTATAAAGCCGAGCTTGATCATTGGAGCTATCCATGTTCATATGATACTTCTACGCATGTGATCTCTTTTAGCTTAGTTCAAAGCAATGTTTAGTTTGACATGGGAAAGTGTGGTAATTTGACTTCGAGTAGTGTTATAGATTGCAACACGGTCATTCTTCTCTTAATCTAGAAGCTATTCCGATTGGTGAACCCGTCCGGAGCTACATTCGTTGAGTTATAAAGCCGAGCTTGATCATTGGAGCTATCCATGTTCATATCATACTTCTACGCATGTGATCTCTTTTAGCTTGGTTCAATGCATTGTAAGGTTAGTTTGACATTAGAAAGTGTACTAATCCGACTTCGTGTGGTGTAATAGGTTGCAACACCGTCATTCTTCCCTTAATCCAGAAGCTATTCCGATTGGTTAACCCGCAATGAGCTACATTCGTTGAGTTATAAAGCCGATCTTGATCATTAGAGCTATCCATGTTCATATGATACTTCTACGCATGTGATCTCTTTTAGCTTAGTTCAATACAATGTTTAGTTTGACATGAGAAAGTGTGTTAATCCGACTTCGGGTGGCGTAATTGGTTGCAACACGGTCATTCTTCCCTTAATCTAGAAGCTATTCCGATTGGTGAACCCGCAATGAGCTACATTCATTGAGTTATAAAGCCGAGCTTGATCATTGGAGCTATCCATGTTCATATCATACTTCTACGCATATGATCTCTTTTAACTTAGTTCAATGCAATGTTTAGTTTGACATGAGGACGTGTACTCATCCGACTTCGGTGGTGTAATAGGTTGCAACACGGTCATTCTTCCCTTAATCCAGAAGCTATTCCGATTGGTTAACCCGCAATGAGCTACATTCGTTGAGTTATAAAGCTGAGCTTGATCATTGGAGCTATCTATGTTCATATCATACTTCTACGCATATGATTTCTTTTAACTTAGTTCACTGCAATGTTTAGTTTGACATGAGAACGTGTACTCATCCGACTTCGGTGGTGTAATAGGTTGCAACACGGTCATTCTTCCCTTAATCCAGAAGCTATTCCGATTGGTTAACCCGCAATGAGCTACATTCGTTGAGTTATAAAGCTGAGCTTGATCATTGGAGCTATCTATGTTCATATCATACTTCTACGCATATGATTTCTTTTAACTTAGTTCACTGCAATGTTTAGTTTGACATGAGAACGTGTACTCATCCGACTTCGGTGGTGTAATAGGTTGCAACACGGTCATTCTTCCCTTAATCTAGAAGTTATTCCGATTGGTGAACCCGTAATGAGCTACATTCGTTGAGTTATAAAGCTGAGCTTGATCATTGGAGCTATCGATGTCCATATCATACTTCTACGCATGTGATCTCTTTTAGCTTAGTTCAATGCAATGTTTAGTTTGACATGAGAAAGTGTGCTAATTCGACTTCGGGTGGTGTAATAGGTTGCAACACGATTATTCTTCCCTAAATCTAGAAGTTATTCCGATTGGTGAACCCGCAATGAACTACATTCATTAAGTTATAAAGCCGAGCTTGATCATTGGAGCTATCCATGTTCATATGATACTTCTACGCATGTGATCTCTTTTAGCTTAGTTCAAAGCAATGTTTAGTTTGACATGGGAAAGTGTGGTAATTTGACTTCGAGTAGTGTTATAGATTGCAACACGGTCATTCTTCTCTTAATCTAGAAGCTATTCCGATTGGTGAACCCGTCCGGAGCTACATTCGTTGAGTTATAAAGCCGAGTTTGATCATTGGAGCTATCCATGTTCATATCATACTTCTACGCATGTGATCTCTTTTAGCTTAGTTCACTACATTGTAAGGTTAGTTTGACATGAGAAAGTGTACTAATCCGACTTCGTGTGGTGTAATAGGTTGCAACACGGTCATTCTTCCCTTAATCCAGAAGCTATTCCGATTGGTTAACCCGCAATGAGCTACATTCGTTGAGTTATAAAGCTGAGCTTGATCATTGGAGCTATCCATGTTCATATCATACTTCTACGCATGTGATCTCTTTTAGCTTGGTTCAATGCATTGTATGGTTAGTTTGACATTAGAAAGTGTACTAATCCGACTTCGTGTGGTGTAATAGGTTGCAACACCGTCATTCTTCCCTTAATCCAGAAGCTATTCCGATTGGTTAACCCGCAATGAGCTACATTCGTTGAGTTATAAAGCCGATCTTGATCATTAGAGCTATCCATGTTCATATGATACTTCTACGCATGTGATCTCTTTTAGCTTAGTTCAATACAATGTTTAGTTTGACATGAGAAAGTGTGTTAATCCGACTTCGGGTGGCGTAATTGGTTGCAACACGGTCATTCTTCCCTTAATCTAGAAGCTATTCCGATTGGTGAACCCGCAATGAGCTACATTCATTGAGTTATAAAGCCGAGCTTGATCATTGGAGCTATCCATGTTCATATCATACTTCTACGCATATGATCTCTTTTAACTTAGTTCAATGCAATGTTTAGTTTGACATGAGGACGTGTACTCATCCGACTTCGGTGGTGTAATAGGTTGCAACACGGTCATTCTTCCCTTAATCTAGAAATTATTCCGATTGGTGAACCTGTAATGAGCTACATTCGTTGAGTTATAAAGCTGAGCTTGATCATTGGAGCTATCCATGTCCATATCATACTTCTACGCATGTGATCTCTTTTAGCTTAGTTCAATGCAATGGTTAGTTTGACATTAGAAAGTGTACTAATCCGACTTCGGTGGTGTAATAGGTTGTAACACGGTCATTCTTCCCTTAATCCAGAAGCTATTCCGATTGGTTCACCCGTAATGAGCTACATTCGTTGAGTTATAAAGCCGAGCTTGATCATTGGAGCTATCCATGTTCATATGATACTTCTACGCATGTGATCTCTTTTAGCTTAGTTCAATACAATGTTTAGTTTGACATGAGAAAGTGTGTTAATCCGACTTCGGGTGGCGTAATAGGTTGCAACACGGTCATTCTTCCCTTTATCTAGAAGCTATTCCGATTGGTGAACCCGCAATGAGCTACATTCATTGAGTTATAAAGCCGAGCTTGATCATTGGAGCTATCCATGTTCATATCATACTTCTACGCATATGATCTCTTTTAACTTAGTTCAATGCAATGATTAGTTTGACATGAGAACGTGTACTCATTCGACTTCGGTGGTGTAATAGGTTGCAACACGGTCATTCTTCCCTTAATCTAGAAGTTATTCCGATTGGTGAACCCGTAATGAGCTACATTCGTTGAGTTATAAAGCTGAGCTTGATCATTGGAGCTATCCATGTCCATATCATACTTCTACGCATGTGATCTCTTTTAGCTTAGTTCAATGCAATGTTTAGTTTGACATGAGAAAGTGTGCTAATTCGACTTCGGGTGGTGTAATAGGTTGCAACACGATTATTCTTCCCTAAATCTAGAAGTTATTCCGATTGGTGAACCCGCAATGAACTACATTCATTGAGTTATAAAGCCGAGCTTGATCATTCGAGCTATCCATGTTCATATCATACTTCTACGCATGTGATCTCTTTTAGCTTAGTTCAATGCAATGTTTAGTTTGACATGGGAAAGTGTGGTAATTTGACTTCAAGTAGTGTTATAGATTGCAACACGGTCATTCTTCCCTTAATCTAGAAGCTATTCCGATTGGTGAACCCGTCCGGAGCTAAATTCGTTATTAGTCTATATCAAAGAGATGAGGAGGATGAGGCCGAAGAGGCCGAAGACCTTTAAGGTCAATAAGATGAAATGGAGGAGAGTTAAGGCTGAAGTCATCAAGACAAGGCCGAAGACCACCCCAAGGACCTCCAAGAAGGAGGAAATTAGCCACCAAGGACCCATAAAGGTCATCAAATCATCAAAAGATCAAGAAATGGCCAAAAGAAGGAGTTCTGGAAAAGTCAACGTTTTGGACCAGAAAGTCAACGGTAGGTGGTCATGGACCGCGGGTAGGCCATCGGGTCGAGAGGCACGTACCGCGGGAAGGTTTTCGTGTACTGCGGGCAGACGCAGGATGGGTCAACGGACGGGCGAGAAAGTCAACGGTCAGTGGTCATGGACCGCGGGTAGGCCATCGGGTCGAGAGGCACGTACCGCGGGAAGGTTTTCGTGTACTGCGGGCAGACGCAGGACGGGTCAACGGACGGGCGAGAAAGTCAACGGACGAGTCGTATACCGCGGGTAGCAGATCAGGTCGAGAGGCGTGTACCGCGGGTCGAGACATGGACGTACCGCGGGAAGGAAATTCACGTACCGCGGGTCGAGGAATTCACGTACCGCGGGTCGAGGAATTCATGTACCGCGGGTAAGGAATTCATGTACCGCGGGTAAGGTTTCTGTGTACCGCGGATAAGGTCAACGGCCGAGGCAAAAAGTCAACGTTTTGAGAAATCTTCCAAATGTTGATTCTAATCAAATGGGATGTTATGTAAGGCTGTTAGGACCTAAATGGAGTCTAACTACAGCCAAGAAGACCGTTGGAAGCTTAAGAAGACATGTGACTCTACTTTATGCTAAGTTCAAGACTAAGGACATGTCACTTTCAAGCTTTGGGAACAACACTTCCTCTCTCCTCTCCAACGGTCATATTGCTGAGCATCTAGGCTTCATTTTAAGCTTAACCATCACCTTGTAAACTCTATAAATAGAGCTTGTATTCCCTTTGTAAAAGAATCCGAAAATATATACAAAGAAGTGTTGCTAAAGTTCTCTCTTCTCTTTATGTTTAAGCAAGTAGTTTCAATGTAGATTCTAGGCTAGTTGGCTCGTGTAGAGGCTGCCCAATGGCAGACCTCTACCCAAACACTTCTAGATCTCCACCAAACTCTTCTTATGCTTTATTTATATTTATGTAAATCTAGATGAATGGTTCTAGAATCCAAGATCTCTTTAGCACACAAACTCCAAGTGTTGTGATGCTTTACTTGGATTAGATCCAACCTAGATTAGTTTTCTCCTTGCTAGAACCGATTTACTCCATAGTAAACTCGTATTCAACAAGTCTTGAGATCGAGTCCATTTTGTGGGTTAAGTGGTTTCATTCACCAAGTGAAGTCTCCACGGTTTATTTTGAGCTTAGTCTCATAAAAACCAACATGGTATCAGAGCCACAAGAGCTTGGTTCCCATTAAACTCGATTCTCTTGTTTTTCGGTTTTTATGTTCTTCATCTTGTCCAATGAATCAAAAGAAGAGGACATGAATGAAGTTCTCGTTTTTCTAGGGTTTAGAGACTTTACCTCTTAGCTTTATCAATGAATATTAGCTTATCTCAAATGGGGAAGGTCCTAGACTAGTTTAATTTTCGTTTTTCAAATTTCAAATTTCAAAAGGCTCATGAAAAATTCTTAAAAATGGATTATTTTGTGAGATTGTTGGAATTGCTTTTGTAAACCATGAGAAACACTAATATTTGTGTTATTTTGTGGCTCTTAATGTCTAAAGCTCACGAAAACCTTTTGGATATGTGTTATTTCGTGAGCTCCAAATCTTTAACCGATGGATAAATTAATTGTCCATCGGTCCATAACTTGTCCCAGCCATTAAAGCACCGAGTTCTTGTTGTTCTAAGGTGCTCTTGGCTTGGTATTTGGCAGCTAATGCTTCCAGAAAACTCAAGAAAACAGAGAGCAAAACTCTGTCCACATGAACTCTTGAGCAAAAATCTCTTATTCTCTATTCTCCATTGCTTCCGCTCATTCTCTCTTATTCTTAATATTCTCTCAGTTACTTATTCTCAATATTCTCTTGGTTACTTATTCTCTCTAATTCTCTTGTTACTTATACTCTAATCTCTCACCATCTCTTGTTGTTTTGAGTGTATGTTTAACTCTAAAAACAGATCCGGAATTAAAAATGGTGAGAAAGCTCGTTTGCTATCTCAAAGGAGAAGTGGCGAGTTGTTGAAGAGTTGTGAATCAAGTCATGTGGACTGGAGGTCAGTTGGTGGCTGCATTCAAACTCTCAAAAGGCTTCAAAAGAAGCTAGAAAAAGCACAACAAACCTTGGTACGTGATCAAGAGGGCCACCAAGCTTTGGACTCCAAATATCTCACCTAGCTCAACACGGAAGGACTTGAAGAGGCGGACCAAAAAGGCCGACCTAAAGAGAGTGGATCCGTAGGTGTGTAAGGTGGAAGGTCAATGTGGAGATGCTAGCTGGTGGAAGGCTATGAATCAAAACCAAAGCGATTGGAAGTGCCTTGAAATTGTCAAAAATCCTCAAAAGATCTCCAAAAAGGCTAAACTCTAAACCTTTCCAAATTTTTTTAAATATTCAATCCATTCTTATGCTTTAAATCCTCTCATTTGGTCTTTCTTTAATTTCATTTAAGTGTTTCTTAAAACTCCACAACATATACTTTAAAATTTCTCTTTGAATCTCATGATGAAGGTTCAAAAGAGAAGGAGGAATGTGTGGATATTCTCACAAGGAGCACTAGATGAAACAAGAGGATCATAAGAAGGGAAACAAAGTCAAGAAGGACTAATGCAAGGAATCACTTGGAAGAAGAAGGCGCCGGTTGCAAAGTCATTTCCAAACCGGGGTCAAGCATCATCAAACCACCGATGAGCTATACTCTTTTTCCCCTAGTAGAGTTTTGTCCCACG
Organism: Lepidium didymum; assembly: GCA_963920545.1. NCBI lineage: Eukaryota > Viridiplantae > Streptophyta > Magnoliopsida > Brassicales > Brassicaceae > Lepidium > Lepidium didymum. Next base: position 9,864,964 of record OY986993.1, on the reverse strand, counting down.
TGGTTTTCTCTCTAGGGTTTTTAATGAGGTAGTTTGTCGGTTGGCAAGCTTGGCCTTTGGTCCTTAGGCCTTTGGCCTTGAGCGTCTCGACGACCAAGCTTGGGGGAAGGTATTAGTCTATATCAAAGAGATGAGGAGGATGAGGCCGAAGAGGCCGAAGACCTTTAAGGTCAATAAGATGAAATGGAGGAGAGTTAAGGCCGAAGTCATCAAGACAAGGCCGAAGACCACCCCAAGGACCTCCAAGAAGGAGGAAATTAGCCACCAAGGACCCATAAAGGTCATCAAATCATCAAAAGATCAAGAAATGGCCAAAAGAAGGAGTTCTGGAAAAGTCAACGTTTTGGACCAGAAAGTCAACGGTAGGTGGTCATGGACCGCGGGTAGGCCATCGGGTCGAGAGGCACGTACCGCGGGAAGGTTTTCGTGTACTGCGGGCAGACGCAGGATGGGTCAACGGACGGGCGAGAAAGTCAACGGTCAGTGGTCATGGACCGCGGGTAGGCCATCGGGTCGAGAGGCACGTACCGCGGGAAGGTTTTCGTGTACTGCGGGCAGACGCAGGACGGGTCAACGGACGGGCGAGAAAGTCAACGGACGAGTCGTATACCGCGGGTAGCAGATCAGGTCGAGAGGCGTGTACCGCGGGTCGAGACATGGACGTACCGCGGGAAGGAAATTCACGTACCGCGGGTCGAGGAATTCACGTACCGCGGGTCGAGGAATTCATGTACCGCGGGTAAGGAATTCATGTACCGCGGGTAAGGTTTCTGTGTACCGCGGATAAGGTCAACGGCCGAGGCAAAAAGTCAACGTTTTGAGAAATCTTCCAAATGTTGATTCTAATCAAATGGGATGTTATGTAAGGCTGTTAAGACCTAAATGGAGTCTAACTACAGCCAAGAAGACCGTTGGAAGCTTAAGAAGACATGTGACTCTACTTTATGCTAAGTTCAAGACTAAGGACATGTCACTTTCAAGCTTTGGGAACAACACTTCCTCTCTCCTCTCCAACGGTCATATTGCTGAGCATCTAGGCTTCATTTTAAGCTTAACCATCACCTTGTAAACTCTATAAATAGAGCTTGTATTCCCTTTGTAAAAGAATCCGAAAATATATACAAAGAAGTGTTGCTAAAGTTCTCTCTTCTCTTTATGTTTAAGCAAGTAGTTTCAATGTAGATTCTAGGCTAGTTGGCTCGTGTAGAGGCTGCCCAATGGCAGACCTCTACCCAAACACTTCTAGATCTCCACCAAACTCTTCTTATGCTTTATTTATATTTATGTAAATCTAGATGAATGGTTCTAGAATCCAAGATCTCTTTAGCACACAAACTCCAAGTGTTGTGATGCTTTACTTGGATTAGATCCAACCTAGATTAGTTTTCTCCTTGCTAGAACCGATTTACTCCATAGTAAACTCGTATTCAACAAGTCTTGAGATCGAGTCCATTTTGTGGGTTAAGTGGTTTCATTCACCAAGTGAAGTCTCCACGGTTTATTTTGAGCTTAGTCTCATAAAAACCAACATTCGTTGAGTTATAAAGCCGAGTTGGATCATTGGAGCTATCCATGTTCATATCATACTTCTACGCATGTGATCTCTTTTACCTTAGTTCAATGCATTGTAAGGTTAGTTTGACATGAGAAAGTGTGCTCATCCGACTTCGGGTGCTGTTATAGGTTGCAGCACGGTCATTCTTCCCTTAATCTAGAAGCTATTTCGATTGGTGAACCCGTCATAAGCTACATTCGTTGAGTTATAAAGCCGAACTTGATCATTGGAGCTATCCATGTTCATATCATACTTCTACGCATGTGATCTCTTTTAGCTTAGTTTAACGCAATGTTTAGTTTGACATTTAGAAAGTGTGCTAATTCGACTTCGGTTGGTGTAATAGGTTACAACATGGTCATTCTTCCCTAAATCTAGAAGTTATTCCGATTGGTGAACCCGTCCGGAGCTACATTCGTTGAGTTATAAAGCCGAGCTTGATCATTGGAGCTATCCATGTTCATATCATACTTCTACACATGTGATCTCTTTTAGCTTAGTTCAATGCAATGTTTAGTTTGACATGAGAAAGTGTGTTAATCCGACTTCGGGTGGCGTAATAGGTTGCAACACGGTCATTCTTCCCTTAATCTAGAATTATTCCGATTGGTGAACCCGTAATGAGCTACATTCGTTGAGTTATAAGCCGAGCTTTATCATTGGAGCTATCCATGTTCATATCATACTTCTACGCATGTGATCTCTTTTAGCTTAGTTCAATGCAATTTTTAGTTTGACATAAGAAAGTGTGCTCATCCGACTTCGGGTGCTGTAATAGGTTGCAGCACGGTCATTCTTCCCTTAATCTAGAAGCTATTTCAACTGGTGAACCCGTCCTGAGCTACAGTCGTTGAGTTATAAAGCCGAGCTTGAACATTGGAGCTATCCATGTTCATATCATACCTCTACGCATGTGATCTCTTTTACCTTAGTTCAATGCGTTGTAAGTTTAGTTTGACATGAGAAAGTGTACTAATCCGACTTCGTGTGGTGTAATAGGTTGCAACATGGTCATTCTTCCCTTAATCTAGAAGCTATTCCGATTGGTTAACCCGCAACGAGCTACATTTGTTGAGTTATAAAGCCGAGCTTGATCATTTGAGCCATCCATGTTCATATTATACTTCTACGCATGTGATCTCTTTTAGCTTAGTTCAATGCAATGTTTAGTTTGACATGAGAAAGTGTGTTAATCCGACTTCGGGTGGCGTAATAGGTTGCAACACGGTCATTCTTCCCTTAATCTAGAAGTTATTCCGATTGGTGAACCCGTCATGAGCTACATTCGTTGAGTTATAAAGCCGAGCTTGATCATTGGAGCTATCCATGATCATATCATACTTCTACGCATATGATCTCTTTTAGCTTAGTTTAATGCAATGTTTAGTTTGACATAAGAAAGTGTGCTCATCCGACTTCGGGTGCTGTAATAGGTTGCAGCACGGTCATTCTTCCCTTAATCTAGAAGCTATTTCAACTGGTGAACCCGTCCTGAGCTACAGTCGTTGAGTTATAAAGCCGAGCTTGAACATTGGAGCTATCCATGTTCATATCATACCTCTACGCATGTGATCTCTTTTACCTTAGTTCAATGCGTTGTAAGTTTAGTTTGACATGAGAAAGTGTACTAATCCGACTTCGTGTGGTGTAATAGGTTGCAACACGGTCATTCTTCCCTTAATCTAGAAGCTATTCCGATTGGTTAACCCGCAACGAGCTACATTTGTTGAGTTATAAAGCCGAGCTTGATCATTGGAGCCATCCATGTTCATATTATACTTCTACGCATGTGATCTCTTTTAGCTTAGTTCAATGCAATGTTTAGTTTGACATGAGAAAGTGTGCTAATCCGACTTCGGGTGCTGTAATAGGTTGCAACACGGTCATTCTTCCCTTAATTTAGAAGCTATTCCGATTGGTGAACCCGCAATGAGCTACATCATTGAGTTATAAAGCCGAGCTTGATCATTGGAGCTATCCATGTCCATATTATACTTCTACGCATGTGATCTCTTTTAGCTTAGTTCAATGCAATGTTTAGTTTGACATGAGAAAGTGTGCTAATCCGGCTTCGGGTGCTGTAGGTAGCAACACGGTAATTCTTCCCTTAATCTAGAAGCTATTCCGATTGGTGAACCCGCAATGAGCTACATCATTGAGTTATAAAGCTGAACTTGATCATTTGAGCTATCCATGTTCATATCATACTCTTACGCATTTGATTTCTTTTAGCTTAGTTCAATGCAATGTTTAGTTTGACATGAGAAAGTGTGCTCATCCGACTTCGGGTGCTGTTATAGGTTGCAGCACGGTCATTCTTCCCTTAATCTAGAAGCTATTTCGATTGGTGAACCCGTCATAAGCTACATTCGTTGAGTTATAAAGCCAAACTTGATCATTGGAGCTATCCATGTTCATATCATACTTCTACGCATGTGATCTCTTTTAGCTTAGTTCAACGCAATGTTTAGTTTGACATTTAGAAAGTGTGCTAATTCGACTTCGGTTGGTGTAATAGGTTACAACATGGTCATTCTTCCCTAAATCTAGAAGTTATTCCGATTGGTGAACCCGTCCGGAGCTACATTCGTTGAGTTACAAAGCCGAGTTTGATCATTGGAGCTATCCATGTTCATATCATACTTCTACGCATGTGATCTCTTTTAGCTTAGTTCAATGCATTGTAAGGTTAGTTTGACATGAGAAAGTGTACTAATCCGACTTCGTGTGGTGTAATAGGTTGCAACACGGTCATTCTTCCCGTAATCTAGAAGCTATTCCGATTGGTTAACCCGCAATGAGCTACATTCGTTGAGTTATAAAGCCGAGCTTGATCATTGGAGCTATCCATGTTCATATCATACTTCTACGCATGTGATCTCTTTTAGCTTAGTTCAATGCAATATTTAGTTTGACATGAGAAAGTGTGTTAATCCGACTTCGGGTGGCGTAATAGGTTGCAACACGGTCATTCTTCCCTTAATCTAGAAGTTATTCCGATTGGTGAACCCGTAATGAGCTACATTCGTTGAGTTATAAGCCGAGCTTGATCATTGGAGCTATCCATGTTCATATCATACTTCTACGCATGTGATCTCTTTTAGCTTAGTTCAATGCAATGTTTAGTTTGACATTAGAAAGTGTGCTAATCCGACTTCGGGTGGTGTTATAGGTTGCAGCACGATCATTCTTCCCTTAATCTAGAAGCTATTTCGACTGGTGAACCCGTCCTGAGCTACAATCGTTGAGTTATAAAGCCGAGCTTGATCATTGGAGCTATCCATGATCATATCATACTTCTACGCATATGATCTCTTTTAGCTTAGTTTAATGCAATGTTTAGTTTGACATAAGAAAGTGTGCTCATCCGACTTCGGGTGCTGTAATAGGTTGCAGCACGGTCATTCTTCCCTTAATCTAGAAGCTATTTCAACTGGTGAACCCGTCCTGAGCTACAGTCGTTGAGTTATAAAGCCGAGCTTGAACATTGGAGCTATCCATGTTCATATCATACCTCTACGCATGTGATCTCTTTTACCTTAGTTCAATGCGTTGTAAGTTTAGTTTGACATGAGAAAGTGTACTAATCCGACTTCGTGTGGTGTAATAGGTTACAACACGGTCATTCTTCCCTTAATCTAGAAGTTATTCCGATTGGTTAACCCGCAACGAGCTACATTTGTTGAGTTATAAAGCCGAGCTTGATCATTGGAGCCATCCATGTTCATATTATACTTCTACGCATGTGATCTCTTTTAGCTTAGTTCAATGCAATGTTTAGTTTGACATGAGAAAGTGTGCTAATCCGACTTCGGGTGCTTTAATAGGTTGCAACACGGTCATTCTTCCCTTAATTTAGAAGCTATTCCGATTGGTTAACCCGCAATGAGCTACATCATTGAGTTATAAAGCCGAGCTTGATCATTGGAGCTATCCATGTCCATATTATACTTCTACGCATGTGATCTCTTTTAGCTTAGTTCAATGCAATGTTTAGTTTGACATGAGAAAGTGTGCTAATCCGGCTTCGGGTGCTGTAGGTAGCAACACGGTAATTCTTCCCTTAATCTAGAAGCTATTCCGATTGGTGAACCCGCAATGAGCTACATCATTGAGTTATAAAGCTGAACTTGATCATTTGAGCTATCCATGTTCATATCATACTCTTACGCATATGATTTCTTTTAGCTTAGTTCAATGCAATGTTTAGTTTGACATGAGAAAGTGTGCTCATCCGACTTCGGGTGCTGTTATAGGTTGCAGCACGGTCATTCTTCCCTTAATCTAGAAGCTATTTCGATTGGTGAACCCGTCATAAGCTACATTCGTTGAGTTATAAAGCCAAACTTGATCATTGGAGCTATCCATGTTCATATCATACTTCTACGCATGTGATCTCTTTTAGCTTAGTTCAACGCAATGTTTAGTTTGACATTTAGAAAGTGTGCTAATTCGACTTCGGTTGGTGTAATAGGTTACAACATGGTCATTCTTCCCTAAATCTAGAAGTTATTCCGATTGGTGAACCCGTCCGGAGCTACATTCGTTGAGTTACAAAGCCGAGTTTGATCATTGGAGCTATCCATGTTCATATCATACTTCTACGCATGTGATCTCTTTTAGCTTAGTTCAATGCATTGTAAGGTTAGTTTGACATGAGAAAGTGTACTAATCCGACTTCGTGTGGTGTAATAGGTTGCAACACGGTCATTCTTCCCGTAATCTAGAAGCTATTCCGATTGGTTAACCCGCAATGAGCTACATTCGTTGAGTTATAAAGCCGAGCTTGATCATTGGAGCTATCCATGTTCATATCATACTTCTACGCATGTGATCTCTTTTAGCTTAGTTCAATGCAATATTTAGTTTGACATGAGAAAGTGTGTTAATCCGACTTCGGGTGGCGTAATAGGTTGCAACACGGTCATTCTTCCCTTAATCTAGAAGTTATTCCGATTGGTGAACCCGTAATGAGCTACATTCGTTGAGTTATAAGCCGAGCTTGATCATTGGAGCTATCCATGTTCATATCATACTTCTACGCATGTGATCTCTTTTAGCTTAGTTCAATGCAATGTTTAGTTTGACATGAGAAAGTGTGCTAATCCGACTTCGGGTGGTGTTATAGGTTGCAGCACGATCATTCTTCCCTTAATCTAGAAGCTATTTCGACTGGTGAACCCGTCCTGAGCTACAATCGTTGAGTTATAAAGCCGAGCTTGATCATTGGAGCTATCCATGATCATATCATACTTCTACGCATATGATCTCTTTTAGCTTAGTTTAATGCAATGTTTAGTTTGACATAAGAAAGTGTGCTCATCCGACTTCGGGTGCTGTAATAGGTTGCAGCACGGTCATTCTTCCCTTAATCTAGAAGCTATTTCAACTGGTGAACCCGTCCTGAGCTACAGTCGTTGAGTTATAAAGCCGAGCTTGAACATTGGAGCTATCCATGTTCATATCATACCTCTACGCATGTGATCTCTTTTACCTTAGTTCAATGCGTTGTAAGTTTAGTTTGACATGAGAAAGTGTACTAATCCGACTTCGTGTGGTGTAATAGGTTACAACACGGTCATTCTTCCCTTAATCTAGAAGTTATTCCGATTGGTTAACCCGCAACGAGCTACATTTGTTGAGTTATAAAGCCGAGCTTGATCATTGGAGCCATCCATGTTCATATTATACTTCTACGCATGTGATCTCTTTTAGCTTAGTTCAATGCAATGTTTAGTTTGACATGAGAAAGTGTGCTAATCCGACTTCGGGTGCTTTAATAGGTTGCAACACGGTCATTCTTCCCTTAATTTAGAAGCTATTCCGATTGGTTAACCCGCAATGAGCTACATCATTGAGTTATAAAGCCGAGCTTGATCATTGGAGCTATCCATGTTCATATTATACTTCTACGCATGTGATCTCTTTTACCTTAGTTCAATGCAATATTTAGTTTGACATGAGAAAGTGTGTTAATCCGACTTCGGGTGGCGTAATAGGTTGCAACACGGTCATTCTTCCCTTAATCTAGAAGTTATTCCGATTGGTGAACCCGTAATGAGCTACATTCGTTGAGTTATAAGCCGAGCTTGATCATTGGAGCTATCCATGTTCATATCATACTTCTACGCATGTGATCTCTTTTAGCTTAGTTCAATGCAATGTTTAGTTTGACATGAGAAAGTGTGCTAATCCGACTTCGGGTGGTGTTATAGGTTGCAGCACGATCATTCTTCCCTTAATCTAGAAGCTATTTCGACTGGTGAACCCGTCCTGAGCTACAATCGTTGAGTTATAAAGCCGAGCTTGATCATTGGAGCTATCCATGATCATATCATACTTCTACGCATATGATCTCTTTTAGCTTAGTTTAATGCAATGTTTAGTTTGACATAAGAAAGTGTGCTCATCCGACTTCGGGTGCTGTAATAGGTTGCAGCACGGTCATTCTTCCCTTAATCTAGAAGCTATTTCAACTGGTGAACCCGTCCTGAGCTACAGTCGTTGAGTTATAAAGCCGAGCTTGAACATTGGAGCTATCCATGTTCATATCATACCTCTACGCATGTGATCTCTTTTACCTTAGTTCAATGCGTTGTAAGTTTAGTTTGACATGAGAAAGTGTACTAATCCGACTTCGTGTGGTGTAATAGGTTACAACACGGTCATTCTTCCCTTAATCTAGAAGTTATTCCGATTGGTTAACCCGCAACGAGCTACATTTGTTGAGTTATAAAGCCGAGCTTGATCATTGGAGCCATCCATGTTCATATTATACTTCTACGCATGTGATCTCTTTTAGCTTAGTTCAATGCAATGTTTAGTTTGACATGAGAAAGTGTGCTAATCCGACTTCGGGTGCTTTAATAGGTTGCAACACGGTCATTCTTCCCTTAATTTAGAAGCTATTCCGATTGGTTAACCCGCAATGAGCTACATCATTGAGTTATAAAGCCGAGCTTGATCATTGGAGCTATCCATGTCCATATTATACTTCTACGCATGTGATCTCTTTTAGCTTAGTTCAATGCAATGTTTAGTTTGACATGAGAAAGTGTGCTAATCCGGCTTCGGGTGCTGTAGGTAGCAACACGGTAATTCTTCCCTTAATCTAGAAGCTATTCCGATTGGTGAACCCGCAATGAGCTACATCATTGAGTTATAAAGCTGAACTTGATCATTTGAGCTATCCATGTTCATATCATACTCTTACGCATATGATTTCTTTTAGCTTAGTTCAATGCAATGTTTAGTTTGACATGAGAAAGTGTGCTCATCCGACTTCGGGTGCTGTTATAGGTTGCAGCACGGTCATTCTTCCCTTAATCTAGAAGCTATTTCGATTGGTGAACCCGTCATAAGCTACATTCGTTGAGTTATAAAGCCAAACTTGATCATTGGAGCTATCCATGTTCATATCATACTTCTACGCATGTGATCTCTTTTAGCTTAGTTCAACGCAATGTTTAGTTTGACATTTAGAAAGTGTGCTAATTCGACTTCGGTTGGTGTAATAGGTTACAACATGGTCATTCTTCCCTAAATCTAGAAGTTATTCCGATTGGTGAACCCGTCCGGAGCTACATTCGTTGAGTTACAAAGCCGAGTTTGATCATTGGAGCTATCCATGTTCATATCATACTTCTACGCATGTGATCTCTTTTAGCTTAGTTCAATGCATTGTAAGGTTAGTTTGACATGAGAAAGTGTACTAATCCGACTTCGTGTGGTGTAATAGGTTGCAACACGGTCATTCTTCCCGTAATCTAGAAGCTATTCCGATTGGTTAACCCGCAATGAGCTACATTCGTTGAGTTATAAAGCCGAGCTTGATCATTGGAGCTATCCATGTTCATATCATACTTCTACGCATGTGATCTCTTTTAGCTTAGTTCAATGCAATATTTAGTTTGACATGAGAAAGTGTGTTAATCCGACTTCGGGTGGCGTAATAGGTTGCAACACGGTCATTCTTCCCTTAATCTAGAAGTTATTCCGATTGGTGAACCCGTAATGAGCTACATTCGTTGAGTTATAAGCCGAGCTTGATCATTGGAGCTATCCATGTTCATATCATACTTCTACGCATGTGATCTCTTTTAGCTTAGTTCAATGCAATGTTTAGTTTGACATGAGAAAGTGTGCTAATCCGACTTCGGGTGGTGTTATAGGTTGCAGCACGATCATTCTTCCCTTAATCTAGAAGCTATTTCGACTGGTGAACCCGTCCTGAGCTACAATCGTTGAGTTATAAAGCCGAGCTTGATCATTGGAGCTATCCATGATCATATCATACTTCTACGCATATGATCTCTTTTAGCTTAGTTTAATGCAATGTTTAGTTTGACATAAGAAAGTGTGCTCATCCGACTTCGGGTGCTGTAATAGGTTGCAGCACGGTCATTCTTCCCTTAATCTAGAAGCTATTTCAACTGGTGAACCCGTCCTGAGCTACAGTCGTTGAGTTATAAAGCCGAGCTTGAACATTGGAGCTATCCATGTTCATATCATACCTCTACGCATGTGATCTCTTTTACCTTAGTTCAATGCGTTGTAAGTTTAGTTTGACATGAGAAAGTGTACTAATCCGACTTCGTGTGGTGTAATAGGTTACAACACGGTCATTCTTCCCTTAATCTAGAAGTTATTCCGATTGGTTAACCCGCAACGAGCTACATTTGTTGAGTTATAAAGCCGAGCTTGATCATTGGAGCCATCCATGTTCATATTATACTTCTACGCATGTGATCTCTTTTAGCTTAGTTCAATGCAATGTTTAGTTTGACATGAGAAAGTGTGCTAATCCGACTTCGGGTGCTTTAATAGGTTGCAACACGGTCATTCTTCCCTTAATTTAGAAGCTATTCCGATTGGTTAACCCGCAATGAGCTACATCATTGAGTTATAAAGCCGAGCTTGATCATTGGAGCTATCCATGTTCATATTATACTTCTACGCATGTGATCTCTTTTAGCTTAGTTCAATGCAATGTTTAGTTTGACATGAGAAAGTGTGCTAATCCGGCTTCGGGTGCTGTAGGTAGCAACACGGTCATTCTTCCCTTAATCTAGAAGCTATTCCGATTGGTGAACCCGCAATGAGCTACATCATTGAGTTATAAAGCTGAACTTGATCATTGGAGCTATCCATGTTCATATCATACTCTTACGCATATGATTTCTTTTAGCTTAGTTCAATGCAATGTTTAGTTTGACATGAGAAAGTGTGCTCATCCGACTTCGGGTGCTGTTATAGGTTGCAGCACGGTCATTCTTCCCTTAATCTAGAAGCTATTTCGATTGGTGAACCCGTCATAAGCTACATTCGTTGAGTTATAAAGCCGAACTTGATCATTGGAGCTATCCATGTTCATATCATACTTCTACGCATGTGATCTCTTTTAGCTTAGTTCAACGCAATGTTTAGTTTGACATTTAGAAAGTGTGCTAATTCGACTTCGGTTGGTGTAATAGGTTACAACATGGTCATTCTTCCCTAAATCTAGAAGTTATTCCGATTGGTGAACCCGTCCGGAGCTACATTCGTTGAGTTACAAAGCCGAGTTTGATCATTGGAGCTATCCATGTTCATATCATACTTCTACGCATGTGATCTCTTTTAGCTTAGTTCAATGCATTGTAAGGTTAGTTTGACATGAGAAAGTGTACTAATCCGACTTCGTGTGGTGTAATAGGTTGCAACACGGTCATTCTTCCCGTAATCCAGAAGCTATTCCGATTGGTTAACCCGCAATGAGCTACATTCGTTGAGTTATAAAGCCGAGCTTGATCATTGGAGCTATCCATGTTCATATCATACTTCTACGCATGTGATCTCTTTTAGCTTAGTTCAATGCAATGTTTAGTTTGACATGAGAAAGTGTGTTAATCCGACTTCGGGTGGCGTAATAGGTTGCAACACGGTCATTCTTCCCTTAATCTAGAAGCTATTCCGATTGGTGAACCCGCAATGAGCTACATTCATTGAGTTATAAAGCCGAGCTTGATCATTGGAGCTATCCATGTTCATATCATACTTCTACGCATATGATCGCTTTTAACTTAATTCAATACAATGTTTAGTTTGACATGAGAACGTGTATACATCCGACTTCGGTGGTGTAATAGGTTGCAACACGGTCATTCTTCCCTTAATCTAGAAGTTATTCCGATTGGTGAACCCGTAATGAGCTACATTCGTTGAATTATAAAGCTGAGTTTGATCATTGGAGCTATCCATGTCCATATCATACTTCTACGCATGTGATCTCTTTTAGCTTAGTTCAACGCAATGTTTAGTTTGACATTTAGAAAGTGTGCTAATTCGACTTCGGGTGGTGTAATAGGTTAGTCATTCTTCCCTAAATCTAGAAGTTATTCCGATTGGTGAACCCGTCCGGAGCTACATTCGTTGAGTTACAAAGCCGAGTTTGATCATTGGAGCTATCCATGTTCATATCATACTTCTACGCATGTGATCTCTTTTAGCTTAGTTCAATGCAATCTTTAGTTTGACATGGGAAAGTGTGGTAATTTGACTTCGAGTAGTGTTATAGATTGCAACACGGTCATTCTTCCCTTAATCTAGAAGCTATTCCGATTGGTGAACCCGTCCTGAGCTACATTCGTTGAGTTATAAAGCCGAGCTTGATCATTGGAGCTATCCATGTTCATATCATACTTCTACGCATGTGATCTCTTTTAGCTTAGTTCAATGCATTATAAGGTTAGTTTGACATGAGAAAGTGTACTAATCCGACTTCGTGTGGTGTAATAGGTTGCAACACGGTCATTCTTCCCTTAATCTAGAAGCTATTCTGATTGGTTAACCCGCAATGAGCTACATTCGTTGAGTTATAAATCCGAGCTTGATCATTGGAGCCATCTATGTTCATATTATACTTCTACGCATGTGATCTCTTTTAGCTTAGTTCAATGCAATGTTTAGTTTGACATGAGAAAGTGTGCTAATCCGACTTCGGGTGCTGTAATAGGTTGCAACACGGTCATTCTTCCCTTAATCTAGAAGTTATTCCGATTGGTGAACCCGTAATGAGCTACATTCGTTGAGTTATAAAGCCGAGCTTGATCATTGGAGCTATCCATGTTCATATCATACTTCTACGCATGTGATCTCTTTTAGCTTAGTTCAATGCAATGTTTCGTTTGACATGAGAAAGTGTGCTAATCCGACTTCGGGTGGTGTTATAGGTTGCAGCACGATCATTCTTCCCTTAATCTAGAAGCTATTTCGACTGGTGAACCCGTCATGAGCTACAATCGTTGAGTTATAAAGCCGAGCTTGATCATTGGACCTATCCATGATCATATCATACTTCTACGCATATGATCTCTTTTAGCTTAGTTTAATGCAATGTTTAGTTTGACATAAGAAAGTGTGCTCATCCGACTTCGGGTGCTGTAATAGGTTGCAGCACGGTCATTCTTCCCTTAATCTAGAAGCTATTTCAACTGGTGAACCCGTCCTGAGCTACAGTCGTTGAGTTATAAAGCCGAGCTTGAACATTGGAGCTATCCATGTTCATATCATACCTCTACGCATGTGATCTCTTTTACCTTAGTTCAATGCGTTGTAAGTTTAGTTTGACATGAGAAAGTGTACTAATCCGACTTCGTGTGGTGTAATAGGTTGCAACACGGTCATTCTTCCCTTAATCTAGAAGCTATTCCGATTGGTTAACCCGCAACGAGCTACATTCGTTGAGTTATAAAGCCGAACTTGATCATTGGAGCCATCCATGTTCATATTATATTTCTACGCATGTGATCTCTTTTAGCTTAGTTCAATGCAATGTTTAGTTTGACATGAGAAAGTGTGCTAATCCGACTTCTGCTGTAATAGGTTGCAACACGGTCATTCTTCCCTTAATTTAGAAGCTATTCCGATTGGTGAACCCGCAATGAGCTACATCATTGAGTTATAAAGCCAAGCTTGATCATTGGAGCTATCCATGTTCATATTATACTTCTACGCATGTGATCTCTTTTAGCTTAGTTCAATGCAATGTTTAGTTTGACATGAGAAAGTTTGCTAATCCGGCTTCGGGTGCTGTAGGTAGCAACACGGTCATTCTTCCCTTAATTTAGAAGCTATTCCGATTGGTGAACCCACAATGAGCTACATCATTGAGTTATAAAGCTGAACTTGATCATTGGAGCTATCCATGTTCATATCATACTCTTACGCATACGATTTCTTTTAGCTTAGTTCAATGCAATGTTTAGTTTGACATGAGAAAGTGTGCTCATCCGACTTCGGGTGCTGTTATAGGTTGCAGCACGGTCATTCTTCCCTTAATCTAGAAGCTATTTCGATTGGTGAACCCGTCATAAGCTACATTCGTTGAGTTATAAAGCCGAACTTGATCATTGAAGCTATCCATGTTCATATCATACTTCTACGCATGTGATCTCTTTTAGCTTAGTTCAACGCAATGTTTAGTTTGACATTTAGAAAGTGTGCTAATTCGACTTCGGGTGGTGTAATAGGTTACAACATGGTCATTCTTCCCTAAATCTAGAAGTTATTCCGATTGGTGAACCCGAAATGAGCTAAATTCATTGAGTTATAAAGCCGAGCTTGATCATTGGAGCTATCCATGTTCATATCATACTTCTACGCATATTATCTCTTTTAACTTAGTACAATGCAATGTTTAGTTTGACATGAGAACGTGTACTCATCCGACTTCGGTGGTGTAATAGGTTGCAACACGGTCATTCTTCCCTTAATCTAGAAGTTATTCCGATTGGTGAACCCGTTATGAGCTACATTCGTTGAGTAATAAAGCTGAGCTTGATCATTGGAGCTATCCATGTCCATGTCATACTTCTACGCATGTGATCTCTTTTAGCTTAGTTCAATGCAATGTTTAGTTTGACATGAGAAAGTGTGCTAATTCGACTTCGGGTGGTGTAATAGGTTGCAACACGGTCATTCTTCCCTAAATCTAGAAGTTATTCCGATTGGTGAACCCGCAATGAGCTACATTCATTGAGTTATAAAGCCGAGCTTGATCATTGGAGCTATCCATGTTCATATCATACTTCTACGCATATGATCTCTTTTAACTTAGTTCAATGCAATGTTTAGTTTGACATGAGAACGTGTACTCATCCGACTTCGGTGGTGTAATAGGTTGCAACACGGTCATTCTTCCCTTAATCTAGAAGTTATTCCGATTGGTGAACCCGTAATGAGCTACATTCGTTGAGTTATAAAGCTGAGCTTGATCATTGGAGCTATCCATGTTCATATCATACTTCTACGCATGTGATCTCTTTTAGCTTAGTTCAATGCAATGTTTAGTTTGACATGAGAAAGTGTGCTAATTCGACTTCGGGTGGTGTAATAAGTTGCAACACGGTCATTCTTCCCTAAATCTAGAAGTTATTCCGATTGGTGAACCCGCAATGAGCTACATTCATTGAGTTATAAAGCCGAGCTTGATCATTGGAGCTATCCATGTTCATATCATACTTCTACGCATGTGATCTCTTTTAGCTTAGTTCAATGCAATGTTTAGTTTGACATGGGAAACTATGGTAATTTGACTTCGAGTAGTGTTATAGATTGCAACACGGTCATTCTTCCCTTAATCTAGAAGCTTTTCCGATTGGTGAACCCGTCCGGAGCTACATTCGTTGAGTTATAATGCCGGGCTTGATTATTGGAGCTATCCATGTTCATATCATACTTCTATGCATGTTGTCTCTTTTAGCTTAGTTCAATGCAATGTTTAGTTTGACATGAGAAAGTGTGTTAATCCGACTTCGGGTGGCGTAATAGGTTGCAACACGGTCATTCTTCCCTTAATCTAGAAGCTATTCCAATTGGTGAACCCGTAATGAGCTACATTCATTGAGTTATAAAGCCGAGCTTGATCATTGGAGCTATCCATGTTCATATCATACTTCTACGCATATGATCTCTTTTAACTTAGTTCAATGCAATGTTTAGTTTGACATGAGAACGTGTACTCATCCGACTTCGGTGGTGTAATAGGTTGCAACACGGTTATTCTTCCCTTAATCTAGAAGTTATTCCGATTGGTGAACCCGTAATGAGCTACATTCGTTGAGTTATAAAGCTGAGCTTGATCATTGGAGCTATCCATGTTCATATCATAATTCTACGCATGTGATCTCTTTTAGCTTAGTTCAATGCAATGTTTAGTTTGACATGAGAAAGTGTGCTAATTCGACTTCGGGTGGTGTAATAGGTTGCAACACGATTATTCTTCCCTAAATCTAGAAGTTATTCCGATTGGTGAACCCCAATGAACTATATTCATTGAGTTATAAAGCCAAGCTTGATCACTGGAGCTATCCATGTTCATATCATACTTCTACGCATGTGATCTCTTTTAGCTTAGTTCAGTGCAAAGTTTAGTTTGACATGAGAAAGTGTGGTAATTTGACTTCGAGTAGTGTTATAGATTGCAACACGGTCATTCTTCCCTTAATCTAGAAGCTATTCCGATTGGTGAACCCGTCCGGAGCTACATTCGTTGAGTTATAAAGCCGAGTTTGATTATTGGAGCTATCCATGTTCATATCATACTTCTATGCATGTGATCTCTTTTACCTTAGTTCAATGCATTGTAAGGTTAGTTTGACATGAGAAAGTGTACTAGTCCGACTTCGTGTGGTGTAATAGGTTGCAACACGGTCATTCTTCCCTTAATCCAGAAGCTATTCCGATTGGTTAACCCGCAATGAGCTACATTCGTTGAGTTATAAAGCCGAGCTTGATCATTGGAGCTATCCATGTTCATATCATACTTCTACGCATGTGATCTCTTTTAGCTTAGTTCAATGCAATGTTTAGTTTAACATGAGAAAGTGTGTTAATCCGACTTCGGGTGGCGTAATAGGTTGCAACACGGTCATTCTTCCCTTAATCTAGAAGCTATTCCGATTGGTGAACCCGCAATGAGCTACATTCATTGAGTTATAAAGCCGAGCTTGATCATTGGAGTTATCCATGTTCATATCATACTTTTACGCATATGATCTCTTTTAGCTTAGTTCAATGCAATGTTTAGTTTGACATGAGAAAGTGTGCTAATCCGACTTCGGGTGGTGTAATATGTAGCAACACGGTCATTCTTTCCTTAATCTACAAGCTATTCCGATTGGTGAACCCGTAATGAGCTACATTCATTGAGTTATAAAGCCGAGCTTGATCATTGGAGCTATCCATGATCATATCATACTTCTACGCATATGATATCTTTTAGCTTAGTTCAATGCAATGTTTAGTTTGACATAAGAAAGTGTGCTCATCCGACTTCGGGTGCTGTTATAGGTTGCAGCACGATCATTCTTCCCTTAATCTAGAAACTATTTCGACTGGTGAACCCGTCCTGAGCTACAATCGTTGAGTTATAAAGCCGAGCTTGAACATTGGAGCTATCCATGTTCATATCATACCTCTACGCATGTGATCTCTTTTACCTTAGTTCAATGCGTTGTAAGTTTAGTTTGACATGAGAAAGTGTACTAATCCGACTTCGTGTGGTGTAATAGGTTGCAACACGGTCATTCTTCCCTTAATCTAGAAGCTATTCTGATTGGTTAACCCGCAACGAGCTACATTCGTTGAGTTATAAATCCGAGCTTGATCATTGGAGCTATCCATGTTCATATCATACTTCTACGCATGTGATCTCTTTTAGCTTAGTTCAATGCAATGTTTAGTTTGACATGAGAAAGTGTGGTAATTTAACTTCGAGTAGTGTTATAGATTGCAACACGGTCATTCTTCCCTTAATCTAGAAGCTATTCCGATTGGTGAACCCGCAATGAGCTACATCATTGAGTTATAAAGCCGAGCTTGATCATTGGAGCTATCCATGTTCATATCATACTTCTACGCATATGATCTCTTTTAGCTTAGTTCAATGCAATGTTTAGTTTGACATGAGAAAGTGTGCTCATCCGACTTCGGGTGCTGTTATAGGTTGCAGCAGGTCATTCTTCCCTTAATCTAGAAGCTATTTCGATTGGTGAACCCGTTATAAGCTACATTCGTTGAGTTATAAAGCTGAGCTTGATCATTGGAGCTATCCATGTTCATATCATACTTGTTAGTTTTGCGGAAGTATATTGAAGAATAAGAGATAAAGAGTATGGCCAATAATTTTATAAATTTTCGGCCTAGTGTATACAAGAGTGGAATGGCCTTTAAATAGGCTAGATACAACATTGTCTTAATGCTAAACCTAGCCGCAATACACAAGGGAGGAGACAAGATCTTTTCGGGATCCTCAAGGCATGAGAGTGACCTCTCTCGGGATCCGCAAAGCTTGAGAGTGACCTCTCCTTGTCTCGATCCGAGAGAAAGGCAAGTCACATGTTTGAATTAGCTCCAACGGTCCTCAAGTCTTCAACGGTGGTCTTTAGGCTTCTAGAAGGTTCTCATGGTCAACTAAGGAAGTGGGCTTCATGGGCTGTGCGGAATTATTGAGAAAATCCCACAATTTCAAGACGTTGACTTTTTGGGACCGACCGTTGACCTGTCCGTTGTCTGCGAATTCACTACCCACGGTACATGATTTCTCGGACTGGGATACGTGAAATCCTTCCCGCGGTACGTGATCTGGTCGACCCTTGGTCTGTCCTGTGTTACTACCCGCGGTATATGTTAAGCTCGACCCATGGTACATGTACCTCGGACACTTGTCTTCCCGCGGTACATGAGCACCTCGACTGCCAGTCTCCGACCCGTCCACTGCCTGCGGTCATGAATGTTCCGACTCACAGTACCTAGACCTCGGACCATCTCCTTCCCGCAGTACCTGCCTGTCACGACCCACGACCTCGACCCGATTGCTTCCTACGGTACACCTGGGCCTCGGACTCTGGTACCTGAGCCTCGACTTGTTCCCTTCCCACGGCACATGGTCCGACCGTTGATATTTCCAGCGACCGTTGACCATAACCGCGGTACATAATTTCTCGGCCCGGTTGCTTCCCACGGTCGTGCCTCGTCGTCCGTTGACTTTTTCAATGACCGTTGACTTTTTCCAACATGTTTCCCTTCCTCTTTCCTTGTCAATCCTTTGATCCTTTATTCACCTTGATCAATACGCCCCCTCAAGCTTAACCACATATGGACATTTTGGTTAAGCTTGGAAGACCCGAGAGTTACACCTCATTAAAAACCTTGGAGAGAAAACCACGTGGGACAAAACTCATCCAAGGGAAAAAGAGTGTATACTTCTCGGGAAAGAGGACCTTTGATCAAGGCCGCGTAAGGTCCACAAGTCCAAGCTTGCCATGAATATGATCACAAACTTTGAGACTTGCGGCCTTTGTGAAAATGTTTGCTAGTTGATCTTCACTTCTAGTGTAACACGGGAGTATAACCCCTTCTTCAATCTTCTCCGGAACCTTATGACAATCCATCTCGATGTGTTTGGTTCTTTCATGGAAGACGGAGTTGGAGGCTATATGGGTTGCGGCTTGATTGTCACAATGCATGGTGATAGGATGGTCTTTGTTCAATCCCGAAGTCCTTGAGAAGGGCTTTTAACCATGTCAATTCATTTGTGAGCTTCCGCATTGCCCGGTACTCCGCTTCCTCACTTGAGCATGAGACCACCTTTTGTTTCTTGGTCTTCCATGTAACCAAGTTTCCGCCAATGAAGGTACAATATACCCAGTTGTAGATCGCCGGTCATTCCTATCCCCAGCCCAATCCGCATCACTATATCCCACGATCTCGGTGCTTCCATTCTTGCCCATCCAAATGCCACATCCAGGGCTCCCTTTGAGATATCTTAGGATCCTTTCTATTAGGCTCCAATGGTATACGGTGGGTTCTTTCATATGTTGAGACACCTGGTTCACTGCAAAACATATATCAGGTCGTGTGATAGTCAAATAAATCAACTTACCTATAAGTCTTCGATATTGTGGTGCATCCTCATATGGTGTATCGTCTTTCTCCCCCTTTCGAGCGACCTTGTAGCCATCTTCTAGAGGTGTTTTGGCTGGTTTTGAGCCTAGCTTTCCTGTCTCATTTAAAAGGTCAAGTGTGTACTTCCGTTGAGATAGAAACAAGCCTTCCGATGATCGGCAAACTTCTATCCCAAGGAAGTACTTGAGTTCACCCAAGTCTTTTATATCAAACACGGATTTAAGAAAGGATTTAATGAGTTGAATACCGTCCTTGTCATCACCAGTGATGATGAGGTCGTCCACATACACAAGGACCACCACGATGCCTTTCGGGCCATGGATTGTGAACAGTGTGTGGTCGGCTTCCGATTTCTTGAAGCCCCGGGACTTCAGTGTGGTACTTAGTTTGTGGAACCACGCCCTTGGTGACTGCTTGAGGCCATATATTGCCTTCCGGAGCCTTAGGACCTTGCCAAGTTTGATGGAATCTTCAAGGCCGGGTGGTGGGGTCATATACACTTCTTCTTCAAGTTCTCCTTGAAGGAAAGCATTTTTGACGTCCATCTGCCATAGATCCCAAGAGAGGTTAGTTGCAAGGGAAAGGACAACTCTTACCGTGTGTAGTTTGGCTACGGGTGCAAAAGTGTCCGTGTAGTCCTCGCCAAAGCTTTGGGTGAAGCCTCTTGCAACTAGGCGGGCCTTGTGTCTTTCAATGGTTCCATCACTTTTGTATTTGATGGTGAATATCCAACTTGAACTTACGGCCTTCTTTCCCGGAGGTAAGTCGGTTTCATACCAGGTTCGGTTGCGTTCCATTGCACCGGCTTCATCTTTTACAGCATTATTCCATTCTTTGATGCCCTTAGCTTCTTCATACGTTTGGGGAATGAAATCGGACTCAATCTTTCCAAGAAATGCGGCGTGTTTCGGTGGCAAAAGGTCAAGAGAACACACTACTTGTATTGGATGTGCCACGGCTTGGTTGTTGAAGTATACCCTTGTATTGATCCAGTTTGATGGGTCTTTCCGAATCCTTGTACTTCTCTGGAGTGGTCTTGGCTCTTGTACCTCAGCGGGAACCTCCTCGATGTTCTCCTCATGGGCCATAGTACTATCTTCTTGATGAGAACTCATTTCTTCATCGCCTAGGTCCATATGGCCCAAGTGATTTGGTTCTTCTGGTTGATTCTCCGAGTTTCCACTCGGGCTTGATGCCTCATTTGATCTTGGTTCTTGATCATTTGGTCGGCTGATCCCGAGACGATCAAACAAGATCCTAAGAGTTGTGGCTTGGTCCGTTGATGAGGTTGAGAGGTCACGTAACTTATCCCAATCCTTAGCATCAAAGTACCCCTTTTCTTCCATAAACTTGACATCCCGGGAGACATATATCTTCGTTTCTTCGGAATTGTAACATTTATATCCCTTTTGTGTAGTTGAATAGCCAAGAAACGCACACCTCTTACTTTTAGCCTCCAACTTGTTGCGTAATTCTCCTAGTACTAAGACATAACACACACACCCAAAGACCCGTAAGTGATTAATGGATGGTTTAGAGTTGTTTAATACCTCAAATGGAGACTTGTCTTGAAGTATTTTGGTTGGAATGCGATTTATGAGGTAGCATGCCGTTGTTACGGCATCTCCCCAATAGCTCTTTGGGACGCTCCTATAGAACATCATTGAACGAGCCACTTCCATCAAATGCCTATTTTTCCGTTCGGCCACACCATTTTGTTGTGGTGTGTAGGGACAACTAGTTTGGTGGAGTATGCCTTGTTTTGTAAGATGTTCTTGAAAGGAATGGCCCATATATTCCCCTCCGTTATCCGTCCTTAGTACCTTTATTTTAACATTGTAGTGATTAGTGACATAGAACTCAAAGTTTTTAAATGCATTAAACACTTGGTCTTTGGAATGTAGAAGGGTTATCCAAGTATATTTTGATTTCTCATCTGTGAATGTGACAAAATATTTAGACTTTTCCCTAGAGAGACATGGAGATGTCCACACATCCGAGTGAATGAGATCAAAACATTTTTCATAAATAGTTGATGACTTGGGAAACACGGTTCTACAATGTTTTCCAAGGATGCAAGCCTCACAACTATGATCATTAAATGAAAAACTTAGCAACATAATTTTAAGAGCTCTAGAGTGAGGATGGCCCAATCTACTATGCCAATCTATACTACTCAAACTACAAACGGAAGTTAAAGCATGCGAAATATTAGAGATAAGCTTGGTGTCTTCAAGAACATAGAGTCCGCCCTTGATAGTTCCTTCACCAATAACTTTCCCGGTCTTAATATCCTAAAATTTAACATCATTAGGACCGAACATGACATAGCAATCAAGATCACATGCTATTCTCTTTACGGATAAAAGGTTAGAGGCAAAATCCGGAATAAGAAAAGCTTTGGTATTTTTATCAAACAATTCCAAGGTTCCAACTCCTTTAACCGGTATTTTCGATCCATTAGCTATTACCACATTTCCTAAAGCCGGTTTGACATTATTTATCAAGTTCGAATTGCAAATCATATGGTGAGAAGCCCCCGAGTCTATGATAAATGAGTTTACGGGTTTATGAGATAGGAAGGTGATACCGGAGTCCCTAAGGAGTTTAAGGAGAGCCTCAATGTCGAATTGTTTGAGAACCCCCTCTTGTTTGCTTGTTGTAGCCGCAGCCCCTATTTCTTGTCCGGATGTGCTTGGTGCATCTTGATCTTCGGCAGCCTTTTGTGAGACATTTGCTCTTGGTGTGTCTTTGAACTTGGCCGGCTTGAGATGGGGGTGAAGGAGCCAACACTTGACCTTAATATGTCCCCTTTTCTTGCAATGATCGCAAATGAGGGTTTTCTTATCCTCTTGCTTGTAGCTCACCTTGCTTGCCATAAGAAGATCACTTTTCCCCCAAATAGGCCAAGTGAACCTTGCTCGTTGTGAATGTGGCTGCACACATCATCAAGAGTTGGAAGCTTGTCCGCCCTTAGCATGTGTTTGATGAGGTCGGAGTACGTTAAGTCAAGTGTAAGGAGTAAGTTGAAGACCTTGTCTTGCTCTCTTCTTTCACGGAGGATTGTGGGATCAATGGTAGTGGGCCTCAACATTTCTAATTCGGCCCACAAGCTACTCCACTTACCAAAATGTTTGGTAAACTCGAGGCCTTCTTGGGAGAGGTTGTTGAGAGCCTTTTGAATTTCAAACACTCTAGTTACGTTTGAAATTTTTCCATAAACTTTGATGAGAGTTTCCCATAATTCCTTTGCCGTCTCACAGTAGGAATATGCTTCATGGATCGTCGGGTCAAGTGAGTTGTGGATGAGAACCAACACGGTTTGGTCATCTTGGGACCATTTTTCATCATCTTCAACCGCAGTTCCCGAGGATCCTTCCTTGTCTTTTCCTCTTAACACGGCTTGGGGTGGTTTTGAATTTGGACCTTCAATATGGCTCCAAAGACCACGGCTGCGTAAGACGGATTTTGTGGTTCTTGCCCACAACAGATAGTTTGGTCCTTTTAGGACCACCGAGATGTAGAGAGCTTTAGTGTTCTCCATAGCTTAGAGTTTTGAGAATTTTGTGAGTTTGAATCGAAGATTTGGGACAAGAATAGAAAGATTTGAGATTAGAGAGGAGATTTCGAACCAAATTGCTCTGATACCATGTTAGTTTTGCGGAAGTATATTGAAGAATAAGAGATGAAGAGTATGGCCAATAATTTTATAAATTTTCGGCTTAGTGTATACAAGAGTGGAATGGCCTTTAAATAGGCTAGATACAACATTGTCTTAATGCTAAACCTAGCCGCAATACACAAGGGAGGAGACAAGATCTTTTCGGGATCCTCAAGGCATGAGAGTGACCTCTCTCGGGATCCGCAAGGCTTGAGAGTGACCTCTCCTTGTCTCGATCCGAGAGAAAGGTAAGACACATGTTTTAATTAGCTCCAACCGTCCTCAAGTCTTCAACGGTCGGTCTTTAGGCTTCTAGAAGGTCCTCATGGTCAACCAAGGAAGTGGGCTTCATGGGCTGTGTGGAATTATTGAGAAAATCCCACAATTTCAAGACGTTAACTTTTTGGGACCAACCGTTGACCTGTCCGTTGTCTGCGAATTCACTACCCGCGGTACATGATTTCTCGGACTGGGATACGTGAAATCCTTCCCGCGGTACGTGATCTGGTCGACCCTTGGTCTGTCCTGTGTTACTACCCGCGGTATATGTTAAGCTCGACCCATGGTACATGTACCTCGGACACTTGTCTTCCCGCGGTACATGAGCACCTCGACTGCCAGTCTCCGACCCGTCCACTGCCTGCGGTCATGAATGTTCCGACTCACAGTACCTAGACCTCGGACCATCTCCTTCCCGCAGTACCTGCCTGTCACGACCCAAGACCTCGACCCGATTGCTTCCTGCAGTACACCTGGGCCTCGGACTCTGGTACCTGAGCCTCGACTTGTTCCCTTCCCGTGGGACATGGTCCGACCATTGACATTTCCAGCGACCGTTGACCATACCCGCGGTATATAAGTTCTCGGCCCGGTTGCTTCCCACGGTCGTGCCTCGCCGTCTGTTGACTTTTTCCATGACCATTGACTTTTTCCAACATGTTTCCCTTCCTCTTTCCTTGTCAATCCTTTGATCCTTTATTCACCTTGATCAATAATACTTACGCATGTGATCTCTTTTAACTTAGTTCAATGCAATGTTTAGTTTGACATGAGAACGTGCGTTAATCCGACTTCGGGTGGTGTATTAGGTTGCAACACGGTCATTCTTCCCTTAATCTAGAAGCTATTCCGATTGGTGAACCCGCAATGAGCTACATTCATTGAGTTATAAAGCCGATCTTGATCATTGGAGCTATCCATGTTCATATCATACTTCTACGCATATGATCTCTTTTAACTTAGTTCAATACAATGTTTAGTTTGACATGAGAACGTGTACTCATCCGACTTCGGTGGTGTAATAGGTTGCAACACGGTCATTCTTCCCTTAATCTAGAAGTTATTCCGATTGGTGAACCCGTAATGAGCTACATTCGTTGAGTTATAAAGCTGAGCTTGATCATTGGAGCTATCCATGTTCATATCATACTTGTACGCATATGATCTCTTTTAGCTTAGTTCAATGCAATGTTTAGTTTGACATGAGAAAGTGTGCTAATTCGACTTCGGGTGGTGTAATAGGTTGCAACACGGTCATTCTTCCCTAAATCTAGAAGTTATTTTGATTGGTGAACCCGCAATGAGCTACATTCATTGAGTTATAAAGCCGAGCTTGATCATTGGAGCAATCCATTTTCTTATTATACTTCTACGCATGTGATCTCTTTTAGCTTAGTTCAATGCAATGTTTAGTTTGACATGAGAAAGTGTGGTAATTTGACTTCGGGTAGTGTTATAGGTTGCAACACAGTCATTCTTCCCTTAATCTAGAAGCTATTCCGATTGGTGAACCCGTCCTGAGCTACATTCGTTGAGTTATAAAGCCGAGGTTGATCATTGGAGCTATCCATGATCATATCATACTTCTACGCATGTGATCTCTTTTAAATTAGTTCAATGCAATGTTTAGTTTGACATGAGAAAGTGTGCTAATCCGACTTCGGGTGGTGTAATAGGTAGCAGCACGGTCATTCTTCCCTTAATCTATAAGCTATTTCGAATGGTGAACCCGTCCTGAGCTACAATCGTTGAGTTATAAAGATGACCTTGATCATTGGAACTATCCATGTTCATATCATACTTCTACGCATATGATCTCTTTTAGCTTAGTTCAATGCAAATTTTAGTTTGACAGGAGAAAGTGTGCTCATCCGATTTCGGGTGGTGTTATAGGTTGCAGCACGGTCATTCTTCCCTTAATCTAGAACTTTTTCCGATTGGTGAACCCGTAATGAGCTACATTCGTTGAGTTATAAAGCCAAGCTTAATCATTGGAGCTATCCATGATCATATCATACTTCTACGCATGTGATCTCTTTTAGCTTAGTACAATGCAATGTTTAGTTTGAAATGAGAAAGTGTGCTAATCCGACTTCGGGTGGCGTAATAAGTAGCAACACGGTCATTCTTCCCTTAATCTAGAAGCTATTCCGATTGGTGAACCCGTAATGAGCTACATTCATTGAGTTATAAAGCCGAGCTTGATCATTGGAGCTATCCATGTTCATATTATACTTCTACGCATGTGATCTCTTTTAGCTTAGTTCAATGCCATGTTTAGTTTGGCATGAGAAAGTGTGCTAATCTAGGTTGTAACACGGTCATTCTTCCTTTAATCTAGAAGCTATTCCGATTGGTTAACCCATCCTGAGCTACATTCGTTGAGTTATAAATCCGAGCTTGATCATTGGAGCTATCCATGTTCATATCGTACTTCTACGCATATTATCTCTTTTAGCTTAGTTCAATGCAATGTTTAGTTTGACATTAGAACGTGTACTCATTCGACTTCGTGTGGTGTAATAGGTTGTAACACGGTCATTCTTCCCTTAATCCAGAAGCTATTCCGATTGGTTAACCCGCAATGAGCTACATTCGTTGAGTTATAAAGCCAAGCTTGATCATTGGAGCTATCCATGTTCATATCAAACTTCTACGGATATGATCTCTTTTAGATTAGTTCAATGCAAAGTTTAGTTTGACATGAGAAAGTGTGCTCATCCGACTTCGGGTGGTGTTATACGTTGCAGCACGGTCATTCTTCCCTTAATCTAGAAGCTATTTCGACTGGTGAACCCGTCCTGAGCTACAATCGTTGAATTATAAAGCCGAGCTTGATCATTGGAGCTATCCATGTTCATATAATACTTCTACGCATGTGATCTCTTTTAGCTTAGTTCAATGCAATGTTTAGTTTGACATGAGAATGTGTGTTAATCCTACTTCGGGTGGTGTAATAGGTAGCAGCACGGTCATTCTTCCCTTAATCTATAAGCTATTTCGAATGGTGAACCCGTCCTGAGCTACAATCGTTGAGTTATAAAGCTGACCTTGATCATTGGAACTATCCATGTTCATATCATACTTCTACGCATATGATCTCTTTTAGCTTAGTTCAATGCAAATTTTAGATTGACATGAGAAAGTGTGCTCATCCGATTTCGGGTGGTGTTATAGGTTGCAGCACGGTCATTCTTCCCTTAATCTAGAACTTTTTCCGATTGGTGAACCCGTAATGAGCTACATTCGTTGAGTTATAAAGCCAAGCTTAATCATTGGAGCTATCCATGATCATATCATACTTCTACGCATGTGATCTCTTTTAGCTTAGTACAATGCAATGTTTAGTTTGACATGAGAAAGTGTGCTAATCCGACTTCGGGTGGCGTAATAAGTAGCAACACGGTCATTCTTCCCTTAATCTAGAAGCTATTCCGATTGGTGAACCCGTAATGAGCTACATTCATTGAGTTATAAAGCCGAGCTTGATCATTGGAGCTATCCATGTTCATATTATACTTCTACGCATGTGATCTCTTTTAGCTTAGTTCAATGCCATGTTTAGTTTGGCATGAGAAAGTGTGCTAATCTAGGTTGTAACACGGTCATTCTTCCTTTAATCTAGAAGCTATTCCGATTGGTTAACCCATCCTGAGCTACATTCGTTGAGTTATAAATCCGAGCTTGATCATTGGAGCTATCCATGTTCATATCGTACTTCTACGCATATGATCTCTTTTAGCTTAGTTCAATGCAATGTTTAGTTTGACATTAGAACGTGTACTCATTCGACTTCGTGTGGTGTAATAGGTTGTAACACGGTCATTCTTCCCTTAATCCAGAAGCTATTCCGATTGGTTAACCCGCAATGAGCTACATTCGTTGAGTTATAAAGCCAAGCTTGATCATTGGAGCTATCCATGTTCATATCAAACTTCTACGGATATGATCTCTTTTAGATTAGTTCAATGCAAAGTTTAGTTTGACATGAGAAAGTGTGCTCATCCGACTTCGGGTGGTGTTATACGTTGCAGCACGGTCATTCTTCCCTTAATCTAGAAGCTATTTCGACTGGTGAACCCGTCCTGAGCTACAATCGTTGAATTATAAAGCCGAGCTTGATCATTGGAGCTATCCATGTTCATATCATACTTCTACGCATGTGATCTCTTTTAGCTTAGTTCAATGCAATGTTTAGTTTGACATGAGAAAGTGTGCTAATCCGACTTCGTGTAGTGTAATAGGTAGCAACACGGTCATTCTTCCCTTAATCTAGAAGCTATTCCGATTGGTGAACCCGCAATGAGCTACATTCATTGAGTTATAAAGCCGAGCTTGATCATTAGAGCTATCCATGTTCATATCATACTTCTACGCATATGATCTCTTTTAGCTTAGTTCAATGCAATGTTTAGTTTGACATGAGAACGTGTACTCATCCGACTTCGAATGGTGTAATAGGTTGCAACACGGTCATTCTTCCCTTAATCTAGAAGCTATTCCGATTGGTGAACCCGTAATGAGCTACATTCGTTGAGTTATAAAGCCGAACTTGATCATTGGAGCTATCCATGTTCATATCATACTTCTACGCATATGATCTCTTTTAGCTTAGTTCAATGCAATGTTTAGTTTGACATGAGAAAGTGTGCTCACCCGACTTCGGGTGCTGTTATAGGTAGCAACACGGCATTCTTCCCTTAATCTAGCGATTGGTTAACCCGCAACGAGCTACATTCGTTGAGTTATAAAGCCGAGCTTGATAATTGGACCTATCCATGTTCATATTATACTTCTACGCATGTGATCTCTTTTAGCTTAGTTCAATGCAATGTTTAGTTTGACATGAGAAAGTGTGCTAATCCGACTTCGGGTGGCGTAATAAGTAGCAACACGGTCATTCTTCCCTTAATCTAGAAGCTATTCCGATTGGTTAACCCGTAATGAGCTACATTCATTGAGTTATAAAGCCGAGCTTGATCATTGGAGTTGACCATGTTCATATCACACTTCTACGCATATGATCTCTTTTAGCTTAAGTCAATGCAATGTTTAGTTTGACATGAGAAAGTGTGCTCATCCGACTTCGGGTGCTATTATAGGTTGCAGCACGGTCATTCTTCCCTTAATCTAGAAGCTATTTCGATTGGTGAACCCGTCATGAGCTACATTCGTTGAGTTATAAACCCGAGCTTGATCATTGGAGCTATCCATGTTCATATCGTACTTCTACGCATGTGATCTCTTAAAGCTTAGTTCAATGCAATGTAAAGTTTGACATGAGAAAGTATCCTAATCCCACTTCAGGTGGTGTTATAGGTTGCAACACAGTCTTTCGTTGAGCTATAAAGCCAAGCTTGATCATTGGAGCTATCCATGTTCATATCATACTTCTACGCATGTGATCTCTTTTAGCTTAGTTTAATGCTATGTTTAGTTTGGCATGAGAAAGTGTGCTAATCTAGGTTGCAACACGGTCATTCTTCCTTTAATCTAGAAGCTATTCCGATTCGTTAACCCGTCATGAGCTACATTCTTTGAGTTATAAAGCCGAGCTTGATCATTGGAGCTATCCATGTTCATATCATACTTCTTTGCATGTGTTCTCTTTTAGCTTAGTTCAATGCATTGTAAGGTTAGTTTGACATGAGAAAGTGTACTAATCCGACTTCGTGTGGTGTAATAGGTTGCAACACGGTCATTCTTCCTTTAATCCAGAAGCTATTCCGACTGGTTAACCCGCAATGAGCTTCATTCGTTGAGTTATAAAGCCGAGCTTGATCATTGGAGCTATCCATGTTCATATCATACTTCTACGCATGTAATCTCCTTTTGCTTAGTTCAATACAATGTTTAGTTTGACATGAGAAAGTGTGCTAATCCGACTTCGGGTGGTGTAATAGGTAGCAACACAGTCATTCTTCCCTTAATCTAGAAGCTATTCCGATTGGTGAACCCGTAATGAGCTACATTCATTGAGTTATAAAGCCGAGCTTGATCATTGGAGCTATCTATGTTCATATCATACTTCTACGCATATGATCTCTTTTAGCTTAGTTCAATGCAAATTTTAGTTTGACATGAGAAAGTGTGCTCATCCGACTTCGGGTGGTGTTATAGGTTGCAGAACGGTCATTCTTCCCTTAATCTAGAAGCTATTTCGACTGGTGAACCCGTCCTGAGCTACAATCGTTGAATTATAAAGCCGAGCTTGATCATTGGAGCTATCCATGTTCATATCATACTTCTACGCATGTGATCTCTTTTAGCTTAGTTCAATGCAATGTTTAGTTTGACATGAGAACGTGTACTCATTCGACTTCTTGTGGTGTAATAGGTTGCAACACGGTCATTCTTCCCTTAATCCAAAAGCTATTCCGATTGGTTAACCCGCAATGAGCTACATTCGTTGAGTTATAAAGCCAAGCTTGATCATTGGAGCTATCCATGTTCATATCATACTTCTACACATGTCATCTCTTTTAGCTTAGTTCAATGCAATGTTTAGTTTGACATGAGAAAGTGTGCTAATCCGACTTCGGGTAGTGTAATAGGTAGCAACACGGTCATTCTTCCCTTAATCTAGAAGCTATTCCGATTGGTGAACCCGCAATGAGCTACATTCATTGAGTTATAAAGCCGAGCTTGATCATTAGAGCTATCCATGTTCATATCATACTTCTACGCATATGATCTCTTTTAGCTTAGTTCAATGCAATGTTTAGTTTGACATGAGAACGTGTACTCATCCGACTTCGGATGGTGTAATAGGTTGCAACACGGTCATTCTTCCTTTAATCTAGAAGTTATTCCGATTGGTGAACCCGTAATGAGCTACATTCGTTGAGTTACAAAGCCGAACTTGATCATTGGAGCTATCCATGTTCATATCATACTTCTACGCATATGATCTCTTTTAGCTTAGTTCAATGCAATGTTTAGTTTGACATGAGAAAGTGTGCTAATCCGACTTCGAGTGGTGTAATAGGTAGCAACACGGCATTCTTCCCTTAATCTAGCGATTGGTTAACCCGTAACGAGCTACATTCGTTGAGTTATAAAGCCGAGCTTGATCATTGGAGCTATCCATGTTCATATTATACTTCTACGCATGTGATCTCTTTTAGCTTAGTTCAATGCAATGTTTAGTTTGACATGAGAAAGTGTGCTAATCCGACTTCGGGTGGCCTAATAGGTAGCAACACGGTCATTCTTCCCTTAATCTAGAAGCTATTCCGATTGGTGAACCCGTAATCAGCTACATTCATTGAGTTATAAAGCCGAGCTTGATCATTGGAGCTATCCATGTTCATATCATACTTCTACGCATATGATCTCTTTTAGCTTAGTTCAATGCAATGTTTAGTTTGACATGAGAAAGTGTGCTCATCCGACTTCGGGTGCTATTATAGGTTGCAGCACGGTCATTCTTCCCTTAATCTAGAAGCTTTTTCGATTGGTGAACCCGTCATAAGCTACATTCGTTGAGTTATAAACCCGAGCTTGATCATTGGAGCTATCCATGTTTATATCATACTTCTATTCATGTGATCTCTTTTAGCTTAGTTCAATGCATTGTAAGGTTAGTTTGACATGAGAAAGTGTACTAATCCGACTTCGTGTGGTGTAATAGGTTGCAACACGGTCATTCTTCCCTTAATCCAGAAGCTATTCCGATTGGTTAACCCGCAATGAGTTTCATTCGTTGAGTTATAAAGCCGAGCTTGATCATTGGAGCTATCCATGTTCATATCATACTTCTACGCATGTGATCTCTTTTAGCTTAGTTCAATGCAATGTTTAGTTTGACATGAGAAAGTGTGCTAATCCGACTTCGAATAGTGTTATAGGTGCAACACGGTCATTCTTCCCTTAATCTAGAAGCTATTTCGATTGGTGAACCCATCATGAGCTACATTCGTTGAGTTATAAATCCGAGCTTGATTATTGGAGCTATACATGTTCATATCGTACTTCTACGCATGTGATCTCTTAAAGCTTAGTTCAATGCAATGTAAAGTTTGACATGAGAAAGTGTGCTAATCCGACTTCAGGTGGTGTTATAGGTTGCAACACAATCATTCGTTGAGTTATAAAGCCAAGCTTGATCATTGGAGCTATCCATGTTCATATCATACTTCTACGCATGTGATCTCTTTTAACTTAGTTCAATGCAATGTTTAGTTTGACATGAGAAAGTGTGCTAATCCGACTTCAGGTAGTGTTATAGGTTCCAACACAGTCATTCTTCCCTTAATCTAGAAGCTATCCATGTTCATATGATACTTCTACGCATGTGATCTCTTTTAGCTTAGTTCAATGCAATGTTTAGTTTGACATGAGAAAGTGTGCTAATCCGACTTCGGGTGGTGTAATAGGTAGCAACACGGTCATTCTTCCCTTAATCTAGAAGCTATTCCGATTGGTGAACCCGCAATGAGCTATATTCATTGAGTTATAAAGCCAAGCTTGATCATTGGAGCTATCCATGTTCATATCATACTTCTACGCATATGATCTCTTTTAGCTTAGTTCAATGCAATGATTAGTTTGATATGAGAAAGTGTGCTAATCCGACTTCGGGTGGTGTAATAGGTAGCAACACGGTCATTCTTCCCTTAATCTAGACGCTATTCCGATTGGTGAACACGCAATAAGCTACATTCATTGAGTTATAAAGCCAAGCTTGATCATTGGAGCTATCCATGTTCATATCATACTTCTACGCATATGATCTCTTTCAGCTTAGTTCAATGCAATGTTTAGTTTGACATGAGAAAGTGTGCTAATCCGACTTCGAGTGGTGTAATAGGTAGCAACACGACATTCTTCCCTTAATCTAGCGATTGGTGAACCCGTAACGAGCTACATTCGTTGAGTTATAAAGCCGAGCTTGATCATTGGAGCTATCCATGTTCATATTATACTTCTACGCATGTGATCTCTTTTAGCTTAGTTCAATGCAATGTTTAGTTTGACATGAGAAATTGTGCTAATCCGACTTCGGGTGGCCTAATAGGTAGCAACACGGTCATTCTTCCCTTAATCTAAAAGCTATTCCG
The DNA here is from genome assembly GCA_963920545.1 of Lepidium didymum. Taxonomy (NCBI): domain Eukaryota; kingdom Viridiplantae; phylum Streptophyta; class Magnoliopsida; order Brassicales; family Brassicaceae; genus Lepidium; species Lepidium didymum. The sequence goes on along the minus strand of OY986993.1, from coordinate 9,832,461 downwards.
ATTGGTGAACCCGTAATGAGCTACATTCATTGAGTTATAAAGCCGAGCTTGATCATTGGAGCTATCCATGTTCATATCATACTTCTACGCATATGATCTCTTTTAGCTTAGTTCAATGCAATGTTTAGTTTGACATGAGAAAGTGTGCTCATCCGACTTCGGGTGCTATTATAGGTTGCAGCACGGTCATACTTCCCTTAATCTAGAAGCTTTTTCGATTGGTGAACCCGTCATGAGCTACATTCGTTGAGTTATAAACCCGAGCTTGATCATTGGAGCTATCCATGTTCATATCATACTTCTATTCATGTGATCTCTTTTAGCTTAGTTCAATGCATTGTAAGGTTAGTTTGACATGAGAAAGTGTACTAATCCGACTTCGTGTGGTGTAATAGGTTGCAACACGGTCATTCTTCCCTTAATCCAGAAGCTATTCCGATTGGTTAACCCGCAATGAGTTTCATTCGTTGAGTTATAAAGCCGAGCTTGATCATTGGAGCTATCCATGTTCATATCATACTTCTACGCATGTGATCTCTTTTAGCTTAGTTCAATGCAATGTTTAGTTTGACATGAGAAAGTGTGCTAATCCGACTTCGAATAGTGTTATAGGTGCAACACGGTCATTCTTCCCTTAATCTAGAAGCTATTTCGATTGGTGAACCCGTCATGAGCTACATTCGTTGAGTTATAAATCCGAGCTTGATTATTTGAGCTATACATGTTCATATCGTACATCTACGCATGTGATCTCTTAAAGCTTAGTTCAATGCAATGTAAAGTTTGACATGAGAAAGTGTGCTCATCCGACTTCGGGTGGTGTTATAGGTTGCAGCACGGTCATTCTTCCCTTAATCTAGAAGCTATTTCGACTGGTGAACCCGTCTTGAGCTACAATCGTTGAATTATAAAGCCGAGCTTGATCATTGGAGCTATCCATGTTCATATCATACTTCTACGCATGTGATCTCTTTTAGCTTAGTTCAATGCAATGTTTAGTTTGACATGAGAACGTGTACTCATTCGACTTCTTGTGGTGTAATAGGTTACAACACGGTCATTCTTCCCTTAATCCAAAAGCTGTTCCGATTGGTTAACCCGCAATGAGCTACATTCGTTGAGTTAGAAAGCCAAGCTTGATCATTGGAGCTATCCATGTTCATATCATACTTCTACGCATGTGATCTCTTTTAGCTTAGTTCAATGCAATGTTTAGTTTGACATGAGAAAGTGTGCTAATCCGACTTCGGGTAGTGTAATAGGTAGCAACACGGTCATTCTTCCCTTAATCTAGAAGCTATTCCGATTGGTGAACCCGCAATGAGCTACATTCATTGAGTTATAAAGCCGAGCTTGATCATTAGAGCTATCCATGTTCATATCATACTTCTACGCATATGATCTCTTTTAGCTTAGTTCAATGCAATGTTTAGTTTGACATGAGAACGTGTACTCATCCGACTTCGGATGGTGTAATAGGTTGCAACACGGTCATTCTTCCCTTAATCTAGAAGTTATTCCGATTGGTGAACCCGTAATGAGCTACATTCGTTGAGTTACAAAGCCGAACTTGATCATTGGAGCTATCCATGTTCATATCATACTTCTACGCATATGATCTCTTTTAGCTTAGTTCAATGCAATGTTTAGTTTGACATGAGAAAGTGTGCTAATCCGACTTCGAGTGGTGTAATAGGTAGCAACACGACATTCTTCCCTTAATCTAGCGATTGGTGAACCCGTAACGAGCTACATTCGTTGAGTTATAAAGCCGAGCTTGATCATTGGAGCTATCCATGTTCATATTATACTTCTACGCATGTGATCTCTTTTAGCTTAGTTCAATGCAATGATTAGTTTGACATGAGAAAGTGTGCTAATCCGACTTCGGGTGGTGTAATAGGTAGCAACACGGTCATTCTTCCCTTAATCTAGAAGCTATTCCGATTGGTGAACCCGTAATGAGCTACATTCATTGAGTTATAAAGCCGAGCTTGATCATTGGAGCTATCCATGTTCATATCATACTTCTACGCATATGATCTCTTTTAGCTTAGTTCAATGCAATGTTTAGTTTGACATGAGAAAGTGTGCTCATCCGACTTCGGGTGCTATTATAGGTTGCAGCACGGTCATTCTTCCCTTAATCTAGAAGCTTTTTCGATTGGTGAACCCGTCATGAGCTACATTCGTTGAGTTATAAACCCGAGCTTGATCATTGGAGCTATCCATGTTCATATCATACTTCTATTCATGTGATCTCTTTTAGCTTAGTTCAATGCATTGTAAGGTTAGTTTGACATGAGAAAGTGTACTAATCCGACTTCGTGTGGTGTAATAGGTTGCAACACGGTCATTCTTCCCTTAATCCAGAAGCTATTCTGATTGGTTAACCCGCAATGAGTTTCATTCGTTGAGTTATAAAGCCGAGCTTGATCATTGGAGCTATCCATGTTCATATCATACTTCTACGCATGTGATCTCTTTTAGCTTAGTTCAATGCAATATTTAGTTTGACATGAGAAAGTGTGCTAATCCGACTTCGAATAGTGTTATAGGTGCAACACGGTCATTCTTCCCTTAATCTAGAAGCTATTTCGATTGGTGAACCCGTCATGAGCTACATTCGTTGAGTTATAAATCCGAGCTTGATTATTGGAGCTATACATGTTCATATCGTACATCTACGCATGTGATCTCTTAAAGCTTAGTTCAATGCAATGTAAAGTTTGACATGAGAAAGTGTGGTCATCCGACTTCGGGTGGTGTTATAGGTTGCAGCACGGTCATTCTTCCCTTAATCTAGAAGCTATTTCGACTGGTGAACCCGTCCTGAGCTACAATCGTTGAATTATAAAGCCGAGCTTGATCATTGGAGCTATCCATGTTCATATCATACTTCTACGCATGTGATCTCTTTTAGCTTAGTTCAATGCAATGTTTAGTTTGACATGAGAACGTGTACTCATTCGACTTCTTGTGGTGTAATAGGTTGCAACACGGTCATTCTTCCCTTAATCCAAAAGCTGTTCCGATTGGTTAACCCGCAATGAGCTACATTCGTTGAGTTATAAAGCCAAGCTTGATCATTGGAGCTATCCATGTTCATATCATACTTCTACGCATGTGATCTCTTTTAGCTTAGTTCAATGCAATGTTTAGTTTGACATGAGAAAGTGTGCTAATCCGACTTCGGGTAGTGTAATAGGTAGCAACACGGTCATTCTTCCCTTAATCTAGAAGCTATTCCGATTGGTGAACCCGCAATGAGCTACATTCATTGAGTTATAAAGCCGAGCTTGATCATTAGAGCTATCCATGTTCATATCATACTTCTACGCATATGATCTCTTTTAGCTTAGTTCAATGCAATGTTTAGTTTGACATGAGAACGTGTACTCATCCGACTTCGGATGGTGTAATAGGTTGCAACACGGTCATTCTTCCCTTAATCTAGAAGTTATTCCGATTGGTGAACCCGTAATGAGCTACATTCGTTGAGTTACAAAGCCGAACTTGATCATTGGAGCTATCCATGTTCATATCATACTTCTACGCATATGATCTCTTTTAGCTTAGTTCAATGCAATGTTTAGTTTGACATGAGAAAGTGTGCTAATCCGACTTCGAGTGGTGTAATAGGTAGCAACACGGCATTCTTCCCTTAATCTAGCGATTGGTTAACCCGTAACGAGCTACATTCGTTGAGTTATAAAGCCGAGCTTGATCATTGGAGCTATCCATGTTCATATTATACTTCTACGCATGTGATCTCTTTTAGCTTAGTTCAATGCAATGTTTAGTTTGACATGAGAAAGTGTGCTAATCCGACTTCGGGTGGCCTAATAGGTAGCAACACGGTCATTCTTCCCTTAATCTAGAAGCTATTCTGATTGGTGAACCCGTAATGAGCTACATTCATTGAGTTATAAAGCCGAGCTTGATCATTGGAGCTATCCATGTTCATATCATACTTCTACGCATATGATCTCTTTTAGCTTAGTTCAATGCACTGTAAGGTTAGTTTGACATGAGAAAGTGTACTAATCCGACTTCGTGTGGTGTAATAGGTTGCCACACGGTCATTCTTCCCTTAATCCAGAAGCTATTCCGATTGGTTAACCCGCAATGAGTTTCATTCGTTGAGTTATAAAGCCGAGCTTGATCATTGGAGCTATCCATGTTCATATCATACTTCTACGCATGTGATCTCTTTTAGCTTAGTTCAATGCAATGTAAAGTTTGACATGAGAAAGTGTGCTCATCCGACTTCGGGTGGTGTTATAGGTTGCAGCACGGTCATTCTTCCCTTAATCTAGAAGCTATTTCGACTGGTGAACCCGTCCTGAGCTACAATCGTTGAATTATAAAGCCGAGCTTGATCATTGGAGCTATCCATGTTCATATCATACTTCTACGCATGTGATCTCTTTTAGCTTAGTTCAATGCAATGTTTAGTTTGACATGAGAACGTGTACTCATTCGACTTCTTGTGGTGTAATAGGTTGCAACACGGTCATTCTTCCCTTAATCCAAAAGCTGTTCCGATTGGTTAACCCGCAATGAGCTACATTCGTTGAGTTATAAAGCCAAGCTTGATCATTAGAGCTATCCATGTTCATATCATACTTCTACGCATATGATCTCTTTTAGCTTAGTTCAATGCAATGTTTAGTTTGACATGAGAACGTGTACTCATCCGACTTCGGATGGTGTAATAGGTTGCAACATGGTCATTCTTCCCTTAATCTAGAAGTTATTCCGATTGGTGAACCCGTAATGAGCTACATTCGTTGAGTTACAAAGCCGAACTTGATCATTGGAGCTATCCATGTTCATATCATACTTCTACGCATATGATCTCTTTTAGCTTAGTTCAATGCAATGTTTAGTTTGACATGAGAAAGTGTGCTAATCCGACTTCGAGTGGTGTAATAGGTAGCAACACGGCATTCTTCCCTTAATCTAGCGATTGGTTAACCCGTAACGAGCTACATTCGTTGAGTTATAAAGCCGAGCTTGATCATTGGAGCTATCCATGTTCATATTATACTTCTACGCATGTGATCTCTTTTAGCTTAGTTCAATGCAATGTTTAGTTTGACATGAGAAAGTGTGCTAATCCGACTTCGGGTGGCCTAATAGGTAGCAACACGGTCATTCTTCCCTTAATCTAGAAGCTATTCCGATTGGTGAACCCGTAATGAGCTACATTCATTGAGTTATAAAGCCAAGCTTGATCATTGGAGCTATCCATGTTCATATCATACTTCTACGCATATGATCTCTTTTAGCTTAGTTCAATGCAATGTTTAGTTTGACATGAGAAAGTGTGCTCATCCGACTTCGGGTGCTATTATAGGTTGCAGCACGGTCATTCTTCCCTTAATCTAGAAGCTTTTTCGATTGGTGAACCCGTCATGAGCTACATTCGTTGAGTTATAAACCCGAGCTTGATCATTGGAGCTATCCATGTTCATATCATACTTCTATTCATGTGATCTCTTTTAGCTTAGTTCAATGCATTGTAAGGTTAGTTTGACATGAGAAAGTGTACTAATCCGACTTCGTGTGGTGTAATTGGTTGCAACACGGTCATTCTTCCCTTAATCCAGAAGCTATTCCGATTGGTTAACCCGCAATGAGTTTCATTCGTTGAGTTATAAAGCCGAGCTTGATCATTGGAGCTATCCATGTTCATATCATACTTCTACGCATGTGATCTCTTTTAGCTTAGTTCAATGCAATGTTTAGTTTGACATGAGAAAGTGTGCTAATCCGACTTCGGGTGGCCTAATAGGTAGCAACACGGTCATTCTTCCCTTAATCTAGAAGCTATTCCGATTGGTGAACCCGTAATGAGCTACATTCATTGAGTTATAAAGCCGAGCTTGATCATTGGAGCTATCCATGTTCATATTATACTTCTACGCATGTGATCTCTTTTAGCTTAGTTCAATGCAATGTTTAGTTTGACATGAGAAAGTGTGCTAATCCGACTTCGGGTGGCCTAATAGGTAGCAACACGGTCATTCTTCCCTTAATCTAGAAGCTATTCCGATTGGTGAACCCGTCATGAGCTACATTCGTTGAGTTATAAACCCGAGCTTGATCATTGGAGCTATCCATGTTCATATCATACTTCTATTCATGTGATCTCTTTTAGCTTAGTTCAATGCATTGTAAGGTTAGTTTGACATGAGAAAGTGTACTAATCCGACTTCGTGTGGTGTAATAGGTTGCAACACGGTCATTCTTCCCTTAATCCAGAAGCTATTCCGATTGGTTAACCCGCAATGAGTTTCATTCGTTGAGTTATAAAGCCGAGCTTGATCATTGGAGCTATCCATGTTCATATCATACTTCTACGCATGTGATCTCTTTTAGCTTAGTTCAATGCAATGTTTAGTTTGACATGAGAAAGTGTGCTAATCCGACTTCGAATAGTGTTATAGGTGCAACACGGTCATTCTTCCCTTAATCTAGAAGCTATTTCGATTGGTGAACCCGTCATGAGCTACATTCGTTGAGTTATAAATCCGAGCTTGATTATTGGAGCTATACATGTTCATATCGTACTTCTACGAATGTGATCTCTTAAAGCTTAGTTCAATGCAATGTAAAGTTTGACATGAGAAAGTGTGCTAATCCGACTTCAGGTGGTGTTATAGGTTGCAACACAATCATTCGTTGAGTTATAAAGCCAAGCTTGATCATTGGAGCTATCCATGTTCATATCATACTTCTACGCATGTGATCTCTTTTAACTTAGTTCAATGCAATGTTTAGTTTGACATGAGAAAGTGTGCTAATCCGACTTCAGGTGGTGTTATAGGTTGCAACACAGTCATTCTTCCCTTAATCTAGAAGCTATTCCGATTGGTGAACCCGCAATGAGCTATATTCATTGAGTTATAAAGCCAAGCTTGATCATTGGAGCTATCCATGTTCATATCATACTTCTACGCATATGATCTCTTTTAGCTTAGTTCAATGCAATGATTAGTTTGACATGAGAAAGTGTGCTAATCCGACTTCGGGTGGTGTAATAGGTAGCAACACGGTCATTCTTCCCTTAATCTAGAAGCTATTCCGATTGGTGAACCCGTAATGAGCTACATTCATTGAGTTATAAAGCCAAGCTTGATCATTGGAGCTATCCATGTTCATATCATACTTCTACGCATATGATCTCTTTTAGCTTAGTTCAATGCAATGTTTAGTTTGACATGAGAAAGTGTGCTCATCCGACTTCGGGTGCTATTATAGGTTGCAGCACGGTCATTCTTCCCTTAATCTAGAAGCTTTTTCGATTGGTGAACCCGTCATGAGCTACATTCGTTGAGTTATAAACCCGAGCTTGATCATTGGAGCTATCCATGTTCATATCATACTTCTATTCATGTGATCTCTTTTAGCTTAGTTCAATGCATTGTAAGGTTAGTTTGACATGAGAAAGTGTACTAATCCGACTTCGTGTGGTGTAATAGGTTGCAACACGGTCATTCTTCCCTTAATCCAGAAGCTATTCCGATTGGTTAACCCGCAATGAGTTTCATTCGTTGAGTTATAAAGCCGAGCTTGATCATTGGAGCTATCCATGTTCATATCATACTTCTTCGCATGTGATCTCTTTTAGCTTAGTTCAATGCAATGTTTAGTTTGACATGAGAACGTGTACTCATCCGACTTCGGATGGTGTAATAGGTTGCAACACGGTCATTCTTCCCTTAATCTAGAAGTTATTCCGATTGGTGAACCCGTAATGAGCTACATTCGTTGAGTTACAAAGCCGAACTTGATCATTGGAGCTATCCATTTTCATATTATACTTCTACGCATATGATCTCTTTTAGCTTAGTTCAATGCAATGTTTAGTTTGACATGAGAAAGTGTGCTAATCCGACTTCGAGTGGTGTAATAGGTAGCAACACGGCATTCTTCCCTTAATCTAGCGATTGGTTAACCCGTAACGAGCTACATTCGTTGAGTTATAAAGCCGAGCTTGATCATTGGAGCTATCCATGTTCATATTATACTTCTACGCATGTGATCTCTTTTAGCTTAGTTCAATGCAATGTTTAGTTTTATTGATCAAGATGAATAAATAATAAAGTCCAAATAAAGTCAACGGAAGGTTGAAAGTCGATGGTCGGGTTCTACGTACCGCGGGAAGGCATCGGGTCGAGAGGCACTAACCACGGGTCGAGAAAACATAAGACAAGGGTCGGGTCAACGGCAACAAGGAAAGTCAACATATCGGGTCACGGATCGTGGTAAGGCTGATGGTCGAGGATCGTGTACCGGGGTCGAGGAATTCGTACCAAGGGTCGGAAGGACGCGTACCGCGGGTAGGGTCAACGGCAGCAGCAAAGTCAACATATCGGGCTATGTACCGCGGGAAGGCCGAGGGTCGAGAGACATGGACTGTGGGTCGAGAGAAGGCTTACCGCGGGTAGGAGGATCGTGCACTGGCGGACGGGTCAACGGTAACAGCAGAAGTCAACAGTCGGGTGGTACACAACGGGAAGGCTAATGACCGAGGATCATGTACCGCAGGTCGAGGATCACTTACCCCGGGTCGGACCATGTACTGCGGGATGGAGAAGGACCGAGGTCCATGTACCGCGGGTCGAGGATCTCTTACCCCAGGACCGAGGAACCATGTCCCGCGGTACGGTCAACGGCCGACCAAGAAAAGTCAACGTTTTGAATAATGAAGACTTGGCTTCCTTATGGGCTAGAGATCAGTTACGAAGGTTTGGTTGAGTCCTAAGGAGAGGCACATGACTGTTGGAACTCTAAGAAACATGTGACTCTCCTCCTTTTGCCAAGACCGAGAAGAAAAGGACTTGTAGGCTCAAGTCACTTTCACCTTGGGATCTCCACATGTCCCTTTCACCCTCGAAGACCACCAAGGGCTGCGGCAGAAGAATAAGACCGTTACTCACCTTTTGTTTCTCTTTAAATAGGTTGTAAGACAACATATGTAACTTAACCATTTTTAAAAATGAAAATTATGGATTAACTCTCTCTCTCTCTTATTCTCGGTCCCTCACTCTCTTCTTCATACTTCCGCAAGTTACTCTTCAAATTCTAACATGGTATCAGAGCACAAGATCATATTTCACTCCATTTCTCTTCTAATCTAGCTCAATCTTCGCATTCTCAATCACTTCAACCGAACAAATCTCTTTCTTTCTCTCAAAATCACTTTTATCCAGCGGTCTATAGCGTGTTCGGTGTGTAAACATGGAAAGCTTCAAATCTCTCGGTGTTCATGTTACCCTAAAAGGGCCAAACTACCTCTTATGGTCAAGGAATGCCAAGACCATCCTATGTGGTCGTGGCCTATGGGAACATGTTGAGCTCGGGGCCGCACCAAACCAAGTCACGAATGTGGATGGGGAACAAGTGGTGGTCTCCGGAGACAACAACAAATGGTTTCAAGAAGATCAGGTGGTGATGGCCATCATTCAAAGTTCACTTGATCCGCCGATTCATGAATCCTACTCATATTGCGAGACGGCCAAGGAACTTTGGGAGACTCTCAAAAAGGTATTCGGTAATATATCAAACTTTACCCGAGTCTTTGAAGTACAAAAAGCTATCAATGTCCTAAGTCAAGACGACATTGAGTTCACGTCACACTATGGGAAGTGGCGTGCACTTTGGGCCGAGCTTGAGATGCTTCGCCCAATCACAACCGATCCGGAAGTTCTCAACAAAAGACGTGAAGAAGATCGGGTCTTTAGTCTTCTCCTTACATTAAGTCCGAAGTATAACAACCTCATCGTTCACATACTACGGGATGACAAACTTCCAGACCTTGATGAGGTATGTGCTCGGATCCAAAAGGAAAAAGGAAGCCTTGGACTCTTTGGAGGTCTAGGAGAACTTGCCGTGGCAAACAAGGGTGTATACAAGCCAACGGATAGGAAGAACTTGATGTGTGACCATTGCAAGAAGAAAGGACACCACAAGGATAAATGTTGGATCCTCCACCCACACCTCAAGCCAAATAAATTCAAAGATCATCCTCGGGCCAACAATGTCAAGCCATCGGATGAATCAAACAATTCCGAACCAAGCAACGGACCCTCGCCAATGGACGTGGACTCTGGCCTTGCCCACACCGCGACTATACAAGAGGCGGAGAGGCGTCTCAACTTGGATTCTCTCATCAAGTCTCTCACCCAACTTAAGGAATCCGGTAACGCTTTACTTACAATAAAAACTCCAAAACCCTTAGTTGTGGACTCGGGTGCATCTCATCATATGATTTGCGATCCGAGTCTAATTCACAACATCAAACCGGCTATGGGCAACGTGATTGTTGCAAATGGCCACAAGGTTCCCTTAGAGGGTATTGGAGACTTAAAAGTATTTAAAAAGAATAGCAAAGCCTTTTATCTTCCGAAATTTACATCCAATCTTCTCTCGGTTCATAAGACGACTAATGATTTAAAGTGTAATGCTATCTTTAGTCCTAATGATGTAAAATTTCAGGATATTGAGACCGGATCCATACTTGGAAGTGGAGTGACTCAAGGAGGACTTTATGTGCTTGGAGACACAAAGAATTCTCCTACCTTATCTAATGCTTTAAATTCCGTAGTTGCTAGTAGTTTTAATGTCATTTGGCATGCTAGATTAGGCCATCCTCATAGTAGGGCCTTTGAATTAATGTTACCAAGTAGTACATTTAACAATCTTGAATGTGAGGCATGTATCCGTGGTAAACATTGTAAGACCGTTTTTCCCAAATCGAATTCTAGTTATGAAAAATGCTTTGAATTAGTTCATTCGGATGTTTGGTCTTCACCTTGTTTATCTAGAGACAATCAAAAATACTTTGTGACATTCATAGATGAAAAATCAAAGTACACTTGGCTAACTCTCTTACCATCAAAAGATCGTGTCTATGATGCATTTGTGAATTTTCACACATATGTCACTAATCACTATAATTCTAATGTGAAAAGCTTGAGATCGGACAATGGTGGAGAGTACACAAGTCAAAGGTTCAAACAATACCTAGCAAAGAACGGAATAGAGCACCAAACAAGCTGTCCATACACTCCTCAACAAAATGGAGTTGCGGAAAGGAAAAATCGCCACTTAATGGAAGTGACGAGATCCATGATGTTTCATACAAGCGTTCCAAAAAGATTTTGGAGTGATGCCGTGATGACCGCGTGTTACCTAATCAATCGGACACCAACAAAAATACTCCAAGACAAGTCGCCATTTGAGGTACTAAACAAGACAAAACCATCACTTAATCACTTACGAGTTTTTGGGTGTGTTTGCTATGTGTTAGTACCAAGAGAATTTAGGGACAAGTTGGATGAGAAAAGCACAAGATGCATGTTCCTTGGCTACTCAACAACTCAAAAAGGATACAAATGTTACAACCCGGTAACAAGGAGAATCATGGTCTCAAGGGATGTGAAATTCATCGAGGACAAAGGCTACCATGATATGGAGAATTGGGATGAACTCAAAGACCTTGCCAATCACGCATCGGATAGGGCGGAAATCCTTAAAAATGTTCTAGAGGGTCTTCAAGGAGGCGGCTCGGTGAGTGAGAAAAAGAATGAATCCAATCCGGGAGTACCTCAAGAACCATCCGAGGAATTGGAACGCAGTCGGATGGAGCGGTCCGGAGATACAGCCGGATCACCCGGACACATGAATGAGCATCCTCACGATCGACATGAACGACCCGGGCCACATGGAAATGAACCATCGGAGGAACACAATGCCTCCGAACATGATCAAACGGAAGACCTACCAACACCATCACCGCCTCCGTTAAGAAGAAGCACTAGACTCCGGAAAGACCCCTCAAATTGGGTCAATACCCGGGTCTACTACAACAATAAGGCCGTGGCTCATCCGATCCAAACAGTTTGTTCTCTTGACCTTGTGCCATATGAACATCGATCTTTCCTTGGTAAACTTGATCTTGAGCAGATACCTAAGACATATGAAGAGGCCAAGGAACACAAGGTGTGGCGAGACGCGGTTGGTGCCGAAAGAGGAGCCATGGAACGGAACCATACATGGGTTGAAACGGACTTGCCCCCAGGGAAGAAGGCAGTCACGTCACGGTGGATATTCACCATCAAGTACAAAAGCAATGGTGACATAGAACGCCACAAGGCCCGCCTTGTTGCCCGCGGTTTCACCCAAACATACGGCGAGGATTACACCGATACGTTTGCACCCGTAGCCAAACTCCACACGGTACGAGTTGTACTATCCGTGGCCACCAACCTTGAGTGGGAGCTATGGCAAATGGACGTCAAGAACGCCTTCCTCCAAGGTGAGCTCGAAGATGAAGTTTACATGTATCCACCTCCCGGACTTGAGGATACGGTCCAACCCGGAAGAGTGTTACGTCTTAAGAAGGCTATCTATGGACTCAAGCAATCACCAAGAGCTTGGTATCACAAGCTTAGTGCCACACTAAAGGAAAGAGGGTTCACCAAGTCCGAAGCCGACCACACACTATTCACGTCACACGGCCCGAAGGGTACAATTGTGGTTCTCATCTATGTGGATGACTTGATCATTACGGGCAATGATAAGGACGGTATCTCCTCCACCAAAACCTATCTTAAATCCGTGTTTGATATTAAAGACCTTGGTGAACTAAAATACTTTCTAGGAATTGAAGTGTGCCGTTCTAAGGATGGCCTCTTCCTTTCTCAAAGAAAGTATACTCTTGATCTTTTGCGTGAAACAGGGAAGATAGGGTCTAAACCAGCCAAGACACCACTTGAGGATGGCTACAAGGTCAGTCGAAAGGGGGAGAAAGACGATGAGCCATATGACAATCCACCTCAATACCGAAGACTTGTGGGGAAACTTATCTACTTGACGATCACAAGACCGGACATATGCTATGCCGTGAATCAAGTGAGTCAACACATGCAAGTCCCCACGGCATACCATTGGAACATGGTGGAACGGATCTTGAGATATCTCAAAGGAGGCCCGGGCCGTGGTATATGGATGGGGAAGAACAACAACACCGAGATCGTGGGGTATTGTGATGCGGATTGGGCCGGCGATCGGAATGATAGGAAGTCCACAACCGGGTATTGTACATTCATTGGAGGGAACTTGGTAACTTGGAAGACCAAGAAGCAAAAGGTTGTCTCTTGCTCAAGTGCCGAGGCCGAATACCGAGCAATGAGAAAGCTAACAAATGAAGTAACATGGCTAAAGGCTCTCCTCAAAGATCTTGGTATGGAATCCAACAAGCCAATCACCATTCATTGTGACAATCAAGCCGCAATACACATTGCATCAAACTCCGTGTTCCATGAACGGACCAAGCACATTGAGATAGATTGCCATAAGGTCCGGGAGAAGATTGAGGAAGGAGTAACTCTTCCGTGCTACACAAGGAGTGAAGATCAATTGGCGGACATCTTCACCAAAGCCGCGAGTCTCAAAGTTTGTGATCACATCTACAACAAGCTTGGACTCGTGGACCTCACAAGACCTTGATCAAAGGTTCCCTTTCCCGGGAAATGCACACTCTTTTTCCCTTGGATGAGTTTTGTCCCATGTGGTTTTCTCTCCAAGGTTTTTAATGAGGTGTAGATCTCGGGTCTTCCAATCTTAACCAACATGTCCATTTATGGTTAAGCTTGAGGGGGAGTATTGATCAAGATGAATAAATAATAAAGTCCAAATAAAGTCAACGGAAGGTTGAAAGACGATGGTCGGGTTCTACGTACCGCGGGAAGGCATCGGGTCGAGAGGCACTAACCACGGGTCGAGAAAACATAAGACAAGGGTCGGGTCAACGGCAACAAGGAAAGTCAACATATCGGGTCACGGATCGTGGTAAGGCTGATGGTCGAGGATCGTGTACCGGGGTCGAGGAATTCGTACCAAGGGTCGGAAGGACGCGTACCGCGGGTAGGGTCAACGGCAGCAGCAAAGTCAACATATCGGGCTATGTACCGCGGGAAGGCCGAGGGTCGAGAGACATGGACTGTGGGTCGAGAGAAGGCTTACCGCGGGTAGGAGGATCGTGCACTGGCGGACGGGTCAACGGTAACAGCAGAAGTCAACAGTCGGGTGGTACACAACGGGAAGGCTAATGACCGAGGATCATGTACCGCAGGTCGAGGATCACTTACCCCGGGTCGGACCATGTACTGCGGGATGGAGAAGGACCGAGGTCCATGTACCGCGGGTCGAGGATCTCTTACCCCAGGACCGAGGAACCATGTCCCGCGGTACGGTCAACGGCCGACCAAGAAAAGTCAACGTTTTGAATAATGAAGACTTGGCTTCCTTATGGGCTAGAGATCAGTTACGAAGGTTTGGTTGAGTCCTAAGGAGAGGCACATGACCGTTGGAACTCTAAGAAACATGTGACTCTCCTCCTTTTGCCAAGACCGAGAAGAAAAGGACTTGTAGGCTCAAGTCACTTTCACCTTGGGATCTCCACATGTCCCTTTCACCCTCGAAGACCACCAAGGGCTGCGGCAGAAGAATAAGACCGTTACTCACCTTTTGTTTCTCTTTAAATAGGTTGTAAGACAACATATGTAACTTAACCATTTTTAAAAATGAAAATTATGGATTAACTCTCTCTCTCTCTTATTCTCGGTCCCTCACTCTCTTCTTCATACTTCCGCAAGTTACTCTTCAAATTCTAACAAGTTTGACATGAGAAAGTGTGCTAATCCGACTTCGGGTGGCCTAATAGGTAGCAACACGGTCATTCTTCCCTTAATCTAGAAGCTATTCCGATTGGTGAACCCGTAATGAGCTACATTCATTGAGTTATAAAGCCGAGCTTGATCATTGGAGCTATCCATGTTCATATTATACTTCTACGCATGTGATCTCTTTTAGCTTAGTTCAATGCAATGTTTAGTTTGACATGAGAAAGTGTGCTAATCCGACTTCGGGTGGCCTAATAGGTAGCAACACGGTCATTCTTCCCTTAATCTAGAAGCTATTCCGATTGGTGAACCCGTCATGAGCTACATTCGTTGAGTTATAAACCCGAGCTTGATCATTGGAGCTATCCATGTTCATATCATACTTCTATTCATGTGATCTCTTTTAGCTTAGTTCAATGCATTGTAAGGTTAGTTTGACATGAGAAAGTGTACTAATCCGACTTCGTGTGGTGTAATAGGTTGCAACACGGTCATTCTTCCCTTAATCCAGAAGCTATTCCGATTGGTTAACCCGCAATGAGTTTCATTCGTTGAGTTATAAAGCCGAGCTTGATCATTGGAGCTATCCATGTTCATATCATACTTCTACGCATGTGATCTCTTTTAGCTTAGTTCAATGCAATGTTTAGTTTGACATGAGAAAGTGTGCTAATCCGACTTCGAATAGTGTTATAGGGGCAACACGGTCATTCTTCCCTTAATCTAGAAGCTATTTCGATTGGTGAACCCGTCATGAGCTACATTCGTTGAGTTATAAAGCCAAGCTTGATCATTGGAGCTATCCATGTTCATATCATACTTCTACGCATGTGATCTCTTTTAACTTAGTTCAATGCAATGTTTAGTTTGACATGAGAAAGTGTGCTAATCCGACTTCAGGTGGTGTTATAGGTTGCAACACGGTCATTCTTCCTTTAATCTAGAAGCTATCCATGTTCATATGATACTTCTACGCATGTGATCTCTTTTAGCTTAGTTCAATGCAATGTTTTGTTTGACATGAGAAAGTGTGCTAATCCGACTTCGGGTGGTGTAATAGGTAGCAACACGGTCATTCTTCCCTTAATCTAGAAGCTATTCCGATTGGTGAACCCGCAATGAGCTATATTCATTGAGTTATAAAGCCAAGCTTGATCATTGGAGCTATCCATGTTCATATCATACTTCTACGCATATGATCTCTTTTAGCTTAGTTCAATGCAATGATTAGTTTGACATGAGAAAGTGTGCTAATCCGACTTTGGGTGGTGTAATAGGTAGCAACACGGTCATTCTTCCCTTAATCTAGACGCTATTCCGATTGGTGAACACGCAATAAGCTACATTCATTGAGTTATAAAGCCAAGCTTGATCATTGGAGCTATCCATGTTCATATCATACTTCTACGCATATGATCTCTTTTAGCTTAGTTCAATGCAATGTTTAGTTTGACATGAGAAAGTGTGCTAATCCGACTTCGAGTGGTGTAATAGGTAGCAACACGGCATTCTTCCCTTAATCTAGCGATTGGTTAACCCGTAACGAGCTACATTCGTTGAGTTATAAAGCCGAGCTTGATCATTGGAGCTATCCATGTTCATATTATACTTCTACGCATGTGATCTCTTTTAGCTTAGTTCAATGCAATGTTTAGTTTGACATGAGAAAGTGTGCTAATCCGACTTCGGGTGGCCTAATAGATAGCAACACGGTCATTCTTCCCTTAATCTAGAAGCTATTCCGATTGGTGAACCCGTAATGAGCTACATTCATTGAGTTATAAAGCCGAGCTTGATCATTGGAGCTATCCATGTTCATATTATACTTCTACGCATGTGATCTCTTTTAGCTTAGTTCAATGCAATGTTTAGTTTGACATGAGAAAGTGTGCTAATCCGACTTCGGGTGGCCTAATAGGTAGCAACACGGTCATTCTTCCCTTAATCTAGAAGCTATTCCGATTGGTGAACCCGTCATGAGCTACATTCGTTGAGTTATAAACCCGAGCTTGATCATTGGAGCTATCCATGTTCATATCATACTTCTATTCATGTGATCTCTTTTAGCTTAGTTCAATGCATTGTAAGGTTAGTTTGACATGAGAAAGTGTACTAATCCGACTTCTTGTGGTGTAATAGGTTGCAACACGGTCATTCTTCCCTTAATCCAGAAGCTATTCCGATTGGTTAACCCGCAATGAGTTTCATTCGTTGAGTTATAAAGCCGAGCTTGATCATTGGAGCTATCCATGTTCATATCATACTTCTACGCATGTGATCTCTTTTAGCTTAGTTCAATGCAATGTTTAGTTTGACATGAGAAAGTGTGCTAATCCGACTTCGAATAGTGTTATAGGTGCAACACGGTCATTCTTCCCTTAATCTAGAAGCTATTTCGATTGGTGAACCCGTCATGAGCTACATTCGTTGAGTTATAAATCCGAGCTTGATTATTGGAGCTATACATGTTCATATCGTACTTCTACGCATGTGATCTCTTAAAGCTTAGTTCAATGCAATGTAAAGTTTGACATGAGAAAGTGTGCTAATCCGACTTCAGGTGGTGTTATAGGTTGCAACACAATCATTCGTTGAGTTATAAAGCCAAGCTTGATCATTGGAGCTATCCATGTTCATATCATACTTCTACGCATGTGATCTCTTTTAACTTAGTTCAATGCAATGTTTAGTTTGACATGAGAAAGTGTGCTAATCCGACTTCAGGTGGTGTTATAGGTTGCAACACGGTCATTCTTCCTTTAATCTAGAAGCTATCCATGTTCATATGATACTTCTACCCATGTGATCTCTTTTAGCTTAGTTCAATGCAATGTTTTGTTTGACATGAGAAAGTGTGCTAATCCGACTTCGGGTGGTGTAATAGGTAGCAACACGGTCATTCTTCCCTTAATCTAGAAGCTATTCCGATTGGTGAACCCGCAATGAGCTATATTCATTGAGTTATAAAGCCAAGCTTGATCATTGGAGCTATCCATGTTCATATCATACTTCTACGCATATGATCTCTTTTAGCTTAGTTCAATGCAATGATTAGTTTGACATGAGAAAGTGTGCTAATCCGACTTCGGGTGGTGTAATAGGTAGCAACACGGTCATTCTTCCCTTAATCTAGACGCTATTCCGATTGGTGAACACGCAATAAGCTACATTCATTGAGTTATAAAGCCAAGCTTGATCATTGGAGCTATCCATGTTCATATCATACTTCTACGCATATGATCTCTTTTAGCTTAGTTCAATGCAATGTTTAGTTTGACATGAGAAAGTGTGCTAATCCGACTTCGAGTGGTGTAATAGGTAGCAACACGGCATTCTTCCCTTAATCTAGCGATTGGTTAACCCGTAACGAGCTACATTCGTTGAGTTATAAAGCCGAGCTTGATCATTGGAGCTATCCATGTTCATATTATACTTCTACGCATGTGATCTCTTTTAGCTTAGTTCAATGCAATGTTTAGTTTGACATGAGAAAGTGTGCTAATCCGACTTCGGGTGGCCTAATAGGTAGCAACACGGTCATTCTTCCCTTAATCTAGAAGCTATTCCGATTGGTGAACCCGTAATGAGCTACATTCATTGAGTTATAAAGCCGAGCTTGATCATTGGAGCTATCCATGTTCATATTATACTTCTACGCATGTGATCTCTTTTAGCTTAGTTCAATGCAATGTTTAGTTTGACATGAGAAAGTGTGCTAATCCGACTTCGGGTGGCCTAATAGGTAGCAACACGGTCATTCTTCCCTTAATCTAGAAGCTATTCCGATTGGTGAACCCGTCATGAGCTACATTCGTTGAGTTATAAACCCGAGCTTGATCATTGGAGCTATCCATGTTCATATCATACTTCTATTCATGTGATCTCTTTTAGCTTAGTTCAATGCATTGTAAGGTTAGTTTGACATGAGAAAGTGTACTAATCCGACTTCGTGTGGTGTAATAGGTTGCAACACGGTCATTCTTCCCTTAATCCAGAAGCTATTCCGATTGGTTAACCCGCAATGAGTTTCATTCGTTGAGTTATAAAGCCGAGCTTGATCATTGGAGCTATCCATGTTCATATCATACTTCTACGCATGTGATCTCTTTTAGCTTAGTTCAATGCAATGTTTAGTTTGACATGAGAAAGTGTGCTAATCCGACTTCGAATAGTGTTATAGGTGCAACACGGTCATTCTTCCCTTAATCTAGAAGCTATTTCGATTGGTGAACCCGTCATGAGCTACATTCGTTGAGTTATAAATCCGAGCTTGATTATTGGAGCTATACATGTTCATATCGTACTTCTACGCATGTGATCTCTTAAAGCTTAGTTCAATGCAATGTAAAGTTTGACATGAGAAAGTGTGCTAATCCGACTTTAGGTGGTGTTATAGGTTGCAACACAATCATTCGTTGAGTTATAAAGCCAAGCTTGATCATTGGAGCTATCCATGTTCATATCATACTTCTACGCATGTGATCTCTTTTAACTTAGTTCAATGCAATGTTTAGTTTGACATGAGAAAGTGTGCTAATCCGACTTCGAATAGTGTTATAGGTGCAACACGGTCATTCTTCCCTTAATCTAGAAGCTATTTCGATTGGTGAACCCGTCATGAGCTACATTCGTTGAGTTATAAATCCGAGCTTGATTATTGGAGCTATACATGTTCATATCGTACATCTACGCATGTGATCTCTTAAAGCTTAGTTCAATGCAATGTAAAGTTTGACATGAGAAAGTGTGCTAATCCGACTTCAGGTGGTGTTATAGGTTGCAACACAATCATTCGTTGAGTTATAAAGCCAAGCTTGATCATTGGAGCTATCCATGTTCATATCATACTTCTACGCATGTGATCTCTTTTAACTTAGTTCAATGCAATGTTTAATTTGACATGAGAAAGTGTGCTAATCCGACTTCAGGTGGTGTTATAGGTTGCAACACGGTCATTCTTCCTTTAATCTAGAAGCTATCCATGTTCATATGATACTTCTACGCATGTGATCTCTTTTAGCTTAGTTCAATGCAATGTATAGTTTGACATGAGAAAGTGTGCTAATCCGACTTCGGGTGGTGTAATAGGTAGCAACACGGTCATTCTTCCCTTAATCTAGAAGCTATTCCGATTGGTGAACCCGCAATGAGCTATATTCATTGAGTTATAAAGCCAAGCTTGATCATTGGAGCTATCCATGTTCATATGATACTTCTACGCATGTGATCTCTTTTAGCTTAGTTCAATGCAATGTATAGTTTGACATGAGAAAGTGTGCTAATCCGACTTCGGGTGGTGTAATAGATAGCAACACGGTCATTCTTCCCTTAATCTAGAAGCTATTCCGATTGGCGAACCCGTAATGAGCTACATTCATTGAGTTATAAAGCCGAGCTTGATCATTGGAGCTATCCATGTTCATATCATACTTCTACGCATGTGATCTCTTTTAGCTTAGTTCAATGCAATGTTTAGTTTGACTTGAGAAAGTGTGCTAATCCGACTTCGAGTGGTGTAATAAGTAGCAACACGGCATTCTTCCCTTAATCTAGCGAATGGTTAACCCGTAACGAGCTACATTCGTTGAGTTATAAAGCCGAGCTTGATCATTGGAGCTATCCATGTTCATATTATACTTCTACGCATGTGATCTCTTTTAGCTTAGTTCAATGCAATGTTTAGTTTGACATGAGAAAGTGTGCTAATCCGACTTCGGGTGGCCTAATAGGTAGCAACACGGTCATTCTTCCCTTAATCTAGAAGCTATTCCGATTGGTGAACCCGTCATGAGCTACATTCGTTGAGTTATAAACCCGAGCTTGATCATTGGAGCTATCCATGTTCATATCATACTTCTATTCATGTGATCTCTTTTAGCTTAGTTAAATGCATTGTAAGGTTAGTTTGACATGAGAAAGTGTACTAATCCGACTTCGTGTGCTGTAATAGGTTGCAACACGGTCATTCTTCCCTTAATCCAGAAGCTATTCCGATTGGTTAACCCGCAATGAGTTTCATTCGTTGAGTTATAAACCCGAGCTTGATCATTGGAGCTATCCATGTTCATATCATACTTCTATTCATGTGATCTCTTTTAGCTTAGTTCAATGCATTGTAAGGTTAGTTTGACATGAGAAAGTGTACTAATCCGACTTCGTGTGGTGTAATAGGTTGCAACACGGTCATTCTTCCCTTAATCCAGAAGCTATTCCGATTGGTTAACCCGCAATGAGTTTCATTCGTTGAGTTATAAAGCCGAGCTTGATCATTGGAGCTATCCATGTTCATATCATACTTCTACGCATGTGATCTCTTTTAGCTTAGTTCAATGCAATGTTTAGTTTGACATGAGAAAGTGTGCTAATCCGACTTCGAATAGTGTTATAGGTGCAACACGGTCATTCTTCCCTTAATCTAGAAGCTATTTCGATTGGTGAACCCGTCATGAGCTACATTCGTTGAGTTATAAATCCGAGCTTGATTATTGGAGCTATACATGTTCATATCGTACATCTACGCATGTGATCTCTTAAAGCTTAGTTCAATGCAATGTAAAGTTTGACATGAGAAAGTGTGCTAATCCGACTTCAGGTGGTGTTATAGGTTGCAACACAATCATTCGTTGAGTTATAAAGCCAAGCTTGATCATTGGAGCTATCCATGTTCATATCATACTTCTACGCATGTGATCTCTTTTAACTTAGTTCAATGCAATGTTTAATTTGACATGAGAAAGTGTGCTAATCCGACTTCAGGTGGTGTTATAGGTTGCAACACGGTCATTCTTCCTTTAATCTAGAAGCTATCCATGTTCATATGATACTTCTACGCATGTGATCTCTTTTAGCTTAGTTCAATGCAATGTATAGTTTGACATGAGAAAGTGTGCTAATCCGACTTCGGGTGGTGTAATAGGTAGCAACACGGTCATTCTTCCCTTAATCTAGAAGCTATTCCGATTGGTGAACCCGCAATGAGCTATATTCATTGAGTTATAAAGCCAAGCTTGATCATTGGAGCTATCCATGTTCATATGATACTTCTACGCATGTGATCTCTTTTAGCTTAGTTCAATGCAATGTATAGTTTGACATGAGAAAGTGTGCTAATCCGACTTCGGGTGGCCTAATAGGTAGCAACACGGTCATTCTTCCCTTAATCTAGAAGCTATTCCGATTGGTGAACCCGTCATGAGCTACATTCGTTGAGTTATAAACCCGAGCTTGATCATTGGAGCTATCCATGTTCATATCATACTTCTATTCATGTGATCTCTTTTAGCTTAGTTAAATGCATTGTAAGGTTAGTTTGACATGAGAAAGTGTACTAATCCGACTTCGTGTGCTGTAATAGGTTGCAACACGGTCATTCTTCCCTTAATCCAGAAGCTATTCCGATTGGTTAACCCGCAATGAGTTTCATTCGTTGAGTTATAAACCCGAGCTTGATCATTGGAGCTATCCATGTTCATATCATACTTCTATTCATGTGATCTCTTTTAGCTTAGTTCAATGCATTGTAAGGTTAGTTTGACATGAGAAAGTGTACTAATCCGACTTCGTGTGGTGTAATAGGTTGCAACACGGTCATTCTTCCCTTAATCCAGAAGCTATTCCGATTGGTTAACCCGCAATGAGTTTCATTCGTTGAGTTATAAAGCCGAGCTTGATCATTGGAGCTATCCATGTTCATATCATACTTCTACGCATGTGATCTCTTTTAGCTTAGTTCAATGCAATGTTTAGTTTGACATGAGAAAGTGTGCTAATCCGACTTCGAATAGTGTTATAGGTGCAACACGGTCATTCTTCCCTTAATCTAGAAGCTATTTCGATTGGTGAACCCGTCATGAGCTACATTCGTTGAGTTATAAATCCGAGCTTGATTATTGGAGCTATACATGTTCATATCGTACATCTACGCATGTGATCTCTTAAAGCTTAGTTCAATGCAATGTAAAGTTTGACATGAGAAAGTGTGCTAATCCGACTTCAGGTGGTGTTATAGGTTGCAACACAATCATTCGTTGAGTTATAAAGCCAAGCTTGATCATTGGAGCTATCCATGTTCATATCATACTTCTACGCATGTGATCTCTTTTAACTTAGTTCAATGCAATGTTTAATTTGACATGAGAAAGTGTGCTAATCCGACTTCAGGTGGTGTTATAGGTTGCAACACGGTCATTCTTCCTTTAATCTAGAAGCTATCCATGTTCATATGATACTTCTACGCATGTGATCTCTTTTAGCTTAGTTCAATGCAATGTATAGTTTGACATGAGAAAGTGTGCTAATCCGACTTCGGGTGGTGTAATAGGTAGCAACACGGTCATTCTTCCCTTAATCTAGAAGCTATTCTGATTGGTGAACCCGCAATGAGCTATATTCATTGAGTTATAAAGCCAAGCTTGATCATTGGAGCTATCCATGTTCATATGATACTTCTACGCATGTGATCTCTTTTAGCTTAGTTCAATGCAATGTATAGTTTGACATGAGAAAGTGTGCTAATCCGACTTCGGGTGGTGTAATAGGTAGCAACACGGTCATTCTTCCCTTAATCTAGAAGCTATTCCGATTGGCGAACCCGTAATGAGCTACATTCATTGAGTTATAAAGCCGAGCTTGATCATTGGAGCTATCCATGTTCATATCATACTTCTACGCATGTGATCTCTTTTAGCTTAGTTCAATGCAATGTTTAGTTTGACTTGAGAAAGTGTGCTAATCCGACTTCGAGTGGTGTAATAGGTAGCAACACGGCATTCTTCCCTTAATCTAGCGAATGGTTAACCCGTAACGAGCTACATTCGTTGAGTTATAAAGCCGAGCTTGATCATTGGAGCTATCCATGTTCATATTATACTTCTACGCATGTGATCTCTTTTAGCTTAGTTCAATGCAATGTTTAGTTTGACATGAGAAAGTGTGCTAATCCGACTTCGGGTGGCCTAATAGGTAGCAACACGGTCATTCTTCCCTTAATCTAGAAGCTATTCCGATTGGTGAACCCGTCATGAGCTACATTCGTTGAGTTATAAACCCGAGCTTGATCATTGGAGCTATCCATGTTCATATCATACTTCTATTCATGTGATCTCTTTTAGCTTAGTTAAATGCATTGTAAGGTTAGTTTGACATGAGAAAGTGTACTAATCCGACTTCGTGTGGTGTAATAGGTTGCAACACGGTCATTCTTCCCTTAATCCAGAAGCTATTCCGATTGGTTAACCCGCAATGAGTTTCATTCGTTGAGTTATAAACCCGAGCTTGATCATTGGAGCTATCCATGTTCATATCATACTTCTATTCATGTGATCTCTTTTAGCTTAGTTCAATGCATTGTAAGGTTAGTTTGACATGAGAAAGTGTACTAATCCGACTTCGTGTGGTGTAATAGGTTGCAACACGGTCATTCTTCCCTTAATCCAGAAGCTATTCCGATTGGTTAACCCGCAATGAGTTTCATTCGTTGAGTTATAAAGCCGAGCTTGATCATTGGAGCTATCCATGTTCATATCATACTTCTACGCATGTGATCTCTTTTAGCTTAGTTCAATGCAATGTTTAGTTTGACATGAGAAAGTGTGCTAATCCGACTTCGAATAGTGTTATAGGTGCAACACGGTCATTCTTCCCTTAATCTAGAAGCTATTTCGATTGGTGAACCCGTCATGAGCTACATTCGTTGAGTTATAAATCCGAGCTTGATTATTGGAGCTATACATGTTCATATCGTACATCTACGCATGTGATCTCTTAAAGCTTAGTTCAATGCAATGTAAAGTTTGACATGAGAAAGTGTGCTAATCCGACTTCAGGTGGTGTTATAGGTTGCAACACAATCATTCGTTGAGTTATAAAGCCAAGCTTGATCATTGGAGCTATCCATGTTCATATCATACTTCTACGCATGTGATCTCTTTTAACTTAGTTCAATGCAATGTTTAGTTTGACATGAGAAAGTGTGCTAATCCGACTTCAGGTGGTGTTATAGGTTGCAACACGGTCATTCTTCCTTTAATCTAGAAGCTATCCATGTTCATATGATACTTCTACGCATGTGATCTCTTTTAGCTTAGTTCAATGCAATGTATAGTTTGACATGAGAAAGTGTGCTAATCCGACTTCGGGTGGTGTAATAGGTAGCAACACGGTCATTCTTCCCTTAATCTAGAAGCTATTCCGATTGGTGAACCCGCAATGAGCTATATTCATTGAGTTATAAAGCCAAGCTTGATCATTGGAGCTATCCATGTTCATATGATACTTCTACGCATGTGATCTCTTTTAGCTTAGTTCAATGCAATGTATAGTTTGACATGAGAAAGTGTGCTAATCCGACTTCGGGTGGTGTAATAGGTAGCAACACGGTCATTCTTCCCTTAATCTAGAAGCTATTCCGATTGGCGAACCCGTAATGAGCTACATTCATTGAGTTATAAAGCCGAGCTTGATCATTGGAGCTATCCATGTTCATATCATACTTCTACGCATGTGATCTCTTTTAGCTTAGTTCAATGCAATGTTTAGTTTGACTTGAGAAAGTGTGCTTATCCGACTTCGAGTGGTGTAATAGGTAGCAACACGGCATTTTTCCCTTAATCTAGCGATTGGTTAACCCGTAACGAGCTACATTCGTTGAGTTATAAAGCCGAGCTTGATCATTGGAGCTATCCATGTTCATATTATACTTCTACGCATGTGATCTCTTTTAGCTTAGTTCAATGCAATGTTTAGTTTGACATGAGAAAGTGTGCTAATCCGACTTCGGGTGGCCTAATAGGTAGCAACACGGTCATTCTTCCCTTAATCTAGAAGCTATTCCGATTGGTGAACCCGTCATGAGCTACATTCGTTGAGTTATAAACCCGAGCTTGATCATTGGAGCTATCCATGTTCATATCATACTTCTATTCATGTGATCTCTTTTAGCTTAGTTCAATGCATTGTAAGGTTAGTTTGACATGAGAAAGTGTACTAATCCGACTTCGTGTGGTGTAATAGGTTGCAACACGGTCACTCTTCCCTTAATCCAGAAGCTATTCCGATTGGTTAACCCGCAATGAGTTTCATTCGTTGAGTTATAAAGCCGAGCTTGATCATTGGAGCTATCCATGTTCATATCATACTTCTACGCATGTGATCTCTTTTAGCTTAGTTCAATGCAATGTTTAGTTTGACATGAGAAAGTGTGCTAATCCGACTTCGAATAGTGTTATAGGTGCAACACGGTCATTCTTCCCTTAATCTAGAAGCTATTTCGATTGGTGAACCCGTCATGAGCTACATTCGTTGAGTTATAAATCCGAGCTTGATTATTGGAGCTATACATGTTCATATCGTACATCTACGCATGTGATCTCTTAAAGCTTAGTTCAATGCAATGTAAAGTTTGACATGAGAAAGTGTGCTCATCCGACTTCGGGTGGTGTTATAGGTTGCAGCACGGTCATTCTTCCCTTAATCTAGAAGCTATTCCGATTGGTGAACCCGTAATGAGCTACATTCATTGAGTTATAAAGCCAAGCTTGATCATTGGAGCTATCCATGTTCATATCATACTTCTAAGCATATGATCTCTTTTAGCTTAGTTCAATGCAATGTTTAATTTAACCTGAGAACGTGTACTCATCTGACTTCAGGTGGTGTAATAGGTTGCAACACGGTCATTCTTCCCTTAATCTAGAAGTTATTCCGATTGGTGAACCCGTAATGAGCTATATTCGTTGAGTTATAAAGCCGAGCTTGATCATTGGAGCTATCCATGTTCATATTATACTTCTACGCATGTGATCTCTTTTAGCTTAGTTCAATGCAATGTTTAGTTTGACATGAGAAAGTGTGCTAATCCGACTTCGGGTGGTGTAATAGGTTGCAACACGGTCATTCTTCCCTTAATCTAGAAGCAATTCTGATTAGTGAACCCGCAATGAGCTACATTCGTTGAGTTATAAAGCCGAGCTTGATCATTGGAGCTATCCATGTTCATATCATACTTCTACGCATATGATCTCATTTAGCTTAGTTCAATGCAAATTTTAGTTTGACATGAGAAAGTGTGCTCATCCGATTTCGGGTGGTGTTATAGGTTGCAGCACGGTCATTCTTCCCTTAATCTAGAAGCTATTTCGACTGGTGAATCCGTCAAGAGGTACAATCGTTGAGTTATAAAGCCGAGCTTGATCATTGGAGCTATACATGTTCATATCATACTTCTACGCATGTGATCTCTTTTAGCTTAGTTCAATGCATTGTAAGGTTAGTTTGACATGAGAAAGTGTACTAATCCGACTTCTTGTGGTGTAATAGGTTGCAACACGGTCATTCTTCCCTTAATCTAGAAGCTATTCCGATTGGTTAACCCGCAACGAGCTATATTCGTTGAGTTATAAAGCCGAGCTTGATCGTTGGAGCTATCCATGTTCATATTATACTTCTACGCATGTGATCTCTTTTAGCTTAGTTTAATGCATTGTAAGGTTAGTTTGACATGAGAAAGTGTACTAATCCGACTTTGTGTGGTGTAATAGGTTGCAACACGGTCATTCTTCCCTTAATCCAGAAGCTATTCCGATTGGTTAACCCGCAATGAGCTTCATATGTTGAGTTATAAAGCCGAGCTTGATCATTGGAGCTATCCATGTTCATATCATACTTCTACGCATGTGATCTCTTTTAGCTTAGTTCAATGTAATGTTTAGTTTGACATGAGAAAGTGTGGTAATCCGACTTCGAATAGTGTTATAGGCGCAACACGGTCATTCTTTCCTTAATCTAGAAGCTATTTCGATTGGTGAACCCGTCATGAGCTACATTCGTTGAGTTATAAAGCCGAGCTTGATCATTGGAGCTATCCATGTTCATATCGTACTTCTACGCATGTGATCTCTTTTAGCTTAGTTCAATGCAATGTTTAGTTTGACATGAGAAAGTGTGCTAATCCGACTTCGGGTGGTGTAATAGGTTGCAACACGGTCATTCTTCCCTTAATCTAGAAGCAATTCTGATTAGTGAACCCGCAATGAGCTACATTCGTTGAGTTATAAAGCCGAGCTTGATCATTGGAGCTATCCATGTTCATATCATACTTCTACGCATATGATCTCATTTAGCTTAGTTCAATGCAAATTTTAGTTTGACATGAGAAAGTGTGCTCATCCGATTTCGGGTGGTGTTATAGGTTGCAGCACGGTCATTCTTCCCTTAATCTAGAAGCTATTTCGACTGGTGAATCCGTCAAGAGGTACAATCGTTGAGTTATAAAGCCGAGCTTGATCATTGGAGCTATACATGTTCATATCATACTTCTACGCATGTGATCTCTTTTAGCTTAGTTCAATGCATTGTAAGGTTAGTTTGACATGAGAAAGTGTACTAATCCGACTTCGTGTGGTGTAATAGGTTGCAACACGGTCATTCTTCCCTTAATCCAGAAGCTATTCCGATTGGTTAACCCGCAATGAGTTTCATTCGTTGAGTTATAAAGTCGAGCTTGATCATTGGAGCTATCCATGTTCATATCATACTTCTACGCATGTGATCTCTTTTAGCTTAGTTCAATGCAATGTTTAGTTTGACATGAGAAAGTGTGCTAATCCGACTTCGTATAGTGTTATAGGTGCAACACGGTCATTCTTCCCTTAATCTAGAAGCTATTTCGATTGGTGAACCCGTCATGAGCTACATTCGTTGAGTTATAAATCCGAGCTTGATTATTGGAGCTATACATGTTCATATCGTACATCTACGCATGTGATCTCTTAAAGCTTAGTTCAATGCAATGTAAAGTTTGACATGAGAAAGTGTGCTCATCCGACTTCGGGTGGTGTTATAGGTTGCAGCACGGTCATTCTTCCCTTAATCTAGAAGCTATTCCGATTGGTGAACCCGTAATGAGCTACATTCATTGAGTTATAAAGCCAAGCTTGATCATTGGAGCTATCCATGTTCATATCATACTTCTAAGCATATGATCTCTTTTAGCTTAGTTCAATGCAATGTTTAGTTTGACATGAGAAAGTGTGCTAATCCGACTTCGGGTGGCCTAATAGGTAGCAACACGGTCATTCTTCCCTTAATCTAGAAGCTATTCCGATTGGTGAACCCGTCATGAGCTACATTCGTTGAGTTATAAACCCGAGCTTGATCATTGGAGCTATCCATGTTCATATCATACTTCTATTCATGTGATCTCTTTTAGCTTAGTTAAATGCATTGTAAGGTTAGTTTGACATGAGAAAGTGTACTAATCCGACTTCGTGTGGTGTAATAGGTTGCAACACGGTCATTCTTCCCTTAATCTAGAAGCTATTCCGATTGGTTAACCCGCAATGAGTTTCATTCGTTGAGTTATAAACCCGAGCTTGATCATTGGAGCTATCCATGTTCATATCATACTTCTATTCATGTGATCTCTTTTAGCTTAGTTCAATGCATTGTAAGGTTAGTTTGACATGAGAAAGTGTACTAATCCGACTTTGTGTGGTGTAATAGGTTGCAACACGGTCATTCTTCCCTTAATCCAGAAGCTATTCCGATTGGTTAACCCGCAATGAGCTTCATATGTTGAGTTATAAAGCCGAGCTTGATCATTGGAGCTATCCATGTTCATATCATACTTCTACGCATGTGATCTCTTTTAGCTTAGTTCAATGTAATGTTTAGTTTGACATGAGAAAGTGTGCTAATCCGACTTCGAATAGTGTTATAGGTGCAACACGGTCATTCTTCCCTTAATCTAGAAGCTATTTCGATTGGTGAACCCGTCATGAGCTACATTCGTTGAGTTATAAATCCGAGCTTGATTATTGGAGCTATACATGTTCATATTGTACATCTACGCTTGTGATCTCTTAAAGCTTAGTTCAATGCAATGTAAAGTTTGACATGAGAAAGTGTGCTAATCCGACTTCAGGTGGTGTTATAGGTTGCAACACAATCATTCGTTGAGTTATAAAGCCAAGCTTGATCATTGGAGCTATCCATGTTCATATCATACTTCTACGCATGTGATCTCTTTTAACTTAGTTCAATGCAATGTTTAGTTTGACATGAGAAAGTGTGCTAATCCGACTTCAGGTGGTGTTATAGGTTGCAACACGGTCATTCTTCCTTTAATCTAGAAGCTATCCATGTTCATATGATACTTCTACGCATGTGATCTCTTTTAGCTTAGTTCAATGCAATGTATAGTTTGACATGAGAAAGTGTGCTAATCCGACTTCGGGTGGTGTAATAGGTAGCAACACGGTCATTCTTCCCTTAATCTAGAAGCTATTCCGATTGGTGAACCCGCAATGAGCTATATTCATTGAGTTATAAAGCCAAGCTTGATCATTGGAGCTATCCATGTTCATATGATACTTCTACGCATGTGATCTCTTTTAGCTTAGTTCAATGCAATGTATAGTTTGACATGAGAAAGTGTGCTAATCCGACTTCGGGTGGTGTAATAGGTAGCAACACGGTCATTCTTCCCTTAATCTAGAAGCTATTCCGATTGGCGAACCCGTAATGAGCTACATTCATTGAGTTATAAAGCCGAGCTTGATCATTGGAGCTATCCATGTTCATATCATACTTCTACGCATGTGATCTCTTTTAGCTTAGTTCAATGCAATGTTTAGTTTGACTTGAGAAAGTGTGCTTATCCGACTTCGAGTGGTGTAATAGGTAGCAACACGGCATTCTTCCCTTAATCTAGCGATTGGTTAACCCGTAACGAGCTACATTCGTTGAGTTATAAAGCCGAGCTTGATCATTGGAGCTATCCATGTTCATATTATACTTCTACGCATGTGATCTCTTTTAGCTTAGTTCAATGCAATGTTTAGTTTGACATGAGAAAGTGTGCTAATCCGACTTCGGGTGGCCTAATAGGTAGCAACACGGTCATTCTTCCCTTAATCTAGAAGCTATTCCGATTGGTGAACCCGTCATGAGCTACATTCGTTGAGTTATAAACCCGAGCTTGATCATTGGAGCTATCCATGTTCATATCATACTTCTATTCATGTGATCTCTTTTAGCTTAGTTCAATGCATTGTAAGGTTAGTTTGACATGAGAAAGTGTACTAATCCGACTTCGTGTGGTGTAATAGGTTGCAACACGGTCATTCTTCCCTTAATCCAGAAGCTATTCCGATTGGTTAACCCGCAATGAGTTTCATTCGTTGAGTTATAAAGCCGAGCTTGATCATTGGAGCTATCCATGTTCATATCATACTTCTACGCATGTGATCTCTTTTAGCTTAGTTCAATGCAATGTTTAGTTTGACATGAGAAAGTGTGCTAATCCGACTTCGAATAGTGTTATAGGTGCAACACGGTCATTCTTCCCTTAATCTAGAAGCTATTTCGATTGGTGAACCCGTCATGAGCTACATTCGTTGAGTTATAAATCCGAGCTTGATTATTGGAGCTATACATGTTCATATCGTACATCTACGCATGTGATCTCTTAAAGCTTAGTTCAATGCAATGTAAAGTTTGACATGAGAAAGTGTGCTTATCCGACTTCGGGTGGTGTTATAGGTTGCAGCACGGTCATTCTTCCCTTAATCTAGAAGCTATTCCGATTGGTGAACCCGTAATGAGCTACATTCATTGAGTTATAAAGCCAAGCTTGATCATTGGAGCTATCCATGTTCATATCATACTTCTAAGCATATGATCTCTTTTAGCTTAGTTCAATGCAATGTTTAATTTAACCTGAGAACGTGTACTCATCTGACTTCAGGTGGTGTAATAGGTTGCAACACGGTCATTCTTCCCTTAATCTAGAAGTTATTCCGATTGGTGAACCCGTAATGAGCTACATTCGTTGAGTTATAAAGCCGAGCTTGATCATTGGAGCTATCCATGTTCATATTATACTTCTACGCATGTGATCTCTTTTAGCTTAGTTCAATGCAATGTTTAGTTTGACATGAGAAAGTGTGCTAATCCGACTTCGGGTGGTGTAATAGGTTGCAACACGGTCATTCTTCCCTTAATCTAGAAGCAATTCTGATTAGTGAACCCGCAATGAGCTACATTCGTTGAGTTATAAAGCCGAGCTTGATCATTGGAGCTATCCATGTTCATATCATACTTCTACGCATATGATCTCATTTAGCTTAGTTCAATGCAAATTTTAGTTTGACATGAGAAAGTGTGCTCATCCGATTTCGGGTGGTGTTATAGGTTGCAGCACGGTCATTCTTCCCTTAATCTAGAAGCTATTTCGACTGGTGAATCCGTCAAGAGGAACAATCGTTGAGTTATAAAGCCGAGCTTGATCATTGGAGCTATACATGTTCATATCATACTTCTACGCATGTGATCTCTTTTAGCTTAGTTCAATGCATTGTAAGGTTAGTTTAACATGAGAAAGTGTACTAATCCGACTTCTTGTGGTGTAATAGGTTGCAACACGGTCATTCTTCCCTTAATCTAGAAGCTATTCCGATTGGTTAACCCGCAACGAGCTATATTCGTTGAGTTATAAAGCCGAGCTTGATCGTTGGAGCTATCCATGTTCATATTATACTTCTACGCATGTGATCTCTTTTAGCTTAGTTTAATGCATTGTAAGGTTAGTTTGACATGAGAAAGTGTACTAATCCGACTTTGTGTGGTGTAATAGGTTGCAACACTGTCATTCTTCCCTTAATCCAGAAGCTATTCCGATTGGTTAACCCGCAATGAGCTTCATATGTTGAGTTATAAAGCCGAGCTTGATCATTGGAGCTATCCATGTTCATATCATACTTCTACGCATGTGATCTCTTTTAGCTCAGTTCAATGTAATGTTTAGTTTGACATGAGAAAGTGTGGTAATCCGACTTCGAATAGTGTTATAGGCGCAACACGGTCATTCTTTCCTTAATCTAGAAGCTATTTCGATTGGTGAACCCGTCATGAGCTACATTCGTTGAGTTATAAAGCCGAGCTTGATCATTGGAGCTATCCATGTTCATATCGTACTTCTACGCATGTGATCTCTTTTAACTTAGTTCAATGCAATGTAAAGTTTGACATGAGAAAGTGTGCTAATCCGACTTCAGGTGGTGTTATAAGTTGCAACACAATCATTCGTTGAGTTATAAAGCCAAGCTTGATCATTGGAGCTATCCATGTTCATATCATACTTCTACGCATGTGATCTCTTTTAACTTAGTTCAATGCAATGTTTAGTTTGGCATGAGAAAGTGTGCTAATCCGACTTCAAGTGGTGTTATAGGTTGCAACACAGTCATTCTTCCTTTAAACTAGAAGCTATTCCGATTGGTTAACCCGTCACGAGCTACATTCATTGAGTTATAAAGCCGAACTTGATCATTGGAGCTATCCATGTTCATATCATACTTCTACGCATATGATCTCTTTTAGCTTAGTTCAATGCAATGTTTAGTTTGACATGAGAAAGTGTGCTAATCCGACTTCGGGTGGTGTTATAGGTAGCAACACGGCATTCTTCCTTTAATCTAGCGATTGGTTAACCCGCAACGAGCTACATTCGTTGAGTTATAAAGCCGAGCTTGATCATTGGAGCTATCCATGTTCATATTATACTTCTACGCATGTGATCTCTTTTAGCTTAGTTCAATGCAATGTTTAGTTTGACATGAGAAAGTGTGCTAATCCGACTTCGGGTGGCGTAATAGGTAGCAACACGGTCATTCTTCCCTTAATCTAGAAGCTATTCCGATTGGTGAACCCGTAATGAGCTACATTCATTGAGTTATAAAGCCGAGCTTGATCATTGGAGCTATCCATGTTCATATCATACTTCTACGGATATGATCTCTTTTAGCTTAGTTCAATGCAATGTTTAGTTTGACATGAGAAAGTGTGCTCATCCGACTTCGGGTGCTATTATAGGTTGCAGCACGGTCATTCTTCCCTTAATCTAGAAGCTATTTCGATTGGTGAACCCGTCATGAGCTACATTCGTTGAGTTATAAACCCGAGCTTGATCATTGGAACTATCCATGTTCATATCGTACATCTACGCATGTGATCTCTTAAAGCTTAGTTCAATGCAATGTAAAGTTTGACATGAGAAAGTGTCCTAATCCCACTTCAGGTGGTGTTATAGGTTGCAACACAGTCATTCGTTGAGTTATAAAGCCAAGCTTGATCATTGGTGCTATCCATGTTCATCTCATACTTCTACGCATGTGATCTCTTTTAGCTTAGTTTAATGCCAAGTTAAGTTTGGAATGAGAAAGTGTGCTAATCTAGGTTGCAACACGGTCATTCTTCCTTTAATCTAGAAGCTATTCCGATTGGTTAACCCGTCATGAGTTACATTCTTTGAGTTATAAAGCCGAGCTTGATCATTGGAGCTATCCATGTTCATATCATACTTCTTTGCATGTGATCTCTTTTAGCTTAGTTCAATGCATTGTAAGGTTAGTTTGACATGAGAAAGTGTACTAATCCGACTTCGTGTGGTGTAATAGGTTGCAACACGGTGATTCTTCCCTTAATCCAGAAGCTATTCCGATTGGTTAACCCGCAATGAGCTTCATTCGATGAGTTATAAAGCCGAGCTTGATCATTGGAGCTATCCATGTTCATATCATACTTCTACGCATGTAATCTCCTTTTGCTTACTTCAATACAATGTTTAGTTTGACATGAGAAAGTGTGCTAATCCTACTTCGGGTGGTGTAATAGGTAGCAACACGGTCATTCTTCCATTAATCTAGAAGCTATTCCGATTGGTGAACCCGTAATGAGCTACATTCATTGAGTTATAAAGCCGAGCTTGATCATTGGAGCTATCCATGTTCATATCATACTTTTACGCATATGATCTCTTTTAGCTTAGTTCAATGCAAATTTTAGTTTGACATGAGAAAGTGTGCTCATCCGACTTCGGGTGGTGTTATAGGTTGCAGCACGGTCATTCTTCCCTTAATCTAGAAGCTATTTCGACTGGTGAACCCGTCCTGAGCTACAATCGTTGAGTTCTAAAGCCGAGCTTGATCATTGGAGCTATCCATGTTCATATCATACTTCTACGCATATGATCTCTTTTAGCTTAGTTCAATGCAATGTTTAATTTAACATGAGAACGTGTACTCATCCGACTTCGGGTGGTGTAATAGGTTGCAACACGGTCATTCTTCCCTTAATCTAGAAGTTATTCCGATTGGTGAACCCGTAATGAGCTACATTCGTTGAGTTATAAAGCCGAGCTTGATCATTGGAGCTATCCATGTTCATATCGTACTTCTACGCATGTGATCTCTTTTAACTTAGTTCAATGCAATGTAAAGTTTGACATGAGAAAGTGTGCTAATCCGACTTCAGGTGGTGTTATAAGTTGCAACACAATCATTCGTTGAGTTATAAAGCCAAGCTTGATCATTGGAGCTATCCATGTTCATATCATACTTCTACGCATGTGATCTCTTTTAACTTAGTTCAATGCAATGTTTAGTTTGGCATGAGAAAGTGTGCTAATCCGACTTCAAGTGGTGTTATAGGTTGCAACACAGTCATTCTTCCTTTAATCTAGAAGCTATTCCGATTGGTTAACCCGTCACGAGCTACATTCATTGAGTTATAAAGCCGAACTTGATCATTGGAGCTATCCATGTTCATATCATACTTCTACGCATATGATCTCTTTTAGCTTAGTTCAATGCAATGTTTAGTTTGACATGAGAAAGTGTGCTAATCCGACTTCGGGTGGTGTTATAAGTAGCAACACGGCATTCTTCCTTTAATCTAGCGATTGGTTAACCCGCAACGAGCTACATTCGTTGAGTTATAAAGCCGAGCTTGATCATTGGAGCTATCCATGTTCATATTATACTTCTACGCATGTGATCTCTTTTAGCTTAGTTCAATGCAATGTTTAGTTTGACATGAGAAAGTGTGCTAATCCGACTTCGGGTGGCGTAATAGGTAGCAACACGGTCATTCTTCCCTTAATCTAGAAGCTATTCCGATTGGTGAACCCGTAATGAGCTACATTCATTGAGTTATAAAGCCGAGCTTGATCATTGGAGCTATCCATGTTCATATCATACTTCTACGGATATGATCTCTTTTAGCTTAGTTCAATGCAATGTTTAGTTTGACATGAGAAAGTGTGCTCATCCGACTTCGGGTGCTATTATAGGTTGCAGCACGGTCATTCTTCCCTTAATCTAGAAGCTATTTCGATTGGTGAACCCGTCATGAGCTACATTCGTTGAGTTATAAACCCGAGCTTGATCATTGGAACTATCCATATTCATATCGTACTTATACGCATGTGATCTCTTAAAGCTTAGTTCAATGCAATGTAAAGTTTGACATGAGAAAGTGTCCTAATCCCACTTCAGGTGGTGTTATAGGTTGCAACACAGTCATTCGTTGAGCTATAAAGCCAAGCTTGATCATTGGTGCTATCCATGTTCATCTCATACTTCTACGCATGTGATCTCTTTTAGCTTAGTTTAATGCCAAGTTAAGTTTGGAATGAGAAAGTGTGCTAATCTAGGTTGCGACACGGTCATTCTTCCTTTAATCTAGAAGCTATTCCGATTGGTTAACCCGTCATGAGTTACATTCTTTGAGTTATAAAGCCGAGCTTGATCATTGGAGCTATCCATGTTCATATCATACTTCTTTGCATGTGATCTCTTTTAGCTTAGTTCAATGCATTGTAAGGTTAGTTTGACATGAGAAAGTGTACTAATCCGACTTCGTGTGGTGTAATAGGTTGCAACACGGTGATTCTTCCCTTAATCCAGAAGCTATTCCGATTGGTTAACCCGCAATGAGCTTCATTCGATGAGTTATAAAGCCGAGCTTGATCATTGGAGCTATCCATGTTCATATCATACTTCTACGCATGTAATCTCCTTTTGCTTACTTCAATACAATGTTTAGTTTGACATGAGAAAGTGTGCTAATCCTACTTCGGGTGGTGTAATAGGTAGCAACACGGTCATTCTTCCATTAATCTAGAAGCTATTCCGATTGGTGAACCCGTAATGAGCTACATTCATTGAGTTATAAAGCCGAGCTTGATCATTGGAGCTATCCATGTTCATATCATACTTTTACGCATATGATCTCTTTTAGCTTAGTTCAATGCAAATTTTAGTTTGACATGAGAAAGTGTGCTCATCCGACTTCGGGTGGTGTTATAGGTTGCAGCACGGTCATTCTTCCCTTAATCTAGAAGCTATTTCGACTGGTGAACCCGTCCTGAGCTACAATCGTTGAGTTCTAAAGCCGAGCTTGATCATTGGAGCTATCCATGTTCATATCATACTTCTACGCATATGATCTCTTTTAGCTTAGTTCAATGCAATGTTTAATTTAACATGAGAACGTGTACTCATCCGACTTCGGGTGGTGTAATAGGTTGCAACACGGTCATTCTTCCCTTAATCTAGAAGTTATTCCGATTGGTGAACCCGTAATGAGCTACATTCGTTGAGTTATAAAGCCGAGCTTGATCATTGGAGCTATCCATGTTCATATCGTACTTCTACGCATGTGATCTCTTTTAACTTAGTTCAATGCAATGTAAAGTTTGACATGAGAAAGTGTGCTAATCCGACTTCAGGTGGTGTTATAAGTTGCAACACAATCATTCGTTGAGTTATAAAGCCAAGCTTGATCATTGGAGCTATCCATGTTCATATCATACTTCTACGCATGTGATCTCTTTTAACTTAGTTCAATGCAATGTTTAGTTTGGCATGAGAAAGTGTGCTAATCCGACTTCAAGTGGTGTTATAGGTTGCAACACAGTCATTCTTCCTTTAATCTAGAAGCTATTCCGATTGGTTAACCCGTCACGAGCTACATTCATTGAGTTATAAAGCCGAACTTGATCATTGGAGCTATCCATGTTCATATCATACTTCTACGCATATGATCTCTTTTAGCTTAGTTCAATGCAATGTTTAGTTTGACATGAGAAAGTGTGCTAATCCGACTTCGGGTGGTGTTATAAGTAGCAACACGGCATTCTTCCTTTAATCTAGCGATTGGTTAACCCGCAACGAGCTACATTCGTTGAGTTATAAAGCCGAGCTTGATCATTGGAGCTATCCATGTTCATATTATACTTCTACGCATGTGATCTCTTTTAGCTTAGTTCAATGCAATGTTTAGTTTGACATGAGAAAGTGTGCTAATCCGACTTCGGGTGGCGTAATAGGTAGCAACACGGTCATTCTTCCCTTAATCTAGAAGCTATTCCGATTGGTGAACCCGTAATGAGCTACATTCATTGAGTTATAAAGCCGAGCTTGATCATTGGAGCTATCCATGTTCATATCATACTTCTACGGATATGATCTCTTTTAGCTTAGTTCAATGCAATGTTTAGTTTGACATGAGAAAGTGTGCTCATCCGACTTCGGGTGCTATTATAGGTTGCAGCACGGTCATTCTTCCCTTAATCTAGAAGCTATTTCGATTGGTGAACCCGTCATGAGCTACATTCGTTGAGTTATAAACCCGAGCTTGATCATTGGAACTATCCATGTTCATATCGTACTTCTACGCATGTGATCTCTTAAAGCTTAGTTCAATGCAATGTAAAGTTTGACATGAGAAAGTGTCCTAATCCCACTTCAGGTGGTGTTATAGGTTGCAACACAGTCATTCGTTGAGCTATAAAGCCAAGCTTGATCATTGGTGCTATCCATGTTCATCTCATACTTCTACGCATGTGATCTCTTTTAGCTTAGTTTAATGCCAAGTTAAGTTTGGAATGAGAAAGTGTGCTAATCTAGGTTGCAACACGGTCATTCTTCCTTTAATCTAGAAGCTATTCCGATTGGTTAACCCGTCATGAGTTACATTCTTTGAGTTATAAAGCCGAGCTTGATCATTGGAGCTATCCATGTTCATATCATACTTCTTTGCATGTGATCTCTTTTAGCTTAGTTCAATGCATTGTAAGGTTAGTTTGACATGAGAAAGTGTACTAATCCGACTTCGTGTGGTGTAATAGGTTGCAACACGGTGATTCTTCCCTTAATCCAGAAGCTATTCCGATTGGTTAACCCGCAATGAGCTTCATTCGATGAGTTATAAAGCCGAGCTTGATCATTGGAGCTATCCATGTTCATATCATACTTCTACGCATGTAATCTCCTTTTGCTTACTTCAATACAATGTTTAGTTTGACATGAGAAAGTGTGCTAATCCTACTTCGGGTGGTGTAATAGGTAGCAACACGGTCATTCTTCCATTAATCTAGAAGCTATTCCGATTGGTGAACCCGTAATGAGCTACATTCATTGAGTTATAAAGCCGAGCTTGATCATTGGAGCTATCCATGTTCATATCATACTTTTACGCATATGATCTCTTTTAGCTTAGTTCAATGCAAATTTTAGTTTGACATGAGAAAGTGTGCTCATCCGACTTCGGGTGGTGTTATAGGTTGTAGCACGGTCATTCTTCCCTTAATCTAGAAGCTATTTCCACTGGTGAACCCGTCCTGAGCTACAATCGTTGAGTTCTAAAGCCGAGCTTGATCATTGGAGCTATCCATGTTCATATCATACTTCTACGCATATGATCTCTTTTAGCTTAGTTCAATGCAATGTTTAATTTAACATAAGAACGTGTACTCATCCGACTTCGGGTGGTGTAATAGGTTGCAACACGGTCATTCTTCCCTTAATCTAGAAGTTATTCCGATTGGTGAACCCGTAATGAGCTACATTCGTTGAGTTATAAAGCCGAGCTTGATCATTGGAGCTATCCATGTTCATATCGTACTTCTACGCATGTGATCTCTTTTAACTTAGTTCAATGCAATGTAAAGTTTGACATGAGAAAGTGTGCTAATCCGACTTCAGGTGGTGTTATAAGTTGCAACACAATCATTCGTTGAGTTATAAAGCCAAGCTTGATCATTGGAGCTATCCATGTTCATATCGTACTTCTACGCATGTGATCTCTTTTAACTTAGTTCAATGCAATGCTTAGTTTGGCATGAGAAAGTGTGCTAATCCGACTTCAAGTGGTGTTATAGGTTGCAACACAGTCATTCTTCCTTTAATCTAGAAGCTATTCCGATTGGTTAACCAGTCACGAGCTACATTCATTGAGTTATAAAGCCAAACTTGATCATTGGAGCTATCCATGTTCATATCATACTTCTACGCATATGATCTCTTTTAGCTTAGTTCAATGCAATGTTTAGTTTGACATGAGAAAGTGTGCTAATCCGACTTCGGGTGGTGTTATAGGTAGCAACACGACATTCTTCCTTTAATCTAGCGATTGGTTAACCCGCAACGAGCTACATTCGTTGAGTTATAAAGCCGAGCTTGATCATTGGAGCTATCCATGTTCATATTATACTTCTACGCATGTGATCTCTTTTAGCTTAGTTCAATGCAATGTTTAGTTTGACATGAGAAAGTGTGCTAATCCGACTTCGGGTGGCGTAATAGGTAGCAACACGGTCATTCTTCCCTTAATCTAGAAGCTATTCCGATTGGTGAACCCGTAATGAGCTACATTCATTGAGTTATAAAGCCGAGCTTGATCATTGGAGCTATCCATGTTCATATCATACTTCTACGGATATGATCTCTTTTAGCTTAGTTCAATGCAATGTTTAGTTTGACATGAGAAAGTGTGCTCATCCGACTTCGGGTGCTATTATAGGTTGCAGCACGGTCATTCTTCCCTTAATCTAGAAGCTATTTCGATTGGTGAACCCGTCATGAGCTACATTCGTTGAGTTATAAACCCGAGCTTGATCATTGGAACTATCCATGTTCATATCGTACTTCTACGCATGTGATCTCTTAAAGCTTAGTTCAATGCAATGTAAAGTTTGACATGAGAAAGTGTCCTAATCCCACTTCAGGTGGTGTTATAGGTTGCAACACAGTCATTCGTTGAGCTATAAAGCCAAGCTTGATCATTGGTGCTATCCATGTTCATCTCATACTTCTACGCATGTGATCTCTTTTAGCTTAGTTTAATGCCAAGTTAAGTTTGGAATGAGAAAGTGTGCTAATCTAGGTTGCAACACGGTCATTCTTCCTTTAATCTAGAAGCTATTCCGATTGGTTAACCCGTCATGAGTTACATTCTTTGAGTTATAAAGCCGAGCTTGATCATTGGAGCTATCCATGTTCATATCATACTTCTTTGCATGTGATCTCTTTTAGCTTAGTTCGAAGCATTGTAAGGTTAGTTTGACATGAGAAAGTGTACTAATCCGACTTCGTGTGGTGTAATAGGTTGCAACACGGTGATTCTTCCCTTAATCCAGAAGCTATTCCGATTGGTTAACCCGCAATTAGCTTCATTCGATGAGTTATAAAGCCGAGCTTGATCATTGGAGCTATCCATGTTCATATCATACTTCTACGCATGTAATCTCCTTTTGCTTACTTCAATACAATGTATAGTTTGACATGAGAAAGTGTGCTAATCCTACTTCGGGTGGTGTAATAGGTAGCAACACGGTCATTCTTCCCTTAATCTAGAAGCTATTCCGATTGGTGAACCCGTAATGAGGTACATTCATTGAGTTATAAAGCCGAGCTTGATCATTGGAGCTATCCATGTTCATATCATACTTTTACGCATATGATCTCTTTTAGCTTAGTTCAATGCAAATTTTAGTTTGACATGAGAAAGTGTGCTCATCCGACTTCGGGTGGTGTTATAGGTTGCAGCACGGTCATTCTTCCCTTAATCTAGAAGCTATTTCGACTGGTGAACCCGTCCTGAGCTACAATCGTTGAGTTCTAAAGCCGAGCTTGATCATTGGAGCTATCCATGTTCATATCATACTTCTACGCATATGATCTCTTTTAGCTTAGTTCAATGCAATGTTTAATTTAACATGAGAACGTGTACTCATCCGACTTCGGGTGGTGTAATAGGTTGCAACACGGTCATTCTTCCCTTAATCTAGAAGTTATTCCGATTGGTGAACCCGTAATGAGCTACATTCGTTGAGTTATAAAGCCGAGCTTGATCATTGGAGCTATCCATGTTCATATTATACTTCTACGCATGTGATCTCTTTTAGCTTAGTTCAATGCAATGTTTAGTTTGACATGAGAAATTGTGCTAATCCGACTTCGGGTGGTGTAATAGGTTGCAACACGGTCATTCTTCCCTTAATCTAGAAGCTATTCTGATTGGTGAACCCGCAATGAGCTACATTCGTTGAGTTATAAAGCCGAGCTTGATCATTGGAGCTATCCATGTTCATATCATACTTCTACGCATATGATCTCATTTAGCTTAGTTCAATGCAAATTTTAGTTTGACATGAGAAAGTGTGCTCATCCGATTTCGGGTGGTGTTATAGGTTGCAGCACGGTCATTCTTCCCTTAATCTAGAAGCTATTTCGACTAGTGAACCCGTCCTGAGGTACAATCGTTGAGTTATAAAGCCGAGCTTGATCATTGGAGCTATCCATGTTCATATCATACTTCTACGCATGTGATCTCTTTTACCTTAGTTCAATGCATTGTAAGGTTAGTTTGACATGAGAAAGTGTACTAATCCGACTTCTTGTGGTGTAATAGGTTGCAACACGGTCATTCTTCCCTTAATCTAGAAGCTATTCCGATTGGTTAACCCGCAACGAGCTACATTCGTTGAGTTATAAAGCCGAGCTTGATCGTTGGAGCTATCCATGTTCATATTATACTTCTACGCATGTGATCTCTTTTAGCTTAGTTTAATGCATTGTAAGGTTAGTTTGACATGAGAAAGTGTACTAATCCGACTTTGTGTGGT
The DNA here is from genome assembly GCA_963920545.1 of Lepidium didymum. Taxonomy (NCBI): domain Eukaryota; kingdom Viridiplantae; phylum Streptophyta; class Magnoliopsida; order Brassicales; family Brassicaceae; genus Lepidium; species Lepidium didymum. Next base: position 9,790,017 of record OY986993.1, on the reverse strand, counting down.
GTAATTTGGTTGCAACACGGTCATTCTTCCCTTAATCCAGAAGCTATTCCGATTGGTTAACCCGCAATGAGCTTCATTTGTTGAGTTATAAAGCTGAGCTTGATCATTGTAGCTATCCATGTTCATATTATACTTCTACGCATGTGATCTCTTTTAGCTTAGTTCAATGCAATGTTTAGTTTGACATGAGAAAGTGTGGTAATCCGACTTCGAATAGTGTTATAGGCGCAACACGGTCATTCTTCCCTTAATCTAGAAGCTATTTCGATTGGTGAACCCGTCATGAGCTACATTGGCTGAGTTATAAAGCCGAGCTTGATTATTGGAGCTATCCATGTTCATATCGTACTTCTAGGCATGTGATCTCTTAAAGCTTAGTTCAATGCAATGTAAAGTTTGACATGAGAAAGTGTGCTAATCCGACTTCAGGTGGTGTTATAGGTTGCAACACAATCATTCGTTGAGTTATAAAGCCAAGCTTGATCATTGGAGCTATCCATGTTCATATCATACTTCTACGCATGTGATCTCTTTTAACTTAGTTCAATGCAATGTTTAGTTTGGCATGAGAAAGTGTGCTAATCCGACTTCAAGTGGTGTTATAGGTTGCAACACGGTCATTCTTCCTTTAATCTAGAAGCTATTCCGATTGGTTAACCCGTCACGAGCTACATTCATTGAATTATAAAGCCGAACTTGATCATTGGAGCTATCCATGTTCATATCATACTTCTACGCATATGATCTCTTTTAGCTTAGTTCAATGCAATGTTTAGTTTGACATGAGAAAGTGTGCTAATCCGACTTCGGGTGGTGTTATAGGTAGCAACACGGCATTCTTCCCTTAATCTAGCGATTGGTTAACCCGCAACGAGCTACATTCGTTGAGTTATAAAGCCGAGCTTGATCATTGGAGCTATCCATGTTCATATTATACTTCTACGCATGTGATCTTTTTTAGCTTAGTTCAATGTAATGTTTAGTTTGACATGAGAAAGTGTGCTAATCCGACTTCGGGTGGCGTAATAGGTAGCAACACGGTCATTCTTCCCTTAATCTAGAAGCTATTCCGATTGGTGAACCCGTAATGAGCTACATTCATTGAGTTATAAAGCCGAGCTTGATCATTGGAGCTATCCATGTTCATATCATACTTCTACGCATATGATCTCTTTTAGCTTAGTTCAATGCAATGTTTAGTTTGACATGAGAAAGTGTGCTCATCCGACTTCGGGTGCTATTATAGGTTGCAGCACGGTCATTCTTCCCTTAATCTAGAAGCTATTTCGATTGGTGAACCCGTCATGAGCTACATTCGTTGAGTTATAAACCCGAGCTTGATCATTGGATCTGTCCATGTTCATATCGTACTTCTACGCATGTAATCTCTTAAAGCTTAGTTCAATGCAATGTAAAGTTTGACATGAGAAAGTGTCCTAATCCCACTTCAGGTGGTGTTATAGGTTCCAACACAGTCATTCGTTGAGCTATAAAGCCAAGCTTGATCATTGGAGCTATCCATGTTCATATCATACTTCTACGCATGTGATCTCTTTTAGCTTAGTTTAATGCCATGTTTAATTTGACATGAGAAAGTGTACTAGTCCGACTTCGTGTGGTGTAATAAGTTGCAACACGGTCATTCTTCCCTTAATCTAGAAGCTATTCCGATTTGTTAACCCGCAATGAGCTACATTCGTTGAGTTATAAAGCCGAGCTTGATCATTGGAGCTATCCATGTTCATATTATACTTCTACGCATGTGATCTCTTTTAGCTTAGTTAAATGCAATGTTTAGTTTGACATGAGAACGTGTACTCATTCGACTTCGGGTGGTGTAATAGGTAGCAACACGGTCATTCTTCCCTTAATCTAGAAGCTATTCCGATTGGTGAACCCGCAATGAGCTACATTCATTGAGTTATAAAGCCAAGCTTGATAATTGGAGCTATCCATGTTCATATCATACTTCTACGCATATGATCTCTTTTACCTTAGTTCAATGCAATGTTTAATTTAACATGAGAACGTGTACTCATCCGACTTCGGGTGGTGTAATAGGTTGCAACACGGTCATTCTTCCCTTAATCTAGATGTTATTCCGATTGGTGAACCCGTAATGAGCTACATTCGTTGAGTTATAAAGCCGAGCTTGATCATTGGAGCTATCCATGTTCATATTATACTTCTACGCATGTGATCTCTTTTAGCTTAGTTCAATGCAATGTTTAGTTTGACATGAGAAATTGTGCTAATCCGACTTCGGGTGGTGTAATAGGTTGCAACACGGTCATTCTTCCCTTAATCTAGAAGCTATTCTGATTGGTGAACCCGCAATGAGCTACATTGGTTGAGTTATCAAGCCGAGCTTGATCATTGGAGCTATCCATGTTCATATCATACTTCTACGCATATGATCTCATTTAGCTTAGTTCAATGCAAATTTTAGTTTGACATGAGAAAGTGTGCTAATCCGATTTCGGGTGGTGTTATAGGTTGCAGCACGGTCATTCTTCCCTTAATCTAGAAGCTATTTCGACTAGTGAACCCGTCCTGAGGTACAATCGTTGAGTTATAAAGCCGAGCTTGATCATTGGAGCTGTCCATGTTCATATCATACTTCTACGCATGTGATCTCTTTTACCTTAGTTCAATGCATTGTAAGGTCAGTTTGACATGAGAAAGTGTACTAATCCGACTTCTTGTGGTGTAATAGGTTGCAACACGGTCATTCTTCCCTTATTCTAGAAGCTATTCCGATTGGTTAACCCGCAACGAGCTACATTCGTTGAGTTATAAAGCCGATCTTGATCGTTGGAGCTATCCATGTTCATATTATACTTCTACGCATGTGATCTCTTTTAGCTTAGTTTAATGCATTGTAAGGTTAGTTTGACATGAGAAAGTGTACTAATCCGACTTTGTGTGGTGTAATTTGGTTGCAACACGGTCATTCTTCCCTTAATCCAGAAGCTATTCCGATTGGTTAACCCGCAATGAGCTTCATTTGTTGAGTTATAAAGCCGAGCTTGATCATTGTAGCTATCCATGTTCATATTATACTTCTACGCATGTGATCTCTTTTAGCTTAGTTCAATGCAATGTTTAGTTTGACATGAGAAAGTGTGGTAATCCGACTTCGAATAGTGTTATAGGCGCAACACGGTCATTCTTCCCTTAATCTAGAAGCTATTTCGATTGGTGAACCCGTCATGAGCTACATTCGTTGAGTTATAAAGCCGAGCTTGATCATTGGAGCTATCCATGTTCATATCGTACTTCTACGCATGTGATCTCTTTTAACTTAGTTCAATGCAATGTAAAGTTTGACATGAGAAAGTGTGCTAATCCGACTTCAGGTGGTGTTATAGGTTGCAACACAATGATTCGTTGAGTTATAAAGCCAAGCTTGATCATTGGAGCTATCCATGTTCATATCATACTTCTACGCATGTGATCTCTTTTAACTTAGTTCAATGCAATGTTTAGTTTGGCATGAGAAAGTGGGCTAATCCGACTTCAAGTGGTGTTATAGGTTGCAACACGGTCATTCTTCCTTTAATCTAGAAGCTATTCCGATTGGTTAACCCGTCACGAGCTACATTCATTGAGTTATAAAGCCGAACTTGATCATTGGAGCTATCCATGTTCATATCATACTTCTACCCATATGATCTCTTTTAGCTTAGTTCAATGCAATGTTTAGTTTGACATGAGAAAGTGTGCTAATCCGACTTCGGGTGGTGTTATAGGTAGCAACACGGCATTCTTCCCTTAATCTAGCGATTGGTTAACCCGCAACGAGCTACATTCGTTGAGTTATAAAGCCGAGCTTGATCATTGGAGCTATCCATGTTCATATTATACTTCTACGCATGTGATCTCTTTTAGCTTAGTTCAATGCAATGTTTAGTTTGACATGAGAAAGTGTGCTAATCCGACTTCGGGTGGCGTAATAGGTAGCAACACGGTCATTCTTCCCTTAATCTAGAAGCTATTCCGATTGGTGAACCCGTAATGAGCTACATTCATTGAGTTATAAAGCCGAGCTTGATCATTGGAGCTATCCATGTTCATATCATACTTCTACGCATATGATCTCTTTTAGCTTAGTTCAATGCAATGTTTAGTTTGACATGAGAAAGTGTGCTCATCCGACTTCGGGTGCTATTATAGGTTGCAGCACGGTCATTCTTCCCTTAATCTAGAAGCTATTTCGATTGGTGAACCCGTCATGAACTACATTCGTTGAGTTATAAACCCGAGCTTGATCATTGGAGCTATCCATGTTCATATCGTACTTCTACGCATGTGATCTCTTAAAGCTTAGTTCAATGCAATGTAAAGTTTGACATGAGAAAGTGTCCTAATCCCACTTCAGGTGGTGTTATAGGTTGCAACACAGTCATTCGTTGAGCTATAAAGCCAAGCTTGATCATTGGAGCTATCCATGTTCATATCATACTTCTACGCATGTGATCTCTTTTAGCTTAGTTTAATGCCATGTTTAATTTGGCATGAGAAAGTGTGCTAATCTAGGTTGCAACACGGTCATTCTTCCTTTAATCTAGATGCTATTCCGATTGGTTAACCCGTCATGATCTACATTCTTTGAGTTATAAAGCCGAGCTTGATCATTGGAGCTATCCATGTTCATATTATACTTCTACGCATGTAATCTCTTTTAGCTTAGTTCAATGCAATGTTTAGTTTGACATGAGAAAGTGTGCTAATCCGACTTCGGGTGGCGTAATAGGTAGCAACACGGTCATTCTTCCCTTAATCTAGAAGCTATTCCGATTGGTGAACCCGTAATGAGCTACATTCATTGAGTTATAAAGCCGAGCTTGATCATTGGAGCTATCCATGTTCATATCATACTTCTACGTATATGATCTCTTTTAGCTTAGTTCAATGCAATGTTTAGTTTGACATGAGAAAGTGTGCTCATCCGACTTCGGGTGCTATTATAGGTTGCAGCACGGTCATTCTTCCCTTAATCTAGAAGCTATTTCGATTGGTGAACCCGTCATGAGCTACATTCGTTGAGTTATAAACCCGAGCTTGATCATTGGATCTATCCATGTTCATATCGTACTTCTACGCATGTGATCTCTTAAAGCTTAGTTCAATGCAATGTAAAGTTTGACATGAGAAAGTGTCCTAATCCCACTTCAGGTGGTGTTATAGTTTGCAACACGGTCATTCTTCCTTTAATCTAGAAGCTATTCCGATTGGTTAACCCGTCACGAGCTACATTCTTTGAGTTATAAAGCCGAACTTGATCATTGGAGCTATCCATGTCCATATCATACTTCTACCCATATGATCTCTTTTAGCTTAGTTCAATGCAATGTTTAGTTTGACATGAGAAAGTGTGCTCATCCGACTTCGGGTGCTATTATAGGTTGCAGCACGGTCATTCTTCCCTTAATCTAGAAGCTATTTCGATTGGTGAACCCGTCATGAGCTACATTCGTTGAGTTATAAACCCGAGCTTGATCATTGGAGCTATCCATGTTCATATCGTACTTCTACGCATGTGATCTCTTAAAGCTTAGTTCAATGCAATGTAAAGTTTGACATGAGAATGTGTCCTAATCCCACTTCAGGTGGTGTTATAGGTTGCAACACAGTCATTCGTTGAGCTATAAAGCCAAGCTTGATCATTGGAGCTATCCATGTTCATATCATACTTCTACGCATGTGATCTCTTTTAGCTTAGTTTAATGCCATGTTTAATTTGGCATGAGAAAGTGTGCTAATCTAGGTTGCAACACGGTCATTCTTCCTTTAATCTAGAAGCTATTCCGATTGGTTAACCCGTCATGAGCTACATTCTTTGAGTTATAAAGCCGAGCTTGATCATTGGAGCTATCCATGTTCATATCATACTTCTTTGCATGTGATCTCTTTTAGCTTAGTTCAATGCATTGTAAGGTTAGTTTGACATGAGAAAGTGTACTAATCCGACTTCGTGTGGTGTAATAGGTTGCAACACGGTCATTCTTCCCTTAATCCAGAAGCTATTCCGATTGGTTAACCCGCAATGAGCTTCATTCGTTGAGTTATAAAGCCGAGCTTGATCATTGGAGCTATCCATGTTCATATCATACTTCTACGCATGTAATCTCCTTTTGCTTAGTTCAATACAATGTTTAGTTTGACATGAGAAAGTGTGCTAAACCGACTTCGGGTGGTGTAATAGGTAGCAACACGGTCATTCTTCCCTTAATCTAGAAGCTATTCCGATTGGTGAACCTGTAATGAGCTACATTCATTGAGTTATAAAGCCGAGCTTGATCATTGGAGCTATCCATGTTCATATCATACTTCTACGCATATAATCTCTTTTAGCTTAGTTCAATGCAAATTTTAGTTTGACATGAGAAAGTGTGTTCATCCGACTTCGGGTGGCGTTATAGGTTGCAGCACGGTCATTCTTCCCTTAATCTAGAAGCTATTTCGACTGGTGAACCCGTCCTGATCTACAATCGTTGAATTATAAAGCCGAGCTTGATCATTGGAGCTATCCATGTTCATATCATACTTCTACGCATATGATCTCTTTTAGCTTAGTTCAATGCAATGTTTAGTTTGACATGAGAAAGTGTGCTCATCCGACTTCGGGTGCTATTATAGGTTGCAGCACGGTCATTCTTCCCTTAATCTAGAAGCTATTTCGATTGGTGAACCCGTCATGAACTACATTCGTTGAGTTATAAACCCGAGCTTGATCATTGGAGCTATCCATGTTCATATCGTACTTCTACGCATGTGATCTCTTAAAGCTTAGTTCAATGCAATGTAAAGTTTGACATGAGAAAGTGTCCTAATCCCACTTCAGGTGGTGTTATAGGTTGCAACACAGTCATTCGTTGAGCTATAAAGCCAAGCTTGATCATTGGAGCTATCCATGTTCATATCATACTTCTACGCATGTGATCTCTTTTAGCTTAGTTTAATGCCATGTTTAATTTGGCATGAGAAAGTGTGCTAATCTAGGTTGCAACACGGTCATTCTTCCTTTAATCTAGATGCTATTCCGATTGGTTAACCCGTCATGATCTACATTCTTTGAGTTATAAAGCCGAGCTTGATCATTGGAGCTATCCATGTTCATATTATACTTCTACGCATGTAATCTCTTTTAGCTTAGTTCAATGCAATGTTTAGTTTGACATGAGAAAGTGTGCTAATCCGACTTCGGGTGGCGTAATAGGTAGCAACACGGTCATTCTTCCCTTAATCTAGAAGCTATTCCGATTGGTGAACCCGTAATGAGCTACATTCATTGAGTTATAAAGCCGAGCTTGATCATTGGAGCTATCCATGTTCATATCATACTTCTACGTATATGATCTCTTTTAGCTTAGTTCAATGCAATGTTTAGTTTGACATGAGAAAGTGTGCTCATCCGACTTCGGGTGCTATTATAGGTTGCAGCACGGTCATTCTTCCCTTAATCTAGAAGCTATTTCGATTGGTGAACCCGTCATGAGCTACATTCGTTGAGTTATAAACCCGAGCTTGATCATTGGATCTATCCATGTTCATATCGTACTTCTACGCATGTGATCTCTTAAAGCTTAGTTCAATGCAATGTAAAGTTTGACATGAGAAAGTGTCCTAATCCCACTTCAGGTGGTGTTATAGTTTGCAACACGGTCATTCTTCCTTTAATCTAGAAGCTATTCCGATTGGTTAACCCGTCACGAGCTACATTCTTTGAGTTATAAAGCCGAACTTGATCATTGGAGCTATCCATGTCCATATCATACTTCTACCCATATGATCTCTTTTAGCTTAGTTCAATGCAATGTTTAGTTTGACATGAGAAAGTGTGCTCATCCGACTTCGGGTGCTATTATAGGTTGCAGCACGGTCATTCTTCCCTTAATCTAGAAGCTATTTCGATTGGTGAACCCGTCATGAGCTACATTCGTTGAGTTATAAACCCGAGCTTGATCATTGGAGCTATCCATGTTCATATCGTACTTCTACGCATGTGATCTCTTAAAGCTTAGTTCAATGCAATGTAAAGTTTGACATGAGAATGTGTCCTAATCCCACTTCAGGTGGTGTTATAGGTTGCAACACAGTCATTCGTTGAGCTATAAAGCCAAGCTTGATCATTGGAGCTATCCATGTTCATATCATACTTCTACGCATGTGATCTCTTTTAGCTTAGTTTAATGCCATGTTTAATTTGGCATGAGAAAGTGTGCTAATCTAGGTTGCAACACGGTCATTCTTCCTTTAATCTAGAAGCTATTCCGATTGGTTAACCCGTCATGAGCTACATTCTTTGAGTTATAAAGCCGAGCTTGATCATTGGAGCTATCCATGTTCATATCATACTTCTTTGCATGTGATCTCTTTTAGCTTAGTTCAATGCATTGTAAGGTTAGTTTGACATGAGAAAGTGTACTAATCCGACTTCGTGTGGTGTAATAGGTTGCAACACGGTCATTCTTCCCTTAATCCAGAAGCTATTCCGATTGGTTAACCCGCAATGAGCTTCATTCGTTGAGTTATAAAGCCGAGCTTGATCATTGGAGCTATCCATGTTCATATCATACTTCTACGCATGTAATCTCCTTTTGCTTAGTTCAATACAATGTTTAGTTTGACATGAGAAAGTGTGCTAAACCGACTTCGGGTGGTGTAATAGGTAGCAACACGGTCATTCTTCCCTTAATCTAGAAGCTATTCCGATTGGTGAACCTGTAATGAGCTACATTCATTGAGTTATAAAGCCGAGCTTGATCATTGGAGCTATCCATGTTCATATCATACTTCTACGCATATAATCTCTTTTAGCTTAGTTCAATGCAAATTTTAGTTTGACATGAGAAAGTGTGTTCATCCGACTTCGGGTGGCGTTATAGGTTGCAGCACGGTCATTCTTCCCTTAATCTAGAAGCTATTTCGACTGGTGAACCCGTCCTGATCTACAATCGTTGAATTATAAAGCCGAGCTTGATCATTGGAGCTATCGATGTTCATATCATACTTCTACGCATGTGATCTCTTTTAGCTTAGTTCAATGCAATGTTTAGTTTGACATGAGAACGTGTACTCATTCGACTTCCTGTGGTGTAATAGGTTGCAACACGGTCATTCTTCCCTTAATCCAAAAGCTATTCCGATTGGTTAACCCGCAATGAGCTACATTCATTGAGTTATAAAGCCAAGCTTGATAATTGGAGCTATCCATGTTCAAATCATACTTCTACGCATATGATCTCTTTTAGCTTAGTTCAATGCAATGTTTAATTTAACATGAGAACGTGTACTCATCCGACTTCGGGTGGTGTAATAGGTTGCAACGCGGTCATTCTTCCCTTAATCTAGAAGTTATTCCGATTGGTGAACCCGTAATGAGCTACATTCGTTGAGTTATAAAGCCGAGCTTGATCATTGGAGCTATCCATGTTCATATTATACTTCTACGCATGTGATCTCTTTTAGCTTAGTTCAATGCAATGTTTAGTTTGACATGAGAAATTGTGCTAATCCGACTTCGGGTGGTGTAATAGGTTGCAACACGGTCATTCTTCCCTTAATCTAGAAGCTATTCTGATTGGTGAACCCGCAATGAGCTACATTCGTTGAGTTATAAAGCCGAGATTGATCATTGGAGCTATCCATGTTCATATCATACTTCTACGCATATGATCTCATTTAGCTTAGTTCAATGCAAATTTTAGTTTGACATGAGAAAGTGTGCTCATCCGATTTCGGGTGGTGTTATAGGTTGCAGCACGGTCATTCTTCCCTTAATCTAGAAGCTATTTCGACTAGTGAACCCGTCCTGAGGTACAATCGTTGAGTTATAAAGCCGAGCATGATCATTGGAGCTATCCATGTTCATATCATACTTCTACGCATGTGATCTCTTTTACCTTAGTTCAATGCATTGTAAGGTCAGTTTGACATGAGAAAGTGTACTAATCCGACTTCTTGTGGTGTAATAGGTTGCAACACGGTCATTCTTCCCTTAATCTAGAAGCTATTCCGATTGCTTAACCCGCAACGAGCTACATTCGTTGAGTTATAAAGCCGATCTTGATCGTTGGAGCTATCCATGTTCATATTATACTTCTACGCATGTGATCTCTTTTAGCTTAGTTTAATGCATTGTAAGGTTAGTTTGACATGAGAAAGTGTACTAATCCGACTTTGTGTGGTGTAATTTGGTTGCAACACGGTCATTCTTCCCTTAATCCAGAAGCTATTCCGATTGGTTAACCCGCAATGAGCTACATTCGTTGAGTTATAAAGCCGAGCTTGATCATTGGAGCTATCCATGTTCATATCATACTTCTACGCATGTAATCTCCTTTTGCTTAGTTCAATACAATGTTTAGTTTGACATGAGAAAGTGTGCTAAACCGACTTCGGGTGGTGTAATAGGTAGCAACACGGTCATTCTTCCCTTAATCTAGAAGCTATTCCTATTGGTGAACCTGTAATGAGCTACATTCATTGAGTTATAAAGCCGAGCTTAATCATTGTAGCTATCCATGTTCATATTATACTTCTACGCATGTGATCTCTTTTAGCTTAGTTCAATGCAATGTTTAGTTTGACATGAGAAAGTGTGGTAATCCGACTTCGAATAGTGTTATAGGCGCAACACGGTCATTCTTCCTTTAATCTAGAAGCTATTCCGATTGGTTAACCCGTCACGAGCTACATTCATTGAGTTATAAAGCCGAACTTGATCATTGGAGCTATCCATGTTCATATCATACTTCTACGCATATGATCTCTTTTAGCTTAGTTCAATGCAATGTTTAGTTTGACATGAGAAAGTGTGCTAATCCGACTTCGGGTGGTGTTATAGGTAGCAACACGGCATTCTTCCCTTAATCTAGCGATTGCTTAACCCGCAACGAGCTACATTCGTTGAGTTATAAAGCCGAGCTTGATCATTGGAGCTATCCATGTTCATATCATACTTCTACGCATGTAATCTCCTTTTGCTTAGTTCAATACAATGTTTAGTTTGACATGAGAAAGTGTGCTAAACCGACTTCGGGTGGTGTAATAGGTAGCAACACGGTCATTCTTCCCTTAATCTAGAAGCTATTCCGATTGGTGAACCCGTAATGAGCTACATTCATTGAGTTATAAAGCCGAGCTTGATCATTGGAGCTATCCATGTTCATATCATACTTCTACGCATATAATCTCTTTTAGCTTAGTTCAATGCAAATTTTAGTTTGACATGAGAAAGTGTGTTCATCCGACTTCGGGTGGTGTTATAGGTTGCAGCATGGTCATTCTTCCCTTAATCTAGAAGCTATTTCGACTGGTGAACCCGTCCTGAGCAACAATCGTTGAATTATAAAGCCGAGCTTGATCATTGGAGCTATCGATGTTCATATCATACTTCTACGCATGTGATCTCTTTTAGCTTAGTTTAATGCAATGTTTAGTTTGACATGAGAACGTGTACTCATTCGACTTCCTGTGGTGTAATAGGTTGCAACACGGTCATTCTTCCCTTAATCCAAAAGCTATTCCGGTTGGTTTACCCGCAATGAGCTACATTCTTTGAGTTATAAAGCCAAGCTTGATCATTGGAGCTATCGATGTTCATATCATACTTCTACGCATGTGATCTCTTTTAGCTTAGTTCAATGCAATGTTTAGTTTGACATGAGAACGTGTACTCATTCGACTTCCTGTGGTGTAATAGGTTGCAACACGGTCATTCTTCCCTTAATCCAAAAGCTATTCCGATTGGTTAACCCGCAATGAGCTACATTCTTTGAGTTATAAAGCCAAGCTTGATCATTGGAGCTATCCATGTTCATATCATACTTCCACGCATGTGATCTCTTTTAGCTTCGTTCAATGCAATGTTTAGTTTGACATGAGAAAGTGTGCTAATCCGACTTCGGGTAGTGTAATAGGTAGCAACACGGTCATTCTTTCCTTAATCTAGAAGTTATTCCAATTGGTGAACCCGCAATGAACTACATTCATTGAGTTATAAAGCCGAGCTTGATCATTAGAGCTTTCCATGTTCATATCATACTTCTACGCATATGATCTCTTTTAGCTTAGTTCAATGCAATGTTTAGTTTGACATGAGAACGTGTACTCATCCGACTTCGGATGGTGTAATAGGTTGCAACACGGTCATTCTTCCCTTAATCTAGAAGTTATTCCGATTGGTGAACCCGTAATGAGCTACATTCATTGAGTTATAAAGCCGAACTTGATCATTGGAGCTATCCATGTTCATATCATACTTCTACGCATATGATCTCTTTTAGCTTAGTTCAATGCAATGTTTAGTTTGACATGAGAAAGTATGCTAATCCGACTTCGGGTGGTGTAATAGGTAGCAACACGGCATTCTTCCCTTAATCTAGCGATTGGTTAACCCGCAACGAGCTACATTCATTGAGTTATAAAGCCGAGCTTGATCATTGGAGCTATCCATGTTCATATCATACTTCTACGCATATGATCTCTTTTAGCTTAGTTCAATGCAATGTTTAGTTTGACATGAGAAAGTGTGCTCATCCGACTTCGGGTGCTATTATAGGTTGCAGCACCGTCATTCTTCCCTTAATCTAGAAGCTATTTCGATTGGAGAACCCGTCATGAGCTACATTCGTTGAGTTATAAACCCGAGCTTGATCATTGGAGCTATCCATGTTCATATCGTATTGATCAAGATGAATAAATAATAAAGTCGAAATAAAGTCAACGAAAGGTTGAAAGTCGATGGTCGGGTTCTACGTACCGCGGGAAGGCATCGGGTCGAGAGGCACTAACCACGGGTCGAGAAAACATAAGACAAGGGTCGGGTCAACGGCAACAAGGAAAGTCAACATATCGGGTCACGGATCGTGGTAAGGCTGATGGTCGAGGATCGTGTACCGGGGTCGAGGAATTCGTACCAAGGGTCGGAAGGACGCGTACCGCGGGTAGGGTCAACGGCAGCAGCAAAGTCAACATATCGGGCTATGTACCGCGGGAAGGCCGAGGGTCGAGAGACATGGATTGTGGGTCGAGAGAAGGCTTACCGCGGGTAGGAGGATCGTGCACTGGCGGACGGGTCAACGGTAACAGCAGAAGTCAACAGTCGGGTGGTACACAACGGGAAGGCTAATGACCGAGGATCATGTACCGCAGGTCGAGGATCACTTACCCCGGGTCGGACTATGTACTGCGGGATGGAGAAGGACCGAGGTCCATGTACCGCGGGTCGAGGATCTCTTACCCCAGGACCGAGGAACCATGTCCCGCGGTACGGTCAACGGCCGACCAAGAAAAGTCAACGTTTTGAATAATGAAGACTTGGCTTCCTTATGGGCTAGAGATCAGTTACGAAGGTTTGGTTGAGTCCTAAGGAGAGGCACATGACCGTTGGAACTCTAAGAAACATGTGACTCTCCTCCTTTTGCCAAGACCGAGAAGAAAAGGACTTGTAGGCTCAAGTCACTTTCACCTTGGGATCTCCACATGTCCCTTTCACCCTCGAAGACCACCAAGGGCTGCGGCAGAAGAATAAGACCGTTACTCACCTTTTGTTTCTCTTTAAATAGGTTGTAAGACAACATATGTAACTTAACCATTTTTAAAAATGAAAATTATGGATTAACTCTCTCTCTCTCTTATTCTCGGTCCCTCACTCTCTTCTTCATACTTCCGCAAGTTACTCTTCAAATTCTAACATGGTATCAGAGCACAAGATCATATTTCACTCCATTTCTCTTCTAATCTAGCTCAATCTTCGCATTCTCAATCACTTCAACCGAACAAATCTCTTTCTTTCTCTCAAAATCACTTTTATCCAGCGGTCTATAGCGTGTTCGGTGTGTAAACATGGAAAGCTTCAAATCTCTCGGTGTTCATGTTACCCTAAAAGGGCCAAACTACCTCTTATGGTCAAGGAATGCCAAGACCATCCTATGTGGTCGTGGCCTATGGGAACATGTTGAGCTCGGGGCCGCACCAAACCAAGTCACGAATGTGGATGGGGAACAAGTGGTGGTCTCCGGAGACAACAACAAATGGTTTCAAGAAGATCAGGTGGTGATGGCCATCATTCAAAGTTCACTTGATCCGCCGATTCATGAATCCTACTCATATTGCGAGACGGCCAAGGAACTTTGGGAGACTCTCAAAAAGGTATTCGGTAATATATCAAACTTTACCCGAGTCTTTGAAGTACAAAAAGCTATCAATGTCCTAAGTCAAGACGACATTGAGTTCACGTCACACTATGGGAAGTGGCGTGCACTCTGGGCCGAGCTTGAGATGCTTCGCCCAATCACAACCGATCCGGAAGTTCTCAACAAAAGACGTGAAGAAGATCGGGTCTTTAGCCTTCTCCTTACATTAAGTCCGAAGTATAACAACCTCATCGTTCACATACTACGGGATGACAAACTTCCAGACCTTGATGAGGTATGTGCTCGGATCCAAAAGGAAAAAGGAAGCCTTGGACTCTTTGGAGGTCTAGGAGAACTTGCCGTGGCAAACAAGGGTGTATACAAGCCAACGGATAGGAAGAACTTGATGTGTGACCATTGCAAGAAGAAAGGACACCACAAGGATAAATGTTGGATCCTCCACCCACACCTCAAGCCAAATAAATTCAAAGATCATCCTCGGGCCAACAATGTCAAGCCATCGGATGAATCAAACAATTCCGAACCAAGCAACGGACCCTCGCCAATGGACGTGGACTCTGGCCTTGCCCACACCGCGACTATACAAGAGGCGGAGAGGCGTCTCAACTTGGATTCTCTCATCAAGTCTCTCACCCAACTTAAGGAATCCGGTAACGCTTTACTTACAATAAAAACTCCAAAACCCTTAGTTGTGGACTCGGGTGCATCTCATCATATGATTTGCGATCCGAGTCTAATTCACAACATCAAACCGGCTATGGGCAACGTGATTGTTGCAAATGGCCACAAGGTTCCCTTAGAGGGTATTGGAGACTTAAAAGTATTTAAAAAGAATAGCAAAGCCTTTTATCTTCCGAAATTTACATCCAATCTTCTCTTGGTTCATAAGACGACTAATGATTTAAAGTGTAATGCTATCTTTAGTCCTAATGATGTAAAATTTCAGGATATTGAAACCGGATCCATACTTGGAAGTGGAGTGACTCAAGGAGGACTTTATGTGCTTGGAGACACAAAGAATTCTCCTACCTTATCTAATGCTTTAAATTCCGTAGTTGCTAGTAGTTTTAATGTCATTTGGCATGCTAGATTAGGCCATCCTCATAGTAGGGCCTTTAAATTAATGTTACCAAGTAGTACATTTAACAATCTTGAATATGAGGCATGTATCCGTGGTAAACATTGTAAGACCGTTTTTCCCAAATCGAATTCTAGTTATGAAAAATGCTTTGAATTAGTTCATTCGGATGTTTGGTCTTCACCTTGTTTATCTAGAGACAATCAAAAATACTTTGTGACATTCATAGATGAAAAATCAAAGTACACTTGGCTAACTCTCTTACCATCAAAAGATCGTGTCTATGATGCATTTGTGAATTTTCACACATATGTCACTAATCACTATAATTCTAATGTGAAAAGCTTGAGATCGGACAATGGTGGAGAGTACACAAGTCAAAGGTTCAAACAATACCTAGCAAAGAACGGAATAGAGCACCAAACAAGCTGTCCATACACTCCTCAACAAAATGGAGTTGCGGAAAGGAAAAATCGCCACTTAATGGAAGTGACGAGATCCATGATGTTTCATACAAGCGTTCCAAAAAGATTTTGGAGTGATGCCGTGATGACCGCGTGTTACCTAATCAATCGGACACCAACAAAAATACTCCAAGACAAGTCGCCATTTGAGGTACTAAACAAGACAAAACCATCACTTAATCACTTACGAGTTTTTGGGTGTGTTTGCTATGTGTTAGTACCAAGAGAATTTAGGGACAAGTTGGATGAGAAAAGCACAAGATGCATGTTCCTTGGCTACTCAACAACTCAAAAAGGATACAAATGTTACAACCCGGTAACAAGGAGAATCATGGTCTCAAGGGATGTGAAATTCATCGAGGACAAAGGCTACCATGATATGGAGAATTGGGATGAACTCAAAGACCTTGCCAATCACGCATCGGATAGGGCGGAAATCCTTAAAAATGTTCTAGAGGGTCTTCAAGGAGGCGGCTCGGTGAGTGAGAAAAAGAATGAATCCAATCCGGGAGTACCTCAAGAACCATCCGAGGAATTGGAACGCAGTCGGATGGAGCGGTCCGGAGATACAGCCGGATCACCCGGACACATGAATGAGCATCCTCACGATCGACATGAACGACCCGGGCCACATGGAAATGAACCATCGGAGGAACACAATGCCTCCGAACATGATCAAACGGAAGACCTACCAACACCATCACCGCCTCCGTTAAGAAGAAGCACTAGACTCCGGAAAGACCCCTCAAATTGGGTCAATACCCGGGTCTACTACAACAATAAGGCCGTGGCTCATCCGATCCAAACGGTTTGTTCTCTTGACCTTGTGCCATATGAACATCGATCTTTCCTTGGTAAACTTGATCTTGAGCAGATACCTAAGACATATGAAGAGGCCAAGGAACACAAGGTGTGGCGAGACGCGGTTGGTGCCGAAAGAGGAGCCATGGAACGGAACCATACATGGGTTGAAACGGACTTGCCCCCAGGGAAGAAGGCAGTCACGTCACGGTGGATATTCACCATCAAGTACAAAAGCAATGGTGACATAGAACGCCACAAGGCCCGCCTTGTTGCCCGCGGTTTCACCCAAACATACGGCGAGGATTACACCGATACGTTTGCACCCGTAGCCAAACTCCACACGGTACGAGTTGTACTATCCGTGGCCACCAACCTTGAGTGGGAGCTATGGCAAATGGACGTCAAGAACGCCTTCCTCCAAGGTGAGCTCGAAGATGAAGTTTACATGTATCCACCTCCCGGACTTGAGGATACGGTCCAACCCGGAAGAGTGTTACGTCTTAAGAAGGCTATCTATGGACTCAAGCAATCACCAAGAGCTTGGTATCACAAGCTTAGTGCCACACTAAAGGAAAGAGGGTTCACCAAGTCCGAAGCCGACCACACACTATTCACGTCACACGGCCCGAAGGGTACAATTGTGGTTCTCATCTATGTGGATGACTTGATCATTACGGGCAATGATAAGGACGGTATCTCCTCCACCAAAACCTATCTTAAATCCGTGTTTGATATTAAAGACCTTGGTGAACTAAAATATTTTCTAGGAATTGAAGTGTGCCGTTCTAAGGATGGCCTCTTCCTTTCTCAAAGAAAGTATACTCTTGATCTTTTGCGTGAAACAGGGAAGATAGGGTCTAAACCAGCCAAGACACCACTTGAGGATGGCTACAAGGTCAGTCGAAAGGGGGAGAAAGACGATGAGCCATATGACAATCCACCTCAATACCGAAGACTTGTGGGGAAACTTATCTACTTGACGATCACAAGACCGGACATATGCTATGCCGTGAATCAAGTGAGTCAACACATGCAAGTCCCCACGGTATACCATTGGAACATGGTGGAACGGATCTTGAGATATCTCAAAGGAGGCCCGGGCCGTGGTATATGGATGGGGAAGAACAACAACACCGAGATCGTGGGGTATTGTGATGCGGATTGGGCCGGCGATCGGAATGATAGGAAGTCCACAACCGGGTATTGTACATTCATTGGAGGGAACTTGGTAACTTGGAAGACCAAGAAGCAAAAGGTTGTCTCTTGCTCAAGTGCCGAGGCTGAATACCGAGCAATGAGAAAGCTAACAAATGAAGTAACATGGCTAAAGGCTCTCCTCAAAGATCTTGGTATGGAATCCAACAAGCCAATCACCATTCATTGTGACAATCAAGCCGCAATACACATTGCATCAAACTCCGTGTTCCATGAACGGACCAAGCACATTGAGATAGATTGCCATAAGGTCCGGGAGAAGATTGAGGAAGGAGTAACTCTTCCGTGCTACACAAGGAGTGAAGATCAATTGGCGGACATCTTCACCAAAGCCGCGAGTCTCAAAGTTTGTGATCACATCTACAACAAGCTTGGACTCGTGGACCTCACAAGACCTTGATCAAAGGTTCCCTTTCCCGGGAAATGCACACTCTTTTTCCCTTGGATGAGTTTTGTCCCATGTGGTTTTCTCTCCAAGGTTTTTAATGAGGTGTAGATCTCGGGTCTTCCAATCTTAACCAACATGTCCATTTATGGTTAAGCTTGAGGGGGAGTATTGATCAAGATGAATAAATAATAAAGTCCAAATAAAGTCAACGGAAGGTTGAAAGTCGATGGTCGGGTTCTACGTACCGCGGGAAGGCATCGGGTCGAGAGGCACTAACCACGGGTCGAGAAAACATAAGACAAGGGTCGGGTCAACGGCAACAAGGAAAGTCAACATATCGGGTCACGGATCGTGGTAAGGCTGATGGTCGAGGATCGTGTACCGGGGTCGAGGAATTCGTACCAAGGGTCGGAAGGACGCGTACCGCGGGTAGGGTCAACGGCAGCAGCAAAGTCAACATATCGGGCTATGTACCGCGGGAAGGCCGAGAGTCGAGAGACATGGACTGTGGGTCGAGAGAAGGCTTACCGCGGGTAGGAGGATCGTGCACTGGCGGACGGGTCAACGGTAACAGCAGAAGTCAACAGTCGGGTGGTACACAACGGGAAGGCTAATGACCGAGGATCATGTACCGCAGGTCGAGGATCACTTACCCCGGGTCGGACCATGTACTGCGGGATGGAGAAGGACCGAGGTCCATGTACCGCGGGTCGAGGATCTCTTACCCCAGGACCGAGGAACCATGTCCCGCGGTACGGTCAACGGCCGACCAAGAAAAGTCAACGTTTTGAATAATGAAGACTTGGCTTCCTTATGGGCTAGAGATCAGTTACGAAGGTTTGGTTGAGTCCTAAGGAGAGGCACATGACCGTTGGAACTCTAAGAAACATGTGACTCTCCTCCTTTTGCCAAGACCGAGAAGAAAAGGACTTGTAGGCTCAAGTCACTTTCACCTTGGGATCTCCACATGTCCCTTTCACCCTCGAAGACCACCAAGGGCTGCGGCAGAAGAATAAGACCGTTACTCACCTTTTGTTTCTCTTTAAATAGGTTGTAAGACAACATATGTAACTTAACCATTTTTAAAAATGAAAATTATGGATTAACTCTCTCTCTCTCTTATTCTCGGTCCCTCACTCTCTTCTTCATACTTCCGCAAGTTACTCTTCAAATTCTAACATATCGTACTTCTACGCATGTGATCTCTTAAAGCTTAGTTCAATGCAATGTAAAGTTTGACATGAGAAAGTGTCCTAATCCAACTTCAGGTGGTGTTATAGGTTGCAACACAGTCATTCGTTGAGTTATAAAACCAAGCTTGATCATTGGAGCTATCCATGTTCATATCATACTTCTACGCATGTGATCTCTTTTAGCTTAGTTTAATGCCATGTTTAGTTTGGCATGAGAAAGTGTGCTAATCTAGGTTGCAACACGGTCATTCTTCCTTTAATCTAGAAGCTATTCCGATTGGTTAACCCGTCATGAGCTACATTCTTTGAGTTATAAAGCCGAGCTTGATCATTGGAGCTATCCATGTTCATATCATACTTCTTTGCATGTGATCTCTTTTAGCTTAGTTCAATGCATTGTAAGGTTAGTTTGACATGAGAAAGTGTACTAATCTGACTTCGGGTGGTGTAATAGGTTGCAACACGGTCATTCTTCCCTTAATCTAGAAACTATTCTGATTGGTGAACCCGGAATGAGCTACATTCGTTGAGTTATAAAGCCAAGCTTGTTCATTGGAGCTATCCATGTTCATATCATACTTCTACGCATGTGATCTCTTTTAGCTTAGTTCAATGCAATGTTTAGTTTGACATGAGAAAGTGTGCTAATCCGACTTCGAATAGTGTTATAGGTGCAACACGGTCATTCTTCCCTTAATCTAGAAGCTATTTCGATTGGTGAACCCGTCATGAGCTACATTCGTTGAGTTATAAAGCCGAGCTTGATTATTGGAGCTATCTATGTTCATATCGTACTTCTACGCATGTGATCTCTTAAAGCTTAGTTCAATGCAATGTAAAGTTTGACATGAGAAAGTGTGCTAATCCGACTTCAGGTGGTGTTATAGGTTGCAACACAATCATTCGTTGAGTTATAAAGCCAAGCTTGATCATTGGAGCTATCCATGTTCATATCATACTTCTACGAATGTGATCTCTTTTAACTTAGTTCAATGCAATGTTTAGTTTGGCATGAGAAAGTGTGCTAATCCGACTTCAGGTGGTGTTATAGGTTGCAACACGGTCATTCTTCCTTTAATCTAGAAGCTATTCCGATTGGTTAACCCGTCATGAGCGACATTCTTTGAGTTATAAAGCCGAGTTTGATCATTAGAGCTATCCATTTTCATATCATACTTCTACGCATATGATCTCTTTTAGATTAGTTCAATGCAATGTTTAGTTTGACATGAGAAAGTGTACTAATCTGACTTCGGGTGGTGTAATAGGTTGCAACACGGTCATTCTTCCCTTAATCTAGAAGCTATTCTGATTGGTGAACCCGAAATGAGCTACATTCGTTGAGTTATAAAGCCGAGCTTGATCATTGGAGCTATCCATGTTCATATCATACTTCTACGCATGTTATCTCTTTTAGCTTAGTTCAATGCAATGTTTAGTTTGACATGAGAAAGTGTGGTAATCCGACTTCGAATAGTATTATAGGTGCAACACGGTCATTCTTCCCTTAATCTAGAAGCTATTTCAATTGGTGAACCCGTCATGAGCTACATTGGTTGAGTTATAAAGCCGAGCTTGATTATTGGAGCTATCCATGTTCATATCGTACTTCTACGCATGTGATCTCTTAAAGCTTAGTTCAATGCAATGTAAAGTTTGACATGAGAAAGTGTGCTAATCCGACTTCAGGTGGTGTTATAGGTTGCAACACAATCATTCGTTGAGTTATAAAGCCAAGCTTGATCATTGGAGCTATCCATGTTCATATCATACTTCTACGCATGTGATCTCTTTTAACTTAGTTCAATGCAATGTTTAGTTTGGCATGAGAAAGTGTGCTAATCCGACTTCAGGTGGTGTTATAGGTTTCAACACGGTCATTCTTCCTTTAATCTAGAAGCTATTCCGATTGGTTAACCCGTCATGAGCGATATTCTTTGAGTTATAAAGCCGAGTTTGATCATTAGAGCTATCCATTTTCATATCATACTTCTACGCATATGATCTCTTTTAGCTTAGTTCAATGCAATGTTTAGTTTGACATGAGAAAGTGTACTAATCTGACTTCAGGTGGTGTAATAGGTTGCAACACGGTCATTCTTCCCTTAATCTAGAAGCTATTCCGATTGGTGAACCCGCAATGAGCTACATTCGTTGAGTTATAAACCCGAGCTTGATCATTGGAGCTATCCATGTTCATATAATACTTCTACGCATATGATCTGTTTTAGCATAGTTCAATGCAATGTTTAGTTTGAAATGAGAAAGTGTGGTAATCCGACTTCGGGTAGTGTTATAGGTTGCAAAACGGTCATTCTTCCCTTAATCTAGAAGCTATTCCGATTGGTGAACCCGTCCTTAGCTACAATCGTTGAGTTATAAAGCCGAGCTTGATCATTGGAGCTATCCATGTTCATATCATACTTCTACGCATGTGATCTCTTTTACCTTAGTTCAATGCATTATAAGGTTAGTTTGACATGAGAAAGTGTACTAGTCCGACTTCGTGTGGTGTAATAAGTTGCAACACGGTCATTCTTCCCTTAATCCAGAAGCTATTCCGATTTGTTAACCCGCAATGAGCTACATTCGTTGAGTTATAAAGCCGAGCTTGATCATTGGAGCTATCCATGTTCATATGATACTTCTACGCATGTGATCTCTTTTAGCTTAGTTCAATGCAATGTTTAGTTTGACATGAGAAAGTGTGCTAATCCGACTTCGGGTGGTGTAATAGGTAGCAACACGGTCATTCTTCCCTTAATCTAGAAGCTATTCCGATTGGTGAACCCGCAATGAGCTATATTCATTGAGTTATAAAGCCAAGCTTGATCATTGGAGCTATCCATGTTCATATCATACTTCTACGCATATGATCTCTTTTAGCTTAGTTCAATGCAATGATTAGTTTGACATGAGAAAGTGTGCTAATCCGACTTCGGGTGGTGTAATAGGTAGCAACACGGTCATTCTTCCCTTAATCTAGACGCTATTCCGATTGGTGAACCCGCAATGAGCTACATTCATTTAGTTATAAAGCCAAGCTTGATCATTGGAGCTATCCATGTTCATATCATACTTCTACGCATATGATCTCTTTTAGCTTAGTTCAATGCAAATTTTAGTTTGACATGAGAAAGTGTGCTCATCCGATTTCGGGTGGTGTTATAGGTTGCAGCACGGTCATTCTTCCCTTAATCTAGAAGCTATTTCGACTGGTGAACCCGTCCTGAGCTACAATCGTTGAGTTATAAAGCCGAGCTTGATCATTGAAGCTATCCATGTTCATATCATACTTCTACGCATGTGATCGCTTATACCTTAGTTCAATGCATTGTAAGGTTAGTTTGACATGAGAAAGTGTACTAATCCGACTTCTTGTGGTGTAATAGGTTGCAACACTGTCATTCTTCCCTTAATCTAGAAGCTATTCCGATTGGTTAACCCGCAACGAGCTACATTCGTTGAGTTATAAAGCCGAGCTTGATCGTTGGAGCTATCCATGTTCATATTATACTTCTACGCATGTTATCTCTTTTAGCTTAGTTCAATGCATTGTAAGGTTAGTTTGACATGAGAAAGTGTACTAGTCCGACTTCGTGTGGTGTAATAAGTTGCAACACGGTCATTCTTCCCTTAATCTAGAAGCTATTCCGATTTGTTAACCCGCAATGAGCTACATTCGTTGAGTTATAAAGCCGAGCTTGATCATTGGAGCTATGCATGTTCATATTATACTTCTACGCATGTGATCTCTTTTAGCTTAGTTAAATGCAATGTTTAGTTTGACATGAGAAAGTGTGCTAATCCGACTTCGGTTGGTGTAATAGGTAGCAACACGGTCATTCTTCCCTTAATCTAGAAGCTATTCCGATTGGTGAACCCGCAATGAGCTACATTCATTGAGTTATAAAGCCAAGATTGATAATTGGAGCTATCCATGTTCATATCATACTTCTACGCATATGATCTCTTTTAGCTTAGTTCAATGCAATGTTTAATTTAACATGAGAATGTGTACTCATCCGACTTCGGGTGGTGTAATAGGTTGCAACGCGGTCATTCTTCCCTTAATCTAGAAGTTATTCCGATTGGTGAACCCGTAATGAGCTACATTCGTTGAGTTATAAAGCCGAGCTTGATCATTGGAGCTATCCATGTTCATATTATACTTCTACGCATGTGATCTCTTTTAGCTTAGTTAAATGCAATGTTTAGTTTGACATGAGAAAGTGTGCTAATCCGACTTCGGGTGGTGTAATAGGTAGCAACACGGTCATTCTTCCCTTAATCTAGAAGCTATTCCGATTGGTGAACCCGCAATGAGCTACATTCATTGAGTTATAAAGCCAAGCTTGATAATTGGAGCTATCCATGTTCATATCATACTTCTACGCATATGATCTCTTTTAGCTTAGTTCAATGCAATGTTTAATTTAACATGAGAACGTGTACTCATCCGACTTCGGGTGGTGTAATAGGTTGCAACGCGGTCATTCTTCCCTTAATCTAGAAGTTATTCCGATTGGTGAACCCGTAATGAGCTACATTCGTTGAGTTATAAAGGCGAGCTTGATCATTGGAGCTATTCATGTTCATATTATACTTTTACGCATGTGATCTCTTTTAGCTTAGTTCAATGCAATGTTTAGTTTGACATGAGAAAGTGTGGTAATCCGACTTCGAATAGTGTTATAGGTGCAACACGGTCATTCTTCCCTTAATCTAGAAGCTATTTCGATTGGTGAACCCGTCATGAGCTACATTGGCTGAGTTATAAAGCCGAGCTTGATTATTGGAGCTATCCATGTTCATATCGTACTTCTAGGCATGTGATCTCTTAAAGCTTAGTTCAATGCAATGTAAAGTTTGACATGAGAAAGTGTGCTAATCCGACTTCAGGTGGTGTTATAGGTTGCAACACAATCATTCGTTGAGTTATAAAGCCAAGCTTGATCATTGGAGCTATCCATGTTCATATCATACTTCTACGCATGTGATCTCTTTTAACTTAGTTCAATGCAATGTTTAGTTTGGCATGAGAAAGTGTGCTAATCCGACTTCAGGTGGTGTTATAGGTTTCAACACGGTTATTCTTCCTTTAATCTAGAAGCTATTCCGATTGGTTAACCCGTCATGAGCGACATTCTTTGAGTTATAAAGCCGAGTTTGATCATTAGAGCTATCCATTTTCATATCATACTTCTACGCATATGATCTCTTTTAGCTTAGTTCAATGCAATGTTTAGTTTGACATGAGAAAGTGTACTAATCTGACTTCAGGTGGTGTAATAGGTTGCAACACGGTCATTCTTCCCTTAATCTAGAAGCTATTCCGATTGGTGAACCCGCAATGAGCTACATACGTTGAGTTATAAACCCGAGCTTGATCATTGGAGCTATCCATGTTCATATAATACTTCTACGCATATGATCTGTTTTAGCTTAGTTCAATGCAATGTTTAGTTTGACATGAGAAAGTGTGGTAATCCGACTTCGGGTAGTGTTATAGGTTGCAAAACGGTCATTCTTCCCTTAATCTAGAAGCTATTCCGATTGGTGAACCCGTCCTGAGCTACAATCGTTGAGTTATAAAGCCGAGCTTGATCATTGGAGCTATCCATGTTCATATCATACTTCTACGCATGTGATCTCTTTTACCTTAGTTCAATGCATTATAAGGTTAGTTTGACATGAGAAAGTGTACTAGTCTGACTTCGTGAGGTGTAATAAGTTGCAACACGGTCATTCTTCCCTTAATCCAGAAGCTATTCCGATTTGTTAACCCGCAATGAGCTACATTCGTTGAGTTATAAAGCCGAGCTTGATCATTGGAGCTATCCATGTTCATATGATACTTCTACGCATGTGATCTCTTTTAGCTTAGTTCAATGCAATGTTTAGTTTGACATGAGAAAGTGTGCTAATCCGACTTCGGGTGGTGTAATAGGTAGCAACACGGTCATTCTTCCCTTAATCTAGAAGCTATTCCGATTGGTGAACCCGCAATGAGCTATATTCATTGAGTTATAAAGCCAAGCTTGATCATTGGAGCTATCCATGTTCATATCATACTTCTACGCATATGATCTCTTTTAGCTTAGTTCAATGCAATGATTAGTTTGACATGAGAAAGTGTGCTAATCCGACTTCGGGTGGTGTAATAGGTAGCAACACGGTCATTCTTCCCTTAATCTAGACGCTATTCCGATTGGTGAACCCGCAATGAGCTACATTCATTTAGTTATAAAGCCAAGCTTGATCATTGGAGCTATCCATGTTCATATCATACTTCTACGCATATGATCTCTTTTAGCTTAGTTCAATGCAAATTTTAGTTTGACATGAGAAAGTGTGCTCATCCGATTTCGGGTGGTGTTATAGGTTGCAGCACGGTCATTCTTCCCTTAATCTAGAAGCTATTTCGACTGGTGAACCCGTCCTGAGCTACAATCGTTGAGTTATAAAGCCGAGCTTGATCATTGAAGCTATCCATGTTCATATCATACTTCTACGCATGTGATCGCTTATACCTTAGTTCAATGCATTGTAAGGTTAGTTTGACATGAGAAAGTGTACTAATCCGACTTCTTGTGGTGTAATAGGTTGCAACACTGTCATTCTTCCCTTAATCTAGAAGCTATTCCGATTGGTTAACTCGCAACGAGCTACATTCGTTGAGTTATAAAGCCGAGCTTGATCGTTGGAGCTATCCATGTTCATATTATACTTCTACGCATGTTATTTCTTTTAGCTTAGTTCAATGCATTGTAAGGTTAGTTTGACATGAGAAAGTGTACTAGTCCGACTTCGTGTGGTGTAATAAGTTGCAACACGGTCATTCTTCCTTTAATCTAGAAGCTATTCCGATTTGTTAACCCGCAATGAGCACATTCGTTGAGTTATAAAGCCGAGCTTGATCATTGGAGCTATGCATGTTCATATTATACTTCTACGCATGTGATCTCTTTTAGCTTAGTTAAATGCAATGTTTAGTTTGACATGAGAAAGTGTGCTAATCCGACTTCGGTTGGTGTAATAGGTAGCAACACGGTCATTCTTCCCTTAATCTAGAAGCTATTCCGATTGGTGAACCCGCAATGAGCTACATTCATTGAGTTATAAAGCCAAGCTTGATAATTGGAGCTATCCATGTTCATATCATACTTCTACGCATATGATCTCTTTTAGCTTAGTTCAATGCAATGTTTAATTTAACATGAGAACGTGTACTCATCCGACTTCGGGTGGTGTAGTAGGTTGCAACGCGGTCATTCTTCCCTTAATCTAGAAGTTATTCCGATTGGTGAACCCGTAATGAGCTACATTCGTTGAGTTATAAAGCCGAGCTTGATCATTGGAGCTATCCATGTTCATATTATACTTCTACGCATGTGATCTCTTTTAGCTTAGTTAAATGCAATGTTTAGTTTGACATGAGAAAGTGTGCTAATCCGACTTCGGGTGGTGTAATAGGTAGCAACACGGTCATTCTTCCCTTAATCTAGAAGCTATTCCGATTGGTGAACCCGCAATGAGCTACATTCATTGAGTTATAAAGCCAAGCTTGATAATTGGAGCTATCCATGTTCATATCATACTTCTACGCATATGATCTCTTTTAGCTTAGTTCAATGCAATGTTTAATTTAACATGAGAACGTGTACTCATCCGACTTCGGGTGGTGTAATAGGTTGCAACGCGGTCATTCTTCCCTTAATCTAGAAGTTATTCCGATTGGTGAACCCGTAATGAGCTACATTCGTTGAGTTATAAAGGCGAGCTTGATCATTGGAGCTATCCATGTTCATATTATACTTTTACGCATGTGATCTCTTTTAGCTTAGTTCAATGCAATGTTTAGTTTGACATGAGAAAGTGTGGTAATCCGACTTCGAATAGTGTTATAGGTGCAACACGGTCATTCTTCCCTTAATCTAGAAGCTATTTCGATTGGTGAACCCGTCATGAGCTACATTGGCTGAGTTATAAAGCCGAGCTTGATTATTGGAGCTATCCATGTTCATATCGTACTTCTAGGCATGTGATCTCTTAAAGCTTAGTTCAATGCAATGTAAAGTTTGACATGAGAAAGTGTGCTAATCCGACTTCAGGTGGTGTTATAGGTTGCAACACAATCATTCGTTGAGTTATAAAGCCAAGCTTGATCATTGGAGCTATCCATGTTCATATCATACTTCTACGCATGTGATCTCTTTTAACTTAGTTCAATGCAATGTTTAGTTTGGCATGAGAAAGTGTGCTAATCCGACTTCAGGTGGTGTTATAGGTTTCAACACGGTTATTCTTCCTTTAATCTAGAAGCTATTCCGATTGGTTAACCCGTCATGAGCGACATTCTTTGAGTTATAAAGCCGAGTTTGATCATTAGAGCTATCCATTTTCATATCATACTTCTACGCATATGATCTCTTTTAGCTTAGTTCAATGCAATGTTTAGTTTGACATGAGAAAGTGTACTAATCTGACTTCAGGTGGTGTAATAGGTTGCAACACGGTCATTCTTCCCTTAATCTAGAAGCTATTCCGATTGGTGAACCCGCAATGAGCTACATACGTTGAGTTATAAACCCGAGCTTGATCATTGGAGCTATCCATGTTCATATAATACTTCTACGCATATGATCTGTTTTAGCTTAGTTTAATGCAATGTTTAGTTTGACATGAGAAAGTGTGGTAATCCGACTTCGGGTAGTGTTATAGGTTGCAAAACGGTCATTCTTCCCTTAATCTAGAAGCTATTCCGATTGGTGAACCCGTCCTGAGCTACAATCGTTGAGTTATAAAGCCGAGCTTGATCATTGGAGCTATCCATGTTCATATCATACTTCTACGCATGTGATCTCTTTTACCTTAGTTCAATGCATTATAAGGTTAGTTTGACATGAGAAAGTGTACTAGTCTGACTTCGTGAGGTGTAATAAGTTGCAACACGGTCATTCTTCCCTTAATCCAGAAGCTATTCCGATTTGTTAACCCGCAATGAGCTACATTCGTTGAGTTATAAAGCCGAGCTTGATCATTGGAGCTATCCATGTTCATATGATACTTCTACGCATGTGATCTCTTTTAGCTTAGTTCAATGCAATGTTTAGTTTGACATGAGAAAGTGTGCTAATCCGACTTCGGGTGGTGTAATAGGTAGCAACACGGTCATTCTTCCCTTAATCTAGAAGCTATTCCGATTGGTGAACCCGCAATGAGCTATATTCATTGAGTTATAAAGCCAAGCTTGATCATTGGAGCTATCCATGTTCATATCATACTTCTACGCATATGATCTCTTTTAGCTTAGTTCAATGCAATGATTAGTTTGACATGAGAAAGTGTGCTAATCCAACTTCGGGTGGTGTAATAGGTAGCAACACGGTCATTCTTCCCTTAATCTAGACGCTATTCCGATTGGTGAACCCGCAATGAGCTACATTCATTTAGTTATAAAGCCAAGCTTGATCATTGGAGCTATCCATGTTCATATCATACTTCTACGCATATGATCTCTTTTAGCTTAGTTCAATGCAAATTTTAGTTTGACATGAGAAAGTGTGCTCATCCGATTTCGGGTGGTGTTATAGGTTGCAGCACGGTCATTCTTCCCTTAATCTAGAAGCTATTTCGACTGGTGAACCCGTCCTGAGCTACAATCGTTGAGTTATAAAGCCGAGCTTGATCATTGAAGCTATAGATGTTCATATCATACTTCTACGCATGTGATCGCTTATACCTTAGTTCAATGCATTGTAAGGTTAGTTTGACATGAGAAAGTGTACTAATCCGACTTCTTGTGGTGTAATAGGTTGCAACACTGTCATTCTTCCCTTAATCTAGAAGCTATTCCGATTGGTTAACCCGCAACGAGCTACATTCGTTGAGTTATAAAGCCGAGCTTGATCGTTGGAGCTATCCATGTTCATATTATACTTCTACGCATGTTATCTCTTTTAGCTTAGTTCAATGCATTGTAAGGTTAGTTTGACATGAGAAAGTGTACTAGTCCGACTTCGTGTGGTGTAATAAGTTGCAACACGGTCATTCTTCCCTTAATCTAGAAGCTATTCCGATTTGTTAACCCGCAATGAGCTACATTCGTTGAGTTATAAAGCCGAGCTTGATCATTGGAGCTATGCATGTTCATATTATACTTCTACGCATGTGATCTCTTTTAGCTTAGTTAAATGCAATGTTTAGTTTGACATGAGAAAGTGTGCTAATCCGACTTCGGTTGGTGTAATAGGTAGCAACACGGTCATTCTTCCCTTAATCTAGAAGCTATTCCGATTGGTGAACCCGCAATGAGCTACATTCATTGAGTTATAAAGCCAAGCTTGATAATTGGAGCTATCCATGTTCATATCATACTTCTACGCATATGATCTCTTTTAGCTTAGTTCAATGCAATGTTTAATTTAACATGAGAACGTGTACTCATCCGACTTCGGGTGGTGTAATAGGTTGCAACGCGGTCATTCTTCCCTTAATCTAGAAGTTATTCCGATTGGTGAACCCGTAATGAGCTACATTCGTTGAGTTATAAAGCCGAGCTTGATCATTGGAGCTATCCATGTTCATATTATACTTCTACGCATGTGATCTCTTTTAGCTTAGTTAAATGCAATGTTTAGTTTGACATGAGAAAGTGTGCTAATCCGACTTCGGGTGGTGTAATAGGTAGCAACACGGTCATTCTTCCCTTAATCTAGAAGTTATTCCGATTGGTGAACCCGCAATGAGCTACATTCATTGAGTTATAAAGCCAAGCTTGATAATTGGAGCTATCCATGTTCAAATCATACTTCTACGCATATGATCTCTTTTAGCTTAGTTCAATGCAATGTTTAATTTAACATGAGAACGTGTACTCATCCGACTTCGGGTGGTGTAATAGGTTGCAACGCGGTCATTCTTCCCTTAATCTAGAAGTTATTCCGATTGGTGAACCCGTAATGAGCTACATTCGTTGAGTTATAAAGGCGAGCTTGATCATTGGAGCTATCCATGTTCATATTATACTTTTACGCATGTGATCTCTTTTAGCTTAGTTCAATGCAATGTTTAGTTTGACATGAGAAAGTGTGGTAATCCGACTTCGAATAGTGTTATAGGTGCAACACGGTCATTCTTCCCTTAATCTAGAAGCTATTTCGATTGGTGAACCCGTCATGAGCTACATTGGCTGAGTTATAAAGCCGAGCTTGATTATTGGAGCTATCCATGTTCATATCGTACTTCTAGGCATGTGATCTCTTAAAGCTTAGTTCAATGCAATGTAAAGTTTGACATGAGAAAGTGTGCTAATCCGACTTCAGGTGGTGTTATAGGTTGCAACACAATCATTCGTTGAGTTATAAAGCCAAGCTTGATCATTGGAGCTATCCATGTTCATATCATACTTCTACGCATGTGATCTCTTTTAACTTAGTTCAATGCAATGTTTAGTTTGGCATGAGAAAGTGTGCTAATCCGACTTCAGGTGGTGTTATAGGTTTCAACACGGTTATTCTTCCTTTAATCTAGAAGCTATTCCGATTGGTTAACCCGTCATGAGCGACATTCTTTGAGTTATAAAGCCGAGTTTGATCATTAGAGCTATCCATTTTCATATCATACTTCTACGCATATGATCTCTTTTAGCTTAGTTCAATGCAATGTTTAGTTTGACATGAGAAAGTGTACTAATCTGACTTCAGGTGGTGTAATAGGTTGCAACACGGTCATTCTTCCCTTAATCTAGAAGCTATTCCGATTGGTGAACCCGCAATGAGCTACATACGTTGAGTTATAAACCCGAGCTTGATCATTGGAGCTATCCATGTTCATATAATACTTCTACGCATATGATCTGTTTTAGCTTAGTTCAATGCAATGTTTAGTTTGACATGAGAAAGTGTGGTAATCCGACTTCGGGTAGTGTTATAGGTTGCAAAACGGTCATTCTTCCCTTAATCTAGAAGCTATTCCGATTGGTGAACCCGTCCTGAGCTACAATCGTTGAGTTATAAAGCCGAGCTTGATCATTGGAGCTATCCATGTTCATATCATACTTCTACGCATGTGATCTCTTTTACCTTAGTTCAATGCATTATAAGGTTAGTTTGACATGAGAAAGTGTACTAGTCTGACTTCGTGAGGTGTAATAAGTTGCAACACGGTCATTCTTCCCTTAATCCAGAAGCTATTCCGATTTGTTAACCCGCAATGAGCTACATTCGTTGAGTTATAAAGCCGAGCTTGATCATTGGAGCTATCCATGTTCATATGATACTTCTACGCATGTGATCTCTTTTAGCTTAGTTCAATGCAATGTTTAGTTTGACATGAGAAAGTGTACTAGTCCGACTTCGTGTGGTGTAATAAGTTGCAACACGGTCATTCTTCCCTTAATCTAGAAGCTATTCCGATATGTTAACCCGCAATGAGCTACATTCGTTGAGTTATAAAGCCGAGCTTGATCATTGGAGCTATCCATGTTCATATTATACTTCTACGCATGTGATCTCTTTTAGCTTAGTTAAATGCAATGTTTAGTTTGACATGAGAAAGTGTGCTAATCCGACTTCGGTTGGTGTAATAGGTAGCAACACGGTCATTCTTCCCTTAATCTAGAAGCTATTCCGATTGGTGAACCCGCAATGAGCTACATTCATTGAGTTATAAAGCCAAGCTTGATAATTGGAGCTATCCATGTTCATATCATACTTCTACGCATATGATCTCTTTTAGCTTAGTTCAATGCAATGTTTAATTTAACATGAGAACGTGTACTCATCCGACTTCGGGTGGTGTAATAGGTTGCAACGCGGTCATTCTTCCCTTCATCTAGAAGTTATTCCGATTGGTGAACCCGTAATGAGCTACATTCGTTGAGTTATAAAGCCGAGCTTGATCATTGGAGCTATCCATGTTCATATTATACTTCTACGCATGTGATCTCTTTTAGCTTAGTTCAATGCAATGTTTAGTTTGACATGAGAAAGTGTGCTAATCCGACTTCGGGTGGTGTAATAGGTTGCAACACGGTCATTCTTCCCTTAATCTAGAAGCTATTCTGATTGGTGAACCCGCAATGAGCTACAGTCGTTGAGTTATAAAGCCGAGCTTGATCATTGGAGCTATCCATGTTCATATCATACTTCTACGCATATGATCTCATTTAGCTTAGTTCAATGCAAATTTTAGTTTGACATGAGAAAGTGTGCTCATCTGATTTCGGTGGTGTTATAGGTTGCAGCATGGTCATTCTTCCCTTAATCTAGAAGTTATGATGTGATCGTGAGCAGTACAAAAGCTAAGGAACCAGAGCTGGTAGGACCAATCACACGTTCGAGAGCTAAGGAGTTGGCTAAGGAAGCTCACTTGCTCATTGCCGAAGGATCGTTCTCGCCACCAACTATGCAAGTCTTCAATATCTACACTTTGGAGATTTCACCCGGTAATGATAACTAAGTAACTTAAGGTGAGGAGTCTGTACTCTTTTTCCCATAGTTGAGTTTTGTCCCATTGGGTTTTCTCAACATGGTTTTTTAATGAGGCAGATGAATCACTACGTTGAGTTGCTTAGGAGTCTTTACCATAGGGTAATAATGTACAAGTCATTCTGATTTTGTACTTAGTTTATTTAGAAGTGCACCAATTAGTGGGACGCTTCGTTGTTTTATTTATGTTTCAGACTACATGTTGTTTTTATTCAGACTTCGTGTTGTTTTGTTTCTAGGGTTGTATTTAAATCCAAGTAACGTTGCTGTAAACCCTAGAGTTGAATAATCGCAAACATTTTTTTTCTACAGAAAGTTCTTCTTTCAGTTTCGATTCCTTGAATGCGTTCTTCGAATCCGGGATTTCATAACACGTTGTGAATTTGAATCCCTACTACCTAATCACGTCATCGTATCTCAAAAACCACTCGACCAAATCCGCTCAAAACTCAGCCCCGTGTTTCTCACACCCCAATCGAACCGCTGCTCAAGTTTCATTCGATTCCGAGCACTTTAGCCCCGATTTCCACAGTTCAATCCTAGGGAGGATCATATCAAGTTATTCCGATTGGTGAACCCGTAATGAGCTACATTCGTTGAGTTATAAAGCCGAGCTTGATCATTGGAGCTATCCATGTTCATATTATACTTCTACACATGTGATCTCTTTTAGCTTAGTTCAATGCAATGATTAGTTTGACATGAGAAAGTGTGCTAATCCGACTTCGGGTGGTGTAATAGGTAGCAACACGGTCATTCTTCCCTTAATCTAGAAGCTATTCCGATTGGTGAACCCGCAATGAGCTATATTCATTGAGTTATAAAGCCAAGCTTGATCATTGGAGCTATCCATGTTCATATCATACTTCTACGCATATGATCTCTTTTAGCTTAGTTCAATGCAATGATTAGTTTGACATGAGAAAGTGTGCTAATCCGACTTCGGGTGGTGTAATAGGTAGCAACACGGTCATTCTTCCCTTAATCTAGACGTTATTCCGATTGGTGAACCCGCAATGAGCTACATTCATTTAGTTATAAAGCCAAGCTTGATCATTGGAGCTATCCATGTTCATATCATACTTCTACGCATATGATCTCTTTTAGCTTAGTTCAATGCAAATTTTAGTTTCACATGAGAAAGTGTGCTCATCCGATTTCGGGTGGTGTTATAGGTTGCAGCACGGTCATTCTTCCCTTAATCTAGAAGCTATTTCGACTGGTGAACCCGTCCTGAGCTACAATCGTTGAGTTATAAAGCCGAGCTTGATCATTGAAGCTATCCATGTTCATATCATACTTCTACGCATGTGATCGCATGTACCTTAGTTCAATGCATTGTAAGGTTAGTTTGACATGAGAAAGTGTACTAATCCGACTTCTTGTGGTGTAATAGGTTGCAACACTGTCATTCTTCCCTTAATCTAGAAGCTATTCCGATTGGTTAACCCGCAACGAGCTACATTCGTTGAGTTATAAAGCCGAGCTTGATCGTTGGAGCTATCCATGTTCATATTATACTTCTACGCATGTTATCTCTTTTAGCTTAGTTCAATGCATTGTAAGGTTAGTTTGACATGAGAAAGTGTACTAGTCCGACTTCGTGTGGTGTAATAAGTTGCAACACGGTCATTCTTCCCTTAATCTAGAAGCTATTCCGATTTGTTAACCCGCAATGAGCTACATTCGTTGAGTTATAAAGCCGAGCTTGATCATTGGAGCTATCCATGTTCATATTATACTTCTACGCATGTGATCTCTTTTAGCTTAGTTAAATGCAATGTTTAGTTTGACATGAGAAAGTGTGCTAAACCGACTTCGGTTGGTGTAATAGGTAGCAACACGGTCATTCTTCCCTTAATCTAGAAGCTATTCCGATTGGTGAACCCGCAATGAGCTACATTCATTGAGTTATAAAGCCAAGCTTGATAATTGGAGCTATCCATGTTCATATCATACTTCTACGCATATGATCTCTTTTAGCTTAGTTCAATGCAATGTTTAATTTAACATGAGAACGTGTACTCATCCGACTTCGGGTGGTGTAATAGGTTGCAACGCGGTCATTCTTCCCTTAATCTAGAAGTTATTCCGATTGTTGAACCCGTAATGAGCTACATTCGTTGAGTTATAAAGCCGAGCTTGATCATTGGAGCTATCCATGTTCATATTATACTTCTACGCATGTGATCTCTTTTAGCTTAGTTAAATGCAATGTTTAGTTTGACATGAGAAAGTGTGCTAATCCGACTTCGGGTGGTGTAATAGGTAGCAACACGGTCATTCTTCCCTTAATCTAGAAGCTATTCCGATTGGTGAACCCGCAATGAGCTACATTCATTGAGTTATAAAGCCAAGCTTGATAATTGGAGCTATCCATGTTCATATCATACTTCTACGCATATGATCTCTTTTAGCTTAGTTCAATGCAATGTTTAATTTAACATGAGAACGTGTACTCATCCGACTTCGGGTGGTGTAATAGGTTGCAACGCGGTCATTCTTCCCTTAATCTAGAAGTTATTCTGATTGGTGAACCCGTAATGAGCTACATTCGTTGAGTTATAAAGGCGAGCTTGATCATTGGAGCTATCCATGTTCATATTATACTTCTACGCATGTGATCTCTTTTAGCTTAGTTCAATGCAATGTTTAGTTTGACATGAGAAAGTGTGGTAATCCGACTTCGAATAGTGTTATAGGTGCAACACGGTCATTCTTCCCTTAATCTAGAAGCTATTTCGATTGGTGAACCCGTCATGAGCTACATTGGCTGAGTTATAAAGCCGAGCTTGATTATTGGAGCTATCCATGTTCATATCGTACTTCTACGCATGTGATCTCTTAAAGCTTAGTTCAATGCAATGTAAAGTTTGACATGAGAAAGTGTGCTAATCCGACTTCAGGTGGTGTTATAGGTTGCAACACAATCATTCGTTGAGTTATAAAGCCAAGCTTGATCATTGGAGCTATCCATGTTCATATCATACTTCTACGCATGTGATCTCTTTTAACTTAGTTCAATGCAATGTTTAGTTTGGCATGAGAAAGTGTGCAAATCCGACTTCAGGTGGTGTTATAGGTTTCAACACGGTTATTCTTCCTTTAATCTAGAAGCTATTCCGATTGGTTAACCCGTCATGAGCGACATTCTTTGAGTTATAAAGCCGAGTTTGATCATTAGAGCTATCCATTTTCATATCATACTTCTACGCATATGATCTCTTTTAGCTTAGTTCAATGCAATGTTTAGTTTGACATGAGAAAGTGTACTAATCTGACTTCGGGTGGTGTAATAGGTTGCAACACGGTCATTCTTCCCTTAATCTAGAAGCTATTCCGATTGGTGAACCCGCAATGAGCTACATACGTTGAGTTATAAACACGAGCTTGATCATTGGAGCTATCCATGTTCATATAATAATCTGTTTTGTTTCTAGGGTTGTATTTAAATCCAAGTAACGTTGCTGTAAACCCTAGAGTTGAATAATCGCAAACATTTTTTTTCTACAGAAAGTTCTTCTTTCAGTTTCGATTCCTTGAATGCGTTCTTCGAATCCGGGATTTCATAACACGTTGTGAATTTGAATCCCTACTACCTAATCACGTCATCGTATCTCAAAAACCACTCGACCAAATCCGCTCAAAACTCAGCCCCGTGTTTCTCACACCCCAATCGAACCGCTGCTCAAGTTTCATTCGATTCCGAGCACTTTAGCCCCGATTTCCACAGTTCAATCCTAGGGAGGATCATATCAAGTTATTCCGATTGGTGAACCCGTAATGAGCTACATTCGTTGAGTTATAAAGCCGAGCTTGATCATTGGAGCTATCCATGTTCATATTATACTTCTACACATGTGATTTCTTTTAGCTTAGTTCAATGCAATGATTAGTTTGACATGAGAAAGTGTGCTAATCCGACTTCGGGTGGTGTAATAGGTAGCAACACGGTCATTCTTCCCTTAATCTAGAAGCTATTCCGATTGGTGAACCCGCAATGAGCTATATTCATTGAGTTATAAAGCCAAGCTTGATCATTGGAGCTATCCATGTTCATATCATACTTCTACGCATATGATCTCTTTTAGCTTAGTTCAATGCAATGATTAGTTTGACATGAGAAAGTGTGCTAATCCGACTTCGGGTGGTGTAATAGGTAGCAACACGGTCATTCTTCCCTTAATCTAGACGTTATTCCGATTGGTGAACCCGCAATGAGCTACATTCATTTAGTTATAAAGCCAAGCTTGATCATTGGAGCTATCCATGTTCATATCATACTTCTACGCATATGATCTCTTTTAGCTTAGTTCAATGCAAATTTTAGTTTGACATGAGAAAGTGTGCTCATCCGATTTCGGGTGGTGTTATAGGTTGCAGCACGGTCATTCTTCCCTTAATCTAGAAGCTATTTCGACTGGTGAACCCGTCCTGAGCTACAATCGTTGAGTTATAAAGCCGAGCTTGATCATTGAAGCTATCCATGTTCATATCATACTTCTACGCATGTGATCGCTTGTACCTTAGTTCAATGCATTGTAAGGTTAGTTTGACATGAGAAAGTGTACTAATCTGACTTCTTGTGGTGTAATAGGTTGCAACATTGTCATTCTTCCCTTAATCTAGAAGCTATTCCGATTGGTTAACCCGCAACGAGCTACATTCGTTGAGTTATAAAGCCGAGCTTGATCGTTGAAGCTATCCATGTTCATATTATACTTCTACGCATGTTATCTCTTTTAGCTTAGTTCAATGCAATGTTTAGTTTGACATGAGAAAGTGTACTAGTCCGACTTCGTGTGGTGTAATAAGTTGCAACACGGTCATTCTTCCCTTAATCTAGAAGCTATTCCGATATGTTAACCCGCAATGAGCTACATTCGTTGAGTTATAAAGCCGAGCTTGATCATTGGAGCTATCCATGTTCATATTATACTTCTACGCATGTGATCTCTTTTAGCTTAGTTAAATGCAATGTTTAGTTTGACATGAGAAAGTGTGCTAATCCGACTTCGGTTGGTGTAATAGGTAGCAACACGGTCATTCTTCCCTTAATCTAGAAGCTATTCCGATTGGTGAACCCGCAATGAGCTACATTCATTGAGTTATAAAGCCAAGCTTGATAATTGGAGCTATCCATGTTCATATCATACTTCTACGCATATGATCTCTTTTAGCTTAGTTCAATGCAATGTTTAATTTAACATGAGAACGTGTACTCATCCGACTTCGGGTGGTGTAATAGGTTGCAACGCGGTCATTCTTCCCTTAATCTAGAAGTTATTCCGATTGGTGAACCCGTAATGAGCTACATTCGTTGAGTTATAAAGCCGAGCTTGATCATTGGAGCTATCCATGTTCATATTATACTTCTACGCATGTGATCTCTTTTAGCTTAGTTCAATGCAATGTTTAGTTTGACATGAGAAAGTGTGCTAATCCGACTTCGGGTGGTGTAATAGGTTGCAACACGGTCATTCTTCCCTTAATCTAGAAGCTATTCTGATTGGTGAACCCGCAATGAGCTACAGTCGTTGAGTTATAAAGCCGAGCTTGATCATTGGAGCTATCCATGTTCATATCATACTTCTACGCATATGATCTCATTTAGCTTAGTTCAATGCAAATTTTAGTTTGACATGAGAAAGTGTGCTCATCCGATTTCGGTGGTGTTATAGGTTGCAGCACGGTCATTCTTCCCTTAATCTAGAAGTTATGATGTGATCGTGAGCAGTACAAAAGCTAAGGAACCAGAGCTGGTAGGACCAATCACACGTTCGAGAGCTAAGGAGTTGGCTAAGGAAGCTCACTTGCTCATTGCCGAAGGATCGTTCTCGCCACCAACTATGCAAGTCTTCAATATCTACACTTTGGAGACTTCACCCGGTAATGATAACTAAGTAACTTAAGGTGAGGAGTCTGTACTCTTTTTCCCATAGTTGAGTTTTGTCCCATTGGGTTTTCTCAACATGGTTTTTTAATGAGGCAGATGAATCACTACGTTGAGTTGCTTAGGAGTCTTTACCATAGGGTAATAATGTACAAGTCATTCTGATTTTGTACTTAGTTTATTTAGAAGTGCACCAATTAGTGGGACGCTTCGTTGTTTTATTTATGTTTCAGACTACATGTTGTTTTTATTCAGACTTCGTGTTGTTTTGTTTCTAGGGTTGTATTTAAATCCAAGTAACGTTGCTGTAAACCCTAGAGTTGAATAATCGCAAACATTTTTTTTCTACAGAAAGTTCTTCTTTCAGTTTCGATTCCTTGAATGCGTTCTTCGAATCCGGGATTTCATAACACGTTGTGAATTTGAATCCCTACTACCTAATCACGTCATCGTATCTCAAAAACCACTCGACCAAATCCGCTCAAAACTCAGCCCCGTGTTTCTCACACCCCAATCGAACCGCTGCTCAAGTTTCATTCGATTCCGAGCACTTTAGCCCCGATTTCCACAGTTCAATCCTAGGGAGGATCATATCAAGTTATTCCGATTGGTGAACCCGTAATGAGCTACATTCGTTGAGTTATAAAGCCGAGCTTGATCATTGGAGCTATCCATGTTCATATTATACTTCTACACATGTGATCTCTTTTAGCTTAGTTCAATGCAATGATTAGTTTGACATGAGAAAGTGTGCTAATCCGACTTCGGGTGGTGTAATAGGTAGCAACACGGTCATTCTTCCCTTAATCTAGAAGCTATTCCGATTGGTGAACCCGCAATGAGCTATATTCATTGAGTTATAAAGCCAAGCTTGATCATTGGAGCTATCCATGTTCATATCATACTTCTACGCATATGATCTCTTTTAGCTTAGTTCAATGCAATGATTAGTTTGACATGAGAAAGTGTGCTAATCCGACTTCGGGTGGTGTAATAGGTAGCAACACGGTCATTCTTCCCTTAATCTAGACGTTATTCCGATTGGTGAACCCGCAATGAGCTACATTCATTTAGTTATAAAGCCAAGCTTGATCATTGGAGCTATCCATGTTCATATCATACTTCTACGCATATGATCTCTTTTAGCTTAGTTCAATGCAAATTTTAGTTTCACATGAGAAAGTGTGCTCATCCGATTTCGGGTGGTGTTATAGGTTGCAGCACGGTCATTCTTCCCTTAATCTAGAAGCTATTTCGACTGGTGAACCCGTCCTGAGCTACAATCGTTGAGTTATAAAGCCGAGCTTGATCATTGAAGCTATCCATGTTCATATCATACTTCTACGCATGTGATCGCATGTACCTTAGTTCAATGCATTGTAAGGTTAGTTTGACATGAGAAAGTGTACTAATCCGACTTCTTGTGGTGTAATAGGTTGCAACACTGTCATTCTTCCCTTAATCTAGAAGCTATTCCGATTGGTTAACCCGCAACGAGCTACATTCGTTGAGTTATAAAGCCGAGCTTGATCGTTGGAGCTATCCATGTTCATATTATACTTCTACGCATGTTATCTCTTTTAGCTTAGTTCAATGCATTGTAAGGTTAGTTTGACATGAGAAAGTGTACTAGTCCGACTTCATGTGGTGTAATAAGTTGCAACACGGTCATTCTTCCCTTAATCTAGAAGCTATTCCGATTTGTTAACCCGCAATGAGCTACATTCGTTGAGTTATAAAGCCGAGCTTGATCATTGGAGCTATCCATGTTCATATTATACTTCTACGCATGTGATCTCTTTTAGCTTAGTTAAATGCAATGTTTAGTTTGACATGAGAAAGTGTGCTAAACCGACTTCGGTTGGTGTAATAGGTAGCAACACGGTCATTCTTCCCTTAATCTAGAAGCTATTCCGATTGGTGAACCCGCAATGAGCTACATTCATTGAGTTATAAAGCCAAGCTTGATAATTGGAGCTATCCATGTTCATATCATACTTCTACGCATATGATCTCTTTTAGCTTAGTTCAATGCAATGTTTAATTTAACATGAGAACGTGTACTCATCCGACTTCGGGTGGTGTAATAGGTTGCAACGCGGTCATTCTTCCCTTAATCTAGAAGTTATTCCGATTGTTGAACCCGTAATGAGCTACATTCGTTGAGTTATAAAGCCGAGCTTGATCATTGGAGCTATCCATGTTCATATTATACTTCTACGCATGTGATCTCTTTTAGCTTAGTTAAATGCAATGTTTAGTTTGACATGAGAAAGTGTGCTAATCCGACTTCGGGTGGTGTAATAGGTTGCAACACGGTCATTCTTCCCTTAATCTAGAAGCTATTCCGATTGGTGAACCCGCAATGAGCTACATTCATTGAGTTATAAAGCCAAGCTTGATAATTGGAGCTATCCATGTTCATATCATACTTCTACGCATGTGATCTCTTTTACCTTAGTTCAATGCATTGTAAGGTCAGTTTGACATGAGAAAGTGTACTAATCCGACTTCTTGTGGTGTAATAGGTTGCAACACGGTCATTCTTCCCTTAATCTAGAAGCTATTCCGATTGGTTAACCCGCAACGAGCTACATTCGTTGAGTTATAAAGCCGATCTTGATCGTTGGAGCTATCCATGTTCATATTATACTTCTACGCATGTGATCTCTTTTAGCTTAGTTTAATGCATTGTAAGGTTAGTTTGACATGAGAAAGTGTACTAATCCGACTTTGTGTGGTGTAATAGGTTGCAACACGGTCATTCTTCCCTTAATACAGAAGCTATTCTGATTGGTTAACCCGCAATGAGCTTCATTCGTTGAGTTATAAAGCCGAGCTTGATCATTGGGGCTATCCATGTCTATATCATACTTCTACGCATATGATCTCTTTTAGCTTAGTTCAATGCAATGTTTAGTTTGACATGAGAAAGTGTACTAATCTGACTTCGGGTGGTGTAATAGGTTGCAACACGGTCATTCTCCCCTTAATCTAGAAGCTATTCTGATTGGTGAACCCACAATGAGCTACCTTCGTTGAGTTATAAACCCGAGCTTGATCATTGGAGCTATCCATGTTCATATAATACTTCTACACATGTGATCTGTTTTAGCTTAGTTCAATGCAATGTTTAGTTTGACATGAGAAAGTGTGGTAATCCGACTTCGTGTAGTCTTATAGGTTGCAACACGGTCGTTCTTCCCTTAATCTAGAAGCTATTCCGAGTGGTGAACCCATCCTGAGCTACATTCGTTGAGTTATAAAGCCGAGCTTTATCATTGGAGCTATCTATGTTCATATCATACTTCTACGCATGTGATCTCTTTTAGCTTAGTTCAATGCATTGTAAGGTTAGTTTGACATGAGAAAGTGTACTAATCCGACTTCGTGTGGTGTAATAGGTTGCCACACGGTCATTCTTCCCTTAATCCAGAAGCTATTCTGATTGGTTAACCCGCAATGAGCTTCATTCGTTGAGTTATAAAGCCGAGCTTGATTTGGAGCTATCCATGTTCATATCATACTTCTACGCATATGATCTCTTTTACCTTAGTTCAATGCAAATTTTAGTTTGACATGAGAAAGTGTGCTCATCCGATTTCGGGTGGTGTTATAGGTTGCAGCACGGTCATTCTTCCCTTAATCTAGAAGCTATTTCGAATGGTGAACCCGTCCTGAGCTACAATCGTTGAGTTATAAAGCCGAGCTTGATCATTGGAGCTATCCATGTTCATATCATACTTCTACGCATGTGATCTCTTTTACCTTAGTTCAATGCATTGTAAGGTCAGTTTGACATGAGAAAGTGTACTAATCCGACTTCTTGTGGTGTAATAGGTTGCAACACGGTCATTCTTCCCTTAATCTAGAAGCTATTCCGATTGGTTAACCCGCAACGAGCTACATTCGTTGAGTTATAAAGCCGATCTTGATCGTTGGAGCTATCCATGTTCATATTATACTTCTACGCATGTGATCTCTTTTAGCTTAGTTTAATGCATTGTAAGGTTAGTTTGACATGAGAAAGTGTACTAATCCGACTTTGTGTGGTGTAATAGGTTGCAACACGGTCATTCTTCCCTTAATCCAGAAGCTATTCTGATTGGTTAACCCGCAATGAGCTTCATTCGTTGAGTTATAAAGCCGAGCTTGATCATTGGGGCTATCCATGTCCATATCATACTTCTACGCATATGATCTCTTTTAGCTTAGTTCAATGCAATGTTTAGTTTGACATGAGAAAGTGTACTAATCTGACTTCGGGTGGTGTAATAGGTTGCAACACGGTCATTCTCCCCTTAATCTAGAAGCTATTCTGATTGGTGAACCCGCAATGAGCTACCTTCGTTGAGTTATAAACCCGAGCTTGATCATTGGAGCTATCCATGTTCATATAATACTTCTACACATGTGATCTGTTTTAGCTTAGTTCAATGCAATGTTTAGTTTGACATGAGAAAGTGTGGTAATCCGACTTCGTGTAGTCTTATAGGTTGCAACACGGTCGTTCTTCCCTTAATCTAGAAGCTAT
Organism: Lepidium didymum; assembly: GCA_963920545.1. Taxonomy (NCBI): domain Eukaryota; kingdom Viridiplantae; phylum Streptophyta; class Magnoliopsida; order Brassicales; family Brassicaceae; genus Lepidium; species Lepidium didymum. Next base: position 9,746,790 of record OY986993.1, on the reverse strand, counting down.
TCCGAGTGGTGAACCCATCCTGAGCTACATTCGTTGAGTTATAAAGCCGAGCTTTATCATTGGAGCTATCTATGTTCATATCATACTTCTACGCATGTGATCTCTTTTAGCTTAGTTCAATGCATTGTAAGGTTAGTTTGACATGAGAAAGTGTACTAGTCCGACTTCGTGTGGTGTGATAAGTTGCAACACGGTCATTCTTCCCTTAATCCAGAAGCTATTCCGATTTGTTAACCCGCAATGAGCTACATTCATTGAGTTATAAAGCCGAGCTTGATCATTGGAGCTATCCATGTTCATATGATACTTCTACGCATGTGATCTCTTTTAGCTTAGTTCAATGCAATGTTTAGTTTGATATGAGAAAGTGTACTAATCTGACTTCGGGTGGTGTAATAGGTTGCAACACGGTCATTCTCCCCTTAATCTAGAAGCTATTCTAATTGGTGAACCCGCAATGAGCTACATTCGTTGAGTTATAAACCCGAGCTTGATCATTGGAGCTATCCATGTTCATATAATACTTCTACACATGTGATCTGTTTTAGCTTAGTTCAATGCAATGTTTAGTTTGACATGAGAAAGTGTGCTAATCCGACTTCGTGTAGTCTTATAGGTTGCAACACGGTCATTCTTCCCTTAATCTAGAAGCTAGTCCGATTGGTGAACCCATCCTGAGCTACATTCGTTGAGTTATAAAGCCGAGCTTTATCATTGGAGCTATCTATGTTCATATCATACTTCTACGCATGTGATCTCTTTTAGCTTAGTTCAATGCATTGTAAGGTTAGTTTGACATGAGAAAGTGTGCTAATCCGACTTCGGGTGGTGTAATAGGTAGCAACACGGTCATTCTTCCCTTAATCTACAAGCTATTCCGATTGGTGAACCCGCAATGAGCTACATTCATTGAGTTATAAAGCCAAGCTTGATCATTGGAGTTATCCATGTTCATATCATACTTTTACGCATATGATCTCTTTTAGCTTAGTTCAATGCAATGTTTAATTTAACATGAGAACGTGTAATCATCCGACTTCGGGTGGTGTAATAGTTTGCAACACGGTCATTCATCCCTTAATCTAGAAGTTATTCCGATTGGTGAACCCGTAATGAGCTACATTCGTTGAGTTATAAAGCCGAGCTTGATCATTGGAGCTATCCATGTTCATATTATACTTCTACGCATGTAATCTCTTTTAGCTTAGTTCAATGCAATGTTTAGTTTGACATGAGAAAGTGTGCTAATCCGACTTCGGGTGGTGTAATAGGTTGCAACACGGTCATTCTTCCCTTAATCTAGAAGCTATTCCGATTGGTGAACCCGTAATGAGCTACATTCGTTGAGTTATAAAGCCGAGCTTGATCATTGGAGCTATCCATGTTCATATTATACTTCTACGCATGTGATCTCTTTTAGCTTAGTTCAATGCAATGTTTAGTTTGACATGAGAAAGTGTGCTAATCCGACTTCGGGTGGTGTAATAGGTTGCAACACGGTCATTCTTCCCTTAATCTAGAAGCTATTCCGATTGGTGAACCCGTAATGAGCTACATTCGTTGAGTTATAAAGCCGAGCTTGATCATTGGAGCTATCCATGTTCATATTATACTTCTACGCATGTGATCTCTTTTAGCTTAGTTCAATGCAATGTTTAGTTTGACATGAGAAAGTGTGCTAATCTGACTTCGGGTGGTGTAATAGGTTGCAACACGGTCATTCTTCCCTTAATCCAGAAGCTATTCCGATTGGTGAACCCATCCTGAGCTACATTCGTTGAGTTATAAAGTCGAGCTTTATCATTGGAATTATCCATGTTCATAACATACTTCTACGCATGTGATCTCTTTTAGCTTAGTTCAATGCATTGTAAGGTTAGTTTGACATGAGAAAGTGTACTAGTTCGACTTCGTGTGGTGTAATAAGTTGCAACACGGTCATTCTTCCCTTAATCCAGAAGCTATTCCGATTTGTTAACCCGCAATGACCTACATTCGTTGAGTTATAAAGCCGAGTTTGATCATTGGAGTTATCCATGTTCATATTATACTTCTACGCATGTGATCTCTTTTAGCTTAGTTCAATGCAATGTTTAGTTTGACAGGAGAAAGTGTGCAAATCCGACTTCGAGTGGTGTAATAGGTTGCAACACGGTCATTCTTCCCTTAATCTAGAAGCTATTCCGATTGGTGAACCCGCAATGAGCTACATTCGTTGAGTTATAAAGCCAAGCTTGATCATTGGAGCTACCCATGTTCATATCATACTTCTACGCATATGATCTCTTTTAACTTAGTTCAATGCAAATTTTAGTTAGACATGAGAAAGTGTGCTCATTCGATTTCGGGTGGTGTTATAGGTGGCAGCACGGTCAATATTCCCTTAATCTAGAAGCTATTTCGACTGGTGAACCCGTTCTGACCTACAATCGTTAAGTTATAAAGCCGAGCTTGATCATTGGAGCTATCCATGTTCATATCATACTTCTACGCATGTGATCTCTTTTACCTTAGTTTAATGCATTGTAAGGTTAGTTTGACATGAGAAAGTGTACTAATCCGACTTCTTGTGGTGTAATAGGTTGCAAAACGGTCATTCTTCCCTTAATCAAGAAGCTATTCTGATTGGTTAACTCGCAACGAGCTACATTCGTTGAGTTATAAAGCCGAGCTTGATCGTTGGAGCTATCCATGTTCATATTATACTTCTACGCATGTGATCTCTTTTAGCTTAGTTCAATGCATTGTAAGGTTTGTTTGACATGAGAAAGTGTACTAATCCGACTTCGTGTGGTGTAATAGGTTGCAACACGGTCAATCTTCCCTTAATCCAGAAGCAATTCCGATTGGTTAATCCGCAATGAGCTTCATTCGTTGAGTTATAAAGCCGAGCTTGATCAATGGAGCTATCCATGTTCATATCATACTTCTACGAATATGATCTCTTTTAGCTTAGTTCAATGCAATGTTTAGTTTGACAAGAGAAAGTGTACTAATCTGACTTCGGGTGGTGTAATAGGTTGCAACACGGTCATTCTTCCCTAAATCTAGAAGCTATTCTGATTGGTGAACCCGCAATGAGCTACATTCTTTGAGTTATAAACCCGAGCTTGATCATTGGAGCTATCCATGTTCATATAATACTTCTACGCATGTGATCTGTTTTAGCTTAGTTCAATGCAATGTTTAGTTTGACATGAGAATGTGTGGTAATCCGACTTCGTGTTGTCTTATAGGTTGCAACACGGTCATTCTTCCCTTAATCTAGAAGCTATTCTGATTGGTGAACCCATCCTGAGCTACATTCGTTGAGTTATAAAGCCGAGCTTTATCATTGGAGCTATCCATGTTCATATCATACTTCTACACATGTGATCTCTTTTATCTTAGTTCAATGCATTGTAAGGTTAGTTTGACATGAGAAAGTGTACTAGTCCGACTTCGTGTGGTGTAATAAGTTGCAACACGGTCATTCTTCCCTTAATCCAGAAGCTATTCCGATTTGTTAACCCGCAATGAGCTACATTCGTTGAGTTATAAAGCCGAGCTTGATCATTGGAGCTATCCATGTTCATATGATACTTCTACGCATGTGATCTCTTTTAGCTTAGTTCAATGCAATGTTTAGTTTGACATGAGAAAGTGTGCTAATCCGACTTCGGGTGGTGTAATAGGTTGCAACACGGTCATTCTTCTTCCCTTAATCTAGAAGCTATTCCGATTGGTGAACCCGCAATGAGCTACATTCATTGAGTTATAAAGCCAAGCTTGATCATTGGAGCTATCCATGTTCATATCATACTTCTACGCATATGATCTCTTTTAGCTTAGTTCAATGCAATGTTTAATTTAACATGAGAACGTGTACTTATCCGACTTCGGGTGGTGTAATAGGTTGCAACACGGTCATTCTTCCCTTAATCTAGAAGCTATTCTGATTGGTTAACCCGCAACGAGCTACATTCGTTAAGTTATAAAGCCGAGCTTGATCGTTGGAGCTATCCATGTTCATATTATACTTCTACGCATGTGATCTCTTTTAGCTTAGTTCAATGCATTGTAAGGTTAGTTTGACATGAGAAAGTGTACTAATCCGACTTCGTGTGGTGTAATAGGTTGCAACACGGTCATTCTTCCCTTAATCCAGAAGCTATTCCGATTGGTTAACCCGCAATGAGCTTCATTCGTTGAGTTCTAAAGCCGAGCTTGATCATTGGAGCTATCCATGTTCATATCATACTTCTACGCATGTGATCTCTTAAAGCTTAGTTCTATGCAATGTAAAATTTGACATGAGAAAGTGTGCTAATCCGACTTCGAGTGGTGTAATAGGTAGCAACACGGTCATTCTTCCCTTAATCCAGAAGGTATTCCGATTGGTGAAACCGCAATGAGCTACATTCATTTAGTTATAAAGCCGAGCTTGATCATTGGAGCTATCCATGTTCATATCATACTTTTACGCATATGATCTCTTTTAGCTTAGTTCAATGCAATGTTTAGTTTGACATGAGAACGTGTACTCATCCGACTTCGGGTGGTGTAATAGGTTGCAACATGGTCATTCTTCTTCCCTTAATCTAGAAGTTATTCCGATTGGTGAAGACGTAATGAGCTACATTCGTTGAGTTATAAAGCCGAGCTTGATCATTGGAGCTATCCATGTTCATATCATACTTCTACGCATGTGATCTCTTTTAGCTTAGTTCAATGCAATGTTTAGTTTGACATGAGAAAGTGTGCTAATCCGATTTCGGGTGGTGTAATAGGTAGCAACACGGTCATTCTTCCCTTAATCTAGAAGCTATTCCGATTGGTGAACCCGTAATAAGCTACATTCATTAAGTTATAAAGCCGAGCTTGATCATTGGAGCTATCTATGTTCATATTATACTTCTACGCATGTGATCTCTGTTAGCTTAGTTCAATGCAATGTTTAGTTTGATATGAGAAAGTGTGCTAATCCGACTTCGGGTGGTGTAAAAGGTAGCAACACGCTCATTCTTCCCTTAATCTAGAAGCTATTCCAATTGGTGAACCCGCAATGAGTTACATTCGTTGAGTTATAAAGCCGAGCTTGATCATTGGAGCTATCCATGTTCATATAATACTTCTTCGCATGTGATCTCTTTTAGCTTAGTTCAATGCAATGTTTAGTTTGACATGAGAAAGTGTGGTAATCCGACTTCGGGTAGTGTTCTAGGTTGCAACACGGTCATTCTTCCCTTAATCTAGAAGTTATTCCGATTGGTGAACCCGTCCCGAGCTACATTCGTTGAGTTATAAAGCCGAGCTTGATCAATGGAGCTATCCATGTACAAATCATACTTCTATGTATGTGATCGCTTTTAGCTTAGTTCAATGCATTGTAAGGTTAGTTTGACATGAGAAAGTGTACTAATCCGACTTCGTGTGGTGTAATAGGTTGCAACACGGTCATTCTTCCCTTAATCCAGAATCTATTCCGATTAGTTAACCCGCAATGAGCTACATTCGTTGAGTTATAAAGCCGAGCTTGATCATTAGAGCTATCCATGTTCATATGATACTTCTACGCATGTGATCTCTTTTAGCTTAGTTCAATACATTGTAAGGTTAGTTTGACATGAGAAAGTGTGCTAATCCGACTTCGGGTGGTGTAATAGGTTGCAACACGGTCATTCTTCCCTTAATCCAGAATCTATTCCGATTAGTTAACCTGCAATGAGCTACATTCGTTGAGTTATAAAGCCGAGCTTGATCATTAGAGCTATCCATGTTCATATGATACTTCTACGCATGTGATCTCTTTTAGCTTAGTTCAATACATTGTAAGGTTAGTTTGACATGAGAAAGTGTGCTAATCCGACTTCGGGTGGTGTAATAGGTTGCAACACGGTCATTCTTCCTTTAATCCAGAAACTATTCCGATTGGTTAACCCGCAATGAGCTACATTTATTGAGTTATAAAGCTGAGCTTGATCATTGGAGCTATCCATGTTCATATCATACTTCTACGCATATGATCTCTTTTAGCTTAGTTCAATGAAATGTTTAGGTTGACATGAGAAAGTGTACTCATCCGACTTCGGGTGGTGTAATAGGATGCAACACGGTCATTCTTCCCTTAATCTAGAAGTTATTCAAATTGGTGAACCCGTAATGAGCTATATTCGTTGAGTTATAAAGCCGAGCTTGATCATTGGAGCTATCCATGTTCATATCATACTTCTACGCATGTGATCTCTTTTAGCTTAGTTCAATGCAATGTTTAGTTTGACATGAGAAAGTGTGGTAATCCGACTTCGGGTAGTGTTCTAGGTTGCAACACGGTCATTCTTCCCTTAATCTAGAAGTTATTCCGATTGGTGAACCCGTCCCGAGCTACATTCGTTGAGTTATAAAGCCGAGCTTGATCAATGGAGCTATCCATGTACAAATCATACTTCTATGTATGTGATCGCTTTTAGCTTAGTTCAATGCATTGTAAGGTTAGTTTGACATGAGAAAGTGTACTAATCCGACTTCGTGTGGTGTAATAGGTTGCAACACGGTCATTCTTCCCTTAATCCAGAATCTATTCCGATTAGTTAACCCGCAATGAGCTACATTCGTTGAGTTATAAAGCCGAGCTTGATCATTAGAGCTATCCATGTTCATATGATACTTCTACGCATGTGATCTCTTTTAGCTTAGTTCAATACATTGTAAGGTTAGTTTGACATGAGAAAGTGTGCTAATCCGACTTCGGGTGGTGTAATAGGTTGCAACGCGGTCATTCTTCCCTTAATCCAGAATCTATTCCGATTAGTTAACCTGCAATGAGCTACATTCGTTGAGTTATAAAGCCGAGCTTGATCATTAGAGCTATCCATGTTCATATGATACTTCTACGCATGTGATCTCTTTTAGCTTAGTTCAATACATTGTAAGGTTAGTTTGACATGAGAAAGTGTGCTAATCCGACTTCGGGTGGTGTAATAGGTTGCAACACGGTCATTCTTCCTTTAATCCAGAAACTATTCCGATTGGTTAACCCGCAATGAGCTACATTTATTGAGTTATAAAGCTGAGCTTGATCATTGGAGCTATCCATGTTCATATCATACTTCTACGCATATGATCTCTTTTAGCTTAGTTCAATGCAATGTTTAGGTTGACATGAGAAAGTGTACTCATCCGACTTCGGGTGGTGTAATAGGATGCAACACGGTCATTCTTCCCTTAATCTAGAAGTTATTCAAATTGGTGAACCCGTAATGAGCTATATTCGTTGAGTTATAAAGCCGAGCTTGATCATTGGAGCTATCCATGTTCATATCATACTTCTACGCATGTGATCTCTTTTAGCTTAGTTCAATGCAATGTTTAGTTTGACATGAGAAAGTGTGGTAATCCGACTTCGGGTAGTGTTCTAGGTTGCAACACGGTCATTCTTCCCTTAATCTAGAAGTTATTCCGATTGGTGAACCCGTCCCGAGCTACATTCGTTGAGTTATAAAGCCGAGCTTGATCAATGGAGCTATCCATGTACAAATCATACTTCTATGTATGTGATCGCTTTTAGCTTAGTTCAATGCATTGTAAGGTTAGTTTGACATGAGAAAGTGTACTAATCCGACTTCGTGTGGTGTAATAGGTTGCAACACGGTCATTCTTCCCTTAATCCAGAATCTATTCCGATTAGTTAACCCGCAATGAGCTACATTCGTTGAGTTATAAAGCCGAGCTTGATCATTAGAGCTATCCATGTTCATATGATACTTCTACGCATGTGATCTCTTTTAGCTTAGTTCAATACATTGTAAGGTTAGTTTGACATGAGAAAGTGTGCTAATCCGACTTCGGGTGGTGTAATAGGTTGCAACACGGTCATTCTTCCCTTAATCCAGAATCTATTCCGATTAGTTAACCTGCAATGAGCTACATTCGTTGAGTTATAAAGCCGAGCTTGATCATTAGAGCTATCCATGTTCATATGATAGTTCTACGCATGTGATCTCTTTTAGCTTAGTTCAATACATTGTAAGGTTAGTTTGACATGAGAAAGTGTGCTAATCCGACTTCGGGTGGTGTAATAGGTTGCAACACGGTCATTCTTCCTTTAATCCAGAAACTATTCCGATTGGTTAACCCGCAATGAACTACATTTATTGAGTTATAAAGCTGAGCTTGATCATTGGAGCTATCCATGTTCATATCATACTTCTACGCATATGATCTCTTTTAGCTTAGTTCAATGCAATGTTTAGGTTGACATGAGAAAGTGTACTCATCCGACTTCGGGTGGTGTAATAGGATGCAACACGGTCATTCTTCCCTTAATCTAGAAGTTATTCAAATTGGTGAACCCGTAATGAGCTATATTCGTTGAGTTATAAAGCCGAACTTGATCATTGGAGCTATCCATGTTCATATCATACTTCTACGCATATGATCTCTTTTACCTTAGTTCAATGCAATGTTTAGTTTGACATGAGAAAGTGTACTCATCCGACTTCGGGTGGTGTAATAGATTGCAACACGGTCATTCTTCCCTTAATCTAGAAGTTATTCCGATTGGTGAACCCGTAATGAGCTATATTCGTTGAGTTATAAAACCGAGGTTGATCATTGGATCTATCCATGTTCATTTCATACTTCTACGCATGTGATCTCTTTTATCTTAGTTCAATGCATTGTAAGGTTAGTTTGACATGAGAAAGTGTACTAATCCGACTTCGTGTGGTGTAATAGGTTGCAACACAGTCATTCTACCCTTAATCCAGAAGCTATTCCGATTGGTTAACCCGCAATGAGCTTCATACGTTGAGTTATAAAGTCGAGCTTGATCATTGGAGCTATCCATGTTCATATCATACTTCTACGCCTGTGATCTCTTTTAGCTTAGTTCAATGCATTGTAAGGTTAGTTTGACATGAGAAAGTGTGGTAATCCGACTTCGAGTAGTGTTATAGGAGCAACACGGTCATTCTTCCCTTAATCTAGAAGCAATTCCGATTGGTTAACCCGTCCTGAGCTACATTCATTGAGTTATAAAGCCGAGCTTGATCATTGGAGCTATCCATGTTCATATCATACTTCTACGCATGTGATCTCTTAAAGCTTAATTGAATGCAATGTAAAGTTTGACATGAGAAAGTGTGCTAATCCGACTTCAGGTGGTGTTATAGGTTGCAACACAGTCATTCGTTGAGTTATAAAGCCAAGCTTGAACATTGGAGCTATCTGTGTTCATATCATACTTTTACGCATGTGATCTCTTTTAACTTAGTTCAATGCAATGTTTAGTTTGGCATGAGAACGTGTACTCATCCGACTTCGGGTGGTGTAATACGTTGCAACACGGTCATTCTTCCCTTAATCTAGAAGTTATTCCGATTGGTGAACCCGTAGTGAGCTACATTCGTTGAGTTATAAAGCCGAGCTTGATCATTGGAGCTATCCATGTTCATATCATACTTCAACGCATGTGTCTCTTTTAGCTTAGTTCAATGCAATGTTTAGTTTGACATGAGAAAGTGTGCTAATCCGACCTCGGGTGGTGTAATAGGTAGCAACACAGTCATTCTTCCCTTAATCTAGAAGCTATTCCGATTGGTGAACCCGCAATGAGCTACATTCATTGAGTTATAAAGTCGAGCTTGATCATTGGAGCTATCCATGTTCATATCATACTTCTACGCATATGATCTCTTTTAGCTTAGTTCAATGCAATGTTTAGTTTGACATGAGAAAGTGTGCTCATCCGACTTCGGGTGCTGTTATAGGTTGCAGGACGATCATTCTTCCCTTAATCTAGAAGCTATTTCGATTGGTGAACCCGTCATGAGCTACAATCGTTGAGTTATAAAGCCGAGCTTAATCATTGGAGCTATCCATGTTCATATCGTACTTCTACGTATGTGATCTCGTAAAGCTTAGTTCAATGCAATATAAATTTTGACATAAGAAAGTGTGCTAATCCGACTTCGGGTGGTGTAATAGGTTGCAACACGGTCATTCTTCCCTTAATCTAGAAGTTATTCCGATTGGTGAACCCGTCCTGAGCTACATTCGTTGAGTTATAAAGCCGAGCTTGATCATTAGGGCTATCCATGTTCATATCATACTTCTATGCATATGATCTATTTTAACTTAGTTCAATGCAATGTTTAATTTCACATGAGAAAGTGTACTAATCTTACTTCGGGTGGTGTAATAGGTTGCAACACGGTCATTCTTCCCTTAATCTAGAAGCTATTCCGATTGGTGAACCCGCAATGAGTTACATTCGTTGAGTTATAAAGCCGACCTTGATCATTGGAACTATCCATGTTCATATAATACTTCTTCGCATGTGATCTCTTTTAGCTTAGTTCAATGCAATGTTTAGTTTGACATGAGAAAGTGTACTCATCCGACTTCGGGTGGTGTAATAGGTTGCAACACGGTCATTCTTCCCTTAATCTAGAAGTTATTCCGATTGGTGAACCCGTAATGAGCTATATTCGTTGAGTTATAAAGCCGAGCTTGATCATTGGAGCTATCCATGTTCATATCATACTTCTACGCATGTGATCTCTTTTAGCTTAGTTCAATGCATTGTAAGGTTAGTTTGACATGAGAAAGTGTGGTAATCCGACTTCGAGTAGTGTTATAGGAGCAACACGGTCATTCTTCCCTTAATCTAGAAGCTATTCCGATTGGTTAACCCGTCCTAAGCTACATTCATTGAGTAATAAAGCCGAGCTTGATCATTGGAGCTATCCATGTTCATATTATACTTCTACGCATGTGATCTCTTAAAGCTTAATTCAATGCAATGTAAAGTTTGACATGAGAAAGTGTGCTAATCCGACTTCAGGTGGTGTTATAGGTTGCAACACAGTCATTCGTTAAGTTATAAAGCCAAGCTTGAACATTTGAGCTATCCATGTTCATATCATACTTCTACGCATGTGATCTCTTTTAACTTAGTTTAATGCAATGTTTAGTTTGGCATGAGAACGTGTACTCATCCGACTTCGGGTGGTGTAATAGGTTGCAACACGGTCATTCTTCCCTTAATCTAGAAGTTATTCCGATTGGTGAACCCGTAATGAGCTACATTCGTTGAGTTATAAAGCCGAGCTTGATCATTGGAGCTATCCATGTTCATATCATACTTCTACGCATGTGTCTCTTTTAGCTTAGTTCAATGCAATGTTTAGTTTGACATGAGAAAGTGTGCTAATCCGACTTTGGGTGGTGTAATAGTTAGCAACACGGTCATTCTTCCCTTAATCTAGAAGCTATTCCGATTGGTGAACCCGCAATGAGCTACATTCATTGAGTTATAAAGCCGAGCTTGATCATTGGAGCTATTTATGTTCATATCATACTTCTACGCATATGATCTCTTTTAGTTTAGTTCAATGCAATGCTTAGTTTGACATGAGAAAGTGTCCTCATCCGACTTTGGGTGCTGTTATAGGTTGCAGCACGGTCATTCTTCCCTTAATCTAGAAGCTATTCCGATTGGTGAACCCGTCCTGAGCTACATTCGTTGAGTTATAAAGCCGAGCTTGATCATTGGAGCTATCCATGTTCATATCATACTTCTACGCATGTGATCTCTTTTAGCTTAGTTCAATGCAATGTTTAGTTTGACATGAGAAAGTGTGGTAATCCGACTTCGGGTAATGTTATAGGTTGCAACACGGTCATTCTTCCCTTAACCTAGAAGCTATTCCGATTGGTGAACCCGCAATGAGCTACATTCATTGAGTTATAAAGCCGAGCTTGATCATTGGAGCTATCCATGTTCATATCGTACTTCTAGATATATGATCTCTTAAAGCTTAGTTCAATGCAATGTTTAGTTTGACATGAGAAAGTGTGGTAATCCGACTTCGGGTAGTGTTATAGGTTGCAACACGGTCATTCTTCCCTTAATCTAGAAGTTATTCCGATTGGTGAACCCGTCCTGAGCTACATTCGTTGAGTTATAAAGCCGAGCTTGATCATTGGAGCTATCCATGTTCATATCATACTTCTACGCATGTGATCTCTTTTAGCTTAGTTCAATGCATTGTAAGGTTAGTTTGACATGAGAAAGTGTACTAATCCGACTTTGTGTGGTGTAATAGGTAGCAACACGGTCATTTTTCCCTTAATCTAGAAGCTATTCCGATTGGTGAACCCGTAATGAGCTACATTCATTAAGTTATAAAGCCGAGCTTGATCATTGGAGCTATCCATGTTCATATTATACTTCTACGCATGTGATCTCTTTTAGCTTAGTTCAATGCAATGTTTAGTTTGACATGAGAAAGTGTACTAATCCGACTTCGTGTGGTGTAATAGGTTGCAACACGGTCATTCTTCCCTTAATCCAGAAGCTATTCCGATTGGTTAACCCGCAATGAGCTTCATTCGTTGAGTTATAAAGCCGAGCTTGATCATTGGAGCTATCCATGTTCATATCATACTTCTACGCATATGATCTCTTTTAGCTTAGTTCAATGCAATGCTTAGTTTGACATGAGAAAGTGTGCTCATCAAACTTCGGGTGCTGTTATAGGTTGCAGCACGGTCATTCTTCCCTTAATCTAGAAGCTATTTCGATTGGTGAACCCGTCATGAGCTACAATCTATGAGTTATAAAGCCGAGCTTGATCATTGGAGCTACCCATGTTCATATCGTACTTCTACGCATGTGTCTCTTTTAGCTTAGTTCAATGCAATGTTTAGTTTGACATGAGAAAGTGTGCTAATCCGACTTCGAGTAGTGTAATAGGTAGCAACACGGTCATTCTTCCCTTAATCTAGAAGCTATTCCGATTGGTGAACCCGCAATGAGTTACATTCATTGAGTTATAAAGCCGAGCTTGATCATTGGAGCTATCCATGTTCATATCATACTTCTACGCATATGATCTCTTTTAGCTTAGTTCAATGCAATGCTTAGTTTGACATGAGAAAGTGTGCTCATCCAACTTCGGGTGCTGTTATAGGTTGCAGCACGGTCATTCTTCCCTTAATCTAGAAGCTATTTCGATTGGTGAACCCGTCATGAGCTACAATCGTTGAGTTATAAAGCCGAGCTTGATCATTGGAGCTATCCATGTTCAAATCGTATTTCTACGTATGTGATCTCTTAAAACTTAGTTCAATGCAATGTAAAGTTTGACATAAGAAAGCGTACTAATCTGACTTCGTGTGGTGTAATACGTTGCAACACGGTCATTCTTCCCTTAATCCAGAAGCTATTCCGATTGGTTAACCCGCAATGAGCTTCATTCGTTGAGTTATAAAGCCTAGCTTGATCATTGGAGCTATCCATGTTCATATCATACTTCTACGCCTGTGATCTCTTTTAGATTAGTTCAATGCATTGTAAGGTTAGTTTGACATGAGAAAGTGTGGTAATCCGACTTCGAGTAGTGTTATAGGAGCAACACAGTCATTCTTCCCTTAATCTAGAAGCTATTCCGATTGGTTAACCCGTCCTGAGCTACATTCATTGAGTTATAAAGCCGAGCTTGATCATTGGAGCTATCCATGTTCATATCGTACTTCTACGCATGTGATCTCTTAAAGCTTAATTCAATGCAACGTAAAGTTTGACATGAGAAAGTGTGCTAATCCGACTTCAGGTGGTGTTATAGGTTGCAACACAGTCATTCGTTGAGTTATAAAGCCGAGCTTGAACATTGGAGCTATCCGTGTTTATATCATACTTCTACGCATGTGATCTCTTTTAACTTAGTTCAATGCAATGTTTAGTTTGGCATGAGAACGTGTACTCATCCGACTTCGGGTGGTGTAATAGGTTGCAACACGGTCATTCTTCCTTTCATCTAAAAGTTATTCCGATTGGTGAACCCGTAATGAGCTACATTCGTTGAGTAATAAAGCCGAGCTTGATCATTGGAGCTACCCATGTTCATATCATACTTCTACGCATGTGTCTCTTTTAGCTTAGTTCAATGCAATGTTTAGTTTGACATGAGAAAGTGTGCTAATCCGACTTCGAGTAGTGTAATAGGTAGCAACACGGTCATTCTTCCTTTAATCTAGAAGCTATTCCGATTGGTGAACCCGCAATGAGCTACATTCATTGAGTTATAAAGCCAAGCTTGATCATTGGAGCTATCCATGTTCATATCATACTTCTACGCATATAATCTCTTTTAGCTTAGTTCAATGCAATGCTTAGTTTGACATGAGAAAGTGTGCTCATCCAACTTCGGGTGCTGTTATAGGTTGCAGCACGGTCATTCTTCCCTTAATCTAGAAGCTATTTTGATTGGTGAACCCGTCATGAGCTACAATCGTTGAGTTATAAAGCCGAGCTTGATCATTGGAGCTATCCATGTTCATATCGTACTTCTACGTATGTGATCTCTTAAAACTTAGTTCAATGCAATGTAAAGTTTGACATAAGAAAATGTACTAATCCGACTTCGGGTGGTGTAATAGGTAGCAACACAGTCATTTTTCCCTTAATCTAGAAGCTATTCCGATTGGTGAACCCGTAATGAGCTACATTCATTAAGTTATAAAGCCGAGCTTGATCATTGGAGCTATCCATGTTCATATTATACTTCTACGCATGTGATCTCTTTTAGCTTAGTTCAATGCAATGTTTAGTTTGACATGAGAAAGTGTACTAATCCGACTTCGTGTGGTGTAATAGGTTGCAACACGGTCATTCTTCCCTTAATCCAGAAGCTATTCCGATTGGTTAACCCGCAATGAGCTTCATTCGTTGAGTTATAAAGCCTAGCTTAATCATTGGAGCTATCCATGTTCATATCATACTTCTACGCCGGTGATCTCTTTTAGCTTAGTTCAATGCATTGTAAGGTTAGTTTGACATGAGAAAGTGTGGTAATCCGACTTCAGGTGGTGTTATAGGTTGCAACACAGTCATTCGTTGAGTTACAAAGCCAAGCTTGAACATTGGAGCTATTCGTGTTCATATCATACTTCTACGCATGTGATCTCTTTTAACTTAGTTCAATGCAATGTTTAGTTTGGCATGAGAACGTGTACTCATCCGACTTCGGGTGGTGTAATAGGTTGCAACACGGTCATTCTTCCCTTAATCTAGAAGTTATCCCGATTGGTGAACCCGTAATGAGCTACATTCGTTGAGTTATAAGGCCGAGCTTGATCATTGGAGCTACCCATGTTCATATCA
This sequence comes from Lepidium didymum, assembly GCA_963920545.1. Classification (NCBI taxonomy): domain Eukaryota; kingdom Viridiplantae; phylum Streptophyta; class Magnoliopsida; order Brassicales; family Brassicaceae; genus Lepidium; species Lepidium didymum. Next base: position 9,731,642 of record OY986993.1, on the reverse strand, counting down.
TACTTCTTCGCATGTGTCTCTTTTAGCTTAGTTCAATGCAATGTTTAGTTTGACATGAGAAAGTGTGCTAATCCGACTTCGGGTGGTGTAATAGGTAGCAACACGGTCATTCTTCCCTTAATCTAGAAGCTATTCCGATTGGTGAACCCGCAATGAGCTACATTCATTGAGTTATAAAGCCGAGCTTGATCATTGGAGCTATCCATGTTCATATCGTACTTCTACGTATGTGATCTCTTAAAACTTAGTTCAATGCAATGTAAAGTTTGACATAAGAAAGTGTACTAATCCGACTTCGGGTGGTGTAATAGGTAGCAACACGGTCATTCTTCCCTTAATCTAGAAGCTATTCCGATTGGTGAACCCGTAATGAGCTACATTAATTAAGTTAAAAAGCCGAGCTTGATCATTGGAGCTATCCATGTTCATATTATACTTCTACGCATGTGATCTCTTTTAGCTTAGTTCAATGCAATGTTTAGTTTGACATGAGAAAGTGTACTAATCCGACTTCGTGTGGTGTAATAGGTTGCAACACGGTCATTCTTCCCTTAATCCAGAAGCTATTCCGATTGGTTAACCCGCAATGAGCTTCATTCGTTGAGTTATAAAGCCAAGCTTGATCATTGGAGCTATCCATGTTCATATCATACTTCTACGCCTATGATCTCTTTTAGCTTAGTTCAATGCATTGTAAGGTTAGTTTGACATGAGAAAGTTTGGTAATCCGACTTCGAGTAGTGTTATAGGAGCAACACAGTCATTCTTCCCTTAATCTAGAAGCTATTCCGATTGGTTAACCCGTCCTGAGCTACATTCATTGAGTTATAAAGCCGAGCTTGATCATTGGAGCTATCCATGTTCATATCATACTTCTACGCATGTGATCTCTTAAAGCTTAATTCAATGCAATGTAAAGTTTGACATGAGAAAGTGTGCTAATCCGACTTCAGGTGGTGTTATAGGTTGCAACACAGTCATTCGTTGAGTTATAAAGCCAAGCTTGAACATTGGAGCTATCCGTGTTCATATCATACTTCTACGCATGTGATCTCTTTTAACTTAGTTCAATGCAATGTTTAGTTTGGCATGAGAACGTGTACTCATCCGACTTCGGGTGGTGTAATAGGTTGCAACACCGTCATTCTTCCCTTAATCTAGAAGTTATTCCGATTGGTGAACCCGTAATGAGCTACATTCGTTGAGTAATAAAGCCGAGCTTGATCATTGGAGCTACCCATGTTCATATCATACTTCTACGCATGTGTCTCTTTTAGCTTAGTTCAATGCAATGTTTAGTTTGACATGAGAAAGTGTGCTAATCCGACTTCGGGTGGTGTAATAGTTAGCAACACGGTCATTCTTCCCTTAATCTAGAAGCTATTCCGATTGGTGAACCCGCAATGAGCTACATTCATTGAGTTATAAAGCCAAGCTTGATCATTGGAGCTATCCATGTTCATATCATACTTCTACGCATATAATCTCTTTTAGCTTAGTTCAATGCAATGCTTAGTTTGACATGAGAAAGTGTGCTCATCCAACTTCGGGTGCTGTTATAGGTTGCAGCACGGTCATTCTTCCCTTAATCTAGAAGCTATTTTGATTGGTGAACCCGTCATGAGCTACAATCGTTGAGTTATAAAGCCGAGCTTGATCATTGGAGCTATCCATGTTCATATCGTACTTCTACGTATGTGATCTCTTAAAACTTAGTTCAATGCAATGTAAAGTTTGACATAAGAAAATGTACTAATCCGACTTCGGGTGGTGTAATAGGTAGCAACACAGTCATTTTTCCCTTAATCTAGAAGCTATTCCGATTGGTGAACCCGTAATGAGCTACATTCATTAAGTTATAAAGCCGAGCTTGATCATTGGAGCTATCCATGTTCATATTATACTTCTACGCATGTGATCTCTTTTAGCTTAGTTCAATGCAATGTTTAGTTTGACATGAGAAAGTGTACTAATCCGACTTCGTGTGGTGTAATAGGTTGCAACACGGTCATTCTTCCCTTAATCCAGAAGCTATTCCGATTGGTTAACCCGCAATGAGCTTCATTCGTTGAGTTATAAAGCCTAGCTTAATCATTGGAGCTATCCATGTTCATATCATACTTCTACGCCGGTGATCTCTTTTAGCTTAGTTCAATGCATTGTAAGGTTAGTTTGACATGAGAAAGTGTGGTAATCCGACTTCAGGTGGTGTTATAGGTTGCAACACAGTCATTCGTTGAGTTACAAAGCCAAGCTTGAACATTGGAGCTATTCGTGTTCATATCATACTTCTACGCATGTGATCTCTTTTAACTTAGTTCAATGCAATGTTTAGTTTGGCATGAGAACGTGTACTCATCCGACTTCGGGTGGTGTAATAGGTTGCAACACGGTCATTCTTCCCTTAATCTAGAAGTTATCCCGATTGGTGAACCCGTAATGAGCTACATTCGTTGAGTTATAAGGCCGAGCTTGATCATTGGAGCTACCCATGTTCATATCATACTTCTTCGCATGTGTCTCTTTTAGCTTAGTTCAATGCAATGTTTAGTTTGACATGAGAAAGTGTGCTAATCCGACTTCGGGTGGTGTAATAGGTAGCAACACGGTCATTCTTCCCTTAATCTAGAAGCTATTCCGATTGGTGAACCCGCAATGAGCTACATTCATTGAGTTATAAAGCCGAGCTTGATCATTGGAGCTATCCATGTTCATATCGTACTTCTACGTATGTGATCTCTTAAAACTTAGTTCAATGCAATGTAAAGTTTGACATAAGAAAGTGTACTAATCCGACTTCGGGTGGTGTAATAGGTAGCAACACGGTCATTCTTCCCTTAATCTAGAAGCTATTCCGATTGGTGAACCCGTAATGAGCTACATTAATTAAGTTAAAAAGCCGAGCTTGATCATTGGAGCTATCCATGTTCATATTATACTTCTACGCATGTGATCTCTTTTAGCTTAGTTCAATGCAATGTTTAGTTTGACATGAGAAAGTGTACTAATCCGACTTCGTGTGGTGTAATAGGTTGCAACACGGTCATTCTTCCCTTAATCCAGAAGCTATTCCGATTGGTTAACCCGCAATGAGCTTCATTCGTTGAGTTATAAAGCCAAGCTTGATCATTGGAGCTATCCATGTTCATATCATACTTCTACGCCTATGATCTCTTTTAGCTTAGTTCAATGCATTGTAAGGTTAGTTTGACATGAGAAAGTTTGGTAATCCGACTTCGAGTAGTGTTATAGGAGCAACACAGTCATTCTTCCCTTAATCTAGAAGCTATTCCGATTGGTTAACCCGTCCTGAGCTACATTCATTGAGTTATAAAGCCGAGCTTGATCATTGGAGCTATCCATGTTCATATCATACTTCTACGCATGTGATCTCTTAAAGCTTAATTCAATGCAATGTAAAGTTTGACATGAGAAAGTGTGCTAATCCGACTTCAGGTGGTGTTATAGGTTGCAACACAGTCATTCGTTGAGTTATAAAGCCAAGCTTGAACATTGGAGCTATCCGTGTTCATATCATACTTCTACGCATGTGATCTCTTTTAACTTAGTTCAATGCAATGTTTAGTTTGGCATGAGAACGTGTACTCATCCGACTTCGGGTGGTGTAATAGGTTGCAACACCGTCATTCTTCCCTTAATCTAGAAGTTATTCCGATTGGTGAACCCGTAATGAGCTACATTCGTTGAGTAATAAAGCCGAGCTTGATCATTGGAGCTATCCATGTTCATATTATACTTCTACGCATGTGATCTCTTTTAGCTTAGTTCAATGCAATGTTTAGTTTGACATGAGAAAGTGTACTAATCCGACTTCGTGTGGTGTAATAGGTTGCAACACGGTCATTCTTCCCTTAATCCAGAAGCTATTCCGATTGGTTAACCCGCAATGAGCTTCATTCGTTGAGTTATAAAGCCAAGCTTGATCATTGGAGCTATCCATGTTCATATCATACTTCTACGCCTATGATCTCTTTTAGCTTAGTTCAATGCATTGTAAGGTTAGTTTGACATGAGAAAGTTTGGTAATCCGACTTCGAGTAGTGTTATAGGAGCAACACAGTCATTCTTCCCTTAATCTAGAAGCTATTCCGATTGGTTAACCCGTCCTGAGCTACATTCATTGAGTTATAAAGCCGAGCTTGATCATTGGAGCTATCCATGTTCATATCATACTTCTACGCATGTGATCTCTTAAAGCTTAATTCAATGCAATGTAAAGTTTGACATGAGAAAGTGTGCTAATCCGACTTCAGGTGGTGTTATAGGTTGCAACACAGTCATTCGTTGAGTTATAAAGCCAAGCTTGAACATTGGAGCTATCCGTGTTCATATCATACTTCTACGCATGTGATCTCTTTTAACTTAGTTCAATGCAATGTTTAGTTTGGCATGAGAACGTGTACTCATCCGACTTCGGGTGGTGTAATAGGTTGCAACACCGTCATTCTTCCCTTAATCTAGAAGTTATTCCGATTGGTGAACCCGTAATGAGCTACATTCGTTGAGTAATAAAGCCGAGCTTGATCATTGGAGCTACCCATGTTCATATCATACTTCTACGCATGTGTCTCTTTTAGCTTAGTTCAATGCAATGTTTAGTTTGACATGAGAAAGTGTGCTAATCCGACTTCGGGTGGTGTAATAGTTAGCAACACGGTCATTCTTCCCTTAATCTAGAAGCTATTCCGATTGGTGAACCCGCAATGAGCTACATTCATTGAGTTATAAAGCCAAGCTTGATCATTGGAGCTATCCATGTTCATATCATACTTCTACGCATATAATCTCTTTTAGCTTAGTTCAATGCAATGCTTAGTTTGACATGAGAAAGTGTGCTCATCCAACTTCGGGTGCTGTTATAGGTTGCAGCACGGTCATTCTTCCCTTAATCTAGAAGCTATTTTGATTGGTGAACCCGTCATGAGCTACAATCGTTGAGTTATAAAGCCGAGCTTGATCATTGGAGCTATCCATGTTCATATCGTACTTCTACGTATGTGATCTCTTAAAACTTAGTTCAATGCAATGTAAAGTTTGACATAAGAAAATGTACTAATCCGACTTCGGGTGGTGTAATAGGTAGCAACACAGTCATTTTTCCCTTAATCTAGAAGCTATTCCGATTGGTGAACCCGTAATGAGCTACATTCATTAAGTTATAAAGCCGAGCTTGATCATTGGAGCTATCCATGTTCATATTATACTTCTACGCATGTGATCTCTTTTAGCTTAGTTCAATGCAATGTTTAGTTTGACATGAGAAAGTGTACTAATCCGACTTCGTGTGGTGTAATAGGTTGCAACACGGTCATTCTTCCCTTAATCCAGAAGCTATTCCGATTGGTTAACCCGCAATGAGCTTCATTCGTTGAGTTATAAAGCCTAGCTTAATCATTGGAGCTATCCATGTTCATATCATACTTCTACGCCGGTGATCTCTTTTAGCTTAGTTCAATGCATTGTAAGGTTAGTTTGACATGAGAAAGTGTGGTAATCCGACTTCAGGTGGTGTTATAGGTTGCAACACAGTCATTCGTTGAGTTACAAAGCCAAGCTTGAACATTGGAGCTATTCGTGTTCATATCATACTTCTACGCATGTGATCTCTTTTAACTTAGTTCAATGCAATGTTTAGTTTGGCATGAGAACGTGTACTCATCCGACTTCGGGTGGTGTAATAGGTTGCAACACGGTCATTCTTCCCTTAATCTAGAAGTTATCCCGATTGGTGAACCCGTAATGAGCTACATTCGTTGAGTTATAAGGCCGAGCTTGATCATTGGAGCTACCCATGTTCATATCATACTTCTTCGCATGTGTCTCTTTTAGCTTAGTTCAATGCAATGTTTAGTTTGACATGAGAAAGTGTGCTAATCCGACTTCGGGTGGTGTAATAGGTAGCAACACGGTCATTCTTCCCTTAATCTAGAAGCTATTCCGATTGGTGAACCCGCAATGAGCTACATTCATTGAGTTATAAAGCCGAGCTTGATCATTGGAGCTATCCATGTTCATATCGTACTTCTACGTATGTGATCTCTTAAAACTTAGTTCAATGCAATGTAAAGTTTGACATAAGAAAGTGTACTAATCCGACTTCGGGTGGTGTAATAGGTAGCAACACGGTCATTCTTCCCTTAATCTAGAAGCTATTCCGATTGGTGAACCCGTAATGAGCTACATTAATTAAGTTAAAAAGCCGAGCTTGATCATTGGAGCTATCCATGTTCATATTATACTTCTACGCATGTGATCTCTTTTAGCTTAGTTCAATGCAATGTTTAGTTTGACATGAGAAAGTGTACTAATCCGACTTCGTGTGGTGTAATAGGTTGCAACACGGTCATTCTTCCCTTAATCCAGAAGCTATTCCGATTGGTTAACCCGCAATGAGCTTCATTCGTTGAGTTATAAAGCCAAGCTTGATCATTGGAGCTATCCATGTTCATATCATACTTCTACGCCTATGATCTCTTTTAGCTTAGTTCAATGCATTGTAAGGTTAGTTTGACATGAGAAAGTTTGGTAATCCGACTTCGAGTAGTGTTATAGGAGCAACACAGTCATTCTTCCCTTAATCTAGAAGCTATTCCGATTGGTTAACCCGTCCTGAGCTACATTCATTGAGTTATAAAGCCGAGCTTGATCATTGGAGCTATCCATGTTCATATCATACTTCTACGCATGTGATCTCTTAAAGCTTAATTCAATGCAATGTAAAGTTTGACATGAGAAAGTGTGCTAATCCGACTTCAGGTGGTGTTATAGGTTGCAACACAGTCATTCGTTGAGTTATAAAGCCAAGCTTGAACATTGGAGCTATCCGTGTTCATATCATACTTCTACGCATGTGATCTCTTTTAACTTAGTTCAATGCAATGTTTAGTTTGGCATGAGAACGTGTACTCATCCGACTTCGGGTGGTGTAATAGGTTGCAACACCGTCATTCTTCCCTTAATCTAGAAGTTATTCCGATTGGTGAACCCGTAATGAGCTACATTCGTTGAGTAATAAAGCCGAGCTTGATCATTGGAGCTACCCATGTTCATATCATACTTCTACGCATGTGTCTCTTTTAGCTTAGTTCAATGCAATGTTTAGTTTGACATGAGAAAGTGTGCTAATCCGACTTCGGGTGGTGTAATAGTTAGCAACACGGTCATTCTTCCCTTAATCTAGAAGCTATTCCGATTGGTGAACCCGCAATGAGCTACATTCATTGAGTTATAAAGCCAAGCTTGATCATTGGAGCTATCCATGTTCATATCATACTTCTACGCATATAATCTCTTTTAGCTTAGTTCAATGCAATGCTTAGTTTGACATGAGAAAGTGTGCTCATCCAACTTCGGGTGCTGTTATAGGTTGCAGCACGGTCATTCTTCCCTTAATCTAGAAGCTATTTTGATTGGTGAACCCGTCATGAGCTACAATCGTTGAGTTATAAAGCCGAGCTTGATCATTGGAGCTATCCATGTTCATATCGTACTTCTACGTATGTGATCTCTTAAAACTTAGTTCAATGCAATGTAAAGTTTGACATAAGAAAGTGTACTAATCCGACTTCGGGTGGTGTAATAGGTAGCAACACAGTCATTTTTCCCTTAATCTAGAAGCTATTCCGATTGGTGAACCCGTAATGAGCTACATTCATTAAGTTATAAAGCCGAGCTTGATCATTGGAGCTATCCATGTTCATATTATACTTCTACGCATGTGATCTCTTTTAGCTTAGTTCAATGCAATGTTTAGTTTGACATGAGAAAGTGTACTAATCCGACTTCGTGTGGTGTAATAGGTTGCAACACGGTCATTCTTCCCTTAATCCAGAAGCTATTCCGATTGGTTAACCCGCAATGAGCTTCATTCGTTGAGTTATAAAGCCTAGCTTAATCATTGGAGCTATCCATGTTCATATCATACTTCTACGCCTGTGATCTCTTTTAGCTTAGTTCAATGCATTGTAAGGTTAGTTTGACATGAGAAAGTGTGGTAATCCGACTTCAGGTGGTGTTATAGGTTGCAACACAGTCATTCGTTGAGTTACAAAGCCAAGCTTGAACATTGGAGCTATTCGTGTTCATATCATACTTCTACGCATGTGATCTCTTTTAACTTAGTTCAATGCAATGTTTAGTTTGGCATGAGAACGTGTACTCATCCGACTTCGGGTGGTGTAATAGGTTGCAACACGGTCATTCTTCCCTTAATCTAGAAGTTATCCCGATTGGTGAACCCGTAATGAGCTACATTCGTTGAGTTATAAGGCCGAGCTTGATCATTGGAGCTACCCATGTTCATATCATACTTCTACGCATGTGTCTCTTTTAGCTTAGTTCAATGCAATGTTTAGTTTGACATGAGAAAGTGTGCTAATCCGACTTCGGGTGGTGTAATAGTTAGCAACACGGTCATTCTTCCCTTAATCTAGAAGCTATTCCGATTGGTGAACCCGCAATGAGCTACATTCATTGAGTTATAAAGCCAAGCTTGATCATTGGAGCTATCCATGTTCATATCATACTTCTACGCATATAATCTCTTTTAGCTTAGTTCAATGCAATGCTTAGTTTGACATGAGAAAGTGTGCTCATCCAACTTCGGGTGCTGTTATAGGTTGCAGCACGGTCATTCTTCCCTTAATCTAGAAGCTATTTTGATTGGTGAACCCGTCATGAGCTACAATCGTTGAGTTATAAAGCCGAGCTTGATCATTGGAGCTATCCATGTTCATATCGTACTTCTACGTATGTGATCTCTTAAAACTTAGTTCAATGCAATGTAAAGTTTGACATAAGAAAGTGTACTAATCCGACTTCGGGTGGTGTAATAGGTAGCAACACAGTCATTTTTCCCTTAATCTAGAAGCTATTCCGATTGGTGAACCCGTAATGAGCTACATTCATTAAGTTATAAAGCCGAGCTTGATCATTGGAGCTATCCATGTTCATATTATACTTCTACGCATGTGATCTCTTTTAGCTTAGTTCAATGCAATGTTTAGTTTGACATGAGAAAGTGTACTAATCCGACTTCGTGTGGTGTAATAGGTTGCAACACGGTCATTCTTCCCTTAATCCAGAAGCTATTCCGATTGGTTAACCCGCAATGAGCTTCATTCGTTGAGTTATAAAGCCAAGCTTGATCATTGGAGCTATCCATGTTCATATCATACTTCTACGCCTATGATCTCTTTTAGCTTAGTTCAATGCATTGTAAGGTTAGTTTGACATGAGAAAGTTTGGTAATCCGACTTCGAGTAGTGTTATAGGAGCAACACAGTCATTCTTCCCTTAATCTAGAAGCTATTCCGATTGGTTAACCCGTCCTGAGCTACATTCATTGAGTTATAAAGCCGAGCTTGATCATTGGAGCTATCCATGTTCATATCATACTTCTACGCATGTGATCTCTTAAAGCTTAATTCAATGCAATGTAAAGTTTGACATGAGAAAGTGTGCTAATCCGACTTCAGGTGGTGTTATAGGTTGCAACACAGTCATTCGTTGAGTTATAAAGCCAAGCTTGAACATTGGAGCTATCCGTGTTCATATCATACTTCTACGCATGTGATCTCTTTTAACTTAGTTCAATGCAATGTTTAGTTTGGCATGAGAACGTGTACTCATCCGACTTCGGGTGGTGTAATAGGTTGCAACACCGTCATTCTTCCCTTAATCTAGAAGTTATTCCGATTGGTGAACCCGTAATGAGCTACATTCGATGAGTAATAAAGCCGAGCTTGATCATTGGAGCTACCCATGTTCATATCATACTTCTACGCATGTGTCTCTTTTAGCTTAGTTCAATGCAATGTTTAGTTTGACATGAGAAAGTGTGCTAATCCGACTTCGGGTGGTGTAATAGTTAGCAACACGGTCATTCTTCCCTTAATCTAGAAGCTATTCCGATTGGTGAACCCGCAATGAGCTACATTCATTGAGTTATAAAGCCAAGCTTGATCATTGGAGCTATCCATGTTCATATCATACTTCTACGCATATAATCTCTTTTAGCTTAGTTCAATGCAATGCTTAGTTTGACATGAGAAAGTGTGCTCATCCAACTTCGGGTGCTGTTATAGGTTGCAGCACGGTCATTCTTCCCTTAATCTAGAAGCTATTTTGATTGGTGAACCCGTCATGAGCTACAATCGTTGAGTTATAAAGCCGAGCTTGATCATTGGAGCTATCCATGTTCATATCGTACTTCTACGTATGTGATCTCTTAAAACTTAGTTCAATGCAATGTAAAGTTTGACATAAGAAAGTGTACTAATCCGACTTCGGGTGGTGTAATAGGTAGCAACACAGTCATTTTTCCCTTAATCTAGAAGCTATTCCGATTGGTGAACCCGTAATGAGCTACATTCATTAAGTTATAAAGCCGAGCTTGATCATTGGAGCTATCCATGTTCATATTATACTTCTACGCATGTGATCTCTTTTAGCTTAGTTCAATGCAATGTTTAGTTTGACATGAGAAAGTGTACTAATCCGACTTCGTGTGGTGTAATAGGTTGCAACACGGTCATTCTTCCCTTAATCCAGAAGCTATTCCGATTGGTTAACCCGCAATGAGCTTCATTCGTTGAGTTATAAAGCCTAGCTTAATCATTGGAGCTATCCATGTTCATATCATACTTCTACGCCTGTGATCTCTTTTAGCTTAGTTCAATGCATTGTAAGGTTAGTTTGACATGAGAAAGTGTGGTAATCCGACTTCAGGTGGTGTTATAGGTTGCAACACAGTCATTCGTTGAGTTACAAAGCCAAGCTTGAACATTGGAGCTATTCGTGTTCATATCATACTTCTACGCATGTGATCTCTTTTAACTTAGTTCAATGCAATGTTTAGTTTGGCATGAGAACGTGTACTCATCCGACTTCGGGTGGTGTAATAGGTTGCAACACGGTCATTCTTCCCTTAATCTAGAAGTTATCCCGATTGGTGAACCCGTAATGAGCTACATTCGTTGAGTTATAAGGCCGAGCTTGATCATTGGAGCTACCCATGTTCATATCATACTTCTACGCATGTGTCTCTTTTAGCTTAGTTCAATGCAATGTTTAGTTTGACATGAGAAAGTGTGCTAATCCGACTTCGGGTGGTGTAATAGTTAGCAACACGGTCATTCTTCCCTTAATCTAGAAGCTATTCCGATTGGTGAACCCGCAATGAGCTACATTCATTGAGTTATAAAGCCAAGCTTGATCATTGGAGCTATCCATGTTCATATCATACTTCTACGCATATAATCTCTTTTAGCTTAGTTCAATGCAATGCTTAGTTTGACATGAGAAAGTGTGCTCATCCAACTTCGGGTGCTGTTATAGGTTGCAGCACGGTCATTCTTCCCTTAATCTAGAAGCTATTTTGATTGGTGAACCCGTCATGAGCTACAATCGTTGAGTTATAAAGCCGAGCTTGATCATTGGAGCTATCCATGTTCATATCGTACTTCTACGTATGTGATCTCTTAAAACTTAGTTCAATGCAATGTAAAGTTTGACATAAGAAAGTGTACTAATCCGACTTCGGGTGGTGTAATAGGTAGCAACACAGTCATTTTTCCCTTAATCTAGAAGCTATTCCGATTGGTGAACCCGTAATGAGCTACATTCATTAAGTTATAAAGCCGAGCTTGATCATTGGAGCTATCCATGTTCATATTATACTTCTACGCATGTGATCTCTTTTAGCTTAGTTCAATGCAATGTTTAGTTTGACATGAGAAAGTGTACTAATCCGACTTCGTGTGGTGTAATAGGTTGCAACACGGTCATTCTTCCCTTAATCCAGAAGCTATTCCGATTGGTTAACCCGCAATGAGCTTCATTCGTTGAGTTATAAAGCCTAGCTTAATCATTGGAGCTATCCATGTTCATATCATACTTCTACGCCTGTGATCTCTTTTAGCTTAGTTCAATGCATTGTAAGGTTAGTTTGACATGAGAAAGTGTGGTAATCCGACTTCAGGTGGTGTTATAGGTTGCAACACAGTCATTCGTTGAGTTACAAAGCCAAACTTGAACATTGGAGCTATTCGTGTTCATATCATACTTCTACGCATGTGATCTCTTTTAACTTAGTTCAATGCAATGTTTAGTTTGGCATGAGAACGTGTACTCATCCGACTTCGGGTGGTGTAATAGGTTGCAACACGGTCATTCTTCCCTTAATCTAGAAGTTATTCCGATTGGTGAACCCGTAATGAGCTACATTCGTTGAGTTATAAGGCCGAGCTTGATCATTGGAGCTACCCATGTTCATATCATACTTCTTCGCATGTGTCTCTTTTAGCTTAGTTCAATGCAATGTTTAGTTTGACATGAGAAAGTGTGCTAATCCGACTTCGGGTGGTGTAATAGGTAGCAACACGGTCATTCTTCCCTTAATCTAGAAGCTATTCCGATTGGTGAACCCGCAATGAGCTACATTCATTGAATTATAAAGCCGAGCTTGATCATTGGAGCTATCCATGTTCATATCGTACTTCTACGTATGTGATCTCTTAAAACTTAGTTCAATGCAATGTAAAGTTTGACATAAGAAAGTGTACTAATCCGACTTCGGGTGGTGTAATAGGTAGCAACACGGTCATTCTTATTGATCAAGATGAATAAATAATAAAGTCCAAATAAAGTCAACGGAAGGTTGAAAGTCGATGGTCGGGTTCTACGTACCGCGGGAAGGCATCGGGTCGAGAGGCACTAACCACGGGTCGAGAAAACATAAGACAAGGGTCGGGTCAACGGCAACAAGGAAAGTCAACATATCGGGTCACGGATCGTGGTAAGGCTGATGGTCGAGGATCGTGTACCGGGGTCGAGGAATTCGTACCAAGGGTCGGAAGGACGCGTACCGCGGGTAGGGTCAACGGCAGCAGCAAAGTCAACATATCGGGCTATGTACCGCGGGAAGGCCGAGGGTCGAGAGACATGGACTGTGGGTCGAGAGAAGGCTTACCGCGGGTAGGAGGATCGTGCACTGGCGGATGGGTCAACGGTAACAGCAGAAGTCAACAGTCGGGTGGTACACAACGGGAAGGCTAATGACCGAGGATCATGTACCACAGGTCGAGGATCACTTACCCCGGGTCGGACCATGTACTGCGGGATGGAGAAGGACCGAGGTCCATGTACCGCGGGTCGAGGATCTCTTACCCCAGGACCGAGGAACCATGTCCCGCGGTACGGTCAACGGCCGACCAAGAAAAGTCAACGTTTTGAATAATGAAGACTTGGCTTCCTTATGGGCTAGAGATCAGTTACGAAGGTTTGGTTGAGTCCTAAGGAGAGGCACATGACCGTTGGAACTCTAAGAAACATGTGACTCTCCTCCTTTTGCCAAGACCGAGAAGAAAAGGACTTGTAGGCTCAAGTCACTTTCACCTTGGGATCTCCACATGTCCCTTTCACCCTCGAAGACCACCAAGGGCTGCGGCAGAAGAATAAGACCGTTACTCACCTTTTGTTTCTCTTTAAATAGGTTGTAAGACAACATATGTAACTTAACCATTTTTAAAAATGAAAATTATGGATTAACTCCCTCTCTCTCTTATTCTCGGTCCCTCACTCTCTTCTTCATACTTCCGCAAGTTACTCTTCAAATTCTAACATGGTATCAGAGCACAAGATCATATTTCACTCCATTTCTCTTCTAATCTAGCTCAATCTTCGCATTCTCAATCACTTCAACCGAACAAATCTCTTTCTTTCTCTCAAAATCACTTTTATCCAGCGGTCTATAGCGTGTTCGGTGTGTAAACATGGAAAGCTTCAAATCTCTCGGTGTTCATGTTACCCTAAAAGGGCCAAACTACCTCTTATGGTCAAGGAATGCCAAGACCATCCTATGTGGTCGTGGCCTATGGGAACATGTTGAGCTCGGGGCCGCACCAAACCAAGTCACGAATGTGGATGGGGAACAAGTGGTGGTCTCCGGAGACAACAACAAATGGTTTCAAGAAGATCAGGTGGTGATGGCCATCATTCAAAGTTCACTTGATCCGCCGATTCATGAATCCTACTCATATTGCGAGACGGCCAAGGAACTTTGGGAGACTCTCAAAAAGGTATTCGGTATTATATCAAACTTTACCCGAGTCTTTGAAGTACAAAAAGCTATCAATGTCCTAAGTCAAGACGACATTGAGTTCACGTCACACTATGGGAAGTGGCGTGCACTCTGGGCCGAGCTTGAGATGCTTCGCCCAATCACAACCGATCCGGAAGTTCTCAACAAAAGACGTGAAGAAGATCGGGTCTTTAGCCTTCTCCTTACATTAAGTCCGAAGTATAACAACCTCATCGTTCACATACTACGGGATGACAAACTTCCAGACCTTGATGAGGTATGTGCTCGGATCCAAAAGGAAAAAGGAAGCCTTGGACTCTTTGGAGGTCTAGGAGAACTTGCCGTGGCAAACAAGGGTGTATACAAGCCAACGGATAGGAAGAACTTGATGTGTGACCATTGCAAGAAGAAAGGACACCACAAGGATAAATGTTGGATCCTCCACCCACACCTCAAGCCAAATAAATTCAAAGATCATCCTCGGGCCAACAATGTCAAGCCATCGGATGAATCAAACAATTCCGAACCAAGCAACGGACCCTCGCCAATGGACGTGGACTCTGGCCTTGCCCACACCGCGACTATACAAGAGGCGGAGAGGCGTCTCAACTTGGATTCTCTCATCAAGTCTCTCACCCAACTTAAGGAATCCGGTAACGCTTTACTTACAATAAAAACTCCAAAACCCTTAGTTGTGGACTCGGGTGCATCTCATCATATGATTTGCGATCCGAGTCTAATTCACAACATCAAACCGGCTATGGGCAACGTGATTGTTGCAAATGGCCACAAGGTTCCCTTAGAGGGTATTGGAGACTTAAAAGTATTTAAAAAGAATAGCAAAGCCTTTTATCTTCCGAAATTTACATCCAATCTTCTCTCGGTTCATAAGACGACTAATGATTTAAAGTGTAATGCTATCTTTAGTCCTAATGATGTAAAATTTCAGGATATTGAGACCGGATCCATACTTGGAAGTGGAGTGACTCAAGGAGGACTTTATGTGCTTGGAGACACAAAGAATTCTCCTACCTTATCTAATGCTTTAAATTCCGTAGTTGCTAGTAGTTTTAATGTCATTTGGCATGCTAGATTAGGCCATCCTCATAGTAGGGCCTTTGAATTAATGTTACCAAGTAGTACATTTAACAATCTTGAATGTGAGGCATGTATCCGTAGTAAACATTGTAAGACCGTTTTTCCCAAATCGAATTCTAGTTATGAAAAATGCTTTGAATTAGTTCATTCGGATGTTTGGTCTTCACCTTGTTTATCTAGAGACAATCAAAAATACTTTGTGACATTCATAGATGAAAAATCAAAGTACACTTGGCTAACTCTCTTACCATCAAAAGATCGTGTCTATGATGCATTTGTGAATTTTCACACATATGTCACTAATCACTATAATTCTAATGTGAAAAGCTTGAGATCGGACAATGGTGGAGAGTACACAAGTCAAAGGTTCAAACAATACCTAGCAAAGAACGGAATAGAGCACCAAACAAGCTGTCCATACACTCCTCAACAAAATGGAGTTGCGGAAAGGAAAAATCGCCACTTAATGGAAGTGACGAGATCCATGATGTTTCATACAAGCGTTCCAAAAAGATTTTGGAGTGATGCCGTGATGACCGCGTGTTACCTAATCAATCGGACACCAACAAAAATACTCCAAGACAAGTCGCCATTTGAGGTACTAAACAAGACAAAACCATCACTTAATCACTTACGAGTTTTTGGGTGTGTTTGCTATGTGTTAGTACCAAGAGAATTTAGGGACAAGTTGGATGAGAAAAGCACAAGATGCATGTTCCTTGGCTACTCAACAACTCAAAAAGGATACAAATGTTACAACCCGGTAACAAGGAGAATCATGGTCTCAAGGGATGTGAAATTCATCGAGGACAAAGGCTACCATGATATGGAGAATTGGGATGAACTCAAAGACCTTGCCAATCACGCATCGGATAGGGCGGAAATCCTTAAAAATGTTCTAGAGGGTCTTCAAGGAGGCGGCTCGGTGAGTGAGAAAAAGAATGAATCCAATCCGGGAGTACCTCAAGAACCATCCGAGGAATTGGAACGCAGTCGGATGGAGCGGTCCGGAGATACAGCCGGATCACCCGGACACATGAATGAGCATCCTCACGATCGACATGAACGACCCGGGCCACATGGAAATGAACCATCGGAGGAACACAATGCCTCCGAACATGATCAAACGGAAGACCTACCAACACCATCACCGCCTCCGTTAAGAAGAAGCACTAGACTCCGGAAAGACCCCTCAAATTGGGTCAATACCCGGGTCTACTACAACAATAAGGCCGTGGCTCATCCGATCCAAACGGTTTGTTCTCTTGACCTTGTGCCATATGAACATCGATCTTTCCTTGGTAAACTTGATCTTGAGCAGATACCTAAGACATATGAAGAGGCCAAGGAACACAAGGTGTGGCGAGACGCGGTTGGTGCCGAAAGAGGAGCCATGGAACGGAACCATACATGGGTTGAAACGGACTTGCCCCCAGGGAAGAAGGCAGTCACGTCACGGTGGATATTCACCATCAAGTACAAAAGCAATGGTGACATAGAACGCCACAAGGCCCGCCTTGTTGCCCGCGGTTTCACCCAAACATACGGCGAGGATTACACCGATACGTTTGCACCCGTAGCCAAACTCCACACGGTACGAGTTGTACTATCCGTGGCCACCAACCTTGAGTGGGAGCTATGGCAAATGGACGTCAAGAACGCCTTCCTCCAAGGTGAGCTCGAAGATGAAGTTTACATGTATCCACCTCCCGGACTTGAGGATACGGTCCAACCCGGAAGAGTGTTACGTCTTAAGAAGGCTATCTATGGACTCAAGCAATCACCAAGAGCTTGGTATCACAAGCTTAGTGCCACACTAAAGGAAAGAGGGTTCACCAAGTCCGAAGCCGACCACACACTATTCACGTCACACGGCCCGAAGGGTACAATTGTGGTTCTCATCTATGTGGATGACTTGATCATTACGGGCAATGATAAGGACGGTATCTCCTCCACCAAAACCTATCTTAAATCCGTGTTTGATATTAAAGACCTTGGTGAACTAAAATACTTTCTAGGAATTGAAGTGTGCCGTTCTAAGGATGGCCTCTTCCTTTCTCAAAGAAAGTATACTCTTGATCTTTTGCGTGAAACAGGGAAGATAGGGTCTAAACCAGCCAAGACACCACTTGAGGATGGCTACAAGGTCAGTCGAAAGGGGGAGAAAGACGATGAGCCATATGACAATCCACCTCAATACCGAAGACTTGTGGGGAAACTTATCTACTTGACGATCACAAGAGTGGACATATGCTATGCCGTGAATCAAGTGAGTCAACACATGCAAGTCCCCACGGCATACCATTGGAACATGGTGGAACGGATCTTGAGATATCTCAAAGGAGGCCCGGGCCGTGGTATATGGATGGGGAAGAACAACAACACCGAGATCGTGGGGTATTGTGATGCGGATTGGGCCGGCGATCGGAATGATAGGAAGTCCACAACCGGGTATTGTACATTCATTGGAGGGAACTTGGTAACTTGGAAGACCAAGAAGCAAAAGGTTGTCTCTTGCTCAAGTGCCGAGGCCGAATACCGAGCAATGAGAAAGCTAACAAATGAAGTAACATGGCTAAAGGCTCTCCTCAAAGATCTTGGTATGGAATCCAACAAGCCAATCACCATTCATTGTGACAATCAAGCCGCAATACACATTGCATCAAACTCCGTGTTCCATGAACGGACCAAGCACATTGAGATAGATTGCCATAAGGTCCGGGAGAAGATTGAGGAAGGAGTAACTCTTCCGTGCTACACAAGGAGTGAAGATCAATTGGCGGACATCTTCACCAAAGCCGCGAGTCTCAAAGTTTGTGATCACATCTACAACAAGCTTGGACTCGTGGACCTCACAAGACCTTGATCAAAGGTTCCCTTTCCCGGGAAATGCACACTCTTTTTCCCTTGGATGAGTTTTGTCCCATGTGGTTTTCTCTCCAAGGTTTTTAATGAGGTGTAGATCTCGGGTCTTCCAATCTTAACCAACATGTCCATTTATGGTTAAGCTTGAGGGGGAGTATTGATCAAGATGAATAAATAATAAAGTCCAAATAAAGTCAACGGAAGGTTGAAAGTCGATGGTCGGGTTCTACGTACCGCGGGAAGGCATCGGGTCGAGAGGCACTAACCACGGGTCGAGAAAACATAAGACAAGGGTCGGGTCAACGGCAACAAGGAAAGTCAACATATCGGGTCACGGATCGTGGTAAGGCTGATGGTCGAGGATCGTGTACCGGGGTCGAGGAATTCGTACCAAGGGTCGGAAGGACGCGTACCGCGGGTAGGGTCAACGGCAGCAGCAAAGTCAACATATCGGGCTATGTACCGCGGGAAGGCCGAGGGTCGAGAGACATGGACTGTGGGTCGAGAGAAGGCTTACCGCGGGTAGGAGGATCGTGCACTGGCGGATGGGTCAACGGTAACAGCAGAAGTCAACAGTCGGGTGGTACACAACGGGAAGGCTAATGACCGAGGATCATGTACCGCAGGTCGAGGATCACTTACCCCGGGTCGGACCATGTACTGCGGGATGGAGAAGGACCGAGGTCCATGTACCGCGGGTCGAGGATCTCTTACCCCAGGACCGAGGAACCATGTCCCGCGGTACGGTCAACGGCCGACCAAGAAAAGTCAACATTTTGAATAATGAAGACTTGGCTTCCTTATGGGCTAGAGATCAGTTACGAAGGTTTGGTTGAGTCCTAAGGAGAGGCACATGACCGTTGGAACTCTAAGAAACATGTGACTCTCCTCCTTTTGCCAAGACCGAGAAGAAAAGGACTTGTAGGCTCAAGTCACTTTCACCTTGGGATCTCCACATGTCCCTTTCACCCTCGAAGACCACCAAGGGCTGCGGCAGAAGAATAAGACCGTTACTCACCTTTTGTTTCTCTTTAAATAGGTTGTAAGACAACATATGTAACTTAACCATTTTTAAAAATGAAAATTATGGATTAACTCTCTCTCTCTCTTATTCTCGGTCCCTCACTCTCTTCTTCATACTTCCGCAAGTTACTCTTCAAATTCTAACAATTCTTCCCTTAATCTAGAAGCTATTCCGATTGGTGAACCCGTAATGAGCTACATTAATTAAGTTAAAAAGCCGAGCTTGATCATTGGAGCTATCCATGTTCATATTATACTTCTACGCATGTGATCTCTTTTAGCTTAGTTCAATGCAATGTTTAGTTTGACATGAGAAAGTGTACTAATCCGACTTCGTGTGGTGTAATAGGTTCCAACACGGTCATTCTTCCCTTAATCCAGAAGCTATTCCGATTGGTTAACCCGCAATGAGCTTCATTCGTTGAGTTATAAAGCCGAGCTTGATCATTGGAGCTATCCATGTTCATATCATACTTCTACGCCTGTGATCTCTTTTAGCTTAGTTCAATGCATTGTAAGGTTAGTTTGACATGAGAAAGTTTGGTAATCCGACTTCGAGTAGTGTTATAGGAGCAACATAGTCATTCTTCCCTTAATCTAGAAGCTATTCCGATTGGTTAACCCGTCCTGAGCTACATTCATTGAGTTATAAAGCCGAGCTTGATCATTGGAGCTATCCATGTTCATATCATACTTCTACGCATGTGATCTCTTAAAGCTTAATTCAATGCAATGTAAAGTTTGACATGAGAAAGTGTGCTAATCCGACTTCAGGTGGTGTTATAGGTTGCAACACAGTCATTCGTTGAGTTATAAAGCCAAGCTTGAACATTGGAGCTATCCTTGTTCATATCATACTTCTACGCATGTGATCTCTTTTAACTTAGTTCAATGCAATGTTTAGTTTGGCATGAGAACGTGTACTCATCCGACTTCAGGTGGTGTAATAGGTTGCAACACCGTCATTCTTCCCTTAATCTAGAAGTTATTCCGATTGGTGAACCCGTAATGAGCTACATTCGTTGAGTAATAAAGCCGAGCTTGATCATTGGAGCTACCCATGTTCATATCATACTTCTACGCATGTGTCTCTTTTAGCTTAGTTCAATGCAATGTTTAGTTTGACATGAGAAAGTGTGCTAATCCGACTTCGGGTGGTGTAATAGTTAGCAACACGGTCATTCTTCCCTTAATCTAGAAGCTATTCCGATTGGTAAACCCACAATGAGCTACATTCATTGAGTTATAAAGCCAAGCTTGATCATTGGAGCTATCCTTGTTCATATCATACTTCTACGCATATAATCTCTTTTAGCTTAGTTCAATGCAATGCTTAGTTTGACATGAGAAAGTGTGCTCATCCAACTTCGGGTGCTGTTATAGGTTGCAGCACGGTCATTCTTCCCTTAATCTAGAAGCTATTTTGATTGGTGAACCCGTCATGAGCTACAATCGTTGAGGTATAAAGCCGAGCTTGATCATTGGAGCTATCCATGTTCATATCGTACTTCTACGTATGTGATCTCTTAAAACTTAGTTCAATGCAATGTAAAGTTTGACATAAGAAAGTGTACTAATCCGACTTCGGGTGGTGTAATAGGTAGCAACACGGTCATTTTTCCCTTAATCTAGAAGCTATTCCGATTGGTGAACCCGTAATGAGCTACATTCATTAAGTTATAAAGCCGAGCTTGATCATTGGAGCTATCCATGTTCATATTATACTTCTACGCATGTGATCTCTTTTTGCTTAGTTCAATGCAATGTTTAGTTTGACATGAGAAAGTGTACTAATCTGACTTCGTGTGGTGTAATAGGTTGCAACACGGTCATACTTCCCTTAATCCAGAAGCTATTCCGATTGGTTAACCCGCAATGAGCTTCATTCGTTGAGTTATAAAGCCTAGCTTGATCATTGGAGCTATCCATGTTCATATCATACTTCTACGCATGTGATCTCTTTTAGCTTAGTTAAATACATTGTAAGGTTAGTTTGACATGAGAAACTGTGGTAATCCGACTTCAGGTGGTGTTATAGGTTGCAACACAGTCATTCGTTGAGTTATAAAGCTAAGCTTGAACATTGGAGCTATCCGTGTTCATATCATACTTCTACGCATGTGATCTCTTTTAACTTAGTTCAATGCAATGTTTAGTTTGGCATGAGAACGTGTACTCATCCGACTTCAGGTGGTGTAATAGGTTGCAACACGGTCATTCTTCCCTTAATCTAGAAGTTATTCCGATTGGTGAACCCGTAATGAGCTACATTCGTTGAGTAATAAAGCCGAGCTTGATCATTGGAGCTACCCATGTTCATATCATAATTCTACGCATGTGTCTCTTTTAGCTTAGTTCAACGCAATGTTTAGTTTGACATGAGAAAGTGTGCTAATCCGACTTCGGGTGGTGTAATAGGTAGCAACACGGTCATTCTTCCCTTAATCTAGAAGCTATTCCGATTGGTGAACCCGCAATGAGCTACATTCATTGAGTTATAAAGCCGAGCTTGATCATTGGAGCTATCCATGTTAATATCGTACTTCTACGCATATGATCTCTTAAAGTTTAGTTCAATGCAATGTAAAGTTTAACATAAGAAAGTGTGCTAATCCGACTTCGGGTGGTGTAATAGGTAGCAACACGGTCATTCTTCCCTTAATCTAGAAGTTATTCCGATTGGTGAACCCGTAATGAGTTACATTCATTAAGTTATAAAGCCAAGCTTGATCATTGGAGCTATCCATGTTCATATCATACTTCTACGCCTGTGATCTCTTTTAGCTTAGTTCAATGCATTGTAAGGTTAGTTTGACATGTGAAAGTGTGGTAATCCAACTTCGAGTAGTGTTATAGGAGCAACACGGTCATTCTTCCCTTAATCCAGAAGGTATTCTGATTGGTGAAACCGCAATGAGCTACATTCATTTAGTTATAAAGCCGAGCTTGATCATTGGAGCTATCCATGTTCATATCATACTTCTACGCATGTGATCTCTTTTAACTTAGTTCAATGCAATGTTTAGTTTAGCATGAGAACGTGTACTCATCCGACTTCGGGTGGTGTAATAGGTTGCAACACGGTCATTCTTCCCTTAATCTAGAAGTTATTCCGATTGGTGAACCCTTAATGAGCTACATTCGTTTAGTTACAAAGCCGAGCTTGATAATTGGAGCTACCCATTTTCATATCATACTTCTACGCATGTGTCTCTTTTAGATTAGTTCAATGCAATGTTTAGTTTGACATGAGAAAGTGTGCTAATCCGACTTCAGGTGGTGTAATAGGTAGCAACACGGTTATTCTTCCCTTAATCTAGAAGCTATTCCGATTGGTGAACCCGTAATGAGCTACATTCGTTGAGTTATAAAGCCGAGCTTGATCATTGGAGCTATCCATGTTCATATCATACTTCTACGCATGTGTCTCTTTTAGCTTAGTTCAATGCAATGTTTAGTTTGACATGAGAACGTGTGCTCATCCGACTTCGGGTGCAGTTATAGGTTGCAGCACGGTCATTCTTCTCTTAATCTAGAAGCTATTCCGATTGGTGAACCCGCAATGAGCTACATTCGTTGAGTTATAAAGCCGAGCTTGATCATTGGAGCTATCCATGTTCATATCATACTTCTACGCATGTGATCTCTTTTAGCTTAGTTCAATGCATTGTAAGGTTAGTTTGACATGAGAAAGTGTGGTAATCCGACTTCGGGTAATGTTATAGGTTGCAACACGGTCATTCTTCCCTTAATCTAGAAGTTATTCCAATTGGTGAACCCGTCCTGAGCTACATTCGTTGAGTTATAAAGCCGAGCTTGATCATTGGAGCTATCCATGTTCATATCATACTTCTACGCATGTGATCTCTTTTAGCTTAGTTCAATGCATTGTAAGGTTAGTTTGACATGAGAAAGTGTAGTAATCCGACTTCGAGTAGTGTTATAGGAGCAACACGGTCATTCTTCCCTTAATCTAGAAGCTATTCCGATTGGTTACCCCGTCCTGAGCTACATTCGTTGAGTTATAAAGCCGAGCTTGATCATTGGAGCTATCCATGTTCATATCATACTTTTACGCATGTGATCTCTTTTAGCTTAGTTCAATGCATTGTAAGGTTAGTTTGACATGAGAAAGTGTGGTAATCCGACTTCGGGTAATGTTATAGGTTGCAACACGGTCATTCTTCCCTTAATCCAGAAGCTATTCCGATTGGTTAACCCGTAATGAGCTTCATTCGTTGAGTTATAAAGCCGAGCTTGATCATTGGAGCTATCCATGTTCATATCATACTTCTACGCCTGTGATCTCTTTTAGCTTAGTTCAATGCATTGTAAGGTTAGTTTGACATGAGAAAGTGTGGTAATCCGACTTCGAGTAGTGTTATAGGAGCAACACGGTCATTCTTCCCTTAATCTAGAAGCTATTCCGATTGGTTAACCCGTCTTGAGCTACATTCGTTGCGTTATAAAGCCGAGCTTGATCATTGGAGTTATCCATATTCATATCATACTTCTACACCTGTGATCTCTTTTAGCTTAGTTCAATGCATTGTAAGGTTAGTTTGACATGAGAAAGTGTTATAATCCGACTTCGAGTAGTGTTATAGGAGCAACACGGTCATTCTTCCCTTAATCTAGAAACTATTCTGATTGGTGAACCCGCAATGAGCTACATTCATTGAGTTATAAAGCCGAGCTTGATCATTGGAGCTATCCATGTTCATATTATACTTCTACGCATGTGATCTCTTTTAGCTTAGTTCAATGCAATGTTTAGTTTGACATGAGAAAGTGTGGTAATCCGACTTCGGGTAGTGTTATAGGTTGCAACACAGTCATTCTTCCCTTAATCTAGAAGTTATTTCGATTGGTGAACCCGTCCTGAGCTACAATCGTTGAGTTATAAAGCCGAGCTTGATCATTGCAACTATCCATGTTCATATCGTACTTCTACATATATGATCTCTTAAAGCTTAGTTCAATGCAATGTAAAGTTTGACATAAGAAAGTGTGCTAATCCGACTTCGGGTGGTGTAATAGGTAGCAACACGGTCATTCTTCCCTTAATCTAGAAGCTATTCCGATTGGTGAACCCGTAATGAGCTACATTCATTAAGTTATAAAACCGAGCTTGATCATTGGAGCTATCCATGTTCATATTATACTTCTACGCATGTGATCTCTTTTAGCTTAGTTCAATGCATTGTAAGGTTAGTTTGACATGAGAAACTGTACTAATCCGACTTCGTGTGGTGTAATAGGTTGCAACACGGTCATTCTTCCTTTAATCTAGAAGCTATTCTGATTGGTTAACCCGTCATGAGCTACATTCTTTGAGTTATAAAGCCGAGCTTGATCATTGGAGCTATCCATGTTCATATCATACTTCTACGCATGTTATCTCTTTTAGCTTAGTTCAATGTATTGTAAGGTTAGTTTGACATGAGAAAGTGTACTAATCCGACTTCGTGTGGTGTAATAGGTTGCAACACGGTCATTCTTTCCTTAATCCAGAAGCTATTCCGATTGGTTAACCCGTCCTGAGCTACATTCGTTGAGTTATAAAGCCGAGCTTGATCATTGGAGCTATCCATGTTCATATCATACTTCTACGCATGTGATCTCTTTTAGCTTAGTTCAATGCATTGTAAGGTTAGTTTGACATGAGAAAGTGTGGTAATCCGACTTCGGGTAATGTTATAGGTTGCAACACGGTCATTCTTCCCTTAATCTAGAAGCTATTCCGATTGGTGTACCCGTCATGAGTTACATTCGTCGAGTTTTAAAGCGGAGCTTCATCATTAGAGCTATCCATGTTCATATCATACTTATACGCATGTGATCTCTTAAAGCTTAGTTCAATGCAATGTAAAGTTTGACATGAGAAAGTGTGCTAATCCGACTTCAGGTGGTGTTATAGGTTGCAACACAGTTATTCGTTGAGTTTTAAAGCCAAGCTTGATCATTGGAGGTATCCGTGTTCATATCATACTTCTACGCATGTTATCTCTTTTAGCTTAGTTCAATGCAATGTTTAGTTTGGCATGAGAAAGTGTGCTAATCCGACTTTAGATGGTGTTATAGATTGCAACACGGTCATTCTTCCTTTAATCTATAAGCTATTCTGATTGGTTAACCTGTCATGAGCTACATTCGTTGAGTTATAAAGCCGAGTTTGATCATTGGAGCTATCCATGTTCATATCTTACTTTTATGCATGTGATCTCTTTTAGCTTAGTTCAATGCAATGTAAGGTTAGTTTGACATGAGAAAGTGTACTAATCCGACTTCGTGTGGTGTAATAGATTGCAACACGGTCATTCTTCCCTTAATCCAGAAGCTATTCCGATTGGTTAACCCGCAATGAGCTTCATTCGTTGAGTTATAAAGCCGAGCTTGATCATTGGAGTTATCCATGTTCAAATCATACTTCTACGCATGTGATCTCTTTTAGCTTAGTTCAATGCAATGTAAGGTTAGTTTGACATGAGAAAGTGTACTAATCCGACTTCGTGTGGTGTAATAGGTTGCAACACGGTCATTCTTCCCTTAATCCAGAAGCTATTCCGATTGGTTAACCCGCAATGAGCTTCATTCGTTGAGTTATAAAGCCGAGCTTGATCATTGGAGCTATCCATGTTCATATCATACTTCTACGCATGTTATCTCTTTTAGCTTAGTTCAATGCATTGTAAGGTTAGTTTGACATGATAAAGTGTACTAATCCGACTTCGTGTGGTGTAATAGGTTGCAACACGGTCATTCTTCCCTTAATCCAGAAGCTATTCCGATTGGTTAACCCGCAATGAGCTTCATTCGTTGAGTTATAAAGCCGAGCTTGATTATTGGAGATATCCATGTTCATATCATACTTCTACGCCTGTGATCTCTTTTAGGTTAGTTCAATGCATTGTAAGGTTAGTTTGACATGAGAAAGTGTGGTAATCCGACTTCGAGTATTGTTATAGGAGCAACACGGTCATTCTTCCCTTAATCTAGAAGCTATTCCGATTGGTTAACCCGTCCTGAGCTACATTCGTTGAGTTATAAAGCCGAGCTTGATTATTGGAGCTATCCATGTTCATATTATACTTCTACGCATGTGATCTCTTTTAGCTTAGTTCAATGCATTGTAAGGTTAGTTTGACATGAGAAACTGTACTAATCCGAATTCGTGTGGTGTAATAGGTTGCAACACGGTCATTCTTCCTTTAATCTAGAAGCTATTCTGATTGGTTAACCCGTCATGAGTTACATTCTTTGAGTTATAAAGCCGAGCTTGATCATTGGAGCTATCCATGTTCATATCATACTTCTACGCATGTTATCTCTTTTAGCTTAGTTCAATGCATTGTAAGGTTAGTTTGACATGAGAAAGTGTACTAATCCGACTTCGTGTGGTGTAATAGGTTGCAACACGGTCATTCTTTCCTTAATCCAGAAGCTATTCCGATTGGTTAACCCGCAATGAGCTTCATTCGTTGAGTTATAAAGCCGAGCTTGATCATTGGAGCTATCCATGTTCATATCATACTTCTACGCCTGTGATCTCTTTTAGGTTAGTTCAATGCATTGTAAGGTTAGTTTGACATGAGAAAGTGTGGTAATCCGACTTCGAGTATTGTTATAGGAGCAACACGGTCATTCTTCCCTTAATCTAGAAGCTATTCCGATTGGTTAACCCGTCCTGAGCTACATTCGTTGAGTTATAAAGCCGAGCTTGATCATTGGAGCTATCCATGTTCATATCATACTTCTACGCATGTGATCTCTTAAAGCTTAAGTCAATGCAATGTAAAGTTTGACATTAGAAATTGTGCTAATCCGACTTCAGGTGGTGTTATAGGTTGCAACACAGTCATTCGTTGAGTTATAAAGCCAAGCTTGAACATTGGAGCTATCCATGTTCATATCATACTTCTACGCATGTGATCTCTTTTAACTTAGTTCAATGCAATGTTTAGTTTGGCATGAGAACGTGTACTCATCCGACTTCGGGTGGTGTAATAGGTTGCAACACGGTCATTCTTCCCTTAATCTAGAAGTTATTCCGATTGATGAACCCGTAATGAGCTACATTCGTTGACTTATAAAGCCGAGCTTGATCATTGGAGCTATCCATGTTAATATCATACTTCTACGCATGTGTCTCTTTTAGCTTAGTTCAATGCAATGTTTAGTTTGACATGAGAAAGTGTGCTAATCCGACTTCGGGTGGTGTAATAGGTAGCAACACGGTCATTCTTCCCTTAATCTAGAAGCTATTCCGATTGGTGAACCCGCAATGAGCTACATTCATTGAGTTATAAAGCCGAGCATGATCATTGGAGCTATCCATGTTTATATCATACTTCTACGCATATGATCTCTTTTAACTTACTTCAATGCAATGCTTAGTTTGACATGAGAAATTGTGCTCATCCGACTTCGGGTGCTGTTATAGGTTGCAGCACGGTCATTCTTCCCTTAATCTAGAAGCTATTTCGATTGGTGAACCCGTCATGAGCTACAATCGTTGAGTTATAAAGCCGAGCTTGATCATTGGAGCTATCCATGTTCATATCGTACTGCTACGTATGTGATCTCTTAAAGCTTAGTTCAATGCAATGTAAAGTTTGACATAAGAAAGTGTGCTAATCCGACTTCGGGTGGTGTAATAGGTAGCAACATGGTCATTCTTCCCTTAATCTAGAAGCTATTCCGATTGGTGAACCCGTAATGAGGTACATTCATTAAGTTATAAAGCCAAGCTTGAACATTGGAGCTATCCATGTTCATATCATACTTCTACGCATGTGATCTCTTTTAACTTAGTTCAATGCATTGTAAGGTTAGTTTGACATGAGAAAGTGTACTAATCCGACTTCGTGTGGTGTAATAGGTTGCAACACGGTCATTTTTCCCTTAATCCAGAATCCATTCCGATTGGTGAACCCGTCCTGAGCTACATTCGTTGAGTTATAAAGCCGAGCTTGATCATTGGAGCTATCCATGTTCATATTATACTTCTACGCATGTGATCTCTTTTAGCTTAGTTCAATGCATTGTAAGGTTAGTTTGACATGAGAAAGTGTACTAATCCGACTTTGTGTGGTGTAATAGGTTGCAACACGGTCATTCTTCCCTTAATCTAGAAGTTATTCCGATTGGTTAACCCGTCCTGAGCTACATTCGTTGAGTTATAAAGCCGAGCTTGATCATTGGAGCTATCCATGTTCATATTATACTTCTACGCATGTGATCTCTTTTAGCTTAGTTCAATGCATTGTAAGGTTAGTTTGACATGAGAAAGTGTACTAATCCGACTTTGTGTGGTGTAATAGGTTGCAACACGGTCATTCTTCCCTTAATCTAGAAGTTATTCCGATTGGTTAACCCACAATAAGCTACATTCGTTGAGTTATAAAGCCGAGCTTGATCATTGGAGCTATTCATGTTTATATCATACTTCTACGCATGTGATCTCTTTTAGCTTAGTTTAATGCAATGTTTAGTTTGACATGAGAAAGTGTGCTAATCCGAGTTCGGGTGGTGTAATAGGTTGCAACACGGTCATTCTTCCCTTAATCTAGAAGCTATTCCGATTGGTGTACCCGTCATGAGTTACATTCGTCGAGTTTTAAAGCGGAGCTTCATCATTAGAGCTATCCATGTTCATATCATACTTATACGCATGTGATCTCTTAAAGCTTAGTTCAATGCAATGTAAAGTTTGACATGAGAAAGTGTGCTAATCTGACTTCAGGTGGTGTTATAGGTTGCAACACAGTTATTCATTGAGTTTTAAAGCCAAGCTTGATCATCGGAGGTATCCGTGTTCATATCATACTTCTACGCATGTTATCTCTTTTAGCTTAGTTCAATGCAATGTTTAGTTTGGCATGAGAAAGTGTGCTAATCCGACTTCAGATGGTGTTATAGATTGCAACACGGTCATTCTTCCTTTAATCTATAAGCTATTCCGATTGGTTAACCTGTCATGAGCTACATTCGTTGAGTTATAAAGCCGAGCTTGATCATTGGAGCTATCCATGTTCATATCTTACTTTTATGCATGTGATCTCTTTTAGCTTAGTTCAATGCAATGTAAGGTTAGTTTGACATGATAAAGTGTACTAATCCGACTTCGTGTGGTGTAATAGGTTGCAACACGGTCATTCTTCCCTTAATCCAGAAGCTAATCCGATTGGTTAACCCGCAATGAGCTTCATTCGTTGAGTTATAAAGCCGAGCTTGATCATTGGAGTTATCCATGTTCAAATCATACTTCTACGCATGTGATCTCTTTTAGCTTAGTTCAATGCAATGTAAGGTTAGTTTGACATGAGAAAGTGTACTAATCCGACTTCGTGTTGTGTAATAGGTTGCAACACGGTCATTCTTCCCTTAATCCAGAAGCTATTCCGATTGGTTAACCCGCAATGAGCTTCATTCGTTGAATTATAAAGCCGAGCTTGATCATTGGAGCTATCCATGTTCATATCATACTTCTACGCATGTTATCTCTTTTAGCTTAGTTCAATGCATTGTAAGGTTAGTTTGACATGATAAAGTGTACTAATCCGACTTCGTGTGGTGTAATAGGTTGCAACACGGTCATTCTTCCCTTAATCCAGAAGCTATTCCGATTGGTTAACCCGCAATGAGCTTCATTCGTTGAGTTATAAAGCCGAGCTTGATTATTGGAGATATCCATGTTCATATCATACTTCTACGCCTGTGATCTCTTTTAGGTTAGTTCAATGCATTGTAAGGTTAGTTTGACATGAGAAAGTGTGGTAATCCGACTTCGAGTATTGTTATAGGAGCAACACGGTCATTCTTCCCTTAATCTAGAAGCTATTCCGATTGGTTAACCCGTCCTGAGCTACATTCATTGAGTTATAAAGCCGAGCTTGATCATTGGAGCTATCCATGTTCATATTATACTTCGACGCATGTGATCTCTTTTAGCTTAGTTCAATGCATTGTAAGGTTAGTTTGACATGAGAAACTGTACTAATCCGACTTCGTGTGGTGTAATAGGTTGCAACACGGTCATTCTTCCTTTAATCTAGAAGCTATTCTGATTGGTTAACCCGTCATGAGTTACATTCTTTGAGTTATAAAGCCGAGCTTGATCATTGGAGGTATCCATGTTCATATCATACTTCTACGCATGTTATCTCTTTTAGCTTAGTTAAATGCATTGTAAGGTTAGTTTGACATGAGAAAGTGTACTAATCCGACTTCGTGTGGTGTAATAGGTTGCAACACAGTCATTCTTTCCTTAATCCAGAAGCTATTCCGATTGGTTAACCCGCAATGAGCTTCATTCGTTGAGTTATAAAGCCGAGCTTGATCATTGGAGCTATCCATGTTCATATCATACTTCTACGCCTGTGATCTCTTTTAGGTTAGTTCAATGCATTGTAAGGTTAGTTTGACATGAGAAAGTGTGGTAATCCGACTTCGAGTATTGTTATAGGAGCAACACGGTCATTCTTCCCTTAATCTAGAAGCTATTACGATTGGTTAACCCGTCCTGAGCTACATTCGTTGAGTTATAAAGCCGAGCTTGATCATTAGAGCTATCCATGTTCATATCATACTTCTACGCATGTGATCTCTTAAAGCTTAAGTCAATGCAATGTAAAGTTTGACATTAGAAATTGTGCTAATCCGACTTCAGGTGGTGTTATAGGTTGCAACACAGTCATTCGTTGAGTTATAAAGCCAAGCTTGAACATTGGAGCTATCCATGTTCATATCATACTTCTACGCATGTGATCTCTTTTAACTTAGTTCAATGCAATGTTTAGTTTGGCATGAGAACGTGTACTCATCCGACTTCGGGTGGTGTAATAGGTTGCAACACGGTCATTCTTCCCTTAATCTAGAAGTTATTCCGATTGATGAACCCGTAATGAGCTACATTCGTTGACTTAGAAAGCCGGGCTTGATCATTGGAGCTATCCATGTTAATATCATACTTCTACGCATGTGTCTCTTTTAGCTTAGTTCAATGCAATGTTTAGTTTGACATGAGAAAGTGTGCTAATCCGACTTCGGGTGGTGTAATAGGTAGCAACACGGTCATTCTTCCCTTAATCTAGAAGCTATTCCGATTGGTGAACCCGCAATGAGCTACATTCATTGAGTTATAAAGCCGAGCATGATCATTGGAGCTATCCATGTTTATATCATACTTCTACGCATATGATCTCTTTTAACTTAGTTCAATGCATTGTAATGTTAGTTTGACATGAGAAACTGTACTAATCCGACTTCGTGTGGTGTAATAGGTTGCAACACTGTCATTCTTCCTTTAATCTAGAAGCTATTCTGATTGGTTAACCCGTCATGAGCTACATTCTTTGAGTTATAAAGCCGAGCTTGATCATTGGAGCTATCCATGTTCATATCATACTTCTACGCATGTTATCTCTTTTAGCTTAGTTCAATGCATTGTAAGGTTAGTTTGACATGAGAAAGTGTACTAATCCGACTTCGTGTGGTGTAATAGGTTGCAACACGGTCATTCTTTCCTTAATCCAGAAGCTATTCCGATTGGTTAACCCGTCCTGAGCTACATTCGTTGAGTTATAAAGCCGAGCTTGATCATTGGAGCTATCCATGTTCATATCATACTTCTACGCATGTGATCTCTTTTAGCTTAGTTCAATGCATTGTAAGGTTAGGTTGACATGAGAAAGTGTGGTAATCCGACTTCGGGTAATGTTATAGGTTGCAACACGGTCATTCTTCCCTTAATCCAGAAGCTATTCCGATTGGTTAACCCGCAATGAGCTTCATTCGTTGAGTTATAAAGCTGAGCTTGATCATTGGAGCTATCCATGTTCATATCATACTTCTACGCCTGTGATCTCTTTTAGCTTAGTTCAATGCAATGTAAAGTTTGACATGAGAAAGTGTGCTAATCCGACTTCAGGTGGTGTTATAGGTTGCAACACAGTCATTCGTTGAGTTATAAAGCCAAGCTTGATCATTGGAGCTATCCATGTTCATATCATACTTCTACGCATGTGATCTCTTTTAGCTTAGTTTAGTGCCATGTTTAGTTTGACATGAGAAAGTGTACTAATCCGACTTCGTGTGGTGTAATAGGTTGCAACACGGTCATTCTTCCCTTAATCCAGAAGCTATTCCGATTGGTTAACCCGCAATGAGCTTCATTCGTTGAGTTATAAAGCCGAGCTTGATCATTGGAGCTATCCATGTTCATATCATACTTCTACGCATGTTATCTCTTTTAGCTTAGTTCAATGCATTGTAAGGTTAGTTTGACACGATAAAGTGTACTAATCCGACTTCGTGTGGTGTAATAGGTTGCAACACGGTCATTCTTCCCTTAATCTAGAAGTTATTCCGATTGATGAACCCGTAATGAGCTACATTCGTTGACTTATAAAGCCGAGCTTGATCATTGGAGCTATCCATGTTAATATCATACTTCTACGCATGTGATCTCTTTTAACTTAGTTCAATGCATTGTAAGGTTAGTTTGACATGAGAAAGTGTACTAATCCGACTTCGTGTCGTGTAATAGGTTGCAACACGGTCATTCTTCCCTTAATCTAGAAGCTATTCCGATTGGTTAACCCACAATGAGCTACATTCGTTGAGTTATAAAGCCGAGCTTGATCATTGGAGCTATTCATGTTTATATCATACTTCTACGCATGTGATCTCTTTTAGCTAAGTTTAATGCAATGTTTAGTTTGACATGAGAAAGTGTGCTAATCCGAGTTCGGGTGGTGTAATAGGTTGCAACACGGTCATTCTTCCCTTAATCTAGAAGCTATTCCGATTGGTGTACCCGTCATGAGTTACATTCGTCGAGTTTTAAAGCGGAGCTTCATCATTAGAGCTATCCATGTTCATATCATACTTATACGCATGTGATCTCTTAAAGCTTAGTTCAATGCAATGTAAAGTTTGACATGAGAAAGTGTGCTAATCCGACTTCAGGTGGTGTTATAGGTTGCAACACAGTTATTCGTTGAGTTTTAAAGCCAAGCTTGATCATTGGAGGTATCCGTGTTCATATCATACTTCTACGCATGTTATCTCTTTTAGCTTAGTTCAATGCAATGTTTAGTTTGGCATGAGAAAGTGTGCTAATCCGACTTCAGATGGTGTTATAGATTGCAACACGGTCATTCTTCCTTTAATCTATAAGCTATTCTGATTGGTTAACCTGTCATGAGCTACATTCGTTGAGTTATAAAGCCGAGCTTGATCATTGGAGCTATCCATGTTCATATCTTACTTTTATGCATGTGATCTCTTTTAGCTTAGTTCAATGCAATGTAAGGTTAGTTTGACATGAGAAAGTGTACTAATCCGACTTCGTGTGGTGTAATAGATTGCAACACGGTCATTCTTCCCTTAATCCAGAAGCTATTCCGATTGGTTAACCCGCAATGAGCTTCATTCGTTGAGTTATAAAGCCGAGCTTGATCATTGGAGTTATCCATGTTCAAATCATACTTCTACGCATGTGATCTCTTTTAGCTTAGTTCAATGCAATGTAAGGTTAGTTTGACATGAGAAAGTGTACTAATCCGACTTCGTGTGGTGTAATAGGTTGCAACACGGTCATTCTTCCCTTAATCCAGAAGCTATTCCGATTGGTTAACCCGCAATGAGCTTCATTCGTTGAGTTATAAAGCCGAGCTTGATCATTGGAGCTATCCATGTTCATATCATACTTCTACGCCTGTGATCTCTTTTAGGTTAGTTCAATGCATTGTAAGGTTAGTTTGACATGAGAAAGTGTGGTAATCCGACTTCGAGTATTGTTATAGGAGCAACACGGTCATTCTTCCCTTAATCTAGAAGCTATTCCGATTGGTTAACCCGTCCTGAGCTACATTCATTGAGTTATAAAGCCGAGCTTGATCATTGGAGCTATCCATGTTCATATTATACTTCTACGCATGTGATCTCTTTTAGCTTAGTTCAATGCATTGTAAGGTTAGTTTGACATGAGAAACTGTACTAATCCGACTTCGTGTGGTGTAATAGGTTGCAACACGGTCATTCTTCCCTTAATCCAGAAGCTATTCTGATTGGTTAACCCGCAATGAGCTTCATTCGTTGAGTTATAAAGCCGAGCTTGATTATTGGAGATATCCATGTTCATATCATACTTCTACGCCTGTGATCTCTTTTAGGTTAGTTCAATGCATTGTAAGGTTAGTTTGACATGAGAAAGTGTGGTAATCCGACTTCGAGTATTGTTATAGGAGCAACACGGTCATTCTTCCCTTAATCTAGAAGCTATTCCGATTGGTTAACCCGTCCTGAGCTACATTCATTGAGTTATAAAGCCGAGCTTGATCATTGGAGCTATCCATGTTCATATTATACTTCTACGCATGTGATCTCTTTTAGCTTAGTTCAATGCATTGTAAGGTTAGTTTGACATGAGAAACTGTACTAATCCGACTTCGTGTGGTGTAATAGGTTGCAACACGGTCATTCTTCCCTTAATCCAGAAGCTATTCTGATTGGTTAACCCGCAATGAGCTTCATTCGTTGAGTTATAAAGCCGAGCTTGATTATTGGAGATATCCATGTTCATATCATACTTCTACGCCTGTGATCTCTTTTAGGTTAGTTCAATGCATTGTAAGGTTAGTTTGACATGAGAAAGTGTGGTAATCCGACTTCGAGTATTGTTATAGGAGCAACACGGTCATTCTTCCCTTAATCTAGAAGCTATTCCGATTGGTTAACCCGTCCTGAGCTACATTCATTGAGTTATAAAGCCGAGCTTGATCATTGGAGCTATCCATGTTCATATTATACTTCTACGCATGTGATCTCTTTTAGCTTAGTTCAATGCATTGTAAGGTTAGTTTGACATGAGAAACTGTACTAATCCGACTTCGTGTGGTGTAATAGGTTGCAACACGGTCATTCTTCCTTTAATCTAGAAGCTATTCTGATTGGTTAACCCGTCATGAGTTACATTCTTTGAGTTATAAAGCCGAGCTTGATCATTGGAGCTATCCATGTTCATATCATACTTCTACGCATGTTATCTCTTTTAGCTTAGTTAAATGCATTGTAAGGTTAGTTTGACATGAGAAACTGTACTAATCCGACTTCGTGTGGTGTAATAGGTTGCAACATGGTCATTCTTTCCTTAATCCAGAAGCTATTCCGATTGGTTAACCCGCAATGAGCTTCATTCGTTGAGTTATAAAGCCGAGCTTGATCATTGGAGCTATCCATGTTCATATCATACTTCTACTCCTGTGATCTCTTTTAGGTTAGTTCAATGCATTGTAAGGTTAGTTTGACATGAGAAAGTGTGGTAATCCGACTTCGAGTATTGTTATAGGAGCAACACGGTCATTCTTCCCTTAATCTAGAAGCTATTCCGATTGGTTAACCCGTCCTGAGCTACATTCGTTGAGTTATAAAGCCGAGCTTGATCATTGGAGCTATCCATGTTCATATCATACTTCTACGCATGTGATCTCTTAAAGCTTAAGTCAATGCAATGTAAAGTTTGACATTAGAAATTGTGCTAATCCGACTTCAGGTGGTGTTATAGGTTGCAACACAGTCATTCGTTGAGTTATAAAGCCAAGCTTGAACATTGGAGCTATCCATGTTCATATCATACTTCTACGCATGTGATCTCTTTTAACTTAGTTCAATGCAATGTTTAGTTTGGCATGAGAACGTGTACTCATCCGACTTCGGGTGGTGTAATAGGTTGCAACACGGTCATTCTTCCCTTAATCTAGAAGTTATTCCGATTGATGAACCCGTAATGAGCTACATTCGTTGACTTAGAAAGCCGGGCTTGATCATTGGAGTTATCCATGTTAATATAATACTTCTACGCATGTGTCTCTTTTAGCTTAGTTCAATGCAATGTTTAGTTTGACATGAGAAAGTGTGTTAATCCGACTTCGGGTGGTGTAATAGGTAGCAACACGGTCATTCTTCCCTTAATCTAGAAGCTATTCCGATTGGTGAACCCGCAATGAGCTACATTCATTGAGTTATAAAGCCGAGCATGATCATTGGAGCTATCCATGTTTATATCATACTTCTACGCATATGATCTCTTTTAACTTACTTCAATGCAATGCTTAGTTTGACATGAGAAAGTGTGCTCATCCGACTTCGGGTGCTGTTATAGGTTGCAGCACGGTCATTCTTCCCTTAATCTAGAAGCTATTTCGATTGGTGAACCTGTCATGAGCTACAATCGTTGAGTTATAAAGCCGAGCTTGATCATTGGAGCTATCCATGTTCATATCGTACTGCTACGTATGTGATCTCTTAAAGCTTAGTTCAATGCAATGTAAAGTTTGACATAAGAAAGTGTGCTAATCCGACTTCGGGTGGTGTAATAGGTAGCAACACTGTCATTCTTCCCTTAATCTAGAAGCTATTCCGATTGGTTAACCTGTAATGAGCTACATTCATTAAGTTATAAAGCCAAGCTTGAACATTGGAGCTATCCATGTTCATATCATACTTCTACGCATGTGATCTCTTTTAACTTAGTTCAATACATTGTAATGTTAGTTTGACATGAGAAAGTGTACTAATCCGACTTCGTGTGGTGTAATAGGTTGCAACATGGTCATTTTTCCCTTAATCCAGAATCCATTCCGAATGGTGAACCCGTCCTGAGCTACATTCGTTGAGTTATAAAGCCGAGCTTGATCATTGGAGCTATCCATGTTCATATTATACTTCTACGCATGTGATCTCTTTTAGCTTAGTTCAATGCATTGTAAGGTTAGTTTGACATGAGAAAGTGTACCAATCCGCCTTTGTGTGGTGTAATAGGTTGCAACACGGTCATTTTTCCCTTAATCTAGAAGCTATTCCGATTGGTTAACCCACAATGAGCTACATTCGTTGAGTTATAAAGCCGAGCTTGATCATTGGAGCTATTCATGTTTATATCATACTTCTACGTATGTGATCTCTTTTAGCTTAGTTTAATGCAATGTTTAGTTTGGCATGAGAACGTGTACTCATCCGACTTCGGGTGGTGTAATAGGTTGCAACACGGTCATTCTTCCCTTAATCTAGAAGTTATTCCGATTGATGAACCCGTAATGAGCTACATTCGTTGACTTAGAAAGCCGGGCTTGATCATTGGAGCTATCCATGTTAATATCATACTTCTACGCATGTGTCTCTTTTAGCTTAGTTCAATGCAATGTTTAGTTTGACATGAGAAAGTGTGCTAATCCGACTTCGGGTGGTGTAATAGGTAGCAACACGGTCATTCTTCCCTTAATCTAGAAGCTATTCCGATTGGTGAACCCGCAATGAGCTACATTCATTGAGTTATAAAGCCGAGCATGATCATTGGAGCTATCCATGTTTATATCATACTTCTACGCATATGATCTCTTTTAACTTAGTTCAATGCATTGTAATGTTAGTTTGACATGAGAAACTGTACTAATCCGACTTCGTGTGGTGTAATAGGTTGCAACACTGTCATTCTTCCTTTAATCTAGAAGCTATTCTGATTGGTTAACCCGTCATGAGCTACATTCTTTGAGTTATAAAGCCGAGCTTGATCATTGGAGCTATCCATGTTCATATCATACTTCTACGCATGTTATCTCTTTTAGCTTAGTTCAATGCATTGTAAGGTTAGTTTGACATGAGAAAGTGTACTAATCCGACTTCGTGTGGTGTAATAGGTTGCAACACGGTCATTCTTTCCTTAATCCAGAAGCTATTCCGATTGGTTAACCCGTCCTGAGCTACATTCGTTGAGTTATAAAGCCGAGCTTGATCATTGGAGCTATCCATGTTCATATCATACTTCTACGCATGTGATCTCTTTTAGCTTAGTTCAATGCATTGTAAGGTTAGGTTGACATGAGAAAGTGTGGTAATCCGACTTCGGGTAATGTTATAGGTTGCAACACGGTCATTCTTCCCTTAATCCAGAAGCTATTCCGATTGGTTAACCCGCAATGAGCTTCATTCGTTGAGTTATAAAGCTGAGCTTGATCATTGGAGCTATCCATGTTCATATCATACTTCTACGCCTGTGATCTCTTTTAGCTTAGTTCAATGCAATGTAAAGTTTGACATGAGAAAGTGTGCTAATCCGACTTCAGGTGGTGTTATAGGTTGCAACACAGTCATTCGTTGAGTTATAAAGCCAAGCTTGATCATTGGAGCTATCCATGTTCATATCATACTTCTACGCATGTGATCTCTTTTAGCTTAGTTTAGTGCCATGTTTAGTTTGACATGAGAAAGTGTACTAATCCGACTTCGTGTGGTGTAATAGGTTGCAACACGGTCATTCTTCCCTTAATCCAGAAGCTATTCCGATTGGTTAACCCGCAATGAGCTTCATTCGTTGAGTTATAAAGCCGAGCTTGATCATTGGAGCTATCCATGTTCATATCATACTTCTACGCATGTTATCTCTTTTAGCTTAGTTCAATGCATTGTAAGGTTAGTTTGACACGATAAAGTGTACTAATCCGACTTCGTGTGGTGTAATAGGTTGCAACACGGTCATTCTTCCCTTAATCTAGAAGTTATTCCGATTGATGAACCCGTAATGAGCTACATTCGTTGACTTATAAAGCCGAGCTTGATCATTGGAGCTATCCATGTTAATATCATACTTCTACGCATGTGATCTCTTTTAACTTAGTTCAATGCATTGTAAGGTTAGTTTGACATGAGAAAGTGTACTAATCCGACTTCGTGTCGTGTAATAGGTTGCAACACGGTCATTCTTCCCTTAATCTAGAAGCTATTCCGATTGGTTAACCCACAATGAGCTACATTCGTTGAGTTATAAAGCCGAGCTTGATCATTGGAGCTATTCATGTTTATATCATACTTCTACGCATGTGATCTCTTTTAGCTAAGTTTAATGCAATGTTTAGTTTGACATGAGAAAGTGTGCTAATCCGAGTTCGGGTGGTGTAATAGGTTGCAACACGGTCATTCTTCCCTTAATCTAGAAGCTATTCCGATTGGTGTACCCGTCATGAGTTACATTCGTCGAGTTTTAAAGCGGAGCTTCATCATTAGAGCTATCCATGTTCATATCATACTTATACGCATGTGATCTCTTAAAGCTTAGTTCAATGCAATGTAAAGTTTGACATGAGAAAGTGTGCTAATCCGACTTCAGGTGGTGTTATAGGTTGCAACACAGTTATTCGTTGAGTTTTAAAGCCAAGCTTGATCATTGGAGGTATCCGTGTTCATATCATACTTCTACGCATGTTATCTCTTTTAGCTTAGTTCAATGCAATGTTTAGTTTGGCATGAGAAAGTGTGCTAATCCGACTTCAGATGGTGTTATAGATTGCAACACGGTCATTCTTCCTTTAATCTATAAGCTATTCTGATTGGTTAACCTGTCATGAGCTACATTCGTTGAGTTATAAAGCCGAGCTTGATCATTGGAGCTATCCATGTTCATATCTTACTTTTATGCATGTGATCTCTTTTAGCTTAGTTCAATGCAATGTAAGGTTAGTTTGACATGAGAAAGTGTACTAATCCGACTTCGTGTGGTGTAATAGATTGCAACACGGTCATTCTTCCCTTAATCCAGAAGCTATTCCGATTGGTTAACCCGCAATGAGCTTCATTCGTTGAGTTATAAAGCCGAGCTTGATCATTGGAGTTATCCATGTTCAAATCATACTTCTACGCATGTGATCTCTTTTAGCTTAGTTCAATGCAATGTAAGGTTAGTTTGACATGAGAAAGTGTACTAATCCGACTTCGTGTGGTGTAATAGGTTGCAACACGGTCATTCTTCCCTTAATCCAGAAGCTATTCCGATTGGTTAACCCGCAATGAGCTTCATTCGTTGAGTTATAAAGCCGAGCTTGATCATTGGAGCTATCCATGTTCATATCATACTTCTACGCCTGTGATCTCTTTTAGGTTAGTTCAATGCATTGTAAGGTTAGTTTGACATGAGAAAGTGTGGTAATCCGACTTCGAGTATTGTTATAGGAGCAACACGGTCATTCTTCCCTTAATCTAGAAGCTATTCCGATTGGTTAACCCGTCCTGAGCTACATTCATTGAGTTATAAAGCCGAGCTTGATCATTGGAGCTATCCATGTTCATATTATACTTCTACGCATGTGATCTCTTTTAGCTTAGTTCAATGCATTGTAAGGTTAGTTTGACATGAGAAACTGTACTAATCCGACTTCGTGTGGTGTAATAGGTTGCAACACGGTCATTCTTCCCTTAATCCAGAAGCTATTCTGATTGGTTAACCCGCAATGAGCTTCATTCGTTGAGTTATAAAGCCGAGCTTGATTATTGGAGATATCCATGTTCATATCATACTTCTACGCCTGTGATCTCTTTTAGGTTAGTTCAATGCATTGTAAGGTTAGTTTGACATGAGAAAGTGTGGTAATCCGACTTCGAGTATTGTTATAGGAGCAACACGGTCATTCTTCCCTTAATCTAGAAGCTATTCCGATTGGTTAACCCGTCCTGAGCTACATTCATTGAGTTATAAAGCCGAGCTTGATCATTGGAGCTATCCATGTTCATATTATACTTCTACGCATGTGATCTCTTTTAGCTTAGTTCAATGCATTGTAAGGTTAGTTTGACATGAGAAACTGTACTAATCCGACTTCGTGTGGTGTAATAGGTTGCAACACGGTCATTCTTCCCTTAATCCAGAAGCTATTCTGATTGGTTAACCCGCAATGAGCTTCATTCGTTGAGTTATAAAGCCGAGCTTGATTATTGGAGATATCCATGTTCATATCATACTTCTACGCCTGTGATCTCTTTTAGGTTAGTTCAATGCATTGTAAGGTTAGTTTGACATGAGAAAGTGTGGTAATCCGACTTCGAGTATTGTTATAGGAGCAACACGGTCATTCTTCCCTTAATCTAGAAGCTATTCCGATTGGTTAACCCGTCCTGAGCTACATTCATTGAGTTATAAAGCCGAGCTTGATCATTGGAGCTATCCATGTTCATATTATACTTCTACGCATGTGATCTCTTTTAGCTTAGTTCAATGCATTG
The DNA here is from genome assembly GCA_963920545.1 of Lepidium didymum. Lineage (NCBI taxonomy): Eukaryota > Viridiplantae > Streptophyta > Magnoliopsida > Brassicales > Brassicaceae > Lepidium > Lepidium didymum. The sequence continues at coordinate 9,690,502 of OY986993.1, read as the reverse complement.
TAAGGTTAGTTTGACATGAGAAACTGTACTAATCCGACTTCGTGTGGTGTAATAGGTTGCAACACGGTCATTCTTCCTTTAATCTAGAAGCTATTCTGATTGGTTAACCCGTCATGAGTTACATTCTTTGAGTTATAAAGCCGAGCTTGATCATTGGAGCTATCCATGTTCATATCATACTTCTACGCATGTTATCTCTTTTAGCTTAGTTAAATGCATTGTAAGGTTAGTTTGACATGAGAAACTGTACTAATCCGACTTCGTGTGGTGTAATAGGTTGCAACATGGTCATTCTTTCCTTAATCCAGAAGCTATTCCGATTGGTTAACCCGCAATGAGCTTCATTCGTTGAGTTATAAAGCCGAGCTTGATCATTGGAGCTATCCATGTTCATATCATACTTCTACTCCTGTGATCTCTTTTAGGTTAGTTCAATGCATTGTAAGGTTAGTTTGACATGAGAAAGTGTGGTAATCCGACTTCGAGTATTGTTATAGGAGCAACACGGTCATTCTTCCCTTAATCTAGAAGCTATTCCGATTGGTTAACCTGTCCTGAGCTACATTCGTTGAGTTATAAAGCCGAGCTTGATCATTGGAGCTATCCATGTTCATATCATACTTCTACGCATGTGATCTCTTAAAGCTTAAGTCAATGCAATGTAAAGTTTGACATTAGAAATTGTGCTAATCCGACTTCAGGTGGTGTTATAGGTTGCAACACAGTCATTCGTTGAGTTATAAAGCCAAGCTTGAACATTGGAGCTATCCATGTTCATATCATACTTCTACGCATGTGATCTCTTTTAACTTAGTTCAATGCAATGTTTAGTTTGGCATGAGAACGTGTACTCATCCGACTTCGGGTGGTGTAATAGGTTGCAACACGGTCATTCTTCCCTTAATCTAGAAGTTATTCCGATTGATGAACCCGTAATGAGCTACATTCGTTGACTTAGAAAGCCGGGCTTGATCATTGGAGTTATCCATGTTAATATAATACTTCTACGCATGTGTCTCTTTTAGCTTAGTTCAATGCAATGTTTAGTTTGACATGAGAAAGTGTGCTAATCCGACTTCGGGTGGTGTAATAGGTAGCAACACGGTCATTCTTCCCTTAATCTAGAAGCTATTCCGATTGGTGAACCCGCAATGAGCTACATTCATTGAGTTATAAAGCCGAGCATGATCATTGGAGCTATCCATGTTTATATCATACTTCTACGCATATGATCTCTTTTAACTTACTTCAATGCAATGCTTAGTTTGACATGAGAAAGTGTGCTCATCCGACTTCGGGTGCTGTTATAGGTTGCAGCACGGTCATTCTTCCCTTAATCTAGAAGCTATTTCGATTGGTGAACCTGTCATGAGCTACAATCGTTGAGTTATAAAGCCGAGCTTGATCATTGGAGCTATCCATGTTCATATCGTACTGCTACGTATGTGATCTCTTAAAGCTTAGTTCAATGCAATGTAAAGTTTGACATAAGAAAGTGTGCTAATCCGACTTCGGGTGGTGTAATAGGTAGCAACACTGTCATTCTTCCCTTAATCTAGAAGCTATTCCGATTGGTTAACCTGTAATGAGCTACATTCATTAAGTTATAAAGCCAAGCTTGAACATTGGAGCTATCCATGTTCATATCATACTTCTACGCATGTGATCTCTTTTAACTTAGTTCAATACATTGTAATGTTAGTTTGACATGAGAAAGTGTACTAATCCGACTTCGTGTGGTGTAATAGGTTGCAACATGGTCATTTTTCCCTTAATCCAGAATCCATTCCGAATGGTGAACCCGTCCTGAGCTACATTCGTTGAGTTATAAAGCCGAGCTTGATCATTGGAGCTATCCATGTTCATATTATACTTCTACGCATGTGATCTCTTTTAGCTTAGTTCAATGCATTGTAAGGTTAGTTTGACATGAGAAAGTGTACCAATCCGCCTTTGTGTGGTGTAATAGGTTGCAACACGGTCATTTTTCCCTTAATCTAGAAGCTATTCCGATTGGTTAACCCACAATGAGCTACATTCGTTGAGTTATAAAGCCGAGCTTGATCATTGGAGCTATTCATGTTTATATCATACTTCTACGTATGTGATCTCTTTTAGCTTAGTTTAATGCAATGTTTAGTTTGACATGAGAAAGTGTGCTAATCCGGGTTCGGGTGGTGTAATAGGTTGCAACACGGTCATTCTTCCCTTAATCTAGAAGCTATTCCGATTGGTGTACCCGTCATGAGTTACATTCGTCGAGTTTTAAAGCGGAGCTTCATCATTAGAGCTATCCATGTTCATATCATACTTATACGCATGTGATCTCTTAAAGCTTAGTTCAATGCAATGTAAAGTTTGACATGAGAAAGTGTGCTAATCCGACTTCAGGTGGTGTTATAGGTTGCAACACAGTTATTCGTTGAAAAGCCAAGCTTGATCATTGGAGGTATCCGTGTTCATATCATACTTCTACGCATATGATCTCTTTTAGCTTAGTTCAATGCAATGTTTAGTTTGGCATGAGAAAGTGTGCTAATCCGACTTCAGATGGTGTTATAGATTGCAACACGGTCATTCTTCCTTTAATCTATAAGCTATTCCGATTGGTTAACCTGTCATGAGCTACATTCGTTGAGTTATAAAGCCGAGCTTGATCATTGGAGCTATCCATGTTCATATCTTACTTTTATGCATGTGATCTCTTTTAGCTTAGTTCAATGCAATGTAAGGTTAGTTTGACATGAGAAAGTGTACTAATCCGACTTCGTGTGGTGTAATAGGTTGCAACACGGTCATTCTTCCCTTAATCCAGAAGCTATTCCGATTGGTTAACCCGCAATGAGCTTCATTCGTTGAGTTATAAAGCCGAGCTTGATCATTGGAGCTATCCATGTTCAAATCATACTTCTACGCATGTGATCTCTTTTAGCTTAGTTCAATGCAATGTAAGGTTAGTTTGACATGAGAAAGTGTACTAATCCGACTTCGTGTGGTGTAATAGGTTGCAACACGGTCATTCTTCCCTTAATCCAGAAGCTATTCCGATTGGTTAACCCGCAATGAGCTTCATTCGTTGAGTTATAAAGCCGAGCTTGATCATTGGAGCTATCCATGTTCATATCATACTTCTACGCATGTTATCTCTTTTAGCTTAGTTCAATGCATTGTAAGGTTAGTTTGACATGATAAAGTGTACTAATCCGACTTCGTGTGGTGTAATAGGTTGCAACACGGTCATTCTTCCCTTAATCCATAAGCTATTCCGATTGGTTAACCCGCAATGAGCTTCATTCGTTGAGTTATAAAGCCGAGCTTGATTATTCGAGATATCCATGTTCATATCATACTTCTACGCCTGTGATCTCTTTTAGGTTAGTTCAATGCATTGTAAGGTTAGTTTGACATGAGAAAGTGTGGTAATCCGACTTCGAGTATTGTTATAGGAGCAACACGGTCATTCTTCCCTTAATCTAGAAGCAATTCCGATTGGTTAACCCGTCCTGAGCTACATTCGTTGAGTTATAAAGCCGAGCTTGATCATTGGAGCTATCCATGTTCATATCATACTTCTACGCATGTGATCTCTTTTAGCTTAGTTCAATGCAATGTTTAGTTTGGCATGAGAAATTGTGCTAATCCGACTTCAGGTGGTGTTATAGGTTGCAACACAGTCATTCGTTGAGTTATAAAGCCAAGCTTGAACATTGGAGCTATCCATGTTCATATCATACTTCTACGCATGTGATCTCTTTTAACTTAGTTCAATGCAATGTTTAGTTTGGCATGAGAACGTGTACTCATCCGACTTCGTGTGGTGTAATAGGTTGCAACACGGTCATTCTTCCCTTAATCCAGAAGCTATTCCGATTGGTTAACCCGCAATGAGCTTCATTCGTTGAGTTATAAATCCGAGCTTGATCATTGGAGCTATCCATGTTCATATCATACTTCTACGCATGTTATCTCTTTTACCTTAGTTCAATGCATTGTAAGGTTAGTTTGACATGATAAAGTGTACTAATCCGACTTCGTGTGGTGTAATAGGTTGCAACACGGTCATTCTTCCCTTAATCCATAAGCTATTCCGAGTGGTTAACCCGCAATGAGCTTCATTCGTTGAGTTATAAAGCCGAGCTTGATTATTGGAGATATCCATGTTCATATCATACTTCTACGCCTGTGATCTCTTTTAGGTTAGTTCAATGCATTGTAAGGTTAGTTTGACATGAGAAAGTGTGGTAATCCGACTTCGAGTATTGTTATAGGAGCAACACGGTCATTCTTCCCTTAATCTAGAAGCAATTCCGATTGGTTAACCCGTCCTGAGCTACATTCGTTGAGTTATAAAGCCGAGCTTGATCATTGGAGCTATCCATGTTCATATCATACTTCTACGCATGTGATCTCTTAAAGCTTAAGTCAATGCAATGTAAAGTTTGACATGAGAAATTGTGCTAATCCGACTTCAGGTGGTGTTATAGGTTGCAACACAGTCATTCGTTGAGTTATAAAGCCAAGCTTGAACATTGGAGCTATCCATGTTCATATCATACTTCTACGCATGTGATCTCTTTGAACTTAGTTCAATGCATTGTAAGGTTAGTTTGACATGAGAAAGTGTACTAATCCGACTTCGTGTGGTGTAATAGGTTGCAACACGGTCATTCTTCCCTTAATCCAGAAGCTATTCCGATTGGTTAACCCGCAATGAGCTTCATTCGTTGAGTTATAAAGCCGAGCTTGATCATTGGAGCTATCCATGTTCATATCATACTTCTACGCATGTTATCTCTTTTAGCTTAGTTCAATGCATTGTAAGGTTAGTTTGACATGATAAAGTGTACTAATCCGACTTCGTGTGGTGTAATAGGTTGCAACACGGTCATTCTTCCCTTAATCCAGAAGCTATTCCGATTGGTTAACCCGCAATGAGCTTCATTCGTTGAGTTATAAAGCCGAGCTTGATTATTGGAGATATCCATGTTCATATCATACTTCTACGCCTGTGATCTCTTTTAGGTTAGTTCAATGCATTGTAAGGTTAGTTTGACATGAGAAAGTGTGGTAATCCGACTTCGAGTATTGTTATAGGAGCAACACGGTCATTCTTCCCTTAATCTAGAAGCTATTCCGATTGGTTAACCCGTCATGAGCTACATTCGTTGACTTATAAAGCCGAGCTTGTTCATTGGAGCTATCCATGTTCATATAATACTTCTACGCATGTGATCTCTGAAAGCTTAAGTCAATGTAATGTAAAGTTTGACATGAGAAATTGTGCTAATCCGACTTCAGGTGGTGTTATAGGTTGCAACACAGTCATTCGTTGAGTTATAAAGCCAAGCTTGAACATTGGAGCTATCCGTGTTGATATCATATTTCTACGCATGTGATCTCTTTTAACTTAGTTCAATGCAATGTTTAGTTTGGCATGAGAACGTGTACTCATCCGACTTCGGGTGGTGTAATAGGTTGCAACACGGTCATTCTTCCCTTAATCTAGAAGTTATTCCGATTGATGAACCCGTAATGAGCTACATTCGTTGACTTATAAAGCCGAACTTGATCATTGGAGCTATCCATGTTCATATCATACTTTTACGCATGTGTCTCTTTTAGCTTAATTCAATGCAATGTTTAGTTTGACATGAGAAAGTGTGGTAATCCGACTTCGGGTGGTGTAATAGGTAGCAACACGGTCATTCTTCCCTTAATCTAAAAGCTATTCCGATTAGTTAACCCGCAATGAGTTACATTTGTTGAGTTATAAAGCCGAGCTTGATCATTGGAGCTATCCATGTTCATATCATACTTCTACGCATGTGATCTCTGAAAGCTTAAATCAATGCAATGTAAAGTTTGACATGAGAAATTGTGCTAATCCGACTTCAGGTGGTGTTATAGGTTGCAACACAGTCATTCGTTGAGTTATAAAGCCAAGCTTGAACATTGGAGCTATCCGTGTTGATATCATATTTCTACGCATGTTATCTCTTTTAACTTAGTTCAATGCAATGTTTAGTTTGGCATGAGAACGTGTACTCATCCGACTTCGGGTGGTGTAATAGGTTGCAACACGGTCATTCTTCCCTTAATCTAGAAGTTATTCCGATTGATGAACCCGTAATGAGCTACATTCGTTGACTTATAAAGCCGAACTTGATCATTGGAGCTATCCATGTTCATATCATACTTTTACGCATGTGTCTCTTTTAGCTTAATTCAATGCAATGTTTAGTTTGACATGAGAAAGTGTGCTAATCCGACTTCGGGTGGTGTAATAGGTAGCAACACGGTCATTCTTCCCTTAATCTAGAAGTTATTCCGATTGGTGAACCCGCAATGAGCTACATTCATTGAGTTATAAAGCCGAGCATGATCATTGGAGCTATCCATGTTTATATCATACTTCTACGCATATGATCTCTTAAAGCTTAGTTCAATGCAATGTAAAGTTTGACATAAGAAAGTGTGCTAATCCGACTTCGGGTGGTGTAATAGGTAGCAACACGGTCATTCTTCCCTTAATCTAAAAGCTATTCCGATTGGTGAACCCGTAATGAGCTACATTCATTAAGTTATAAAGCCAAGCTTGAACATTGGAGCTATCCATGTTCATATCATACTTCTACGCATGTGATCTCTTTTAACTTAGTTCAATGCATTGTAAGGTTAGTTTGACATGAGAAAGTGTACTAATCCGACTTCGTGTGGTGTAATAGGTTGCAACACGGTCATTTTTCCCTTAATCCAGAATCCATTCCGATTGGTGAACCCGTCCTGAGCTACATTCGTTGAGTTATAAAGCCGAGCTTGATCATTGGAGCTATCCATGTTCATATTATACTTCTACGCATGTTATCTCTTTTACCTTAGTTCAATGCATTGTAAGGTTAGTTTGACATGAGAAAATGTACTAATCCGACTTCATGTGGTGTAATAGGTTGCAACACGGTCATTCTTTCCTTAATCCAGAAGCTATTCCGATTGGTTAACTCGCAATGAGCTTCATTCGTTGAGTTATAAAGCCGAGCTTGATCATTGGAGCTATTCATGTTCATATCATACTTCTACGCCTGTGATCTCTTTTAGGTTAGTTCAATGCATTGTAAGGTTAGTTTGACATGAGAAAGTGTGGTAATCCGACTTCGAGTATTGTTATAGGAGCAACACGGTCATTCTTCCCTTAATCTAGAAGCTATTCCGATTGGTTAACCCGTCCTGAGATACATTCGTTGACTTATAAAGCCGATCTTGATCATTGGAGCTATCCATGTTCATATCATACTTCTACGCATGTGATCTCTTAAAGCTTAAGTCAATGCAATGTAAAGTTTGACATGAGAAATTGTGCTAATCCGACTTCAGGTGGTGTTATAGGTTGCAACATAGTCATTCGTTGAGTTATAAAGCCAAGCTTGAACATTGGAGCTATCCGTGTTGATATCATACTTCTACGCATGTGATCTCTTTTAACTTAGTTCAATGCAATGTTTAGTTTGGCATGAGAACGTGTACTCATCCGACTTCGGGTGGTGTAATAGGTTGCAACACGGTCATTCTTCCCTTAATCTAGAAGTTATTCCGATTGATGACCCGTAATGAGCTACATTCGTTGACTTATAAAGCCGAGCTTGATCATTGGAGCTATCCATGTTCATATCATACTTCTACGCATGTGTCTCTTTTAGCTTAATTCAATGCAATGTAAAGTTTGACATAAGAAAGTGTGCTAATCCGACTTCGGGTGGTGTAATAGGTAGCAACACGGTCATTCTTCCCTTAATCTAAAAGCTATTCCGATTGGTGAACCCGTAATGAGCTACATTCATTAAGTTATAAAGCCAAGCTTGAACATTGGAGCTATCCATGTTCATATCATACTTCTACGCATGTGATCTCTTTTAACTTAGTTCAATGCATTGAAAGGTTAGTTTGACATGAGAAAGTGTACTAATCCGACTTCGTGTGGTGTAATAGGTTGCAACACGGTCATTTTTCCCTTAATCCAGAATCCATTCCGATTGGTGAACCCGTCCTGAGCTACATTCGTTGAGTTATAAAGCCGAGCTTGATCATTGGAGCTATCCATGTTCATATTATACTTCTACGCATGTTATCTCTTTTACCTTAGTTCAATGCATTGTAAGGTTAGTTTGACATGAGAAAATGTACTAATCCGACTTCATGTGGTGTAATAGGTTGCAACACGGTCATTCTTTCCTTAATCCAGAAGCTATTCCGATTGGTTAACTCGCAATGAGCTTCATTCGTTGAGTTATAAAGCCGAGCTTGATCATTGGAGCTATTCATGTTCATATCATACTTCTACGCCTGTGATCTCTTTTAGGTTAGTTCAATGCATTGTAAGGTTAGTTTGACATGAGAAAGTGTGGTAATCCAACTTCGAGTATTGTTATAGGAGCAACACGGTCATTCTTCCCTTAATCTAGAAGCTATTCCGATTGGTTAACCCGTCCTGAGCTACATTCGTTGACTTATAAAGCCGATCTTGATCATTGGAGCTATCCATGTTCATATCATACTTCTACGCATGTGATCTCTTAAAGCTTAAGTCAATGCAATGTAAAGTTTGACATGAGAAATTGTGCTAATCCGACTTCAGGTGGTGTTATAGGTTGCAACATAGTCATTCGTTGAGTTATAAAGCCAAGCTTGAACATTGGAGCTATCCGTGTTGATATCATACTTCTACGCATGTGATCTCTTTTAACTTAGTTCAATGCAATGTTTAGTTTGGCATGAGAACGTGTACTCATCCGACTTCGGGTGGTGTAATAGGTTGCAACACGGTCATTCTTCCCTTAATCTAGAAGTTATTCCGATTGATGACCCGTAATGAGCTACATTCGTTGACTTATAAAGCCGAGCTTGATCATTGGAGCTATCCATGTTCATATCATACTTCTACGCATGTGTCTCTTTTAGCTTAATTCAATGCAATGTAAAGTTTGACATAAGAAAGTGTGCTAATCCGACTTCGGGTGGTGTAATAGGTAGCAACACGGTCATTCTTCCCTTAATCTAATAGCTATTCCGATTGGTGAACCCGTAATGAGCTACATTCATTAAGTTATAAAGCCAAGCTTGAACATTGGAGCTATCCATGTTCATATCATACTTCTACGCATGTGATCTCTTTTAACATAGTTCAATGCATTGTAAGGTTAGTTTGACATGAGAAAGTGTACTAATCCGACTTCGTGTGGTGTAATAGGTTGCAACACGGTCATTTTTCCCTTAATCCAGAATCCATTCCGATTGGTGAACCGTCCTGAGCTACATTCGTTGAGTTATAAAGCCGAGCTTGATCATTGGAGCTATCCATGTTCATATTATACTTCTACGCATGTGATCTCTTTTAGCTTAGTTCAATGCATTGTAAGGTTAGTTTGACATGAGAAAGTGTACTAATCCGACTTTGTGTGGTGTAATAGGTTGCAACACGGTCATTCTTCCCTTAATCTAGAAGCTATTCCGATTGGTTAAACCACAATGAGCTACATTCGTTGAGTTATAAAGCCGAGCTTGATCATTGGAGCTATCATGTTTATATCATACTTCTACGCATGTGATCTCTTTTAGCTTAGTTTAATGCAATGTTTAGTTTGACATGAGAAAGTGTGCTAATCCGAGTTTGGGTGGTGTAATAGGTTGCAACACGTTCATTCTTCCCTTAATCTAGAAGCTATTCCGATTGGTGTACCCGTCATGAGTTACATTCGTCGAGTTTTAAAGCGGAGCTTCATCATTAGAGCTATCCATGTTCATATCATACTTATACGCATGTGATCTCTTAAAGCTTAGTTCAATGCAATGTAAAGTTTGACATGAGAAAGTGTGCTAATCCGACTTCAGGTGGTGTTATAGGTTGCAACACAGTTATTCGTTGAGTTTTAAAGCCAAGCTTGATCATTGGAGGTATCCGTGTTCATATCATACTTCTACGCATGTTATCTCTTTTAGCTTAGTTCAATGCAATGTTTAGTTTGGCATGAGAAAGTGTGCTAAAACACGGTCATTCTTCAGATGGTGTTATAGATTGCAACACGGTCATTCTTCCTTTAATATATAAGCTATTCCGATTGGTTAACATGTCATGAGCTACATTCGTTGAGTTATAAAGCCGAGCTTGATCATTGGAGCTATCCATGTTCATATCTTACTTTTATGCATGTGATCTCTTTTAGCTTAGTTCAATGCAATGTAAGGTTAGTTTGACATGAGAAAGTGTACTAATCCGACTTCGTGTGGTGTAATAGGTTGCAACACGGTCATTCTTCCCTTAATCCAGAAGCTATTCCGATTGGTTAACCCGCAATGAGCTTCATTCGTTGAGTTATAAAGCCGAGCTTGATCATTGGAGTTATCCATGTTCAAATCATACTTCTACGCATGTGATCTCTTTTAGCTTAGTTCAATGCAATGTAAGGTTAGTTTGACATGAGAAAGTGTACTAATCCGACTTCGTGTGGTGTAATAGGTTGCAACACGGTCATTCTTCCCTTAATCTAGAAGCTATTCCGATTGGTTAACCCGCAATGATCTTCATTCGTTGAGTTATAAAGCCGAGCTTGATCATTGGAGCTATCCATGTTCATATCATACTTCTACGCATGTTATCTCTTTTAGCTTAGTTCAATGCATTGTAAGGTTAGTTTGACATGATAAAGTGTACTAATCCGACTTCGTGTGGTATAATAGGTTGCAACACGGTCATTCTTCCCTTAATCAAGAAGCTATTCCGATTGGTTAACCCGCAATGAGCTACATTCATTAAGTTATAAAGCCAAGCTTGAACATTGGAGCTATCCATGTTCATATCATACTTCTACGCATGTGATCTCTTTTAACTTAGTTCAATGCATTGTAAGGTTAGTTTGACATGAGAAAGTATGGTAATCCGACTTCGAGTATTGTTATAGGAGCAACACGGTCATTCTTCTCTTAATCTAGAAGCTATTCCTATTGGTTAACCCGTCATGAGCTACATTCGTTGACTTATAAAGCCGAGCTTGTTCATTGGAGCTATCCATGTTCATATCATACTTCTACGCATGTGATCTCTTAAAGCTTAAGTCAATGCAATGTAAAGTTTGACATGAGAAATTGTGCTAATCCGACTTCAGGTGGTGTTATAGGTTGCAACACAGTCATTCGTTGAGTTATAAAGCCAAGCTTGAACATTGGAGCTATCCGTGTTGATATCATACTTCTACGCATGTGATCTCTTTTAACTTAGTTCAATGCAATGTTTAGTTTGGCATGAGAACGTGTACTCATCCGACTTCGGGTGGTGTAATAGGTTGCAACACGGTCATTCTTCCCTTAATCTAGAAGTTATTCCGATTGATGACCCGTAATGAGCTACATTCGTTGACTTATAAAGCCGAGCTTGATCATTGGAGCTATCCATGTTCATATCATACTTCTACGCATGTGTCTCTTTTAGCTTAATTCAATGCAATGTAAAGTTTGACATAAGAAAGTGTGCTAATCCGACTTCGGGTGGTGTAATAGGTAGCAACACGGTCATTCTTCCCTTAATCTAAAAGCTATTCCGATTGGTGAACCCGTAATGAGCTACATTCATTAAGTTATAAAGCCAAGCTTGAACATTGGAGCTATCCATGTTCATATCATACTTCTACGCATGTGATCTCTTTTAACATAGTTCCATGCATTGTAAGGTTAGTTTGACATGAGAAAGTGTACTAATCCGACTTCGTGTGGTGTAATAGGTTGCAACACAGTCATTTTTCCCTTAATCCAGAATCCATTCCGATTGGTGAACCGTTCTGAGCTACATTCGTTGAGTTATAAAGCCGAGCTTGATCATTGGAGCTATCCATGTTCATATTATACTTCTACGCATGTGATCTCTTTTAGCTTAGTTCAATGCATTGTAAGGTTAGTTTGACATGAGAAAGTGTACTAATCCGACTTTGTGTGGTGTAATATGTTGCAACACGGTCATTCTTCCCTTAATCTAGAAGCTATTCCGATTGGTTAACCCACAATGAGCTACATTCGTTGAGTTATAAAGCCGAGCTTGATCATTAGAGCTATCATGTTTATATCATACTTCTACGCATGTGATCTCTTTTAGCTTAGTTTAATGCAATGTTTAGTTTGACATGAGAAAGTGTGCTAATCCGAGTTTGGGTGGTGTAATAGGTTGCAACACGTTCATTCTTCCCTTAATCTAGAAGCTATTCCGATTGGTGTACCCGTCATGAGTTACATTCGTCGAGTTTTAAAGCGGAGCTTCATCATTAGAGCTATCCATGTTCATATCATACTTATACGCATGTGATCTCTTAAAGCTTAGTTCAATGCAATGTAAAGTTTGACATGAGAAAGTGTGCTAATCCGACTTCAGGTGGTGTTATAGGTTGCAACACAGTTATTCGTTGAGTTTTAAAGCCAAGCTTGATCATTGGAGGTATCCGTGTTCATATCATACTTCTACGCATGTTATCTCTTTTAGCTTAGTTCAATGCAATGTTTAGTTTGGCATGAGAAAGTGTGCTAAAACACGGTCATTCTTCAGATGGTGTTATAGATTGCAACACGGTCATTCTTCCTTTAATATATAAGCTATTCCGATTGGTTAACATGTCATGAGCTACATTCGTTGAGTTATAAAGCCGAGCTTGATCATTGGAGCTATCCATGTTCATATCTTACTTTTATGCATGTGATCTCTTTTAGCTTAGTTCAATGCAATGTAAGGTTAGTTTGACATGAGAAAGTGTACTAATCCGACTTCGTGTGGTGTAATAGGTTGCAACACGGTCATTCTTCCCTTCATCCAGAAGCTATTCCGATTGGTTAACCCGCAATGAGCTTCATTCGTTGAGTTATAAAGCCGAGCTTGATCATCGGAGTTATCCATGTTCAAATCATACTTCTACGCATGTGATCTCTTTTAGCTTAGTTCAATGCAATGTAAGGTTAGTTTGACATGAGAAAGTGTACTAATCCGACTTCGTGTGGTGTAATAGGTTGCAACACGGTCATTCTTCCCTTAATCTAGAAGCTATTCCGATTGGTTAACCCGCAATGATCTTCATTCGTTGAGTTATAAAGCCGAGCTTGATCATTGGAGCTATCCATGTTCATATCATACTTCTACGCATGTTATCTCTTTTAGCTTAGTTCAATGCATTGTAAGGTTAGTTTGACATGATAAAGTGTACTAATCCGACTTCGTGTGGTATAATAGGTTGCAACACGGTCATTCTTCCCTTAATCAAGAAGCTATTCCGATTGGTTAACCCGCAATGAGCTACATTCATTAAGTTATAAAGCCAAGCTTGAACATTGGAGCTATCCATGTTCATATCATACTTCTACGCATGTGATCTCTTTTAACTTAGTTCAATGCATTGTAAGGTTAGTTTGACATGAGAAAGTATGGTAATCCGACTTCGAGTATTGTTATAGGAGCAACACGGTCATTCTTCTCTTAATCTAGAAGCTATTCCTATTGGTTAACCCGTCATGAGCTACATTCATTGACTTATAAAGCCGAGCTTGTTCATTGGAGCTATCCATGTTCATATCATACTTCTACGCATGTGATCTCTTAAAGCTTAAGTCAATGCAATGTAAAGTTTGACATGAGAAATTGTGCTAATCCGACTTCAGGTGGTGTTATAGGTTGCAACACAGTCATTCGTTGAGTTATAAAGCCAAGCTTGAACATTGGAGCTATCCGTGTTGATATCATACTTCTACGCATGTGATCTCTTTTAACTTAGTTCAATGCAATGTTTAGTTTGGCATGAGAACGTGTACTCATCCGACTTCGGGTGGTGTAATAGGTTGCAACACGGTCATTCTTCCCTTAATCTAGAAGTTATTCCGATTGATGACCCGTAATGAGCTACATTCGTTGACTTATAAAGCCGAGCTTGATCATTGGAGCTATCCATGTTCATATCATACTTCTACGCATGTGTCTCTTTTAGCTTAATTCAATGCAATGTAAAGTTTGACATAAGAAAGTGTGCTAATCCGACTTCGGGTGGTGTAATAGGTAGCAACACGGTCATTCTTCCCTTAATCTAAAAGCTATTCCGATTGGTGAACCCGTAATGAGCTACATTCATTAAGTTATAAAGCCAAGCTTGAACATTGGAGCTATCCATGTTCATATCATACTTCTACGCATGTGATCTCTTTTAACATAGTTCCATGCATTGTAAGGTTAGTTTGACATGAGAAAGTGTACTAATCCGACTTCGTGTGGTGTAATAGGTTGCAACACGGTCATTTTTCCCTTAATCCAGAATCCATTCCGATTGGTGAACCGTTCTGAGCTACATTCGTTGAGTTATAAAGCCGAGCTTGATCATTGGAGCTATCCATGTTCATATTATACTTCTACGCATGTGATCTCTTTTAGCTTAGTTCAATGCATTGTAAGGTTAGTTTGACATGAGAAAGTGTACTAATCCGACTTTGTGTGGTGTAATATGTTGCAACACGGTCATTCTTCCCTTAATCTAGAAGCTATTCCGATTGGTTAACCCACAATGAGCTACATTCGTTGAGTTATAAAGCCGAGCTTGATCATTGGAGCTATCATGTTTATATCATACTTCTACGCATGTGATCTCTTTTAGCTTAGTTTAATGCAATGTTTAGTTTGACATGAGAAAGTGTGCTAATCCGAGTTCGGGTGGTGTAATAGGTTGCAACACGTTCATTCTTCCCTTAATCTAGAAGCTATTCCGATTGGTGTACCCGTCATGAGTTACATTCGTCGAGTTTTAAAGCGGAGCTTCATCATTAGAGCTATCCATGTTCATATCATACTTATACGCATGTGATCTCTTAAAGCTTAGTTCAATGCAATGTAAAGTTTCACATGAGAAAGTGTGCTAATCCGACTTCAGGTGGTGTTATAGGTTGCAACACAGTTATTCGTTGAGTTTTAAAGCCAAGCTTGATCATTGGAGGTATCCGTGTTCATATCATACTTCTACGCATGTTATCTCTTTTAGCTTAGTTCAATGCAATGTTTAGTTTGGCATGAGAAAGTGTGCTAATCCGACTTCAGATGGTGTTATAGATTGCAACACGGTCATTCTTCCTTTAATCTATAAGCTATTCCGATTGGTTAACCTGTCATGAGCTACATTCGTTGAGTTATAAAGCCGAGCTTGATCATTGGAGCTATCCATGTTCATATCTTAATTTTATGCATGTGATCTCTTTTAGCTTAGTTCAATGCAATGTAAGGTTAGTTTGACATGAGAAAGTGTACTAATCCGAATTCGTGTGGTGTAATAGGTTGCAACACGGTCATTCTTCCCTTAATCCAGAAGCTATTCCGATTGGTTAACCCGCAATGAGCTTCATTCGTTGAGTTATAAAGCCGAGCTTGATCATTGGAGTTATCCATGTTCAAATCATACTTCTACGCATGTGATCTCTTTTAGCTTAGTTATATGCAATGTAAGGTTAGTTTGACATGAGAAAGTGTACTAATCCGACTTCGTGTGGTGTAATAGGTTGCAACACGGTCATTCTTCCCTTAATCCAGAAGCTATTCCGATTGGTTAACCCGCAATGAGCTTCATTCGTTGAGTTATAAAGCCGAGCTTGATCATTGGAGCTATCCATGTTCATATCATACTTCTACGCATGTTATCTCTTTTAGCTTAGTTCAATGCATTGTAAGGTTAGTTTGACATGATAAAGTGTACTAATCCGACTTCGTGTGGTGTAATAGGTTGCAACACGGTCATTCTTCCCTTAATCCAGAAGCTATTCCGATTGGTTAACCCGCAATGAGCTACATTCATTAAGTTATAAAGCCAAGCTTGAACATTGGAGCTATCCATGTTCATATCATACTTATACGCATGTGATCTCTTTTAACTTAGTTCAATGCATTGTAAGGTTAGTTTGACATGAGAAAGTGTGGTAATCCGACTTCGAGTATTGTTATAGGAGCAACACGGTCATTCTTCCCTTAATCTAGAAGCTATTCCGATTGGTTAACCCGTCATGAGCTACATTCGTTGACTTATAAAGCCGAGCTTGTTCATTGGAGCTATCCATGTTCATATCATACTTCTACGCATGTGATCTCTTAAAGCTTAAGTCAATGCAATGTAAAGTTTGACATGAGAAATTGTGCTAATCCGACTTAAGGTGGTGTTATAGGTTGCAACACAGTCATTCGTTGAGTTATAAAGCCAACCTTAAACATTGGAGTTATCCGTGTTGATATCATATTTCTACGCATGTGATCTCTTTTAACTTAGTTCAATGCAATGTTTAGTTTGGCATGAGAACGTGTACTCATCCGACTTCGGGTGGTGTAATAGGTTGCAACACGGTCATTCTTCCCTTAATCTAGAAGTTATTCCGATTGATGAACCCGTAATGAGCTACATTCGTTGACTTATAAAGCCGAGCTTGATCATTGGAGCTATCCATGTTCATATCATACTTTTACGCATGTGTCTCTTTTAGCTTAATTCAATGCAATGTTTAGTTTGACATGAGAAAGTGTGCTAATCTGACTTCGGGTGGTGTAATAGGTAGCAACACGGTCATTCTTCCCTTAATCTAGAAGTTATTCCGATTGGTGAACCCGCAATGAGCTACATTCATTGAGTTATAAAGCCGAGCATGATCATTAGAGCTATCCATGTTTATATCATACTTCTACGCATATGATCTCTTAAAGCTTAGTTCAATGCAATGTAAAGTTTGACATAAGAAAGTGTGCTAATCCGACTTCGGGTGGTGTAATAGGTAGCAACACGGTCATTCTTCCCTTAATCTAAAAGCTATTCCGATTGGTGAACCCGTAATGAGCTACATTCATTAAGTTATAAAGCCAAGCTTGAACATTGGAGCTATCCATGTTCATATCATACTTCTACGCATGTGATCTCTTTTAACTTAGTTCAATGCATTGTAAGGTTAGTTTGACATGAGAAAGTGTACTAATCCGACTTCGTGTGGTGTAATAGGTTGCAACACGGTCATTTTTCCCTTAATCCAGAATCCATTCCGATTGGTGAACCCGTCCTGAGCTACATTCGTTGAGTTATAAAGCCGAGCTTGATCATTGGAGCTATCCATGTTCATATTATACTTCTACGCATGTTATCTCTTTTACCTTAGTTCAATGCATTGTAAGGTTAGTTTGACATGAGAAAATGTACTAATCCGACTTCATGTGGTGTAATAGGTTGCAACACGGTCATTCTTTCCTTAATCCAGAAGCTATTCCGATTGGTTAACTCGCAATGAGCTTCATTCGTTGAGTTATAAAGCCGAGCTTGATCATTGGAGCTATTCATGTTCATATTATACTTCTACGCCTGTGATCTCTTTTAGGTTAGTTCAATGCATTGTAAGGTTAGTTTGACATGAGAAAGTGTGGTAATCCGACTTCGAGTATTGTTATAGGAGCAACACGGTCATTCTTCCCTTAATCTAGAAGCTATTCCGATTGGTTAACCCGTCCTGAGCTACATTCGTTGACTTATAAAGCCGATCTTGATCATTGGAGCTATCCATGTTCATATCATACTTCTACGCATGTGATCTCTTAAAGCTTAAGTCAATGCAATGTAAAGTTTGACATGAGAAATTGTGCTAATCCGACTTCAGGTGGTGTTATAGGTTGCAACATAGTCATTCGTTGAGTTATAAAGCCAAGCTTGAACATTGGAGCTATCCGTGTTGATATCATACTTCTACGCATGTGATCTCTTTTAACTTAGTTCAATGCAATGTTTAGTTTGGCATGAGAACGTGTACTCATCCGACTTCAGGTGGTGTAATAGGTTGCAACACGGTCATTCTTCCCTTAATCTAGAAGTTATTCCGATTGATGACCCGTAATGAGCTACATTCGTTGACTTATAAAGCCGAGCTTGATCATTGGAGCTATCCATGTTCATATCATACTTCTACGCATGTGTCTCTTTTAGCTTAATTCAATGCAATGTTTAGTTTGACATGAGAAAGTGTGCTAATCCGACTTCGGGTGGTGTAATAGGTAGCAACACGGTCATTCTTCCCTTAATCTAGAAGTTATTCCGATTGGTGAACCCGCAATGAGCTACATTCATTGAGTTATAAAGCCGAGCATGATCATTGGAGTTATCCATGTTTATATCATACTTCTACGCATATGATCTCTTAAAGCTTAGTTCAATGCAATGTAAAGTTTGACATAAGAAAATGTGCTAATCCGACTTCGGGTGGTGTAATAGGTAGCAACACGGTCATTCTTCCCTTAATCTACAAGCTATTCCGATTGGTGAACCCGTAATGAGCTACATTCATTAAGTTATAAAGCCAAGCTTGAACATTGGAGCTATCCATGTTCATATCATACTTCTACGCATGTGATCTCTTTTAACTTAGTTCAATGCATTGTAAGGTTAGTTTGACATGAGAAAGTGTACTAATCCGACTTCGTGTGGTGTAATAGGTTGCAACACGGTCATTTTTCCCTTAATCCAGAATCCATTCCGATTGGTGAACCCGTCCTGAGCTACATTCGTTGAGTTATAAAGCCGAACTTGATCATTGGAGCTATCCATGTTCATATTATACTTCTACGCATGTGATCTCTTTTAGCTTAGTTCAATGCATTGTAAGGTTAGTTTGACATGAGAAAGTGTACTAATCCGACTTTGTGTGGTGTAATAGGTTGCAACACGGTCATTCTTCCCTTAATCTAGAAGCTATTCCGATTGGTTAACCCACAATGAGCTACATTCGTTGAGTTATAAAGCCGAGCTTGATCATTGGAGCTATCATGTTTATATCATACTTCTACGCATGTGATCTCTTTTAGCTTAGTTTAATGCAATGTTTAGTTTGACATGAGAAAGTGTGCTAATCCGAGTTCGGGTGGTGTAATAGGTTGCAACACGTTCATTCTTCCCTTAATCTAGAAGCTATTCCGATTGGTGTACCCGTCATGAGTTACATTCGTCGAGTTTTAAAGCGGAGCTTCATCATTAGAGCTATCCATGTTCATATCATACTTATACGCATGTGATCTCTTAAAGCTTAGTTCAATGCAATGTAAAGTTTGACATGAGAAAGTGTGCTAATCCGACTTCAGGTTGGTTTATAGGTTGCAACACAGTTATTCGTTGAGTTTTAAAGCCAAGCTTGATCATTGGAGGTAACCGTGTTCATATCATACTTCTACGCATGTTATCTCTTTTAGCTTAGTTCAATGCAATGTTTAGTTTGGCATGAGAAAGTGTGCTAATCCGACTTCAGATGGTGTTATAGATTGCAACACGGTCATTCTTCCTTTAATCTATAAGCTATTCCGATTGGTTAACATGTCATGAGCTACATTCGTTGAGTTATAAAGCCGAGCTTGATCATTGGAGCTATCCATGTTCATATCTTACTTTTATGCATGTGATCTCTTTTAGCTTAGTTCAATGCAATGTAAGGTTAGTTTGACATGAGAAAGTGTACTAATCCGACTTCGTGTGGTGTAATAGGTTGCAACACGGTCATTCTTCCCTTAATCCAGAAGCTATTCCGATTGGTTAACCCGCAATGAGCTTCATTCGTTGAGTTATAAAGCCGAGCTTGATCATTGGAGTTATCCATGTTCAAATCATACTTCTACGCATGTGATCTCTTTTAGCTTAGTTTAATGCAATGTAAGGTTCGTTTGACATGAGAAAGTGTACTAATCCGACTTCGTGTGGTGTAATAGGTTGCAACACGGTCATTCTTCCCTTAATCCAGAAGCTATTCCGATTGGTTAACCAGCAATGAGCTTCATTCGTTGAGTTATAAAGCCGAGCTTGATCATTGGAGCTATCCATGTTCATATCATACTTCTACGCATGTTATCTCTTTTAGCTTAGTTCAATGCATTGTAAGGTTAGTTTGACATGATAAAGTGTACTAATCCGACTTCGTGTGGTGTAATAGGTTGCAACACGGTCATTCTTCCCTTAATCCATAAGCTATTCCGATTGGTTAACCCGCAATGAGCTTCATTCGTTGAGTTATAAAGCCGAGCTTGATTATTGGAGATATCCATGTTCATATCATACTTCTACGCCTGTGATCTCTTTTAGGTTAGTTCAATGCATTGTAAGGTTAGTTTGACATGAGAAAGTGTGGTAATCCGACTTCGAGTGGTGTAATAGGTTGCAACACGGTCATTTTTCCCTTAATCCAGAATCCATTCTGATTGGTGAACCCGTCCTGAGCTACATTCGTTGAGTTATAAAGCCGAGCTTGATCATTGGATCTATCCATGTTCATATTATACTTCTACGCATGTGATCTCTTTTAGCTTAGTTCAATGCATTGTAAGGTTAGTTTGACATGAGAAAGTGTACTAATCCGACTTTGTGTGGTGTAATAGGTTGCAACACGGTCATTCTTCCCTTAATCTAGAAGCTATTCCGATTGGTTAACCCACAATGAGCTACATTCGTTGACTTATAAAGCCGAGCTTGATCATTGGAGCTATCCATGTTCATATCATACTTCTATGCATGTGTCTCTTTTAGCTTAATTCAATGCAATGTTTAGTTTGACATGAGAAAGTGTGCTAATCCGACTTCGGGTGGTGTAATAGGTAGCAACACGGTCATTCTTCCCTTAATCTAGAAGTTATTCCGATTGGTGAACCCGCAATGAGCTACATTCATTGAGTTATAAAGCCGAGCATGATCATTGGAGCTATCCATGTTTATATCATACTTCTACGCATATGATCTCTTAAAGCTTAGTTCAATGCAATGTAAAGTTTGACATAAGAAAGTGTGCTAATCCGACTTCGGGTGGTGTAATAGGTAGCAACACGGTCATTCTTCCCTTAATCTAAAAGCTATTCCGATTGGTGAACCCGTAATGAGCTACATTCATTAAGTTATAAAGCCAAGCTTGAACATTGGAGCTATCCATGTTCATATCATACTTCTACGCATGTGATCTCTTTTAACTTAGTTCAATGCATTGTAAGGTTAGTTTGACATGAGAAAGTGTACTAATCCGACTTCGTGTGGTGTAATAGGTTGCAACACGGTCATTTTTCCCTTAATCCAGAATCCATTCCGATTGGTGAACCCGTCCTGAGCTACATTCGTTGAGTTATAAAGCCGAACTTGATCATTGGAGCTATCCATGTTCATATTATACTTCTACGCATGTGATCTCTTTTAGCTTAGTTCAATGCAATGTAAGGTTAGTTTGACATGAGAAAGTGTACTAATCCGACTTCGTGTGGTGTAATAGGTTGCAACACGGTCATTTTTCCCTTAATCAAGAATCCATTCCGATTGGTGAACCCGTCCTGAGCTACATTCGTTGAGTTATAAAGCCGAGCTTGATCATTGGAGCTATCCATGTTCATATTATACTTCTACGCATGTGATCTCTTTTAGCTTAGTTCAATGCATTGTAAGGTTAGTTTGACATGAGAAAGTGTACTAATCCGACTTTGTGTGGTGTAATAGGTTGCAACACGGTCATTCTTCCCTTAATCTAGAACCTATTCCGATTGGTTAACCCATAATGAGCTACAATCGTTGAGTTATAAAGTCGAGCTTGATCATTGGAGCTATTCATGTTTATATCATACTTCTACGCATGTGATCTCTTTTAGCTTAGTTCAATGCAATGTTTAGTTTGACATGAGAAAGTGTGCTAATCCGACTTCGAGTGGTGTAATAGGTAGCAACACGGTCATTCTTCCCTTAATCTAGAAGCTATTCCGATTGGTGAACCCGCAATGAGCTACATTCATTGAGTTATAAAGCCGAGCATGATCATTGGAGCTATCCATGTTTATATCATACTTCTACGCATATGATCTCTTTTAACTTAGTTCAATGCAATGCTTAGTTTGACATGAGAAAGTGTGCTCATCTGACTTCGGGTGCTGTTATAGGTTGCAGCACGGTCATTCTTCCCTTAATCTAGAAGCTATTTCGATTGGTGAACCCGTCATGAGCTACAATCGTTGAGTTATAAAGCCGAGCTTGATCATTGGAGCTATCCATGTTCATATCGTACTTCTACGTATGTGATCTCTTAAAGCTTAGTTCAATGCAATGTAAAGTTTGACATAAGAAAGTGTGCTAATCCGACTTCGGGTGGTGTAATAGGTAGCAACACGGTCATTCTTCCCTTAATCTAAAAGCTATTCCGATTGGTGAACCCGTAATGAGCTACATTCATTAAGTTATAAAGCCAAGCTTGAACATTGGAGCTATCCATGTTCATATCATACTTCTACGCATGTGATCTCTTTTAACTTAGTTCAATGCATTGTAAGGTTAGTTTAACATGAGAAAGTGTACTAATCCGACTTCGTGTGGTGTAATAGGTTGCAACACGGTCATTTTTCCCTTAATCCAGAATCCATTCCGATTGGTGAACCCGTCCTGAGCTACATTCGTTGAGTTATAAAGCCGAGCTTGATCATTGGATCTATCCATGTTCATATTATACTTCTACGCATGTGATCTCTTTTAGCTTAGTTCAATGCATTGTAAGGTTAGTTTGACATGAGAAAGTGTACTAATCCGACTTTGTGTGGTGTAATAGGTTGCAACACGGTCATTCTTCCCTTAATCTAGAAGCTATTCCGATTGGTTAACCCACAATGAGCTACATTCGTTGACTTATAAAGCCGAGCTTGATCATTGGAGCTATCCATGTTCATATCATACTTCTATGCATGTGTCTCTTTTAGCTTAATTCAATGCAATGTTTAGTTTGACATGAGAAAGTGTGCTAATCCGACTTCGGGTGGTGTAATAGGTAGCAACACGGTCATTCTTCCCTTAATCTAGAAGTTATTCCGATTGGTGAACCCGCAATGAGCTACATTCATTGAGTTATAAAGCCGAGCATGATCATTGGAGCTATCCATGTTTATATCATACTTCTACGCATATGATCTCTTAAAGCTTAGTTCAATGCAATGTAAAGTTTGACATAAGAAAGTGTGCTAATCCGACTTCGGGTGGTGTAATAGGTAGCAACACGGTCATTCTTCCCTTAATCTAAAAGCTATTCCGATTGGTGAACCCGTAATGAGCTACATTCATTAAGTTATAAAGCCAAGCTTGAACATTGGAGCTATCCATGTTCATATCATACTTCTACGCATGTGATCTCTTTTAACTTAGTTCAATGCATTGTAAGGTTAGTTTAACATGAGAAAGTGTACTAATCCGACTTCGTGTGGTGTAATAGGTTGCAACACGGTCATTTTTCCCTTAATCCAGAATCCATTCCGATTGGTGAACCCGTCCTGAGCTACATTCGTTGAGTTATAAAGCCGAGCTTGATCATTGGAGCTATCCATGTTCATATTATACTTCTACGCATGTGATCTCTTTTAGCTTAGTTCAATGCATTGTAAGGTTAGTTTGACATGAGAAAGTGTACTAATCCGACTTTGTGTGGTGTAATAGGTTGCAACACGGTCATTCTTCCCTTAATCTAGAACCTATTCCGATTGGTTAACCCATAATGAGCTACATTCGTTGAGTTATAAAGTCGAGCTTGATCATTGGAGCTATTCATGTTTATATCATACTTCTACGCATGTGATCTCTTTTAGCTTAGTTCAATGCAATGTTTAGTTTGACATGAGAAAGTGTGCTAATCCGACTTCGGGTGGTGTAATAGGTAGCAACACGGTCATTCTTCCCTTAATCTAGAAGTTATTCCGATTGGTGAACCCGCAATGAGCTACATTCATTGAGTTATAAAGCCGAGCATGATCATTGGAGCTATCCATGTTTATATCATACTTCTACGCATATGATCTCTTAAAGCTTAGTTCAATGCAATGTAAAGTTTGACATAAGAAAGTGTGCTAATCCGACTTCGGGTGGTGTAATAGGTAGCAACACGGTCATTCTTCCCTTAATCTAAAAGCTATTCCGATTGGTGAACCCGTAATGAGCTACATTCATTAAGTTATAAAGCCAAGCTTGAACATTGGAGCTATCCATGTTCATATCATACTTCTACGCATGTGATCTCTTTTAACTTAGTTCAATGCATTGTAAGGTTAGTTTAACATGAGAAAGTGTACTAATCCGACTTCGTGTGGTGTAATAGGTTGCAACACGGTCATTTTTCCCTTAATCCAGAATCCATTCTGATTGGTGAACCCGTCCTGAGCTACATTCGTTGAGTTATAAAGCCGAGCTTGATCATTGGATCTATCCATGTTCATATTATACTTCTACGCATGTGATCTCTTTTAGCTTAGTTCAATGCATTGTAAGGTTAGTTTGACATGAGAAAGTGTACTAATCCGACTTTGTGTGGTGTAATAGGTTGCAACACGGTCATTCTTCCCTTAATCTAGAAGCTATTCCGATTGGTTAACCCACAATGAGCTACATTCGTTGACTTATAAAGCCGAGCTTGATCATTGGAGCTATCCATGTTCATATCATACTTCTATGCATGTGTCTCTTTTAGCTTAATTCAATGCAATGTTTAGTTTGACATGAGAAAGTGTGCTAATCCGACTTCGGGTGGTGTAATAGGTAGCAACACGGTCATTCTTCCCTTAATCTAGAAGTTATTCCGATTGGTGAACCCGCAATGAGCTACATTCATTGAGTTATAAAGCCGAGCATGATCATTGGAGCTATCCATGTTTATATCATACTTCTATGCATATGATCTCTTAAAGCTTAGTTCAATGCAATGTAAAGTTTGACATAAGAAAGTGTGCTAATCCGACTTCGGGTGGTGTAATAGGTAGCAACACGGTCATTCTTCCCTTAATCTAAAAGCTATTCCGATTGGTGAACCCGTAATGAGCTACATTCATTAAGTTATAAAGCCAAGCTTGAACATTGGAGCTATCCATGTTCATATCATACTTCTACGCATGTGATCTCTTTTAACTTAGTTCAATGCATTGTAAGGTTAGTTTAACATGAGAAAGTGTACTAATCCGACTTCGTGTGGTGTAATAGGTTGCAACACGGTCATTTTTCCCTTAATCCAGAATCCATTCCGATTGGTGAACCCGTCCTGAGCTACATTCGTTGAGTTATAAAGCCGAGCTTGATCATTGGAGCTATCCATGTTCATATTATACTTCTACGCATGTGATCTCTTTTAGCTTAGTTCAATGCATTGTAAGGTTAGTTTGACATGAGAAAGTGTACTAATCCGACTTTGTGTGGTGTAATAGGTTGCAACACGATCATTCTTCCCTTAATCTAGAACCTATTCCGATTGGTTAACCCATAATGAGCTACATTCATTGAGTTATAAAGTCGAGCTTGATGATTGGAGCTATTCATGTTTATATCATACTTCTACGCATGTGATCTCTTTTAGCTTAGTTCAATGCAATGTTTAGTTTGACATGAGAAAGTGTGCTAATCCGACTTCGGGTGGTGTAATAGGTAGCAACACGGTCATTCTTCCCTTAATCTAGAAGTTATTCCGATTGGTGAACCCGCAATGAGCTACATTCATTGAGTTATAAAGCCGAGCATGATCATTGGAGCTATCCATGTTTATATCATACTTCTACGCATATGATCTCTTAAAGCTTAGTTCAATGCAATGTAAAGTTTGACATAAGAAAGTGTGCTAATCCGACTTCGGGTGGTGTAATAGGTAGCAACACGGTCATTCTTCCCTTAATCTAAAAGCTATTCCGATTGGTGAACCCGTAATGAGCTACATTCATTAAGTTATAAAGCCAAGCTTGAACATTGGAGCTATCCATGTTCATATCATACTTCTACGCATGTGATCTCTTTTAACTTAGTTCAATGCATTGTAAGGTTAGTTTAACATGAGAAAGTGTACTAATCCGACTTCGTGTGGTGTAATAGGTTGCAACACGGTCATTTTTCCCTTAATCCAGAATCCATTCCGATTGGTGAACCCGTCCTGAGCTACATTCGTTGAGTTATAAAGCCGAGCTTGATCATTGGAGCTATCCATGTTCATATTATACTTCTACGCATGTGATCTCTTTTAGCTTAGTTCAATGCATTGTAAGGTTAGTTTGACATGAGAAAGTGTACTAATCCGACTTTGTGTGGTGTAATAGGTTGCAACACGGTCATTCTTCCCTTAATCTAGAACCTATTCCGATTGGTTAACCCATAATGAGCTACATTCGTTGAGTTATAAAGTCGAGCTTGATCATTGGAGCTATTCATGTTTATATCATACTTCTACGCATGTGATCTCTTTTAGCTTAGTTCAATGCAATGTTTAGTTTCACATGAGAAAGTGTGCTAATCCGACTTCGGGTGGTGTAATAGGTAGCAACACGGTCATTCTTCCCTTAATCTAGAAGCTATTCCGATTGGTGAACCCGCAATGAGCTACATTCATTGAGTTATAAAGTCGAGCATGATCATTGGAGCTATCCATGTTTATATTATACTTCTACGCATGTGATCTCTTTTAACTTAGTTCAATGCATTGTAAGGTTAGTTTGACATGAGAAAGTGTACTAATCCGACTTCGTGTGGTGTAATAGGTTGCAACACGATCATTTTTCCCTTAATACAGAATCCATTCCGATTGGTGAACCCGTCATGAGCTACAATCGTTGAGTTATAAAGCCGAGCTTGATCATTGGAGCTATCCAGGTTCATATCGTACTTCTACGTATGTGATCTCTTAAAGCTTAGTTCAATGCAATGTAAAGTTTGACATAAGAAAGTGTGCTAATCCGACTTCGGGTGGTGTAATAGGTAGCAACACGGTCATTCTTCCCTTAATCTACAAGCTATTCCGATTGGTGAACCCGTAATGAGCTACATTCATTAAGTTATAAAGCCAAGCTTGAACATTGGAGCTATCCATGTTCATATCATACTTCTACGCATGTGATCTCTTTTAACTTAGTTCAATGCATTGTAAGGTTAGTTTGACATGAGAAAGTGTACTAATCCGACTTTGTGTGGTGTAATAGGTTGCAACACGGTCATTCTTCCCTTAATCTAGAAGCTATTCCGATTGGTTAACCCACAATGAGCTACATTCGTTGAATTATAAAGTCGAGCTTGATCATTGGAGCTATTCATGTTTATATCATACTTCTACGCATGTGATCTCTTTTAGCTTAGTTTAATGCAATGTTTAGTTTGACATGAGAAAGTGTGCTAATCCGAGTTCGGGTGGTGTAATAGGTTGCAACACGTCCATTCTTCCCTTAATCTAGAAGCTATTCCGATTGGTGTACCCGTCATGAATTACATTCGTCGAGTTATAAAGCGGAGCTTCATCATTAGAGCTATCCATGTTCATATCATACTTATACGCATGTGATCTCTTAAAGCTTAGTTCAATGCAATGTAAAGTTTGACATGAGAAAGTGTGCTAATCCGACTTCAGGTGGTGTTATAGGTTGCAACACAGTTATTCGTTGAGTTATAAAGCCAAGCTTGATCATTGGAGGTATCCATGTTCATATCATACTTCTACGCATGTGTTCTCTTTTAGCTTAGTTCAATGCAATGTTTAGTTTGGCATGAGAAAGTGTGCTAATCCGACTTCAGATGGTGTTATAGATTGCAACACGATCATTCTTCCTTTAATCTATAAGCTATTCCGATTGGTTAACCCGTCATGAGCTACATTCGTTGAGTTATAAAGCCGAGCTTGATCATTGGAGCTATCCATGTTCATATCTTACTTTTACGCATGTGATCTCTTTTAGCTTAGTTCAATGCAATGTAAGGTTAGTTTGACATGAGAAAGTGTACTAATCCGACTTCGTGTGGTGTAATAGGTTGCAACACGGTCATTCTTCCCTTAATCTAGAAGCTATTCCGATTGGTTAACCCGCAATGAGCTTCATTCGTTGAGTTATAAAGTCGAGCTTGTTCATTGGAGCTATTCATGTTTATATCATACTTCTACGCATGTGATCTCTTTTAGCTTAGTTTAATGCAATGTTTAGTTTGACATGAGAAAGTGTGCTAATCCGAGTTCGGGTGGTGTAATAGGTAGCAACACGGTCATTCTTCCTTTAATCTAAAAGCTATTCCGATTGGTGAACCCGTAATGAGCTACATTCATTAAGTTATAAAGCCAAGCTTGAACATTGGAGCTATCCATGTTCATATCATACTTCTACGCATGTGATCTCTTTTAACTTAGTTCAATGCATTGTAAGGTTAGTTTGACATGAGAAAGTGTACTAATCCGACTTCGTGTGGTGTAATAGGTTGCAACACGGTCATTTTTCCCTTAATCCAGAATCCATTCCGATTGGTGAACCCGTCCTGAGCTACATTCGTTGAGTTATAAAGCCGAGCTTGATCATTGGAGCTATCCATGTTCATATTATACTTCTACGCATGTTATCTCTTTTACCCTAGTTCAATGCATTGTAAGGTTAGTTTGACATGAGAAAATGTACTAATCCGACTTCATGTGGTGTAATAGGTTGCAACACGGTCATTCTTTCCTTAATCCAGAAGCTATTCCGATTGGTTAACTCGCAATGAGCTTCATTCGTTGAGTTATAAAGCCGAGCTTGATCATTGGAGCTATCTATGTTCATATCATACTTCTACGCCTGTGATCTCTTTTAGGTTAGTTCAATGCATTGTAAGGTTAGTTTGACATGAGAAAGTGTGGTAATCCGACTTCGAGTATAGTTATAGGAGCAACACGGTCATTCTTCCCTTAATCTAGAAGCTATTCCGATTGGTTAACCCGTCCTGAGCTACATTCGTTGACTTATAAAGCCGATCTTGATCATTGGAGCTATCCATGTTCATATCATACTTCTACGCATGTGATCTCTTAAAGCTTAAGTCAATGCAATGTAAAGTTTGACATGAGAAATTGTGCTAATCCGACTTCAGGTGGTGTTATAGGTTGCAACATAGTCATTCGTTGAGTTATAAAGCCAAGCTTGAACATTGGAGCTATCCGTGTTGATATCATACTTCTACGCATGTGATCTCTTTTAACTTAGTTCAATGCAATGTTTAGTTTGGCATGAGAACGTGTACTCATCCGACTTCAGGTGGTGTAATAGGTTGCAACACGGTCATTCTTCCCTTAATCTAGAAGTTATTCCAATTGATGACCCGTAATGAGCTACATTCGTTGACTTATAAAGCCGAGCTTGATCATTGGAGCTATCCATGTTCATATCATACTTCTACGCATGTGTCTCTTTTAGCTTAGTTCAATGCAATGTTTAGTTTGACATGAGAAAGTGTGCTAATCCGACTTCGGTTGGTGTAATAGGTAGCAACACGGTCATTCTTCCCTTAATCTAGAAGTTATTCCGATTGGTGAACCCGCAATGAGCTACATTCATTGAGTTATAAAGCCGAGCATGATCATTGGAGTTATCCATGTTTATATCATACTTCTACGCATATGATCTCTTAAAGCTTAGTTCAATGCAATGTAAAGTTTGACATAAGAAAATGTGCTAATCCGACTTCGGGTGGTGTAATAGGTAGCAACACGGTCATTCTTCCCTTAATCTACAAGCTATTCCGATTGGTGAACCCGTAATGAGC
The DNA here is from genome assembly GCA_963920545.1 of Lepidium didymum. Classification (NCBI taxonomy): domain Eukaryota; kingdom Viridiplantae; phylum Streptophyta; class Magnoliopsida; order Brassicales; family Brassicaceae; genus Lepidium; species Lepidium didymum. Next base: position 9,660,938 of record OY986993.1, on the reverse strand, counting down.
TACATTCATTAAGTTATAAAGCCAAGCTTGAACATTGGAGCTATCCATGTTCATATCATACTTCTACGCATGTGATCTCTTTTAACTTAGTTCAATGCATTGTAAGGTTAGTTTGATATGAGAAAGTGTACTAATCCGACTTCGTGTGGTGTAATAGGTTGCAACACGGTCATTTTTCCCTTAATCCAGAATCCATTCCGATTGGTGAACCCGTCCTGAGCTACATTCGTTGAGTTATAAAGCCGAACTTGATCATTGGAGCTATCCATGTTCATATTATACTTCTACGCATGTGATCTCTTTTAGCTTAGTTCAATGCATTGTAAGGTTAGTTTGACATGAGAAAGTGTACTAATCCGACTTTGTGTGGTGTAATAGGTTGCAACACGGTCATTCTTCCCTTAATCTAGAAGCTATTCCGAATGGTTAACCCACAATGAGCTACATTCGTTGAGTTATAAAGCCGAGCTTGATCATTGGAGCTATCATGTTTATATCATACTTCTACGCATGTGATCTCTTTTAGCTTAGTTTAATGCAATGTTTAGTTTGACATGAGAAAGTGTGCTAATCCGAGTTCGGGTGGTGTAATAGGTTGCAACACGTTCATTCTTCCCTTAATCTAGAAGCTATTCCGATTGGTGTACCCGTCATGAGTTACATTCGTCGAGTTTTAAAGCGGAGCTTCATCATTAGAGCTATCCATGTTCATATCATACTTATACGCATGTGATCTCTTAAAGCTTAGTTCAATGCAATGTAAAGTTTGACATGAGAAAGTGTGCTAATCCGACTTCAGGTGGTGATATAGGTTGCAACACAGTTATTCGTTGAGTTTTAAAGCCAAGCTTGATCATTGGAGGTAACCGTGTTCATATCATACTTCTACGCATGTTATCTCTTTTAGCTTAGTTCAATGCAATGTTTAGTTTGGCATGAGAAAGTGTGCTAATCCGACTTCAGATGGTGTTATAGATTGCAACACGGTCATTCTTCCTTTAATCTATAAGCTATTCCGATTGGTTAACATGTCATGAGCTACATTCGTTGAGTTATAAAGCCGAGCTTGATCATTGGAGCTATCCATGTTCATATCTTACTTTTATGCATGTGATCTCTTTTAGCTTAGTTCAATGCAATGTAAGGTTAGTTTGACATGAGAAAGTGTACTAATCCGACTTCGTGTGGTGTAATAGGTTGCAACACGGTCATTCTTCCCTTAATCCAGAAGCTATTCCGATTGGTTAACCCGCAATGAGCTTCATTCGTTGAGTTATAAAGCCGAGCTTGATCATTGGAGTTATCCATGTTCAAATCATACTTCTACGCATGTGATCTCTTTTAGCTTAGTTCAATGCAATGTAAGGTTAGTTTGACATGAGAAAGTGTACTAATCCGACTTCGTGTGGTGTAATAGGTTGCAACACGGTCATTCTTCCCTTAATCCAGAAGCTATTCCGATTGGTTAACCCGCAATGAGCTTCATTCGTTGAGTTATAAAGCCGAGCTTGATCATTGGAGCTATCCATGTTCATATCATACTTCTACGCATGTTATCTCTTTTAGCTTAGTTCAATGCATTGTAAGGTTAGTTTGACATGATAAAGTGTACTAATCCGACTTCGTGTGGTTGTAATAGGTAGCAACACGGTCATTCTTCCCTTAATCTAGAAGCTATTCCGATTGGTGAACCCGTAATGAGCTACATTCATTAAGTTATAAAGCCAAGCTTGAACATTGGAGCTATCCATGTTCATATCATACTTCTACGCATGTGATCTCTTTTAACTTAGTTCAATGCATTGTAAGGTAAGTTTGACATGAGAAAGTGTACTAATCCGACTTCGTGTGGTGTAATAGGTTGCAACACGGTCATTTTTCCCTTAATCCAGAATCCATTCTGATTGGTGAACCCGTCCTGAGCTACATTCGTTGAGTTATAAAGCCGAGCTTGATCATTGGATCTATCCATGTTCATATTATACTTCTACGCATGTGATCTCTTTTAGCTTAGTTCAATGCATTGTAAGGTTAGTTTGACATGAGAAAGTGTACTAATCCGACTTTGTGTGGTGTAATAGGTTGCAACACGGTCATTCTTCCCTTAATCTAGAAGCTATTCCGATTGGTTAACCCACAATGAGCTACATTCGTTGACTTATAAAGCCGAGCTTGATCATTGGAGCTATCCATGTTCATATCATACTTCTATGCGTGTGTCTCTTTTAGCTTAATTCAATGCAATGTTTAGTTTGACATGAGAAAGTGTGCTAATCCGACTTCGGGTGGTGTAATAGGTAGCAACACGGTCATTCTTCCCTTAATCTAGAAGTTATTCCGATTGGTGAACCCGCAATGAGCTACATTCATTGAGTTATAAAGCCGAGCATGATCATTGGAGCTATCCATGTTTATATCATACTTCTACGCATATGATCTCTTAAAGCTTAGTTCAATGCAATGTAAAGTTTGACATAAGAAAGTGTGCTAATCCGACTTCGGGTGGTGTAATAGGTACCAACACGGTCATTCTTCCCTTAATCTAAAAGCTATTCCGATTGGTGAACCCGTAATGAGCTACATTCATTAAGTTATAAAGCCAAGCTTGAACATTGGAGCTATCCATGTTCATATCATACTTCTACGCATGTGATCTCTTTTAGCTTAGTTCAATGCATTGTAAGGTTAGTTTGACATGAGAAAGTGTACTAATCCGACTTTGTGTGGTGTAATAGGTTGCAACACGGTCATTCTTCCCTTAATCTAGAAGCTATTCCGATTGGTTAACCCATAATGAGCTACATTCGTTGAGTTATAAAGTCGAGCTTGATCATTGGAGCTATTCATGTTTATATCATACTTCTACGCATGTGATCTCTTTTAGCTTAGTTTAATGCAATGTTTAGTTTGACATGAGAAAGTGTGCTAATCCGAGTTCGGGTGGTGTAATAGGTTGCAACACGGTCATTCTTCCCTTAATCTAGAAGCTATTCCGATTGGTGTACCCGTCATGAGTTACATTCGTCGAGTTATAAAGCGGAGCTTCATCATTAGAGCTATCCATGTTCATATCATACTTATACGCATGTGATCTCTTAAAGCTTAGTTCAATGCAATGTAAAGTTTGACATGAGAAAGTGTGCTAATCCGACTTCAGGTGGTGTTATAGGTTGCAACACAGTTATTCGTTGAGTTATAAAGCCAAGCTTGATCATTGGAGGTATCCATGTTCATATCATACTTCTACGCATGTGATCTCTTTTAGCTTAGTTCAATGCAATGTTTAGTTTGACATGAGAAAGTGTGCTAATCCGACTTCAAATGGTGTTATAGATTGCAACACGGTCATTCTTTCTTTAATCTATAAGCTATTCCGATTGGTTAACCCGTCATGAGCTACATTCGTTGACTTATAAAGCCGAGCTTGATCATTGGAGCTATCCATGTTCATATTATACTTCTACGAATGTGTCTCTTTTAGCTTAGTTCAATGCAATGTTTAGTTTGACATAAGAAAGTGTGCTAATCCGACTTCGGGTGGTGTAATAGGTAGCAACACGGTCATTCTTCCCTTAATCTAGAAGCTATTCCGATTGGTGAACCCGCAATGAGCTACATTCATTGAGTTATAAAGCCGAGCATGATCATTGGAGCTATCCATGTTTATATCATACTTCTACGCATATGATCTCTTTTAACTTAGTTCAATGCAATGCTTAGTTTGACATGAGAAAGTGTGCTCATCTGACTTCAGGTGCTGTTATAGGTTGCAGCACGGTCATTCTTCCCTTAATCTAGAAGCTATTTCGATTGGTGAACCCGTCATGAGCTACAATCGTTGAGTTATAAAGCCGAGCTTGATCATTGGAGCTATCCATGTTCATATCGTACTTCTACGTATGTGATCTCTTAAAGCTTAGTTCAATGCAATGTAAAGTTTGACATAAGAAAGTGTGCTAATCCGACTTCGGGTGGTGTAATAGGTAGCAACACGGTCATTCTTCCCTTAATCTAGAAGCTATTCCGATTGGTGAACCCGTAATGAGCTACATTCATTAAGTTATAAAGCCAAGCTTGAACATTGGAGCTATCCATGTTCATATCATACTTCTACGCATGTGATCTCTTTTAACTAAGTTCAATGCATTGTAAGGTTAGTTTGCCATGAGAAAGTGTACTAATCCGACTTCGTGTGGTGTAATAGGTTGCAACACGATCATTTTTCCCTTAATCCAGAATCCATTCCGATTGGTGAACCCGTCATGAGCTACAATCGTTGAGTTATAAAGCCGAGCTTGATCATTGGAGCTATCCAGGTTCATATTGTACTTCTACGTATGTGATCTCTTAAAGCTTAGTTCAATGCAATGTAAAGTTTGACATAAGAAAGTGTGCTAATCCGACTTCGGGTGGTGTAATAGGTAGCAACACGGTCATTCTTCCCTTAATCTAGAAGCTATTCCGATTGGTGAACCCGTAATGAGCTACATTCATTAAGTTATAAAGCCAAGCTTGAACATTGGAGCTATCCATGTTCATATCATACTTCTACGCATGTGATCTCTTTTAACTTAGTTCAATGCATTGTAAGGTTAGTTTGACATGAGAAAGTGTACTAATCCGACTTTGTGTGGTGTAATAGGTTGCAACACGGTCATTCTTCCCTTAATCTAGAAGCTATTCCGATTGGTGAACCCGTAATGAGCTACATTCATTAAGTTATAAAGCCAAGCTTGAACATTGGAGCTATCCATGTTCATATCATACTTCTACGCATGTGATCTCTTTTAACTTAGTTCAATGCATTGTAAGGTTAGTTTGACATGAGAAAGTGTGCTAATCCGAGTTCGGGTGGTGTAATAGGTTGCAACACGTCCATTCTTCCCTTAATCTAGAAGCTATTCCGATTGGTGTACCCGTCATGAGTTACATTCGTCGAGTTATAAAGCGGAGCTTCATCATTAGAGCTATCCATGTTCATATCATACTTCTACGCATGACATGAGAAAGTGTGCTAATCCGACTTCAGGTGGTGTTATAGGTTGCAACACAGTTATTCGTTGAGTTATAAAGCCGAGCTTGATCATTGGAGCTATCCATGTTCATATCATACTTCTACGCATGTGATCTCTTTTAGCTTAGTTCAATGCATTGTAAGGTTAGTTTGACATGAGAAAGTGTGGTAATCCTACTTCGAGTATTGTTATAGGAGCAACACGGTCATTCTTCCCTTAATCTAGAAGCTATTCCGATTGGCTAACCCGTCCTGAGCTACATTCGTTGAGTTATAAAGCCGAGCTTGATCATTGGAGCTATCCATGTTCATATCATACTTCTACGCATGTGATCTCTTAAAGCTTAAGTCAATGCAATGTAAAGTTTGACATGAGAAGTTGTGCTAATCCGACTTCAGGTGGTGTTATAGGTTGCAACACAGTCATTCGTTGAGTTATAAAGCCAAGCTTGAACATTGGAGGTATCCATGTTCATATAATACTTCTACGCATATGATCTCTTTTAACTTAGTTCAATGCAATGTTTAGTTTGGCATGAGAACGTGTACTCATCCGACTTCGGGTGGTGTAATAGGTTGCAACACGGTCATTCTTCCCTTAATCTAGAAGTTATTCCAATTGATGAACCCGTAATGAGCTACATTCGTTGACTTATAAAGCCGAGCTTGATCATTGGAGCTATCCATGTTCATATCATACTTCTACGCATGTGTCTCTTTTAGCTTAGTTCAATGCAATGTTTAGTTTGACATGAGAAAGTGTGCTAATCCGACTTCGGGTGGTGTAATAGGTAGCAACACGGTCATTCTTCCCTTAATCTAGAAGCTATTTCGATTGGTGAACCCGCAATGAGCTGCATTCATTGAGTTATAAAGCCGAGCATAATCATTGGAGCTATCCATGTTCATATCATACTTCTACGCATATGATCTCTTTTAACTTAGTTCAATGCAATGCTTAGTTTGACATGAGAAAGTGTGCTCATCCGACTTCGGGTGCTGTTATAGGTTGCAGCACGGTCATTCTTCCCTTAATCTAGAAGCTATTTCCATTGGTGAACCCGTCATGAGCTACAATCGTTGAGTTATAAAGCCGAGCTTGATCATTGGAGCTATCCATGTTCATATCGTACTTCTACGTATGTGATCTCTTAAAGCTTAGTTCAATGCAATGTAAAGTTTGACATAAGAAAGTGTTCTAATCCGACTTCGAGTGGTGTAATAGGTAGCAACGCGGTCATTCTTCCCTTAATCTAGAAGCTATTCCGATTGGTGAACCCGTAATGAGCTACATTCATTGAGTTATAAAGTCAAGCTTGAACATTGGAACTATCCATGTTCATATCATACTTCTACGCATGTGATCTCTTTTAACTTAGTTCAATGTATTGTAAGGTTAGTTTGACATGAGAAAGTGTACTAATCCGACTTCGTGTGGTGTAATAGGTTGCAACACGGTCATTTTTCCCTTAATCCAGAATCCATTCCGATTGGTGAACCCGTCCTGAGCTACATTCGATGAGTTATAAAGCCGAGCTTGATCATTGGAGTTATCCATGTTCATATCATACTTGTACGCATGTGATCTCTTTTAGCTTAGTTCAATGCAATGTTTAGTTTGACATGAGAAAGTGTGCTAATCCGACTTCGGGTGGTGTAATAGAGAGCAACACGGTCATTGTTTCTTTAATCTAGAAGCTATTTCGATTGGTGAACCCGTCATGAGCTACATTCGTTGAGTTATAAAGCCGAGCTTGATCATTGGAGCTATCCATGTTCATATCATACTTCTACGCATGTAATCTCTTTTAGCTTAGTTCAATGCATTGTAAGGTTAGTTTGACATGAGAAAGTGTACTAATCCGACTTTGTGTGGTGTAATAGGTTGCAACACGGTCATTCTTCCCTTAATCTAGAAGCTATTCCGATTGGTTAACCCATAATGAGCTACATTCGTTGAGTTATAAAGTCGAGCTTGATCATTGGAGCTATTCATGTTTATATCATACTTCTACGCATGTGATCTCTTTTAGCTTAGTTTAATGCAATGTTTAGTTTGACATGAGAAAGTGTGCTAATCCGAGTTCGGGTGGTGTAATAGGTTGCAACACGGTCATTCTTCCCTTAATCTAGAAGCTATTCCGATTGGTGTACCCGTCATGAGTTACATTCGTCGAGTTATAAAGCGGAGCTTCATCATTAGAGCTATCCATGTTCATATCATACTTATACGCATGTGATCTCTTAAAGCTTAGTTCAATGCAATGTAAAGTTTGACATGAGAAAGTGTGCTAATCCGACTTCAGGTGGTGTTATAGGTTGCAACACAGTTATTCGTTGAGTTATAAAGCCAAGCTTGATCATTGGAGGTATCCATGTTCATATCATACTTCTACGCATGTGATCTCTTTTAGCTTAGTTCAATGCAATGTTTAGTTTGGCATGAGAAAGTGTGCTAATCCGACTTCAGATGGTGTTATAGATTGCAACACGATCATTCTTCCTTTAATCTATAAGCTATTCCGATTGGTTAACCCGTCATGAGCTACATTCGTTGAGTTATAAAGCCGAGCTTGATCATTGGAGCTATCCATGTTCATATCTTACTTTTACGCATGTGATCTCTTTTAGCTTAGTTCAATGCAATGTAAGGTTAGTTTGACATGAGAAAGTGTACTAATCCGACTTTGTGTGGTGTAATAGGTTGCAACACGGTCATTCTTCCCTTAATCTAGAAGCTATTCCGATTGGTTAACCCACAATGAGCTACATTCGTTGAGTTATAAAGCCGAGCTTGATCATTGGAGCTATTCATGTTTATATCATACTTCTACGCATGTGATCTCTTTTAGCTTAGTTTAATGCAATGTTTAGTTTGACATGAGAAAGTGTGCTAATCCGAGTTCGGGTAGTGTAATAGGTTGCAACACGTCCATTCTTCCCTTAATCTAGAAGCTATTCCGATTGGTGTACCCGTCATGAGTTACATTCGTCGAGTTATAAAGCGGAGCTTCATCATTAGAGCTATCCATGTTCATATCATACTTATACGCATGTGATCTCTTAAAGCTTAGTTCAATGCAATGTAAAGTTTGACATGAGAAAGTGTGCTAATCCGACTTCAGGTGGTGTTATAGGTTGCAACACAGTTATTCGTTGAGTTATAAAGCCAAGCTTGATCATTGGAGGTATCCATGTTCATATCATACTTCTACGCATGTGATCTCTTTTAGCTTAGTTCAATGCAATGTTTAGTTTGACATGAGAAAGTGTGCTAATCCGACTTCAGATGGTGTTATAGATTGCAACACGATCATTCTTCCTTTAATCTATAAGCTATTCCGATTGGTTAACCCGTCATGAGCTACATTCGTTGAGTTATAAAGCCGAGCTTGATCATTAGAGCTATCCATGTTCATATCTTACTTTTACGCATGTGATCTCTTTTAGCTTAGTTCAATGCAATGTAAGGTTAGTTTGACATGAGAAAGTGTACTAATCCGACTTCGTGTGGTGTAATAGGTTGCAACACGGTCATTCTTCCCTTAATCTAGAAGCTATTCCGATTGGTTAACCCGCAATGAGCTTCATTCGTTGAGTTATAAAGCCTAGCTTGATCATTGGAGCTATCCATGTTCATATCATACTTCTACGCATGTGATCTCTTTTAGCTTAGTTCAATGCATTGTAAGGTTAGTTTGACATGAGAAAGTGTGGTAATCTTACTTCGAGTATTGTTATAGGAGCAACACGGTCATTCTTCCCTTAATCTAGAAGCTATTCCGATTGGCTAACCCGTCCTGAGCTACATTCGTTGAGTTATAAAGCCGAGCTTGATCATTGGAGCTATCCATGTTCATATCATACTTCTACGCATGTGATCTCTTAAAGCTTTAGTCAATGCAATGTAAAGTTTGACATGAGAAGTTGTGCTAATCCGACTTCAGGTGGTGTTATAGGTTGCAACACAGTCATTCGTTGAGTTATAAAGCCAAGCTTGAACATTGGAGGTATCCATGTTCATATAATACTTCTACGCATATGATCTCTTTTAACTTAGTTCAATGCAATGTTTAGTTTGGCATGAGAACGTGTACTCATCCGACTTCGGGTGGTGTAATAGGTTGCAACACGGTCATTCTTCCCTTAATCTAGAAGTTATTCCGATTGATGAACCCGTAATGAGCTACATTCGTTGACTTATAAAGCCGAGCTTGATCATTGGAGCTATCCATGTTCATATCATACTTCTACGCATGTGTCTCTTTTAGCTTAGTTCAATGCAATGTTTAGTTTGACATGAGAAAGTGTGCTAATCCGACTTCGGGTGGTGTAATAGGTTGCAACACGGTCATTCTTCCCTTAATCTAGAAGCTATTCCGATTGGTTAACCCGCAATGAGCTTCATTCGTTGAGTTATAAAGCCGAGCTTGATCATTGGAGCTATCCATGTTCATATCATACTTCTACGCATGTGATCTCTTTTAGCTTAGTTCAATGCATTGTAAGGTTAGTTTGACATGAGAAAGTGTGGTAATCCGACTTCGAGTATTGTCATAGGAGCAACACGGTCATTCTTCCCTTAATCTAGAAGCTATTCCGATTGGCTAACCCGTCCTGAGCTACATTCGTTGAGTTATAAAGCCGAGCTTGATCATTGGAGCTATCCATGTTCATATCATACTTCTACGCATGTGATCTCTTAAAGCTTAAGTCAATGCAATGTAAAGTTTGACATGAGAAGTTGTGCTAATCCGACTTCAGGTGGTGTTATAGGTTGCAACACAGTCATTCGTTGAGTTATAAAGCCAAGCTTGAACATTGGAGGTATCCATGTTCATATAATACTTCTACGCATATGATCTCTTTTAACTTAGTTCAATGCAATGTTTAGTTTGGCATGAGAACGTGTACTCATCCGACTTCGGGTGGTGTAATAGGTTGCAACACGGTCATTCTTCCCTTAATCTAGAAGTTATTCCGATTGATGAACCCGTAATGAGCTACATTCGTTGACTTATAAAGCCGAGCTTGATCATTGGAGCTATCCATGTTCATATCATACTTCTACGCATGTGTCTCTTTTAGCTTAGTTCAATGCAATGTTTAGTTTGACATGAGAAAGTGTGCTAATCCGACTTCGGGTGGTGTAATAGGTAGCAACACGGTCATTCTTCCCTTAATCTAGAAGCTATTTCGATTGGTGAACTCGCAATGAGCTGCATTCATTGAGTTATAAAGCCGAGCATGATCATTGGAGCTATCCATGTTCATATCATACTTCTACGCATATGATCTCTTTTAACTTAGTTCAATGCAATGCTTAGTTTGACATGAGAAAGTGTGCTCATCCGACTTCGGGTGCTGTTATAGGTTGCAGCACGGTCATTCTTCCCTTAATCTAGAAGCTATTTCGATTGGTGAACCCGTCATGAGCTACAATCGTTGAGTTATAAAGCCGAGCTTGATCATTGGAGCTATCCATGTTCATATCGTACTTCTACGTATGTGATCTCTTAAAGCTTAGTTCAATGCAATGTAAAGTTTGACATAAGAAAGTGTTCTAATCCGACTTCGAGTGGTGTAATAGGTAGCAACGCGGTCATTCTTCCCTTAATCTAGAAGCTATTCCGATTGGTGAACCCGTAATGAGCTACATTCATTGAGTTATAAAGTCAAGCTTGAACATTGGAGCTATCCATGTTCATATCATACTTCTACGCATGTGATCTCTTTTAACTTAGATCAATGTATTGTAAGGTTAGTTTGACATGAGAAAGTGTACTAATCCGACTTCGTGTGGTGTAATAGGTTGCAACACGGTCATTTTTCCCTTAATCCAGAATCCATTCCGATTGGTGAACCCGTCCTGAGCTACATTCGATGAGTTATAAAGCCGAGCTTGATCATTGGAGTTATCCATGTTCATATCATACTTCTACGCATGTGATCTCTTTTAGCTTAGTTCAATGCAATGTTTAGTTTGACATGAGAAAGTGTGCTAATCCGACTTCGGGTGGTGTAATAGAGAGCAACACGGTCATTGTTTCTTTAATCTAGAAGCTATTTCGATTGGTGAACCCGTCATGAGCTACATTCGTTGAGTTATAAAGCCGAGCTTGATCATTGGAGCTATCCATGTTCATATCATACTTCTACGCATGTAATCTCTTTTAGCTTAGTTCAATGCATTGTAAGGTTAGTTTGACATGAGAAAGTGTACTAATCCGACTTTGTGTGGTGTAATAGGTTGCAACACGGTCATTCTTCCCTTAATCTAGAAGCTATTCCGATTGGTTAACCCATAATGAGCTACATTCGTTGAGTTATAAAGTCGAGCTTGATCATTGGAGCTATTCATGTTTATATCATACTTCTACGCATGTGATCTCTTTTAGCTTAGTTTAATGCAATGTTTAGTTTGACATGAGAAAGTGTGCTAATCCGAGTTCGGGTGGTGTAATAGGTTGCAACACGGTCATTCTTCCCTTAATCTAGAAGCTATTCCGATTGGTGTACCCGTCATGAGTTACATTCGTCGAGTTATAAAGCGGAGCTTCATCATTAGAGCTATCCATGTTCATATCATACTTATACGCATGTGATCTCTTAAAGCTTAGTTCAATGCAATGTAAAGTTTGACATGTGAAAGTGTGCTAATCCGACTTCAGGTGGTGTTATAGGTTGCAACACAGTTATTCGTTGAGTTATAAAGCCAAGCTTGATCATTGGAGGTATCCATGTTCATATCATACTTCTACGCATGTGATCTCTTTTAGCTTAGTTCAATGCAATGTTTAGTTTGGCATGAGAAAGTGTGCTAATCCGACTTCAGATGGTGTTATAGATTGCAACACGATCATTCTTCCTTTAATCTATAAGCTATTCCGATTGGTTAACCCGTCATGAGCTACATTCGTTGAGTTATAAAGCCGAGCTTGATCATTGGAGCTATCCATGTTCATATCTTACTTTTACGCATGTGATCTCTTTTAGCTTAGTTCAATGCAATGTAAGGTTAGTTTGACATGAGAAAGTGTACTAATCCGACTTCGTGTGG